>OX463239.1:63503534-64807701 GCA_949820135.1 Sylvilagus floridanus
ATCACTTGAGTGAAGATTTTGATTAGATGAACTTAATTGCCCATTTCTATGATTTCAAAATTGGAGTTTAAAAAGTGGCTAATCTTAATCACTGTCCTGTTTATCATAAATTAATGTTGGAGTACACTGAAGTTGGAGACAAATACTTCATGAAAACTGGCTAAAGTCTGAAATAAATTATTTCATAACCTAAAAAAAATGTGGAGCAGCTGAGCCTTGAACCATCAGTCATTTGGAATGCTGGCACTGCAGGTAGCAATGGAGGCTTAAGCCTCTGTGCCACGCCACCAGCTCCAATGTGAACACATTTAAAATTCACTGTTTATGATGATGTTTAATTATAAAATTATGTGTTTCAGGGTAAAAATAAGTATTACTTAAAAAAATTCCTCTACTATACTTCCCAAAGTAATAATAAAACAAATACAAACAGTATTTCATAAGGGAAGACAATTTTCCTGAATATATATAGATATAGATATATAGATATAGATAGATCTCCAATATACAAAAAGACTTGGAATTAAAGAAGATTATTTTATTTTAGGAACAGGTGTTGAATACAATAATTAAGATGCCTGCAGGCCGGCGCCGTAGCTCATCCTCCGCCTGCAGCGTAGGCACCCCGGGGTTCTAGTCCTGGTCGGGGCGCCGGATTCTGTCCCGGTTGCCCCTCTTCCAGTCCAGCTCTCTGTTGTGGCCCGGAAGTGCAATGGAGGATGGCCCAGCATGGGAGCCCAGGATTGGTGCAACGCGCTGGCCACAGCGGCCTCTTGGGGGGTGAACCAACAGAAAAAGGAAGACCTTTCTCTCTGTCTCTCTGTCTCTCACTGTCTAACTCTGTCTGTCCAAAAAAAAAAAAAAAATGCCTGCATCCCACATCAGAATGCCCAGGTTTGACTGGGGGCTGCAAGCCCTGACTCCAGCTTCCTGCTAAGACAGACAAGACTGGGTGCGTTCACTATGGTATGGCTGTACACAGCTTCCTGCTAATACAAATCCCAGGAGACAGAGGTGATGAGTCAAGTAACTAATGGGCTTCCTTCCACCAAGGAAGGAGACATGAATACACTTCTCATCTCCAGGTTCTAGCCCTGGCTCAGCCCTGGCCCTGCCCTGGTTGTTGCAGCCATTTGGGAAGGGAACCAGTAGCTGGGAGGTATCCTCCTGTGTCTTTGCCTCTCAAATAAAAAAAGTTACAAGCAGTAATTTTACAGTGAATTCAAGCATCAAAAATATAAAAATAAAATACAAACTTTATGAAACTCTCCAGAGTAATATTCTTGTATATTGTTAAAAATGATAAATATATTATACTGCTTAATATTCAAAGGTATTAAAAGGCTATCCTACAATATAAAATTATCATTTCCATTTGTTTTCCCAAAATTAAAACCACAAGAAGAAGGGCGGAGCCAAGATGGCGGAATAGTGAGGACGCGCACTAGCAGTCCGCAAAAAGATAGTTTAATAAAAACAGAGTTACTGTAGCCTCAGGAAAAATCTCACGGAAAAAAATGCAGTGGAAATTCTTCCGGACCCAGTGAATGAGACGCAGAGGACCTATGGGAAAGTAAGTTTGCGAACGGCAAATCGTGCCTTAGTGGCACGGGAGCTGCCGGGAGGGACGGGAACCGCACGGAACACAGTCGCCATTAGAATCGAGCGCTTAAACGGGAGCCGATACAGGGATCCCGAGACACTGGCGGGGGGAAGCAGACGCCACGGGGGAAACAGCACAGTTGAGGCGAGCCCACACGGACACTAGCCTCTTTCGTTGCCCACCCTGCTCACTCGAGCTAGACTGAACACAGTGGGACGGCGAGCGCCCGCCGGCTGAACCGGAACCCGGGCGGAACACAGTCGCCATTGGAACTGAGCGCTTGAACGGGGGCCGATACAGGGATCCCGAGACACTGGCGGGGGGAAGCAGACGCCACGGGGGAAGCAGCACAATTGAGGCGAGCCTGCACGGACACTAGCCTCTCTCGTCACCCACCCTGCTAATTCGAGCTAGATTAAACGCAGTGGGACAAGGCGCGCCTGCCCGCCCGCCCGCCCGCCAATCACTGAGGCAGACGGAACCAAAAACCCGAGGCTGTAGAAACCTGAAGGGGATCCAAAAACTGGGAACACACCGCGCACACAAACTCCGTTACCTTGACAACCCAGAGAAAGAGTGAGGGGAAAAAAAAATGCCAAATAAAAACAGATTCCGAGGGAGCAAGATCAAGGAAGACGCTATGATGACCCCAAACGGAAAAGACACCCCAAGTCAGGATTATGAAGATAAGGAGATAGAAGAAATGCAAGAAGCAGATCTCAAAGAATTGATAAGAACATTAAGAAGTTCTCAAAAACAAATTCTTGAACTACAGAAATCCTTAATGGATAAGATAGAAAATCTCTCTCGCGAGAATGAAGCACTACGCAGAAATCAAAATGAAATGAAACAACTAGTAGAACAAGAAGCTACGAGAGTGACAAAAAATCTTAATGAATTGAAGAATTCAATAGATCAAGTGACAAGCAATCTTGAGGGCCTTAAAACCAGAATGGGTGAAGCAGAAGAGAGAATATCGGACCTAGAAGACAGAGAACAGGAGAGGAAACAGTCAAACCAAAGACAAGAAGAGGAAATTAGAAAACTAAAAGATATCGTCGGGAATTTACAGGATACTATTAAAAAACCCAACATTCGGGTTCTAGGTGTTCCTGAAGGTATGGAGAGGGAGAAAGGATTAGAAGGCCTTTTTAGGGAGATACTAGCAGAAAACTTTCCAGGCTTGGAGAAAGACAGAGAAATCCTAATCCAGGAAGCTCATAGAACCCCTAATAAACATGACCAAAAGAGATCCTCTGCACGACATATTGTAATTAAACTCACCACAGTGAAGCAAAAAGAAAAGATCCTAAAATGTGCAAGAGAGAAACGGCAGATTACTCTCAGAGGATCTCCAATTAGACTTACAGCTGACTTCTCAACTGAAACCCTACAAGCTAGAAGGGAATGGCGAGACATAGCCCAGGTGCTTAGAGAGAAAAACTGCCAGCCCAGAATATTATACCCTGCAAAGCTCTCATTTGTTAATGAAGGTGAAATAAAGACCTTTCATAACAAACAAAAATTGAAAGAATTTGTTGCCACTCGTCCAGCCCTGCAAAAGATACTTAAAGACGTGTTACACACAGAAACACAGAAACACGACCATCAACATGAAAGAAGGTAAACGAAGGGAACCTCACGGCAAAAGATCACAGGGAATTCAAAGCATACATTAGAAAATATCTGGCAAATGGCAGGGCAAACTTACCACTTATCAATAGTCACATTGAACGTTAAAGGTCTAAACTGTCCTGTTAAAAGACAGAGATTGGCTGATTGGGTTAAGGAACAAAAACCATCTATTTGCTGCCTACAAGAAACACATCTTTCCAACGAAGATCCATACAGACTGAAAATAAAAGGATGGAACAAGATATACCACGCCAACAGAAATGAAAAAAGAGCGGGTGTAACCATCTTAATATCGGACTACATAAACTTTAACACAAAAACTGTTAAGAGAGACAAAGAGGGGCACTATATAATGATTAAGGGATCAATACTACAGGAAGATATAACAATTCTCAATGTATATGCACCTAATTACAGGCCACAGGTTTATTTACAAAATTTGTTAAGAAACTTAAAGGGAGACTTAGACCCCAACACAATAGTACTGGGGGACTTCAATACTTCACTCACAGATATTGACAGATCGACAGGACAGAAGATCAACAAGGAGACAGTAGATTTAAACAACACTATAGCCCAAATGGATCTAACAGATATCTACAGAACTTTTCATCCTACACAGAAAGCATTCACATTCTTCTCAGCAGCACATGGAACCTACTCTAGGATTGATCACATATTAGGCCATAAAGCAAGTCTCAGCAAATTCAAAAGAATTAGAATCATACCATGCAACTTCTCAGACCATGAGGGAGTGAAGTTGGAAATTAGCAACTCAGGAATCTCTAGAGCATATGCAAACACATGGAGATTGAACAACATGCTCCTGAATGAACAATGGGTCACTGAAGAAATCAAAAGAGAAATCAAAAATTTTCTGGAAGTAAATGAGGATAACAGCACAACATACCAAAACTTATGGGATACAGCAAAAGCAGTGTTAAGAGGAAAGTTTATATCAATAGGTGCCTACATCAAGAAACTGGAAAGGCACCAAATAGATGAGCTTTCAATGCATCTCAAGGATCTAGAAAATTTGCAGCAAACTAGACCCAAATCTAGTAGAAAAAGAGAAATAATCAAAATCAGAGAAGAAATCAACAGGATTGAATCCAAAAAAACATTACAAAAAATCAGCCAAACGAGGAGCTGGTTTTTTGAAAAAATAAACAAGATTGACACCCCATTGGCCCAACTAACTAAAAAAAGAAGAGAAAAGACCCAAATCAGTAAAATCAGAGATGAAAAAGGAAATATAACAACAGACACCACAGAAATCAAAAGAATCATCAGAAATTACTACAAGGACTTGTATGCCAGCAAACAGGGAAACCTATCAGAAATGGATAGATTCCTGGACACATGCAACCTACCTAAATTGAACCAGGAAGACATAGAAAACCTAAACAGACCCATAAGTGAGTCAGAAATTGAATCAGTAATAAAGGCCCTCCCAACAAAGAAAAGCCCAGGACCAGATGGATTCACTGCTGAATTCTACCAGACATTTAAAGAAGAACTAACCCCAATTCTTCTCAAACTATTCAGAACAATCGAAAAAGAGGGAATTCTCCCAAATTCCTTCTATGAAGCCAGCATCACCTTAATTCCTAAGCCAGAAAAAGATGCAGCATTGAAAGAGAATTACAGACCAATATCCCTCATGAACATAGATGCAAAAATCCTCAACAAAATTCTGGCCAATAGACTGCAACAACACATCAGAAAGATCATCCACCCAGACCAAGTGGGATTCATCCCTGGTATGCAGGGATGGTTCAATATTCGCAAAACAATCAACGTGATACACCACATTAACAGACTACAGAAGAAAAACCATATGATTATCTCACTAGACGCAGAGAAAGCATTCGATAAAATTCAACACCCTTTCATGATGAAAACCCTAAGCAAACTGGGAATAGAAGGCACATTCCTCAATACAATCAAAGCAATTTATGAAAAACCCACGGCCAATATCCTATTGAATGGGGAAAAGTTGGAAGCATTTCCACTGAGATCTGGTACCAGACAGGGATGCCCACTCTCACCACTGCTATTCAATATAGTGCTGGAAGTCTTAGCCAGAGCTATTAGGCAAGAAAAAGAAATTAAAGGGATACAAGTTGGGAAGGAAGAACTCAAACTATCCCTCTTTGCAGACGACATGATTCTTTATTTAGGGGACCCAAAGAACTCTACTAAGAGATTATTGGAACTCATAGAAGAGTTTGGCAAAGTAGCAGGATATAAAATCAATGCACAAAAATCAACAGCCTTTGTATACACAGACAATGCCACGGCTGAGGAAGAACTGCTAAGATCAATCCCATTCACAATAGCTACAAAAACAATCAAATACCTTGGAATAAATTTAACTAAGGACATTAAAGATCTCTACAATGAAAATTACAAAACCTTAAAGAAAGAAATAGAAGAGGATACCAAAAAATGGAGAAATCTTCCATGCTCATGGATTGGAAGAATCAATATCATCAAAATGTCCATTCTCCCAAAAGCAATTTACAGATTCAACGCAATACCAATCAAGATACCGAGGACATTCTTCTCAGATCTGGAAAAAATGATGCTGAAATTCATATGGAGACACAGGAGACCTCGAATAGCTAAAGCAATCTTGTACAACAAAAACAAAGCCGGAGGCATCACAATACCAGATTTCAGGACATACTACAGGGCAGTTGTTATCAAAACAGCATGGTACTGGTACAGAAACAGATGGATAGACCAATGGAACAGAATAGAAACTCCAGAAATCAATCCAAACACCTACAGCCAACTTATATTTGATCAACGATCCAAAACCAGTCCCTGGAGTAAGGTCAGTCTGTTTAATAAATGGTGCTGGGAAAACTGGATTTCCACGTGCAGAACCATGAAGCAAGACCCCTACCTTTCACCTTACACAAAAATCCATTCAACATGGATTAAAAATTTAAACCTACGACCCGACACCATCAAATTACTAGAGAGCATAGGAGAAACCCTGCAAGACATAGGTACTGGCAAAGACTTCTTGGAAAAGACCCCAGAAGCACAGGCACTGAAAACCAAAATTAACTACTGGGATTGCATCAAATTGAAAAGTTTCTGTACTGCAAAAGAAACAGTCAGGAAAGTGAATAGGAAACCGACAGAATGGGAAAATATATTTGCAAACTATGCAACAGATAAAGGGTTGATAACCAGAATCTACACAGAAATTAAGAAACTCCACAACATCAAAACAAACAACCCACTTAAGAGATGGGCCAAGGACCTCAATAGACATTTTTCAAAAGAGGAAATCCAAATGGCCAACAGACACATGAAAAAATGTTCAAGATCCCTAGCAATCAGGGAAATGCAAATCAAAACCACAATGAGGTTTCACCTCACCCCGGTGAGAATGGCTCACATTCAGAAATCCACCAACAATAGATGCTGGAGAGGATGTGGGGAAAAAGGGACACTAATCCACTGTTGGTGGGAATGCAAACTGGTGAAGCCACTATGGAAGTCAGTCTGGAGATTCCTCAGAAACATGAATATAACCCTACCATTCAACCCAGCCATCCCACTCCTTGGAATTTACCCAAAGGAAATTAAATTGGCAAACAAAAAAGCCGTCTGCACAGCAATGTTTATTGCGGCTCAATTCACAATAGCTAAGACTTGGAACCAACCCAAATGCCCATCAACAGTAGACTGGATTAGGAAATTATGGGACATGTACTCTACAGAATACTATACAGCAGTCAAAAACAATGAAATCCGGTCACTTGCAACAAAATGGAGGAATCTGGAAAACATCATGCTGAGTGAATTAAGTCAGTCCCAAAGAGACAAATATCATTTGTTTCCCTTGATTGGCGATGACTAACTGAGCACCAAAGGGGAAACCTGTTGAAGTGAAATGGACACTATGAGAAACAGTGACTCGATCAGATCTTGTGCTGACTGTTGTTGTACAATGTAATACTTTATCCATGGTAGTATTTTTTTTTTTTCTTTATCCTAGTACTAGAGGTTGAACTCTGTAATTAACACAGAATTATTCTTAGGTGTTTAAATTTTAACTGAAAAGTGATCTCTGTGAAATATAAGAGTGGGAATAAGAGAGGGAAGAGATGTAAAACTTGGGACAGGCTCAATCGGAACGGCCCCAAATGATGGAGTTAGAATTGTGCCAGGGGTTTCCAATACAACCCCATCAAGGTGGCATGTACCAAGGCCATCTCATTAGTCCAAGTGATCAATTTCAGCTCACAATTGATCACACTGATAGGTCTAAGAGCCAAAGGGATCACACAAACAAGACTAGTGTCTGCTAATACTAACTGATAGAATGAAAAAGGGAGAGAATGATCCAACATGGGAAGCAGGATACACAGCAGACTCATAGAATGGCAGATGTCCTAAATAGCACTCTGGCCTCAGAATCAGCCCTTAAGGCATTCGGATCTGGCTCAAGAGCCCATGAGAATATTTTAGGCATGGAAAGCTAAGACACTCTGGAAAAAACAGAAGACCTAAATGAAAGATCTCTGTGAGTGAGATCCCAGTGGAAAGAACGGGGCCATCAAAGAAGGAGGTACCTTTCTCTGAAGGGAGGAGAGAACTTCCACTTTGACTATGGCCCTGTGGGAATAAGATCGAAGTCGGCTAACCCTAAAGGCTTCCATAGCCTCGGCAACTCATGACCAGAGCCTAGGGAGATTACTGACGCCATAAACAAGAGTGTCAAATTGTTAAATCAACATCAGGAGTCACTGTGTACTTGCGTCTCATGGGGGATCTGTCCTTAGTGTGTTATCCAATGTGAAGTGATGCTATTACTAGTACTGAAACAGTATTTTTACACTTTGTGTTTCTGTGTGGGTGCAAACTGATGAAATCCTTACATAGTATATATTGAATCGATCTTCTTTATATAAAGATAATTGCAAATGAAAAAAAAAATCTTGGTGTTAAACTGGAAATTGCATAGACAATTAATCAATTTAAAAAAAAAAAAATCATGTAGGATCTCTGTCCTTAATGTGCTGTACATTGTGAATTAATACTATAACTAGTACTCCAACAGTATTATCATTTTGTGTCTCTATGCGAGGGCAAACCGTTGAAATCTTTACGTAATACGTACTAAATTGATCTCCTGTGTATAAAAAGAATTGAAAATGAATCTTGATGTGAATGGAAGGGGAGAGGGAGCGGGAAAAGGGGAGGGTGGGGGGAGGGAGGGAAGTTGTGTGTGGGGGGAGCCATTGTGGTCCATGAGCTGTTCTTTGGAAATTTATATTCTTTAAATAAAAGCTTTATAAAAAAAATAAATAAATAAATAAATAAATAAATAAATAAATGCATGAAAATAGCTAAAGAAAAAAAAAAAAACCACAAGAAGAAAAATTTCTAGAACTCAGAAAAGTTCTGTGCTTTCTAGAAACAGGTAGGGAAGACTAAGAGCATAGTCTTGACAACAGGATTATCCTACATAAATGCCTTTTAGACAGGCTGTCTTAACTGACTATCAAGAATTCTCTGGAGGTTTATGCTACCGCTATTTCACAAGCTGCTCTACTGGAGAATCAGGAGAACTTCCAGTCCACACAAAGGTGACCCACGAAACAAGAGCTTGTGGCTATTAGCACGAAAAGTACAGGGTATCAGTACACATGCCTTTGTCAGGACAATTAAGTCCGTCTTCCTATAAGAAACTTTACTTTTTGTTAGATTTATCTATCTGAAAGGCAGAGTTACAGTGAGGCAGAGAGAGAGAGAGACAGACAGATAGACAGACAGACATCCACTGGTTCACTCCCCAAATGGTTACAACAGCCAGAGCTGGGCTGATCCAAAGCCAGGAGCCAGGAGATTCTTCCGGGTCTCCCATGAGGGTGCAGGGCCCAAGTACTTGGGCCACCTTCCACTGCTTTCCTAGGCCACATCAGAGAGCTCGATTGGAAGTCGAGCAGCCAGGACTTGAACCGGTTGCCCATGTAAGATGCTTGCACTGCACATGGTGGCTTTACTCCACCATGCCACAGGGCCAGCCCCAAAAACATAAAAAACATGTTTTCAAGTATTTTATAAAACAATTATTAGAAAACACATACACACAGGTAGATTTGTGTTGCAAACGAGTTCCAAAATTTAGCAATGAAATCTGATTCAAAAGCCTGGTTTATGAAACTGGAGATCATTCAGTTAAGTGAACTAGCCAAGATGGGACAAATACCACATATTTTCCTTCATATGCAAAAGCTTAAAAGCTCAATTTGAACACACAATAGTAATTACTAGAAGTTGGGATGGGAGTGGGTACAGGCTTGGAGGGAGGCTGGAGAATGGGTACCAATTATAGTTAGTTAGAAGGAGTAAGTTCCTATCATTACTCAGGATGCTGGGGTGACTCCAGTTCACAGTAACCAGTATGTATTTTCAGAGCAAAAAGAACAGAGGCATTTGAAGTCTCCAATCATAAAGTAACAACACAGCAAAGTATTATTTTGACTGTTGGTACAGATTGCATACCTATCTTGAAATGTCACACCATATACATGCACAACTATGGTTAACTAAAAAATGTTTAAGGCTTTAAAAACCAAATACATAGAAAAAGAGATTTTGGTATAGGTTAACAGCTACCTAATTGGAATCCGCCCACACCATCCTCAGGGAGCTAGATGAGCAGACAGCCATTTCTCATGAAAAGCTGCTTTTGATGAGGGCTGTGAGTAAGGTGGAAAATTGATCCTTCTTCCACAATGCAAACAACCACTCCATCAATATGTCACAGGTAATTCTCTGGAACGGTGACTTTTAGAAAACAAACTTTTTTTTTTAAAAAAAGAATTAATTAACTAACATTTATTTTTAAAAGATTTATTTATTTATTTGAAAGTCAGAATTACACAGAGGAGAGGCAAAGAGAGACAGAGTGGTCTTCCATCCGATGGTTCACTCCCCAGACGGTCACAACGGCCGGAGCTGCGCCAATCCGAAGCCAGGAGCCAGGAGCCAGGAGCCAGGAGCTTCCTCCAGGTCTCCCACATGGGTGCAGGGGCCCAGGGACTTGAGCTATCTTCCACTGCTGTCCCAGGTCACAGCAGAGAGCTGGATTGGAAGAGGAGCAGCTGGGACTAAAACCAGAGCCCATATGGGATGCCAGCACTTCAGGTCAGGGTGTTAACCCACTGCATCACAGCGCCAGCCCCTGCTGCTTTTTTTTTTTTTTTTAAGATGTTTTATTTATTTATTTATTTGAGAGGCAGAGTTGCAGACACAAAGAGAGAAAGACAGGGAGGTCTTCCTGGTTCACTGGTTCACTCCTCACATGGCTACAATGGCCAGGGCTGGGCTGATCCAAAGCCAGGAGCCAGAAGCTTCCTCCAGGTCTTGCAAGTGGGTACAAGGGCCCAAACACTTGGGCCATCCCCTCCATCTCCTTCCCAGGCCATAGCAGAGAGCAGGATCATAAGAGGAGCAGCTGGGCCCCGACATGGGATGCCAGCACTGCAGGTAGAGGCTCAGTCCACAATACCACAGCACTGGCCCCATGTGCTGCTTTCCAGCGTCCATCAGCAGGATGCTTGATGGGATGCAGAGCAGTCAGGGCTTGGTGTCACCAGCAGCTGCTTAACTTGTAGTGCTACAAAGCTGGCCTCCAGAATGGTTACTTTTTGTGTGCCCTAAAATGGAACCTTAAAATTTTCCCCTCTTGGTCTCTGAAAAATGACCTGCTTACACTAAAAAAAATTTTTCTTTGAGAGAGAGAGAGACCACGAGAGAGAGATCTATCTTCCATCCACTGGTTCATTCCCTAAATGGCAGCAATGGCTGGACACAGCTGGGCCAATCTGAAGCCAGGAGCTTCCTCTGGGTCTCCTGCACATGGGTGCAGGGGCCCAAGCTCTTGGGTCATCCTCTGTTGCTTTCCCAGGCACAGTAGCAGAGAGCTGGATTGGAACTGGAGGAGCTGGGACTCGAACCAGTGGCCACATGGGATGCCAGCACTGCAGGCAGTGACTTTACCCACTAGGCCACAGCACTGGCATCCACTAAATCTTAAACCCAAAATTAAGCTTTTTTGTTATTGTTGGTCAGACTGAAACAGCTTAAGTATCCCTCCATGAATGCACCCATGAGCAAGCACCTGGCTACTGCTGACTCAGGACAGACTCAAGGGACTCCCAGGGGAAGGGGAGCAGCTCTCCGGATGCCCATTTGGAAATTAGCCAAGCATCAGGGAGGTCCTTCTCACGGGCGGTGACCTGAGGTCAGGAAAAGATAAACCACCAAACAAGAAAACCAAGTCTACTTGGGGTACTAGATCCTTTCTAACCAAACAAGAAAGGTAAAATGAGAATGAGGATAATTTTGGAAAATAGTTTTAAAAATATTTACTCATGAGGACGGTGCTGTGATGCAGCAGGTTAAAGCACCAGCCTACAGCGCTGGCATCCCATGTGGCCAGTGGAACGAATTCCGGCTGCTCCACTTCCTATCTAGTTCCCTGCTAATGTGCCTGGGAAAGAACTGAAGATGGCCCAAGTCCTTGGGCCCCTGCACCCACATGGGAGACCTGGAAGAAGCTCCTGGCTCCTGACTCTGGATTGGCCCAGTTCTGGCTGTTGCGGCCATTTGGGGAGTGAACCAGTAGATGGAAGACCTCTTTCTCTCTGTCTCTACCTCTTTCTGTACCTCTTTCAAATAAATAAAATAAATCTTGAAAAAAATCTTTACTTATTCATGTGATAGGCAGTACTTGGGCTACTGCCCACTGCCTTCACAGCACATGAGCAGGAAGCTCTACCAGAAGCAGAGCAGCCAGAACTTGAACTCCAACTGCAACTCTGATTTGGGATGCAGCGTTGCAAGTGCTGGCTTAACCTGCTATGCCACAATGGAGGCCCCTTTGGAAAATATTTTCATAGCAAGAAATACAAGTACAGGAGGTACTATTTGGAAAAAATAATTTAAAAGAGAAAACCCATTCACACTTGTTCACATATGATCTACCCTTTCTGCCCTACAAAGAGTCTATTTTAAAAATAAAAAGTGCTGTTTTAGCTATGAGCAATGGGCTGCATAGATTCACTACATGCTCCTCTGTAGATTAAGAAACTTGAATCTAGTCACTATATTATTTTAATTTGTTAATCTGGAGACCTGGAACAACCTGGTATATTTTCTTTTTTTCAAAAATGTTTATTTATTTGAAAGGCAGAGTGACAGAAAAGAGGAAGAGATGGAGAGGGAGAGAAAGAGGAGGAGGATAACTTCCACCCACTAGTTCACTTCCCAAATGCCCACAACAGCCAAGGGTGGGCGAGGCCAAAGCCAGGAGCCTAGAACTCAATCCAGGTCTCCCATGTGGGCTGCAGGGGCCCAGCCACTTGAGCCATCATCTGCTGCCTCCCAGACTGTGCATTAGCAGGAACTGGATTAAGGCAGAAGCAGGCCTTGAACCCAGGCATTCAGATATGGGGTGCAGGCATCATCAAGCAGCAGCTAACTCTGCTGCACTACAATGTCCACCCCTGGTTTATTCTCATTTAAGATAGGATCAAGGGACCAAAGTCTTCAAAAAATATTTCAGTGAGCATTATCAGGCAACAAGGGTAATCAGCTAAGAAAGAAAACAGCTACACAATTAAGAGAATTAAGGTCCAGAGTAACAAAGTACAGGTGAATGCACAAGGAATGAACCTCAGCGTATGCTGCACCATCTGACAACTTCACAGTTTTGCAAGGACGCTCCAGTGCTTAGGAGCCACGGCAGAGCAGAGGCGACACCATGAAAACACCAGAGGGATCCGGTGTCCCCAAGGCCTGTTCCAGCCCTTTTTAGGTTCAGCACTGCCACGTCCGTGGCGCCTGGTTCCACGAGACTCAGCAGACTCAGGCGATGTGGTTTCAGGAAAACAGCAGAGTCAGGAAGGGCAGCCACAAAGAACAGTACAGGCCTTCTCAAAACCCAGCAAGAAGAACGAGAAAGGCTCGGGTGGGGAGCTGGTTCCACTTTCTTCAAAACTCAACACAGTGGGGACATAAAGTCACTCCTCGTTTCCTAATGATCCTGGGGTGATGGTCAAGCAGGCAGTATTTGAATTTAGTTAAACTTGCATAAAGAGTTAGCAATATACAGCAATGAAGAATCAGGAAAGAAATCTCAGATTAATTTCACACAAACTTTACCCTAAACATTGGGATACACGATGGTTCAGTTCTGGAGTGTCAGCTTACATTAAAGTCATCACGGTCCACAGCCAAGCGAATGAATCTTTTCTTTATTAGGGCGCCAATCTTGGGTCAAAAAGGATCCTCCTTCTGACAAACTGCTATGGCAATGCCTGTATCTTTTCCCCAACTGGCTCTAGGACCTCCTTATGCTGCCTCCTTTCAGATTCATCCTCATCACCAGCACTTCGGGTTCCACTACTTTTCATGATAGTAGGTGTCCGAACCACAAGCCTCACTGGCCAAAAAGGAGTTCGTAAATATCAAACATTTCTCAAGTGTCTACCAAAATCAGGCATTGTATAAGACACTGAAGGATTAGGAAGACGCAATTCTTGCTTTTCATTTTAATCTTGCAAAAGAGATGAACAGATGATATTACTACATTCACTTGAACAAGTTTCTTGCTTTTCTAAGCCCTATTACTTTTATTTAGCATATGGAGATACAATATAGTAAGATCTCCCTTTTATGGACCTTAAGAGTATTACATGAAATCACTGTAAGTCCTATAAGCACATTTCCTATAATCAGTAAACACACAATAGTGTTACAGTTCTTATTATGTGAGCATTGTTGCCTGGAAGAACAGGAAAGGTAGTACTGATAATGGAGTGCACCTCACAAATAAAGGAATCATCTTTGTGAAAGATACTCATTCAAAAAAGTTAAGGCTAAGTCTAGAATATCTACAAACTAGCAATTAGGTAATTCTAAAGCCAAGTTCTACTCTGTCCTCACTAATATCTCCTGGTGCATAGAAGGCGAAGGTTCCCAAGCATCTGACTTGGGTACATGATTGAAAGAGCGGTGTTTTGTGTGTATGGTCATTATTAACACTTATTGTTTTGGCAACTGAGTCATGTGGTGTATAATCCTCTTGGTGGCAAATCCACCTTCACCCACATCTCCCATATTAATCTAATAATCTCGCATCTGCTAACAAACAGCTCTGATGATGATGACTGCTTTGCAAAACAACTTAATAAATTCCTTCACTAATGGAGGAACAGCAAATCGTTCCATTAAAGGACTCCTTCTAGAAGCAGCAAACAATGGACACAGGAATGAAGTCACTCTGTGATTACATCCCATTTTTACAATGAGGTGTTTTTTTTGCCAGTGTCTACACCCAGAACAAAAACAATGAAGACTAGTAAAATGAGCTTTCTGTAATGAGAAAATCTTTTCAAGTTGTATTCATCAAGAACCTAATTCCATTCTAAATGCATATGATTTAACAACAGTATATTAACTTCATGCAACATATTAAGTAACCCACTGAAATTTTTAATATATCCACTTTTCTTTGCAACAGGTTCCTAAACAGCACCCCCCCCCCAACTCCAGTGTTTTACACGGAACTCTCGCATTCCTTTTCTCTCTCACTAGGTGGCACTTGTGTGCCTGTGAGGAGACTGATGTCCCCACTCATCCAAGGAGGAAAGTAGGAGACATTCAGATACCTAGTGAATGAGCATATCAAAATGGCTATGCACAAATGTGGCTCTTGCTAAGTTTCACCAAATGAAAGGCTTGATGAAAGGTAAAGCAGTAAAAAAGAAGAAGGGTTGCTGTGGACCACTGTGCGTTAAAGCATACTAAACTAGGGGTCTTCAAAAAGTTCAAGTCAAACGCATATTAAGAAAAAGCTTTGGCCAGCGCCGTGGCTCAACAGGCTAATCCTCCGCCTTGCGGCGCCGGCACACCGGGTTCTAGTCCCGGTCGGGGTGCCGGATTCTGTCCCGGTTGCTCCTCTTCCAGGCCAGCCCTCTGCTGTGGCCCAGGAGTGCAGTGGAGGATGGCCCAAGTGCTTTGGCCCTGCACCCCATGGGAGACCAGGAAAAAGCACCTAGCACCTGGCTCCTGCCATCAGAGGAGCGCGGTGCGCTGGCCGCAGCGCGCCGACCGAGGCAGCCATTGAGGGTCAACCAATGGCAAAGGAAGACCTTTCTCTCTCTCTCTCTCTCTCACTGTCCACTCTGCCTGTCAAGAAAAATAAAAATAAAAAAATAAAAAATAAATAAATAAAAATAAAAAAAAGAAAAAGCTTTGCATGGATATAAAAAATTTGCACCAAAAAACTTATTTTTAACTCAATTTCCACGACATTTTTAAAGTACTTTTGTATTTCACATGAACTCCAAAAAACCCTGAGAACTTAGGTACTGCTTTCACCACCCATCCTGTACATGGGATGCTGAGCCAAATGGAAGGTGCCTTTCCTACTGACTCAGCACTGCTAGGAAACAGGGCGACAGCAGATCACGACACTTAAGGGCCGAGATGCTGAACTCTGACTGGACTCCAATTCTAGCTTGGCCATCACTGTGTAACCTGGGGAGATTATCTTCTCTGTCTGTACTTGGGTTACTGAACCTCTGACAGGTTCAAGTGATAATCGTAAGTGCTGAAAACCATGCTTCAGTGTAACAGTAGTAATAAAAAAGTTACTATTAGCAACCCATGACTCCTAACACCTGCTAACTCCCATGCAGAGGAGCAGAGTGGTGCAGTAATTGAAGGGTGATTCTTGGCCACGGCTCACTTGGCTAATCCTCTGCCTGTGGTGCTGGCATCCCGGGTTCTAGTCCCGGTTGGGGCACTGGATTCTGTCCCAGTTGCCCCTCTTCCTGTCCAGCTCTCTGCTGTGGCCTGGAAAGGCAGTGGAGGATGGCCCAAGTGCTTGGGCCTTGCACCAGCATGGGAGACCAGGAGGAAGTACCTGGCTCCTGGCTTCGGATTGGCACAGGGCGCCGGCCATGGGGAGTGAAACAACGGAAGGAAGACCTTTCTCTCTCTCTCACTGTCTAACTCTGCCTGTCAAAAAATAAATAAATAAATAAAAGGATGATTCTAGAGGTAGATTACTGGGATTTGAATTAAGATTCTTTATTTGCAATTGGGAGCTCCATGCGTTTATATCAGCAAAATGTTTCGAAGGATGTCTGGCACTTGGTAGGAGGTCAGGGAGACATCTGGTTTGGAACTGGGGGATATGGATTTTCATCTTGGATTGACCAGCGGTGTGGCGGTCAACATCAGTTTCCTCATCTGTAAGATTCAAAGTTCACAAACATCATTCGTGCTCAGCGCTGTTCAGAAAACAGTCTATTTGGGGAGCTAAGAAAGAAGTAAAAATAAGCAGAAAAGATCTGTTAAAACTCCAAGGGCAGTCACAAAAGACAAGGATTACTAGTTATTTGGGGAGCTGAGAGGGATTTACGTAAAGGTGGCACCTGAGCAGAATCTGACTCTAGAGCAAGCACGGGGAAGAAAGCTCTACACCACGGGAAGAGGAGAAGCAAGGTCTGAATACAAGAATCCACGATCAGGAGACAGAATCAGGGAGGACTTCAGCTTTGTAACCGAAGAGGGTGCATGAGTGAGGGTAGGTCAGTCTGGACACCGAACAGAGAAGGCTTGGGGAGCACGGCTTGGCTTTGTGGATTTCAATACACGCACAGGGAAGGCAGCTGACTCCATGGGATTGCTGAGAGAAGGGATTAAGGAGTAGGAACGCTCCAGAGTTCTCTCCGAAACAGCCCAGGATACAGGCCCTAAGTAAGTAGGAGATCCTAATAAATCCATTCAAAGTAATCAAATAGAGAAGAGGCGCAGACACTTGGCCTAGCAGCAAAGACACCAGTTCGGATTCCCACATCCTATGCTGGAGGAGTCCCTGGGCTCCATTCTCATGCTCTGGCTCCCGAGTGTTCCTTCCTGTGAATGCAGACCTTGGGAAGCAGCACTGATGGCTCAAGTGACTGGGTTCCTGCAACTGCTGTGGGAGATACGAATTGTGTTCCCAGCTTCAGCCCCAGCCAGGGGCCACTGAGGCCACATGGGAGTGAAGCAGCCAGTGGGAGCTCTGTCTCTGCTTCCCAGATAAATAAAACTCAAATACATGGTAGGATAAGAGCAGAATAATCATAAATATAAATATTAAGGAGTAAATTAATTTTACTTTAAGAAGAAAATACTTTAGAATTCCAATCCTGTTGGATTTTGACCTGTTTTGTCCTTTTACTTCTTTTTTAATTTTTTTTTTTTATTTGACAGAGTTATCGTCAGTGAGAGAGAGAGAGAGAGAGAGAAAGGTCTTCCTTCCATTGGTTCACTCCTCAAATGGCTGCCACTGCCAGCGCCATGCCGATTCGAAGCCAGGAGCCAGGTGATTCTTCCTGGTCTCCCATGCAGGTACAAGCACCCAAGCACCTGGGCCATCCTCCACTGCCCTCCCGGGCCATAGCAGAGAGCTGGACTGGAAGAGGAGCAACCGGGACTAGAACCCGGTGCCCATATGAGATGCCAGCGCCACAGGCAGAGGATTAACCAAGTGAGCCAGCACAGTGCCAGCCCCATCCTTTTAAGATACAAAGGTGAGGCTGTTTATGGCGTCAGTAATCACCCTAGACTCTTGTCATGATTTGCAGGGTTATGGAAGCCTTTTGAGTTCGCCAACTCTGATCTTATTTAGACAAGGTCACAGTCAAAGTGGAAGGTCTCTCCTCTCTTTAGAGAAAGGTACCTCCTCTTTGATGGTCCATTCTTTCCACTGGGATCTCACTCGCAGAGATCTTTCATTTAGTTTTTTGTTTGTTTTTTTGCCAGGGTGTCTTGGCTTTCCATGCCTAAAATACTCTCATAGGCTCTTCAGCCAAATCTGAATGCCATAAGGACTGATTCTGAGTCCAGAGTGTGTCATTTGTTAAGTCAATAACAGGAGTCACTGTGTACTTACTCCCCATGTAGGATCTCTGTCCTTAATGTGTTGTACAATATGAATTAATGCTATAACTAGTACTCAAACAGTATTTACACTTCGTGTTTCTGTGTAGGTGCAAACTGATGAAATCTTAATATATACTAAATTGATCTCTATATAAAGTTAATTGAAAATGAATCTTGACGTGAATGGGATGGGAGAGGGTTGCGGGTGGGAGGGAAGTTATGTGGGGGGAGGCCACTGTCATCCATAAGCTTTTATTTGTTAAATAAAAGTTAAAAATGAAAGGTGGGGCTGGCGTTGCGGCTTATCGAGTAAAGCTGCTGCCTGAGACAGCAGCAAGTGCAGGTGCTGGCTTGTGTCTCGGTTCTCCACTTCCAAGCAGCAGCAGACGGCCCGAGTGCGTGGGAGACCTGGAAGAAGCTCTGGGCCCACTCCTGGCTTTGACGTGGCACAGACCCAGCTGTTGTGGCCATCTGGGAGTGAACCAGCAGATGGAAGTCCTCTCTCTCCCTCTCTCTCGGTTACCTCTTTCAAGTAATAAATAAATAAATCTGAAAGAACACAAACGGTTGGGACCGGCGCTGTGGCTCACTTGGTTAATCCTCCATCTGCAGCACCAGCATCCCATATGGGCACCGGGTTCTAGTCCCGGTTGCCCCTCTTCCACTCCATCTCTCTGCTGTGGCCCGGGAAGGCAGTGAAGGATGGCCCAAGTGCTTGGGCCCTGCACCCACATGGGAGACCAGGAAGAATCACCTGGCTCCTGGCTTTGGATCGGCGCAGCACTGGCCGTGGTGGCCATCTGGGGAGTAAACCAATGGAAGGAAGACCTTTCTCTCTCTCTCACTGTCTATAACTACCTGTCAAATAACTAAAAAAATAAAAAAGAGAGAGAGAGAGAGAGTAAAGAATACAAACAGTAAAAGCTAACAGACACACTTAGTATTAGGCTTACACATCATACCTTCCCCTAAATATCATGTATGAGTAAGCACTCTCTGATTAGAGATAAACACAGACAGTAAAACTGATGGACATCAAATTGATACTTGTAACAGTGAGACTAGCTTGCTTCCCGGAAAATGCACAGCAAAGAATTATTTACAAAGTACTGGGTTGTGGGCCAGTAGGAAGAGATGATATTAGGGCCTGAAAAACAGGCCTTTGTTTCTTTCAGCTGCTACTTAAGGCTCCAGATGCCTTGAAAAAAGCCAGGCCGGAGCCAATAGGTCAGACTAGATAAAACTAAGACAAAGGCTAACGTGAGGACCATGAGAAAATTTCTCCCTTACAGGAGTGAGTCCACCTGGGATGTCATTTCTGGTAGAGACTTAGAAGTTTTATTTCCTATCCTTTTCACGGAAAGTTTTCAGATGGTGAGACAATCTGCCTGAGACCAAAGGAAGGTAAAGCAATCACTTCTAGTTCTGTATTGTCCCCTGTCACCTGTTCAATGTACAGACATGGCACATGTCAGAATGGCCCATAAAGTGCCACAGGGAAAAAAACAAAACATGATTTTTAAAAATACTATGTTATCACTTCAAATTATTTACTTATGCTGCCATAGCAAAGCTTTGCTTATGTTAGCTCAAAGTATCACCATTAAGATAGCTTCAAAGCAATAAAAACAACCACAACAAAACAGCCAAACAGGAATATCTCCCTGAAGGTAATCTGCTGCTACAGGGTCAGCAAATGTGAAGTCTGAAGATGCTTAAGTAGGAAATGACCAGTAAAGAAGGTGAAATTCTGGAAAGATGAAACCTAGTGTCCAGCCAAATGTCCACTTCTAATTCAATCTTTTGTGCTACAAGGTTTTGTGCAAGCTTTCTCAGGCCCATTGTCTCTCTGCAGTCTGACTGCACAGTCCCTTGGTCTGGCTAGCCAGGGTGCTGCACTGCCCCTAAGCCTGTCCCTTCACACAATGCCCCCTCCTGCTTCCCCCCATAATTATTCAGAGAAGAGGCTAGCAGTACACACTGCTGTGACACCTGGGTCATGGCCTCTGACATGGGATCTGGGGCCAGTCCAAGTCTGGTCCGGCAGTAGAAGACCAGGAAAAATGCTAAGGGGGGATGGGTGGGAAAGGAACGAACGGTGAGGTGCTATGCTTGAACGCGGTGTTTATTTAACAGTGTGATCTGCATTCAAGTTTTCCAGAGGTTGTGAGCCCACAATATTTCTCCATTCTAAACCATACCCAGATTAGGAAGAGCAGGTCTCTTTGAAGAAGAAATTCTTTAACATCTATCATCAAACACTGGAACAAAGTTAATTCATGATGGTTAAAATAATGTTGACCTAAACGTGCTAGTAAGCTGACTGGAAAACAGATCCTTATCTGCAAGAATCTAAATTTTACTTGAAGCCTAAATTTTTAAAACAATTCACTCTCCTTTTGTTTATAAACTGAATTTCTGTAAGGAACTTTATTGCAAACATTTTCCACTGTGCATTATAAATTTTAGGGAGTTTTCCTTAATGATGACTATGTCAAAATGTTACAAATCTGTTCTGCAGTAACACAGGCTATTCAGCTGAGAGTGAAACAGAGTGGCAGATGTTGCCGGCCATCCTGCACTTCCTAACTTTCCTCATGTGTTCTGTGTACAGCTCTCACAGCAGCGGAGGATTTGCTGGGACCTGAAATGCCTCAGGCTCTTTTGTTCTGGCCCCCTGAAGGCCTTAAGACAAATAACACCTCTCCCTGCCAGTGAAAACACCCCCTTGCCTACTGAGGTTAGGATAATTGAGAAGTTCTTTGTATGAGACCCCGGAGAATCCATTTCCTATCAAAATAAGAACATCCTACTGATCATCCCTCTTTTTAAAACTTCTCCAAAATGACAACCATTGTTGGTAAAACCAGGAAGCATGAAGCGCTCCCAACTATACACTAACACTGTGATCATGTTTTCCTTTTTTGATCACATAATTCTAGGTATCTGTAAAATTCTCAAGACTTCTTTTAAGTAGTTTTCATTTTCGATGAATTATTTCTTTAGGCTGTTTGGATAAGAATACTTAGGGTTGAAGCGTTCTACTTGAATATTGCTATGTGAGTGTAATTTATATCCAAACACTTAAAAACTAATCAAAAAAGTGAGAGTGAGGCTGCCACAAGGCTTTTGATCTTTTTTATGTCCTTTTCCCCTCCAGAGGCTTTTCCTTTTGTGAATCACAATGGAAGAAAGGCAACTCACCGGTCCAATTTCCTAAGATCAAATTAATGGGAGTACTCTTAGAGTTGATATTTCCTTTGGGAAGTGAACAGAAAAAAGAAGACTCTAGAACAGTGGCTTAGCTGTCCCCAAATTTAAGATGGTTATATATGAAAAAAACTAAGAGGGTCCTGTTAGAAATCAGGTATGTGTGCAGTTTCCCAGGACAATTAAAAGGGGGAAAAAGACATCAAGTTTACTTATGGTTGTTACAAAAGAAGTAAATTCTTGATTATGTTGATAGTTCTATCAAGAACAATCCTTACTCTAAAACCATCCAAAGTAAAATAGCGGACTTCTGTACTTGGCTTAGCATTTGTTTAAGTAGCTACTCTATCTGCCAACACACATACACGGTCTGTCTCACATACATCACTGCCTTACAAACAATATTTTTATAGACTGACAGAGAGCGCCTATTCATGACAACCAAACTTCCCCTGAAGCTATGAAATAAATTTCCTTCCAGGACTAACATTTCTCCATTTCACTGTCATGGGCTCACCATGCCATTTTGACCCTTTTGTGAAGCAACACAAAAATACCATCCATCATCTCCTGAACCACAGCGACTCGGTCAGAGGTGCACCGTTTCATTGCAAAAACATCTGTAGTTTGATAAGTACCCCTCCAAATCTCAACCCTTGGCTTGGAAAAGCCTGCGTACAAAACACAAAGGCCGCAGGTAGACAGCTTGAAGCCAATCTGCAATTTCTTTTCAAGTGGGAAATGCAGGCTGGCCAAACATCAGCCTCATCAATCACAGGGATAAAACCGTGATTGTTTATTTATTTATGTCTCCTTTGAAACTCCCAAGCAGCACTATGTTCCAACAACTTACTTAAACTTACCTACAGGCAGCACTCTGAAATCAATTTCAGTGTTGGTAGATAAGACAATTCTGAGAGTTCTTTGACAGAAGCAGGTACAAGGTATCAACATATCACCTGGCGATAAACAGTCTACTCAAGTTCCGAATTAACCTCAAATCTTTCAAGTATTGAAAGACGCTAAAGATTTGTAGGGTACTGGAAGGTATTCAATATATTTTACAATAGCTTTTTAGTATGTATGATAGAGAATCTCAAATAATTTGAACATACAGTATGTATCAAAAATGTTTTCTGATAAATATTCTATAAACCTAAAGTGTCTGATATTTAACCTGAAATATACTATAAATACCAGCTTATAAATATTTAATGGGTAAAACAGATATCCAGTTGTTTAAGGGAAGAATTTCAGGTCAGAGTATATTTGTAATCTGTATTATCCATCCTGCTCCAATTTTTAATTCTTCAAATGGGCTTTAACTGGAAGGGCTACTGGGCTATATGAAAAAGAAAGTTATTTCCTGTGTCTCAATTTCTCAAGTAAATATTATAATGTATGACAACTGTTACAATTTTTAAAGACACAAGAATGTATATGTAAGAGATCACTTTAGAAGTGCTATTTTTAACCATGCATAATTAGTATATGACCATTCTCTAACTCTGATGCAGTGAATAGTGATTAAAAACACAGTAATTTTTAACTTGTTAGAATTTTCAACACTTTGATATATTTGCTTTATTTCTTGTGTGTGTACAAATATATGTACACACACATACTTTTTCTTTTGTTGAGTCATCATAGCATTTCATACCACATCTAAATACTTGGACAAGCTTCTCCTGAGAACAGGGATATTCCACACAACTATAAAATCTTTACTGTACTTAGTAAATTCAACGACAACACAATTTTATCCAATATACAGTTTGTATTTAAACTTCCAAAACTGTCCCAGGAATGTTCTTTATCCCACTAGGGGCCAAATTGTGGATACATACTCCTCCTCTTACTTTTTTCATCTAGAACTGACTCCTGCCATGTCCTTATCTTTCAGAGGATGGCATAACTGGAGAGTTCAGTCCACTTGCTTCGTAAAACATCTCAGTCTAGATTTATCTGACTGTTCCTCATTATCAGACCCAGTCTGAATATTTTTGAATACTCTGTAGGTTAAATTACAACTTTATGTATTTCTATGAAGGAATGTATTTTTTTTAAATATGGATTTGCTTGTTGCTGATTGAGGAGGAATATGGTTTCAAGAATTTTCCTAACTCCCTAACAGTGAAATTTATCTTAGCGGACAACTTTGTTTTAACTTATCTACCTATACAAATTTACTGATCACTTGTTTGACACTGAATACAATAAAAAGATAACAACATCGATATGTTTTTTGACATCCGGATAGCTGGTAATATTTATAGAAAGATTTGGAACCTCTGGTGTAAACAAAAACAAAATTTTCATCCCCCCCCCCCCCTTTTTTTAAAATTCCTGGTAAGTTGCACTAGAGGGCCAGTCAGTAAAATGCATAGCACCTGAGAGTACAGCACACCAAGAATCAGGACTATCCCATGTGTACAACTTAGTCAACACTGGAGAAAAAAACAACATGAATAAAACAAGCACTCTATTTTTTCAGAATGGACTGGTACTCAGAAAATAGGCCTTTGTTTGAAGTTTTCCAAGGTTTTAAATGCAATTTCTAGAGTCTTGAGAGGTCAGAATTCAGGCCCATCTGCTATGATCTTTCTTCTGAGGAGAAAGGACAGTTTCAGAAAAGGTGAAGTCGAACTGTTCAAGTAGAAGAAACATAATAAAAATAATCTTGGCCATCCAGCTAGGGAGTAGTAAAAAGTGCCAAGAAAATATTTTGCTTCCTCCACTCATGTCTCTAGGTCATCTAAAACCTTTAACCTGTTAAATGATTCTAGAAATCACAGGAATCCTTTTCCTTATTATCTTAAGTCATTGTCAATTGTAATTTTTAATACATAGATTCATAAAGAATCTGCAACAACTTCAGTAGAAAAGAGTTTTTCTGGAAGTACCACATCTTGGGAAATTAAAATTCATGTATTATAATCATTGAAATATTCCTGGAGCTGGCTCTGTGGCACAGCAGGTTAATGCCCTGGCCTGAAAGGCCAGCATCCCATATGGGCACAGTTTCTAGTCCTAGCTGCTCCACTTCCATTCCAGCTCTCTGCTATGGCCTAGGAAAGCAGTACAAGATGTCCCAAGTCCTTGAGCCCCTGCACCCATGTGGGAGACCCAGAAGAAGGTCCTGTTTCCTGGCTTTGGATCAGCACAGCTCTAGCTGTTGCGGCCATCTGGGGAGTGAACCATCGGATGGAAGACCTCTCTCTCTCTCTGCCTCTCCTCTCTCTGTGTAACTCTGACTTTCAAATAAATAAAAATAAATCTTTAATTTTAAAAAATTTTTAAAAATAAAATAAAATATTCCCAGCCCAACAGCTGACAGTATCTATTGTTTACTTTGGTTGCGAGGAGTGTATGGCTAAAATTTATCTGGCATTTCTGGCAACTGTACAGGACGTTATGGCATGTAATAAGTAAGGCACAATTCTAGCGTCACAATTTCTAGATTTTGCATCCTCTTTTTATCTCTACTTCAATTTCTTGAACTATATATAAATATTAGATTAAAATTAAAGATACTGGCTAAATATATGATTATGCAAAATTTATTAAATTCAGACAAATAAAAAATAAAAATTAAATGCCTTTGATACCAGTACCCAGCAATGAACACTTATATTTTTTCATTCCATTTTTTATCCATACACACATATTATTTGTTTTTGTATTTTATAAGCTACTTTTAAGTAACTACTGTGAACAATTCATGTCATTAATATTTTTCTAAAACATCCCTTTCAAAGTCCACAGTTATTTAAATTCTATGAATGTGCTATAGTTTATGTTATTAAATCTCTGTAGCTTACTGGGATTTTTTTCCAGCTCTCCTCAATTATCAATTACCCTCGGCAGTACAATGAACATTTTTGTGGTTAAATGTTTGAGCATGTTCATCATTATTCTCTTATGACAGGTTTCATTAATGGCCTTTCTGGGTAAGTAAGCTTATTCTAAGTCTTCTTCCTTTTCGTTGGTATTGCCCAATTATCCCTAGAAAAGCTGTTTTTCAATTTACACTCTAGTATAGGAAGGTTAACCTCTAAAACCTTAACCCTGGGTCTTATCTGACCTTTTTAAAATTTTTTTTGATTTTGTGTTTTATATTGAGTTACTTCAAATCTTTCTTAAAATGAAAGTCCATGTATAAATTTAAAATCATAACTCCAGCCAGACATATTAAGGTATTTCAAAGTTTATTTGATATGAAATTGTTTGTAATTCATGCATAGTTTTCTTATACTTTTTTTTTTTGACAGATAGAGATAGGCAGTAAGAGAGAGAGACAGAAAGGTCTTCCTTCCATTGGTTCACTCCCCAAATGGCCGCTACGGTCGGTGCTGCGCTGATCCGAAGCCAGGAGCCAGGTGATTCTTCCTGGTCTCCCATGAGGGTACAGGGGCCCAAGCACTTGGGCCATCCTCCACTGCCCTCCTGGGCCACAGCAGAGAGCTGGACTGGAAGAGGAGCAACCGGGACTAGAACCCAGCGCCCATATGGGATGCCGGTGCCATAGGCATAGGATTAACTTAGTGTGCCACTGTGCCAGCCCCTGTAATATACATTTTCCATGAACTTTTTAGATGACCTTTGTATTTACTCAATCTACTAAGGAAGCTGTAGAAACTAATAATCAGGCAAAATGTCTGCCTGTTGTCCGCACAGGTTTCATTAAGTTATTAACATCTTGGTAAGTGAAAAAGCTAAGATGCCACCATGACATACAGTGGAAACAACTACTGTGGTTTCCATCAGCAATCAAATGTCAGTGGGGTCTGCTACTGTAGCTAATTCAAGAGTCTCCACTTACAGTAGTCTTTATTTTCTGGGATGGTAATGGAAAGTCAAGATTTTAAACATCTCAAAATGGAATAGGAAAATTTCAACAAATTATGCCAGGATTATGTTAGAGAAGTATTATGGGATTCTAACTTTTCCAACTCAACTGATAAATCAAGTTGTGTAGAAAAGAAGATGTACCAGTATTTAGTATAGTTTGATGAATATTCTATGACTGTGGTTCACATATGCCTTCTTTAATTCCTTCATTATCCCAACAGTATCTTCCATCTAGTTATTCCCATCAATTTTCAGAACTCAAGTCAATATCAACTTCTCAGGGAACGTACTTGATCTCCACCCTCAAACTATACAGTGTCCACTGCTATTTAGCCCCTTAACTCCCTGTATTTTTCTATCACAGCACTTACTAAAGCTGGTAATTATAAATTATGTGATTTGATTAATATCTTTCTTTCTCTAGACTGTAAAACTTCTTAGAAATATTTCAACATTTTAGAACAATGGTCTCTACATTTTTTATTCTACCTTCCATTAATTTTTTTCTAGCATGCATACTCATCATTTATACCTTTGTTTATTTATAATACATTCATGTGTAACCGGCCCACTGTGTACATTATGAAACAAGCATACAAATATATTTTTAAAGCCTAGGGAAAAAAAATTTCCCTCCAGAGATGGCCTGTCTTGTAGCTTCTCTCTACTCCATGGAGTGTGTCATTAGCACAAAAGCTTAAAATTTCATTCGCATTTAGTTTTTCCAAGAACAAAGTTTAAGCTGAAAACAAAACAAAGAGCCCAAGCGTAATTACTGCTGTACAGCAAAGCTTTTTTTCTATCCAGCCAGAAGTTTCTTTCATGTGCTAATGGTGGCACTTAGAAAACCTCCTTTCCTTTAACTCACTTGGATCTTCAAGGACCTCACACATTTAAGGATTCTTTACATTCGCCAGAAACGTTGAGAGCGCTCTGAAGGCTGACCTGCAGTATGATTAATGGATAGTATTGATTTAATTTCCTACACGAGTTCTTCCTTCTCTAAGGAGACATTGCTTGTAATTCATGCCAAGGTTACTTACAGGCCCTTAAAAATAGGAGAAACGAAAACTTTACTGAAGTTTTCCCTTCATTTGTAAAAATTCCATTTGAAAGTTTTGGCCCGTAAAGCAATCAAGAACTTATCAGTAACTATGAGCAATAGCCAGGAAGTTTTCATTAGAGGTTTTGTTAGCACAGACACTAAGGAAGCAGAAAATAAAACTATAAAGCTGGTTTAATAAATTTCAAGCTATAAATGCAAAATGCTATAAAAAATAACAGGATTTTTTTTTAGAAAAGAAATGCGTAAGTAGCTTAAATATTTAGTATAAGGCTATTATAGATAATTATTAAACAGATCTGAGCACCATTAGATAGCAAGTTGTAAAAATTCCTCGAGATGTCTCAATGAAATGTTTTGCTGGAAACATACAGTGGAGCTAATTCTGTTCTTGAGCGCCTAAACGAAGAAAAACAAATTCTTGTAGATAAACAAATGGTGATCACCATTCCCTGTCACCCTTCCCTATCTTCTTGTAGTCTCCATTTTCACCAACTATGCAGATAATTCCAACAGCGGTGCAGATATTTAAAAATTGACTTGGCGGGAATCAACAGGAGGGGCAATTTTCTGAGAGCAAGAGACAGAAGGATGCTATATGCCCAGGGCATCCCTGATTCTTTCTCATGATTGGACCTCCCCTCCCCAAGCTAGAAACACATCACAACTGGTATTACACGTCCTAGACTGGCAAAATAAAACAGAGGCACTTGAAATAATGCAACAGCCTCATCCTTCTTACTTTCTCAGCTCCACAGGGGCCTTACTTTATTTAGGGTTCTTTTCAGGCAGCCTGTGAAGAGAGGCTCTGCAAGTACTGTAAATCTTCACCCAGTGCTAAGGGTCAAAGGGTTATCTGTGTTATGTGGTTTTAGGGTAGAGGATTTTCTTTACCCTTTCTTTTTTCTGAAGCAAGAGGACAAAACATATGCATATGCATCACAGCAAGCTAATTCAGGCACTAAAAAAGTTCTACAGATGAACTGCCTTCTCAAGAAAACCACAAGTATCAACTTTTCAGTCTTTCTACAAAGAGAAACCAGATGCAACCAGGCCCCCTCCCCACACCATTGTCTGCTCAAGACTTGCCACACAGCTGCCAAAACAGTAAAACAACTTCAAACCTGCAAAAGTGATGGCCATTTAAGGCAAACACGCCCATTTTGCTCTTAGAAAAAAATACTTTGCTTTACTCTTAAAAAAAAAGTATGTGTATTTTTGTTCACACCTTATACCTTATTTGGTAACAAGACATGTTTTTCACAGAGCTTTCCATGTTTTACAGTGCATGGAAGGTGATGACTTCAAGATGAAGAATATCAGTCCAAGAAAAAAACACCAAAATTATTTTTCCAATTATTCTTAGCTTTGGTATTTTTTTAAGTTGACTTAGTTCTCAAAGATGGTAAAGAAATGCTCAAGAAATACAGGCACATATTGCTTTCTTTCTTCCCTTTCTCCAAAATGATTTTTTTAAGGTATGAAAACTGCTATGTAAACCTCCCATCGGATACCCTTAATAAAATCCTCATATAGTACAACGTTACAGCACACACACCAAATGCTACTTCTTGCAGGAGGCACTGCCGTTCTAACGTTGTAGGCAATCCTCTGAACACAAGAGCAGAAATGTATATTATGTTAGTTGTGCTACTGCATTCAATAGGATTACCAAAAAAGATACAAAAGAGCTTTCATATGGCGAAGACTGTGAAACGCCTTCTGAGATTTACTAGGAATTTACTAGAAGATTCTATGCAGCATGCTGTCTATGGAAACGCCAAAAAGTTCATGGATAATGTAATTTTTTAAAAAAAGATTTATTTATCCATTTGAAACACAGAGTTACATAGCGAGCAAGCAAGCGAGAGATCTTCCATCTGCTGGTTCTCTCGTGAAATGGCTGCAATGGCCAGGAATGGGACAGGCTGGAGCCAGGAGCCAGGAGCTTCTTCTGGGTCTCCCTTGTGGGTACAGGAGCCAAAGCACTTAGCTATCTTCTGGTTGCTTCCCCAGGTTACAATCAGGGAGCTGGAGCTGGATAGAAGTGGAGCAGCCAGGACTAGAACTGGCACCCATACGGGATGCCATCGTCACAGGCGGCAGCTTTATCCACTATGCCGAGCCCCAGGAAGTGTAATTTTATAATAACTTTTGGTGCAAAAAACTTTTGAAATTCACCCATAGATTTTTCATAACATGTATTTTCCATGAACTTTCTGAAATATTCATAACATTCACATATTTCCACCATAATATAGCAGCCTGATCCCCTCTACTTCTAAGAATTCTTCTACCTTCAGAGGAAAGTAAGAGATGTTGAGAAAAGTTCAAAGTCACCCCAAACCAAGGTAAACACAACCTTATCTACATGGAAAGAATGGCCGTTTCTGGAGGTCGTTCCATCAAAAGCCACAAAATGAGGATATCTTGGCCGGCGCCGTGGCTCAACAGGCTAATCCTCCGCCTTGCGGCGCCGGCACACCGGGTTCTAGTCCCGATCGGGGCGCCGGATTCTGTCCCTCTTCCAGGCCAGCCCTCTGCTGTGGCCCAGGAGTGCAGTGGAGGATGGCCCAAGTGCTTGGGCCCTGCACCCCATGGGAGACCAGGAAAAGCACCTGGCACCTGGCTCCTGCCATCGGATGAGTGCGGTGCGCCGGCCGCAGTGCACCGGCCGCGGCAGCCATTGGAGGGTGAACCAACAGCAACGGAAGACCTTTCTCTCTGTCTCTCTCTCTCACTGTCCACTCTGCCTGTCAAAAAAAAAAAAAAAGAGGATATCTGAAGTGGCATATACTAAGAGAAATTCCAGTGAGCTTTGCTGGTTGTGCGCATCTTTCCCAAGAGTGATCTCACTGGCTGTGTTAGGATTATGGACTGGTTTCTTCCACTTGAGCCTCTGACACTACCTTTCTTACTTTCTTTTTTTGTTTTTAAACTATAGTTACAACGCTGAGGTATTTTTTTAGGATTGATTTATTTATTTGAAAGTCAGAGTTACACAGAGAAGGAGAGAGAGAGAGAGAGAGAGAGAGAGAGAGAGAGAGTCAGTCTTCCATATGCTTGGTTCACCCCCAGATGGGCTCAATAGCCGGAGCTGTGCTGATCCGAGGATCAAGCCAGGAGTTTCCTCCAGGTCTCCCACACGCTGCAGGGGCCCAAGGACTTGAGCTATCCTCTACCGCTCTCCCAGGCCACAGCAGAGAGCTGGATTGGAAGTGCAGCAGCCTGGACTCCAACCTGTACCCATGTGGGATGCCGGCATGGAAGGCGGCAGCTTCACCTGCCACAGCGCCGGCCAGCCCCTCTGACACTATCTTTCAAGGTAGTGATGTAGGACCATCTCCCTACCAGGATTCTCCAACATTCCAAAACCAGAAAACCTCTTCAATTTCCCCATTCTTTTCCTGAAAGTTTCCCCATCTTATGCTTTAAATCGGATGATCTATGTTTTTATAAGTTTCTACTTTCTAGTACGTGGCTGCACATGTGCAGAGGGAACCTAGAGCAGAGAACTCCACATCCTGCAACATGGGCAAGTGAAGAAGGGAAAAAAAAAAAACCTAACCATCAGAACCAAAGTACTCAGGGCAGGGCAGTACCAAGACTCAGACACAGCAGAGCCCTTTCAGAAGCAATTTCCATGCAACACAGAAATCCGTAATTAAAAGTCCATTTTACCATTCTCACTGAATTCCAAGCTCCTCTGATCAGAATCTGCCTGGCTGGGAATTTCCACATATTTGTTTTCCCCCTATTTAATGCATAAAGCTTTCCCCACATCTGGAAAGGTGGACTGGGTCCTTTCTCTTCCCTCGTGACTGGCCAGTATCAAGTGATCGCCACTGGGACACCAACCTTTTCAACCTAATATGATCCAAACTGAATTCAGTATCTCCCACTTTCCCAGACCTGGTTCCACTCTTGGAAAGCTCTGCTCCAGCTGAAGTAGCATCCACTCAGAGCTCTTGAGCATCCTTCTAATTTGTTCTTCCTAATCCTATCTACAAACACCAAAGAGTCAGACTGAGGCTTGCCATGGACCAATGCACTGTGCTGTGTGCCACATTCAATCCTCAAAACACACTAGAGGTTTAGCAGAGACCGAGGATCATGAAGGTCTAGTGGCTCAACCAGAGCTGGGATTCCACACCTGGTCATTTGAACTCAAAGCCCTACCTTCCAGATGAGTTTCTGGAGAATATCATATTCTGTAATACTTTGGGACTGGCTTCTTTCACTCAGCACAAGGCTATTGGGATTCATCTATGAACTCCCGCAAGTAGCAATACAGTACACTGTTTTCTATTACTAAGGAGTACTGCGGTTGTTTGATGTACTGTACTTTGTTCATCCAGTTATCCACTGTGAAATTTAGGTTTTTGTTAATTCTTGGTAATTGTGACTACAGCCATACATATATATGTAGGCTTTTGTGTGAATTTGAGTTTTTCTTTTTCTAGGGTAAATGCTTAGAATGAGATTGCAGAATCATATACTAGTGGTATACTTTACTATATGAAAGCACTAAACCTTTTTTCTAGTGTGGCTATATCATTTTGCATTTTTTTTCTTATTTACCAGGTAGAGTTAGAGACAGTGAGAGAGACAGACAGAGAGAAAGGTCTTCCATCTGGTGGTTCACTCCCCAAATGGCCGCATCAGCCAGAGCTAAGCCGATCCGAAGCCAGGAGCCAGAAGCCTCCTCCCAATCTCCCATATGGGAGCAGGGGCCCAAGCACTTGGGCCATCCTGCACTGCCTTCCCGGGCCACAGCAGAGAGCTGGACTGGAAGAGGAGCAACCGGGACTAGAACTCAGTGCCCATATAGGATGCCGGTGCGCAGGCAGAAGATTAACCTACTGCACCACGACGCCCGCTCCTCATTTTGCATTTTATAATGATGCATACATGTTTCAGATGTTCTGTGTTAGCACTTGGTATTGGTAGTTTTGAGGTTTTAAATAAATTATAGTCATTATAAAAGGTATGTGGTGATATCTCATTGTACCTTTTGAAATCTTCATTTCCTCATGGCTAATGATATTGAGCATCTTTTCACTGACTCCTCAGACATAACTTGTATTCCAAGGTCTCCCACCAGGTCCACACGTAATCAGTCGAGTTCAACTTATCCTAAACCCGAAGCAACTTTGCAACTGCCTTTCCCCAAATGATCTACCGTCCTAGTTTACATTTTGATCATTTTAGATTATGATGAGAATTCTCTCATTGAGTTCTTATTTTCAGCAGCATCCTCCATGACTCAGACTCACTCACTGCCTTCCTGAAATCTATCCCAATACCATGACCAGCGATCTTTCTGCAACAAGCATGTTGCCTTTCCACGTGAAAATTTCTGATGACTCTACATGGTACAGATGGTAGGACAAAGATCAAGTCATTATCAAGGTCCATACACAGGGCCCCTAAAACATCAACTGTATGGTTGGAGTCTCTGCAACTCCTACCCACACAACTCATGTTTCAGACAGGACAAATCAATAGGACCACCTCTTCAGTCTTTTTGTCTCTGTACATTTTAAGCCCCTCTGACTGCAATGACTTTCCTCCACTAACATTTCTCTGCTGGGCAAACTGGTTTCCATCATGCAGGAAAAGTAGTCCTTTCTCGTCATTCCAGAGCACTCAATCTCATCAATTTCACCTAAAATCCTCCATGATAAACTGAAGTATGCCAGAGTGAAACATGTCATCTTATGTTCATATTCCTGATGCCCAATACAGTTCCTGGTATAGAGTACAGACAATTAATGTACACAACTGTTTAAATTTTAAATAAGTGAAAAATAACCTTAAGTTAAAATCTATAATCAGGATGGATACACTTTAATAGTTCTAGGAAACAAACATGATAATAACTTGGTATAAACAGCAATCTTAACTACTTTTATATATAAATATATATGCATGTATATTTCTAAGACAAATATTTTATACACACACACACACACACACACACAACACCCACCCTAAAATTAAAAATATTGCTTTTTTTCTTTAAACAGTGCCTCTATTCCTCTGCCCCAAAGGTACAGGGACTTTCTTATTTTATTTATTTGAAACACAGAGTTACAGAAAGAGGTAGAGCCACAGAGAGGTCTTACATCCACTGGTTCGCTCCCCACACAGCCACAATGACTGGGGCTGGGTGGATTCGAAGCCAGGAGCCAGGAGCTACTTCTAAGTCTTCTACATGAGTGCAGGGGCCCAAGGACTTGGGCCACCCTCCACTGCTTTCCTAGGCATATTAGCAGAGAGCTGGATGGGAAGTGAAGCATCCAGGACTCAAATTGGTGCCCATTTTGGATGCTGATGCTGTAGGCCGGAACTTTCACCAGCTATATCACAGTGTTGGCCCCCAAATTTTGTTTTTCTAATCAGCACTGTCTCCTAGGCGATGTCTTCACAAGGAGTTAGGTAAAGAATCACAGAAGTCAAAGCTGCATGTTGTGGCAATGGTTTCAATTTTGCAAGTAATTCACAGTGGTAATTTCAGCCCATTATTAGAAATTCCTAAATTTAACTCATCTTCTGATTTGCAAGCCCAATGAGCTCTGTTTAATAAACTGTCTAGCACAGAACAATCAAGCAAGCGTAGGAAGCTTTTTATTTCTGACCTACAGAGTTCCTCTGAGCACTATACTCACTGCATACATACAACCCCAAGGAGGGTTTTGAAAACAATACTGTTGTGCAGTAAGCCCATCATCATGAAGCTCAATGACAGTAGCTGAGTGGGTTAAAACATATTCTCTCCTGGCTTTGCCATGTGGTTTCAAAGAACAGTTTTTGTTATAGATTTCTGAAATTCATGGCTGTATTTCCTTTCTTTACTTATTCCTTTCAAAATGCAATGGGTAGGTATTGAGTCAAGAAGTGAAGATGCTGGTTAAGATAACCAAATACATCAGAGTACCTGGGTTCAATGCCTGGCCCTGATTCCAGCTTCCTGCTCAAACAGACTCTGGGAGACACTGATAATGGTAGAATTAACTGATTCCTCTCACCCACATGGGAGGCCTAGGATTGACGACCTAGCTCCTGGTTTTAGTCAGTTGGGCTGTTGCAGATACTTGGTGAGGGAACTCTCTTATCTTTCTGTCCCTGTGTCTCTCTTCTTCTCAAATAAATTAAGAAATAAAAAAAACCCTCAAAATCTAATTAATCTGGCAATATCACAGGTGGCTAAAATGGAGTGTACCACATCAAGAGTAACTAGACATCTTCAGGGACAGAATATGCCATCATTCGTGACTGTATGCCTCTAGAGAGCAGACTCAAATAAAGGGAAGGGTAACGTGGCACACGTTACCAAAGGTCCAAATACTTTTGCCTCATGTTTTATTTTATTTTTTTACATTGTATGTTTCCTATTTAACAGCACTGTGGAAAAATGCAAAATAATCTATCTTGACAGGAAACAGATCAGTAATTATGTCACATGTACCTGGGCAGTGGGGGTTCCCAAGGGGCAGAGAGAATATCTGTGGGTGGTTAACAAAGATCACTTAGAATAGTCATTACTTCATGATGTGTACTTATATCAAAACTTATCAATGAGTGCATTTTACATCTGTGAAATTATGCTCCAATAAAACTTATTTGACTATTTCCATAAAGTTTGTAAAAGAAAGCTTCAAATTTGAAATTACGTATCTCCCAGAACTACAGAAGACAGAAACTTTTTTTAACTAAACACTTTTTTTAAAAGTAAAATGTCTCCTTTTTATTCTTTTAGCTTTTTCTAATCACCTTGATACAGAAAGGTGAAGGATGTTTTTGGCTCCTTTGTACATATGCATTGAGAACAATACTTGTAGATCTACTGAAAAGTGCTATTTTGGATTCTGCAAACTGATAGAGCTAGACGCTGTCTTCTGAATATAAGCTTAACTACATCCCCCTTTATGTTCAAAAGTAATGTTTGCAATGTCTTTACATAATTAGAACCTAGCGTTTGCTTCACTTGAAAAGATTTCCTATTCTTCACTGTTAAATTATTTTTTAAAAACTTTTATTTAATACATTTCCAAAGTACAGCTTTTGGATTATAGCAGCTTTCTCCCCGCCAATAACCTCCCTCCCACCTGCAACCCTCCCATCTCCAGCTCCCTCTCCCATCCCATTCACATCAAGATTCATTTTCAATTATCTTTATATACAGAAGATCTATTTAGTATATACTAAGTAAAGATTTCAACAGTTTGCACCCACATAGAAACACAAAGTATAAAGTACTGTTTGAGTACTAGTTACAGCATTAATTCACATAGTTCAACACATTAAGGACAGAGATCCTACATGGGGAGTAAGTGCACAGTGACTCCTGTTGTTGATTTAACAATTGACACTCTTATTTATGACGTCAGTAATCACCTTAGGCTCTTGTCATGAGCTGCCAAGGCTATGGAAGCCTCCTGAGTTCGCCAACTCCAATCTTATTCAGACAAGGTCAGAGTCAAAGTGGAAGTTCTCTCCTCCCTTCAGAGAAAGGTATCTCCTTCTTTGATGGCCCATACCTTCCGCTGGGATCTCACTCACAGAGACCTTTCATTCAGGTTTTTTTTTTTTTTTGCCAGGGTGTCTTGGCTTTCCATGCCTGAAATACCCTCATGGGCTTTTTAGCCAGATCCAAATGCCTTAACGGCTGATTCTGTTCCTCACATTTTAAAACAGTTGCTAGTGGAGGGAGCCTGAGAGTCGGCCATTCAGGAAACTTCCAGATGAAGCTGCTGATCCTGGAACTGCATTTTGGGAAACAAGAACTACACTGATTCAATACTTGGCATGGCCACACTATAGTCATATGACCTGGTGCCTTTAGTACAGACCCTTCTAAATAGAAAAGTTTTCTCTACAGAAAAAAATTTCAAAGGCTACTACTATGGATGGCGTGGTGTGGTGGGTTAAATTGCCACCTGCAACTCCAGCATCCCATAGGCATCTGGCTGCTCCACTTCCAATCGAGCTCCCTGCTAGTGTGCCAGGGAATGCAGAAGAGGACAAGTGCTTGGGCTGCATTCCTGGGGGAGACCCAGATGAAGCTCCTGGCTCCTGGCTTCAGCCTGGCCCAACCCTGGTCATTGTGGCCATTTGGAGAGTGAATCAAGTGGATGGAGGATCGATCTCTCTCTCTCTCTCTCTCTCTCTCTCTCTCTCTCTCTCTGTTACTCCCTCTCTTTCTCTGTAACTCTACCTTTCAAATACATTTTTTTAAAAAAAAAAGGCTACTTTGGCAATATGTCAAAATTAAATGAAATTCACATTTCAGTGTCCACAAAATTTTACTGGAACAGAACCATACTTGTACATTGTGTATTTCTAAGACTACTCCCCTGTCACGATAGCGGAGTTGGTCACTGTGATAGACTGCACGGCCTACTGGATCGGTCTCTGCAGGCTGCCATGACAAAATGTCACAGAGAGGCTTAAACAACAGGATTTTCCTTCCTACAGTTCTAGAGGCTAGAAGTCCAGGACCAAGGTCTGGCAGGATTCAGTTTCTGGTGAGGACTCTGCTGGCCTGCAGTCACTGTTTTGCTGTGTCCTCACATGATGAATGGAGTGCTTTTCTTCCTTTGTTTATAAGGGAACCAATCAAGGCTGGTGGTGTAGTGCAGTGGGTTGAGCCTTGGCTTGACACACCAGCATCACATATGAGCAACAGTTTGAATCTTGGCTGCCCTGCTTCAAATCTAGCTCCCTGTTAATGCACCTGGGAATGCAGGATGCTTGCAAATATTTTCTGAGCATTATTTAAGGCTTCCCTGTGTGAAAGGGAGGAGGAATTCAGTCTCTGAAAAGCCTCTGGCGTGTCTTAAAACGTGCCTTCCATGTTCAACAATTTGGATTTTAATTCTCTTCGAAAACAAAGTCACTACTATGATGAAGTTCACAATGAGCTCCCGGACAAAACTGCTTTCTGTGTGCCATGGACCTCCTCCTGCTGGACTCAGGGAAAGGCTAGGACTCCCTCCAGCTGTGTCAGCTTCGCTCACTACTGGTAGTTCCTGACTTTCTTTCTTTACGCAGGTAAACACAACAAAATCTTATTCTATTATAGTAACAACGCCCAGAAATCTGACTTAATTCTAGCACGCTTCTGTACATACTGGCTAAGGGAACCTAAAGCTACATGATTAACCAGGGACAGCTTCTCTTCACTCCTACCCCCAGAAGTAAGTGGGAGTTACAACTTCGGATTTCTAAACAAATAAGTCCATCCATGAGTTCTAGAAGTATGCAAGTGATTCATGGACATTCCTAATGATTTTAAATATTTGGATCTTTATAAGGGCTACTAAATGACATGTTTCCTAATCATGCTTGCTGTGAAATTAAGTAAAATAGTTCAAATGCATTGCAGAATAAAAGCTGAAGATGATCTGGTAATATTATCCTAAACGTTATATTAACATAGTGCCATCTAAATAATCTCCCCCTTTCACTTTAGTATATAAAATGACTCAACACTTTAGAACAATTTCTTCTGAAAGTCAGTTTATGAAAACAGTTCCTTTACAATTAGAAACTCTAAATCCAGAATTCAAAGCCTATTTCCAAAATAAACAGAAGAAAACGTCTATTATCAGTGAACACAAGTGTATTATTAATTTTGCTGCAAATTTATTGTGATAAATAAAACATTTTAAAATTCCACTTATAACCATGCTAAACACCAAGAACAGCAAGGAAAAGAAAATCTAACTGAAAACAGTTGCTGCAAAGATGCAAAATCTTGATGCAAACCTCATACCATGACGTGGAACAAATCACACAAACGTGTTACATCACAGGCCCAATGCTCTTCTAGCCTCCCAAAAGTAAAGCACTTCTAATTAAAATCAAACTCTATTCTAAATTCATTAAATTCAAGCTATCAACATCAAAATACTCCCACTGCACTGCTCCACCAATATTTTATGATACTACAAGTATGAAAGACACAAGATTTTTAAAGACGCTTTACAAAACATTCCCCATCTCAGGAAACTAAGCTTTGAGATTTTACAGTAAAATAACTTTCACTACTAAGTAAATCGCATTGAGTTACAAGTTTGGGGAAAACTGGAAAAATAGTGAATTTAATACCTTCTGGCTTAGTTTTTCTTAAGCAAAGGCTACATCTGTTTTGTAGTACCACAATGCCTTACTTAGAAAATACTCAAAAACGCTAGTCAAACGAACTGAAATACCTAAATTCATGCATCTTTTTCTTTATTTCAGAAACAAAGGACTGTGCGTATTTCCAAGAAGAATGTGTTCTCAGCGTCATACTTTTTAAATTGAAAACTTAATTACCAGAAGTAGGAAACAAGAGGATATGTTAAGGGCATCAGAAAGGGGTTTAGTATGAAAATGAAATTTTGAGACATCAGTTTGTTACTCAAATTGACAGTAACTCAGCAAACAGAGGCACCTAAATCTCATTGCCAAGCCCACTTAGTAAATTTCTTTGTAGTTAGAGCATCTTTAACGTGCTAAGCTCAGTAAAAGCAAGTATTCACCATGCAAGACACAGATAGGATTCCCTTAACCTGCTGCCCTTTAGACACATCACTCTCTGTTAAACAGGCAGCGGCCGCCAGATGCTCTCATGGAAAATGGTCACAGATGGTCAGTTGTCCAGTTAACAGAACGCACTGCTCTCCCAACATCCAGAAGTAAGAAGGAAAGGCATGGGAGCTGTTAACACTCGCCTGCTTTCTGAGTTAAAGGTATTTGCCAGCTGTAAGCTCGACGAGGTCCCCAACACTGACTTTCCAGAAAAGGAACACTAGACCATAGGGGGTCTCAAGATCAAAAAGCGCCTTCAGGATGATCTAGTCAACAGCTGTACCATCCACACAACTGCATCCCTGCTAGCAGCCCATGTAGGCAGTGTCTCCGAAGCTCCAGGGGAGTGGAACCTGCTGGCCGACAAGAAAGTTCCTGTGCCTGAAACAGAGGCTTCCCATATCTTGAACTTCAATTAGTCCAACCACTCAGTCTAATTTCAGCCATGAAACATGGAGCTGTTTTAATAATCATGGTATACTGACTGCAACATAGTATTTTCCAGTTTATGCATTTAAAAAGTGATTTTAAACAGTTACCTCAAATAGCACACAAAATGGATTTTTAACCTTCTAAGAAAAAGGCAAAAATACATAAGCTTTATTTTTAAAACATAACAGAAAATAAAAACTTATCATTGGAAAGCTTTATATCAGGGGCTTGCGCTGTGGCGCAGTAGGTTAATGCCCTGGTCTGAAGCACCAGCATCCCATATGGGCGCCAGTTTGAGTCCCGGCTGCTCCACTTCCAATCAAGCTCTCTGTTGTGGTTTAGAATAGCAGTGGAAGATGGCCCAAATCCTTGGGCCCCTGCACCCACGTGGGAGACCTGGAAGAAGTTCCTGGCTTCTGGCTTCGGACTGGCACAGCTCCAGCCATTGTGGCCATCTGGGGACTGGGCCAGTGGATGGAAGACCTCTCTCTGTCTCTACTTCTCTCTGTAACTCTTTTAAATGAATAAAATAAATCTTTAAATTGCATCCTTTTTTAAAATATTTCCTTAACAGTGAAGAAAACTGAAGTACTGAGTTTGATCTATGATACTTCATCAACAATTATCCTAAATCCTATTTGTTACTTGATACAGATGGGACACCTTCAACCCAAAAAATAAAAAATCCAAAACTCCTTGGGTCCAACATAACACTCAGAACGTTCCAGATCTGCAAGGTGGGCATCTGGACTAGAGGCTAGGGTGCTGGCCAGGATGCACGCATCCCAGATCAGAGAACCTGGCTTCAACATACACCTATTCCTGACTCCAGCTCCCTGTTAATGTATACCCCGGGGAGACAGTGATGGCTAAACTAACAGGTTCCCGCCAACCCATGTGGGAAATGTACTGAGTTCTTGGCTACTGGCTTTAGCCTGGCCCCAACTATTTGTTGCAGGGAGTGAAGTAGTAGCTGGACCTTTCTATCTAATCATTTTAAGTTTCATAATGGGAACATTTCCAGTTTGGGAATTTCAGATTCAGAATATTCAACCAGTAAAGTCTACACAGATGTTTCAAAATCCCAAAACCTCCAAAATCTAAAAACATTTCTTGTTCTAAGCATTTTGGGTACTCAATCTGTGCTGAGTAATATTTTCTTGGATAAATAACATGTACATAGAAAAGGAGCATGCACCAAGAAGGGGAACAAATGACGCCGCCTCTGGTGACAGTGGGTTGGGCTAATGTCATTTCAGAAACAATAGTTTGAGGAAGGTTAGTCTGAACACATGCAACTTGTCCTTGCTGTTTATAAAACTGTCTGACAGAGATCTAAAGTAAAACTTATTTAACTGAATGCAGATCAAATTAAGAACTGACGTAACAAAATTATGAGTAAAACACCATCTGGAAAGCTACGGCAAAGAACAGCAGAATGGTGTTCTATATTCCTGCATCTGAAAACATTCCCACCACTGCGTCCTACTCAAGAGACTCTGGGCTCCCAGCCTATGCTAGCATGAGGCCAGGAGAGAACCGGAGAAGCAGCCTGCAGTACCTTTCCCTCACTTGCAAAGGGCAGTCTGTGAGAGAAGCCAGAGTGCTTTATGTAAAATTCTTACATATATATATATCTATATATATATATATATATATATATATCTTTTATTTAAAGAATATAAATTTCCAAAGTACAGCTTCTGGATTAAAATTCTAATACATGCAGGTGTTCTCTCAGTTCAGTAGGCATTTGGTTTGAAACCATAATTAAAGTGATTTTTTTTGCACTTAAGGATAAAATGCCACTCATAACCAACAAATAGTTAAGTGTGGATTTTTTTTAAGATTCATTAACTTATATTACTTATATTACAGCAAGAGAAGGACAGACACGAGGGTTGAGGGGGAAGACAGATATTCTACCTGCTGGTTCACTCCCCAAATGGCTGCAATGGCTGGCACTGGGCCAGGCTGAGGCCAGGAGCCAGGCGCTTCATTCAGAGCTCTCATGTGGGTGCATGGGCTCAATTACTTGGGCCAACTTCAACAGCTTCCCAGGTGCATCAGCAGGGACCTGGATCAAAAGTGGAACAGCTGGGACCTGGCCCAGCGCCCATATGGGACACCAGCACTGCAGAGAGCAGTCTAACCTGCTGCACCACACCTCCTGCCCCCTGAATGAATGTTTTACACACTGTTACATCTTTTTATACTCATATACTCATTTTGGACATACTTTTTAAAAAATTTTAAATCAATTTATTTGAGAGGCAAAGACACAAAGAGAGAGACAGAGAGAAAGAGTGCTTTTATCTGTTGGTTCCCTCCCCAGATGCCTGCAATGGCTGAGGCTGGGCATGAGCCAAGACCTCAAGCAAGGTCCCCGACACGAGTGGCAGGAACCCAACTAGAGGAGCCATCACCACTGCCTCCCAGCATGTACATTATTAAGAAGGTAGAGTCAGAAGCACATCTGGGGGACATTAACCACCACGTTAAACGTTCACCTCTAAAAGTCTTTATTTTATACTAAATGTATTTACATCATGAACTTCCTTTTACCCTGCAAAGATAGGAATAATAGAGAAAACAGCATCTTTCATAATACTAATGAATCCAAACACATGTATTTTTCCAGTGTTTCTGGGGGTAGAACTAAGAAAGTCAATATTTAAAGTTACATGGGTCACATGTAAAGGTATTATTTTGTACATAAATATGTGTATCATTTACATGCGTAAAGTAACACACATATATACCACTCTGAGACAAATTCTAAGTTAAACTTAATTATTGAGTACTATGTGACCACTCTACTTCTACCTCACATATGATAATTAATCAGGACCTTACACTACCACAAGTAAACTCTAGAAAAAAAATGGATTCCCAGAGCTAGGGGAAAGAGAGAGGGCTAGCCATTAGTTTAACTCACCAATGGTCATTGGTGAAAACAGCAGGATATTTGTACTGATGGAGTAAAAATCAATTCTTCTCTTCCTCATGTAAGTCAGTTCCCCAGCCTTGTATCCAAAACTTTTCCCCCAGCTGGTTAGAGAGAGAAAAGGAAAATCCCAGCAGAGCCCCACTCACCCAAGCCGCTGAGCGTGTAGAGCAGGTCCCCGGTGGCCAAGAGAATGGGCCCATTCTCCTGCTGCCCCTCTTCCCTGTAGTACAGCTTGTAGCCCCGAACAGCTGCTGTGTCCCTGGCATCTCGTTGCCACTTCACAGAAATAGTGGTGCAGTTCAGAGGCTCCAAATGTAACTCTGGAGACTTGGGGGCTAGAAAGATTCATCAGAAAATATATGTATACAAACAACCCTCAATCCCAAGGGAGACACAAAATACCGCAGATCTCTCATGCCAACCGTTAATGAAAATAATTACAATAAATTATACTTTAGCTTAACTTTGAGGTGGAGGTAAGAACATAAAATGCTACCTAAAAAAAAGACTAAGACATAAATACTGAAAAAAACTTAGCATATATTTGTAAATTTTTTCTAAAGAAGAAAAACTACTTTCTAATTCGACCAGCCAATACTCCCTCTGTAATAAGACCGATCATTTTATAACAACAATAAAAAGTGATAATATATTCCATATTAGTAAAAAGCGCAGGGTCCAGGATTTCCCAGTCTAGGGCAGCTGCTTGGTTCAACACTTAGGTCACTACTTGGGAAGCCTGCATCCCATATCAGAGCCTGGTAGCAGCCCAGCTCCTCTGCTTCTAGCCCAGCTTCCTGCTAATGTGCATCCTGGCAGGCAGCAGGTGACGCCTCAAGTACCTGGCTCCCTGCCACCTATGTGGGAGAGCCACATGAGTTCCAGACTCCTGTCTTGGGCCTGCTCTAGCCTTGGCTGTTGCAGGCATTTGGGGAGATCAATTTCTTCCTCTCTCTCCTTCTCTTTCATTCTCTCTGCCATTCAAATGAAATCAAAATAAACAAAATTTACAATTCCCCAGTCTTATGGTATAGACTGAAATGATGATTTAAAAAATATGTGGCAATAATATTAAGTCTCTATTAGCTTGCATATTATCTTTGGTAATTTAGGTTGATTCTGGCTAATCTGTCCATAAGGGGATTTGCTAAGTAAACTAGTAGTGCAAAGAAAAGATTTATGCACAAACTCTATACACAAAGGTATGACTAAATAAGAAGTTGAACTTTAGTTTTCCAGATAAGTGCACGATTTGTGGAATATTTTTATTCATAAAACAAACATAACTTAGAGAAGAAAAATCTGATCCAAAGGTAAAAATATTGTTCTTTTTCTTCTTCAATAGTCTTTGGAAATTTACCTCTCACACTGGTAGCTTTGGGTGTCCTGTGTGAAGTCCACACTGATGACTCTCCCAGCCCCACTCTGGTGGCTGCAGTGATCCGGACCAGGTAGACACTATCAGGCTTCAGGCCTTCCAAAAGGTGCTCATGTGTGGTCCCTGGGAGCTCCAGAACTTGGACGGAGTTCTCAGTACTTAGGCGGAAGGACAGGCGATACAACACCACTTGGCCACGCCGGTATTTGGCTGGGATCGGCAGCCAGGAGATGAGAATGTCGGTGGGACTTCGACTTGTCAAACTGATTTCAGGAGGTCTCAGAGGAACTAGTCACACAGGAAAACAGGTTGCCAATAAATACTTAAAATTGGACTGCCACTTAGCATACCAGTACACACTAAATTCTCTTTATAGCAGCATTTAACATAATAAAGAAGAGACACTTTCAGTTCTGGCAAAGCTTTTCAGAGAGGCAGAAAACAAACAAACAAAAAAGAACAAATAATAAGGGAGGACCAAATGTATGGAGCACAAAAAAGTAAGGTTTTTAATCACTATTGTGATTGTTTTGTAACTTTTAAAGGTGACCTTGAGAATACATAAACCAAATACGAGACTACTTTTCAAGTACTTCCATAGTACCTTTCCCTTAAAGCAAAAGAGAGTGAACTATACAAGAAAGAACAAGCCTAGGACTGCAGTGTCATAATCTGGGAGACAATTATTTGAAGTCTAAGAGTTGCACCTTAAAAATCAGTATGAATTTTACATTCTCACATATGACATTTAACATGAAGAAAGTTTTTCCTCCAGAAATTTATATAAAACTAATATTCCAGGACAAGCCAAGAATAGCTGTAGGCAAACTAACATTAAGTGTGAAGACTTTGGTCTAGAGTTAGTCTCTCTGTGTTTTAATTCTTTTTCTACCATTTACTACTCTGTGTGATCTTGGCCAATTAACTTTTCTCAGTCTAGGTTTCTGTATACATACAGTGATGATGATGATAATAACTTCTGCTACAGTCTTTCCCCACTCAGTTAATCACAATCATTTGTTCAACTGCTCAAGCTCAAACTCTGGGTGTCAGCCTGGACTCCTATACATCACACTCTACATTCAATGCTGTGGTGCTACAAATCTTCTGCTACTCCCTTGATTCATGCCACCACTGACTTTAGCCTGTGTTCTTCCAACAGCCTAACAGGTTTACTTGCATATATATATATATATATATATATATATGATTTATATATATATATATTTTTAAGATTTATTTGAAAGAGTTACACAAAGAGAGAAGGAGAGACAGAGGCAGAGAGAGAGAGAGGCAGAGAGAGAGAGGGAGGTCTTCCATCTGCTGGTTCACTCCCCAATTGGCCATAAGAGCCGGAGCTGTGCCAATCTGAAGCCAGGAGCCAGGAGTCTCTTCCGGGTCTCCCACGCAGGTGCATGGGCCCAAGGACTTGGGCCATCCTTTACTGCTTTTCCAGGCCATAGCAGAGAGCTGAATCGTAAGTATAGCAGCTGGGACTCAAACTGGTGCCCATATGGGATGACAGCACTGCAAATGCGGGCTTTACCCACTATGCCACAGCACTGGCCCCATACCTATTTTCTTAAAACATGGCTTGTTCAAATGCAAGTCAGATCACTCTTCTACTCAAAATAGTTCAAATTTCACTCATAAGTAATAGCTCAAGTCTTTATTAGGACTTCATATAAAGCCCTGTATGTAAGGTAGGCTCTCATTATTATTTGCTTCATCTTCTATGGCTTTCCCATTGCTCCCCTGCTCCAGCTACGCTTTTGCCCATCAAGAGCTCTGCCTAGAATACACTTGCCCCAGTCATCTGCAGAGTCAGCTCCCTCACTGTCATTTCTTTCAGTTCTTCAATCAAATGTCACCTATTCAGTGAGCCCTCCTCTGGTGCTGACTCTGTTTAAAGTCTCAACTCCTCCCAACACTTCACGTTCTCCTTCCCTGAATCTTGTATTTTTCCTCATTTTTTTGTTTCAAGATTTATTTATTAATTTGAAAGGCAGAGTTTTAGAGAAAGAGAAGACAGAGAGATCTTCCAGCCTCTGGTTCATTTCCCAAATGGCTGCAAAGACAAAGGCTGGGCCAGGCCAAAGACAGGGGCCTGGATCTTCATCCTGGTCTCCCGCATGGGTGCAGTGGCCCAAGGACGTGGGCTATTCTCCGCTGCCTTCCCAGGCACATTAGCAGGGATTGGATGGCAAGTGGAGCAGGGATGCCAGCACTGTAGACAGCATCTTAACTTGCTGCGCCACAGCACTGGCCCCTTCTACTTCTTAAGGAGAAGGGACACCTATCGCTATCATAGTATAGAATTTACTATTTACCCTATTGATTGCTGCCCCCACTAGCAAGTAAGCTGTATGAGATAAGGGACACTTTTTCATACGTTTTGTTCACTACTAAGTATTGAATAATACACAGCAAGCACTCAATAAGTATTTACTGAATGAATCAAAAAGTAGGTGGAAAATTAAAGGTTAATTTGTTTAAGCATTGCTGAATCCTTTCTGTGTATGGATGCATTAATTCTCAAAGAAATTCAATGACTGACATCCCATTATCATTTCCACTTTATAGCCAAGGAAAGCGAGGTATAGAGAGGTAAAATCACTTTCCCAAGGTCACACAACTAGTAATCAAAAGAGCCCCAGACAGACTACAGAGCCCACACTGCTATCCTCTAGACACTTGTGGCTCTTACAGAGTTATGGAGGAATTAAGTGAGATGACAGAAACAGGGTTTTTAGAAGGGACATACAGTGAGCTCTCTTAAGTGTCTGCTGTTTGTGGCACAGATGTGGCTCTGTATCCAGAAACAAACATTTCAGTTTGAGGTGGTGGACTAAGAAAATGGTGCAGGTGCTGGTGCCATGATGCAGTTGGTTAAGCCTCCATCTGCAGTGCCAGCATCCCATATGGGCACTGGTTCAAGTCCCGGCTGCTCCACTTCCAATCCAGCTCTCTGCTATGGCCTGGGAAAGCAGTGGAGGATGACCCAAGTCCTTGGGTCACTGTATCCACATGGGAGACCCAGAAACAGCTCCTGGCTCCTTGCTTCAGCCTGGCCCAGCCCCAGCCACTGCAGCCATTTGAGGGGTGAACCAGTGGATGGAAGATTCTCTCTCTCTCTCTCTCTCTCTCTTTCTCTCTCTGTAACTGTCCTTCAAGTAAACAAATAAATGAATAAAATAAAATGGTCCAGAAATTTTAAAAGCAGTGTCAGAAGGTCTGTATGCTACCCACAAAACAAAATGAACTTCATTGAATGAAAAAGCTCTGGAGAAGGAAAGATTTAGAGGAGATCCTAACTGCAATGCCAAACTAACAAGTCACCTGCTGTGCTTAAATCATGATCTTTAAGGATGTAGAGAGAGAATATGAGGACACTTTAAAAAGTACATAGAAAGATGGAGATAAAAGATAAATTTACTTTGACACAAGTCAATTTTTAAATCTATGCACAGTTTTTTCAAAATAGGTATTTTCATGAACTTTTGAAAAGTGTTTCATACACACATCAGCCTGTGCTTTATCACAGACATGCACAGCAGAGGCTATCAAATGACAGAACCAGAGATATTATATATACTGTGGCTCATTCTAACATAGACTAAGCTCTTAAATTAAAACAAAAATTTGGAATTCAACATGCAGACAAGTGAACATTTTTTCATTTAGTCAAACTCTGATTGTATAAACATCTAAATAAGTGGCATTGTACAGCTATAAGGAGGATCTCTGAGACCAAATTAGCAAAAGCAGAGATTGGGAATTATATATATAAAAATATTGTGGAAACCACGTGCAGCATTTTCCGAGGTTGGAAGTAGTATAACTGGGCATATGTGATGTAATTCCCTGTCCTGTGGTGCAGGGTACAAACATGGGCCTGCTGGAGCCCTCACAGAGAGAGACCCTTTTTTCCATAGCACAATGTGAAGAGTGAGAGGAGCAGGCCAGTTGCTGTGGCTGTCCTGATACATGGCATTTCCTATCTCACATATCTTGCAAACCCTCACAAGAATAACTCAATTTCTAACCCATGGTCAAAAACACACTGAGCAGTTTATACCTTATGATAAAGCAAGAGCTACTAGGTTATCTAAAAAGAATTTATGAACTGATGAATACCAAATTTCATTAACTTCTAGTTTCAGCAATCCAGTATCATAAATCTTCAGTCATTATATACAGTCAACATGTAATAGTCAATATATTTACTTATTCATAGAAAAACTCAAATTCTGTTTGAGTTTTAGTTAAAAAATATTGTAATGTGTTCACAATTTAAACTAGGAACTGGGACACTGGGGTTGGGGGCAGCAAATGACCTAGTAGTTAAGACACCACTTGGGACACTCACCCCAAGTACCAGCCCTGCTCCTGACTCCAGCTTCCTGCTAATGAGCATCCTAGGAGGCAGCAGATGGCTCAAGTAGTTGGGTTCCTGCCACTCCAGTGGGACAGCTAGACTGAATTCCCTTTGTCCTGGCCTACCCCCAGCTGTTACAGGAATTTGGGGAGTTAATCAATGGATGGAAGAGTGCTCTCCCTCTCTCTCTCTTTTTCAAATAAATAAAAAACTTTAAACTAGGAACTTTGGAGAAATATAAAGGCAATCCAATCATGTCATTATTAAAACTTATATTATGAATCAGAAGTAAAACTCTTTAAGCTTTATTTATTTATTTGGAAGGAAAAATTGAGAGGGAGAGACAGAGACAGAGACAGAGAGATATTCCACCTGCTGATTCACTCCCCAGATGGCTGGAATGGCCGAAGCTAGGCCTATCTGAAGTCAGGTGTCAGGAGCTTCCCCCAGGTCTGCAACATGGGTGCAGGGGTCTGAGCATTTGAGCCATCTTCTGCTGCTCTCCCAAGTGCATGAGCAGGGAGCTGGATAGAAAGTGGAGCAGCTGGGACTCAAACTGGCACCATATGGGATGCCAGCACCACAGACAATGGCTTTACCCACTACGCCACATCACTGGCTCCAGAAATAAAATTTTTTATCCTTATCACATTACTGGCCAAACAAGTTAGAACAAGTTAGATTTGAAATGGTAAACCAACCTACTGTTTCATGTATCTGGTTATTTAACCCAAAAAGCAGATAATTTCTCTAATTAACACATACATTAAATTGAAATTAATTAAGCCTATGAATGCTTATACTTCAGTGATCTAGAATCATGTTTTCTTACCATCCTCTAGAGTATTCTGCGTAACGTGATCAGACATCTGGCTGGCTCCCATTGGCATATAAGCCACAATGTAGAAAGTGTAATTACTGGCAGGTTCCAAGTCATCAATAATATAATGCGTCGTGTCATTTCCGAGGACCACTTGATACTCTTCATTATTTAAACCTTGATTAAAGAATCCAGGTTTAAAAATCATGAACATTCAAAATGAAATGAACAAGACCAGTGGTTGGTTGGTAGGTCCAATCTGTCACCTTGTCCATCCCTTTACAAAATGTGTACGAGAAGGTCTTTATTTTTTAAAAGTAAACCATGTCTTGCTACAAAGCACTCATCTGAATTTTTCCTGAATAAATCCAACTAAGGAGAATTATTGTCTCTAAGCTTCATTTAGCATCGAGTCAAAGCCCACGGTGAAGACCATGTACAGTAGTAACAGCAGAGTACTGTAATTCATAACTCTAAGTTCTACTTGCTTAAACGCATGGTTTCTCTTTTTTTCTTTTAAATCTAAATGGAGCAAACAGTAGGAAATGTAATGGCTCTGTTCATTATAAAAACAAACCAAACCAGAAGTTGTCCTGCAAAAGATCTCAATTTACCCCTACAGATTCTATTAAATTGGACTGATGTAAGCTGTTCTCTTCTTTACCCTGAAGGTAAGTGAACTGAGAGCACAGAATGTGCTTCAGAGTGCTTTGTCCACCGTGAGCTTTCATTTTTTTTTTTTTCTCACAGAACAAAATTCTCACCAATTCTTAATAAAATATGCATGGCAAGGTACAGAAGAGGATTTGTCTTTGTGGGACTGAGTTCCTACAGAGCCAACCTGCAAAGTGGAACAAGAGCACTGGCAGCTAATGTGCTTTGCTAACAATTCACAGTAAATGTCCGTCAACTTTCATCAAAACTCACTAAGGACCCCAGTCCCTTCTCCCCATGCTGGAGTTACAAACAAAACAGAAGGCAAATTCCAGCATTAAGTTTTCCCACAATTCTGAATTAACTTGATAGCATTTTAATTAGACAAGATTACAGGCATTTCACAACAGACTGGCTAATGGCTTGTTAATTAGGAGCGCATAGTACGATTTCTGACCCACCAAACAAGCTCCTTGAGTTCGAATTAAAAAGCCTTGTTCTGTCCCTGAATAGCCCACTGAGCCGCATGTGGAGGCTCTAATGAAACAATCATAAAAGCCAACAAGAGGGTCTCCACCAAAACCAGCATTCCTTTTACCTTCCTAAATCACTGAAAGGGAATTAACATACTCCAACATGCTCAGTTATCAGACTTTCATTCTTCTTGCTACCATGACCCCTGATTCACATTCAAAATACTCCTTTTCAAAACACTACTTCAAAGTGCAAAACAAAAAAAACTAACAACAACAGCAAAAACAAACCACCTGTTCCTACGGACAATTTAAATACATCACCAATCTTAGGGAATTTGAATTTGTTTTTAATGTTTACTGAATACTGCATAAATGCTAAGCTGACAGTGGTTTAAAACTAGAATCTATTGGTTTCTATGAAAAGTCAATAGAGAAATCTCTAGCATTTATAAATGGCTTTTCTTTTTCCTGTGAGACTTTTGCTAAAAGTAAAATGTAAGTATAAAAATCATAATGGAACCAATAATTCTGGATAAAAATTTGATTTCTACTTTTACACAAGTGAGATATCAATAAAGAATATCTTGTTGAATCTCCATTCTTCATGATTTCAGAAAACATTCAATTATACAAAATCAAATACATGATGAAGTTCATACTTATTTTCTTCCTTAAAAATAACACTGGTGTCAACAGATTACCATATTACCATAATAAACAGTAATACCACCATTCTTATGTAACATACTGGTATATTAAATCTCATGTAAGGAAGTTATACATTAGCTGGGTAAGATTCCTAAGTACTTGGTAATTTTTTACAGACGGAGATACTCTGCATTAGCTGGTACTTGTTTCTAACAAAAATCTCCAACTATATTTACATATACAAAGTAAACAAAGATAGATAATTTAGGGAAAAAAACAGATTCACAGGTGATAGATTATTTTACTAAAGAGATAAATGTCACAGAATTTCAAAAACATTTTGCGGGTTATGTAAAACATCACTTATACTGAAAATAAATCTCTGACAGCAAATGGCACTTAAAAATAAACACTGTTCACACTGCTTACCTTCTGCTTTCATGTAGTGCACAGAATAAGCGATGACTTTGTCTGAATTATAAAGTGGCCTCTCCCAAGCTAAAAGGATGGCTGAACTGGACATAGTTTCAGCATGCACGTTATAGGGGGCACTGGGTCTGTCTTCTGACATTACTACAGTCAGTCTGGCTTTAGATAAAACAGATCCTTGGCTATTCTCAGCCATGCACTGATAAATTGCATCATCTTCAGGAATTATTTGGTTAATTACCAGTTTACTGAGGAAAGAAAAAAAAGCATTTATTTCTAGGAAAAATTACAAAAATAATACAAAAGTCACTTTCAACTACTGCTAAATGTGCTCAGAAATTTGGTGACAAAAATAACTAAAAAAAACTCTGTGTAGGGGCCAGTGCTGTGGTGTAGTAGGTTAAGCCTCTGCCTGTGGGGCATTTGGGATGCCGGTTCGAGTCCCAGCTGCTCTGCTTCTGATCCAGCTCTTTGCTATGGCCTGAGAAAGCAGTGGTAGATGGCCCAAGTGTTTGGGCTCTGCACCCATGCAGGAGACCCAGCCTGGCTTCAGACTGGCCCAGCTATGACCATTGCAGCCATCTGGGGAATGAACCAGCAGATGAAGACCTTTCTCTCTGTCTCTCCTTCTCTCTATATCTGTTAACTCTGCCTCTCAAATAAATAAATCTTTTTCATTTTCTTTTTATTTGAGACATCGAGTTAGACAGTGAGAGAGAGAGAGAGAGAGAAAGGTCTTCCTTCCATTGGTTTACCCCCGAGATGGCTGCTACAGCCAGAGCTACACCGATCCTAAGCCAGGAGCCAGGCACCTCTTCCTGGTCTCCCATGCTGATGCAGGGGACCAAGCCATCCTCCACTGCCTTCCCAGGCCACAGCAGAAAGCTCAACTGGAAGAGGAGTAACCGGGACTAGAACCCAGCGTCCATATGGGATGCCTCTCAAATAAATAAATAATCTTTAAAAAAAAAAAACTGCAATCAACTCAAATGAAAAATATTCTATACTAACTACCTATAATTACTTTTAATTATTTTCCGAGTCTATTTAAGTATCTGTGATATCCAAAACTTGTCTGCTTTTGGTGACATCTTAATTTATTTTTTAAAATTTGGCTTTTAGGGACTGCATTGTGGCATAATGGGTTAAACCTGTAAAGCTGGAATCTCATATGGGCACTGGTTCCTATCCCAGCTGATCTAGCTCTCTGCAGATGGCCTAGGAAAAATAGCTGAGGACAGCCCAAGTACCCAGATCCCTGTCACCCATGTGGGAGACTCCTGACTCCTGGCTTCAGGCTGGCCCAGCACTAGCCATTGCAGTTATTTAGGAGTGAACCAGCAGATAGAAGATCTCTTTCTCTGTAACTCTGACTTCCAAAAATAAATGAATAAATAAATAAATAAATAAATAATCTTTTTTTAAAATTTGGCTTTAAGAAAGCATATTACTCTATAGTAGTACCCAACTTATGCAATATTACAATATATATACACAAAATTCAAGTTAACCAAAATTTTTAAGGTTTCTTCAAAGCAAATAAGAATGTTTCATGAATTCATATTTATACTAATACAAGTTAGTTCTTAAAGATCATCACGTTTGAGCTGTGGAAAAATTTTTTAAAAATTCTTCTATTTTTTTGACTCTATGGAAAAAGGAAGTGAGTCCTCAAAGAATGTATATGCTTGTTTGTGGTACATTAGCTAATGGCTTATCAAAATTGGCTCCCGGGTCTGGGGAACCATCCAACGTTCATATCATTCTAATTTACCAGTTCCATGATCCACATATAAAGTACAGATGGACCGTCTGTATTTTAATTTAATTCAGCTTTAACTACCAATTAAGTATTTGATATTATAACCATTTTATATAAATATTATAGTAGCAAAGAAATATAGCCTACCTGTTGTACATTTTAATTCTACCATTTGAATGAATCTTCCTTCCATTCTTCAACCATGACATTTTGGGTGAGGGAATTCCTTCTGCCTGACACACAAATCGAGCAGTGCCAGCCCGAGGCCTTGTTAAACTTTCTGGCCATTCAACAAATGAAGGAGGAGCTATTTTTGAAGAAAAAATAAACAATTTCTGGACATCAAGAGTACAGCAAATGAAGCAAGTCCTTTTCCTGATTACACCTCTTGTTCACATTGCCATGTATCTATCCATGTGACTTTGCATCAGTTAGTGTCCACTTCCTCTGTGCTTTCTCTATTGAGACCATCTATATAAACATATTAAAAAATGTGTTCCCACAAGCCTACTCAATGTATAGAGGTAACAAATGAATAAAATTTTGGAATGGTGAATGGGTATATGGATTTGTGGGTGGGCGAGGAGAAGTTAAAAGAGGAGCTTGAATTAAAAGGAGCAGAATGGTATGCATGCAATACATACATGGTGATTTCAGAATGATTCCGTAGTTATATTTTAACATAGGGATTTAATTTTCTCCTAAAATTCATTGTTGGATTATAAAACTTTCTGTCAACCTTCCTATCAATGCCACAAAGTTAAGAAGCAAAAGCAAACTATGAATGAGGTCAACATTACTTGGATAATTCAGCCAAAGTTTATGTCTCAGTAGATATGCTGGCTCAGGAGGATGCTGTACCAGCCTATTGTGATCTGTAGCACCAGCCACGCCCCTACCAGGATGAGGTTTCAACATGCTCAGGTATTTGAGGGGGCTGCAGGATCAGTGAACAAGTGGTTAATGGTTCTGATGAGAACCTGGTGTGTTCCGTGTGATTCCAGGTTTCAGAAGCTGGGGAGTCTCCAGCAAGTGATGTATCCCATTATATGTGTCACCATAAACAATAAAATTATTTTTCCCCCAAAAGTGACAAACATTAAAACATAATTTCTCCTGACTGCAGAATGAAAGAAAACATACCTAATACAGTTAAAGTTGCCATAGCAATGGTAAAGTTGCGTGTGCCGGGGGTTGTGGCCCGACAAACATAGACTCCAGCATGCTGCAGCTTGACATCGGATATCATGAGGTTACCATTTCCAAGTACCCGTGTATTAAAGACATCAATGGATTTGTGATCTATTTCAAAGAGAACACTTCAGTTAAAGCAATGTGACATATAACCTAAAATTATGTCAAAAGACCACCTTTCAGGTAATTCATCATGAAAAGTACCAATCTGTCCATATTAAATCCTGTTCTCTATCAACTGAAATGCCAAGAAGTCATTCAACTGTCAAGCTTGCATTTAGTACATAAAACAAACATTTTTACCAGCTTCATTTGCATGAACCAAGTTTAAGGAGAAACTTTTTTCCTCTGAGAACACTCACCAAGACGGCTCCAAGAAATGATCGGCTTGGGACTTCCTGTGGCCATGCATTCCAAAACAACAGTTTGATGCAGAGACACAGTCATGTTCTGTGGGCCAGCTATAATGGCTGGTGAGTGGAAGGGTTTAGACTCCTCAGCTTTGGGGAGAAACAGACGAATTATAAAAGCAGGCTATAAGTAAAATGAACTCAAACAGCTATTCCTAAATTATCACTTGCTTTCTATTTAAAATATTGAGATTTAACAAACATACAAGACATTCACTAAAGAATGCGATTCAATAGTTTTTACAATTTTAGAAGTTGTAGAACTATTACTACAATTAATTTTTGAACATTTTCATCACCCCAAAAAGAAATCGCATACTCCATACTCATTCATTGTCACTCCCCAATCTCCTCTCTCCAAAGTCTAGGAATCATCAACCTACTTTCTTACTTGGATGCTTTGTATGGGCTTCTTGACTTGCCTCTTTTCAATTACTGTTATGTTTCCAAAATTCACCTATGTAGTAGCATGTATCTTTTTTTGAATAGCTGAATATTTAATTATATAACTGACATTATAATTCAGTAATGCAGACAAAAAATACTTGAATAATATTTAGTTATATGGATAAAACCATTTTATTTATCTACTCATCAGCTGATAGACATTTAGTTATTTGCATATCATTCACTTTTTTTTCTGCAAGATTTACGAATTTATTTGAAAGGCAGAGTTACAGAGAGAAAAAAAGAGACAGATGTGATTCTCTCTCCAAATGGCCACAACGGATGCAGCTGGGCTGCTCTAAAGCCAGGAGCCAGGAGCTGCTTCTGGATTTCCCATGTAGGTACAAGGGCTCAAGAAATTGGCCCTATTTTCACTCTTCCCCAGGCCATTCGCAGGGACCTGGATCGGGTCTGGACTCAAACCAGTGCCCATATGGGATGCCGGTGCCACCTACAGCGGCTTTACCCACTAAGTCACACGCCAGTCCCTATCATTCACTTTTAATTGAGGTTCAAACCTTCATTTAATATGTTTACTAATCTTGGTAAGGTTTTACATGACAGTGGGACAGAAGGAATGCTTCTGTTCTTGTCATTCATACTAAAATGCTAGCAGATCCAACCTCAAAATAAAGCACAACATTAAAAAATCTAGCTCCAGCCTTAAAGTTCTTCAAATTTTATTTCGTTTAAAACCTTAAGGATCTTTTAAGAGGTAATGTTCCAGATGAGGAATAAACATTCACATAAAATTCAACAATGTCATTAGTCTAAGATGTTGAAATAATAGAAATCAAGTTAACCTGTGAAAGAAGAGTTATGAATAGACAGAAATGACGGTTTTCCAAACAGATTACAATAATTTTAATCAAAATATAACTTTATGATATACTATTACAATCGAAGGAGAAAAACTAATAGCTGGGCCAAAAATCATGAAAACAGACTAAGTCTCTTCTGTGTGGTACCTGGAATCACTATTAGAGAGGCCTCCATACTTTTACGTTTGTGGGCCACAGTAGCAGCAACACAACGGTAATTCCCAGCATCCCTCTGGCCCACATCATAGATCTGCAACACTCCTGTCGGAAGGGCGGTTACCCTGTTTTGAGAAGAAAATTAATTAAACTTCTTGTAACTTATTATTATTAAACATATTCTGTAATAGGAATTAACATAATCTTTGCAGTGCTAGAAGCAATAGTTCAAAGATCTTTTTAGAACATTACCTTAATTTTATTGTTTTGAGTCACTAAAGCTCTTTAAAACATAAATAATTCTGCCTGACAGTCTGTGAAATCCATTAGCTTAATTTTACACAGAGAGATTCATTTGACATTCTAACTTAGCTGTAGCCAATTAGTATCCCAGAGCTTAGTTTGATTTTTTTCAAATTCCTAATTTTTAGAAATGTGTTAATGTCAACGCATTCTCCAAGATATACCTGGATGAAAATTTTTAAAAATTAATAAAGTAAGGGGAGGGATGGAAGTGAATAACATTATATTTTTAGAATTGTATGTACAAATCATACTGACTCTGTTAAAACTAATTTAAAATTAAAATAAAAAGAAGAAAAAGTAAAGATTTAAAAAACAAAAACCTTAACAGGAAATATTAAAATTGCTGGCTGAGGGTGGTTTTAGAAGCTCCTGAAAAGCAGTTAAACTGTGAAAGCAGTACCTGCTCAGCAGTGTATCCTCAGGATGTAGAAATTCTAAACTGAGTAAAACGTAGATGAGCACTGCTGGTGTGAAGAAACTGGTAACGGTTACCTCAAGGCAGAGAAACTGGGTTTCTGAGTAAAATCTGGGAGGAAGATTATTCACTATCTTCCCTTGTGTATTATTTTTTAATGTGAATGTATTACATGCCCCCAAAATCATTATAGTTGAAACTTCGCAAATTAAAAATAAAATAATAAAGAACTTCCTTGAGCAACTTCTTTCATCCTAGAGCTCTGCCATTTTAGCAAATTATTTTTGTCTCCTTAGGAACAGGGCAAGAATCAAACTTCTTGGAGTTGCTTCCAGTTCTCGATCCCTAAACCCTAACCATCCTTGGAGCACTAGGCATCCATGTATACATGTATCTGTCTGTGTGTGTGCATGTGTATAATGAACAGAGGACTTGGAAATAGAAGGAATGGGCAGTTACCAGGGCATACATGGGAGACACTTAAACGATTACTGCTCTTCCCAGCAGTGAAGTCATAATTTAGTTTCCAAAATCTTACGCTAAAATTCAGGTGCTCAGATGGTCCGATGACTGGAACAGATGGTTGATGATTGGAACATGAATTATGATCTGAGCCACGAATACGTGCCAGAGATTCCTGATCTAATGCTTTGCCTAAGTTTGAAATATTTTAAGAATCAATTATTGCCAACCAGGTCTTTCCTCCTATATAGCTTCCTTTGAAGTTTTCATTACTCCTCTACCACCTCCAAAGACAAAAGCTGCATTTACCTGTCCATAGTTATAGGTAGAGCTGTCCGATTGAACTCCCACGTTATGACTGCAGGAGGGTTAGATGCAATCTTGCAGGCAAATCTAGCAACTCCACCATCCTGGACCTCGGTGGAAACTGGCTGCACTTCAAATGCAGAAATAGCTATAAAATAAGGTTGAACCAATTCATTGTGAGGACATGATGACTACATTTAGAAAGCACACTATGCCAGATGTTATTCATCAGGTTTGAGCACCTGATGAGTCTAATGTAACCAGGACAAAGATAATTCAATAAATAATTTTGGAAAAAACACTGGGCAATTGCTCACAAATGAAGAAGTCTGTCTTTCACAGAATTCTAAAAAGATTCTCAAGAAATTTACTATTTAGGAGGGGAAAAAAGTTAGCACTAATGAAGTAAAAATAAACAATAATGGCATACAATTACCAAATGATGTAGTACAAACTTCAAACACTACTGTATATCAGAGGAGAGGGAAAGAAAGACCAACTAGACAGATAAAAACCACTTACAGGAAAAGGTTCTGAAAAGGAAGATTCCACTGTGTGTAGATGAAAGAGACAAAACAGGACACTCAAGATGCAAGAAATAATGTGAACACAGTAAGAGACATCCAGCTGGTGCCTCCAGAATTCTGAAGGAACACCCAGGACTGCTGCAGAATATTTCAGTTTAAGGACTCACAGGAAAGAAGAGTAGGAATAAGGCAGATATGTACCGTGGTACAAACTAACACATCAATGAAGATGTTTGAACAGAAGAACATCATGATAATAGTATGTCTGGGGAAAATTAATCAGACAGTCACTAAAAAGGAGGAACTGAGAAAAAGTCTCAAGTCAAGTGTCCAACAGGTTGATTAAAGAAGAATGACAGGACTGGGTAGTGGCAGTGAGAAGGGAGACATTCTGGAGATATCGTAAAGAAAACAAAGACTTGTTTCTTCCTGGACACAGAACCATGACTGTGTTTAGAATCAGAAAGTGGTACTGATGGAGCAGAATTAGAAAAGAGAAGACAAAAGTTCATCTGATGAATAAAAGGCAGAGAAACTTGAGACAGTTTTTCCAAAACAGAGCTAAGTCTCCAAGAGGTGTTGTTTTTAGAGGTAATTCTTCTTCACTATTATAAAGCAGTCCTCCAGGAAGTCATCTTCAAATCCATGGGTTTACATTTCAAAGTACTCCAGACTCCAAACAACAGCAGGGTCTCCCATTCCTCTAGTCAGTTTCAAGATGGAAAGCAAGAACCCTAGTTACTGTCTTAATTCCCAGCCTCAGACTCTAGCTCAAAAAATAGGACTTTATAGCTTATTAATAAAGTGAAATATAAAGAAACGCCAAGGAGAAAGGGGCTAGATGAATTGATGCTTCATTAGCCTTGCACTGATTTTATTTATATGTAGCTAACAGGACAAGGCCAATGAAATACACTGACGAGCATGTATTTCCCAAAATGGTGGAATGAAGCAAATTAATACCATGTGTATGTAACAAAAATTTCTAACTGTTGTCAGTGGATCCTTAGAGTCAAAACCTTTGTCATAATAATCACCATATGCCATTTTCAATCCATTAAAAGTGTAAGTGTACAGGGAGAATTCCAAGATGGTGAAATAAGGAAGGCCCTTCCTATTCTAGTCCAGGGGAAGATAGTTAAAAGAATGAGAGAGAGAGAGAGAGAGAGAGAGAGAGAGAGAGAGAGAGAGAGGAGAGGGCACAATCTCAGGAAGGAGTTAGGGACAAAACTGCAGAGGAGGCCGGCACTGTGGCTCAATAGGCTAATCCTCCGCCTGCGGTGCCAGCATCCCGGGTTCTAGTCCGGGTCGGGGCACTGGATTCTGTCTCGGTTGCCCCTCTTCCAGGCCAGCTCTCTGCTATGGCCCGGGAGTGCAGTGGAGGATGGCCCAAGTGCTTGGGCCCTGCACCCACATGGGAGACCAGGAGAAGCACCTGGCTCCTGGCTTTGGATCAGCGCAATGTGCCGGCCGTGGCAGCCATTGGAGGGCGAACCAATGGCAAAAGGAAGACCTTTCTCTCTGTCTCTCTCTCACTGTCCACTCTGCCTGTCAAAAAAAAAAAAAAAAAACTGCAGAGGAAATTTCACACAAGAGGGACACTGTGGAGCTACGTAGAGGGTATGGACACCCACAACTCAGGACCCCAACAGCAGAGAGGCTTAGCACCAGCTTGGGAGAGTGAGGTGAGACCAGACTATAGCAGCCCAAGCCACTGGCGATAAAGCACACAGGAAGAACCTGGCGTGAGTCCAGCTTGGAGCCCAGTGGGGGACGGTATACCCAACAACCTACAGGAAGGGGGGGCAAACTTTCCTTCTGACTACCCAGCACCAGCATACTGCAACCAGCTGAGAGAGAGCGGTGCCATTATGGACATATGCAACAGTTGCACCAGGTTGTGTCTCCCCAGCCAGCAACCACCTGAGAGGAGATGCCCTAGTCTGGCAGGGAGAACTGATCGGGCACTTGTGACTGTGTGAGCTTGTGTGCTAGGACTGTAAAAATACTGTGGCTGCATGGGAGGGCACAGGCTGTGGCTGGGTCTCCTAGCAGTCACTGTGGGCAGCTCTACAAGCTCACAGTTCCCTGACTGCCTTGTGAGCATCATTACTGTGGGATCCATGCTCACACTGAGAACTGCATGGATTGTTTGTGCGGTTTTTGTGGCAGCATGAATCAATACTGTACCCAATGGGGCTAGCCCCCAGGCACTGAGTTTCCTTAGAGGAGAGGTAAGCTCTAGGTTGCAACAACAGAGCTGATCAAACCTAACCTCTGATTAAAAAAAAAGAGGGGGAGAGAAAGAGAGAGAGATTTACTGCATCCAACTTGAGTGTCACCTTGGACACTCCCCTCAACCTGAAGCACTGAACAGAGCTCCCTGGCCACACCCACTACATGCCTCTGGGTATTCACTAAAAGAGCAGACACTCCAGTAAGCCACAGAGGTACAGTCCAAAGATGCAAGCCATCACAGAGGGACAAAACAAACAAACAAGTATCTCCACAAAATCTAAAAATAAATCTGGAAATTCAAGAAACAAGAATAAGGAAGATAACAAGATACCCCAAAAGGACCACAACAACATGTCAATACTAAAATGTGAAAATGAAGAGACTGAAGAAATGCTGTAAATCAAAAAATTGATCACAGGATTACTTAGAAATAATCAGAAGAAAATCCATGAATTAAAGAAATCCATACATGACATGAATGAAAATATTTGCCACGAAATTGCTATTTTAAAGAGAAATCAAAATGAAATGTTGGAAAAGAATTCAACAGAACAAATAAAAAATGTGGAGAGCCTTAACAGACTCGGTGAGGCAGAAGAAAGAAAGTCAGAGTTAAAAGACAAATCTCTGGAAATTTTAGTCAGACCAAAAACAGAAGAAGAAATTAGAAAACTAAAAAACAATGTTGGAGATTTATGGGATACTATCAAATGACCCAACATACAGGTCATAGAATTGCTGAAGGCATGAAAAGAGAACATATTAGAAGGCTTTTTTTAGTGAAATAATTAAAAGAAACTTTCCTAACTTGGAGAAAGAAAGGGACGTCCAAGTACAGGAAGCAACAAAGAACTCCTAATAGACATGCCGGAAAAGATCTTCACCACAACACACTGTAGTCAAACTCTCCACAGTAAAACAAAGAAAAGATTCTAAAATGTACATGAGAGAAATGCCAGATTACTTTCAGAGGCTCTCCAATTAGACTCACAACTGATTTTTCATTAGAAACCCTACAGGCTAGGAGAGAATGGGATGATATGTTCCAAGTTTTAAGGGGAAAAAACCTGTCAATTCAAAATACTATACCCTGAAAAGCTCTCATTTATGAATGAGGCTGAAATAAAGACCTTCCATAACAGAAACTGAAAGAATTTTTCACCACTCATCCAGCCTTACAATTGATGCTTAAAGATGTACTACACACAGAAACATGAAAAAAGGTAAAGGAGGAAAATCTCCCAGTAAAAATACAAAATAAATCCAAAGTAAATAATAGGAATATTTATGGAAAAATGGCAGGGCCAAATCATTACTTATCAATAGTCATCTTGAATATAAATAGCCTCAACTCTCCAGTTAAAAGATAGAGACTGGCTGAATGGATTAAAAAACAAGACCTGGGCCAGCACTGTGGCACAGCAGGTAAGGCCACCACCTGCAGTGCTGGCATCCCATATGGTTGCCATTTCAATTCTGGCTGCTCCACTTCTGACAGCTCTCTGCTATATGGCTTGGGAAGGCAGTGAAGGATGGCAGTGGAGTCCTTGGGCCCCTGAACCCACCTGGAAGGCCCAGAAAAAGCTCCTGGCTCCTGGTTTCAGTTCAGTACAGCTCTGGCCATTGCGGCCAATTGGGGAGTGAACCATTGGATGGAAGACAACCGCCTCCCCTGTGTAACTCTTTCAAATAAACAAATACATCTTTAACAACAACAACAAAAAAGACCCGTGCATTTGCTGTCTATAAGAAATACACCTCACCAACAAAGGTGCATGCAGACTAAAAGTGAAAGAATAGAAAAAGATACTCCATTCTAACAGAAACCAAAAAAGTGCTGATGTAGCCTTCCTAATATCAGACAAAGCAGACTTTTACATAAAATCTGTTAAGAGAGACAAAGAAGGGCACTATGTAATGATTAAGGGATCAATTCAACAGGAAGATGTGACTATAATAAATGCATATGCACCCAATTACAGGGCACCTGTCTATTTAAATGTTTTTTTTTCAAGATTTATTTATTTATTTGAAAAGCAGAGTTGGAGAGAGGAGGAGGCAGAGGCAGAGGCAGAGAGAGAGAGAGAGAGAGAGAAAGAGAGAGAAATCTTCCATCTGCTAGATCACTCCCCAGATGGGTGCAATGGCCAGAGCTGCACCAATCTGGAGCTAGGAGCCAGGAGCTTCTTCCAGGTCTCCCATGTGGATGCAAGGGCCCATGGTCTTGGGCCATCTTCCACTGCTTTCCCAGATCATAGCAAAGATCTGGATCAGAAGTAGAGCAGCAGGGACTCAAACCAGTGCCCATATGGGAATGCCAGCACTGCTGGTGGTGGCTTTATCACTATGCCACAGCACTGGACCCAAAGAAATGTTAGTGGAAGGACCTAAAGGGAGACACAGACTTCAATACAATAGTAATGGGGGACTTCAATAACCCTCTTTCAGCAATGAACAGATCAAACAGAAAAAAAATCATCAAGGAAACAGAGTTAATTGATACTATAGATCCAATGGACCAAATGGATATTTACAGAACTTTTTATACTACAGTTGCAGAATACACATTCTTCTCACCAGTGCATAGAACTTTCTCTAGGATAGACTACATGCTAGGCAATAAAACATGTTCCAGCAAATTCAAAAAAATCAAAATAATACCATGTACCCTCTCTGACCACAATGGAATGAAGCTGGAAATTAACTCAAGAATCTCTAGGACATATGCAAAATAATGGAGACTGAACAACATGCTCCTTAATGAACAGTGGGTCACAGAGACAATCAAATGAGAAATCAAAAAATTTCTCAAAACAATACAACATATCAAAATTTATGGGATATGCAAAAGCAATGTTAAGAGTAAAGTTTATAGGGGCCAGCACTGGTGCAGCAGGTTAAAGCCCTGGCCTGAAGCGCCGGCATCCCATACGGGCTCCAGTTCCAGTCCCGGCTGCACCTCTTCTGATCCAGCTCTCTGGTATGGCCTGGGAGGGAAGCAGAAGATGGCCCAAGTCCTTGGTTCTCTGTACCCACGTGGGAAACCTGGAAAAAGCTCCTGGCTCCTGGCTTCACATCGGCACAGCTCTGGCCATTGCGGCCATCTGGGCAGTGAACCAGCGGATGGAAGATCTCTGTCTCTACCTCTCTCTGTAACTCTTTCAAATAAAAATAAAATAAATCTTTAAAAAAAGAGGAAAATTTATAGCAACAGTTGTCTACATCAGAGAAATAAGCTATCAATGCAACTCAAGGACCCAGAAAAACAACAGCAAACCAAACCCCAAATCAGAAGAAGAAAAAGCATAATTAAAATTAAAGAATAAACAAGATTGAAACAAACAAAAAAAGATACAAAAGATCAGCAAAACAATGAGCTGGCTTTTTGAAAAAATAAACAAAATTGACATTTCATTGGCCCAACTAACCATAAAAAGAGGGAGACGGCCGGAGCCGTAGCTCAACAGGCTAATCCTCCGCCTTGCGGCACCGGCATACCGGGTTCTAGTCCTGGTCGGGGCACCGGATTCTATCCCGGTTGCCCCTCTTCCAGGCCAGCTCTCTGCTGTAGCCCGGGAGTGCAGTGGAGGATGGCCCAAGTCTTTGGGCCCTGCACCCCATGGGAGACCAGGAGAAGCACCTGGCTCCTGCCATCGGATCAGCGTGGTGCGCCGGCCACAGCGCGCCAGCTGTGGCAGCCATTGAAGGGTGAACCAACGGCAAAGGAAGACCTTTCTCTCTGACTGTCTCTCTCACTGTCCACTCTGCCTGTCAAAAATAAATAAATAAATAAAGAAAAATGAGGGAGAGAACCTGAATCAATAAAATTAGAGATGAGAAAGGAAAAGTAACAGACACCATAGAAATAAAAAGAATCATCGGGAATTACTACAAATTGCTGTATGCCAACAAATTGGGAAACCTAGAAGAAATGGATAGATTCCTGCACACATACAACCTACCTAAATTGAGCCATGAAGACATAGAAAACCTCAAGAGACCAATAACCAAGATGGAAATTGAATCAGTAATAAAGATCCCTCCCAACAGAGAAAGCTCAGGACCAGATGGCTTCAATGCTGAATTCTACCAGACTTCTAAAGAACTAACTCCAACTCTTCTCAAGCTATTCAAAATAATTGAAAGGAAAGGATCTTTCCCAATTCCTTCTATGAAGCCAACATCACCTTAATTCCTAAACCTGAAAAAGTTGTAACAGAGAAACTACAGACCAATTTCACTGATGTATACAGACACAAAAATTCTCAACAAACTACTAGCCAATCAAATTCAACAACACATCAGAAAGATCATTCACCCAAACAAGTGGGATTTATCCCTTGTATGCAGGGATGGTTCCACATTCACAAATCAATCAATGTGATATAGCCATTAACAAACTGAAGAACAAAAACCATATGATTATCTCAATAGAGCAGTGAAGCATTTAATAAAAAATATAACATCATTTCATGATGGAAGCTTGAAGCAAACTGGTTATAGAAGGAACATTCCTCAACACAGTCAATGTAATTTATGACAAACCCATGGCCAGCATCTTATTGAACTGGGAAAAGAGGGAAGCAACTAAGTTCTAGAACCAGACAAGGATGGCCACTCTCACCACTCTTATTCAGTATAGTCCTGGAAGTTACAGCCAGAGCAATTAGGCAAGAAAAAGGTAATCAAAGAGATACAAATTGGGAAGGAGGAAGTCAAACTATCCCTATTTACGGATGACATGATTTTATATATAGGGGATCCAAAAGACTCCACTAGGAAACTACTGGAACTCATAACAGAATTTGGTAAACTGGAAGATTATAAAGTTAACATATAAAAATAAACAGCCGGGGGTTGGTGCCATGGCACATTAGGTTAATCCTCCGCCTGTGGCGCTGGCATCCCAGATGGGTGCCGGTTTGAGTCCCAGCTGCTCCACTTTCAATCCAGCTCTCTGCTGTGGCCCAGGAGAACAGCGGAGGATGGCCCAAATCCTTAGGCCCCTGCACCTGCATGGGAGACCAGGAAGAAGCACCTGGCTCCTGGCTTCAGATCGGTGCAGCGCTGGGCATGGAGGCCATTTGGGGAATGAACCAATGGAGGGAAGGTCTTTTTCTCTTTCACACTGTCTATAACTCTACCTGTCAAATTAAAAAAAAAAAAAAACAGCCTTTGTATACATAGACAATGCTATGGCTACAAAGAACTTCTAAGATAAATCCCGTTCACAAGAGCTAGAGAAAAAGTTAGCTACCTTGGGATAAATTTAACCAAGATCATCAAATATCTCTACAATGAGAATTATAAAACATTAAATTAAGAGCTAGAAGACATAAAAAAAAATGGAAAAATCTTCCATGTTCATGGACTGTAAGAATCAGTATCATCAAAATGTCCATACTACCAAAAGCAATTACAGATTCAATGTGATACCAATCAAAATACTAAAAACATTCTCAGATATCGAAAAAACAATGCTCAAATTCACATGGAAACACAGGAGATCTGGAATAACTAAAGCAAACTTGTACAGCAAAAACAAAGCAAGTGGCATACTAGATTTTTTTTTAAATATTTATTTTATTTATTTGAAAAACAGAATTACAGAGAGAGGTAGAGACAGAGAGAGAGGTCTTCCATCCACTGGTTCACTCCCCAGATGGCCGCAACAGCCGGAGCTGAGCCGATTCGAAGCCAGGAGCCAGGAGCCAGGAGCCTATTCCGGGTCTCCCACACAGGTGTAGGGGCCCAAGGACTTGGGCCATCTTCTACTGCCCTCCCAAGCCACAGCAGAGAGCTGGATTGCAAGAGGAGTTGCTGACTAGAACTGGCACCCATATGGGATGCCAGTGCTTCAGGCCAGGGCTTTAACCTGCTGTGCCACAGCACCAGCCCAATATACTAGATTTCAAGACATACTACAGGGCAGTTATAATCGACACAGTCTGGCACAAAAACAGATGGACAGACAAATGGACCAGAATAGAAACTCCAGAAATCAATCCATGCATCTACAAAAAAATCAATCTCTGGTGCATGGACAGTCTCATCAACAACTGGTGCTGGGAAAACTGGATCTCCACATGCAGAACTATGAAGATCCTTACCTTGTACTTTATACAAAAATTCACTCAAAATGGATCAACGATCTAAATCTATGACTTGATACCATCAAATTATTAGAGAACATTGGGGAAACTCTTCAAGACATTGGCATAGGCAAAAATTCTTGGAAAAGACCTCAAACACACAGGCAATCAAAGCCAAGACTGACAAATGGGATTATATGCTTATGTACTGCAAAAAAAAAAAAAAAAAAAAAACACTCAGCAAAGAGGCAACTGACAGGATGGGAGAAATTATTTGCAAATTACGCAATAACAGATGAATATCCAGAATATATAAAGAACTCAAGAAACTCAACAGTAACAAAATGAACAACCAAGTTAAGAAATGGGCAAAGGACTTCAAAAGGTACTTATCAAAAGAGGAGATCCAAATGGCCAACAGATACACAAAAAAATACTCAGGATCACTAGCCATCAAGGAAATGAAAATCAAAATGGCTTTCATTCAGATATCAACAAACAACAAATGCTGGTGAGGATGTAGGGGAAAAGGTACCCTAACTCACTGTTGGTGGGAATGTAAACCGGTACAACCACTGTGGGGAAAAGTATGGAGATACCTCAGAAATGTGATTACAGACCTACCATATGACCCAGCTATTCCACTCCTAGGAATTTACCTAAGGGAAATGAAATCAGCATATTAAAGGGTTATCTGTTCTTCCATGTTTATTGTAGCTCAATTTACAACAGCTAAGATATGGAACCAACCCAAATGTCCATCAACTGAAGACTGGATAAAGAAATTATGAGATATGTAACCATGGAATTCTACACAGCGGTAAAAATACATGAAATCCTATTGTTTGCAACAGAATAGATGAAACTAGAAAACATCATACTTGGTGAGAAAAGCGAGTCCCAAAAGGATAAAAACCATATGTTCTCCCTAATCTCTGGTAACTAATAGAACACCTGAAAGTTAATCTATAGTAGTGAAATTGACACTTTGAGATCTGATGACTTTGAACAGCTCTTGTCTTGACTGTTGGGGAACAGTTCCTTTTTTTCATACTATTTGTTGAACTCTTTACTTAATATAGAGTTAATTATGTGTATAAAGTTAATGGAAGGGGCCGATGCTGTGGCGTAGTGGGTAAAGCCACCACCTGCTGTGCTGGCATCCCATTGGGCGCTGGTTCGAGTACCAGCTGCTCTTCTTCCGATCCAATTCTCTGCTATGGCCTGGGAGAGCAGTGCAGGATGGTCCAAGTCCTTGGGCCCCTGCATTCATGTGGGAAGACCTGGAGGAGGTTCCTGCCTCCTGACTTCACATCAGCACAGCTCCAGCCATTGTGGCCAATTGGGGAATGAACCAGAGGATGGAGGACCTCTCTCTCTGACTCTTCTCTCTCTGTAACTCTGACTTTCAAATAAATAAGTAATTATTTTTAAAAAGTATAAAGTTTGTAAACCTTAAGCAAAAGGTTTCTGGGTTAAAAAACAAAAAGAAACACATGAAATTTGTATACTTTAAATAAAATTTAAAACAGGAAGAAAAAGATAAAACATAGAATTAATAGTGTTAACACTCTATTTCTTTTTTTTTTTTTCTTTTTTGACAGGCAGAGTGGACAGTGAGAGAGAGAGACAGAGAGAAAGGTCTTCCTTTGCCGTTGGTTCACCCTCCAATGGCTGCCGCGGATGGCATGCTGCGGCCGGCGCACTGCGCTCATCCGATGGCAGGAGCCAGGTACTAGGTGCTTTTTCCTGGTCTCCCATGGGGTGCAGGGCCCAAGCACTTGGGCCATCCTCCACTGCACTCCCGGGCCACAGCAGAGGGCTGGCCTGGAAGAGGGGCAACCAGGACAGAATCCGGTGCCCCGACCAGGACTAGAACCCGGTGTGCCAGCGCCGCAAGGCGGAGGATTAGCCTGTTGAGCCACGGCGCCAGCCAACACTCTATTTCTAGAAGACTGGATTTAAGACAGTTTGTTGATCTATTCTTGTAGTTGGTTTTGTTACTTTACATTGTTTTTATGTGGTAAAATGTAAATTATAAAAATAATATGTAGTAAAATACAAATAATTTTAATTTTTACCACAAAAATGAATAGTTGTTAAATATTTCATTGTTGATTTCTATAAGTAAGTATCAACAGATATAAGCTATATAAATAAAAGTTCTTTGGGGTCCTCAAGTTTTAAGTATATAAAGAACAAGACTAAAATGTTTAAGAACCACTATTCAAGAACATCACCTTTAATACAGCTCCCCCACTCTTTTTCTTTGAAAGGCAACAGGACAGAATGATTCATACAGAGACAGAAATCTCCCATCTGCTGGTTCACTCCCCAAATGCTTGCAATTGCCAAGGCTGGGCCAGGCTGAAGTCAGGAGCAGGAACTCAATCTAGGTCTCCCACATGGGTAGAGAGCTAACTGCTTCTGCTGTCACCAGCTCCCTCCCAACATACGCATTAATACGAAGTTGAAAGCAGCAGTAAAGCCAAGAACTGAATCAAGGCACTCTGATACCAGATGTGGTGTCTTAACTTATAGGCAAAACATCTGCTCCCAGGTTTTGGGTTTTTTTTTTTAATTGCTTCTGTAATTACCTTCTCTTTTTTAATAAACATTTATTTTCACTTATTTGATAGACAGAGTTACAGAGAGAGGCAGAGACAAAGAGAGAGGTCTTCCATCCTCTGGTTCACTCCCCAGATGGCCACAACGGCCAGAGCTGAGCCGATCCGAAGCCAGGAACCAGGAGCTTCCTCTGGGTTTCCCACGTCGGTGCAGGGACCCAAGGACTTGGGCCATCCTCTACTGCTATCAGGCCATAGCAGAGAGCTGGACTGGAAATGGAGAAGCTGGGACTACAACCAGCGCCCATATGGGATGCCCACGCTTCAGGCCAGGGCTTTAACCCACTGTGCCACAGCACCAACCCCTTCTTTAATTACTTTCAAGCATGTTTTTATTCCAGATTAAACTTATAGGTATCTGCTGCTAGTCAACTACTGAAGAATCTGGAAAAAGATGGTTATATTCACTGTCAAAACTATCACATTCAGACTCTGATGTTTCAATTAAAATGTAGGCTTTTCCTTTTACAATTAACTTACACTGAGTGGATTTGTTATTTCATGCATTAGGACCTAAACTTCCATAAGTTTAATGTCTACAAAGTGTTATACGGTCATATTTATCTTATACTTACAACTTAACACGTATAAGGGCGTGAACGTTACTTTTAGTTGCCATTGATAATCCAGTATGATTTCAATTTATAGACTTCAAAGTGGGAATTCTATCTTTGTGTCGCTTTTACCTTTCTAAAATGAAATGTATAGTACAGTTTCATTTTTCTATAAAGCAGAAGCTCCCCCAGGCCTATCAACAATTTCTTCTTCTATCATTCACAAAGAATCAAGTGCCCAATTCTATATATACAATACGTGTGTGTGTGTGTGTGTGTGTGTGTGTATACACAGAGAGAGAGAGAGAGAGAGAGAGAGAGGTGAGTGGTATATCATGTGTACCTCTCCCATATCTTTTCTCTCCACCCCTAGAAGTCCTCCATTCAGTTCAGGCCTTATCACATCCTGTGCAGAATCCTTTCAGGAGCATCTCCGCTGAGATCTCCCCTGCCAGAGTTACCACCCAGTGTGCTCATCATGAAACAGAAGCTTGATTTGTGCTGCTGATGCATTAACTAGCTCCTATCAAACTCTCTAGCCTCCTCTCTGACTACTAAGATGTCACACCTCCAAACTTTAGATGAGTGTTTCCTTCTCAAATATTCTACCCCTTTCTAGTGGATGAAATTGTATCATTATTCAATGCCAATTAACCTGTGCTACCCTTTAGGGTCACTGTTCCTGACCACGTTCTTTGAAACCTCTGTGGACCTTCACTGCTGCTATTATCTCATAGTTACAGTTAGAGCATCCCTTACCTGAAATGCTTGGAATAAGAAGTATTTCAGATTCTTAAGCTTTTCAGACTTCAGAATATTTGCATAGTATTTACCAGCTGAGCATCCTGAATACAAAATGATTCGAAAACCGAGAATTTTGAGTACTCGAAATTTTGGATTTTGGAGCATCTCAGATATAAGACTTTTCATTATGGATGCTCAAACTGAATAACCACTTATTTACAAGCTTTTCTCTCTTTTTTTAGATTTATTATTTGAAAGTCAGAGTTACAGAGACAGGGAGACATGACAGACACACACACACGCGCGTGCACACACACACACACACACAGAGAGAGAGAGAGAGAGAGAGAGAGAGAGAGAGAGAGAGAGTTTGAGATCTTCTATCTTCCATCTGCTGGTTCACTCCCCCAGATGGCCACAACAGCCAGGGCTGAACCAGACCAAAGCCAAGAGCTAAGAGCTTATTCAGGTCTCTCATTTTAGTGGCAGGAGTCTAAGCACTTGGGCCATCTTACACTGCTTTTTTCTGAGGCCATGAGCAGGGAGCTGGATCATAATTGGAATGCCAGGACACAACCAGTGCCCATATGGGATTCCAGTGTCGCAACTGGCAGACCTACCCACTACCCAACACCACCACCTTACTCCTCTTCTACACTATGAACTCACTGAGGAGCAACAGTGAGTTAAGTCTTTGGAAGATTCCTTGAGATAGTGAATAATCAACACCAGACACTAAACCAATACTTGTTAAACTGAAATTTTAGGGGCTTTTTACAATTCTATTAGGTCATCAAGGACAGTTCCTAGAACCTTATGAAGTTTCCCAGACACAAACAGCAAAGCTCACAATCAGAAAAAAAATGTTTTTTCTGTCTGCTATAATTCCAGGAAACTGGATTGAAGCAGAGCAGCTTCAGCGTAAACCAGAGCCCATACGGGATGCTGGCGCTGCAGGCTGTGGCTTAATCTGCTATGCCAGAACGTAGGCCTCCATGTTTTCTTATAATTTTATTTTTATTTAATCGAAAGGTAGAGTGATGTGGGGGAAGGAAGGGAGAAAATGTATTTCATCTACCAGTTCACTCCCCAAATGCCCACAAGAGCCAAGCTAAACCAGGCTAAAGCCAGGAGCCAGAAGGCATAATTCCATTTAGGTCTTCCACATGGGTGGTAAGGACTCAAGTAACTAGGCCACCATCTGCTGCATTCCAGGTTTTGTAATAGCAGGAAGCTGGATAAGAAATGGAAGTAGTACTGGATCCCAGGCACTTGGATAAGGGATATGGCGTCCCAAGTGGTGGTTTAATCCTGTGTCATAACATCCATCCCTATTTCTCCTATGTTAAAGAACTTCTGTTCTTTTTACAAAGATTAAGTAAGCTAATATAGTAGAGGATTTTATATCTTTAAATGCTCTTATAAATGTTGTGATTATTGGCCGGCGCCGTGGCCCAACAGGCTAATCCTCTGCCTTGCGGCGCCGGCACACCGGGTTCTAGTCCCGGTCGGGGCACCGGATTCTGTCCCGGTTGCCCCTCTTCCAGGCCAGCCCTCTGCTGTGGCCCAGGAGTGCAGTGGAGGATGGCCCAGGTGCTTGGGCCCTGCACCCCATGGGAGATCAGGAAAAAGCACCTAGCACCTGGCTCCTGCCATCGGATGAGCACGGTGTGCCAGCCGCAGCACGCCGACCGCGGCAGCCATTGGAGGGTGAACCAACGGCAAAGGAAGACCTTTCTCTCTGTCTCTCTCTCTCACTGTCCACTCTGCCTGTCAAAAAAAAATGTTGTGATTATTAAGAATAAAAACCACCACTGTTGCCTTGAGTAATTTCCCTCTTAGTCAAGTGAGTCCTGCCTTTTTCTCCAAATCTCATCTAACCAATCAAGTAACAGTATTCCTCTGAACCACTCTTTCTCCAAGCAGTTCCCTAATTTTTCTTAGATGGATAAATATGAGTTTTTATTATAAAAATTGAACTAATTTTCACTCCAAGCCAAATGGGCTGAAACTCTGGAGTCACAAAATTCTGAGAATTGAAAGATAAACGTGTTTATTCTCTAACTTATTATGGGTATTTCTTAATCCCACTACAGTTTTCAGCAAGGTATGATAGCAAAAGTGTGTGTGTACGTATTTCTGGTGTAGTAGGTAAAGCCACCACCATAAGACATTGGAATTCCACATGGGTGCCAGTTCATGGCCTAGATGCTCCACTTCCCATCCATGGTCTGGGAAAATCAACATGCTGCCCATGTGGGAGACCTGGATGAAGTTCCTGGCTCCTGACTTCAGCCTGGTCCAGTCCTGGCAGCAGCCATCTGGGAAGTAAAGCAGTGCATGGAGAAGTTCTCCCTCTCCCTCTCCTTCACGCTCTGTAACTTTCTTTCAAGTAAGTAAGTAAATAAATATTTGAAAATAAAATGTGTAACTTTTGGGTACCTTTTGAAAATTCAACCTACAGGGAAAAAAAGTTCTTCCCAGAAAAATACCAAGCCAGATGTTGCCTAGGATTCTCATGAGCTGCTCTGTGACTGAAGTAAAAGGGGCAAACAGCAGGCAACAATGAAAGCAGGCTGGCCTCTGTGGTTCTAATCCCTCCAGGAGGGCCCCAACCCCATCCTGTCCCCACCCCTGGGAACTTGGAATGTTTCACTTGCTCTCTCCCGCCTTGCCACAAAGGAAACAGACTTCTGTGAAGAGTGGCTCCCACTAACGGTCTCCCCTTCAAACACCTCACGCTTGTAATCTGGCTCCCTCCCCTATTATTTCATCACAGTGTCTATGATACTGCACACTCTTCACTCTCTCTAATTTCACTTCCCCCTGTCTGTGTTTCCATGGGCTCTCCTCTCTCTTCTGCCCTTCTCTGCAGAGACTCTGCTCCCTTCTGTTCTACATTCTCATCTGGTGATCACATCCACAGCCGGCTGTTGCTGCTCATTCCTCTGAACACATCTCCATGTTGGATCACCATCCTGGCAGTTTCACACTCATGGCTCCAACAGCCTACTGGACATCCTCACCTGAAGTTCACAACTTCCAACTCATCATATCCCAAGTAAAACAGTCCTTCCTCCAAACCTGCATCTGTACCTCAGTTTTGTCACACCACTACACACTCACTCACCTGAGACACAACTGACTCTTCAGCATTCTCTTCAATTACCTGGTCCCACTGATTTTAACTCCTAAACAAAAGTCAAATTCGTGCCCCTCTGTTTGTGATTCAACATCTCTCACATGACCCACCTCTGCTTTCCTAACTTCTTCACCCCTTCAAAAGCATGCTCCAGACACACACTTGTGTTTGATACAGCTGCATCTAATTCACTAGCGACTTTCATCTGCTAACTCAAAAACTTCTACAGGTCAACCCACTACTTCTAAAATCAAATAAAGGAACAATCTCATGAAAAAAGTTATGCTAAATATAAATGCTGTCAAAAAGAATTATATCTCAATAATACCACTTTAAAATCTTTAAATGGCTTAGCCTAATTACTAGATTTATTTCATTCAAAAGGCAGTTACAGAGAGAGATTCCATCCACATTTGGTTTACTGCACCAAATGGCCTCAACAGTTGGGCCAGGCCAAAACCAGTAGCCTGGAACTCCATCTAAGCCTCCAGTGTGGGTGACAGAGGCCCAAGTACTTGGGCATCTTCCACTGACCTCCCAGGCACATTAGCAGGGAGCTGGATTGGAAGCACAGCAGCCAGCACTTGAACTGGAGCTCACATGGGATGCCAGTGTCACAGGCAATGACTTGACCCACTGTGACATATATCCTTCTTTATTCCAAATATGTATTTTTAACTCTTCTTGACTGGGTATAGTCTCAACAAATAGTTCTTGGCTACCTTTTGCAAAAGGAACAAAGGAAGGAAGGTAGGTAATTTGACACCAGTTACTTAAAAAAGCGAACTATACAGTAGGTCTGCAGTAGTATTTAAGCAATTAATCCTAATTCATATTTTAAAAAGTCCCTGCTATTAATGAAAGATGGTATAACTATGACACAAAGGAATTTTTATTTCCAAGAATCAGATGTTAGTAACAATCCTATTTTCTTTACAATTATACCACTTGCTTAGTTTTAGTTAACTTCATGCTGATGTGCTCTGAATCACATAATTCTTCATAAAATGCCCATTAATTGTCTCCCCAGTTGTCTAAAAGATTTTAATTTCATTTATTTTAGGAAACCTCTTGACTAATCTTTTCTAAGTTCATTGATTCATTCAATAAATGTTTATTCAGTGCCTAGTACATTTTAAGTGCCAAGAATTCAACACTGAATAAAACTAACAAAGACTCTACTCTCAGGGATCTCTCACAGCAGAGAAAGGCATTTCACTAAATTACTATGGAAGTATACAATTTCAAACTGTGATAAATACTGTGAAGGAAAAGTATAGAGTATTATGAAAGCATAATTATAGAGGTTTCAAGCAATTTAATAGTGACAGAAATAACAAGAGCTTAACATATATTTTATTGTCAGGTACTGCATTAAGTACATTACACATTCTAGCTAATCCTCACAAATAGCATTATCCCAACTTTTAGTTAAGGAAACTGAGGCACAGAGAGATTAACCAATTTGCTCAAGTTTTTGCGGCTAGAAAGTAGTGCAGCTGAGATGTGACTCCAGAAAGTTTCCAAAGATCCAATGTAAGCTCTCTGAGTAAAAGTTTGAGCCTTCTAAAATTTCTGTGGAAGAAAAAAATTGCAGGTTCTACTTTTAAGCAATTCTGCTGTCCAGTATAAACTAACATACATTGATTTTTATAGCTGTCAAACAGTATATGTTAATTCCCAAATTTCCAAAACAGAACACCACCATTCCAACTCCTCTTAGAGCATGTGTTTGGCATAGCTGTTAAGATGCTGCTTAGGGCATTCACATCCCTCTCTCAAGTGCTTGGTTACTGTTCACTTCTGATTCACCTTCCTGTTGATGTGCACCCTGAGAGGTAGCAGGTGATGGCCCGAGTACTTGGTTCCCTGATAGCACATGACAAATCCAGACACAGTTCTTGGTCCTGGCTTTGGCCACCCCAAGCCCCTGCTCCTGTGATCAATGGGGGAATCAATCAGTGGATTAAACATCTCTGCTTTTCTCTTTGTGCCTTTCAAATAAATAAAAATTAACCATAAAAAACTCTCATCTCAAATAAGACAATGTCTACTTCTAGATTGTGGTAAAGATAAAAAAAGGTATGTAAATTGAATGGAACAATCTCAGTGTAAAATTTACTTAAAATCAAATATTTTCTTAAAAGACAAACCTATTTTTATAAAACAGTTTGCCTAGTGGGAATATTAGGTTTTCCTTTATTGTTATTCATTCAGGTATCTAGACAGAGAGCTCAGAGGCAGATCAGCTAAAAGGACACCAAAAGTGCAAAAGTGAAATCTGCTGAGGGTTTGAATGAGGGCAACAATAACAGGAAGGGAAGACAGGACACATAAAAGAAATACTTAATAAACAACATGATTTGGTCAAGAGGCGTTTTGAGAGGGGCAAAGAGAGAGACAGAAGAGGTGATATGGTCTGAGGCTCCTGGTCTGCAGCAGGGGCAGGGGTCAGGGGGTGGCGGAAGGTACTGAGATGCATCAAAGATGACAAAGTAGAAGCTATCAGATAGGTTGCTAAATACCATTACACACTCTACTGATCAGGAAGAGAAGGAAGTAGACACATTTAAGATGGGGAGACTGTAAAATTAGATAAGGAATGAACAATATAAGTAACATCATTATCTGTACCTCCATGTTTATTGTAGCTCAATTCACGATAGCTAAGAAATGGAATCAACCCAAATGCCCATCCACTGAAGACTGGATGAAGAAATTATGGGATATGTACACCATGGAATACTACACAGCGGTTAAAAAAAAATGAAATCCTATCGTTTGCAACAAAATGGGTAAAACTGGTAAACATCATACTTAGTGAAATAAGCCAATCCCAAAAGGACAAATACCATATGTTCTCCCTGATCTGTAATAACTAACAGAGCACCTAAAAGGTAATCTACAGAAATGAAATTAACACTTTGAGATGCAATGACTTTGAACAGCCCTTTGTCTCAAATGTTGAGGAACTTTTTTTTCCCCATACAATCTGTTGAACTCTTTACTTTTAAATGTATGTGTATAATGTTAATTGAAAACAAATCTTGGAGCTGTCACTATGGTGTAGCAGGTAAGGCCACCACATACAGTGCCGGCATTCCATATGGGTGCCAGTTCAAGTCCTGGCTGTTCCACCTCTGATCCAGCTCTCTGCTATGGCCTGGAAAAGCAGTAGAGGATGGCCCAAGTCCTTGAACCCCTGCACCCACTTGGGAGACTCAGAAGTTCCTGACTCCTGGCTTCAGATCAGCACAGCTCTGGCAGTTGCGGCCAATTAGGTAGCAAGCCAGCAGATAGAAGACCTCTCTCTGCCTCTCCTTCTCTATGTAACTCTGACCTTCAAATAAATATATAAATCTTTAAAGAAAGAAAAGAGAAGAGAAGAGAAAAGAAAAGCAGATCTTAGTAAAAAGTAAGAATGGGAATGGGAAAGGAAGGAGGAAGAGAGGTGGGGTACAGTGGGAACAATCACCATGTCCCTAAAGTTCTATTTATGAAAAGTATGGAGTTTATATTCCTTTAATAAAAGGTTTCTGGGGGGAAAAAAAGAAATGGTATCATAAAATATGGGACCTTTTCACACCTAGATTCTCTAACTTTGCATGCTTTTAAGGTGCCTATGTGCTATTGTATTTATCAATATTTTATTTTTTTTATTGCTGAACAACATTCAACTGCATGGATAATCCATATTTTATATTTTTATTTATCCTTTCATTGGTTGATGGACATTTGTGTTTTCTCCACTCTGTCTATTACGAATAATGCTATGAACATGTTGTATGCAGACTCACAAATTCAGTTCACTTGGATATATACTTAGGAGTCAAATTACTTGGTCATATGTAATTGTATGGTTAACTTTTTTTGAGGCTAACAAACCATTTATCACAACCCAAGTGAGTTTTTAAAACATTTTCTTTTATTTATACTTAATTTTAAAAACATTTATATATTTACTTGAAGGTCGGAGTTACACAGAGAGAGGAGAGGCAGAGAGAGAGGTCTTCCATCTGCTGGTTCACTTCCAAATTGACCACAGCAGCTGAAGCCAGGAGCTTCTTCCGAGTCTCCCACATGGGTGCAGGGGCCCAAGGACTTGGGCCATCTTCTACTGCTTTCCCAGGCCACAGCATAGAGCTGGATTGGAAGTGGAGCAGCCGGGACTCGAACCGGTGCCCATATGGCATGCTGGCACTGCAGGCAGCAGCTTTACCTGCTACACCACAAAGCCAGCCCCATACTTGATTTTTAAGAGATACATTAAAATATACATATTTATGGGGTGCCATGTGATGTTTTGATATATGTGTATAATGTCAAATCAAAGTCACTAAATATCTCCTCAAATATTTATCATTTCTTTATGGTGACAACATTCAAGTTTCTATATTCTAATTTTTCTTTGAGAGGGACAGACAGTAAATTAACATTGACTATATTCACTCTACTATACCAAAGAATCCCAGAACATCTTACTCCTATCTAATTAAAACTCAGTGCCTATAAATCAAACTTTCACACCCCTTCCTCATCCCTTCCCTCCCGACCCACTTGTAACTACCACTATACTTTTCAATTCTAATTTTTAAAAGTTAAAGAACATGGCCGGCGCCGTGGCTCAACAGGCTAATCCTCCGCCTTGCGGCATCGGCATACCGGGTTCTAGTCCTGGTCGGGGAGCCGGATTCTGTCCCGGTTGCCCCTCTTCCAGGCCAGCTCTCTGCTGTAGCCCGGGAGTGCAGTGGAGGATGGCCCAAGTGCTTGGGCCCTGCACCCCATGGGAGACCAGGAAAAAGCACCTAGCACCTGGCTCCTGCCATCGGATGAGCGCAGTGCGCCGACCGCGGCAGCCATTGGAGGGTGAACCGACGGCAAAGGAAGAACTTTCTCTCTGTCTCTCTCTCTCACTGTCCACTCTGCCTGTCAAAAAAAAAAAAAAAGTTAAAGAACAAAACTTCAAATATCTATTTATCTTGATTTTTAAACTAATGGGTTAGGTGTAAGACTGCCATTAAGATTTATAGAAAGGGGTCAGCACTGTGGTGTAGCAGGCTAGCCTGCAACACCAGCATCCCGTATGACTACCAGTTTGAGAGCCAGATGTTCCACTTCCGATCCTGTTCCCTATTAATACACCTAGAAAAGCAACAGAAGATGGCCCAGGGATGGAGTTCCAGGCGCCTGGCTTCGGCCTGGCCCAGAATTGGCTGTTGCAGCCATTTAGGAAGTAAACCAGAAGACAGAAGATCTCCCTCTCTGATTCTCCCTCTCTTTCTTTCTAACTCTGCCCTTCAAATAATCTTTAAAGAAAAAAGATTGAGGGCCCATCATTGTGGCATTGCAGTTTAAGCCTCTGTCCGTGGTGCCAGCCAGCATTGCCTGTGGGCACTAGTTCCAGTCCTGGCAGCTCCATGTCCAATCCAGCTCCTTGCTAATAGCCTGGGAAAGCAGTGAGAGATGGACAAAATGCTTGGGCCCTTATATCCTTGTGGGATACCTGAAAGAAGCTCCAGGCTCCTGGCTTCGAATCAGCCCAGCTCTGCTGTTGTGGCCATTTTGGGAGTGAACATTGGATGGAAAATCTTTCTCTGTCTTTCCCTCTCTCTGTAACTCTGCCTCTCAAATAAATAAATAAATCTTAAAAAAAAAAAAAACACAGAAAAAAGACAAGACATTTTTGGATTTTGATAAGTGTTATATATAGCTTATACTAGTGGCTTTTAAAAACAGCAACATACAGCATGTAAGATTAGTAGAGAAAAGGATTACTTTTTTTACTTCTGAGACTGCCAGAATTAATTTGAGAACAGTTTACTGGCTTTTCCAACTTAATTTACGCTCAGGCAGCTGAATCATCATCTGCTGCTCCCTCAGGATGCAGATGCAGAGGAGCCAGCACTCAAACCAACACTCTGATAGGTGATGCATGCATCCCAAGCAGTGGCTTAACTCCCAAGCAGTGGCTTAACTCCCGGTGCTCCAACACCTGCCCCCGAGCACTTTTGTATGTATTTACTAGGTATTTGTATTTCTTCTCCTGAGAAATGTCTATTCAAATCCTTTTCCCATTTGATGTTTTTGCTGTTGCTGTTGAGGATTTTGAGGTCCATATGTATTCTGGATATTAATATGTTGTCAGATGAGTAAAAATAAGGAATGTTTTGTAAATTTCCATGTCATCTTTGCTCAGGGGCTATGCAAATCTTCTCTATCAATCCAATTTCAGTGGATGTGCTGCCAAACTGAGAACTATTCTCATTTCTCAATAACAGAAACAAAGGCACTAGAAAACTGGGCTAAGAATACTTTTTAAAAACTAAGTGAGGCTGGCGCCGCGGCTCACTAAGCTAATCCTCCGCCTTGTGGCGCCGGCACACCGGGTTCTAGTCCCAGTTGGGGCGCCGGATTCTGTCCCGGTTGCCCCTCTTCCAGGCCAGCTCTCTGCTATGGCCCGGGAGTGCAGTGGAGGATGGCCCAAGTGCTTGGGCCCTGCACCCCATGGGAGACCAGGAGAAGCACCTGGTTCCTGCCATCAGATCAGCGTGGTACGCCGGCCGCAGCGGCCATTGGAGGGTGAACCAATGTCTGTCTGTCTCTCTCTCTCTCACTGTCCACTCTGCCTGTCCAAAAAAAAAAAAAAAAAAAAACTAAGTGAAGGGGCTGGTATTGTGGCACAGTGAGTTAAGACACAGCTTGGAATGCCCTCATTCCATGTCCTAGTGACAGACTGTGTTCCTGCTACTTTTTTTTTTTCCTTTGGACAGGCAGAGTGGACAGTGAGAGAGAAAGACAGAAAAGATCTTCCTTTACCACTAGTTCACCCTCCAATGGCTGCTGCGACCGGCACACCGCGCTGATCCAAAGCCAGGAGCCAAGTGCTTCTCCTGGTCTCCCATGTGGGTGCAGGGCCCAAGCACCTGGGCCATCCTCCACTGCATTCCCGGGCCACAGCAGAGAACTGGACTGGAAGAGGGGCAACCGGGACAGAATCCAGTGCCCCGACTGGGGCTAGAACCTGGTGTGCCAGCGCCGCAGGTGGAGGATTAGCCTAGTGAGCCGTGGCACCGGCCGCAACTCTGCTGCTGATCTAACTTTCTGTTAATAGACCTAAGAAGGGAGTGGATGATGGTACTTGGGTCCCTGCTACCCACATGAGAAAGATGGATGGAGTTCCTTGCTCCATGTTCAAGCCTGGTCCAGCCCCAGCTGTTTCAGGCATTTGGGAGTGAATCAGAGTATGGAAGACAATGATCTCTCTTTCTTTAAAAACGTCAGTACAATACAGTACATAATTCAGGAGTATATAGGGTTGGGGCACAGCAACATAAGCTTGCAGGGAAGAGTACAGATACTAACACACACAGACCTGGGTTAGAATCACAGCTTTGCACTCATGAGCTGTGTGTCCTTGAGAAACTACCTTCAAGTGTATTATAATAATTCTTTGGCACATTATAATAACATTAAACTGCAAAAATGTATAGATCTTTAGATACATACACACAGTATGAGAATGCCAGCACGTACTCAGGCACTGCTTGGCACCTAGTAACTTCTAGTGGTGTCGACGGAGGTGGTAATAGCAATTAGATGTCTTGCTAAGAATGTACTGGTGTCACTTTCAGAACTCTGACTCAAAAAAGCCAGACAAAGGACACTAGTGACCCTTATGCAATATATTTTAAAGCCTAAACAAAGGCAGAGGTACTTTTTTTTTTTTTTTGACAGGCAGAGTGGACAGTGAGAGAGAGAGACAGAGAAAGGTCTTCCTTTGCCGTTGGTTCACCCTCCAATGGCTGCCGCGGTCGGCGTGCTGCGGCCGGCGCACCGCGCTCATCCGATGGCAGGAGCCAGGTGCTAGGTGCTTTTTCCTGGTCTCCCATGGGGTGCAGGGCCCAAGCACTTGGGCCATCCTCCACTGCACTCCCGGGCCACAGCAGAGAGCTGGCCTGGAAGAGGGGCAACCGGGACAGAATCCGGCGCCCCGACCGGGACTAGAACCGGGTGTGCTGGCGCCGCAAGGCGGAGGATTAGCCTGTTGAGCCAGGGCGCCGGCCGGCAGAGGTACTTTTAAGACTTAAATTTTTCCTATTCCTTTTGATTAAGCCAGACATTGTGGAGTTTTTACATAAAGGTACATAAAATGCAGAGAAACAAACTATTTTCCCATTTTGATTGTGCATATGTAAACTATCTGAAGAGGATAAAAATCTACCAGTTCAGTGGGAGACAGAATACCAGGTGGCAGGCAATTATGTTCGCATCTCTAGTAATAGAATTATGGTGGTTATTATTTATTTTTAAAATTTAAATGACTTTTTTTCTAAAAGTCACATACTTTAGAAAGTGATGCTTCGAAATTTTTAAGCTGCCTCTATGAAGCACAGGATGAAGTGAGAGTCAGAATAAACTTTCTACTGATACTTTACTTCCTGAGAAATTTCTCATCCTTAATTTTTAAAATTATCTGCCTTTTTAGTTCTTTTAATTTCTCATTCTCTAGACAGACATCATCTATGATCTACAGATGTTTGATTCTCTCCCTAGCCAGTGCCCTAAATCTGAAAATTACAAGAACAAGAACTTCTGAATAAAAATATCTTTCAATTAAACAATTACATAAAATTCTGTATCAATACTCAGAAGCTTCAGAAAAGTACACAAACACCAGATATGTAAGTCATGATAGTCTTCTACTTTGTTTCCAGGATTTACTACCATACTCTAATGTTTTTTAAGCGGTGCATTAAATTGAGCAAACCAAAAATCCTTTGCAAAGAACATCTAAGCTCCCTAAAACTGTTCACAAACTATTTTTGGCAAATTCAAAATATTTTACATTTATATAAATCACAAAATATCTCTGTCCTTATGCAAATCTCAACTTGCTTCCTAATGTGTACTTTTGTTTCTGCCAGTGAGGTATGATTCTGTAAGTCTACAGCCTCTGTGTGAAATCTGACCTCTCTTCCCTCCACAGTCGTGCTAACATAAACCAAGAGCCTCACAAGAAGTCATTAAATCAGTGCTGTTAAGAGCCCAGGGCTCTATAAAATAGGCAAGAAACACAGTCTCAAGAAACACGCACTATCCTCAAAAACAACCTTGCAAACACAATAAATGTTAAGTGCCTATTTTATTTGTGACTTCCTCTTCTTCACTTGTCTACTTAATCATTTGCTCCTATGATTTATAGTCAGAAAAAGAAAGACAGATCAAAGATGCTAAGATTAAAATGTTCTCCAAGTTTTTATTTGATCACAAAGGAACACATGTATGACCTTGCCCTAGAAATAATTACAGCTAATTAAGCTAATATGCCAATATCAGTTTGCATAGTAAACTACTCTCATAAATATTAAACTACTAGTGCTTCTATAAGGCTTCAATGAATAAAACAACTCATATATGTTTGTTTCAAAACCAACTAAAAAGTACAATACACAGTCTGAAATGACATGCCATACAATAACTTAAGTTCACATTCCCTCCACCAAGAAAACTTTTTAAAATTATCTTTTATTAAACAGAGAATACTAAAGTAAATCAGAATTCTGATGCATGTTTTCAACCAGTGACCCTAACTCTGCAGTTCAGCCAGAGGGTCCCCAGGCCTCAGCTGCACCAGGCTACTGCCACACTCCCTTCCTTGGGGAGCCCTAAACGGCAGGGGAACATGGCCAGCAGTCACGTTCCAGCGCCTCTGTGCTGTTTCCGCTGTCTCTAAACCCACCAATCAGTAGCTTGGGGAAAAACTCTAAGCAGCTCATCAAGAAATTCCTATCTGCAACTCTCAAATGAAAACTTGAAGCTTATTTCTGTGACACTGATCTTTCAAACCAACCAGGTATTTGTCTATTTTGGGCTTTATTACTGAAAACATAGTTATGACATCTTGTTTCATCAGCCCTGATCCACTTTAAGTCTTCAAACTTAAAGAAGAAGATGTAAAACTGTGGGATCTGGTCCCATTATTTAATCAAAGTACATTCAATACATTTTTATCAGTAGGTAAAAAACTAACCATGGAACAAGTTTAAACAATATCTGAAAACCTACTATATAGGCAAGAAGCTGAGCATTCATTTTTCTAAGTGAATTAACAGGAAAATTTCATCTATTTAGTAAAAGCAGTGTCCCAACAGGATATGATCACTTGAGTCTCGAGCATCAATTCCTCTGTATAGCTGTAGAAAGCATGTAGTAGCTAATCTGTAAGTGGTTTATTAACTGATTTCTAGTGAATAGCTTATCCTGTTTGAATCTATGGCAACTCTTTTTATTTTAAGATTTATTAATTTATTTGAGAGTCAGAGTTACAAAGGAGAGGCAGAGAGAGAGAGAGAGGTCTTCCATTCTCAGGTTCACTCCTCAATTGGCCACAATGGCCAGAGCTCAGCTGATTGGAAGCCAGGAGCCAGGCACTTCTTCAGGTCTTCCACACAGGTGCAGAGGCCCAAGGATTTGGGCCATCTTCAACTGTTTTCCTAGGCCACAGCAGAGAGCTGGATCAGAAGTGCAGCAGCTGGGACTCAAACTGGCGCTCATACAGGATGCCAGCACTGCAGGCGGTTGCTTTACCCACTACACCACAGCGCCGGCCTCCGTGGCAACTCTTAAGCTACAAGATACACACTTACGTTACTGTAACATTTTCTTAAAATGTTAACCAGGGTCTGGCATTGTGGTGTAGTGGGTAAAGGCACCCCCTGTGATGCCAGCATCCCATGTGGGCACAGGTTCTTGTCCTGGCAGCTCTACTTCTGATCCAGCTGGTGGCTTGGGAAAAGCATCGGGGAAGACGGCCCGAGGGTCTGGACCCCTGCTACTCACATGAGCGACATAGAGGAAGCTCCTGGCTCCTGGCTTCAGCCTGGCCCAGCCCTGGCTATTGTGGCCCTCTGAGGAATGAAGCAGTAGATGAAGATCTCTCTTTTTTTTTTTTTTTTGTCTCTCCTTCTCTAACTCTTTAAAATAAATAAATAAATCATTTAAAAAGATTTATAACCAAATAAATATAAATAAGGCTAGAAACTTTTTAACATATTTGGGAACAGAAGACTTTGGGAAGTATATAGTTCATGCAGAGCATATAGTTCATGCAAGATAACACAAAAACAAGATAAGTTTCCAGTATATTCTCAGCAAGTTCACACTAAAAGACAGCTTTATTAACACCTGAGAATGCTTTGCTTCTTCGCTATTTCATCAACCTTGCTCTGTCAAACGTCAGACTTGGGACTCCACCTGCTCAATTTATTCAGCTGCAAAGAGAGTTGGACAAGGCTGTTCAAGTCCCCTCCTGACAATGGGCCACTCACTGCTGCTGAGCATTACTCTTATTAATCTCTTACTAATATCTATTTCAAGAATTCTCTAACTTTTCAATTTATTCAAGTCTCCAGCCTTTTTTTACCCTATATTATAAATCCCTTAAGTTTTGAGAATAGTTATTTGTCTGTGTTGCTAGGAGCCAAAACAGTGCACTGCATACAACAGGCATTCAATAAACGTTTATTAAATTAATTCAATGAACCATATAGCCAGCTCCCTTAAGTTTAAAACAGAAAACTGCTTGTCTCCCTGAGAACATAATTTTGTTTAGATACTTACAGAATAACCTTGAGCAAATTACTCTTCCTAAACATGCTTTGTTCTACAGAACACAGTTCTTATAAGTTATTATGGTTTATAAAAATAATGCAGTGAAATGTTTAACATAGTACCCACAGCATTCTGTACATTTTGGCTATTTCTATTATTGCACTAGACATATACCCATTGATTTTCTTTTATTTAACATTTATTTTATTTATTTGAAAGAGTTACAGAGAGAGAGGGAGGGAGGGAGGGGGATGGGGAGGGAGGAAGGTAGAGGGAGAGAGGTCTTCCATCCGCTGGTTCACTCCTCAAACGGCTGAAATGGCCAGAGCTGAGCCCATCTGAATCCATGAGCCATGAACTTCTTCTGGATCTCCCACGTGGGTGCAGGGACCCAAGGACTTGGGCCATCCTTGGCTGCTTTCCCAGGCACATTAGCAAGGGGCTAGATTGAAAGTGGAGCAGCCAGGACTTGAACCAGCACCCATATGGCCAGCGCTGCAGGCCGGGGCTTTAACCCACTGCACTGGCCCCAATTTTATTTTCTTACCACCCCAAAATCTCTCCAGTTCACCTATTTTCTCTTCCATTTCTCCTGATTCTGAGGAAGAAGTAACCATTCCAACATGTGCCAAGGTTAACCCTCTCCTGGCACTCCCAATCTCTCCCTGTCCACCTGCTCCAGGTCCTTATTCCATTTATTTTTCCTACTCTCGTGCACCACACTTTCATTACTAAGTTCTTTTTCAGTGTCTATAAACATAATCTTATCTTTTGTCCTAAAAAGCAGTATCAAGATCACAGACAAAGCTAACCTCCAGCTGATCTTTCTATCACTGGAGTGTTTCTTGAATGACTCCCCATCCCAGTCTTTACTTCTACAAAGTAGGGTGGGATGGAAAACAGCACTCCCCACCCGCCGGGGTCTTTAAAGGTAAGAAATAGACAGAGAGGGAAAATTTGCAAATCATGTATCCAACAAAAAATGTATATCAAGAATGTATAAATAACTATCACAACTCAATAACTAGAAGACAGTTAATTCAGTAAAATGTAGACAACAGATTTGAGCAGATACTTTACCAAAGGATATATGCATGGCAACTCAACACATGAAAAGATATTCTACCTCATTAGTCATAGTCATAGGAAATGCAAATTAAAACCACAAAATATCCTTACATATCTATTAAGCAGCTGAAACCTCAAACATTGACAATACAAGTGTTGGTGAGGATGGGACAAAACAGGAACTCTCCTACACTGTTAGTGGGGGGAATACAAATTGGTAATTATTTTGGAAAATAATTTGCAAATTTTCTTTCTATTTCTATTCTTATCATGTGACCCTGTATCTCATTTCTAAATATTTTCTCAAAAGAAATGAAAATTTACTTTCTTACAAAAGCCTGTGAAGTTTTGAGAAGTTTTATTCACAACTGCCCCAAACTAGAGAAATCCCAAATGTTCTAGTAGTGAACAGATAAACTAAACTGGAGCACTACTACTTAGCAATAAAATGGCATGAATTACTGATATGCTATTCAGTAACATAGATTAATCTCAAACACATTGTGCTGAGCTGCCAAGGAATCAAAATTCTAAAGGCCACACAGTATACAATGCCATCTATATAACATGTTGCAAATAAAATAATAAAATAAAATATAGTGACTATTAGCAGCTAGGAAGAGGGAGGGTGTGACTGCACAGAGAAAGAGAATGACAGAATGCTCTGAGGCAAGGAAGCTGCTCTGAACCTGATGGTGGTGGCTGAGGGTTACACAACTCTATACTCGTGTCAAAAATCACAGAACTGTAACTCCAAAACAGTGAGTTTCACTGCACATAAATGTAAAATAAATTCCAAAAAAGACTATTAACCGTACAAAACAGAAAGACTTTTAATTTATAATCACTCTTAAAGAATAAAAGTTATAAATTAAGATGACAGCAAACATGCTTCTTTAAGAGAGACTTATTTTATTTATTTGAAAGGCAGTTACACAGAGAGATAGAGATCTTCCATCTGCTGGTTCATTCCCCAGATAGCTGGGCTGGCCCGAATCCAAGAGCCTAGAACTCTATCCCAGTTTCTCAAGTGGGTGCAAGAGCCCAAGCACTTGGAATAGCTTCCACTGTCTTCCCAGGTGCATTAGTAAGGAGCTGGATTGGAAGCAGAACAGCTGAGACTCAAACCACATGCTCATACGCCAGGGTCACAGGTGGTTTAAGCAGCTGTACTACAATGCCAGATCCAGTATGAACAAGTTTTCAGAGCTAACTCCTGGAAACCAGCCCCGGTTTTCCCAAGTGGAACCAGAGACCGCTTTCTTTCACACTCCTGGAATCTTGGCATTTCCTGATTGCTGCACTGTAGTTCCATCAGCTCTACTTCCTGCTCCCAACCACTGCATGGGGCCCATGTCTCTTCATCTTTGTATTTCTGCCAAATACAAAGCACCAGACACAAAAGATACTCAACAGATATATGACAGACACATTAAAAAAATAATGCCTAAGGAAACATACTATTTAGTTCAGGTCCCATCTCCTTCATCTGGAGTATATATACTATACTATACTATACCATACTATACTACACCCGTAATAATAAAGAGCTCTAAGACGCTGACGCTAAAAGATAATACATGAAAAGTGCACAGAAAAAAACATTTACCCTAGTAACAAGAAAAGTATCTGTGTTCCTGGGAAACAGAAGTTAGAAACCTAGAGCTCTCCTATTTCCCTACCTATGGAAATGATGCATAAGCAGTCACATCTCTGATGACAGTCTAGATGACTTGAGAATTAGGAAGCACTAATAGGCGTGCACATGGACGTATACTTGTACACACACACACACCTGAAAGACAAGCCCTTCTAAAGTAGCCCAGCCCACTGCTCTCTCACTGCCCACTGAAGGACTGCAATTCTGGCAAACACCTTATACATGCAAACACCTTATATACTCAACATATCCAGCAGATGCACAGCAATTTCTAAGCCCATCTTAGGACCTGACACAGATTCCTTCAGGCCAAGACAGAAATAACGTACAAATCGGTCCGAGAACCAAGTGAATCTCAAATGAAAAATGGGTTTTCTGAAGTGGTTGTAGTCTCTTGGAATTCATGTCTCACCAAGATGGTTGAACACTGGAGTGCTCCTTGAGGATTAAACTGAACTGCCGGGGGCTAAAATGAAGGGGCACTGTTGTGCACATGTCCCAGTGTCACAAGGACACTGCCGCTCTCCTGAACAGAGTTCCAAGAAGTCCAGGGACTACAGAGTTCCAATGCTGAAACCTCAACCACAGAGGAAGTACGGTTCTCTTCAGTTACATTCTGGCTTGGGTTCTGCTGCCCTGCTGGTGTCCACCCTGAAGACTGATGGTAAAGGGACATGCAAATCATGTATCCAACAAAAGATGTATATCAAGAATGTATAAATAACTATCACAACTCAATAACTAGAAGACAGGCAACCAGGAGGGCATCTCAGAACCAGAACACAAGCAACAGCAGAACCCAATGTGGAAAGGCGATGCTATGAGAAGAGGAGTCTGTGTTGGCAGGAATGTCAGAAAGGGAGCAGGAATAAGGAAAATCAAACACCTAAGCAATATAAATAAACAGAAGCAGCCGCTCAGTAAGAACAACCCAAAAAAGTAAGTTTGTTGTAATCATTAAACTATCACACAATTACCACTAACATTCCTTTTTTTCTCTCTAGTGCTGAAAAAATGGAAACAAACCACCATTCAATTTGCCTTACATCTTTCCCAACTGCCTTTTAATCTTGAGCTTAAATTAAAAAAAAAAAAATAATAATCCGTCTCCATATGGTACTCTCATAATCTCAACAGAATCCTGTTAGTTTGAGAGTAAAATCTGATCTCACTTTGAAAGGAGTCCCCAACTGGGACTTTCCTCTTCTCAAATTATCTGTCTTCCCAGCAACAGTGTGTGGCCACAGAAGTGTATGAGACATGCTAATGCGTTTATCAAGTGATTATTCTTGGCCCCTCTGCTGGCAAAAGAAAGCAGGAAACGGTACAGAAGAAACATGCATGGCAAGTCACATTAACCAGCTTCAAAGCTGTTCAACTTGTGTGGCTCCTATGAATTCAGAGGGAAAAGAGAAAGTGTTGTTGCTTTGTCTTTTCCAAGACCACTTCCCCCTCAGCCCTTTGCCAAGTGATTGCCTTCTGTTGCCTAATCCAAGAGATGCCTTTCTTATGCCTTGTTGTCATTCCATAAAGAATTAGTTCTGCTTAATAGCTCAACTGTGCAGGAAGAACATTCCATACAATTTTACACTTTGCATCAGTCACAGAACAGAAGGATCAAGAAAGCATTAAGAAGAGCGAGATTTTTGTAGCAAAATTCGTGTCACTTAGCAACTTCATCCGTGTAAATTTATAATGAGACAAATCACAAAATCCATCACAATCACAGCAGAACTATTTCTATTAGTACTGCTCCTACAAAGGATCATCACAAATACAGTTAAAACCAGTATCTACAGTATATTAAATTATTTGTCTATAAGCTTTACAGCATTATTCTTCTTTATTGTTTTATAATATTTATTCTCAGGTCATAAAAGCTCAAGTTTTTCCTCTTTCTTTTAATAACAAGATACTCAGTGGATGTTTAAATGCCTATTACACAGTACAATTCATTACACAATCATTATTACATCAACTAAGTAGTCTATGTAAGACATTCAATTTGGGGCCAGCACTGTGATGCAGTGGGTAAAGTTGCCACCTGCAATGCCGGCATCCCATATGGGTAACGGTTCTAGCTCTGGTTGCTCAGCTCCCTGAGAATATGCCTGGGAAAGCAGGGAAGGATGGCCCACGTACTTGGGCCCCGGCACTCACATGGGAGACCTGCATGAAGCTCCTGGCTTCTAGCTTCAGACTGGCCCCACTCCAGCCGTGATGGCCATTTGGAGAGGGAACAAGTAGACAGAAGATCTCTCTCTCTCTCTCTCTCTCCCTCTCTCCCTCGCTCTCTCTCTAACTCTGCCTTTGAAGTAAATAAGTAAATCTTTTAAAAAAGACAATCCAATTCACAAACTAGGAATCAATCACCATGAAATGTCTGGATATCTCTTTCATCTTCTAATAGCTGTTAAAGCAAAGGGTAAACCAATTTACCTGATAACAGAAAAAAAATAGGTATCTATCAGAACACTTGTTAAAGTGAATCCATCAAGCAGACATTGACTTCTGAACTACCTCGTCACAACATAATACACTACCTGAACACAAGGCAATATTACGGAGTCGTTTTATTTTTATTAGGCTTGAAACACACAGTCATGAGAGAATTAACCTACTACAAATCTTATGTATATTCACCAATTTAATGCTCTCAAAACCTTAATTAATAATATTACCTGCACTATGGCTAGGGAAATGTGTTCTCAGGGGTTAGGCCACTTGCTCAGCATCACAGAATTTAATAAATAGTGGAGCCAGGAGTCAAAACGGTGCTTTTAAAGAAAATTAACTCTAAACGTCAACCCTAAAGACAGAATATCCACATAAGGAGTCCAGCATAGCACTTAATAGCAGTAACACTAATCTACTTGGGTGACAACTCTCCCAGTTGGAAGCATACAATCATGCACAAAAGACAGGCATTTTCCTTTGCTTCAACTTTTTCTGCTTTAAATCTTCCCAGAAACAGCAACAAAAATATCTTTCTCCAAATTTCTACTTGACTGAATATTAAATCACCCCCCAAAGCAGCAGCAAGGGCTTTAAAGTCTCCCATCAACAAGTCTTTCTTCATTTTGCTACCTTTTTTTTAAAAAAAATAATTTATCTGAAAGTCAGAGTTACAGAGAGAGAGACAGGGATCCTCCATCTGCAGATTCACCCCGCCCCACCCCCGAGATGGATGCAAGGGCCAGGGCTGAGCCAGGCCAAAGCCAGGAGATTCATTAGGGTCTCCAAAATGGGTACAGGGGCCCAAACTCTTGGGCCATCTTCCACTGCCTTTCCTTAGCAGGGAGATGGATCTGTAGTGGAGAAGTTGGGATATGAACTGGTACTCACGTGGGATGCTGGCATTGCAAGCAGCAGGTTTAACTGCTACACCGCAGTGTCAGCCTCCCTACCTTAACTGTATAATTATTTATCCAACATTCCATAGTACTCTCATGTGTGGACTTTCTTGTATAGTAAATCTTGATACTTCACTTGTCTTGCCCAAGGAATAGTCCTTGCCTCAACAAAACCTCAGAATGAAAGAATATTAAAGGATTAAGTCTCTGCATAAAAGTATAATCCACAGGTTGCTACAACAGCCCCTAGTCATCAAAACAAAACTGAGCTGGGGAAAACTTCTCAGAGGAGGTGCTATGTGTCTTTAAGGGTTGACGGCCTAGGAAGCAGCAAGTGATTACCAAGAGTGCTCCATGGAGAAATTAAAGCATGAGTAAAGGCACAGAGAAATCAAAGCACAAGACATGTTCAGAGAACTGAAATCCCATGTGGTAAGAATCTGGAGTGTGGACAAAAGCTGGAGGGTGAGACAGGGTAGTAAGGGATGCAACTGCAGGGCAGACATGGTCATGAAGAGCTTGTCCATTTAGGTTCTGATGTCTTGTTGCTCTAAGTGTGATCCTTACTCCAGTCTTAAAACTTGTTGCAAATGCAGAATTATCAGGCCCTATCTCAGAGCTATTAAATGCCAATCAGCATCCATAAAGTATATCTACGTAACTTGCATGTGCTTTAAAATGTGAGAAGTACTACAATAAGCATTTGGGTTGGGTTGGGTTGTATTCTGAAGGCAATGAGGAGGTCCCTGAAATATTTTAAGCATTGAATATCAACATTTGAGAGCAATCTAAGCAAAGAATTACTAAGTAGGTACAAATGCAAATGTGGTTTTTTTTTAAAGATTTATTTATTTATTTGAAAGTCAGAGTTACACAGAGAGAGGAGAGGCAGAGAAAGAGAGAGAGAGAGAGAGAGAGAGAGAGAGAGAGAGAGGGAGGGAGGGAGGGAGGTCTTCCATCCGATGGTTCACTCCCCAGATGGCTGCAACAGCCGAAGTGTGCCAATCCAAAGCCAGGAGCCAGGAGCTTCTTCTGGGTCTCCCACGAAGCTGCAGGGGCCCAAGGACCTGGGCCATCTGCTACTGCTTTCCTAGGCCATAGCAGAGAGCTGGATTGGAAGTGGAGCAGCTAGGACATGAACCGGCGCCCTTATGGGATGCCGGCACTTCAGGCCAGGGCATTAGCACACTGTGCCACAGCGCCGGCCCCACAAATGTAGGTTTTATGGCTCACTTGTTTTTGAATTCTTCTATTTGAGAATGGTCAGGTTTCATAAAAGTCTTTCTCTGCCTATATGGAGTCTCCTAAAGATATGAAGAACTTCTTTTTTTTTTTTTTTTTTTTTTTTACAGGCAGAGTGGACAGTGAGAGAGAGAGACAGAGAGAAAGGTCTTCCTTTGCCGTTGGTTCACCCTCCAATGGCCGCCGCGGTCGGCGCGCTGCGGCCGGCGCACCGCGCTCGTCCGATGGCAGGAGCCAGGAGCCAGGTGCTTTTCCTGGTCTCCCCATGGGGTGCAGGGCCCAAGCACCTGGGCCATCCTCCACTGCACTCCTGGGCCACAGCAGAGGGCTGGCCTGGAAGAGGGGCAACCGGGACAGAATCCGGTGCCCCAACCGGGACTAGAACCCGGTGTGCCGGCGCCGCAAGGCGGAGGATTAGCCTGTTGAGCCACGGCGCCGGCCAAGATATGAAGAACTTCTAAGGTAACATCAAACTCTAAGAATGTAAAAGCACCAACTATAGGACAAAAGCACGCTCAACTAATGTATCCAACTAGTGGCTTACATAAAAATTACACAATCCCGTTCCCTAAAGAGTTGCATCAACCTAAAGCTGCTGTATCAATGCTTAATTCTACGACTTCTATGCCTGTTAAATATTGCTGGATTACTTACGTAAAGAAGAAAAATGTTCACAAAACCATTTGTTAGAAGAGGAAAGCATATGTCTTTTTAGAATTTTTTCTGAAATTATATTCAACCTTTAGTTCAGAAGAATGAAAGCATGCAATTCTGGACCTCAGCCATACAGAAATCCCCCATAATGTGCTCAATAAGCCAAATCAAAACAATGCATAGTTTATAGGAGCAGGGTAAAGGAAACTTGCAGCTCATATTTCATTTGCTGTCCAGCATCACAGCCACTCCAGCAGAGGAAGGTTAACATATAGAATCTGCTTTTCAATGCTGTTATTGGCAGCAGATAGAGCCAAACAACCTGACATTTTATGTGATCGTTTATAATGAAAGTCACAGAAAAAAATTTTTACTTAAAGAAACATGGCCGGGGCCAGCATTGTGGCATAGCAGGTAATAAGGCTGCCACCTACAATGCCAGCATCCCATATGGGCCCTAGTTAAAGTCCCAGCTGCTCCCTTTTTGATGCAGTTCCCTGCTAATATGCCTGAGAAAGCAGCAGAGGATGGCCCAGGTGCTTGGGCTCCTGAACCCAATGTGGGAAACCCAGAAGAAGCTCCTGACTCTTGGCTTTGGCCTGGCCCAGCCCTGACCATTGTGGCCATTTGGGGAATGAACCAACAGATACAAGATCTCTCTCTGCGCCTCTACCTCACCCTCTCTGTAATTCCAACTTTCAAATAAACAAACAAATCTTAAAAAAAAAAAAAAAAAAAAGGAAGCAAGGAAGGAAAGGAAGAAGGAAGGAAGAAAGGCATAGTGGTACAAAGAGGGAAAGACAGAGAATGAGATCTTCTGCTCAATTGTTCACTTCCCAAATGGACACAATAGCCAGGCTGGGCAGGTCAGGCCAAAGCCAGTGAGGAGCCTGGAGCACCATCCTAGTCTCCCAAATTGGGCAGCAGAGGCCCAAGTACTTGAGTCATCCTCTGCTGCTTTCCCAGGTATCTTATCAGGGAGCTGGGCCAGAAGTGGAGCAGCCAGGACTCCAACCAAACTCATATCGAGGGCTAATGCTGTGGCCTAGTTGCTTAAGCCTCCACCTGTGGCTCCAGCATCCCAAATGGGCACCAGTTCCTGTCCTGGCTGCTCTTCGTCCTACACAGCTCTCTGCTATGGCCTGGAAAAGCAGTGGAAGATGGCTCAAGTACTTGAGCCTCTGCACCCATGTGGGACCTGGCTCCTAACTTTGGATCAGCCTAGTGCTGGCCGCTGCAGCCATTTAGGGAGTGAACCAAAGGATGAAGACCTTTCTCTCTGTCTCTCCCTCTCTCTGTAACTCTGCCACTCAAATACATTAAAACACACACAAAAAAGCTCACATGGGATGCCAGCACTGCAAGGTAGCAGTTTAACTCACTGTGCCATAACACCAGCCCCAGCTGACAGCTTCTTTTTTAAAAATATTTATTTTTAAAGGAACACAAATTTCGTAAGTACAACTTTAGGAATACAGTTATTCTTCCCACCATACTCAGCCTCCCACCTACAGTCCCACCCCTCCTCTTCTTCCCTCTCCCCTTCCCAGTCCCATTCTCCTTTAGGATTCATTTTCAATTAACTTTGTACACAGAAGACCAACTCTATACTAAGTAAAGATTTCAACAATTTACACACACACACACACACACACACAGAGAACTAGTTCTACAGTTAACTCTTATAATATAACTCATTGACGACAGAAGTCGTGCATGGGGAGTTATTGCACAGTGAATACTGTTGTTAATTATTTTTATTTGAGAAGTACAGTTATAGACAGTGAGAGAAAGAGACAGAGAGAAAGGTCTTCCTTCCACAGTTCACTCCCCAAATGGCCGCCACGGCCAGAGCTGCGCCAATCTGAAGCCAAGAGCCAGGAGCCAGGAGCCAGGAGCCAGGAGACAGGTGCCCCCTCCTGGCTAACCAAGTGAGCCAAGGCGCCGGCCCCCTGTTGTTAATTTAAAAATGAACACTCTTATGTATGATGTCAGTGACCACTTGAGGCTCTTGATATGAGCTGCCTAGGCTATGGAAGCCTTCTGAACCCACAAACTCCGTCAGCACTTAGACAAGGCCATAAGCAGAGTGGAAGTTCTCCCCTCCCTTTAGAGAAGAGCACATCCTTCTTGGATGGCCACTTCTTTCTGCTGGGGTCTCACTCAGGGAGATGCTTCATGGAGAACCTTTTTTGCGTGTCTTGGCTTTCCATGGCTGGCAGCTTCTTAAGAAGTTAAACATATGGGCCGGCGCCCTGGCTCACTTGGTTAATCCCTCCACCTGCAGCGCCGACATCCCATTTGGGCACCAGGTTCTAGTCCCAGTTGCTCCTCTTCCAGACCAGCTCTCTGCTGTGGCCTGGGAAGGCAGTAGAGGATGGCCCAAGTGCTTGGGCCCTGCACCCGCATGGGAGACCAGGAAGAAGCACCTGGCTCCTGGCTTCAGATAGGCATAGTGCCAGCCATAGTGACCATTTGGGGAATGAACCAGTGGATGGAAGACCTCTCTCTCTGTCTCTCTCACTGTCTATAACTCTACCTGTCAAATAAATTTTAAAAGAAGAAGTTAAACACACATTAGGGCACTTCAAAACAATCATGGAAAGTAAAAGTTTATTTAAGTGCAAAAAATTTCTGAAATCCACGCTACAAGTGCTCTTCAAGAGTTCATAAAAATGCTTATTATGAAAAACTACATACTGATTTCAAATTTTTTTGCCTCAAAAGAAACATCTTTTAATTCCATTTTCCACAAAAGTTTAAAGTAACCTTGAATCTACTATACAACCCAAGCATTTCACTCCTAAGTGATCTTACAGTTCACACAAGACTAACGGATGAATTCCTAACAGTTTTATTTGTAACAGTTGTAAGTTGCTGGGAAATTGCCCAAACATCCCTTAGCAAATAAATGGATAAACTGTGGTATATGCATTTAATGGACTACTATGCAGCAACAAAAAATAAACTATTTTATACATACACCAAACACATGTGACCAAGAAGAATCTCAAACTATTTATGATGAATGAGAGGTGTCACACAAATAAAAGACTACATACAGGGGCTGGTGCTGTAGCGTAGAGGATAAAGCCACCGCCTGCAGTGCTGGCATCCCATTTAGGTGCTGGTTTGAGTCCCAGCTGCTCAATTTCTGATCCAGCTCTCTGCTATGGCAGTAGGAGATGGCCCAAATCCTTGTGCCCCTACACTTGCATGGGAGATCCGGAAGAGGCACCTGGCTTCTGGCTTTGGATTGGTGTACCTCTGGCCGTTGCAGCCATCTGGGGAGTGAACCACCAGATGACCTCTCTCTCTCTCTTTCTCTGCCTCTCTTAACTTTGCCTTTCAAATAAACAAATAAATCTTAAAAAAAAAAAAAGGACTGCATACTGTATGGTTCTATTACACAACATTCTAGAAAAAGGAAAACAATCTACAAAGCAGATCAGAGGTTTCCTGAGGATAACGAGGAGTTATGGATTATAAAAACACAAACTTTTGGGAATGACTTTTGGGAGTCTCTTTATTACCTTCACTGTGTTGATAGTTCTACTGGTACACACAAAGTAAGTTTACCGAATTATGCACTTAAATATGTGTACTTGAACTGAAAAAATCCTGCATTTATGCACTTAAATATGTGTACTTGAACTAAAAAAATCCTGCATTTCTGGACATATACATGCTTGTAAGTACATAGACAAAATCCCTGGAAGAAGATACATAACGATTAATAATGACTAAACACTTATTATTTTGTCTGTTACGTTAGCATTTATGGTAGGCATGTATTACTTCAGTATTTTCAAACATAAAAATCTGTTGTTATCCTCAAAACCCTTTAAAAGTTCCAGAAAGTCCATTCAAAATTATAAGTATTACCACCAATTTCTTCATCTTCAAATGTTAAAGTTAGATACTATTTATTGACAGTTTTATATTAATCTACTTAATTACCATGACCAGCAATATTATCCTATATTTTTCATTACATATTATTAATTACTATATGAATTAAATAGGCATATTTGCAAACTAATGCTATTTGTAGTATATGTACTTTACATATGCAGTATATGTAAAGTGTTGTCATAACCTCAAAAACTTTACATTCAGTTTGTGGTTTTGTTTCATAGACAAATGACTGAAAAATAGGGACATAGAGTTCTACCTTTAAGAGTCTCACTATCTGAAATTTTAGGCTATGTTTATTTATTTATTTTTGACAGGTGAGAGTTATAGACAGTGAGAGAGAGAGAGAGACAAGAGAGAAAGGTCTTCCTTCCATTGGTTCACTCCCCAAATGGCCACCACGGCCAGAGCTGCTCTGATCCAAAGCCAGGAGCCAGGTACTTTTTCCTGGTCTCCCATGTGGGTGCAGGGGCCCAAGCACTTGGGCCATCCTCCACTGCCTTCCTAGGTCACAGCAGAGAGCTCGACTAGAAGAGGAGCAACTAGGACTAGAAGCCGGTGCCCATATGGGATGCTGGCACTGCAGGCAGAGGATTAACTAAGTGAGCCACGGCGCCAGTCCCTGGATGTGTTTATTATAACGTTCCCAAATTTAGTGTTTTTTTTTTTTTTGACAGGCAGAGTGGACAGTGAGAGAGAGAGACAGAGGGAAAGGTCTTCCTTTGCCGTTGGTTCACCCTCCAATGGCCGCCGCGGCCGGCACGCTGCGGCCAGCGCACCGCGCTCGTCTGATGGCAGGAGCCAGGTGACAGGTGCTTTTTCCTGGTCTCCCATGGGGTACAGGGCCCAAGCACTTGGGCCATCCTCCACTGCACTCCCGGGCCACAGCAGAGGGCTGGCCTGGAAGAGGGGCAACCCGGACAGAATCCGGCACCCCGACCGGGACTAGAACCCGGTGTGCCAACGCCGCAAAGCGGAGGATTAGCCTGTTGAGCCACGGCGCCGGCCTAGTGTTTTCTTGATCTAAGATATTTACTACAGGAATGTTTAAGAACTCTAAATTTGTCCTGAAATGATTTTTATATTTTAAACAGACCTAAAGGTCTTCCTCTATAAACTAACATGTTACACTTTCTTTAAAGCAGTCACTTGATTCCTGATCAACTTAAACACACAACCAAGATTACCAAACAAAAATATATTAACCCTCTAATTTATCTCAGACACAACAGAAAAAAAGTGAAATCTTGAACCAGCAAATGTAAGACCTCTCTCTGCCTCTGCCTCTCTGTAACTCTGCCTTTCAAATATAAATAAATAAATATTTTAAAAAAACATAATATTTCCTTCTACCTCCCTACTACCCGTCTTCTAATCACCATTCTAACTCTTTCTACTTGCCTACTCCCATGTTTGTTTCCAGTTCCAGTCTGATTCAATGGCTTGGCCTTCCAAAATCACAGGCCGTGATCTGAGTCCCAGCTGAATAAGACTTGAATTGGGTCAAATTAAAATGGAGAATCGAAGGCACTCCCAGGCTTCAAAATAATCTGTTCAGTCACAACTGCATCCCAGCCTTTAAGTAAGTTCACATGCAATCTTTATTTTTCCATATTCCTAAGTCTTTGGCATAACAATGTGAACTCCAGAGGCTTAATGAATCAATCATTAGCAATTCACACCATGGCTAAGATGGTGAAATGAAATGCTTGGTCAGAGTTCACTGACCACTGGTCAAAGACAAAGACACTGTCTTAGACAATAGCTTTAGTCTGTGAAGACAGGGGCTTTTTTTTGTGCCAACAGAGGTTTTTCAGAATGCCACCTCTCCTATGAGCTTCAACCAAATCCGCAAAATTTCAGATGGATTTGCTTTCTTTGGAGATTTTATATATATCCTTATATTTTATTATATATATAATAGCTAATTGAAAAGCAGCTGGTTGAATCTCTAATTGTTCATTCAATTTGATCAAGACAATCAAAATAATGTTACATGATCTGGTTATCATAATTGTTCTATCTCCATAATTAAATCAACTATGCACCAATCTGATTAATAACTTATAAAGCCGTGCTGAGGGGTTGGTGCTGTGGCACAGTGGGTTAAAGCCCTGGCCTGAAGCGCCGGCATCCCATATGGGTGCTGGTTCTAATCCCAGCTGTTCCTCTTCCAGTCCAGCCCTCTGCTATGGCCTGGGAAAGCAGTGGAAGATGGCCCAAGTGCCTGGGCCCCTGCACCCATGTGGGAAACCCGGAAGAAGCTCCTGGCTCTTGGCTTCGGATTGGCACAGCTCCAGCCATTGACATCATCTAAGGAGTGAACTAGCGGAAGGAAGACCTTTCTCTCTGTCTCTCCCTCTCACTGTGTGTAACTCTATCTCTGAAATAAATAAATAAAATCTTAAAAAACAAAAAGCCATGCTGAATCAATGTAAAATAATTTGGTGCCAAGGACGGAAATGACTTTCATCTTTCAACATATTCTATGGAAGACATTGTTTCAGACTATCAGTATCAATTTTTATCATAAACTTTATGGGATCTCAAAATTCATGACTTGGAAGAAAAACAGTAAAAATCAACTAAGACAAAATTTGTAAAGAGGTTCACAAATAACTCAAGCAAACAAAGACATTTACAACAAATTAAGATTAATTTCAGAAGGTCACTATTTGCACACTTTATGTCAGACATAATCAGGAGTACACTTTAAGCCTCATCAAAAAAATTGTATACTTAATTATAGAAAAATATAAGAAACACATATATATCTTATGTGGCTTTATTAAATATTAATATACTGATCATTTGTTTCAGGTTTTAAATTTTTATTTATTAGATTATTTTAAGGAAGGGGACAGAAACATCTCTTATCCACTGGTTCACTCCCCAAAAACCTGCAATAACCAAGAGTGGGCCAGGCTGAAGCCAGGAGCTGAGAGCTCAACTTGGGTTTCTGGCAGGGCCCCAACCACTTACCTGCTGCCTCACATGATATGCTTTAGTAGGAGGCTGGAACCAGGAGTGAAGCCAGGACTCCGGCCCAGGCACTGAGATATGATTTACAGATATCCTAAGTGGCATCTTAATCACTATAGTAAACACTCACCTCAGATGTTTTTTAAAGTAAGGAGCCACTGCTGCAGTGCAGTGAGTTATGCTGCCATCTGCAGTGCCAGCATCACACATGGACACCAGTTAGTAGTCCTGGATGTTTCACTTCCAGGCCAGCTTCCTGCTGATGTACCTGGGAAGGCAGTGGAAGATGGCTGAAGTGCTTGGGCCCCTGCAACCACATGGGAAATGCGAATGAAGCTCATGGCTCTTGGCTTTAGCTTGGTTGAGCTCCAGCCATTGTCGCTATGCGGGGAATGAACCAGCAGATGGAAGAACTAACTCTCGCTGGTGTGTCTCCCCTCTCTCTCTGTAATTCTGCCTTCAAATAAATAAAAACTTTAAAAAGTAATAATATAGGGTCCAGCACTGTAGTGTAGCAGTTAAAGCCACCACCTGCACTGCAGGCATACCATATGGAAGCCAGTTCCAGTCCTGGCTGCTCCACTTCTGATCCAGCTCTCTGCAATGGCCTGGGAAAGCAGTAAAAGATGGCCCAAGTCCTTGGGCCCCTGCACCCATGTGGGAGACCTGGAAGAAGCTCCTGGATCCCAGCTTCGTATGAGCCCAGCTCTGGCTGTTGTGGCCATCTGGGGTGAACCAGCAGATGGAAGACCTCTCTCTCTCTGCCTTTGCCTCTCTGTAATTCTGCCTTTCAAATAAATGAATAAGTCTTTAAAAAATAATAACATAAAACATTACATTTTCGTTGAAGCCCTTTGTATATCTCTCTCTGATCTGATCATCTTCCTTCCCTCCACGACGCATCTTGAATTTGATGTTTATAATTATCAGTTTACACTAAATATCTGTATCCTTAAACAATATATATATTGTTCTGCATAACTTCAAACTATATTCAAATGGTAGTGTTCCATTTGTCCTATACTTTTTATTCAATTTTTTGCCATTTGTCTATGTTGATATATATGATCATAATCTTTTTAAAAATTTTTATGAATTGATTTTTATTTATTGATTTCATCTACTTGAAAATCAGATAGAGAGACTGATGTTCTATCTGCTAGTTCACTCCCCAAATGTCTCAATCGCCAGGGCTGGGCCGGGTGCTCCATCTGGGACTCCCAATGGATGGCAGGGGCACAGGCACCTGGGCCATCACCCGCTGACTCACAGGAGCCATGAATAGGAAGCTAGATTGAAAGCAGGATAGCCAGGACTCAATCCAGCACTCTGATATGTGAGAAGCATAAGCAGTAGCTTAACCCACTGTACCATAACACCTGCTGTTAATCATCCAAATTAGTCCTTAACTGTACATATACAGTATCCTAGTCATTTTTATTGATGGACACGTATGTCGTTTCCAAAATTACTCTGCTCTGTAGAATATTTTTGAATGTGTCTCCTTAGGTACATGGGCATTCAGAAGCTTTTTATGATATATCTAGACATAAAATTGTGGGTCAATTTTCAATTTTTCCAGATATTGCCAAATTGCTCTATGAAATAGTTCTACCAATTTATATTCCCCTCAACCTTCTTTGTTACCATTTGGAAATTATAAGTGTCTTAATTTTTGTCAATCTAATGGATGTGAAATAGTACATTTTAAAAAGTTTTCATCTCCCTGATCACAAGCAGTTTCACCTATTTATTAGCTTTTTAGGTTTCACCTCTGTGAGTTGTCTCCTGTTCATCTTCTTTATGTCTGCTTCTTTCTTAGTGATTTGTGGTTCTTTTATATTTTGGTTATTAATCCTTTGTCAGCGAGATTCAGTGCACATTGTTTATTCCAGCTTGTCCTTATCACTTCATTTCTAGTTCACACTATTCTTTGGAAATTCAGAAGTTGAAATTTTTGTTTTAATCACATTAATTTTGCTTCATGATTTAGGCTTTTTGTAAATTATTTTAAAATCTTTCCCCATCCAAAAGCAGGACCAGGCCTAAAATTTTAGGCCATTTAACCTTTTATACTTCTGTTCTGTTTTGGGCCCCATAAGTGATTCCCTAGTTTCCATGCTAGGCTAATTTTTTTGTTTTGTTTTCTACTTTCCCTATCATTGCTAAAGTATAGGGAGCACAGAGAATATGCCAAAGCATGAACCGGCTGCACCATCTTGAAAAGTCATCCTTTAAAATAAAAAATGATGAGGGGCTAGTGCTGTGACATAGCTGGTGAAGTTGCCACCTGTAATGCTAGCATAGTATATGGGTACCAGTAGAGTCCCAGCTGCTCCACTTCTGATCCAGCTCCCTGTTGATGGCGTGGGAAAGGCAGCAGAAGATGGGTGCTTGGGTCACTACCACCCAAGTGGAAAACCCAGAGGAGTTTCAGCCTGGTTGTTCTAGCCATTTGCAAATGAACCAGCAGATAAAAGATCTTGCTTTCTCTTTCCTCTTCCTCTCTTCCTCCCTCCCCACCCCCTTCTCTTTTTAACTCTGCCTTTCAAATTAAAAAAAAAAATCTTTTTTTTTTTTTTAAATGGAGAAAAAGCTCTAGGTAAGGTTAAATTTCTAAATGAAGACTCTTTTCCCTCTTTATGCATCAAACATGCCTAAAATATTGTTAATGGCCTCAGGTAACATAATTAGTCCAGACTGCGATTACTTAAATCTCTTAAGCACTTAAGACTTACAAAGAAATATACTCAAAATATCTACAAGATGGGGCTGGCACTGTGGCATAGCAGGTAAAGCAGCCGCCTGCAATGTTGGCATCCCATGTGGGTGCCAGTTCGAGTCCCAGCTGCTCCACTTCCAATCCAGCTCCCTGCTAATGTGCCTGGGAAAGCAGAGGAAGATGGCCCAAGTGCTTGGGCCCCTGCACTCACATGGGAGACCCTGAAGAAACTCCAGGCTCCTGGCTTCGGATCAACCCAGCTCTGATCACTGCAGCCATCTGGGGAGTGAATCAGTAAATGGGAGACCTCTCTCTGCCCCTCTGTGACTCTGCATTTCAAATAAATAAAATAAATTTTTAAAAAACCTACAAGTGAGGATACACATTATTTTTTCTACCTGAAAATGCTACTTTCCATGAAAACAGAGTAGCTTCTTAAAGAAATGCATAACATCTTGATGTTACTGAAGTTAAAATTTTAAAACAATACCTAAAAATCTCTTGTATGGAACGAAGTCAAATGCTAACTCCATAAGGGGGACTTTTCAGGGAAGTCTACTTAGAGAGTTTATCTTAGCTTCCTAGGAATAGAGAGTTTTGTTTTATACAAAAATAAGATACTCTGATAGCACTGCATACAATCAGAAAATCTAGTAATTTATTTGCTCAAACAAGAAAATATTTTTCACATTCCCTAACACCAACACTTAAAAAATTATCAGCTGTCTTTATTTATATTATTTTAAAAATAACTGTTAAGTAATGTATCTATTGTGTAATTAGGTTTCCAATAACAGGTTATACACTGAAACAAAATATTATTATCCAAAGACCTCAGTGCCAACGCTTTCCAATTTGTTTCCTGCCTAATGAATGAGTTTCCCCTAGGTCTATACTAAAACCCTGACAAACTTGAATTTTCAGGCTAATCAGGGTACTTTCTACTAACCTTCACAGATAAGAACACTTTCTTCAGATAATCCCAACTATGTTTTTAATTGACTGATTCCCTGATTCTATAAACAGAGGTATTAAACTATTAGGAATTATCTCCAAGAAGAACCACACTAACCCTTATTCCTAAAAGCAAGAGCTGGGAGTCCAGAGCTGACTGGGGCCTTGAGACTATTGGAAGCATTTGTAAAAGTGACCTCAGGGCAACTCTGATCCCTGACAGATACTTCAGTGTTTGCAAAAGCAGCAGGAAGTTCCTAATTCCTTTTTCCTTAAAAGAAGAGATAAATGTCTTTGATTTAGGATCACAACATCCTGGGTGCCCTGAAACCATCACACCCAAAAACCTCCAAGTACTAGGTCCAAACTAGAAGTGTGCAGGGAAAATAATGTTAGTTTCAAGATCCAAAATGGCTAACCTTTAATCTAAAAAGGCCATGAAAGCAACTCAGAAAGCAATAATATAACTACTCTTAGCTTATTGGATAAATAGCAAGTAGAAGAAACCCAAGAGGGAACCTGTGTGAAAGATTTAGATGAACAATTCACTTTTTCCTGAACTGGCACATGTAGAAGGCAGAGATGAATTATTAAGTGCACAGTCATTCAAATGCCAACATCATTCAGGTTGACTCGTTTTTTCAAACAGCATCCAAAAGCTATCCATGTAACAACTAGAGGATAGCACTCTCCCCGAAAAGAAAATGTATCTGCCACCAATTTATAAATGAATTTGGATTTATAATCAACTGCTTCTCCAAAAATCTTTATACTCATCACAATGTCAGTCTGCTACTGGCTGAGTCTGAGCTTTTGTTCAGAAAACACAATCTATGGGCTAAAGAATGACAGTGAAAGTTCTCTGCCAGCTACAGAACCACTTCCCAAGCTCCCTAATCCACATGACTGAACTCCCTGGTAGCTCCTAGTTGAATGGGAGGCACCAGGCTGGCTTCCAGGTATCAAAAGTACTTCAACAGGACACTGAAACCATCGTACAGTCAAGTGCTAAAAGGACCTAGCTTCCAAAAGTACAGCATGATCTACTTTTTTAAAATATATTTTCAGGGCTGGTGCCATGGCTCACTTGGTTAATCCTCCACCTTGTGGTGCCGGCATCCCATATGGGCACCGGGTTCTAGTCCCAGTTGCTCCTCTTCCAGTCCAGCTCTCTGCTGTGGCCCGGGAAGGCAGACGAGGATGGCTCGAGTGCTTAGGTCCCTGCACCGGCTTGGGAGACCAAGAGAGGCACCTGGCTCCTGGATTCAGCTCGGCGTAGCTCCACCATAGGGGCCATTTGGAGGGTGAACCAAAAGAAGGAAGACATTTCTCACTCTCTCTCACTGTCTAACTCTGTCAAACACATTTTTAAAAAATTTTAAAATATATTTTCTAAATGACCAAAAATTTCACTATGCTCTTTCTTTTTATAATCATTTTATCCATTCATACATTTTTTTTTTTTTTGACAGGCAGAGTGGACAGTGAGAGAGACAAAGAGAAAGGTCTTCCTTTTCTGTTGGTTCACACTCCAATGGCCGCTGCGGCCGGCACGCTGAGGCGGGCGCACCACGCTGATCCGAAGCCAGGAGCCAGGTGCTTCTTCTGGTCTCCCATGTGGGTGCAGGGCCCAAGGACTTGGGCCATCCTCCACTGCACTCCAGAGCCACAGCAGAGAGCTAGACAGGAAGAGGAGTGACCGGGACAGAATCCGGCGCCCCGAGTGGGGCTAGAACCCAGTGTGCTGGCGCCACAGGTGGAGGATTAGCCTATTGAGCCATGGCGCCGGCCCATTCATACATTTTAAATTTTGAACTCTTAGGGGCTGGCTGAGTCCCCACTGCTCCACTTACGATCCAGCTCCCTGCTAATGTGCCTGGGAAAGCAGCGGAGGATAGACCACGTCGTTAGGTCCCTGAACCCACATGGAAGAGGCTCCTGGCTCCTGGCTTCAGATCAGCCCAGCTCCTCCCATGTGGCCATCTGGGGAGTGAACCAGTGGATGAAAGACGTTTCTCTCTCCATCTCTACCTCCTTCTGTAACTCTTTCAAATAAATAAAATGACTTTTAAAAAAATAAAATAAATTTAGAATTCTTAGGACTACAGCTGCTGAATTCTTCAGAACAGAAAAAGCAACTTTGCATAAATATATATAACAAAATATATTACAAATATTATATATGTGCATGTATATATGTGTGTATACATATATATAACTTGATAATGCCTGAAACTCAAGATGCCATAATAAAATTAAAGAGTTTTCATTCTCAAATTGCACTTATGTCTAACAGCATCATCAAGTGCAAAGGGACACAGACCCTGTGGTAAAAGCTGTGTGTGGCTTTAGCTACTTGATACTAAAACTTCTGGAAAGAGGAAAACCCAGCCACTGGTCCAAGGACTCTAGTTACATGCACAGCTGAGTGCTGGAAACATCCAAATCCCTAACTCCTCATCATTCTTCGTGTTGTCACACAGAGATCTGGCTTGTATGGGTAAACTGAAAAAAGTATATATTTCACACAGGTAAGACAGTCTAACTCACTTCCAACAGAACACGTCTGAAATACAAATGACATTTCACAAAAAAGAGCAGACTCAGGGAGGCATGTTTAATGAACCGTTTCCTACTGAAAACTTTCAAAATCTGAGTAAGGAACAATATTATCCTGTTGTGGAATTCTGCTATTAGTCAACAATTTTAAGAAGCCTGCGAAGGAAAAGGTTCTCTCCTGCTGATTTATGAGACATTTCTTTCAGCCTCTTCAGTAATTCTATGCGAGAGAGAAAAGCAAAAGGCCATAGTGCAGGTTTCTGGGATTTGCCATCTGAAAGCTTTTATTCTTCCAAAGAAAGAAAGTTACGACCTTTGACATGTGCTGTGGTGCCAAAGAGACTGCTCATAAATGTATGTCAGTAATGGAGCAGAAATCAATAATTTCATTTAATCTAGTGAACTACTATGTAGTGGGATACAATACATTTGAAGAGTCAAATGTTATAACTTAATGACACCTATGTTGCTAATTTGTTAAGATTTGTTTTCTCTGTTTATATTTTCAAAATCATCGTAATTTCACCATCATTTAAGAAAACTGTCTAGTATTTTCAACTTAACATGAACCCTTCTTTTTTCTTAAAACAATGAAAAATCAAGTTTTCATTTGACCTAAACTATTACGATCTACCATGTTTACAGTGACAAGCTTCTCAAGACTCAAATTACTATTCATAAAGAATTTCAAAACTATATATAACACATATAATTTATATGGTTTTATAAATATACACGCTTTTATAGCACTATCTTAGGCTGCTTATTAAAACTGAATGACAGAATTGCTTAGAATAGTCACAGTATCAAAAAGAGCAATTGGGAAACGGACTGTTTTCATTGATCTAGTTGATTTTGCTAAAATGTTTAAAACATTTACAGGTTAATGAGCAATTGTGACATTTGGTATATCACATCAACATATCAGCAAAGCTGACATTAAAAGAAAATAAATAGGAGGTGTTTCTTTTAAATTGTTTTACTTCTCAAGGTGACAGCCTGATAAGATAAAATTCTGGAAGTTTATATTTTGAGGGGATATGAGCCTAATGGATGACACAGAAAACAAGTGAACAAATGGCTTCATTCACTCAATGAATATGACTGTCAAACTGCAGGTACCTCAAGCAGAACTGTATACATGGAACAGTTATTTCAGATACAATAAAACTGCAACTGAACCACTTATAATATGTTAAATAACTACATTTTATAATAGCCATGACACCAACACAAGTTTTAGGAAAATGTCAGAAGTATAATTTCACACCTATAGAAGTGAAACTGACACTATGAGAAGCAATGACTTGATCAGCCCTTGTCTTGTCGAGGAACAGCTTACTATTTTATTCTTTTTACTATTTTATTTTTCTATTTAATGTCATTAGTTGAACTCTTTACTTAACACAGAATTAATCTTAGGTGTTTAAATCGAATTGAAAATCGATCTCTGTTAAAAAATCAGAGCGAAAATAGGAGAGGGAGGAGATGTACAGTTTGGCACACTTCCCTTGGACTTACCCCTGAGGATGAAGCTAAAAACTTGCCGAGGGACCCCAAATCCCATTAAGTTGGCAGGTACCAATGTCATCTTACTAGTTAAAGTGATCAGTTTAAGTTCATAACTGATCATAAAGATAGGATTAAGGCTGGCACCGCGGCTCAATAGGCTAATCCTCCACCTGCGGCACAAGCACACTGGGTTCTAGTCCCAGTCAGGGTGCCGGATTTTGTCCCGGTTGCACCTCTTCCAGGCCAGCTCTCTGCCGTGGCCAGGGAGTGCAGTGGAGGATGGCCCAAGTGCTTGGGCCCTGCACCCCAGGGGAGACCAGGAGAAGCACCTGGCTCCTGCCTTCAGATCAGCGCTGTGCACTGGCCGCGGTGGCCACTGGAGGGTGAACCAACAGCAAAGGAAGACCTTTCTCTCTGTCTCTCTCTCACTGTCCACTATGTCAAAAAAAAAAAAAAAGATAGAATTAAGTGTTAAAGGGATCACATAAATATAACCAGGTGTCATATTTGATATTATTTGTCATAATTGATAGAATTTTAAAAAAAGAGAGAACAATCCAACATGGGAAGCAGGCCACACAGCAGACTCACAGAATGACAAAATGCCCTAAACAGCACTCTGACCTCAGAATCAGCCCTTAAGGCATTCGGATCTGGCTAAAAATCCCAAGAGAGCACTTCAGGCATGGAAAGCCAACACACTGTGGCAAAAAATGACCTGAATCAAAGAGCTCTGTGAATGAGATCCCAGTGGAAAGAACGGGCCACCAAAGAAGGAGGTACCTTTCTCTGAAGGGAGGAGAGAACTTCCACTTTGATTATGGCCTGGTTTAAATAAAGTCAGAGTTTGTGGACTCAAGAGATTTCCATAGCCTTGGCAGCTCATGACAAGAGCCTCGGATGACCACCGATGTCATAAATAAGAGTGTCAACTGTTAAATCAACAAAAGGAGTCACTGTGCACTTGCTCCCCATGTAGGACCTTTGTCCTTAATGTGTTGTACTATGCAAATTAACAGTAAAACTAATCTTCAAATAGTACTTTATACTTTGTGTGTCTGTGTGGGTACAAACTGTTGAAATCTTTACCTAGTACAGAGCTGATCTTCTGTATAGAAAGATAATTAAAAATAAATCTTAATGAAGAATGGGATGGCAGAGGGAGTAAGAGATGGGATGGTTTGGAGATGGGAGGGAGGGCATGGGGGGGGAAGAACTGCTATAATCTGAAAGTTATACTTACAGAAGTTATATTTATTAAATAAAAGCTTTCTATTAAAAAAGTATAATTTCACTAAATCATGGCCTAGCAGCAGCATTACTTCTAATTTGAAAATATTAAAACAACTACAAATCACTCTGTAAGTTTTAGGCAAAGTTCGGTGTCCTTGGAAACCGTGCTTCTGGGGCAGGCACTGTGGTGCAGCAGGTTAAATATAAGCATTGCCTGTAACAACGCATCCCGTGTTGGGGTGCCAGTACGAGTGCCAGCTACTGTGCTTCCAATACAGCTTCCTGCTAATGTACCCCAGGAGGCAGTGGACAATGGCCCAAGTGCTTGAGCTTCTGCAACCCACATGTGAGACCTGGATGTATGTCCAGGGCTCTGGCTTCAATCTGGCCCAGTCCTGGTTGTTGAGGGCATTTGGGGAGTGAACAAGAGGATACATCTCTCTGTCTTTTCAGCTGTCATTTTTTTTGAAAGACAGAATTCTAGAGAAAGGTAGTGCCAGAGAGAGAAAGAGGTCTTCCATTCCATTGGTTCACTTCCCAAATGACCACAACGGCCAGAGCTGAGCTGACTCAAAGGCAAGAGCCAGGAGCTTCTCCTGGGACTCCCATGCAGGTGCAGGGGGTCAAGGACTTGTGCTATCCTCTACTGCTTTTCCAGGCCAGCGAGCTGGATGGGAAGAGGAGCAGCTGGAACTTGAACCAGCACCCATATCGGATGCCGGCACTGCAGGCTGCAGCTTTAACTCGCTGCGCCACAGCACCGGCCCCATTATTCTTTTTAATAAACAAATCTTTATTTGTTTTAAAGGTGCTGCTTCCACTTAGTTCTTTTTCTTTTTTAAAGATTTATTTATTTATTTGAAAGTCAGAGTTATGCAGAGAGGAGAGGCAGAGAGAGAGAGAGAGAGAGAGAGAGAGAGGGAGGGAGGGAGGGAGGGAGGGGAGAGGTCCTCGATCTGATGGTTCACCCCCTAACTGGCCACAAGAGCCAGAGCTGAGCTGATCCAAAGCCAGAAGCCAGGAGCCTCTCCCAGGTCTCCCATGCAGGTGCAGGGGCCCAAGGACCTGACCAACCCTCCACTGCTTTCCCAGGCCACAGCTGGGAGCTGGATCGGAAGTGGAGCAGCCAGGTCTCGAACCAGCGCCCAAATGGGATGCCGGCGCTTCAGGCCAGGGCGTTAACCTGCTGTGCCACAGTGCCAGCCCCAACAAATCCTTCTTGAAAACTATGGTTCTATCTCCCTCTTCTTTCCTTCTCTCTCTGCCTTTTAAATAAATAAGTAAATAAGTAAAAGTAGGAGAAAAAACGGAGGACAATATTTAATGTTGTGGCTAAGATGCTCTTGGGATGCCCACAACCCATATTGGAATCACTGGTCTAAATCCTAGCTCTGGCTCCTGATTCCAGCTTTCTGTCAATATAGACCCTAGGAAACAGCAGATGATGGCTCAATTAATTGGGCTCCTGCCACCCATGTAGAGACCTGGATCAAATTTATAGTTCCTGGCTTCAGCCTAGCGCACTCCCAGCTGTTGTGGGCATTTGAGGAATGGGTAAGTGGATAGGAGATATCTCACTCTCCTTGCCTTTCAAATAAATAAAAAGTTTTAAAAACAAAGCTTGCTTTTACTCTAAAGAACTGGTTAAATACTGATTATCTGGGAGACAGCGCTGTGGTTCAGCGGGTTGAAGCTGACATCCCATATCAGCACTGGTTCAAGTCCTGGCTGCTCCACTTCAAATCCAGCTCCGTGGTTAGGCACCTGGGAAAGCAGTGGAGGATGGCCCAAGTCTCTGCCTCTGCCTCTCTGTAACTCTGCCATGGAAAACAGGATGGAGGTTCCTCAAAAGATACACAACTGCTGTATGATCCAGCAATCTCACTACTGGATATATATGCAAAGGAAACGAAGTCAGACACACCTGAACTCTCATGTTCATGACATCACTGTTCACAGATGCCAAGACAGAAAACCAAAGTAAGTGTCCACTGATGGACAAATAGTAAAGAAATGTGGTGTACATACACAATGGAATAATATCCAGCCATGAAAAAGGATAAAGTTCTGTCTTTTGTGACAAATGGATACCTGGAGGACACTGGGTTAAGTGAAATAAGCTAGGCAGAGAAAGACACACATTGCATGATCTCATCCATATATGGACTCTAAAGAAGTTGATCTCATCAAAGCTCAGAGCTAAGTAGTGGCTACCACCAGAGGCTAGAGAGCACAGAGGGAGAAGGAAGGATGGGGAAAAGCTGAAAGGAGCAGTAAATTCTGGTTTCCTATTCTACAACAGAGTGACTGCAGTCAGCAACAAAGTACAGTTGTCCTCCTTCATCCAAGGGGAATTAGTTTCCGAACCCACCATGGATACCATGATGGCAAAGAGAGAGGAGACAAAACCTGCAGACAAGCAAGACCCTTAAATGGCAGAGTATTTGCATACACCCATACACATCCTCCCATACACTTCGATCTCTAGATTATTTATAATATCTAAAACAATATAAATGCTATATAGATATATACTACATTGTTTAGGGAATGACGACAAGAAAAAACTATGGATATGTTCACTACAAAGGAAATTTTTTTCTGAACCTTTCTGGTCTGCAGTTGAACACATGGACACAGAACTTAACAGATATGAAATGCCAACTACTACATATTTCAAAAAGCCAAGGGGGCCAACATCGTGGCATAGCAGGTAAAGCCACATCCTGTGACAATGGCATCCCACATGGACACGAGTTCAACGCATGGCTGCTCCACCTCCAATCCAGCTCTCTGCTAATGGCCTGGGAAAAGGAGCAAAGAATGGCCCAAGTGTTTGGGTCCCTGTCACCCACTTGAGAGATTCGGGTGAAGCTCTAGGTTCCTGGCTTCAGCCTGATCTGGTGCTGGTCATTGTGGCCTTCTAGGGAGTGAACCTGCAGATGGAAGATCTGTCTTCTTTCTGTTTCTCCTTCTCCCTCTGTAACTCTGACTTTCAAAATAAGCAAAAGATTTTTTTTTATTAAAGATTTATTTTATTTATTTGAGAGGTAGAGTTACAGACAGACAGACGGCTGTAATGACTGCAATGGCCAGAGCTGAGTGATCTAAAGCCAGGGGCCAGGAGCATCATTCAGGTCTCCCATGTGAGTGCAGGGGCCCAAACACTTGGGCCATCCTCCACTGCTTTCCCAGGCCATAAAAGAGATGCTGGCGACCCAGGCGGAGGCTTAGGATACTATGCCATAGCGCTGGCTCCAATAAAATAAATCTTAAAAAACAAGAACAAAAAAAGGAGATGATTTTGAATATTCTTTCTACAAAGAAATGATACAACTTTTAAGATGATAGAAATGCTAATCACCCTAATTTAATCGCACATATAATACACTGTATTCATAAATATGTACTATTATTACATGTCCAAAAAAAAACACACTTAAAGAAAAAATAATTTGCAAAAAATTAGAAAATGAGTGAACAGGTTTAGACTTTTCCATAAAAACAAAAGCAGAGACAACCAGGAAGAAATGGGAAGGTTAAGAAGAAAGAACACTGGGCCTGTGTTGTGCTGCAGTGGGTTAAAGCCCCAGCCTGCAGCGCCAGCATCCAAAATGGATGCTGGTTACAGTCCTGGATGCTCACTTGCGATCCAACTCCCTGCTAATTCACCTGAAAAAGCAGCAGAGGACAGCCTAAGTCCTTGGGGCCCTGCACCAGGAGACCCAGAAGAAGCTCCTGGCTCCTGGCTTTGGATCAGTCTAGCTCCGGCCACTGTGACCATTTGGGGAGTGAACCAGTGGTTGGAAGACCTCGCTCAGTCTCTATCTCTCTCTGTAACTCTTTCATATAAACAAAATAAATATTTAAAAACAAAGACACTAGACAAAGATGTAGGAATAAAAAGATCAGAGGTAAATATAATTAAGTTGCAAATACAAAGGCCGCACTACTGTATTTGTGGTTCATAACTCCCCACTTTTTATTTCATAATTTCAAAGACAAATGCATTAAAAATCATAAGTTCCTATTACTGGCCACACAAAGTATAAAATTATGCAACAGTAATATAAAAGAAAGGATGGAGCCATAGAGATACAAAGTTTACTGTACTATTCAAGTTAAGTTGGTTCCATTCAAACTAGATTGGTACACATAAAGAAAATTAAGTAATTCCTACGGTAATCACAGAGAAAATATCTAGGAAACAGACACAAAAAGAAATGAGGGGAGAGTCAAAATGATCTGCCACAAAATATCAACTTAAACACAAAGGGAAACTGTAAAAAGAGGAAATAAGGGAGAAAAATTATTTAAGACACGTAGAAAACACAGAGCCAAATAGCAGAAGTCCTTCCTTATCAATAATTACACAAAACGCAAATACATGAAGCTCCCCATTCTAAAAGCAAAGGTTGGCAGAATTGATTTAAGGGGGAGGGGGGCATGATGTAATGATCTGCTATGTACAAAAGATACACTTAGCGGACGGCATGGCATATTGAGTAAAGCCGCCTCCTCCAACACCCGTATCCCATACAGGTGTGGGTTTTAGTCCCAGTTGCTCCACTTCTGATCCAGCTCCCTGCTAATTTGCCTGGGAAAGCAGTGGCTGATGGTCCAAGTCCTTAGAATCCTGCCACGCACATGAGAGACCGGGAAGAAGCTCTTGGCTCCTGGCTTCTGACCACCCCAACTCCAGCAGTTGCAGCCATTTGGGGAGTGAATTAGCAGTTGGAAGAGCTTGATCTCTATCTCTCTCTCCCCAACTCTGCTTTTCAAATAAATACATTTTTTTAAAAATATACACTTAATTTCTTAGAATGTTCAAATACATTTTTTTTTTATTTTTTGACAGGTAGAGTGGACAGTGAGAGAGACAGACAGAGAGAAAGGTCTTCCGTTGCCGCTGGTTCACCCTCCAATGGCTGCCGCGGCCGGCGCGCTGCGGCCGGCGCACCGTGCTCATCCGATGGCAGGAGCCAGGTGCTAGGTGCTTTTTCCTGGTCTCCGATGGGGTGCAGGGCCCAAGCACATGGGCCATCCTCCACTGCACTCCCGGGCCACAGCAGAGGGCTGGCCTGGAAGAGGGGCAACCGGGACAGAATCCGGTGCCCCGACCGGGACTAGAACCCGGTGTGCCGGCGCCGCAAGGCGGAGGATTAGCCTGTTAAGCCACGGCGCCGGCCCTCAAATACATTTTTATGTTTAATGGAAACACAGCAACTGTATAGTATGGGTGTGACGTTTCAAAACCTGTATTCAATGTGTAATGGTCATATGAGAGTAATTCACATTATCAGCTCAGATATTTACCACTTATTTGTGCTAGGAACATTCAAAACCCACTTGACTATTTTGAAATATTCAATACACTGTTGTCAATCCTAGTTACCCTTCTGTGCTACATAACCTGGGACAATATCCTTCCTGCCCAGCTGCGCTATACCCATTAACCATTCTCTCTTCAGCCCTCCTACCCCCACCTTTTCCAGATTCTGGTGACCACTATTCTATTCTTTATTTTTTTTAGATAAACTTTTTAGCTTCTACGTGTAAGTGAGAACTTGTGGTACAGATCTTTCTATGGCTGCCTTATTTAGTATGTCTTCAAGTTCCATCCATGCTGTTGCTAATGACAGAAATTCATTCTTTTTATGGCTGCATAATATTTCATTCTAGATTTATACCTACATTTGTTTAATCATTCATCAGCTGATGGGTACCTAGAATGACTACTGAACTTTGCTACTATGCATAGTGTTGTAATAAACATGTGAGTACAAATGTCTTTGACATACTGATTTCAACTACATTGTATATACACCCAGTAGTAAGACTACTGGACCATATGGTAGTTCTATTTCCAGCTCTCTAGTTCTACACTGTTTTCTATAATAAATCCACTAATTTACATTCCCATCAACAGTGTACAATAGAGTCCCCTTTCTCTGTATACTCAACAACATTTTTTAAAAGCTTTTTCTCAATAATTATTTTGGGGCTAGCACTGTGGCGTAGTAGGTTAAGCCTCCACCTGTGATGCTGACATCCCATATGGGCACCAGTCCTGGCTGCTCCACTTCTGACCTAGCTCCCTGCTAAAGCCCTGGGAAAGCACTGGAAGATGGCTCAAGTGCTCCGGTGCTTGTACCCACGGGAGAAACCTCGAAGAAGATCCTGGCTCATGGCTTCTGAACTGCCCAGTTCTGGCTGTTGTAGTCATTTGGGGAATGAACCAGCAGACAGAAGATCTATCTCTTCCTGTCTGTGGCTTTAATTATAAATTAAAATTTATAATTTTATAAATTTTAATATTTCAAACTAAATATTTTAAAAATATTTATTTTCATCTACTTGAAAGGAGTAGTGACAGAGAAAGACACACATAGAGAGAACCAAACAGAGAGAGAGAGATCTTTTATCTGCTATTTTCACTCCCCAAATCCCTACAAAAGGCAGGGCTGGGAAAGGCTGAAGCCATGGGTGGCAGGAGCCCAAATACTTGAGCCACTACCTGCTGCCTCCCAGGTTCATCAGCAGGATGCTGGATCACAAGTACAGAGTAGCTGAGATTCAAAATCAAATATTTAAAAACGAATTTACAACTCTATTGCTTCCTCTTCAGAAAAGAAATATTTAGAAAAAATAAAATGATAACAGAACTAGATTTAATAAAGAAACTAAACAGCAGTCACAAACCTCTCAACAGTAAGTCGAAAATCAGATGACTTCACAAGGTAATTCCACAGAAGTGGACTAGGAAATGCCACCAGTTCTTCCCAAAACACTGAAGATGAGGAAAACTTCCTGACTCACTCCATGAGGGTAACTCTAGTATCAAAGCCAAACAATATTACAGAAAAGAAAATTTCAGACCAAGATCCTCCATGACTATGAATGTAACATCTGGACAAACTGCTAGAAAACCAATACATTGAAAGGATTACGCTAACCATAAAGGTTGTATTACAGGAATGCAAAAGTAGTTCAATGTAAAAAAAAAAATAACACATTTAGCACATTAGTAGGACAAAGAGAAATATGATCATCTCCAATCACATACACACACACACACACAGGCTTTTGAAAAAGAATCAACACACTTCTATGATAAAAATTTTCTGGAAACTAGGAATAGAAGGGAATTCCCACAACATGATAAAGGACATTCATAAAAAACTGACAGCTAACATCATACTCAATGGTATACAAGTACTTATCCAAGAATAAATTAAACAAATACAGTAATAAAAGGTAAATTGCACAAAAAGTCACTTTAAAAGAAGACTAAGAAATATCTTTAATTTCAGTGTTAATTCTGTTGTCATTCTCATTTCTATATTATGGATTTAGTGATATTTATTTACATACAGAAAGTTAATCACCTCTCTCAGGTTCATATTCTTTTTTTTTTTTTTTAATAGGCAGAGTGGACAGTGAGAGAGAAAGACAGAGACAGAGAGAAAGGTCTTCCTTTGCCGTTGGTTCACCCTCCAATGGCGGCCGTGGCCGGCGCACTGCAGCCGGCGCACAGCTCTGATCTGAAGGCAGGAGCCAGGTGCTTCTTCTGGTCTCCCATGGGGTACAGGGCCCAAGCACTTGGGCCATCCTCCACTGCAATCCCGGGCCACAGCAGAGAGCTGGCCTGGAAGAGGGGCAACCAGGACAGAATCCGGTGCCTCGACCAGGACTAGAACCTGGTGTGCCAGCGCCGCAGGCGGAAGATTAGCCTAGTGAGCCGCGGCGCCAGCCCTCAGGTTCATATTCTTTCTTCACACAACAGAAATTCCTGAAACTATCCAAGTTGTGAGCTCTGGGCCTGGCAGAAGTTGGAAGAAGGATACCACAAGTCGAATCTGGCGGCAAGGAGTCTCTACTCACTAAAGGCCACACTTTAGGGAATTGTCTTCAGTATTTTCATGGCCAGTATTTTATTAAATCCTGGATATCAGTGTTTCTCTTTCATTCCATTTTTGTATTCACTGTCACCCCCTCTGAAAGTTGAACAGGGGAAAAACTTTAGATTTGTCAGGTTTTTTTTTTAAAGATTTCATTTATTTATTTATTTGAAAGTTAGAGTTATAGACAGTGAGAAGGAGAGACAAAGGTCTTCTGTCCACTGGTTCACCCCTCAAACGGCCACAACAGCTGGAGCTGCACTGACCCGAAGCCAGGAGGCAGGAGCTTCCTCTGGTCTCCCACACTGGTACAGGGGCCCAAGGACTTGGGCCATCTTCTACTGCTTTCCCAGGCCATAGCAGAGAGCTGGACTGGAAGAGGAACAGCCGGGTCTTGAATTGGCACCCATAAGGGATGCCAGCGCCGCAGGTGGATTAACCTCCTGTGCCTCAGTGCCAGCGTCAGGTATTTTTTTTTCTGTCCTGATGAAAAAAATGGTACAAGAGTCACTTCTATTTACGTTCAGAAACTAAGCACATCTCTATGGACCAGCTGTGGATTCACCTCTAAGTTCTCACTACACCATCTGCAAAGCCGCAGGAATTTCTCCCTAAGTATCAAGCCTCCAAGCCACATCTCAATGAAAAGCATATCTAAATTTCACCATCCTTCTGTCTGTGACTCCTTTCACTTGTCACCTCGGATTTCTAAAAGTGTGACGAGTTTTCTGAATAAGGATGTTTATGGGCTTGGAAAGAAGCATATTCCATCACTAGGATAACTTGTAAATGTTTTATTTATTTGAGAGGCAGAATGAAAACAGATAAACAGAGCTCTCATCCACTGGTTCACTTTCAAAATGCCCTCAGTGGCATGGGGAGTGGTGCCAAAGTTGGAAGCCACAAAGCCAATTACTTGGGCCACCACCACTGCCTCCCCAAGTGTGTACTGGCAGGAAGCTGGAGTTAGGAGCCAGAGAGAGGTGGGTATCGAGCTCACGTTCTCTAGGCTGCCCCCAGGATAACTTTTAATAGTCCTCCTGGAAACTTTTGATAATATTATTGCTCCACTGAAGTCCATCCCTCAATTAAAGGTTATGTTAAAAGTATTAGTAAGAGCTGAAATGTGACTTCTCTTGAACATATGAAAAATTTTCTTATTGAGAAAATAGTGAACACATGTAACTGTTAAAATTACTTTTTAAAACCTGTGATCCCTTATTTAAAATGGTAACACCAACATCAAAGCATTTTTTCTATTATTTATCCACTCCAGGGTCAATATCTTAATCTAAGTCACTTTAAATTCAATCAGAGGGATTTAAGCTAATTCAGTTTGAAAGCTGGAGGGAAATTAAACCTAACCATCTTAATAGGAATTGGTGGGAATGAGGAGCCAGTATAATGTGTTTCTATTAAACACTAAAACACTAGCAAAACTCTGAGATAAAGTCATAACTACATTTAAAAAAAAAACTGTATCAATAAGCATCAGAATACACTATGCATTACAGCTGATTCAGACACATGTCTGTGAATTTCTACCTCTCATGCCCTGTGTCAACCTTCAATGCAGCATAGCCATTCTGAACCTTCCATTCTCAAAGTAACTTACTTTTCCAGACTCTTTTTTTTTTTTTTTTTTTTGACAGGCAGAGTGGACAGTGAGAGAGAGAGACAGAGAGAAAGGTCTTCCTTTTGCTGTTGGTTCACCCTCCAATGGCCGCCGCAGACGGCGCACCGCGCTCGTCCGATGGCAGGAGCCAGGTGCCAGGTGCTTTTCCTGGTCTCCCCATCGGGTGCAGGGCCCAAGCACCTGGGCCATCCTCCACTGCACTCCCGGGCCACAGCAGAGGGCTGGCCTGGAAGAGGGGCAACCGGGACAGAATCCGGCGCCCCGACCGGGACTAGAACCCGGTGTGCCGGCGCCGCAAGGCGGAGGATTAGCCTGTTGAGCCACGGCGCTGGCCACTTTTCCAGACTCTTAAGGATAGGCCTAGTAAAAGTTGCCAGCATAGTTTTTACCTGTCCTAAAGGAAGCCTTCAAAAGCAAGTTAAATAATACCCAAGTTACTTTAATCTTTTTCTCCGTGACTTAAATGAGTCTCTTGCAATGCAATTGTATTCAATCTCATAAAGAAAGTATTTACTGACTTCTTCCCTAGAATTACAATGACAGAATTACAAGATGAAGGGCAATGTGTTGCTCCACATCCACCCTCTTTTTCCCCAGCTGCCCATTAGCTATTGATGGACAACTGGGATCACAACTAATCAATACTAATCTAAAGTCACAGAAGTTGTCAGTACAGAGAAGGCACTAGCGCTTGGCTCTCCTGTCTTTTTACCATTTTTTTCTGCTTTTCTACCACTGATTCCAGTAAATTGGTAAAGAAAATATAGGAGCACCAGGGCTGGCGCTGTGGCGTAGCAGGTAAAGCCACCACCTGCAGTGCTGGCATCCCAGATGGATGCTGGTTCAAGTCCCGGCTGCTCCACTTCCAATCCAGCTCTCTGCTGTGGCTTGGGAAAGCAGTAGAAGATGGCCCAAGTCATTGGGTCCCTGCACCCACGTGGGAAGACCCAGAGGAAGCTCCTGCCTTCAGATTGGCACAGCTCTGGCCGTTGCGGCCAATTGGGGATTGAACCAGAGGGTGGAAGACCTTTCTCTCTCTCTGCCTCTCCTATTTCTGTGTAACTCTTTCAATTAAATAAATAAATCTTTTTAAAAAAAAAATATAGAAGCACTAGGAATATTTGCAAGGATCGAAACCCGTCAATTTTCCTAAAGACATTATGTCAAGGAGCTAGCACTGCAGCACAGAGGATTGAGGCATCCTTTGGAATGCCCGTATCCCATATAGGAGCACCTGGTTTACTTGCCTTCTCCTCTGCTTCCAATTCACCTTCCTGCTAATGTGATCCTGGGAGGCAACAGGTGATGGCTCACCTGTTGTTCCTGCTACCCACATAGGAGATCAGAATGGAATTCTGGGGTTCTGACTTCTGCCTGGCCTAGCTCTGGCTGTTGTGGGCATTTGAGGACTGAACCAGTAAATACACTCTGCCTTTCAAACAAATAAGTAAGTTTTAGAAAAAAGATTATGTCGGGGCCGGCACTGTGGTACAGCAGGTTAAGTCGCTGTCTGCAGCACTGGCATCCCATATGGGCGCCAGTTTGAGACCCAGGTGCTTCACTTCTGATCCAGCTCCCTACTAATGGCCTGGGAAAGTAAAAGATGGCCCAAGTGCCTGGGCCCCTACACCTGCATAGGAGACCCAGAAGAAGCTCTTGGCTCCAGATCAGCCCAGCTCCAGCTGTTGAGGACGTTTGGGGAGTGAACTAGCAGATGGAAGACTTCTCTCTCCCTCTGTTTGTATCTCTACCTCTCAAATAACATCAACAACATGTGGTGTAGCGTGTAAAGCCAACACCTGCAGTGCTGGCATCCCATATGAGCGCCAGTTCAAGACCCCGCTGCTCCACTTCCAATTCAGCTCTCTGCTATGGCCTGGGAAAGCAGCAGAAGATGGTCCAAGAGCTTGGACCCTTGCACCTGTGTGGGAGACCTGGAAGAAGCTCCTGGCTTCGGATGCAGACATCTGGGGAGTGAACTGGCAGATCAAAGATATCTCTCTCTGCCTCTGCCTTTCTGTAACTCTGCCTTCCAAATTCTCCCATCGCAGAATTTTCCTTAAACACAAGGTAATGGTACCTCCATTTCCTTTGTTTTGGACTAACCAATGATTTGTTCAACTCTACATATCTCTTGGAGTAGAATACCCGGTGCCAACGCTCAGCCACCCTTGCTCATCACTGGAACTGCTCAGCAAGACTGTGCTTCATCCTCATCATCTGCACTTGCTTCTCAGGCCACTCCAGGGGACCAACTACTTGCAGCAACAGTCCTAACTTTTACTAGCGTAAATAGCTAACCAACACGGAAGCACACACAAAAAAGTGTTATCTTGGGAGAGACACAGAATGTGAAATCCCTACCCACCACTAATGAGTAACCTAAAGCAAATATTTCAAAAATAACCACTCCAAGTTTTGCCTGCAACTTCCTGTGTGTGGATTAACATACTAGAGTCATGTCTAATTCCTTCCCCTACACCCTTCCCGTAGCACCCTCTCAAGACACAACCGTCTTTTACATCTTTATCTGCAGAAAGGTAAACTGCTTCTGTCCACAGAAAGAGCTGATGGCACAGCCAAACCAGCTGAAAAGCTTTCTGTTAACCATTCACTAACAAACCATCTACCTCCCAGTGGCTGCTGTCCTGTGGGCTGCTAACCTCATGGAGTTTTCCTTCTCCCCATACAGGACAGCACCAAAGAGCCCCTTGAACACTCATGCATGGGCATCTCTCCTACCTTTTTAACTATGGTGACCATCACTACATCAGGAAAATAAAAGGTGCTGAGTAAACAAGACTAAATGAAATCTGTATTTCTTCTCTGACGAGAGCCCCAAAGAAAAGAGATAAAACACTGAAAATGAATGGACCTATAGAAGGATGATCCCTTAACAGTGATGTTCAATGCATGCTACACGTTGCTTCGGGGGGAGAGTGGGGAAATAGAGGCACTCTCTCTCTCAGACAATGATCCAAACTTATTTTTAAAAAGACTCGTTTATTTAAAACGTAGAGTTACAGCGAGAGGGAAAGGCAGAAAGAGATCTTGCATCTGCTGGTTCACTCCCCAAATGGCCACAATGGCCAGGGCAAAGCCAGGAGCTAGGAGCTTCCTTTGGGTCTCCCATATGGGTACAAGGGCCCAAGGATTTGGGCCACCTTCTGTTGCCTTCCCAGGTCCTTAGCAGGGAGCTGGACCAGAAGTGGAGCTACTAGGACTCAAAATGGAGCCCAGATGGGATGCTGTCATCACAGGCAGCTTTACCCACTTTGCCACAACACCAGTCCCCAAACATTTTAAGATTTTTATTTATTTATTTAACAGGTGGAGTTACAGAGAGAGAGAGAGAGAGAGAGAGAGAGAGAGAGAGAAAGGTCTTCCCTCCGTTGGTTCACTCCCCAAATGGCTGCAACAGCTGGAGCTGCACCAATCCAAAGCCAGGAGCCAGGAGCCTCCTCCTGGTCTCCCATGGGGTGCAGAGGCCCAAGCACCTGGGCCATCCTCCACTGCCCTCCCGGGCCACAGCAGAGAACTGGACTGGAAGAGGGGCAACCGGGACTAGAACCAGCACCCATATGGGATGCCGGCCACAGGCAGAGGATTAACCTAGTGCGCCACAACACTGGCCCCCAAACATTTTCTTAATCAAGCTTCCTTCAAAATAAATGGTTCTCCAATCAAAACATTTAGCATTGCTAACACCAAAACAATGTACAATACACAAGAGAGTAGCAGTTACAGTGACAGTCCAACGTCACGTGGAAAGATGTTTTCTGCAACCTTCTGTAACTTCAGTGGTTCTCAACCAGGAAAGCTTCTGCCTCCCAGGAGATACTTCCCGGCTGTCACACCCGGAAGGGGTGCTACTGGCACCTGGTGGGTAGGTAAGAGGTGCTACTACACTTTACACAATGCATAATGATATGTAGCAGCATCATTAAAGAGAAAAGAAACCTGTCACACAGTCTGGATAAACAGGGATTTACTCTAATTTCCTAAAGTCAACTTTATAACAAAAATTCCTTTCCATAATTCCTACATAGTAAACCCAGTGAGGATACAAGGTTGAAATCAGAGCCTTGAACAACCAATGGATTCAGCAGTCACTTGATTAATTTAGCCCCTACAAACACCAAAGGTGCGAGAATACACACACACATGAACACGCACACGCACATACACACACAGGGCAAACCTTCCAGAAACTGAAAACAAACATTTTTAGTTCATGCCTTCTGTGTAGTTGATCAGAATTTGGCTTTTAAAGGCTCATCAAAAGCAGGTCCTGAAAAGCAGAGGTTAAACAAAAAAAGGAATGTAAAAGTCAGGAAAGAATTTGTCAGATTAGTGTCAGAGACCTTTGTGAGGATGATGCCTTCATCCTTTGCCTACAGATCCCTGCGGCGGCTCCCTTGGCTTCAGGATTATAGCCCCTGAATGTACTGTGCTGCATTTTTGCCTTTTCTGAACATTACGATGTCAACTGTTTACTGCAAGCTTGCTCTGTGCAGAGCAACTCCAAGCACTGCTTCCAACATAACGACTGCACCTTCCTCTTTATTTCTCATTTACCAAAATTTAAATGATGAGTAAACAAAGTAGCTTTAATAGAGTCAGGACACTGTAAACTCTGCAATGTTTTAAAATGGTCTTGACTGATAACTAAAATTGGGGGGACAATTTTGAAGATTCATTTTAAAACATCCTCAATAATCCTAGCTGGTTTTAAAACTGAGAGACAACAATCACTTCTTAGAACTGTAGTCAAGAATATCAGTTTTCAAAAAAAAGTAACCCCAAATGCATTTTATTTATTAACTGATACTCCTTTAGCCCAAGACCCTGCTTAAAAGATTTGTTTTTTTGCTATGCTTTTCAAATGCACTGGATTTCATCACCGGGCATAGCCTTTAAATTTGGAAGCAGTGACAACAAATCCCTGGGCAAACAACTGCTGAGCCAGAGACCCTTTCTTTAGAATAAGCAAAGATAGTCTACAAAAGGAGTCACAGCAAATACCCTTCCAGAGGTCCATTACAAAGCTGGACGGAAATAAAATAAACACACTTATATGCATTGTAAGGAAAATTATATTCTATTCCTTACTGGATTCTGCTTTGCTTGGGGAAAAAAAAGAAAAGAAAAGAAATCCAAGAACATTCAGAGACAGTGAGATAGTGTTACAAGTTTCTGGAAATGAGAAATGATCCTCATTAATCAACTGCAAAGTGGGAAAAACTGGTTCCATTACCCAGAGATTATCAGGTACCTGATAAACAGACTTTAAGTAGACAGACTTTGAGAACCAAGTGTCATTGTAAACAAGGCTGGGAAGCTACATGTGCAACTTTTACTTCCTGGACTTCACTTAGGCAAATGTAAGATGTTCCATTGTAAATTAAATACATACTTTTGAAACACACCCTCCCTTTTGAAACGTGATTTTTCTTGGATCACATAAAACATCAAGTTAACCTTATCTACTGTGCTGTCTTATTTTTCCCAAATCAATCTACTTTTACTTATGTGTTGGCACTCTTCAATTAAGGCAGGTAACTACTATTAAGTTGATTTGAAGTGAGCACACACACCCCCGCACACATCAGAGCATCTACAAAGCTCCATAAAACAGTGACAACGTAGCAAATTTTGCCTATTTGGCAAGTATCAGCACAAAATTCAGGATCAATAATAAATCAACATCAGTACATTTGTAACAAAATCCAAAACTAGGTTGTAGTCTCATAGGTCTTACTGTTATCTTTTCAATATCCCATTCCCCTCTCTTTTTTAATGACTCTCTAAATATTATATTTAAAATCTTGCATCTCAAAATTAACTGTGGACTATAGTTTCTGCATTACTCTTTAGAAACCACACCCACAGTTTACCAATCCCACAAACACCTCTCAAGAGTAATTTTAAACTTAAGTGATAAACATTTTATTCATGAAAAACAACACACATTCTGTTACAAGAGATGACTATGGCTACTCCAAGTCACATAAATGTACCATTCAGCTTTACTGACATCAAAATCAACTCAACATTTTGGAACAAAATCATGAAGTTTCAATAATCCTATGCTCTTCCAGCTGTAAATGCTCATGCACAAAAATTATTTTTTGACCAACTGAACACCCCAAAACCTAACAAATTTTATGTTCTTTCCCTCTGTCCTAAGACTTCAATTTCCACCTTTTATGGAAAGGAAATAAACAAACTAGCTTCCTGTTCAATCAATACCTCACAGTCAGTCTTTTACACAGCACAGAACACAACCTGCTCTCAAATGTCTCTTATCTTAATTTCAACTTGTTGAAATATGACACTGTTTTACCACACTAATGCTTTCCTATGAAATTCACTTCTTTCGACATTAAGAATGCAAGAAGCTTCAAAAAGTAAACATTCTCTAGGATATTTAAATCATTTATTACAAGGAAGAGTTAGTACCCAAGAAAGTGAAAACTGGCTTGCCAGAAGTTTAAAACACTGACATTTATATGAAAGAGGTTTAATCTCTGTTCTTACCACTGTATACAACTAGAAAAAAAGGTCTCCCACATCACTGCTCTTTCTGTTCTAATTACATGAAAATGGGCTAGAAAAGAGCTAAACTAGCTATCAGTAAAAAGGATTACCATTTTTAAAAGCTAAATATTGCTTTAACCCTATACTTTCCTTTAAAATGGGATGCCTTAGCAAAACTAAGACAAATTCTTTTGTGCTTGGATGAACAACAGGAAAGCAAAGCCTCTAGGCCCTTGGGGAGGAACCTTGTCCCTGCAGCCCTGCTCTGATGTGCTTGGGAGATAAGGCTCTATAGTGACACTTAAGGAAAGGCCTGTTCACATTTGAATTTCTGCATTCCTCAAGAACAATTCATGGCAATAACTAACTTTGCAGAAGAGCTACATGAAAGCTTTGGCCAATGAATGAGGGTCATCTGCTCTTTATCACAAGGGTAAACCTCATCCTGGCCAGTTTCTAACCTTTTAACCCTGTGAATTCCTAATTTACACATGAATAATGGAATTCTTGCCTAGAGTGCAACTTTCAGCTCCTAGTTCCTAAGTTTAGAAACCAACTCTTGATTGCCTGTGTGTTAAAAATCTAAAACTTGCAGATTACAGCTTCAGATTTCAGGTGCTGTACTATTACCCTTTGAACCCCAAGACAGGCTGGCTGACAAAATCTTTAAGAAAATAAAAAGAATGTATTTGCACCCTGCTGTTATGAAGAACTAGGAAAGAACCAGCAACAAAACCTCTGAGTGCCTACTTAATGTCTAGTCTCTTCCTGTTTAACATACATATAAGGCATAACATCAGAAACCTAGATAAAGGCATCTGCTCCCCCACCATCTGACATCACTTCGTAACACAACTTTGTGAATTCAAGAGCTCTGAGAAATTTTATATTTCTAAAGAAAAATATAAATCTGTCATGCATTTATTTTAATTCTGTAATACTGAATGGATTGTCCAGGTTAAATAAAATGTGTGTGTGTATGAATAATGTTCTCCCCAACTGATTACAGTCCTATTCAGCAATGTTCAACATAGTTTCACTTAAGTTTCTAATACTTAACAATGTGAAAACTGCTTCACCACACTAGCCTGATTCAAAACAATGTACATTTCATGAACTTTTAAGAACGATTTTTATAAAGATACAAAATCTAAAATATTCAAAAAGACAGCACTGGTATTTGTTTATAACACCAATTATACACACCTTGCAGACTTTTTTATGAAGTTAGAAAGGTCTATGTGTTTTCAAAGTGTTTCTGGGAGCCTCAGAATTGTGTCAGGCCTTTCAGAGGGTCCCAAAAATAAGGGGCAGCAAATGCTTCCCCTTTTCAAGGCCTAGCCCCTACTCCTAAAAAGCAACACAAGTACAGTTCCTAGGTATAGAAACTCAAGAGTCCACAAACCTAAAATGGAGAGTCAATCACAATCCTGAAGAACAAATTTACATTGAACAAAAATGAACAGAACATATACATAAAAGCATACTGTCCTGAAAACAGTATTGTACAGAAAAACTACTACTCAAAAAAATGACTACTCACCAATGATAACAACAAGCAGAAAGTTTATTAGAAATCCTCTTAGGTTTACACTATTTACTGGCAGGGTGGGGATAGAATTAAAAAATGGGTCTAATTTTCAGACATATTTCAATATAAAAATATTTCAATGTAAAAATATTTTTGCAATTTATTTTTATACTCAACCATTACTGCACAAATAAGCTACTAATTTGAGGGTGGCTTAAATACAACCATGGAAGGTTACAATGAAGTCACCCAGGCAATCTCTACCACTAGACTGCTAAATTTCAATGATGAGAACTTAAAGAAGCTATTTTGTGAAGATGATGCATTTATCTCAGGAACTCCCTCTTCCTAGTGTTTATCTTGTAAATAATATGCAGATAGAGTACAAAATCTGTTTTGTGGACTAACAAAAGCATGCAGGTAGGATGCTTGTAAATCTATTTTTAAGATACAATTTTGTTTTCCCAAGATTCAAAGAGTATAACCTTGAGTGCTGTGAATCTCACCACCTGAAGTGGTGGGAGGCCTCAGTGGGAGGTCAGGAGTTCCTGTCTGTCTGGGGTCCACCTTTACACCCAACAGTTACCATCAGGTCAACCAGGAGGCAATGGATCACTTGGACAAATGGCTCATCTGATGGAGTTGTTCATATAAGGGAAATCATTAGACAGCAACCTTTATGACAACTGGGAAAAAGTGAGCAGATCTGGTTTAAATCCATTAGGCGTAATATGGAAATAGCCTTAATCTCTTCCCTCCCAGCAGGAAAAGACTAGGGCTACTTCAAAGGCTTGAGAGTTTCTGACCAATGCCCTTACTCACAATTAAAACACAACACGGGTGATCTACAGGCAGTCAGAGAAATGAAAGATCAGTCTGTAAGAGATCCAGCACTCAAGGACTGTTCACAGAGCAGGAAGATCTGCTGGTCACTGGCTTAACCGAATTACTAATTTCCAAAAGAAGAGATTTGAGGACAAATTTTGTTGTGTTGACCAAACTTCTACAACCAACTCTTTTAATTGTGTGAAACTCCTGAAATTTATATAAAGTCACTTGTGTGGGTTTTATTTTACTTGACTTTCTGAAACTATTTTGACTTCTATACTCGTTCACTTGAATCGATGCATTTTTCCAGGTTTCCCTCTGTGACTTGATGAGAACCAACTATTATCTCTAGAACAAGTGTTCATGTACATATGACTTCAGGGTATTACATTAAATCAAAAGGCAGCAATGAAAAACATCAACCAAGAACTTGGAGACACTTACTCGACAAGGTGAGATGAGCTTTTTGACTAAGAATGGCTCCATATTTGTTCATGGCCAAGCACTGATAAAATCCCTCATGGGACTGCTCTCCCCGCCGGCCTTCCACCTCACTGATGTATAAAGAGCCGTTGGAAAGAACTTGCATCCGTTTATTTTCAGTCACTTTTGCTCCATTTTTCAACCACGTGACCTTAATAGGAACTTCTCCGTGAGCCTGGCAATCTAATGTGACTGGATCCTTTCTTGTGACAGTTACATCCTGTGGTTCTTTCACAAAAAACAGTTCGCTGAAGCACCACACTCCTGTAAGGAAAAGGGAAGAGGGTATTTGCAGAATTACAGGCATAAAATCCTTTCACACACAATTGTCAAACCCATACTCAGGGCAGCTTCACACACCCTATTCGTTAACTTAGAAAACACCTCGATAAACCACGCTAAGTCTCAGCAAGCTTTTTAACAAATCAGGGGGCTCACTTTACACCACAAACAACGGGAAGATTTCAATAACCGCTACATCTTACAAGAATTCTGTCCTGGCCCGAGTTTCAAAATCATCGGGAAAACTGAGCGTGCGCTGCTCGCTACTTTTACAAGCTTGTCAAAAAGATCTTGAACAGAGTAAGTCATAAAAGTCTAATTTTACAAGAAATCATTAGCAAAACTCCAACTCCGTGAACAAGCAAGTTTATTTCCTTCCCCCTGGAAGGGTTTTCGGAACCCTGGGCGCACCTACTCCTGTGGGAAGTGCGCTCATCTTTTGTGACACATCACAAACCTGCATTTTCCTATCCGCCCTTTTTATAGCAGGGACTCTGCCTCCTCGCCTTGAAAGAAATCCATTTACTTATTTTCTGCAGAGCAAACTAGGTATTTAAAGGACAAACAATAGACTTTGAAAAGTTGGTAACTCTGGCTGCTCGTACTCAGTGGGTGATCGGATTAGGAAACTTTTATTTCACTTTTTTAGAACTACCAACTGTCGTAAAAATGCGTGACTAATTGGTCCTTACTGTCTAATAGGAATAGGAGATTGCTTAATCAACCAACACACTTTTTTTTTTTATCAGACCAGAAGGAAAGCTTTAGCCTAAGCGTACACATCGCGTCTGGCCCCCACCGGGAGAAAACATCGCACGTTGACCAGCTAACGTTCTGCCAGCGCCCGCGCTGAGCGCAAAGGCCGGCCCACGTCTGCACCCCGACGCGGGCAGAACGCAGGGGCCCGGGGGTGGTTCGGTCCTCCTAGGACGACAAACCCCACAGGGACGACTTCTCCGGCCCCCCATCGAGGCAGGTCTTCAGAAAGCCCACGCTGCCGGGCTCTGCACTTCCCCTCGCGGCTGCCCCGGGCGACGCGAGCCAGCCTCACAGCCCCGCGCCGCGCCCCACCGCTCCGGAAGGCGCCCATTGTGTTGCTGAGCCACATCTGACTTTGATCCTTTTCTCATGCTAACAGAAACTAACTCCTCCAGGAAAAAAAAAAAAAAAAACACACACACACACAACGAAAAGCCGGGCGTGCGGAACGTGTATATAAATAAAATAACCCATTCTGCAGAGCCTCTGCCTCCCACCCCGCCCCCTCACACTTTTTTTTTCTCTCTCTCTCTCTCTGTGGAAACCAAGCCCCGTGCAACGGAGAAAAAGCAATGGATCCAAGTTCGCGCAAAGCTAGCCGCGGAGTTTGGAGGAAGCCCCGGACCCGCACACACCTCAGGCCCTGCCCCCAAACACCTAGCTGCAGGAAATAAACCCTATTCGGACAGCTTCCTTCTCAGGGTCTCCCTCCTCCTCCTCCTCCTCCTCCTCCACGACCACGCAACTCCCAGCCCTCTTCTCCCACCCGGTTCCACCCTCCCATCTCCGCCTCGCTGGAGCCGGGTCCGGCACACTCGGGGGGCATTCGGGGTGCCGTCCGGGGACACCGAGTTCACCGCTTCTTCCCTCCCCCCAAGACCCACAGAGTGCGGGCACCAGCGCTGCCGACACAGGACGCCGCGCGCAACCGCGGCGCCCCCTGCGCCGCGAGGCTGCCACTAAGGAAACAATATAAATAAAGCCACGTGCGGCCGCCGCGGGCCCGGCCGGCAGCCTGGCGGCGCAGAGCCCCAGCTGGCCGCGGAGGCTCGGACGCGGCCGGAGCCCGGACAATGGCGCGAGGAGGAAGGGACCCGAGTGGACAGCGGCTGCCACGGCCCTCGCAGCCCGTGGCCCCGGGAACGCGGCGGGGAGGACGCGCGCGCGGCCAGAGGCTTCCCAGCCCCGGCCGCAGAGCCTGTGGGCTACTCGAGCCTGCAGCCTGCAGGGAGGGGGCACGGACCGGTGGTCAGCGCTCGTCCGCTCCGTTTCAGGGTCTCCCCCCCCCCCATCCCGCTCGCGTCCGCTCCCGCCCCCACAGCCGCCCCAGAAACGCGTGAGAAAAGCGCGCCCACCTGGAAGGGAGCTGAAGAGCAGCAGGGGCAGGAGCGCGCGGAGCAGCATCCCCGGCGGCCGCAGCCGCGCCAGGGCTCTCGGAGAAGGCGCCATCAGCGGGGCTGCGCGGGCATGCTCTCCCGCCCCGCGGCCGCCGTCCACCCGCAGACCCCTGCCTCCGGGCGCTCCCCGCGTGCAGCCGCACGCACTCGGGCTGGGCTTCCCGCTCGGGCACCGGCGCGGCGCGGCGGCGGCGGCGAGGCCGGCGCACGGACACCCGCTCGCGCCAGGCGGGGGGTGAGTGGGTGGCGGCGGGGGAGCCGAGAGTCCGGCCTGGGGGCGGAGTGAGGCGGCGGCTGGAGAGGGCGGCGGCGGCGGAGTGGACAGCGCCGCGGCCGCCGGCCTGGGGACTACTTTCTACATCTGGCCCCTGGTCTGGGGACCGGGAGGGAGGTCGGCGCGGCCGGCGGAGGGAGACGCTGGAAGGGGGCCCCGTGGCGGCCGGGTCGCGGCCCTGGGGGAGGGGAGGGGGCGGGCCTCGCTGGACAATGCACCTGGGGGTCAAGCCCCGGCTGAGGGTCTCCGGCCGCGTCCCCGCCCCCTCGGCCGCAGCGCCACCGTCGGGGACAGAGCCACAAAGGCCGAGGCTCCGGGGCCGGGCAGCCCCCCGGGGGCCCCTCTCCCGCCGGCCAGTGGAGGACTGGGGAGGAGGAGGCGGGCCGGGGGAGGGATGGTGTTGAGAGACGTGGAAGGGCCGGAGACTTCTCCCCTGCGATGGCCCCCTGCCCATCCCCCCTCCTCAGCTCGCACGCAGAGGCCCTGTGGAGGGAAATGGATTTCCCACTTGGGAGATTTGTCAGCGCCACTGGAGGCATCTCCGGCTGATAAGCCCCCTGCACCCGCCCCCGGCGTTTGGGGACGGTTCTCCCCCGCTCTGCCCATCACGTGCAGCATTGTCTTAAGAGAGCCTCTCGTCCTCAAGTTAGTCAAGTTTCTCAGTGGGTGGAAACTGCACCTAGAAGGCCCTGTCCTAAAGTAGAGGCGCTGGGGTGAGCGTAGGGTTGGGAGCAGGCTTTGCTAACCCTACCTGGTTGGAAACTAAACCGACGAGGAGAGAGACAAATGTGTCTTTAGCCCCATCTCCTAAAATCCATGGAGGATGACGGGAACGGTTGAATCCCGCATTTAAGGGATGTCGTCAGGTCCTTCAACATGTGTGCATCCCAGAGAACATTTCCTTGTGGATTTGCATCTGTGAATCCGAAACTAAACCTGTAGCACCTGGTGAGGGCACACGCTGAAAGCTCCCTTAAGGAGGAAGGCAGCCGACTGAAAAGCGGCGTTAGTGAAGGCGTGGACACACACACTGCCTGCAGCATGGTCCAGAAGCCGAGGAGGAGGAGGAGGAGGAGGAGCAGTGTTGGCCCTTCTGGGGGGAGGGCAGTGCTACCCTCCTCTGAAGTTTATTATACTGATCAGTCTTCTTAGGAATTTCAGCTTAACTGCCTGTACTGTAATCCTTTGGCTTGCCAGATCTTAACATTAGGATGAGTTTGAACATCAGAATAAAGGTTTGTGGGAAGAGAAAGCGTTAGAACATCTCAAAGGATGTTTAAAAATCTCAAAGTTCCCATTTATACAACATGCTGTCCCTCACTGTTCCCTGTTAAACTCGAATTTTGTTTTTATTGTAAGGACATTCTCCTTGACGGCTGCTCTCAGCTTGCTTTCAGTGGACCCTAAGTGCCCATATTTCCTGGATACGAATTTCTAATACAATGCTTTTATGCTCTTTCTTGAATAAATCAGAAGAATGAAGGCTGGGGGAGGGGAGAGAGATGCTTAAAAGGCCTGGACGAACCTTTTTGAAACTGCCACTTTGTCTTGTCTTTAACATTTCAATTAATCATAAAGGCCCTTGATTCTTATAAGATGGCTTTAGATCCTGAATTGCCTTGGGGGAGAATGTAACACTGCATCTCTCTGAAGTTACATAATATAAGGAGATTGAATACACTAAGGAACCTCTCTGACACACAGCTACTGTTCCAGATTAATGGGCAATAGATCTACTCTGGTGATGTAATTCTACCATATTGCAGGAAATTTACAAAATACCCAAAGCTTTTTTCTGTAGTTATTTAATTTACCCCAAATAACTGCAACAGCCAGAGCTGGACTGATCAGGAGCCAGGAGCTTCTTCCCGGTCTCCAACATGGAAGACAGAGGCCCAAGGACTTGGGCCATCCTCTGGCTGCTGTCCCACGTGCATTAGCAGGAAGCTGGATCAGAAGTGGTGCAGCCAGGACTCAAACCAGCACCCATATGGGATGCTGGCGTTTGCAGGCCAGGGCTTTAACCCTCTGCGTGCCACAGTGCTGGCCCTTTTCCTTCCTTTTTTTTTTTTAAGCTTTATTTATTGGAAAAACAGGGTTAGAGGTCTCCTACCTGATGGTTCACTCCCCAAATGACCTCAGTGGCAAGAGCTGGGCCAGGCTGAAAAGCCAGGAGCCTGGAATTCCATCTGGGTCTACCAAGTGGGTGGCAGGGACCCATATATTTGAGCCATCTTCCCACTGCTTTTCCAGGCATGTTAACAGGGAGCTGGATCAGAAGCAGAGCAGCCAGCACTCATGTGGGATGCTGGGGTTTCACGCAGTGGCTTAACCTGCTGCTCCATAATGCCAGTCCTATCCTTCTTGTTATTTTTACATTATTCTTGTTGGCAGCAGGATTTATAGAACACTTTTTTTGAGTAATACAGCAACTGTCTTCGTGAGCCCATTCATGCATACTACCTATACCCAACTTACATCATGTACTAAAGCTACATAAGCTATTAAAGAGTCTGTACCCAGTTCTCGAGTGCTGCACCGTTTCCTACCTGTACACTACCTTGCAGAGAGTAGGTCCCACTGAATGGATAAAAGTCTGATTTTTTTGGTATGTAACCGATCAGAATTCAAATTTTGGTGTTACATAGGCATGTTACTCATGCTCTCAAACTTAATCTCATTAAAGGGATTAAGTATATACCCATGGACTACTGTGATATAATGCATGGAAAATAATGCATAGCTCTACAAATGCCATTTTTATTGGTTACTAGGTAAATATTCCCAATAGTGGTGAAATGTTATCTTTTTAGGGTAGAATTAATTTTGAAAAATTCAAGTTTTTGAGAATCAAATTTAAAGAATTGGTGATTATCCTGATTATCACTTCTGTTGATCTCTGTGAATAGTTCTTTAACTGGCTCTGAAAGAGTTAAGAAGTGTTTGGGTGTCTACTCTCCCAAAGATGTACCATGAGAGAAAAATCTCATGGAGAGGAATAGCCACCTAACCTCTATTTTGCTTTCATGTTCTAAACCAAGGACAATTACTTTCAGCCTAGAAAGAGTCGAGTCTGTGTAGTTAAAAGAGAACTGAAAGAAAAATCATCCACCCAGACCAAGTGGGCCAATAGAATGCAACAACACTCAGAAAGATCATCCAACCAGACCAATTGGGATTTATCCCTGGTATGCAGGGATGGTTCAATGTTCACACAAATCAATCAATATGATACACCACATTAACAAACTGCAGAAGAAAAACCACATGATTATCTCAACAGATGCAGAGAAAGCATTCGATAAAATTCAACACCCTTTCATGATGAAAATTCTAAGCAAATGGGTATAGAAGGAACATTCCTCAATACAATCAAAGCAATTTATAAAAAACCCATGGCCAGCATCCTATTGAATGGGGAAAAGTTGGAAGCATTTCCGCTGAGATCTGGTACCAGACAGAGATGACCACTCTCACCACTGCTATTCAATGTAGTTCTGGAAGTTTTAGCCAGAGCCATCAGGCAAGAAAAGAAAATTAAAGGGATTCAAATTGGGAAGGAAGAAGTCAAACTGTCCCTCTTTGCAGACGATATGATTCTTTATTTAGGGGATCCAAAGAACTCTACTAAGAGACTATTGGAACTCATAGAAGAGTTTGAAAAGTAGCAGGATATAAAATCAATGCACAAAAATCAACAGCCTTTGTATACACAGGCAATGCTATGGCTGAGAAAGAACTTCTAAGATCAATTCCATTCACAATAGCTACAAAAACAATCAAATACCTTGGAATAAACTTAACCAAGGATGTTAAAGATCTCTATAATGAGAGTTACAAAATCTTAAAGAAATGGAAGAAGATACCAAAAAATGGAAAAATGGAAAAATCTTACATGCTCATGGATTGGAAGGATCAACATCATCAAAATGTCCATTCTGCCAAAAGCAATTTATAGATTCAATGCAATACCAATCAAAATACCAAAGACATTCTTCTCAGATCTAGAATAAATGATGCTGAAATTCATATGGAGACACATGAGACCTCGAATAGCTAAAACAATCTTGTACAACAAAAACAAAGCCAGAGGCATCACAATACCAGATTTCAGGACATACTACAGGGCAGTTGTAATCAAAACAGAATGGTACTGGTACAGAAACAGATGGATAGACCAATGGAACAGAATAGAAACACCAGAAATCAACCCAAACATCTACAGCCAACTTATATTTGATCAAGGATCTAAAACCAATTCCTGGAGCAAGGACAGTCTATTCAATAAATGGTGCTGGGAAAACTGGATTTCCATGTGCAGAAGCATGAAGCAAGACCCCACCCCCTTACACAAAAATCCACTCAACATGGATTAAAGACCTAAATCTACGACCTGACACCATCAAATTATTAGAGAACATTGAAGAAACCCTGCAAGATATTGGCACCGGCAAAGACTTCTTGGAAAAAACCCTGGTGGCACAGGCAGTCAAAGCCAAAATTAACTATTGGGATTGCATCAAATTGAGAAGTTTCTGTACTGCAAAAGAAACAGTCAGGAAAGTGAAGAGGCAACCAACAGAATGGGAAAAAATATTTGCAAACTATGCAACAGATAAAGGATTAATAACCAGAATCTACAAAGAAATCAAGAAACTCCACAACATCAAAACAAACAACTCACTTAAGAGATGGGCCAAGGACTGCAATAGACATTTTTCAAAAGAGGAAATCCAAATGGCCAACAGACACATGAAGAAATGTTCAGGATCACTAGCAATCAGGGAAATGCAAATCAAAACCACAATGAGGTTTCATCTCACCCTGGTTAGAATGGCTCACATTCAGAAATCTACCAACAACAGATGCTGGAGAGGATGTGGGGAAAAAGGGACACTAACCCATTGTTGGTGGGAATGCAAACTGGTTAAGCCACCATGGAGATTCCTCAGAAACCTGAATATAACCCTACCATACAACCCAGCCATCCCACTCCTTGGAATTTACCCAAAGGAAATTAAATTGGCAAACAAAAAAGCTGTCTGCACCTTAATGCTTATTGCAGCTCAGTTCACAATAGCTAAGACCTGGAATCTACCTAAATGCCCATCAATAGAAGACTGGATAAAGAAATTATGGGACATGTACTCTATAGAATACTATACAGCAGTAAAAAAAAAAAATGAAATCCGGTCATTTGCATCAAAATGGAGGAATCTGGAAAACATCATGATGAGTGAAATAAGCCAGTCCCAAAGGGACAAATATCATATGTTCTTCCTGATTGGTGACAACTAACCGAGCACCAAAAAGGAAACCTGTTGAAGTGAAATGGACACTATGAGAAACGGTGACTTGGGCCGGCGCCGTGGCTCAACAGGCTAATCCTCCGCCTTGCGGCGCCGGCACACCGGGTTCTAGTCCCGGTCGGGGCGCCAGATTCTGTCCCTGTTGCCCCTCTTCCAGGCCAGCCCTCTGCTGTGGCCCGGGAGTGCAGTGGAGGATGGCCCAAGTGCTTGGGCCCTGCACCCCATGGGAGACCAGGAAAAGCACCTGGCACCTGGCTTCTGCCATCGGATGAGCGCGGTGCGCTGGCGCAGCCATTGGAGGGTGAACCAACGGCAAAGGAAGACCTTTCTCTCTGTCTCTCTCTCTCACTGTCCACTCTGCCTGTCAAAAAAAAAAAAAAAGAGAGAGAAACGGTGACTTGATCAGCCCTTGCCTTGACTATTGATGAACAACTTAATACTTTATCCATTTTAGTATTTTTTGTTCTACTTAATACTATTGGTTGAACTCTGTAATTAATACACAATTATTCTTAAGTGTTGAAACTTAACTGAAAAGTGATCCCTGTTAAATGTAAGAGTGGGAATAAGAGAGGAAAGAGATGTACAATTTGGGACATGCTCAATCGGACTTACCCAAATGGTAGAGTTAGAAACGTGCCAGGGGATTCCAATTAAATTCCATCGAGGTGGCATGTACCAATGCCATCTCACTAGTCCAAGTGATCAATTTCTGTTCACAATTGATCATAATGATAGAACTAAGAGTCAAAGGGATCACATAAATAAGACTAGTGTCTGCAAATACTAACAGATAGAATAAAAAAAAATGGAGAGAACAATCCAACATAGGAAGTGGGATACACAGCAGACTCATAGAATGGCAGATGTCCTAAACAGCACTCTGGCCTCAGAATCAGCCCTTAAGGAATTTGGATCCAGCTGAAAATCCCATGAGAGTATTTCAGGCATGGAAAGCCAAGACACCCTGGCAAAAAACAAAAAAAATGTCCTAAATGAAAAATCTCTGCGAGTGAGATCCCAGCAGAAAGAACAGGTCATCAAAGAAGGAGGTGCCTTTCTCTGAAGGGAAGAGAGAACTTCCACTTTGACTATGACCTTGTCTAAATATGATCAGAGTTGGCGTACTCAAAAGGCCTCCATAGCCCTTGCAACTCATGACAAGAGCCTAGAGTGATTGCTGATGCCATAAACAAGAGTGTCAATTTGTTAAGTCAACAACAGGAGTCACTGTGCACTTACTCCTCATGTAGGATCTCTGTCCTTAATGTGCTGTACATTGTGATTTAATGCTAAAACTAGTGCTCAAACAGTATTTTCACTTTGTATTTCTGTGTGGGTGCAAACTGTTGAAAGCTTTACTTAATATATGCTAACGATCTTCTGTATTTAAAGATAATTGAAAATGAATCTTGATGTGAATGGGTGGGAGGGAAGTTATGGGGGGAAACATTGTAATCCATAAGCTGTCCTTTGGAAATTCATTAATAAAAGTTTAAAAAAAAAAAAAAGAGAACTGAAGGAGTAGAAGTTTGACCTTGACATTAAGATACCAGGCAAGATGCACACATCCCATATCTGAGAGCCTGGGTTCAATAGCCATCTCTGGCTCCTGACAATACAGACCTGCCTCCAGTGATTGGGTTCCTGCCACCCACGTGGGAGATCTGGATTGAGTTGCCAATTCCAACTGTAGTCCCAGTCCAGCCCCAGGCTGTTCTGAACTTCTGGGGAGTGAACCAGCAGATGGGAATTGCCTCCCTCCCTCCCTCTCTCTCTCTCAAGATTTATTTATGTATTTATTTAAAGTAACAGTTACAGGGAGAGAGAGGGAAGAGACAGAAATCTTCCATCTGCTGGTTCACTCCGCAGATGGCCGCAATGGCCAGAGCTGGGCTGATCTGAAGCAGGAGCTTTTTCTTGGTCTCCTTCACGGTTGCAGGGGCCAAGGACCTGGGCCATCTTCTGCTGCTGTCCCAGGCACATTAGAGGGAGCTGGATCAGAAGTGGAATATCCAGGACTAGAACCAGCACCCATATGGGATGCCAGCATTCCAGGCAGTGGCTTTATCTACTATGCCACAGTGCCAACCCCTCTATTTTTTTTTTAAAGAACTAAAATATATAGGTTTTTTAAACAAAAAATTTTAATAAATTCATGTCTCCTCATCCAGCTTCTGAGGGGAAAAATCACATATCTTCACCCATCAAATTATATTAAATATCTACAAATTCATTTTTTAAAAAGATTTACTTATTTATTTGAAAGAATTCCAGAGAGAAAGAAACAAAGGACTCTTCCATCCACAGGTTCACTCACCAGATGGCTGCAGTAGCTGGGGTTGGGCCAGGCTGAAGCTAGGAGCTTTTTCCAGGTCTCCCATGTACAAGAGCCTAGAGTTCTTCAGTTTTTCATTTAACCAATATTTATTGAGATCTTGCCATGTTGATCAGAAGACCAGGACCACACCAGGTTCATGTACCTTGATATTCACATTTCAAAAAGCATTTGCTGATGAGCTTAGTATTTGTCATCAGAAACATTCTAGGGGCTGGCACAGTGGTGGAGCAGGTTAAGCTACTGTCTACAACACCGGCATCCCATATGGAACGCTGATTCAATTCCCCCCTGCTCCACTTCTGATCCAACTCCCTGCTAAGGGACTGGATAAGCAGAGGAAGGTGGCCCAAGTCCTTGGGTCCCTGCACTCATGTGGGAGACCTGGAAGAAGCTCCTGGCTCCTGTTTTCGGCCTGACCCAGCCCTGGCTGTAGTGGCAATTTAGGGAGTGAACCAACAGATGGAAGATTTTTTTCTCTCTGTGTCTTTCCTTCTGTAACTATGTAATTCTGTCTTGCAAATAAATAAAATAAACTCTTTAAAAAAGAGAGAGACATAGTACAATGGGTCATTTTAAAAGTGGATACTGTTGGGATTGTACAGAGATACCATTGTTCTGCACAACATTTAAGAGGTTCTTCAAAAGAGTACAACTATCATATGATCCAGCAATCCCACTCGTGGATATACTGAAAGGTATTCCAAAGAATTATTTTTAGGGGCTGGTGTTGTGGTACAGTGGGTTAAGCCACCACCTGTGCCGGTTCCAGTCCCAACTGGATCACTTCTGATCTAGCTCCCTGCTAGTGCTCCTGGGAAAGCAGTGGAAGATGGTCCAAGTACTTGGGCCTCTGCCACCCATGTAGGAGACTCAGATGGAGTTCTAGGCTCCTGGCTACAGGCTGTCACAGCCTCGGCAGTTGTGGCCATATGGGAAGTGAACCAGCAGACAGAAAAATCTGTTTCCCTCTGTCCCTCCCTTTCTCTTTTACTCTGCCTTTCAATTAAAATAAATAAATAAATCTTAAAAAAACCCACCAGGATCTTGAAGGGATATTTGCATACCCATATTCATTGCAACTTTATTTAAAATAGTCAAGATGTGAGAGTAAACTAAGTGTCTACAAGGGATTGATGGATGTTATAGCCAGCCTTAAAGAATAATATGCAATATGAAAACAGCTTCTTACTGGATATTATTTAATCTTAAAAAGAGAAGGAAATCCTGTCATATACTACAAATGGATTAAAAAAACTTGGAGACATTATGTCATGTGACATAAGCCAAGCAAACCATAAGACAAATACCGCATGATTCTGCTTATACTCACATGGAGGTGTCTAAAATAATCAAACTCATAGAAATAGAAAGTAGAATGTGCATTACTACCAGGAACCAGGGGGCATGAGAAACAGGAAAAACTCCAATAGATATGGAGTTTCAGCCATGGAAGATGAAGAAAGTTCTAGAGATCTATTGTACATCAACGTGCATGCCAATACTGTACTGTACATGTCAAATTATAAAGAAGGTCATTAACATTATGTGGATTTTTTCCATAATAAAAAAATTCTTGTGAATGCACAAGAAAGTCTATGATGATAAAGCAGTGAAAGCCTATGTTTCCTAAGGATGTGTGGATCAGTGCAGGTCAAGAAAAATGGAAAAGCAAAACACACCTTGGTTTTGACAAGACACTTGGTCACCCACTTCTCATGCTGTTCTTATGGACCAAGTGAAGAAATGTTGATTGGAAGTTAAAGGGATTATGCAAAATAACATTTGAGTAAGATTTCTATTCAGTCCTACTCAAAGACCCCCTGTTGCCTGTATTTTTCAAATTCTTCATCTCCTCCATTTAATTTCTCCTGCCACTGCCAGTATCTCAGCTCTCAGTGACTCTCATGGAAGGATTAGGAGGATCCATTAGGTGGATCTTCATGAGACTTCCCCCAAACCTTCCAATCTTTTCATATTCCAACCCCTCTTTATAGTCACTACCAGGTGAATTTTCCAGTTTTCTTCTGGTCAAAAAACTTTTACTGCCTCCTCATTGCCTGTAAAATGTCTCTGTTGCCTATAAAATGCCAAAGTGTACATTATAAACTCCTTAATCCTAATGCCCCCAGTCTAGCCCCAACCTGCTATTGTATCTTTATAGCCATTTTTTTTCTGTATGTATTTAAGACTCAGGTTAGAGTGGCTGATCTGGTATTTCCCTGATAGAACTTAAATGTTCCTGACTCCAATATCTTCTCTCAGCTTTACCTTTTGCACACAGGCAGTAATCAAGACTTTTCTAAATATTAACTACATTTCCAAGGGCAGCACACATGTCAGATTGTTTGAAATCTTATGGTGTTTTTTATCTTTGTGGTGCATAACTTGTACATATCAGTAGGCATTTGAAGGACACGTGTCATATCTGATTCACCTTTGTGGTCCCCACAAGGTAGAGGGACTGAAGAGAGACTTTGACTGGAGGCATAATGAATTACTCTGCCACAATGCTGAGTAAGTGGGCAGAGAGCAATTGGGATAAAGGTCTCTGGGAGACCCATACTTGAGGTTGTCCTTGTCCGATCAACATCTATCATTATTGGATTGAGGACATGTTTCTCTGATTTTTGGATATAACATAATGTATAACTAACATGTTGCATGATAGAATGAGAACTTTTTCCAGCCTGGTAGTTGACTCGGAAGGTTGAAACTAAGAAGAGAGGTCCCCGGGGACTCTTTAAGTCAGGATTTGTTATTAGTACAGCAATTTCCAATACAGCATTAGAGTTAGGAAACAGGAGCCAGAGGTAACTCAGTAGGTTCTAGCACTGAGGGGGTCACTCAAGGACAGGGAAGCTGAGGCAGGGGGAGGCTCGCAGCAGAGGGAAGCACAGAATATTTAGATCTGAGGCCAAGAGCACTGGGAATCCCCTTGGACATGCACCAGCAATGGGAAGAATCTTAGATAAGGACTGGCCACATCCACTCATTCAACAAAACACTGAGCATAAAATGTGTTCAAGGCACTGATAGATGTTGGAGGTAGAGTTATAAGAAAACTATATGGTTTGGCCCAGCAGTTAAGAGCCTGCTTTGGATGCCCACATCCCATATCTCAGTTCCCCCACTTCTGATCCAGCATCCTGTTAATACATATCCTAGGAGGCGGAAGATGATGGCTCAAATACTTGGGTTCCTGCCAACCATACAGGAGAATTGGATTGAGTTCCTGGCTCCCTGCTTCAGGCTGACCCAACTCTCACTATTGCAGGCAGGCATGTGTGTGGAGAATAGAACTAGTGGATGGAAGATTCTCTCTCTCTCTCTCTCTCTCTCTCTCTCTCTCTCTCACATACACACACACTTTTTTTAAAAAAATTTATTTATTTATTTGAAACACAGAGTTACAGAGAGGCAGAGGCAGAGAGGTAGAGAGAGAGAGAGAGAGAAAGAGAGAGAGAGAGATCTTCCATCTGCTGCTTCACTCCCCAAATACCTGCAACAGCTAGAGCTGCGCTGATCCGAAGCCAGGAGCCAGGAGATTCTTCCGGGTCTCCCAGGTGGGTGCAGGGGCCCAAGGACTTGGGCCCTCTTCTACTGCTTTCCCAGGCACATTAGCAGAGAGCTGGATTGGAAGAGGAGCAGCCAGGTCTCAAACCCATATGAGATGCTGACACCATTGGTGGTGGCTTGACCAACTACACCACAGCGCCAGCCTCCGTAGTTTTTTCATAGTCTGCATTCTTCACAAAATTTTTAAGATTTTATTTATTTATTTGACAGAGGTACAGACAGTGAGAGAAAAAGACAGAGAGAAAGGTCTTCCCTCTGTTGGTTCACTCCCAAAATGGCCGTAACAGCTGGAGCTGCGCCAATCCAAAGCCAGGAGCCAGGTGCTTCTTCCCGGTCTCCCATGTGGGTGCAGGGACCCAAGCACTTGGGCCATCCTCCACTGCTATCCCAGACCACAGCAGAGAGCTAGACTGGAAGAGGAGAAACTAGGACTAGAACCGGTGCCCACATAGGATGTCAGTGCCGCAGGCAGAGGATTAACTTAGTGCGCCATGCACCGGCCCCTTTCACAAACTTTTTAAAGTTATACCATACAAACAGATTATCATTCCATTGCTCTGATTAGCATTTTTTTAAAATTTTCTCATTTTCCAATATGAAAATGTATAGCTATATATTTTTGGGGAGGCGGCTACGACTTAATTATCACTAGTACTGATAAAAATTAATCACATATGTTTTAAGACTTAGAGGAAAGCAGTAGAAGATGGCCCAAGTCCTTGGGCCCCTGCATCCACATTGGAGACCCAGAAGAGTCTCCTGGCTCCTGGCTCCTGGCTCCTGGCTTCTGATCAGTGCAGCTCTGGCTGTTGCAGCCAACTGGAGAATGAACCAGTGGATAGAAGACCTCTCTCTTCTCTCTCTCTTCTCTCTCTCTCTCTCTCTCTCTGCCTCTCCTTCTCTCTCTGTGTAACTTTTCAGATAAATGAATCTTTTATTAAAAAAAGACTTAGAGGAGATTTTCATTGTTCTTAAAAATTTCTTTAGGCCGGCGCCGTGGCTCAACAGGCTAATCCTCCGCCTTGCGGCGCCGGCACACCGGGTTCTAGTCCCGGTCGGGGCGCCGGATTCTGTCCCGGTTGCCCCTCTTCCAGGCCAGCCCTCTGCTGTGGCCCAGGAGTGCAGTGGAGGATGGCCCAAGTGCTTGGGCCCTGCACCCCATGGGAGACCAGGAAAAAGCACCTAGCACCTGGCTCCTGCCATTGGATGAGCGCGGTGCGCCGGCCGCAGCACGCCATCCTCGGCAGCCATTGGAGGGTGAACCAACGGCAAAGGAAGACCTTTCTGTCTGTCTCTCTCTCTCACTGTCCACTCTGCCTGTCACACACACACAAAAAATTTCTTTAGCTTTTATATCAACTGAATAATTGTGTTCTCATTTATACCAATCAAATCTCTTTTATTACTGAATAGCAACTGAAGTGGAGTGGTGTTCTGGGTACCTTCTTCCATCCAAAGCCCTCGTTCTGATGAAGAAGGGTTCATTTCTTCAGAGTCTTCCCAGTGGCCTTTCTTGGCTTTTGAGAGTTCAGGGAATCCTTTCTGAGTTCTGCAGAAGATGTTCTACTTTTTTGCTTTATTACAACTCCAGAAGGGATGAGCTCCCTCTCCTTTTCTTCCACATCTACTTGAGAAACCTTATAGCTCAGGGCTGTCCTGACTGAAATCTTGAGTGTTTCCTAAGGCTGTGCTGTTTCTGCTGGGGTAGACGGAGGCTGAGGAGAAAGAGGACAGGGAGAGAGACCTCCCTGGCCACTCATAGCTCCCATTTCTCTCCCAGGACATTCTCTGCCTCCTCCCTCTGCTTGGTTTCCTTTCGCTAGTCTGTATTTACTTGTGATCTGCTAATGTCCTCTCTGTCCCACAAGATGACTTCATCTAGTTTGCTACAGGCACAAGGATTTCTGGCACAGAGCAGGCCTTCAGTAGCTGTTAAACCAATTCGTGTTTCTTGTAGAAATAATGATTTCATTTTGCTGATAGTTGAAGATCCCTGAGGGGCAGGTGTTTGGCCCAGTGGTTGCGATGCTACTGCAGCCTGCAGCCCGTATCAGAGTTCCCGCATTAAAGTCCTGGCTCTGCTCTCCATCCCAGCTCCCTGCTCATACACCCCCGGGAGGCAATGATGATAGCTTAATTAAGTACCTTGGCCCCTACTACCCATGTGGGAGACCTGGATTGAGTTCTTGGTTCTCAGCTCTGGCCTGGCCCAGCTCCAACTCTTACTGGCATTTGGCAAATGAATCAGAGGATGGAAGATTTGTGTGGGGTGTATGTGTGTCCCCCTGTATGGGTGATGAAAAATAAATAAACATTTTTAAAAACAATATTCCTAAAATGTTAGTGGTTTAAAATATTCTCTCTCTCTCTCTCTCTCTCTCTCTCTCTTGACAGGCAGAGTGGACAGCGAGAGAGAGAGACAGAGAGAAAGGTCTTCCTTTGCCGTTGGTTCACCCTCCAATGGCCGCCGCGACCGGCGCGCTGCAGCCAGCGCACCGCACTGATCCAATGGCAGGAGCCAGGTGCTTCTGGTCTCCCATGGGGTGCAGGGCCCAAGCACCTGGGCCATCCTCCACTGCACTCCCTGGCCACAGCAGAGGGCTGGAGTGGAAGAGGAGCAACTGGGACAGAATCCGGCGCCCGAACCGGGACTAGAACCCAGTGTGCTGGTACCGCAAGGCGGAGGATTAGCCTATTGAGCCTCGGCGCTGGCCTATTTTCTCATTTAAGATTCCATTACATAAACATAAAATGCTCTTTTTGAGGAATTTCTTCTCCCCAAGGTGGCCATCTTAATCAGTATTTGGCTTAATTTGGCAACCATTTGCTGTCCACCTTGCTGGATGCTGAGAAAATCAAGAAGAAATGGCAGGGCTCTGCCTCTCGGAACACTCACATCGTAACTGCAGAGTCGGACACGTAAACAAACACTGATAAGGCCCTGGGATACCTGACAACCAGAGCTGCTGGCTGCAGGGTAGGAATGCATTTAGATGGTGGAAAGCACAATTGAAGACTAGATATGCTTTGAATAATTCATGTAAATATTATTAAAGTTCACAGGTGCTCTCTCAATGCTCATGTGGGTGTCTGCAGCAACCTCTTCTTCTTTCCTGAGCCAGGAAAGAAAAAAATTACTGGTCCGGCAGCCAGAAATTCACCATGTCTATCCTCAATATCTGTGCCAGAAAAATCTTTGACTCTCGTGGGAATCCCACGGTTGAGGTTGACCTCTACACCTCAAAAGGTCTTTCTGGAGCCACTGTGCCCAGTGGTGCTTCAGCTGGGATCTACGGAGCCCTGGAGCTGCGGGACAGTGACAAGCCTTGCCACGTGGGGAGGGTGTCTCAATGGCTATTGAGCACATCAATAAAACTATCGTGCCTGTGCTGGTTGGCAAAAACGTCCTGGAGCAGAGGAAGATTGACAAACTGATGGTCAAGATGGATGGGACAGAAAATAAATCTAAGTTTGGTGCAAACGCCATCCTGGGGGTGTCCCTTGCTGTCTGCAAAGCTGGTGCCATGGAGAAGGGGGTACCCCTGTACCACCACATTGCTGATGTGGCTGGCAACTCTGAAGTCATCCTACCAGTCCCCACATTCAGCGTCGTCAACAGCGGCTCTCACACCAGCAACTAGCTGTCCACGCAGGAGTTCATGATCCTGCCCATCAGAGCAGCCAACTTCTGGGAAGCCATGCACATTGGAGCTGAGGCTTACCACAACCTGAAGAATGTCATCAAGGAGAATTATGGAAAAGATGCCACCAATGTGGGGGATGAAGGTGAGTTTGCTCCCAACATCCTGGAAAAAAGAAGCCCTGGAGTTGCTGAAGAATGCCATTGTGTCGGGGCTGGCACTGTGGCGTAGTGGGTAAAGCCGTGGCCTGTAGTGCCAGCATCCCATATGGGTGCTGGTTCAAGACCCGACTGCTCCACTTCTGATCCAGCTCTCTGCTATGGCCTGGGAAAGCAGTAGAAGGTGGCCCAAGTGTGGGAGACCTGGAAGAAGCTCCTGGCTCCTGGTTTTGGATAGGCACAGCTCCAGCCATTGCAGCTATCTAAGGAATGAACCAGCGGATGGAAGCTCTCTCTCTCTCTCTGCCTCTCCTCTCTCTGTGTAATTGTGACTTTCAAGTAAAATAAATAAATCTTAAAAAAAAAAAAGAATGCCATTGTGAAACCTGGCTACACTGATAAGGTTGTCATTGGCATTGATGTAGCTGCCTCTGAGTTCTTCAGGCCTGGCAAGTATGACCTGGACTTCAATTTCCTGATGATTGAGCAGGTACATTACACCAGGCCAGCTGGTCTACCTGTACAAGTCCTCCATCAATAAATACCCAGTGGTGTCCATGGAAGGCCCCTTTGACCAGGATGACTGGGAAGCTTGGCAGTAGTTCATGGCTAGTGCAGGCATCCAGGTAGTAGGGGATGATATTACAGTGACCAATTCAAAATTGATCGCCAAGCCTATGGGTTGAAAGTGAACCAGATCAGCTCCATGACAGAGTCCCTTCAGGCATGCAAGTTGGCCCAATATAATGGTTGGAGCATCTTGGTGTCTCATTATTCTGGAAAGACAGAGGACACCTTCATTGCTGACCTGGTGGTGGAGCTCTGCACCAACCTTGATCTGAGCCTTTGTCCAGGTACAACCAGAATCGATGATGGGCAACAAGGCCGAGTTTGCTGGCAGGAACTTAGAAAGCCCCTGACTAAGTTAGATGTGGCCCAGTGAGCCCAAGCCCTCAGTCCCAGCTGGCTGATTGGATATGGCCCTGATGATGGTGCAGGCAGCTCCAGGCCCCTGACTAGTGCTCACAGGGGCCTGTGGTAGTTAGCTCCCCTCCCCCACCACTGCTGTCTTAGAACTTGTGCAGAAGCCAACTTGACCACCTGGACCCCTGTTGGGAACCCTGGCTCTGCAATCCTATCCTTGGGCCAGCCATTATTTTCTCATCTCACTTCCACCAATCATCAGGAGCTATATACACCTCCATTATCATCTCCAAGGTCACCACAGGCAAGATCCCAGTGGGTTCATGTGCAAATAAAAAGCCTCAGTGACTATGAAAAAAAAAAAAGAATCACACGTACATAGAGAAAAGAGTCATGATGAAAGCATGGAGTGCTGTGCACGCCTTCCCTCCTGGCCACGGCTTCCCTTCCCGACGTCACTGGGCTGTGACACTCTTGGCCTGTCCCCCTGCACTTCCCTTTCCAGGCTGCACACTTGGAGCCATGGCTCCTGGGTCCTTTGTCATCTTCTTGCTTGTTTCTTTCCCCTTTTTGTTGAAGCATATCCTGAAGTAGGTCTTCAAAAAAAAAAAAAAAAGGTGCCTAAGATGTATTATCTGAGTCTCTGAATATCTGAGATGGTTTTGTTCTGTTCTTACACTTGATCGATAGTCTAGCAAAATAAAAATTCTCATTTGAAAATCACCATCTTTCAAATTATAAAGGCATCTTTTGTCTCCTGGCATTGGTTTGCATTGAGGAGTCTCATAGACCATCCTGACTCCTGGTTCTTTGAATGTGGTTATTTTTTCTCTTTGGAAACTTGTATGGTTATCTTTATATCCAAGATGTTCTTAAATCTCACTACCCTGTAGCTTGGCTTGAGTGAGTTTTAATTTTTTTTTTTTGACAAACACTTGGATCTAGCTGAACTGTCAATTTTTTGAGAGTAGCAATTTTACTAATGTGTATTTATACCTCCTGTACATAGTTCCTTGCCTATGACTTTAGAAAAATTAGACTTTAAAAAAATATTTTGAGAAGTTATTTTCTGTCATTTGCTCAATTTATTCTGGTTTTAAATCTCTGGAAAATGAGACAAATTTCAAAAACAGTGTTTCCTACAAAATAAAACAAATACCATATAGTAATGCTTTTCACTTATATATTATTTATGGTTTAGTAAATGTTTTCACAAATTTGATCTCATAATATATCTCACTAGCTATTTGGCAATATTCTGTATTTATTTACTCTGGAGGCAGATGGACAAAGAGAAAGAGAGACAGAGAGAGTGAACAAGACCACCAAAGACATAGGCAAGGAAAGATCCCATCTGCTCTGTGCTCTCCAAGTTCCTATAGCAGCTGGATTGGGGCCAAGCCAAAGCCAGGAGCCCAGGAACTCAATCCAGTTCCTCCACATGGACTCATAGACCCAACCATCTGATGTATCCCCTGTTGCCTCCCAGGGCAGGCAGTCACAGGAAGCTGGAATCCAGAACGGAACTGGGACCTACCAGGCATTCTGATACGGAATGTGGGCATCTTAACAGCATTGTAACTGCCACACTAAACACTCACCCCTGTCATATTAAAAAAAAAAAAAAAAAAGGCACCTTTTGGTTTGACTACCAAATGAATGTCTTTGGGCTCCCGTCCAGTCTGAGAACAGGAATATGACTCTTGCCTCAGTCTTATAAGACTAACTTTCATGGCTCTAAGTTGTTGTATGAATGCTCTGTTTTCTTTTCTTCCTTTTTTTTTTTTTTTTTTTTTGACAGGCAGAGTGGACAGTGAGAGAGAGAGAGAGAAAGGTCTTCCTTTTGCCGTTGGTTCACCCTCCAATGGTCGCCACGGATGGCACGCTGCGGCTGGTGCACCGCGGTCATCCGATGGCAGGAGCCAGGTGCCAGGTACTTTTTCCTGGTCTCCCATGGGGTGCAGGGCCCAAGCACCTGGGCCATCCTCCACTGCACTCCCAGGCCACAGCAGAGAGCTGGCCTGGAAGAGGGGCAACCGAGACAGAATCCGGTGCCCCGACCGGGACTAGAACCCGGTGTGCCGGCGCCGCAAGGCGGAGGATTAGCCTGTTGAGCCACGGTGCCGGCCGAATGCTCTGTTTTCTAAAAACATAAATTCTAATTTTATTAAACCTATCTCTCATTTACTAGGTTATTTTGTTTATTTTTTGAGTCCAACAGAAATTCAAGTCTTAAATTACAAAATAATAGCACTCATTTTAACTACCAAACTTCATTCTAACTCCTAATTTGAACTGAGTACCTGCATGAAGACTTCTTTCTGAATTTCCATTTTTACAGCTGTAGCTATTAAGAGCTATTATCAAGTTTGACTACTTAGGTTCACATTTTATTTCCATGATTTACTTTAAGATCTTGGACAAGTCAATGTCCTAAACTTCAAATTCCCCATTTACTACATGTGGATAATAATAATACCTATGTCATAAGGTTGTTGTCATGAATAAATTAAATATTACATATGTAAGCAGCTTGGCAGAGTCCCTAGTGGGTAGTAAATACTCAACAAATGGGAGTGATTTTTTTTTAAGATTTGTTTACTTACTTGAAAGAGTTATACAGAGAGAGAAGAGAGGCAGAGAGAGGGAGGTTTTCCATCCGCTGGTTCACTCCCCAATTGGCCACAACAGCCAGAGCTTCCTCTAGGTCTCCCAGGCAGCTGCAGGGGCCCATGGACTTGGACCATCTTCCACTGCTTTCCCAGGCCATCGCAGAGAGCTGAATCGGAAGTGGAGCAGCCAGGACCTGAACTGGCATCCACATGGGATGCCAGCACTGCAGGCAGCGACTTTACCTGCTAGGTCACGGTGCCAGCCCCGATATTACTTGTCATATATAATGTGCAGTTGAGCTCCATGTCAATTAAGCATTTAATACTCAAAAATACTCATGATGTCAGTGAATATGATACAGATTCTTAGCTTACAAAATGTCAGAAAAATACCATATCTCTGGAACTCTTCCTCTGCCTGAACTATTAGAATCCATGCAGGGGTATCCAATTCCATATCTATAATGACCAGCAAAGTTCAAATCAACCTGTGTTACCAAACAGGCCTACAAATCTGCTTACAGAGTATATTCATATATATCTTTTCTAGATAGTTACATTACATATAATGATCATTGTACATCATAAGAATTTGATCATTTAACTCTAAAATAATTAGATATTTGAAACAACCATGACTAGATATACAGGTTCTTAGTATAAAGAAGGTGCTTTGCAATTTATGAAATGAATTGATCGATTTCTATTTATCCATATTGTTTTGCTAGGCTATTATTACTTATGATAAATAATGATAGCTACTGTAAAATTCTGTGGTTAAGGGGTGGAAATTTCGCCTAGTGGCTAAGACATTGGTTAAAACATTCCTGTACCATACAGGAATATCTGAGTTCAATTCCCAGCCCAGCTCCTGATTCCAGCTTTCTACCAGTGCAGACAGTAGGAGACAGCTGTGATGGCTCAATTCGGTTCCTGCTGCCCAAATGGGAGACCTGAATCATGTCCCTGCCTCCTGGCTCTAGCCCGAGCTGTTGTAGGCAGTTACGGAATGTACCAGCAGATGGGAGCTCTCTGTATGTCTGTCTCTCTTTATTTGTTTCCCTTTCTCTCAAATACATAAAATTTTCAAAAAATTCCATGGTTTAATACAATTAAGCTCAATTCGCACTTGAGTTAGACCAGTGTAAATACTCATGACTGGTGGATGGAGATCCATGTGCCTGTCAGGGGTCCAGAGAGTGCAGGATCATGCTTGGAGGTTGTATGGGCCAGCTCAGTCATCTCTCAATGTCTGAGGGCGGCCCCAGAACACCTCACAGATACCAGAATCCACAGATACCCAAGTCCCTTATAGAAAATGTATCAAATAGGCCAGTGCTGCGGCTCAATAAGCTAATCCTCCGACTGTGGCACCAGCACACCGGGTTCTAGTCCCAGTCGGGGCACCGGATTCTTTCCTGGTTGCCCCTCTTCCAGTCCAGCTCTCTGCTGTGGGCCAGAAGTGCAGTGGAGGATGGCGCAAGTCCTTGGGCCCTGCACCCCATGGAAGATCAGGAGAAGCACCTGGCTCCTGGCTTCAGATTCAGCATGGTGCGCCGGCTGCAGCACGCTGGCTGCAGAACCATAAGAGAGTGAGCCAACAGTAAAGGAAGACCTTTCTCTCTGTCTCTCTCTCTCTCACTGTCCACTCTGCCTGCCAAAAATAAAAAAAAAAAAAAGAAAATGTATCAGATACACAGTATTTGCATGTCATCTACTCATCTTCCCCTATACTTTGATTTCTAGATTACTTATTATGGGCAAAGCCTCTGCCTGGAACACTGGCATCCCATATGGGCTCTGGCTCACATCCCAAGGGCTCCTCTTCTGATCTAGCTCTCTGCTATGGCCTGGGAAAGCAGCGGAAGATGGGCCTTGTGCTTGGGCCCCTGCACCTGCGTGGGAAACCTGGAAGAAACTCCTGGCTTCTGACTTCTGCTCAGCCCAACTCTAGCCATTGCAGCTTTTTGGGGAGTGAACCAGTGGATGGAAGACCTCTCTCTCTGTCTGTAACACAACCTCTCAAATAAATAAAATGTCTTTTAAAAAATTAAAAAATAAGTAGATTAATTATGATACCTAATACAATGTAAGTACCATATCAATAGTTGTTCTACTGTATCATTTTGGAAATGACAAGGAAAGGTCTATACATGTCCAATAAAGATGCAATTTTTTTGAAGACTTATTTTTTTGAAAGGCAGAGTTACAGACAGAAAGAGGGAGAGATAGAGAGGTCTTCCAGCTACTGGTTAACTCCCAAAATGGCCACAGTGGCCAGAGCTGAGCCAATTCCAAGCCAGGAGCCCAGAGCTTCTTCTGGGTCTCCCATATGGGTGCAGAGGCCCAAGCACTTGGGCCATCAGCCCCTGCTTTCTCAGGCACATCAGCAGGGAGCAGGATCAGAAGTGGAGCAGCCAGGTCTGGAACTGGCAAGCATATGGGATGCTGGTGTTGCAGGTGGAAGCTTAACTTGTTATGCCACAGCACCAGCCCTGAAGATTCAATTCTTAAAAAAGTATTCTTGATCTGCAGTTCACTGACTCCACATATGGGGAACCCGCAGACACAGAGGACAGACGGTGCGTCATCTCAGACCATTTTCTACTGGCCAGAACTCAACTGTACGATTAAATCTCAGTGCCTGGGGGCTGGAAAATGTAGTTTAGATGGGTTCCAGAAGAAAAGGGAGTGGATTTCAGTGTGAACATACAGTTCCTGCCATAGTTCAGAAGGAAAGCCAGTAAGCACTCTTGGCAGCAGTCAACAGGCTTCCTGGTCTGGTCAGAGAGAAAAAACGCTGGTGTCTGTGGTCAAAGTGACAGAGGCAGAATGGCTTTCAGGAGCAGTGTGCTTACCAGCTGAGTGGTGCGGCTGAAGGGCTTCACCCTTTCTGAATCTGACGTTCTTGCCCAGTAAAACAGAGGTAGTAACAGTACCTGTCTCTTAGGGTTACAAGGATTGAGTGGGATAAGATATATAAAATTCCCAGAACATAGCAAACAACCAGCTCTAGCTCTTATTATTAAGATACTTTCTAGTCTTAGCTGCAAGGTTAAAATAGGCTTTTGTTTTTAATCTGTTCTTTTTATAACCAGATTCCTAGTGTATCCACCTTCTCGATCTCCTGCTTAGCTGAAGAACAACTGCCTCTGGCTGATGGGTTTAATTAACTTTTTGATTTAACAACTGAGAGATACAAGACAGCAAGCCAAAACCAACATTGTCTTTAATGACATTGAAATGCCAAAGAAATGATACACCAGTAGTTCTGCCATATCCTACTTGTTTTATGGACCAAGCCTGATTCACTTGAGAGGGTACGACGCAAAGATGGAGATCACCTTGGAAGCTGGCCATTCACAGTTTGGCTCTGGTCCCCAGGATTTCATGTCCCGTCCACATGCAAAACACATTTGCCCCCTCCCAAGTCCCCCAAAGGAACCTTCATGTTAAACTGAACTGTTCTTTGATTTTTTAAAAATTATTTTAAAGAATGACAGAGAGGGAGGGAGGGACACACACTTACACATCTATTTGCTGGTTCACTGGCTGCAATGGCTGGGGCTCAGCCAGGCCAAAAGGATCCTGGAACTCCTTCTGGGTCTCCCACATGGGTGGCAAGGGCCCAAGTACTTGGGCCATCATCTGCTGCTTTCCCGGATGCATTAGAAGGGAACTGGATCAGAAGTGGAGCAGATGGGGTTCAAATCTGCACCACAACACTAGCCCCTGCCTTGACTCTTTATTAGGGCTTAACAAAGAATTCTATAGTGAGCTTCATCTTTATTTATGAGGGTGCTTCAATAAAGTTTGTGGAAAATGGAATAAAAAGGTGTCTATTTTAACACAAAAATTTTTGCAATTCATGCATTTTTTTCATAATATTCATTTCCATAGACTTTTTGAAGACTCCCCCTTCCATATGCATGAATTTCAACTTTTCTTCTTTTTTTTAGACTTGTTTTATGTATTTGAATGGCAGAGAAGTGGGAGGAGGGGGGGGAGAGGGAGAGGGAGAGGGAGAGGGAGAGAGAGAGAGAGAGGTCGAGAGGTCTTCCATTTGCTGGTTCACTCCCTAAATGGCCACACAGTGGGGGCTGGGCCAGGCTGAAGCCAGGCACCAGAAGCTTCATTCGGGTCTCCCACATGGGTACAGGGGCCCAAACACTTGGGGCCTCTTCTATTGCTTTCCCAGGTGCATTAGTAGGGAGCTAGATTGGAAGTGTAGCTGCTGGGACACAAATTGTTGCCCATATGAGTGTTGCCTGTTACCACAATGCAGGCCCCAGAATTTCAACTTTTCTGCATCAAAATAAACTTATCTTTAGATCCCATTTTTCATTCAACTTTTCAAGTTCTCTTATATAGCATGTTCTCCTGTGAATACTTTGAGCTTTATCTTTGCCCAGAAGCCATTTTTTTTTTTAAAGATTTATTTATTTATTTGAGAGGCAGAGTTACAGAGAGGTCTTCCATCCACTGGTTCACTCCCCAGATGTCTGCAATGGCTGGAGCTGAGCTGATTCACAGCAAGGAGCCAGGTACTTCCTCTGGGTCTCCCATGAGGATTCAGGCTCAGGTTCCCAAGGACTTGGACCATCTTCTGCTTTTCCAGGCCACAGCAGAGAGCTGGATTGGAAGTGGAGCAGCCAGGACTCGAACCTGCACCCATATGGAATGCTGGCACTGCAGGCAGCGGCTTTACCCACTATGCCATAGCACCGTCCCCAACTTCCTTATTTTAAGGCCAGGTGATTATCAACCTTCATTCCCTCTGTCGGCTTGACTGCTGTTTACCATGTCATATAACATAGTCACAAGTTCTGGGGATTACAACACTGACAACTTGGGGAAAGGGTTATCATCTGGCTGGCCCAGTGGGTCTGGGAGTCAGGAGCATCCTAAGGCAGTTTCTCCTGAGGTTGAGTCAGGGTGTCAGCCAGGCTGTCGTCTGGAGGTTCGTCTCAGGTGACTCACGCAGCTGAGTCGCTGAATGAATCCTCAGTTCCTCTGCCTGTGGGGCTCTCTCCTGCTGCTTGGCTGCGCTCAAGACAGGGCTATGGGCTGGGCCCAGGGTGAAAGATCCGAGGGAGCAGGGGACAAGTTGCCATAACTTTTCTGATCTGGCCTCTGAAGGAGCATGCTGCATTCCCACTACCTTCTGCAAGTCAGACAGACGGGTAACGATGCAGGTCGGGACTCGGGGGCACGGATTCCAGATGGTGAGGCCAACCGAGGAGGTACAGGCGGCAGCTTCCACAGTGCCACACCCTGCACGTGAAGTCTTTCCTACCGATTGTCCTGCCTCCACCTCACTCCTGTGTGCGTGCACGCTGTCTGACTGTCTGTCTCTCACTGTCTTCTGACTCACACATTTGTTCACGGTCAGTTTCCCTTTCCCTCATTCTGATCTCATTGTGGTTAGGGGTTACGCTGCATTTAGTTCTGAATCCTAACATCCAACACAGTGTGGTTGAATCAAATTTAATTAAGGAAAGAACTCTGAGAACCAGAACTTGGAAGTAAACCTCAATCTTACAAGGAAGGCTTGCTGAATGTGGAGAGCAGCTTATTGGAATCTGCAGACTAGTCAGACGAGGTAACTTCATTAGAAGGAAGGAATCGTCACAGTAAATACAAGGAGGTTGAAGGCTAGGGACTATGGAAAACACTTCTGTGGACTGTGTTCTTGCTTTGAGGGAGACTGAAACCCGCAGTCAGTTTAATTGTCTGCTTGCACACAGACAACCCTTACTCTGAAGTCATTCTTGATCTTCCAATATTTGACTATGTGTGTGACAACTGATACATGAGGATGGCTGTGTGTGTATTTAGGCTGCAGACTCCTTTCTCTCTAAGCGTCTGCCTTCATCTCAGCCACACTCTTATCAGGTCCTCCAAAGACTGAATGCATCTGAACCCCCAAAAGTTCAGTTTCCAGCTACGTTGTGTGCTCTCCTTCTCACCCGGCAGCATGAGGTGTCCAGGGGCCCACACCATGTTTGATCTCTGAGAGTCTACATGAAAAGTGCTCAATTTCCCCAACTGGAGAATTCACCTGAGTCTGTAGACTAACTTGCGTCAGTCAAAAATCATGGCAATGTCTTGCCTTAGAGAAAATAGTTTCAAGTCAGACAGCTCGAATTTATTAATAGAAGCCAAAGAGGCTTTGGGGTGGTATGTGAATGAAAAGGAAAGTTTCCAGCCAAAAGGTGACCCCTTTAAAAACACAGTTGCGAGTGACGAAGGTTGCACCGCCAGCCTGGACAAAGCTGCCCTTCAGTGACAAGGTCATGAGGTCGGGAGGGGTCAGAGTTGGCTGCAAGAGAGCTCTCTGCCTTCGGTGGGTGCTTTTCAAAGCCCTCACATGTCCATCCCTCCTTCTCCTCTCTCTGGCCTCACCTTCCCTATCCTGGTCTTCTGGAAGCCACCAGGATTTGAAAACTGATTCACAGTTAAGCTCCCCGGCTCGAGGGCACAGGGACACCCAGACACTGTGCATCCAACTTCTTACTGTTAACAGGTACGGTGTCAGGAGCCAGTGAGACTGGGATGAAGGATCTCCTCATTCCTTTTGCAGTTTGTTAGAATTTTTAAATGAAAATGTGGCTTCTACTTCTTAAGGTTATTTCTCTTTGACTTCGGTGTTGGTGAATCGATGTCCTTGATTACCCTGGGCAAGTCGTTCCAGCTTTTTGAGGACTGATTTTTTTCTCATTAACGAAATGAGGAAGTTGGACCGCGTGATAGATTTTGCATCTTTGTTAGCTAAAATGATCATGCTTTTCTGTTGTTGTTCCTGACTTGTAAAAATTAAAAACAGGCCACATTCTGTTTTCTACAATATCTCCTCTCTCTAGGAATGAAGACATTGGATTACTTTTGTTCTTGAAAACTATTCTCTTTGTATAGTTACTGGCACTGGAGAAGGTGGAGTAACGCATTTGCTACATAGACCTCAAGTATTAACTGTTTGCTTTTAGCTCCAATCGACTTAGGAAATTGAATGCAAGTGTCTAAACCCTCACCTGTGGTATTTGGTCAGCCTATGCTTGTATCTGGTCTCTCTGGCAGGTAACTTGTATAGTACTTATGCAAATTTCAACCCTTTACAAATAGTGCTTTGCACAACAATTTCTTGTTAAAACAACCTTGAGGGGTAGGTGCTGTGGTGCAGAGGGTTAAGCCCTCACCTGGGAAACCCACATCGCTTATCAGAGTGTTTGGGATTGAGTTCCACCTCCATTTCCAATCCAGCATCCTGCTCATGTGCACCCAGGGAGGCAGCAGGTAATGGTCCAGGTGGCTGAGCTGCTGCCCACATGGGAGACCCTGCTGAAGTTCCTGGCTCCTGGCCTCAGCCTGCTCCAACCCTGATTTTTTCAAGTACCTGGGGAGTGAACCAATAGATGGAAGATCTCTTCCCCCACCTCCTTTGTTGCACGGCCTTTCAAATGAATAAATAAATCTTCAAAAATAGAAGGACTTTTCTCTTTGGGAACATTTAAAGCACATTTGAACTGATATCTTTTAAAGGGAGACATTCAGCAATGTGCTCACATATGCCTGAATTGACTCTGGGACATTTCCTCCTCATTAACCTCTCCATCCATTGGAAAGGAAATCTACAAGGCTTCACTATGAATCCTTTCTACCTCTCTATATCCTGGAATCCGCTGGAATCTGAGTTTCAACTTCTGAATCTTTTCCAGGCTTCCAGCTGCAGTGATCTCAGCTCCCTAGAACCATGAGCCCCTTCCTCCCCACTTGTAGGAGAAGTCCAGAGCCTCCTCCCGCCCCTGGCCCATACACACTGTAGTGTGCGCCTGTTGAGGGCTCCACGGGTGCACAGGCAGCTCTGGCTGCCAGATGCTCATCCGGCTCCTTCCGCCTGCATTTGAGGAGGAAATAACCAGGGGAAGAGGAGGAAACGATTGTTTTAATGATCATGCCCCTACAAAAACCTAATGTATATATTAGAGGAACAGAATGTGGGAAGGATGGACCCTGAACACCTGATTGAGAAATCTGCATTTGTTTCCATCTGGTTCAAGTCCACAAACATTTGTCTGAGTAAAGACCTCTGAATGTGAGCAAGGGAGATGCATAAGACACACATACACCTAAGATCTGGATCCCCTGTTTGGTAGAACTCAAATACAACCTTATAGAAGACAGCAGGACTCTGTGAGAGAAGGGGAAGAAAGAGCAATTTTGATGGGAAGCTCCTGGAAGGCTTCTTGTAGGAGGTAGCATTTTAGCTTGGTCTGGGTATGATTTTCTGAAAAGATACGGCTGCGAGGGCAAGGGTCAGGGAAGACGCTCCAGGGAGAAGGCAAACTGCCTAAGTAAAGTCACAGAGGAGACAGCAAATGGTGAGAGGCAGACAGGTGGGAAGCAATGAGTAGGTTCTTGAGCAATTCGATTTTAATTTAAAAATCATATAAAGGAAGAGAAACGTGGAATTATACTAGCAGGATGGAGAGCAGGAGAAAACATCAAAGAAAAGATCACTAGGGCCAGCATTGTGGCGTGGTAAGTCATCTCTGCCTGTGACGCCGGCATCCCATATGGGCATCAGTTTGAGGCCCGGCTGCTCCACTTCCAACCCAGCTCCCTAATGATGGCCTGGGAAAGCAGCAGAGGATGGCCCTGGGGTTTAGGCCCCTGCACCCACGTGGGAGACCTGGAAGAAACTCTTGGCTCCTGGCTTCAGATTGGCCCAGCTCCGGCTGTTGCAGCCATCTGGGGAGTGAACCAGCCAATGGAAGACCTCTTTCTCTGTCTCTCCCTGTCTCTGTAACTTTGCCTCTCAAAAAAATAAATCTTTTTTTTTTTTTTTTAAAGAAAGACAATATTACCGTGGAGGCTTAGTTTCTTAACCAAAGTCATTTAAGTGATACAGATACAGAGCATCTTGGATGTTTCAGAACATCTTGGAAAATCTTAATAGTGGGTTAGGCACTATTAGGTTAGGGTCAAGGTTGGAAACAGAATAATAGATTTATTTATTTATTTATTTGAAAGGCAAAGTTACAGAGAAGCAGAGGGAGAGAGGTCTTCCATCTGCTGGTTCACTCTCCAAATGGCAGCAATGGCTGGAGCTGGGCCAATTCGAAGCCAGGAGCTTGGAGCTTCTTCTGGGTTTCCCACAGTGATATAGGGGCCCAAGCACTTGGATCATGTTCCTCTGCTTTTCTAGGCACATTAGCAGGGAGCTGGATTGGAAGTGGAAATGGAGCAGCTGGTACTCGAACTGGTGCCCATATGAGATGTCAGCACTGAAGGTGGCAGCTTTACCTGCTATGCCACAGAGCTGCCTCCAGAAATTATATTTTAAAATTTTTATACCCATGTTATATTTTAAATATTTATGTATTTATTTTCATTTTATATCAAGTGGAAGCTGGGAGCTGAGAATTGCATCCAAGTCTTCCACATGGGTGACAACAATCTAACTACGTGAGCCATTACCTGCTTTCTCCCCAGAGAACACACTAGCAAAAAGTTGGAATCAAGAGCATAGTTGAGACTCAAACCCAGGCACTCCAATATGGGATTGGGCATCCAAGTGCCACTTTAACTGCTGTACCAAATGCTCACCCCCCTGGGTAATAATTCTTATATTTAGGATTACTGTAAAGAAAATTTAGGTAGGGGCTGGCATTGTGGTATAGTGGGTAAAGCTACAACCTGTGATGTCTGCATCCAATATGGGCATTGGTTCATGTCCTGGCTGCTCCATTTCTGGGCCAGCTCCCTGCTAATGGTCTAGGAAAAGCAGCAGCAGATGGCCCAAGTGTTTGGGCCCCTGCCATGTACATGGGAAACCCAGATTAAGGGCACCTATCTATTTAAAAAAAATGTGTTTTTTTTTAAAGACTTATTTATTTATTTGAAAGGCAGAGTTACCAAGAGTCAGAGACAGAGAGAGAGAGAGAGAGGTCTGCCATCCACTGGTTCACTCCCCAGGTGGCTGCAATGGATGGAACTGAGCCAATCCGAAGCCAGGAGACAGGAGCTTCTTCAGGGTCTCCCACATGGGTACAGGGCCCAAGCACTTAAGCCATCTTCCACTGCTTTCCCAGGCTATAGCAGAGAGCTGGATGGGAATACACAGTAACTTAAGTTTACTACAGTTACATTTTCTATGTAGGTGTTGGAGGTAGCACCAAGCCTCAGATATGTAAAAAAGTAAATTTACTTATCTACTAGTCCTATTTTTTTCTCTGGGGGTAAAATTAATAGTAGTTAAGAGTATTTTGGGGCTGGCACTGTGCACAGTAGAATAGGATTCTGCCAGCGGAGCCAGCGTTCCATATGGACATTGGTTCTAGTCCCAGCAGCTACACTTCCAATCCAGTTCCCTGCTAATGACCTGGGAAAGCAATAGAATATGGTCCAAGTGCTTGGACCCCTGCATCTGCTTGGGAGACCTGGAAGAAGCTCCTGGCTTCTGGCTTCAGATAGGCCCAGCTCTGGCCGCTACGGTCTTTTGGGGAATGAACCAGTGGATGGCAGACTTTTCTGTCTCTCCCTCTCTCTGTAACTCTACCTCTCAAATAAATAAAGTCTCTTGCTATTCTGTGTGGTTGCATGTAAATTCCAGAGAGCAGACTCACGTGCACCATCTTGTACAGACTTCAACCCACACAGCTTGTGGCTGAGCTGTGTCTTGTGCCTTGATACTTCTCTGTGCCTTCCAAGCTCAGGGTAAGTCATTCAGCTACCCTAGAGCAGCAGCCCTGTAGTCCACTCTGAGCCACGCTGCCTCTGGGGTCTACAAGTGCCCTTTGCTGTCAGCTTCCCGAAGCCCACCTGTGGCCTCAGCTGGCTTTGGTCTGACGCATGCAACAAGTTTTTCTCCTGTGTCCTCAGGGTCCCCACAAGGTCTGGACTTCTAAATATCAGAAGCATCCCCTTCCCCCCACCCCACCACGTAAGAAGGCACTGAATGTCCTCTGGTCTAACGGTCCCCTTAAAGGAAGAGTGGAGGGGCAACAGGAAATACTGGGGCGGGGGAACTCTTCCTATTTCAACCACACCGGCATCTGGAAAGGCAGGGATCAGAGTAGAGAAACGAGAACTGGAAGCGTAGATTTGAGAATCAGAAACACACCATGGTGGTCATGCAATGAATTCATTTTTTTCTGTGCATGTCAAAGGGGGAAAAGAAATCAATCAAGTAATTTTTTGAATTAACAACTACGCTAAAAAAAAAAAAAAAAGAACTACGCTAATTACCCCGAGGGCACAGACAGGAAGCTTGCAATTTAGTTATGAGCCTTTTGCAGTCTGGTCCCAGGCTCCCTCTGTATTCACCCTTCTCACCACTCTGCCTTGACTACACTCTCCTCAGCTCTGGGCCTTCTCCAGGCTGTTCCCACCTGGGAAGCTCTCCCTCCTGTCTGCTGCAGCCAGCAAACTCATCCTTAAAGAAGACCAAATATTGGGGCCTGGAGCTGTGGCGCAGTAGGTTAACCCTTTGCCTGTAGCTCCGGCATCCCATATGGGCACCGGCTCTAGTCCTGGCTGCTCTTCTTCCAATCCAGCTCTCTGCTGTAGCCTGGGAAAGCAGTAGAAGATGGCCCAGATGATTGGGACCCTGCACCCATGTGGGAGACCAGGTAGAAGCGCCTGGCTCCTGGATTCAGATCAGCACAGCTCCAGCCGTGGTGGTCATTTGGGGAGTGAACAAATGGAAGAAAGACCTCTATCTCTGTCTCTCCTCACTGTCTATGATTCTACCTCTCAAATAAATAAATAAATAAAAATCTTAAAAAAAAAGACCAAATGTCTTCTTTCCTTGAAGTCTTTACTGATGCCAGAAGCAGTATCGTAGCTCTCCAGGCCTATGTCACACCAGCAGATGCTGACTTAGAAAAATCTGAGGGCAGGGGCTGAATCTGGATGCACAGTGCTTGGTGCACAGTAGGGTGCTTGGCAAATATTTGTTGACCAAATGGAGGCACAGATTATATGTTCAAAGCTCTAGGTGACGACCCAAGAATGGTATCTGAAAAGTCAACAATAGTAACAATACACATTTTCACGTGTTCCAGGTACTCTTCTAAGCACATTTTCTTCGCCGTGTTATTCACTCCTAGCCACAGCCCTGTGAAATGAGCAGAGCTTTGGTGTCCATTTACAGATGAAGGCCCTGAAGCCTCGAGGGTTGAATGACCTGGTTAGGATCACTCACCTGTGTGTGACAGAGTAGCTGCTCAGCCTTGGACCGCTTTCTGAATTCCTCCACACTCTAGTTTTCTCATCTGTGAACCCTCTGATCTGTAAGATTACTTCCAGCATGGAAAGGCCCAGACTCAAGAATCAGGGGCCATTGCTGGAAGCCAGGTGACCACATGGCCCAGTCACAGGTGTCAGCTCCACCCCCACCCTAAGGGGATTCTATTTCCCTGCCCGCCCCCTGGCAAAGGTTTAACAGGACCTGTTTCTGAACGCGTGGCTCCCCCCCCCCCCTTTCTCTCTCTCTTATGCTCTCTTTTTCTTCTTTGCCCCTTCCCTCCAGTCTGTCGGGTGTCCCCCACCAATAAACCCTTTCCCTTACAAAAAAAAAAGAATCAGGGATGGGACCAAAACACAAATGGTGGAACAGTGGCCACAGGACAGGGTGTGAAGGGTAGAAAAGATGTATTCTGACACTTAACCAAGGCTCCTATCATCACAGAATCAGCCCTGCCGGTCCCTTCTCATCAAGGAGGCAGCAGTGGCTCAACAGGCTAATCCTCTGCCTTGCGGCACCGGCACACCAGGTTCTAGTCCCGGTCGGGGCGCCAGATTCTGTCCCGGTTGCCCCTCTTCCAGGCCAGCCCTCTGCTGTGGCCCAGGAGTGCAGTGGAGGATGGCCCAAGTGCTTGGGCCCTGCACCCCATGGGAGACCAGGAAAAAGCACCTAGCACCTGGCTCCTGCCATCGGATGAGCGCGGTGCGCCGGCCGCAGCGCACCATCCGCGGCAGCCATTGGAGGGTGAACCAATGGCAAAGGAAGACCTTTCTGTCTGTCTCTCTCTCTCACTGTCCACTCTGCCTGTCAAAAAAAAAAAAAGGAGGCAGCAGACTACCCCTGTTTTCTTGTACACAATTCCTTCAGGAAGGAACTACAAAATTTATGCTACAGTTTCATTTATGTATTTAATTTATTTATGTGTTAGGTAAAGTCTCTCTCTCTCTCTCTCTCTCTCTCTCTCTCTCTCTCTCTCCACACACACATACACACACACGCACACACACACACAATTCTTCCACTCACTGGTTCACTCCCCAAATACCCACAAGGGCCAGGGCTGGGCTAGGCTGAAGTGAGGAGCCTAGAACTCAATCCTGGTCTCCCATGTGAGTGGCAGGAATCTAAAAACTTGAGCCATCATTTGCAGCCTCTCAGGGTGCACATTTACCAGGAAGCTGGATCAGAAGTGGAGGTGGGGGCCGTGGGTTAAGCTGCCACCTGCAATGCCAACATCCCACATGGGTGCCGGTTTAAATCCCAGATGCTTCACTTCTGCTCCAGCTCCATGCTAGTATGCCCAGAAAAGCAATGGAAGATGTTCTAGGAGCTTGGGCCACTGCCAACCACATGAGAGAACCGGATGGAGTTCCAGGCTCCTGGCTATGGGTTGGCCCAGCTATGGCTGTTGCAGCCGTTTGGGGGGTGAATCAAATAGCAGAGAGGGGTCGGTGCTGTGGTGCAGCAGGTTAAAGCCCAGCCTGAAGCTCTGGCATCCCATATGGGTGCTGGTTCTAGTCCCGGCTGCTCCTCTTCCAATCTAGCTCTCTGCTATGGCCTGGGATAGCAGTAGAAGATGGCCCAAGTCCTTGGGCCCCTGCACCTGTGTGGGCGACCGGAGGAAGCTCCTATCTCCTGGCTTCCGATCGGGGCAGCTCCAGCTGTTGCAGCCAACTGGGAGTGAACCATTGGACAGAAGGCCTTTCTCTCTCTGTGCCTCTCCTCTGTGTTACTCTGACTTTCAAATAAATAAATAAATCTTTTAAAAAAAGAGAAATAGCAGAGATCTTTCCCTTTCTGTGTCTCTATCCTTCTCTGTAACTCTGTCATTCAAATAAATAATGCGTGTGTTTTTTTTTAAGTAGAGGTGGAACTCGAATCCCAGCATTCCCACGTAGGATGCAAGCATCCTGAAAGGTGACTTAACTTCTGGACCAAACATCTGCCCTTTTTCTTCCTACTCTCTATCCTTCATCTTCTGGTTCTCCAGTTCTTTATAATGTCAGTTCCCTCTGCCGAATGACTGGCTGCTCTCCAAACATGTCCTTGCCGCTCCCTCCACATCTGGCCTCGCACCTGTGTCTCCTGATAGAGCAGATACCTCTTCCCATCCCCATCTATGCCTACAGCAGTTCTCTTAGACACAGTTCAAATATCACTGCTTTTTATGCACCCAAACTCAATTTCCCACAGCACTTCCTGGTGACTCTCTCTCTCTCTCTCTCTCTCTCTCTCTATATATATATATATATGTATATATATATTAGCCCATGACCATAATCAAAATTGTATTTAGAGTGCCTTTGTAAATCTGCTTCTGTTAGTTTCTATGCACCAGGAAAGTAGGAATTCTATGCTTTCCCACAGAAGTCAATATGCAACCTTTTATTTAGTAGGAACTTGATGGTTACTGAATATGCAAACAATTTGTGAATAGATAGTGTTCATTGGGATTGAACAACATTAGGCAATACTCTCCAGGTTAAATCAAGAAAGAGAATACTAACAAAAGGTATATTTTGTTGTTAGCTGGATATGATGTACTGGATAAAAGAACCACACTCCTGGTTCCCATGGAATTTTCTGCTCTTGGGTTTCTGTCCTGCTGACTGCTGTTCTGTATCCTCCTGCCCCTCTCTTCAATTCTGGGGGCAGCACTTTGCCCTGTGGCCTTGCTTCTCTGATGTTCTCTGCTCTGAGAAGAGTTATTGATTTTCAGTTTCTTTAGGTTTTTTTTATTTCTCGTGTGGTTGAGTATGGTGACTTCTAAGCCAGACTGGAAAGCAGAAGTCTCTGTAGGGTCTATTTTGGACTCAGAACCAGATGACTCAGATTCAGGAAGGAAAGAACCCAGGGCCACCTTCTCTCTGGAGTTCTGCCATTGAGGGACTCAGCAGCAAGGAGGTCCAAGCTCCTGGTCTCTCCCCTCCATACCTCATGTTCTAGGGCAGGAGCTGAGGGGGTTTAGCCATCTCCTGGATCCATCAGCTATGGCCAAGGTCACAGGGTCACGTAGGGTGGTTTAGTGTCTGATGCTCATCCCTGGGGGGCTGGAGCCACTCCTCAGAGAAAGAGTTGTCTTTGTGAAACACACAGAACCATAGCAGCATCTGCCTCACCACTAAGCTCTCTGTTTGAAGAGTTTGGAAGAGGAAGAGAGAACAGAGCAGGTGAAGCCCTAAGTTAATTTGCCAAGGAAGCAAATATTGGGTAAGAAGAAAAGCTATCATTGTCCAGTCTTAAAAAGATGGAGAGTGAAACAAGTCTTTTTTTTTTTTTTTTAAATTAATGCTACTGTTGTCCTTAATGTTTTGTAGACTGGAGAGGTGACAGCTGGAGAGAGCAAAAGCACACATGACAAAGAAATCAGTCTTAACCCCACTGCTGATTTGGACTGTGTATTAAAGAATCAGCTGTTAGTAAAAAGAGAAAAAGGATGGCAGTTGGCCACAGTCCTAAGTTCCAGAGAGTGTTCTCTGTTCAAGTCGATGGAAACCTGAGGGCATGATAAAGTTGAGGCAGCGGGTTTGGAGGGTTCGAGAAGGGGTCAAGTAAGCAGAGGTGGGGGAGGGGAAGGAGCATGCCCTTGGAGGCCTGAGACATGGCTCCGGCAGCCTGGTAGCTTCAGAAAGCAGATTCAACTGCTAGCAGGATTTCAGGGAGCAAAGAGGGGCTCAGGGCCAGAGCCTGGACAGTGAGGTTATTTCACGTCGAGCTCAGGAAAAGCGTGGCTCTCCCTCTGAAACCACAGGGGAGATAATATTTAGCTGCAAGGGCAGGCAATTTGGTGCTGAAAAGTGTGAGGGGGGCTGATCACAGACAATGTGGTCTGTTCCTTTACTTCTTCCAAGTCAGGGATTGTTCAGGTCTGAGTTTCCTCCTGCTGCTGCGGCAGTGTATCATACACTTAAACAACACACGTTTAATGTCTCACCGTCCTACAGACAAGAAATCCAGGATCAAGGTGTGGGCAAGATTGGTCCCCTCTGGGGGTTCTGGAGGAGCACCTGCACCTTGCTCTTCTCCTGGCTTTTGGTTTGCTGATTGTGTGTGTGTTCCTTGACTTGTAGCTGCGTCATTCCAGTCTCTGCCTTCATCTTCAGGTGGAGTTCTCCCAGGATCTCCCCTGACCTTCTTCTTCTTTTTAAAGAATCATTTTATTTATTTGAAAGACAAAGTTACAGAGAGAGAGAGAGAAAGGTCTTCCATCGGCTGATTCACTCCCCAGATGGCCGCATCAGCCGGAGCTGCGCCAATCTGAAGCCAGGAGCCAGGAGCTTCCTCCAGGTCTCCCACACAGGTGCAGGGGCCCAAGGATTTGGGCTTCTTCTACTGCTTTCCCAGGCCACAGCAGAGAGCTGGATCAGAAGTGGAGCAGCTGGGATTAGAACCGGTGCCCATTTGGGATGCCAGCGCTTCAGGCTAGGGCTTTAACATACTGCACCACAGTGCCAGCCCCTTCCCTGGCCTTCTTACGAAGAAAACAGTCATACTAGATCAGAGCTAACACTGCTCTAGTAGGACCTCATGTTAACAGATTACATCTGCAGCTACTTTATTTCCAAGTAAGCTTACATTCTGAGTTTTTGGGGGTGCAGTATCTTGTGGAGACGCAAGTCAGTCAATTATAGTTCTCATTTTACAAATGAGCAGACTGAAACTCAGAGAGGGTACGTGAATTACCCAAGTCATTCAGCAAATGAGGCTCAGAGCAGAGACTTGAACCCATGTCATTCTAACTCCAAGGCTGAGATAGTCTCACCTCCTCTGTGGAGTGAGAGTTGGTGAAGAGCAAATGGAAGGCTCAAGAGAGAGGAGGTCAGCAGCAGTGAGTGTGGACACTGGGCTTGAGAAGCACTAGAAGCACCACTTCAGCAAGTGGCCCAGAGTCCAATGGAGCCAGAAAACATGAAATTCTTATGTCAAGACTGCTCCACTGGATGTCAACTGATACATTTCAGTGATAACTCACAGCACTTCTGCATCTTAAGATGGGAGTGGAATTTGGGGGTGTTGCTCCAAATACTGGAGGGGAAGCTGATGATGGTATTCTTTTTTTTTTTTTTTTTTGACAGGCAGAGTGGACAGTGAGAGAGAGAGAGACAGAGAGAAAGGTCTTCCTTTGCCGTTGGTTCACCCTCCAGTGGCCACTGCTGCTGGCGTGCTGCCGCAGGCGCATTGCGCTGATCCAATGGCAGGAGCCAGGTGCTTCTCCTGGTCTCCCATGGGGTGCAGGGCTCAAGCACTTGGGCCATCCTCCACTGCACTCCCTGGCCACAGCAGAGAGCTGGACTGGAAGAGGAGCAACCGGGACAGAATCCAGCACCCCGACCAGGACTAGAACCCGGTGTGCTGGCGCTGCAGGCGGAGGATTAGCCTGTTGAGCTGCGGCGCAGGCCGATGGCTATTCTTAAGGTGAAATGTCAGAAGTTAAAGATAATGGGGACGGGGGATGTTGTTGTGGCATAGTGGGTTAAGCTGATACCTGCAGCACCGGCATCCCACATGGGCACTGGTTTGACTCCCAGCTGCTTCACTTTCGATCCAGCTCTCTACTATGGCCTGGGAAAGCAGTAGAAGATGGACCAAGTTATTGGGTCCCTCCACACACATCAGAGTCCCAGAAGAAGGTCCTGGCTCCTGGCCCAGCTCTGGTCATTCTGGCCATTTGGAGAGTGAGCCAGCAGATGGAAGACGCTCTCTTTCTCTACCTCTGCCACTGCCTCTCTGTAACTGCCTTTCAAACAAATCTTTAAAAAAAATAAGATAATGTTGGTGGGTGTTTGGCTTAGTAGTTAGGACACCTGTGTCCCATATCAGAGTACCTGGGATCAAGTCCTAGCTCTGGCTCTGCTCTCAATTCCAGCTTCCTGCTAATAGAGACCCGGGGAAGCAGCAGGTGATGGTTGAAGGTGAGGAATCCTGCCTCCCACGCAGGTGACCTGGGCTGAATTCTGAGCTCTCAGCTTTGGCCACTCCACTCCCCAACTTCAGGCATTTGAGGAGTGAACCAGGAGATGGGGCTCGCACTGACAGTCTCCCTCTCCCTCTGTCATCTTTCTCTCCCTCTCCTCCTCTGCCTCTCCAATAAATAAACACATAAATAAAAATTTGAAGAGAAAGAGAGGATGAGGCAAACCTGTTTCTCAAAGACTCTGAGGAGGCACAGTGGAGAAAGTGAAAGCAACACGTGGATCCACTCAGGGCAGAATTACAGAGCTGAGACGGGGCTGCCCATCAAATGCTTGGGGAAGGCCAAGGAGAGTGAGGATGCAGGAGGTGTCACTGGTTTGGAAATGAGTGGTTCACTGGTGACCTCTGAAATGTTTCAGGAGAGCAGCGGGAGGACACCGAGTGCAGGGGGTGGGGCTGAGGCAACGGGAGGATGAGTGGCTCCATTTTTCATTCAGAAACTTTGGCAGGGAAGAGGAAGAGGGAACGGGATCATGGCTGGAAGGCACAGCGGGATCCAGCAAAGGTTTTTCCAAGGGGGAAGCAGGGAGACCTGAGCATGTCTGGAACACATCTGACTCCAAGGCCAGCGTCTGTTTCCAGATGTGTGACAGTCAGTTATGAACACAGTAAGGTCCCCATCCGTCAGGCGGGGACAAAGACATCCATGTTTGCCACCATATGTTACTAATTTTGTTTGCATTGTAGTAGACAATGTGTATTGCCTAGCTCTTGGCAAGGAACTTTCTACATGGATTTACATCCACATAAGTGGGCAGCCACGTTTACTGCATGGTGTCCAACAGCTCCATTTTTGAAGTCTGAAAGACCTGGCATGAACATTGCCTTTACCGGTCAATGTAGCTTTGAGCCCATGAGCATCACTTAACCTCGATTTCCTCGCGTGGACAGGATTAAATAAACTAGACCACTGTACAGCACTGAATGCCATGCCTAGAATATGCTACGCTAACTCCTTGTTAATTATTAGTACCTGCAGCTTTAGGCCCTGCAGCAAACACAGTTCAACACTGACTTGTCCTTTAAATCAAAGTGAGCCATTGCTCTTACTCTTTGCACCTCCGTCCTGGATGGCAACCGCTCACTTTCCTTTCACCGGGATTTCTCTTTAGATCAGAGACTGAGTTGGCCACACCAGAACAGACCCCTCCCCCATTCATTCCTCCACTATCAGGTCAGCCCTGTGTGTGGGAAAAGAGCTCTGGGTCCTTTTCAAACAGATTTGGGATGGGGGAAGGGGAGCAAGAAGAGGAAGGATGGACACCAAATGAAACTCTTTGATCTGAAAACGTGTCCCCTACACACACACACACACACACACACACACACACGCACATTTGGTTTCTCTCTATCAGTTTGCATCCATGACCCTTCCTTTTTGAGGACTCACAGATAGAGTTAAGAACATTGCTGAGAGTCTCAACTTTCAAGGACCTTAAAAATGGCAAAATCCAAAACAGCTCTCTTAGCCTATTAAATCATGAATGGTTTCATTCCTTAGAAATATTACAGAGCTCTAAGAAAAAATTTACTTTTTAGCAAAGCTATGCTTTTGGGGGGCATGGATGGTGGGGGTGGGGAGGATGGCGAGAGGGCAGAGGCGTTGTGCGGCTGTGGGCCAGACTACCCCAGAACCCAGACAAATATAAACAAATATCCATGCCCACCGTGATTTTCTTTCAAGTTTTCTCAGCTCTTCACAAATACCGCTTCTCCTTTGATCCACATTTCTTCTGAAGGCCTAGGGGGAAAGACAGAGTGGGCGTCCTGCTGCTCTCGCCCATTGTATCTCACAGAGACGGCTGCTGGGCTGGTGAGGAGAAGGCCACTTGGCCCAGAAGCCCACGTCTCTCTGCGCCTGGAATGTGCTCGCTACAGTACCCTCGGCTGTCATGGGAAGAGCGATGGCCTCTCCGAGTGTGAAGATAAACAGATTTCTCCGTCGGCAAGGTTGGTTCCCAGCACCACCTACTCACCCCCGCTCGCCCAGGCCCTGCTGTCAAAAACAACCCCGAATATGACAGCTCCGCACTCTCCCATACAAGTGTCATCTCGGGATCATCGGGACCCCTGGGGTGCGGATGGGTAGCACCACTTGGGCTTCTTGGAGGAGGTAAAGGCAAGACAAGAGGTGAGCGCTCAGGACAGGCAAGATGGGAAGATGAGTCCCTAGCAGCTCTCTGATGCCGTAACAATCTCAGTGTTCGGCAGGGGCTTATGTGCTTCTTGCCAACATCTCTCTGGAAACTCGTGTCCCTATCACCTTGCTGCTGGCTGGGCTCCAGTTCTCAGGGTGGCCAAGTCCCTCTGGCCCAGACGGAGAGCATCCACCAAGCACTCTGGCAGCTTCTTAGTCTGTTTGCTATCTACAGTTCTGTTGCCGGCGGTGGAGGGAATGAGAGCAGTTACCTGGAAGAGACTGAAATCATCATGCAACAGTGTTGCTCCAACAGTTCTGTGAAAACGTGACAGGTGACTGTTTCCACTGGTGAATAATTTGGAGGATGATAGCAGGCCAGGAGCAGTTTGGTCACAAAAAGCCACAGGGCCTGCTCTCAAAACCCTTCCCTGTGTGGCAAAGGCAGTCAGCTCTGTCATCGGGACAATGACACTTTCCTATTGGCATGATTTGCAAGCCTAGATTTAGCTTTGCACAACCAAGGCCCCACCTATGTTGAAGGACTCCAGGCTGTCCCTTAATGGATTCACACACACACACACACACACACACACACACACATATCTCATGCTTGGTGGCAGAACTGCTACTCACTGTCTGTTGGCTCACGTGTTAATGTCATCTAAAATAACATTTCCACAGTAACATCTAGCTTGGTGTCTGAGCAAGTAATGGGGCACCATAGCCCAGCCAAGTTGACCCATCAAGTAATCCATCATAAACACCCATGAGGCACCCAACATTACTCTGGACACTGACATAGCAGTGAACCAAAGGGACAAGATTTCTGCTCTTGGGGTCCAGCGTTGGGTGCAGTGAGCTAAGTTGTCACCTATAACGCTGGCATTCCATGTGGCAGTGCTGGTTCAAGTCCTGGCTGTTCCACCTCTTATCCCGCTTCTGCCTGGGAAAGCAGATGGCCCAAGTACTTGGGCCCCTGCCACCCATGTGGGAGCTAATAAGCAGATACATAAATGAGTAAATAATTAAATAAATCTTAAAAAAAAAAAAAGATTCCTGTGGGGCTGGCGCTCTGGTGTAAAGCTCCAGCCACAGTGTCAGCATCCCATATGGGTGCCAGTTCGAGTTCTGGCTGCTCTACTTCCAATCCAGCTCTCTGCTATGGCCTGGGAAAGCAGAAGATAGTCCAAGTCCTTGGGCCCCTGTACCCATGTGGGAGACGTGGAAGAAGCTCCTGGCTTCGGTTCAGCACAGCGCCAGCCGTTGCGGCCATCTGGGGGGTGAACCAGCAGATGGAAGACCTCTCTCTCTCTCTCTGCCTCCACCTCTCTGTAACTCTGCCTTTCAAATAAATAAATAAATCGAAAAAAAAAAATTCCTGTCCCAAGGAGCTGATGCTCTTAGGAATGAGTCTGAAAGCAGTTTCCAGGATGAGTTGGCAGTGGGAAGGAGGGCAGTTGGGTGGGTGGGGGATATTGGGATCAGGAGGAGGATCCTGCATTAGCATGAAAGGCCCAACAATAGTAATGTTAAGATTGGTATGGGGAAGTGATCAAGGAGTGGCAAGAGCTTCCCAAAGTTTGTTTTGGAGAAAGAATCAGGGGCCAACATTGTAGCATAGCAAGTGAAGCCAGCATCCCATATGGGCGCCTGTTTGTGTCCTGGATGTTTCACTTCTGATCTAGCTCTCTAATGGTCTGGGAAAAGCAGCGGAGAATGGCCCAAGTGTTTGGACCCCTGCCACCCATGTGGGAGACCCGAAAGAAGATCCAGGCTCCTGATTTTGGCTTGGCCCAGCCCTGACCATTGTGGCTATCTGGGAAGTGAACCAGAGGATTGAAGCGCTCTCTCGCTTGCTCGCTCTCTCTCTCTTTCTCTTGCTGTCTCTTTCTCTCTGTAACTCTGACTTTCAGAATAAATAAATCTTTTTGGAAAAAGAACCAGGTGCTGGCTCTGTGGCGTAGCAGGTAAAGCTACCAATACCGTATGGGTATTGGTTCGAGTTCCGGCTGTTCCATTTCACATCCAGCTCTCGGTTATGGCCTGGGAGGGCAGTAGAAGATGGACCAAATCCTTGGGCTTTGTACCCGCCTGGGAGACACAGAGGAAGCTCCTAGCTCCTGGCTTTGGATTGGCCACGCTCTGGCTGTTGCAGCCATTTGGGGAGTGAACCAGGGGATGAAAGACCTCTCTCTCTCTCTCTGCCTCTGCTTCTTTGTAACTCTGCCTTTCAAATAAATAAGTGAATCTTTTTTTTAAAATTAAAAAATAAAAAAGCTTAAAAGAACCAATCATCATTTAAGTTCTAGGAAGAGTACCAACTATTCATTTCATGACATATAGTGGCCTTCATGACATAAAGCCTGCTCAACATGTTTGCACTGACATTCCGGGATACCTGGATTCACAAAACTGGGTCAAATTTTTATCACTATGACTTTCTTTATATATACAAGTAATCCCTGATGTACAAATTCTGATGGTTTGACCTAACAGTTTTTTGACTTTCCAATGATGAGAAATGTGATACACATTCTACAGAAACTGTACTTTAGAATTTAGAATTTTTAAAGTTTATTTATTCGTTGTTATTTAATTGAAAGGCAGAGAGAGAGAGAAAGAGATAAAGAAAGAAAGAATCTTTCATCTTCTGGCTCACTCTTCAGATGCCCACAACAGCCAGGGCTGGGCAAGGCCAAAGCCAGGAGCCAGAACTCCATTCAGGTCTCCTGCATGGGAGTTAGTGACCCAGCCACTCGTGCCACCACTCACTGCCTGTTAGGAGTACGTTAGCAGGAAACTAGATTGGAACCAAAGTAACTGGGACTCCAAGCAGACACTCTGTGAGGGAATGCAGGTGTCTCAAGTAGTGGCTTAATCACTGTGGCACAACACCCAGCGACTCTTGAATTTTGATCTTCTTCTGGGCTAGTGGTGTGTGGCGTGATGCAGGAGGCAGCATCGAGCCACAGCTCCCGGTCAGCCACCAGATCAGGAGGGGAAATGACTGACAGCGTACCGTGCTGCTAAGCTGTCATGTTTTGTAGGCTGGACAAACCAGATGCATTCCTAGTCTATTTTATTTTATTTATTTTATTTGACAGAGTTACAGAGAGAGTGAGACAGAGAGAAAGGTCTTCCTTCCATTGGTTCACCCCTCAAATGGCCACTATGGCCGGCGCTGCGCCAATCCAAAGTCAGGAGCCAGGCGCTTCCTCCTGGTCTCCCATGCGGGTGCAGGGCCCAAGCACTTGGGCCATTTTCCACTGCCTTCCCGGGCCACAGCAGAGAGCTGGACCTGAAGAGGAACAACCGGGACTAGAACCCGGTGCCCATATGGGATGCTGGCACCACAGGCAGAGGATTAACCAAGTGAGCCAGGGCAGAGGGCCCAGCCTCTATCATTTTCGACTTCTGGTAGGAATATCAGAACTCATCCCCACTGTACGTCAAAGAGCATCCATCTGACCAACCATGCCTGCTTGTGCTACTTCAACAAAATCCCAAGGATTGAATAATTTATGAAGAACAGAAATGTAATCTCTCACAATCAAGGAGACTGGACAGACCAAGACCAACTCTATGGCAACTTCAGGGTCAAGTGGGGCCTGTTCCCTGTTTCCAGGATGGCACCTCGTTACAGTGTCCTCACGTGGCAGAAGAGACACAAAGGAACGAACCTGAATCCCACCCAGGAGGGCGCCATCTTCGAGACAGAAACACCTCCTAAAAACCACACCTCTTAACACTAGCATGTTGACCACAAAATTTCGACACATGCAGTTTGGGAGATAGAATTCTATTTGGCTACCACTGAGCATTAAGTATTTTGAAAAAGCAGGGGTGGGCCTTTGGTACAGCCATTAAGATGCTTTTCAGGATACCCACATTCTATATTAGAGGGCCTGGGTACGAGTCCTGGCTTTGCTTCCAATTCAGCTTCCTACTGGTGTGCATTCTGGCAGACGGCAGTGATGGCTCAAGTACATGGGTCCCTACCACCAATGTGGAAGACCCAAATTGAGTTTCAAGCTCCTGGCTTTGTTCTGGCCCAGCCTAGGCTGTTGTGGGAATTTGGGGAGTGAACCAGTGGATGGAAGATTTCTCCCTTTCTCTTTCTCTCTCTGCTACTTGGTCTTTCAATTAATTTTTAAAAAAGAACAATCAGACCAAGATTGCTGACTGGGTCTCATAATGGAGTGTAGAATAAACCATCCTTAACTTGAAAACAGCAAAATACAAGGTCTGATCACTAGTTTTCAGAATGTGTGATAACCTGGCCTCAGACAAGCCTGGACTAGACCTAAAACAAATCAGATTACAAATGAGGATACCAATCTGATCACCCAGTCTTATTGCAGGAAGCCGAGGGAGTGAAATCTGAAGGGAAGAGAAGCCTGGGCAGAGCCAGGAGCCTGGAAGACGAGTATTAATCCCACCCTCCTGGGCAGTGAGTGTTTGGAATCAGCCAAGAGCAGCCAGAAAGTGGCAGGTGTGCAGGGCTCCCATGCTGCCTCCTGGGCTCAGCTGTGGAATCAGATCACTGCTGGGAGGGGCTTTAACTTAATTACAATCCGCATTTGTCCTGATTACATTTGGAAGTGTTCTCTGTGGTACAGCGGCACTGTGGTATTTAGCAATATTAGGGATAGGCTGAACTTGTCTTACTCCAGGATGGCAGCTGCCAGATCAGAGACCATGTGTCCACGGTTGCCAGCCAGCCAGCCATTGCTGGGTGTCCCTCATCTCCTTTCCTAAGCCTGGCCTGGGGTCAGACTGCTACAATGGCTGTTGGGTCTATGTTTAGGCCAAGTCAGGCCTGCAGTATAGGGTCATCTAGAAAGGAGTCCCAGTGTCCCATCAGTCTGGGGCCAGCTGGAATCTGGCTATAATGAGCTGAATCATCTCTCTTCCCCTTGTTCATACATGCTTCTCGCCTCCAGGCTCACCACTGCCCCAGACAAGCTGGGAGGCAATAAAATCATAAGATAGCTTGTCATTAGACATCTGTTGTGGATACAACAGAAAAATCTCCCAACTATCTAGAAGAATGCGTGACTACAGTGGTCAGGGGCAACTTCCCAAAATAGGTGGACACTGAGTTGGGCCTGGTGAGAGAGAATTCAGCCTTATCAGGTGCTTAGAATACCCATGGTGACTCTTTATGGAAGGATGGCACTTGTGCAAGCACTATGCTCAACAGTCTGCATATAGCTCACTCTTCATGCCCCGTCAGGTCAACTAAATTGGCTGTTGATTCCCTGAATCCGGAAGAGTTTCATGCACATAGTAGGTGCTCATTAAATATCTGTATCCACTTGAGAATAGGCATTACGATTCCTGTCTCATAGGACTGTTGGAATTCAGGCTTCAAGGAACCCATGGAAGTCACAGAGATGGAGTCAGGAGTGACAACCAGCTCTTGCTGACCTAGAGCTCCTACTCTCATCCACTCTGCTGCTCTGGAACTACCTGGATTTTAAATACAGCAGTGCCCCAAACCTGTAGTGTATGGACCATAGTAAATGCTAAGACAGACACACCCAATATACTGGCAAATTACTGTACGTGAAATAATTAAAAGAATTCAGCATGGTGCTGGTGTTGTGGCACAGTAGGTTAAGCCACCAGGTGCGATGCCACCATTTCATACAGAAGTGCAGGTTCAAGTCCCCATTACCATGCTTCTGATTTAGCTTCCTGTTCACAGATCTAGGAAGGCAGTGGAAGATAATCCAAGTAGTTGGGTCCCTGCCACCCATATGGGAGACCTGGATGGAATTTCTGGCTCCTGGCTTTGGTCTGGTGTAGACCTGGCCATTGTGGCCATTTGGGAAGTAAACCATTATAGATGGCAGATCCCTTTCTCTCTCACTCCCTCCAGTACCATAGCTCTGCCTCATAAACAAATAAATCTTTTATAAAGAGTTTAGAGTTCTACCTTTCCCCATCTTTTTAATTTTTATTTATTTGAAAAGCAGAGAGAGAGAGAGAGAGAGAGAGAGAGAGAGAGAGAGATGGATGGGCAGAGGTGTTTTTTCCTCTACCATGTTGCTCATGGTTGAGTCTTTGAATTCTCTTTTATTTCATACATTTTTGAGTTTCCACTTAATTTTTCAGTATTTGCGTCTTGTCCCAATAAAATTGTAAGTGAAGTGTTTGCTTTCAGGGTCCATTTCTATTTCATCCTACTGTGTCTAACCAAGGGCTGCCATATTCCAGGGCATTACCAAGTCTCCCTTGGATTAAAGAACCTGTTCTAAAACTCTCCATGGGCGTGTCTTCCACAGGCATCCAGAACCTTCTCTTCTTTCCATTAGCAGTTCTTTCAGTTGGTCTGTTTCTGTGATGGGAAGATGTGAAGAAGCCCATGTCCTGCCCTCACAGGGCATCCACATGGCAGGTGACACAGACACGATTATAAATAACCACAACTCAAAATAGGAAGGAGCAGTTCCACGAGGGCATCACAGATAAGGCAGAGCAAAGCATGTCGGAGGAGGGAAGAGATGGTTTCCTGTGTTGAGAACAGGGCAGGGGGTTTCCAGGATGTTCACCGACTTCTGCCACTCGCCCCCATCAAAGAGAGGCAGCCTTGGAAGACTTCGGAGGATACAGCTGAGTAAGTGGGTGCCTGAGCAACTAGGAAACCCAGGCTTGTCTGCAGCCCTGGGAAAACGTCTGCACTGGCTCTGCACTGCAAAGTAAAACCCAGTCTGAAAGAACTACATCGACCACGCAGAGTTTGAGAAGAGGATGGAGAGCAATACCCGGCTTTGGTAATGAAAACAGCAGTCATTTAAAATTTGATTAATTAATTAAGTTCATTTTACTTGAAAGGCAAGAGAGAGAGAGACAGAGCGAGCGAGAGCGAGCCTGAATGCTCATCCTTGTCTTTTGGTTCATTTCCCAAATGCCTGTAACACCCAGAGCTGGGGCAGGGCAAAGCCAGAAGCCTGGAAATCAATCTGAGCCTCCCAAGTGGGTGGCAGGGATCCAGCTACTCTTGGGTCATCACTTGCTGCCTCCCAGGGTGCTCATTAGCAGGAAGATGGAGTTGGGAGTGGAGCTGGGACTTGAATCCAGGTACTCTGATATGAGAGTCAAGTATCCCATGTGGCATCTTTTTTTTAAAAAAGGATTTATTTATTTGAAAGGCAGAGTTACAGAGAGGCAGAGGCAGAGAGGGAGAGGGAGCAAGAAAGAGAGAAGACAAAGAGAGAGAGAGTCATCCATCTGCTGGTTGACTCCCCAAATGACCATAACAGCCAGAGCTGTGCTGATCTGAAGCCAGGTGCCAGGAGCTTCTTCTGGGTCTCCCACGTGGCTTCAGGGGCCCAAGAACTTGGGCCATCTTCCCCTGCTTTCCCAGACCATAGCAGAGAGCTGGATCGGAAGTGGAGCAGCCGGGACTTGAACCGGTGCCCAGCACTGCAGACCCGGCTTTAACCCGCTGTGCTTTTTAACCAGATGCCAGCACTGCAAACTCGGGCTTTAACCCACTGTGCTACAGCACTGGCCCCCCATGTGGCATTTTAAAGGTGGTGCCATATGCCCTCCTAGCAGTGGTCACTTTGGAGTGAAAAAAGTTTTGGGAGTATGGAGAGAGCAGAAGCTAGCCTGAAAGAACATTGGGAATCTACTGAAGAAATGGAGACATTCAGTCATTTGCTGAATGTAATGTATTAGGTAGCCAAAGCACTGGACTAGACACTGGAGGACAGAGAAATACATGGGACAAACTCTCTGTTCTTTGGAACTGGCAGTCCATGAGTCTTCTCTCAAGGAGACCGGGGGCTCCATGAAGAGAGCACTAGGACGATAGCTCCCCAAGTAGGTGGAGAAAGATTTGTTTAGTCTTGTTTTTTAAGACAAGGCTGACCAGGGCGTGGGTTCATGCTGAGGGGAGGCAGTTAGAGTTGGAAATCTGGAAACATCAGAGCAATGAGTTAACTAGAAGAGAAACCCAGAGAGCTGTGTAGAAGGCTCAGACCATGCCAGAACTGTGCTGCACATTTCTATAAGCCATCCTATGCCACCCTCCTAACAACCCTACACAGCAGTGATTATCAGCAATGAGGAGACTGAGGTGAGAGCCACATAGGAAGCAGGTGTGAACGGAGATGTGAAGCCTGGTCCTTCGAGAATTCCATGGCTGCAGGGAATGTGGCCGAGACGACACTCAACTGAGTGCCAGACTCACTCCAGCTGGTCTGCACTGAAATGAGCTGCAGTCTTCTCGGCTGGTGTTGACCTGAGCTTTTCACAAAGTTCCGAGCAGTGTGGCAGGGGTAAGGGTGAACTGGCACCATCCCCCTCCCCGTCAGACTGTCCTGGGTCCACCTACGGAAAGTTCTGGCACAGATCCAACTCTTGGTCCAAGGTCACCTGCTCCTTTCTCACCTCAGACCTCAGACCCCCACCACCACCACTGAATCATTCTTGGATGCTATAGTTTCTTCCTTTGACAAATTCTCAGTACAAGGGTGGATGCCTAGTCAAGAAGTCAAGATGCTGGTTAGGACAACAACATCCGGTGTCAGAACCCCCAGGTGTCAGTCCTGGCTCTGGGTCCCAATTTCCAGCATCCTGTTAACATGTACCCTGGGAGGCAGTAGTGATAGTTCAGGTGTTGGGGACCCTGCACCTAAATGGGAGTCCCAGCTCCCAGCTTTGACCCTGGCTCATTCTCAGCTGTTGAGGACTTTTAGGGTGTGAACCAGTTGGACAGTTCTCTCCCCTTCCTAATGAAAAACAAAACAAAAATCTCCCAACCCATGCAGGTGCAGGCAAGCAGGCCCCACCTATCATGGGTTGGGCCCTTCTGACTTAGAACGGTGCCCAGCACACAGAACTGACCGACAATATTTGTACCAAATTTATACCAAAGGAGTACAGGCTTTGGAGCTGACATACAGATTCCAGTTCTTTTCTATTACCTAGAAGCAGCGTGATTCAGGACAAGTTACTCAGTCTTTATCTAAGAAATGGGCTAACAAAACTTACTCTGGGGCCAGTGTTGTGGTGTAGTGGGCTAAGCTGCCGCTTGCAATGCTGGCATCCCACAGGAGGGCAGGGTGAAGTTCTAGCTGCTCCACTCTGGTCCAGCTCCCTGCTGACATGCCTGGGAAGTCAGCAGAAGGTGGCCTAAGTGCTTGGGCCCCTGACACCCACATTAGAGACCTGGATGGAGTTCCAGGCTCCTAGCTTTGGCCTGGCCCAGCCCTCACCACTGGTGGCCATTTGGAGAATAAAGCAGCAAATGGAAGATATATTCTCTCTCTCTCTCTCTCTCTCTCTCTCTCTCCCTCCCCCCTACTCTGTCATTCAAATAAATAAATAAATCTTTAAAAACAAAGCTAGAGAGTCTGGTGCTTGGAGAGGTGCCATTGTTTTCTTGTACATAAGGTCCTTCCATGTCTATATCCAAAGTTCTTATATATTTCTTTTCTTTCTTTCTTTTTTTTTTTAAGAATTCGCTTTTATTTATTTGAAAGACAGATCTTTCTTTCTTTTTTTTTTAAGAATTCGCTTTTATTTATTTGAAAGACAGAGTTACAGAGAAAGGTAGAACCAGAGAGAGAAAGAGAGGTCTTTCATTCTGCTGGTTCATTCCTGAAATAACCACAGTGGTCAGAGCTGAGCTGGTCCAAAGCCAGGAGCTTCTTCCAGGTCTCCCATGTGGGTGCAGGGGTCTTTGGGCCATCTTCTACTGCTTTCTCAGGCCATAGTAGAGAGCTGGATCAGAAGAGGTGCAGCAAGGACTTGAACCAGTGCCCATATGGGATACAAATGCTGCAGGCTGGGGCTTTAACCCACTGTGCCATAATGCTGCCCCCTATTCTTCCTTAACAAATTGAAAAAGGTCTATTTTTACATTTTAGATCTATGAATGGAACATTATAAATGACCATCAAATGATAAAATTATTGAAAAGATTTTCTAAAAAAGCTATTATGGACTCCCCTAATAGAGTTCGTTGGTGGCATTGTGAGATGCATGGCTGACTTTGGAGCAGAATTTGCTCACCAGGCCAGGGGAGAGAAAGCCACAGCCTTGACTGGGAAGTCCTCTTTCCACAAGCACTGAAGAGGGAGACCCTGGCTATGCTCTTGCTCACATACCACCTGCTCCCATTCTGCAGATGGGCTGGGGCAAGAGCAGGAGGGAATGTTCTAGGTGCATCCACCCAGCCTCCCCTACCCATCGAAAAGCCAGCACCCAGGGAGTCTGCACGGTGGTGCTGCTGGCAACCCTCTGCCCACTGCTGTTCTACCTCTCGAACCCTGAAAGACAGAAAAGACCTGGGTTACTAACTGTGCTTTTGGAAGCATACGGCTCATTAGTAATCAAGAAGGACTTTCCTTAACAAGACGTATGCTGCTGTCAGTGAGACTTGGCCGGTGTGTGATGTGATCTTTCTGGCAAACGAACATCATCTGCCTGAGAGGAAGCTGTCCTGCCTGCTCCACTTTGTCAGACAAGGAATCACCATGGGTTCTTTTCTTTTTTGAATGTCAAAGAAAAGTCTTGCATGGGGTCTGAAAGTAATCTTCAGAATGGATACATCTTCGGTTTCCTACTGAGGCTGGTACAGAAGAAAACGCTGACAACCTAACATTCGAAAGGTCAAGATGAGCCCCCAGGATCATTTGATTTGGCCCCTAATTTCCCAGCCTGAGAACTTGTGCTTAGCACATGCTACGTGTGTAAAGCGCTTGGGACCAGCTGGTAGAAGAGATGGGCCACTCTAGTTCTACTCCCTCCCCAACTCTTACAATCTCCTCCTTCTTAGCAAAGGCGGAACAGTCTATCTGAACCTTAACTATTTCAGATACAGATGTACGTTTCTTCTTTTATCTCCCTCTCCCCTTCCTTCTCTCTCTCTTCCATCCTCTCTCCTCCCCTCCCTTCTTCTTCTGTTTCTTGAGAAAAGTCAAAGGTGGCCAGAGTTGGGAGAATTTTTATGTGAAATTTACTTTATAGATCAAGATCTGGCCTTGGGTAAAATTTAGAATTCTGCACCCCCCCCTTCTCCTACCCCCACCATGGGCCTCAAGTCCTCTTCCTGCCCTGCTCACTGTCCACAACACTGATTCTGCTCAGAGCGACCCAAACAGGACTGGAAGGTCACATTGTGGGGGCCTCTTCAGCTTCGCTGCTGTCAGAGATTGAGGCGGCAAAACTGTATCTGTGATCCCCTGTGTGGCAATTAGGCAACTGTCAGCCCAACTGGCCATTTGTGCCTCCTGAACAGCATGCAAATGGCTGATTGTGGGTGCAATTCCCCAGCACCTGCTCTCTGGTATCTGCAGGTTTGTTTCTAAGCAAAGCGAAGGACGCAGTGGGAAGTTGTCCCCTGTCCTCTTGGACCTGCCCACTGGGAAGACAGACAACTTTGATGTGTGTGGAGCAAGCAAGAGAGTGGAAAATCCAGCCCCGCATCGGCAGCAGGGTTTTTAAAGTCAGTTTAGAGGCAGCTACTAAGCAGGCGAGTTTTCAGGCTCCTTTTCAAAGCCGAGGCGAGACTAACAAATGGTCAGCCGGTCCCTGCTGGAAACATGAATGAGTGGTGCCACCTCCTGGCAGAGACGACTTCCAAGAGAAGGCTGCGAAAACCGTGGCTGCCATGTTTTGGGCACCAGGAAATTCGGAGCTGGGCGAAATTGCAGACTTTGTTCCAGTCCAACCCCCTCACTTTCCAGGAGAGGAAACCTGGGCCTGGAAAAGCAACGTGATAGTGTCGGTGGCAGAGTGAGAACGAGGAACTGAGCCAACGCCCGTGGAATCGTGCACAGTGGCATCCTTACAACAACTAGATCAGGAAGATGTGTCATCTCCCAACTTCCGGGTAAGAGAAGTGAGGCTCAGAGGGGTCCAAGTGATGGCTAACCAGTGACCAAGTTCCCTTCCCTTTATGGTATTTCCTAGGGACCTTTCAGACGCACACATGTCACGTGCAACAGGCAGGAGAGCCAGGCTCCTATGTGTCTGCAAACACAAGGCCACGTTGCCCTGGTCACTGGTCCTGTCAGCCAGAATGGGAACAGGCTCATTCTGTGGAGGGGGTGGTCCCCAGGGAGGAGGTAAGTTGTTCCCGAGCAGGCAATTGGTGAATATCATTCATCAAGACACCTTCTCTCCACTGTTTTTCTTTTGTTCCCCACAAAAGTCAGACCAACTTCTTCTTTGGAAAACACGTCCTTATGTGGAACACAGTTGAAACCCAACAGACACTTGTTAACTACTACAGCAGGCAATTTGGAGATCATGTGTTCATTCAATGCTATCACCTTTCTCTCTCTCTCCTCTCTCTCTCTTTCTCACACACACACACACACACACACACACACACACACACACTCCTCTCCAATTCCTTATCTAGCTGGAACACCTCCAGAAAATCCACTAGTTTCAGAGGTGTCCTATTTCTAGTGAGCACCTGTCTTTCAAATGATTCCTGCCGTGGGGTGGGTGTTCGGCACGGTGGTTGAAATGCCATTTGGGATGGCCATGTCCCATAGTGGAGCCCTGGGTTCGAGTCCCATCTCTGCTTCCAGTGGAATTTCCTGTTAATGTGCACCCGGGGAGGCAGCAGGTGATGGTTGGGTTCCTACCATCCATGAAGGAGACCTGGGTTGAGCTTCTGGTTCCTGGTTTCAGCCTGGCTGAGCCCTAGCTATTGCAGGCAAATGGGGAGTGAACCACTGGATGGAAGATCTCTGTCTTTGTGTCTCTCTGCTTTCAATTAACTGAAAATACAGAAAAATTTAAATTAAAAATTTTTTCCTATTGTTAAATCAGTTTGTCATCTGACAAGTTCGCTTCCTGGTCCTAGCTCTGGCCTCTTGGGCAACAGAGGATCTGTATCGTTTGTCTTCCAGGTGGTAGTAGTCCAGTTTCCACTGCACACTTCTCCTTCAATGTCAGTCAGGGCAGGAACCATGTCCTCCTGACACCAGCTTGGTGGGGCCAGCGTTGTGGCATAGTGGGTAAAGCCACCACCTGCAGTGTCAGCAATCCATTGGTGCTGGTTCTAGTCCTGGCTGCTCCACTTCCAATCTAGCTCTCTGCTCTGGCCTGGGACCTGGGAAAGCAGTGGAAGATGGCCCAAGTGCTTGGGCCCTGGGCCTGTGGGAGCTCTAGAGGAAGCCCTGGTTCCTGGCTTTGGATTGGCTCAGCTCCTTCTGCTGTTGTAGCCATCTGGGGAATGAATCAGCGGATGGAAGACCTCTCTCTCTCTTCCTCTGCCTCTCTGTAACTGTGTCTTTCAAATAAATAAAAGAAATAAATCCTTAAAAAAAAAAACCTAGTTGGTTCCTCCCATGGTCCTTGACAAAGCTTCCCTTGTCACCACCCAGCCCCCATCTCTGGTCTTACAGTGTCCCCAGAGCCTACCGAGAGGACTGGCAGGTGAGGAACAGGGCTGACTTCTCTCATGTGGGTCCAGGAACACCCAGGCAAGCACTGCCCACTTCTAGACCATTCTGTGGAACAGACACCCTTGGAAGGCCAGCTGCCCAGTGCTTGCAGCTGAACCTTTTCCCAACTGACACAAGTGCCTGCTTTGTAGCTGCCTGCTTTCCTAATACAATCCCCATCCCTGGGCTCTCGTCTGCAAAATGAGGGACCTGGACCCCATTATCTTTATGGCTCTCTTCAGGTTTCTGCTGTAAGCACTGTTGGCTGCACCAGCAATCCTGAGTGTCTACACTTGACTCTGTAAATGGAAATGGCATTTTTTATTAATGGTTTACAGTCACAAATGTCCTTGATTTACATTCTAATATGTTCCTTCCTGGCAATAATTTTCATAATTGTTACAGGTTATTTGGAAGAGTGTGTGTCGGGGGCAGTTGCAGAATTTGTTCCGGCCAAGTTGGGGAATCCTAAATGTTCCACATGATCCCACTCTGCCCCCCTCTCCTCCCACTGGCCACCCATTCCTGAGGTCAGGGCAGGAACCATGTCCTGCTGACACCAGCTTCTATCATTCAGTTGCCCAGAGAAAATGGGGAGTGGGGAAGGAGCTGTGACATGGGCTGTTGGCCTCTGTCCACCAAGCCCCAGGCCGAGGGACACACTGAGTGCATTGGCTGATGAGCCTGAGAAACCCAGGACTGCTAACTGGTGTCAGGACTTCTCCAGGTCTCTGTGTCTCCATCTGCAGAATGGGATTGGTACTGACACCTGTCTCTTCTGTCCCAGGAGGTGGCTCTGAGGGGTTAATGAGCAAACAGGCTGTGCACATCAGGCTCAGTTTAAATATTATCAAAGCTAATGTTCCCATGTAAGGATAATTTTTTTAAAAGATTTATTTGAGAGGTAAAGAGGTAGCGTTACAGACAGAGACAGGCAGAGACAGAGAGATCTTCCATCTGCTGATTCACTCCCCAAATGGCCATAATGGCTGGGGCTGGGCCAGGCCAAAGCCAGGAGTCAGAAGTTTCCTCTGGGTCTCTCACGTGGGTACAGGGGGCCCGAGCACTTGGGCCGTGTTCTACTGCTTTTCCAAGCCATAGCAGAGGGCTGGATCCAAGAGGAGCAGCCGGGATACAAACCGGCACCCATGTGGGATGCTGGTGCTGCAGGCAGAGGCTTAGCCCACTACTCCACAGCGCTGGCCGCAGCATAAGTTTTATGACCAAGATTATCATTATTATTTTTCATTACAACTAGCGTCACTAGATGTAGAACACTATCCTTACCTAGATCCATCCATGTGTAGAGCACATCTTCATTTGAGCGATTACTGCATTTGTTGTGATGGAGATGACACAGAATCCAGACCATCTAATTATTCTGGCATTTGCTCTTCCTATCGGGGCAAAGCACCCTGTGCAATCAGTGATGGTTGCCTGACTGTGGCTACTCAGGCTCCATTAATTCCAACTCTGACTTCTAAATCTCTGACAGACAAGGGGAGGGTACAACCAGGGCTGATGTTCCAATTCTCTATTAGAGCTGCTGCAGTGGCTGCCACTGCATGGGAATAATCATTGAAAGAGAAGAGACAAGAATATCTTCATTGCCTTGTAACCTCTCCTTAGCTGTGAAGCAAAGTGGCCCTTCCAGCTCCCCCCAGCGCAGGCCTGTTTTGAGTGGAAAGCTGTAAAGGGAGTGCTACCCTGTCATAATCACCAGTGCTATTTAAAGGGCTAACCCAGCTCTGCAGGCCTGTGGCCCCAGGAAAACACCTCTACAACTGCCTTTACCTTCTTGCCTTGCTCAGCTTGGAGCTCGAGGTCCTAGCAGAACTCACACAGGAGTCCCAGGAAGGGAGCCAAGGCTTCAGTCCAGGCCAGAGCCTTCTCCTGTGCCAGGCCATGCTGGGAGGAGGGTGAGAAGACCACCTTTCCCCGTCTCACACAGACAACTCTTGGAAGCCAGGATCTATTTCCTTAGCAAAATAAAATAACATGAGTAGAAATCCAAGGATCACCAGACAGTTGGTTAAAATGAATTAATGGCAACAAGTGACACTATAATTAAAATTATCCTGAATGTCTAGCATAATAACATTTTTTATTATTTATTTATTTTTTGACAGGCAGAGTTAGACAGTGAGAGAGAGAGAGAGAGAGAGACAGAGAAAGGTCTTCCTTTTTCCATTGGTTCACCCCCCCTAAGTGGCTGCTGTGGCCGGCGCGCTGTACTGATCCGAAGCCAGGAGCCAGGTGCTTCCTCCTGGTCTCCCATGTGGGTGCAGGGCCCAGGGACCTGGGCCATCCTCCACTGCCCTCCCGGGCCCCAGCAGAGGGCTGGACTGGAAGAGGAGCAACCGGGACAGACTCTGGCACCCCAACCAGGACTAGAACCTGGTGTGCCGGCGCCACAGGCGGAGGATTAGCTTAGTGAGCCACGGCACCAGCCTAGCATAATAAATTAACACAATAAATCCAGGCCTGCACAGAGCAGGTGAGTTCGTAATTGTGGGAATGAAAATGATCCTAAATGCATCAAGGAAGAGTAAAACAGGATATCTGCAAAGCGACAACTAACATTTAGGAACGTGAGAAGATAGCAGACACAGACCTCAAACTCTGGAGGAAAAAGGTTACCAAGTGGAAATTTTTATTATCATGTGAGTAGAGGGTGAAGCCAAGCTATTTTCAGAAATGTAAAGGTTCAAGCTATTTTATTCTTCCTTAGGAATTTACCCAAAGAAATGTTCTAGAAAAATAAGGAACAAATTGAGGAGGGAAAAAAAATAGGATCTAGGGAATATTGGATCCAGTCTTAGAGGGTCGTGAAGGGATCCCAGGAATTCTTGGAACAAGCAGGCCAAACTGGGGCAGGCAGACAGGACTCCCAGGAAAGGCAGCACCAGGGACAATGCAGAGTTCATAGAACACTTGAGCTATAAAGAGTTTGGAAGTCATTGAGGGGTAGGATAGAGGCCATTGGCGGAATAAACATAAAATAAAGCAAATGAGAAATTCCTGGGGAAAAATAAAGCTAGTACAAAAAGTGGAACATTGATGACAGTGAATGTACTATTTGGAATGATACTGACCCTGACATAACAGTATGATTGTTGCTCACTGATTGTCAGCTGTTGCAATTGGAGTATAACAGTACTGGGGACCTAGGATGGTAAGAAGTAAAATAAAAGATCTAGATCATCTACAAAGCGGGAAATTCCTAATATGTACAATTGATCAACAAAGGAATTGAGGCCAAAACATTGCTTTATACATAGACATGGGAAATAGCTAAAACTCTAGGGGAAGAAGTAGGGATCCAGCAGTTGCACTCATACAGGTTTCAAACTACATTATCTCCTTTATATTTTCAAATGAGTTTCAATGTAAAGGAAATCTGCAAATCTGCAAAAAAATAGTACAAGGGTTTCTCATGTATCTTCCACCCATTTTATATAACCATAGATCAACGATGGGTGGCAAGGACCAACCACTGCAGCCATCACTGGCTGTAATGTACATACTAGCAGGAAGCTGGCAACAGAAGCAGAGCTGGGCCTTGTACCTGGGGACATGCATGACACAAAGTGCTTTTTTTTTGACAGGCAGAGTTAGAGAGAGAGAGACAGAGAGAAAGGTCTTCCTTTTCCGTTGGTTCACCCAATGGATGGCTGCTTCGGCTGGTGCACTGCGCTGTTCCAAAGCCAGGAGCCAGGTGCTTCTCCTGGTCTCCCATGGGGTGCAGGGCCCAAGGACCTGGGCCATCCTCCACTGCACTCCCGGGCCACAGCAGAGAGCTGGACTGGAAGAGGGGCAACCGGGACAGAATCTGGTGCCCCAACCTGGACTAGAACCCGAGTACTGGCACTGCAGGCGGAGGATTAGCCTAGTGAGCTGCGGCGCCGGCCCCAAATGGTGCTTTAACCTGTGAGCTCAACACATGCTCCTGTACCTTTAACTATGGAGGATGTAGAGTGTATTTTAATGTGTTGTTGGGCTGCTCATCTCTTACACCTTTTCTTCTGGGTTCTTCTGCCTATTCTTGCATTTGTGAAGTTTAATAGCAATAGTGTGGTGGTATCACATCTGAGTTTTAAATTAAGCTTCTAGAAAGAATAGGAGTTGTCTTTCCATTTGTTAGAAAATGCTCCCGCATTTGTCAGGACTGTCAAATTACATTTTAAAATGTATTTGTTTTTCAACCACTTCGGCAACTGTATTGCGCTTTCAGGAATGTGAAACCACACTGGAAATCAAATTTGTCACATTTTCTGCAGGAGAAAGACCAACATCTTACATGCTAATCTCAGAGGGTAAGTGATGTTTTAAAAGCCTATAGCTGATTGACCAATGCCTTTGATGAGGTTTTTATCAATGTCAGCTGCAGAGGGATGCTTTGGGCAGCCAGGAAATGCCAGAGATAGGGGATTATTTTCTTTTTTGGATCTTCCTCTCAGTGCTCAGCAGGAAGCCAGATCTTTCCCACCTAAGCCATAAAATTTCTTGAGAAAGATAAACAGCTTCTCTCTTCTTGCAGAGAGGGGAAGGGGAGGCCAGCATAACTGATGGAACCAATGAGTCGAGACAGAAACTTTCAAGAATAAAGGGAAAGAGAAAAAAGGAAGTGAGTGCATCAGGCTTTGTAGGCAGGACAGCCAAGTCCCTATAATGGAATAATCACACGTTGTCTGTATTGCACGTACCCGCTCACCTTCCTATCCTCACACACATGCATGTAAAAGATGACAGAAAATAATCGACCGAGACACAAAGAAACAACTGAGACAGAACACTCTGACTCAGCCACCCCAGCCAGAGAATCTTTCCCAAGCTCGCTTTAAAAATCACTGGGTGTTCAAAAAGCAAAGCAACAGACACATTAGTTTTCCAATTATTTTTAAGGTTCAACTATTTAGAAAATTGTACCCTTTATCACATCTATAAGTATTTTGAGACTATTCTTTACTAAAAGTCCTATTTTTAGAACTTAATAAGGTTATATGAAAAAAATGCAAATCTCGTATGTCCTACTGCCCAAAGTCCTAGGACTAGGGATGGGCAGCACACATCAAGTTTATCGGCACCCATTCTATCTGGAGGAAGGAACGGGTAATGACTATAACAACTGACACCCCAAACAGAGACGCCGCCTCCAAACCGCACCAGATCTCACGCAGGTGAAGTAATTCACCTGGAGGTCAGGCACAGTGGGACATGGGGGAGCTCGCTAGGCCTAGGCCCAAAGTTGGGCAGTTGTATGAAGCCTGGGTCAGGGGACCACCCAAAGAGGCTGACCTCACTTCTAGATCGAGATCTGCTCCTCATTTACTGTGTGACCAAAGGCAAACCCTTGCTGTGTCTTGTTTTACCTTTCTGAGCTATCAAGTGACAATGATGATTTGTGCCCTGTGTACTTTACTGGAATGGACCAAGATGGGATGATAATGTGAGAATGCATTACAGAGAATGAAAAGTGCTACTGAAATGTGAGAGTGACTCAGTGAGTGTGGCGTCCAGCTCTCTCCACTGTCCTAATTAGGAACAATTAAACAGCTTTCTAACGTATTTGTCATGATTTTAAAAAGGCTCCCCTCAGTGGCTGAGTCATCCTTCCAGCCACGGCTGCACATATGCTGGATCATTTTAAAGGCTCGACAATCTGTGCTCTACCAGCTAAACAACTCCCAACCCTTCCTCCACCTGGCCATCAGGCTTTGGAATGAGGACAGGGCTGGCACGGGGCTGGCAGGGCAGACGGCTGTTGAGTCAAAGGGAAAAAGTTCCTGTCATTTTGGAAAAGATTCTGTAGACTTGGAGAAGTCATCTCTGTTATATTTAACTGGGGAGCCAATATAATTACAGAAAACCTCACATTTATGTCTGTCCCATTTGGTGTAAGCATAGTTGTTCCCTGAGTTCATGCCCATGAATAGTAAGCATCTTTGAGTAATTCAATACTTGGGAGTATTTTGCGGCATGGAGGTTGGTGAAGTGTTTCTCCTACACACAAGTGAAATCTCATGCAGATGAGAACACAATCAGCAACCTACGCTGCAACCATGAGCACCATGCCCACACCGGGAACTCTGCTCCTACCGAACCTTTTGGTCTTAGGCTGGCTTCGAGTAATCAGAGCCCAGGAGGGACTGGAGAGGCCCCCAGGGCTCCTTCCCAGCCTGGGGGAAGCATCTCTTTCCCCAGGTCTGTCATTTCTGGACCAGGCTTTCCCTTATTTCAGTCTTGTAGGCACGGAAGGCAGAGTTCTTATTTGCTGTTAGGTTCAGGCGTGGGTGAGCAGGTGGGAGCTATCCAATTGCTCTTGAAGCTCTCTGTTCTTTCCTGCTAGGGGGGCAAGCCCAGAGGGGGTCACCTTTACCTGTTTAGGGTACTTCGGGTCACCTAGTCATTAGAGGGACCAGAGCAGAGGCGGCCTTCCCAGGGCCTGCCACCTGGCCTGCCCCGTCTTGGAGCTGCCAGTCTCACTGTAGGCGGCTGCTTGAGACCACAGGCCTCTGGTGCCATCCGTGCTGAGCAGCTTGCTCCCCCGTCTCCTTGGTGCCCTGTGAGGCTTCCCTACCTCAGCTCCCATCACTTCTTCCTCTCTCCAAGACGTCCCCAAAGGCCCCAGCACTCACTCCCATTGGGCCTAGGCCTAGCGAGCTCCCCCATGTCCCACTGTGCCTGACCTCCAGGTGAATTACTTCACCTGCGTGAGATCCCATGCCTCCCCTGATTTGGTTTCTCCACCCGCCTGCCTGTCCTTATGGAAGTAACAGGGCTGTTCCTGACTTGAAGTTACACGCAGGTGCAGGCTTCCCACGGCGCCCAGCCTTCCAGCACCTATGACTCAAAGGTGAAGAGTGGCGAGAGGCCCACGTCACAGGGCAGGGCAGCAAGGACAGGACATTTGGGGAAGCCGGGAATGGAGCCCAGGCCATCACCATGCTCTGGGTGTGCACACATGTTGGTAGGGGGATGGGCAGGACAGCAGCCCTGAGCTGAACCCGGCAACAGAGAGAACGGAGATCCTGGCATTCCCAGTAAAGAAAGAAGATAAACCCAAAAACTTGGTTTTAGTTAGAAAAACACTACCAAGTACGTGGCTTCTAGTCTTCCTTCAAGGACCTCCTCGGTTATTCTTTGGAACACAAAATATAAAATCTACTTCTCAGCAATGGTGTTTGATTGCCTCTGCTGTCTCCGTTCGCTGCACGCTGACCATGGCCCTTGCGTGGGCTCTCAGTTGTTTGCTGGTAACTTCCAAATTTCTACCCACTGGTAGATGCACATGTATGGGCCCGGGGATGTGCTCTGATGTCACCACATTCAGAACTGGGAGTTGTGTTTCTGGCAGCCCTCATGCAGGTGCCCAGTCATATGCTTAGGCAGCAGCCTGCATTCCTTTGTGCCCCTCCCTTTCCAACAAGAGCCCACTCACTTCTTCCCACTTCCCCAGGTCATCTCTCCCCTGCACTGCGATGCTCTCAAAACCGGTGCCCGCTCCCAGCCCTGCTGCCTTGAAACAAGCAGAAAGAACCTTCTAAAGTACACACAACGGTCTTCAAGATGTTTATGGAAAATGCATGACTTTCAAAACGAATGTTTTTGCACCAAAACAAACTAAATTCCATTTTCCATGAATTGTTTGAAGTTTCCTCAGATTGAATCCTATCACCCTTTGGCTTGTGAAGTTTCTAATAGTTCCCCCATTTTTCCTGATGGGATCCAGGTCAGATTCTTTCCACGATTTATTTCTATGTTCTCCTACGATTTCTCCAGACCAACACAATCTCTGCCATTTCACCCACTGGGAGTAACTGATAATTATCTCCGAGGAGTCCTCGCTTAATGTCACTCTTTCTTTTTTCACAGGCCACACACACTGCTGAAAATTAGAGGGCTGGGTCCAGTTCAAAGGCTTCAGCTGGACAGAGCTCCCAGCCAGGAGTTCTCCATCTGCAGCCGATTAGCCCTCCTGATGGCATTTTGTTATTCTCCTTGCACCAGAAAAAAACAAACAGATGCCGCTCCCACAGCCTCTGCCTTCCCCCATGTCATAGGGTTGGCTCCCAGGTGACCCCCTGCGACCCTGTGGAGTTCCTTCCTGGGCAGCCGCCCTCCCCTCCCTGTTGTCCTGTCTCATCACAGCCCTAGGTTTCTGGGTCTTTTTTACCCTGACAAACCGCCCCAGGCTCTGACCCCTTCCCCTTGTCCTGGCGATGGTCTTTCAAGGTCCCAGACCCAGCTGCCTGCAGCTTCCAGGACCCTCGGTCGGTATGGGACACCTTCAGTATCGGTGCTGGGGACAACTTCAGCTTTAGACAGTGGCTTGCAGCAAGATGCCTGCCCTGGCTCCCACAGCTCCAGCAGCCGACTCCGGCATGACTTGGGGTTCAACCAACCTCCCTGTATTTTCACCCAGTCTCTTACCCAAGGCTCTTCTAGTAAACATAACCCAGGTCAAAACAGTGAGCTTGCAATGCAAACCCAATTCCCTTTCCCAACAGCCCACCCCCCCTTATGCCTCCAAGCATAAAATTTTGGAATTGCCAACCACTGACTATCAATTAGGAGGTGCTTGATTTTCAACATTTGGTTTTTCTCAAGGAACTTGTACCATCTCTGGGGCTGCCGGGAGGGAGCAAGTTCATGTGGCACATCACCGGGTGAACAGCTTCTAGCTGTTTCTCAATTATCTTGTGTCCAGTGAAGCACAGCCCAAGGCCCATTCATTCCAGTGTCTCTGTCCAACGCCGCAGCACCAGATGCATGCTGCCATTTGAAATGTGGCCAGTGTGAGTTGACATGTGCTGTAAACCCAAAATACACTCTGGATTTTGAAGACTTAAGTGTCAAGAAGCTGAAAATTTGATAATTGATTATGGGTTGAAATGACACTTTGGATATGAATTAGAAAGAAATTATAATTACCATTACACATCACCAATATGTCTACTGGATAGCTCCGGACTAGACTGTGGCTCAAGGCAAAGTCTCACATGTCCTTACTGTACGCTATAAAGAAGGGCAGTGTTGCTGTGTATTTCTCTAGTCACCCACCTCCCTATCTCCTCAATGCCTAGATCCGTCATTAGAAGGACTTACAATACCACCCCCCTTCCTCTTCACATTGTCCCCAGCTAGCAATAGGGCAAGTATGCAAATTTCACCCTAGGGGCAGACACAGATACCTGAGTCCAGTAGGGACTGAGTTAACAGAGCTTTCTCTTTTTCTCTTCTCATGCTTCTCCCGAGGAGGCAGACAGAGGATAAAACACTGCGGAATTCCTCAGAGCTTAAAACCACACACCAGCAACATCTAGTCACCAGCATTGCACCGTTACAACAAACAGCAATCCTGAAAAAGCAAACCTACTTGGCGGCTAGCCATTCATCACTGAGAACTTGGTTATCCCTTTAGAGGGCTAAACATCAGATATTTCACTGTCATCAAGTCTGGGAGAATATTTATGCTACACTTGGACCAGTGCCCAGTGACTGAGTAGTAAGAAAGTCATTAATCTGGATTGTGTTTTCAAGCCTGAATCAATGAAAATCCTGTTTGTTTAAACTGAGATTATCCTTAGTCGACGGTGCTCATTACCTCTTATTAGTTTGAGAGACACAAGAATTTCTCATTTATAAAATGTGCTTATTAAAGAAAACTCTCAGCAAGGCATGGGGTGGCCTTGACAATAATTTTTCCTAAGAGAACTTAAATCAGGACCCAAGTAGTGCACTGAAGGTCGCTCATGCACCTACAGTCCCGGCTTTGATCTCTGTTTAACTTCATAAGGAGAAAAAACGCAGCTCTGGGGTCGTGAGATTGCTCAGGAACCGTCAGTTCCTTGGGCATCTGGAGGCCCTCCCCTGCCCTTCTCGCTGGATATTTAAAGCAGGTGTCAACACATCCATGATGAATGATTAGCAACTCTGGGCTGTGAACTGTTTTCATCCTTTCTTGGCTGTATTTGGATTTGGACCCACTTCATAACCCCAACCATGATTTCGCTAGAAAGAATACCAAACTCTCAAACAGAAAAGAGCAGCTGTCTCTCTGCACAATAAGGAAGCTCCTAAGGATGAGCTGATTCTAGCTTCAGGCCAACTGAACCCTGATGCTATTGAGAAAAACCGTAAAGCAGCAGTAGTGACTCAAGAATTTCTAACCGCTTAAGTTGAATTCTATGAGCTGCTGTTTATCTGTCTGGTATTTTACTGACATGAATGGAAAACCGAAGAGCACGCTACATAAGACAAAGTGCTTTTCAGGCAGAATCTCTATACTCCTTACCTTTCTGTCCTTGGCTTTTATCTTGCGTAGGCGGTAGGATTTTCCAGGACCAATCCAGACGATCTGACGCCCCACTAAGTGCTGCGACTTGGGAGCGGGATGAGATCTGGCTCTGTGGCTGTTCACCCTGAGATCAGCCAGGTGGGCCTAGTCTAGTCAAGGAAGCCTTGGAAGCAGAGGACTTTCTACACCTGGTGGCGGAAAAGGGCTGCAGGAGGGAAAGGAAAGCGAGATTTGCAGTGTGAGAGGCAGCGTTGGTTTGCAGGTGGAGCGGAGCGTAGGATGAGGAAGGTGGGTGCCATCTAGGTAAGCCATCTCCCCCCCACCCCCCAATGCTGAGAGGCAGCGAGGAGAGCAAGGCCTTTAGACCTACAGCCCCACGGAACCGGATTCTGCCAACAACCTGGAAGACCATGGAAGCAGGTAAGCGCCCAGCTGGCTGACGCTTGGTTTTGGTCTTGAGACCCTGAGCAGAGAACTCAGCTGAGCCCACGAAGACGTCTGAGCCACAGAGGCACAAGAGAATGCATGTTGGTTTTAGCTGCTGAGTTTGTAGCTATTTGTCGTACAGAAGAAAACGAACATACCTTGCTATTTCTCTGTTGGATTCCACTTCTCTTCTTGTTGTGGTTCCTCATCCAACCGGCTGACGAACTGTGTGGCCTCAGGTGAATTACTCCTCCTGGAGCCTATAAAACCTGCCTCACTGAGTTTTTATGAAGATTAAATGGGATCCACGTAAAGTGTTTACTGGCAGACCTGGGCACTTGGCAGGCTCTCAACCAAGGTCCCTCTCTGCACGTACATTTATGGAGTCCCCAGCGTCTGCTCAAATGCAGAGCTTCCTACAAGCTATTTCAGAGCTCCAGGTTCACCGTGGGAGTTCGATGAATGTGCGCTTTATGGGCTGTCTACACAGACAGCATTCATCAGATCAAATTCATCAGGTAATTATGTTGGGAAATGAACATATGAAAAAAGGGTACACAAACCATCCTCTGTCCGCAGGCTGCCAGGAGTTTTGTAGGAGAGGATTATGCAGAGAACTATAGCAGTGTCATCCATGCTGGTGAATACCCAATCGAGGCTACAGTGCCCTCCCAAAAGGAGTGACATCTCAGGTGGGGATGAGGGGTGCGCGTGTCCCAGGCAGGGCAGGCACAGAAGTTTGTTAGGGGCTGCAAGAAGCCTGGTTTGGACAGAACGAAGGGTGCCACGGCAAGGTAGGATATGTAGTAGAACTGATCAGTTAGGCTGGGGACATACTGCCTTCCATGCATGGGACTGGGCTTCTTGCTTCTGGCTCTGGGAAGCTCCCGGGGTCTTCTGGCACTAGAGGAACCTGATCAGACTTGCACATTACAAAGGACACCCTGGTGTGTGATGCAGGGGCTGCAAGGAGACTACAGGGCCGGAGTGGCGGACACAGAGAGAGGCACCTAGGTTCCCTGGGCACGCTGCACTTCCGAGGCACACACACAATCCCCTGCCCTAGATTCATCCGGGGTCCTGAGATTCTGACACCTTAGCTTAATGTCACTTGTCAAATGAATTTCTGTGGTAAGGGACGATACAGCAGGGGCTTCTGGGGCGGGAGAGGAACGGTGTGTGCTAGTTACTGTCCCCACTGCGGAACAGGGAAGGTGGAAGCTGAGGAGGCAGTGGCCTGGGCCCCAGGGCTGAACGCTACGGTCTGGATTTTGCAGGGACACAGGGTCGTATAAGCACCTTCCCAAGGGCGGGCTTGAGGGGGTGCAGTGTGAGTCTCCCCTTCTGCGCAGGAAACCTCTGGGGGCTGAAGGAGGAAGAGATACTCTATTTTTTTTTTTTTTTTGTCTTTAAAATAAAGACCGGGGCCGGTGCTGTGGCACGGAGGGTAAAGCTGCTGCCTGCAGTGCCGGCGTCCCATATGGGCACCAGCTGGAGTCCCGGCCGCTCCACTTCGGATCCAGCTCTCTACTATGGCCTGGGAAAGCTGTGAAGGATGGCCCGAAGCTCCTGATCAGTCCAGCTCTGGCTGTTGTGCCTGGGGAAGCAGCAGAAGATGGTCCGACTTCTTGGGCCCCTGCATCCACAAGGGAGACCTGGATGAAGTTCCTGGTTTTGGACGGGCCCAGCTCTGGCTGTTGTGGCCATTTGGGGAGTGAACCAGTGGATGGAAGACCTCTCTCTGACTCTCCCTTTTTCTGCCTTTGAAATAAATAAATCTTAAAAAAAAAAAAAAGTGTTAGGCGTGTGAAAAGGGCTACACTGAAAGACATCCCCTGCACACTGGCTTGGAAACATTTCTATTTAAAAATGAGTCAGAGGTTTTCTTTTAAAAATTAGAATAGAGCTTTATTTGTGAAATCCAGATTTAAAAAATTTTATAAAGTTTGCATCTGATACATTAATCTTGATATGTATTTATCATCTCGGATTTTTTTTTTAAAGTCAAATAGTTTATAATCAAAACGAATTATGTTTAATGCTTATATGGAATAACCAGCATTATAAATACATGGAAACAAATACCATTTAGATTTTGGTTATGATGCATTTGTAATATAATTTGAAGTCTGTTACAATTTTTTGAAAAGAGAAAATGTAGGCTGAAGTGATGTGCTTACAATGTCTAGAAAAATAGGATATCCTTGCTTAGTGACCAGGACCCCACTGACTAGCCAGCAGAATGCAGTTGAGATATTTTTCTGTCTGGGAGGCGGGGCTGTGTGGCTGGATACTGGCTCCTTCTGGGCTGCCGGCCCACACCTGGGAGATGGAGGGAATGATGGGCTACAGCTGGGAGCTGGCAGCAGCGTGTCTGGTTCCACTCACAGCAGGTTCTTTCTGAGTAGCAGGACCAGGCATATGGGTATCTGTCGGTCAGGTGAAATGAAACCTTGGTATTTTCTCAATTTCTGGCATGTGCTGTATTCACAGACGTGATATTTAAATAATCATTTGGTAAAATTTCTGTTTTAACAAAAATAGCTGTCACATTCAGTTCTATGCAGGGAGTACATTTCCAAAATGAATTGCCCCATTTTAATAATACTTTGCTGATGTGGAAAACTGAATTCTGATGGTCAGATCCTCGTGGAGACACAGGGAGGGACACACACACGGGCATGTGTGGCTGGCATGCTCCCGCTCCCTTGTCCATCGACGTCCTTTGTTTGAAAGGAGGAGATTCTTCTGGGAGCGCAGGCAGCCTGCACTCCTGACGCGACCAGCTCTAACGGCCAGTCCTTTACAGAGCTGCTCCCCATCTCCTCTCTTGGGACCTTACAACACTTGCGCTTTGACGATAAGGGTGGGCGTGGATACTTTCACTTGACAAATGAAGAGACAGGAGCCCAGAGAGGTTACAAAACTTGCTTCTGTTGACACAGGTATAGGTGAACAGCCAGGAGGACACCTGGCGGACGTGCCTGAACGCTGGCGGACACGCGGGGTGCGTGGATCCGTGGATTGCCTTCTCTAAACCAAGCTGGGGCTGTGGCGTCTGCAAAGTGGTTTTGCCACAGTCACAGTGCAGCTCTCTACCAGGTGCTAATGGGTACTCACCATATTATACTCCAACAAACTGAAGCCAGTAATAGCCAGAAGTACTTTTTGCAGTTTTCACAGAGCATATACATGTAATTCAGGTGATTCATAACATATATTTACAATTTTTCCTAAACCACCAAGATACATTGAGAAATAGGTTTAATTTTTGTAAGAGCATCCGCTAAGGAATCATGTAAATCCTGGGATGAACTCACGGAATCCTGGCGCACTCTATCCTTGCAGGTGCACAGTGTCCTTTTGGCTTCATTCTGTCACTCCTACTTTGAACTAGTCACAAATTCATTTACGCATTTCTGAGTTCCTTGAGGATGAGAACTGAGCTGGGTTTCTCTGAAGCTAACAACTCTGACCTCCAGGGCCTGGCACAACGCTACGGGCATGGCAGGCATTCGGTAAATGTTTGTTGAATGCATGGGCGTGTCTTTCTGTACTTCAGTTCAGTTAAAGCGGAATTCTCCCTGTAGCCTTTTGCCTAGAGTTTTGGACTTGTAATGAAACATCATCATTTTCATAGTAAACAGTGTTTCTTAAAAAGCTAAGAAATATGGTAACAAATTTAACACAAATTATGCTTACAACTACTCTTTGGTTATTTTTAATAAGGTATTTGGTTTTTTTTTTTTTTACTAAAGTGATACTAAAAATATAAAAATGCAACTACAGAAATTAGCTTAACCTGTAAACACAATAAACCCTGTAAACATATATTTACTACATAATTGTGCAAGTGTAAAGAATGACTACTAAAGGCAAATTCTTGCTATACATTTAACTTAGTACTTCAAGTCATATTTAGAAATACTGCTTCATAGAGCTTTAATGTTCAAAGGAATTCTAACTACATGAAAACATGAAAAAACAATGGCTATATCAAAGAACCATGTGCTTTAAAGGCAAGAGAAAGGCATTAATACTTTTCACCCATTGCAAATAAGAATTTGCTTCACATGTCTCATGAGCCACCTTGTTTAGTAAAACTGCCTATTAACACAAGCCAAATACTTTTAAAGTGAAGTAAACAATTTTTTTGCAAATGAGTCAGCTGACTAAAAATATAGGTAATGCACTTTCCAAGTTTTTTTTTTTCCTAAAAATCTGGGCAATAAGGTGCATAAGGCAGGGCTACAAAATAATAAATAGCTATGAATAGCAGTAAATATATTGTAGTTTACTCAATATTAAAGCATCCTCCCCCATTTTAGTTTTCCTTTTCAAAAAGCATCAAACTTTTCACACATGACAGTTATCACAAATATTTCACAGTTATAATTTCAGTAGTTTAAGAAAGAACTGCCTGGCAAATACTGTAAAAGAGGTAAATGTTAAGGACAAAACTCACTGTTTCAGGCACACAGGACTTAGATCCTATAGCGTGACCTCTAAAGACAGAATGCAACAACTGTGTCTGTGCAACACACTGAGTGACTGAAATAATGGTATAGTTGTCATACTATTTATTCTAATGTGTTTTTTTTTTATGATTTTCTCTCCAACCAGCGGCCAACTTTTAGTAGTTCCCTGGAAAATTCTGCTTATAAAATTGCTAGAGTAAAAACACCGTAGATGGTTATTGGTACTCTAATCAACTCCATCAAAACCCTGAGTGTTTTCAATGGCCATCTGAAGCTTATCCCATAATTCTTCAAAAGACTCATAGGGTGGCAAATCCAAGCGATTAAAGCTGAAAGAACAGAGAGGGACTGGTTAGGAAGGACAGTGACCAAGCAAGCATCATGATGAGCAGGTTTCAACAACAGCCAACAGATGTCTGCTCACCAGGGGTAGGACGGACCCCAGGCATGGGCCCTCCCCAGGACTCCTGGGTAGGGTTCTCCCACTTCCACCTTGACTTCCGAATATCTGGGTCTCGCTGCCATGTTAGCCTCCCAGAGGGCATCTTCTAGCTCTCTTGGGATAGCCCATCACTCAAGAAATAGAGGCAACCTACAGTCAACACTTAGACGGGCCTCTCCAATGTTCAGCTACCTGGACTTTGAGCCCAGTTCTACCTGGTAAAGAACCACTGTACCTGGTTTAGTGTCACTGACTCTTCCTCGTCCATGGCTGCCAGCCACACAGGCCCCGAGGGAGCTAGACCCACCCTACCTAGGCTAACAGCAGGAGGAACTTGGTTGGACCATGAGGCTCAGCAACTGCTTACCAGGTATGAGCCCTTGGCAATTTTTCGGGGGTACCCCACTGTTCAACTGTGAACGACTGTGGTCCATTTGAGCCTGTAAGGAAGAAGAGTTTCTCTAGTGTCATTGACTCCACCAGGAATAAACATTTCAAAACCCATTTTTCCAAATGTAGAACCCAGATATCCAGGAAACTAATCTGGCTTTGTTTTGACTTCCAGAGAAATGAAGCCTGTTCCAGGCTTGACAGCTTCTCATGTGGCCAGGAGGCGATGGTCCCTCATCTGCCATGCCATCTGCGGCCACCGTGGCACCTGTGCCTGGTGTGGTAGGGCTGATGATGCTCTGGCCATTCCCTAGAGCTGGATACAATTCCATTTACATTTACAACTTCCTTCATAGGCTCATGGAGAACAAGAGCATTTTCTTTTTGAGTTACACTGGAAATAGCTTTACTTTTTTTTTCCTGATTAAGTAATCCTACTATTAAAAATATTTAAAGTGCTAGAGTGAAACACAGGAAAGACGGGGCAGATGTTTGGCACAGTGGTTAAGTCCTGACTTGGGACGGCTGCATCTGCAGCCGGAGTGCCTGGTTGCAGTCTCGGCTACTCCACCTCCGATCCGGTTTCCGGATCCTGTGGACCCTGGTGTGCAGCAGAGGATGCCCAAGCGCTTGGGTCCCTGCTACCTATGTGGGAGACCCAGATGGAGTTCTGGGCTCCTGGCATCAGCCTGAAGACATACAGGGAATGAGCCAGCCAATGGGAGATCTCTGTCTCTGTCTTTCAAATAAAATAAAAATTAATAATAAAGAAAAAAGATGTAGAAAAAAATCTCAACTCTAACCATGGACTCTGGGTAAATACTGTGTCCTGAATCATTCTGTGCAAGTGATCCTATTATACAGTCTACATTTTTCTTTTATTATGGACATTTTTAGAACCTTTTTTTCCCTTCAAAGTTTCCATTTAGCTCCTCCTCTTCTAATCCTCAACATCCCCCAACCACCATGTAATTGATGTTGACAACCCAATCCATAACTTTCCATACTTCTCTTCATGTCTTATAATTATACCCAAATGTGAGTGTGTATGTGTATGTATAGCTGCCAGAACACTAAAAATATTTAATATTCCCATCATTAGCAGTTTCTCAAAAGCATAACTTTTCACACATTACTCATTACAATTATGTTCACAGTTAAAGTTTCAGTCTCTCTCATCATTTTCCATAATATGAAATCATATTGCACATATTTCTCTAATGATCCTTAGACCTAAACAACCAACTGTGAATACTCCAAGTCAACTGATTAAAAACTTCATAAACTTTTTGTTACTTACTGGCTACACAATATTGAACTGTAATATTAACATGCTGAAACAACTTCTACTTTCTGGAAATACAGAAAAATGAGGATTTATAGTCTAACACAACTCTGGCTCCATGTGTGGAATAGTTCCTCCAAATTTTAGACAGTTCATGAAGCCAGGGAATGGTGTGGCTGGTGTTGCACAAAAGAGGAAAGTGGAGTTAGAGAGGCCCAGGGGCATCTGTTTGCCCTGCCTTGATTGTCTCTAACTGGCCAGAGAAGCTGCAGGAAGGGGTGTAAAGTGAAACCATTAAAAATACAAAGCCTAAGAAATCCAATTAGCAAAGAACAAAGTGAATTGGTTAGCGGCAAATCTAACTACTGTGTCACCAGAGGCAGACAAGCGGGCGCTGCTGACAAGTGCTACAAGCACATATAAATGAAGTTTCACAGGGGACCAGGTTTGCCTGGGAAGATAGAGAGGAGCTGAGTACTCCTTCCAGACAGCGACAGATTCTTCTGAATGGAAAATTCAGCTTAGGCTACCTGAGCAGCAGTTCCTAACAACCTTATTTTTTTTAAAAAGATTTATTTATTTATTTGAAAGGCAGAAATACAGAAACAGAAGGAGGTAGGAGGGGAGAGTGTTCTTTCACCCACTGGTTCACTCCCCAAATGGCTGCAACGGCTGGGGCTGATCTGAAGCAAGGAACTGGGTGGTTCTTCTGGGTCTCCCGCGTGGGTGCAGGGGCCCAAGCATTTGGTTTATCATCCGCTGCTTTCCCAGGTGCATTAGCAGGGAGCTGGACCAGAAGTGGAGCATTCAGGACTCGAACTGCAGCCCATATGGGATGCCGGCATTGCAGCCGGAGGTTTAACCTTCTATGCCCCAGCACCGGCCCCCAACCTTATTTACTGTTGAGTAGGACTTCAACGTCAGCTATACCTTTTTTATAAGATTTGTTGTTGCTATGTTTAAAAGCAAGTAATGTCACTGCAGTAAACAGAATATTAGTCAATGTGAGAAAAGTTGCTGTAATCTATATTGGAAACAGCAGCTTTTTTTTTTTTTTAAAGAGAACATAACTGTATGTGAATCTACTGGAAAATAATTTGACAGATATACAGAATTTCACTTTATAGAAAAGCTGCACTGACATTAACTTTTGCATATTAAGAGATAACGTTCACACTCGTCCCAGTTCTGCTACTTCCCCCCAAAAATGAGAAATAGTAGCCCAAGGAGATTCTCCACTCCCCAACTCCCACCACAAAAGTAAAATATCTGTGATCAAGTAAGATTTGGAAATTCTGCTTTTTCTTTTCTGTTTCTCTTTCTTTCTTTTTTTTATATAGTCGAGGTCTGAACAAGTCTTGAAGAAGTCTATTTAACTAATGTTTAGCCCAGCATTTCCCTAATTGTATTCTATGATATCCTTTGTTTTTCTGTAGTACACTTATTAAGATTCTGTGAAGTTTAAATGTTCCCTGAACTATCCTCTTAGAAGTAATGATTTTTTTGTAATGGGAGCAGGATTTAAAATTCAAGAACGAAGGGGTAGGCAGCAGTTTAGAAACTGCTGGGGATGCCTGCATCCCACACTGGAATGCCTGGACTAGAGTCCAAGCTGAGCTTTGGATTCCTGGTGGGAGGCAGCAGGTTAAGGATAAAGCACTTGGGTTCCTGTCACCTACATAGGAGACCTGGGTGGAGTCAGGGCTCCTAGATTTGGTCGGGCCCAGCCCTGGCTGATGTGGGAGTGAAACAGCAGATGGAAGGTCTTGTTCTTATATGTCTGCCTAAAATCAATAAAAGTAAATAATAACAAAATAAAATTCAACGATGGAAAGTATCTCAAACCATTTCACACTTCCAGTTTTTTTTCCTTCATCTAATTAGAAGCTGTGAAGATGGATACATTTTGGCCGACTTTAATGTACTAATGCTATCATTTGAAAACTTTTTATTAAGCTAAACGCTAGCATAAATGACGGGAGCCCGAAGACTAACTCACCATGACAAAGACACTTAGCACTGTTCCATTTAAAAATAACTTGCAGAAAATCCTTACCATATAGTTCAGCAAATCCATTCATAGGCACACGGGATGTGCCAGTGACAAACTGAAGTAATCTTATTCTTTTCTCCGAATCCATCATTAAAACAGCCTGAATCAGAGAAAAACATTGGGAGAATGGCATGGGAAAGAAGCTGAAAAAATCTGCCATCAGAATTTAGTTAGAGGATTAGTAATCACTTGCTGAATCTGCATGTTTCTTTTAAATTTGCCTTTATGACTTGTTTATAAAGTTCTTGAAAACTTTATATCCAAGACTATACGGCAGAACTCTTTAAAATGGGATTACAGCCTAATGAATTGATAAAAATTTCTCTTCAGATGTGAGTCGTGGCTCTTTACGAATTGTATTTATTGGTGTTTATTGGTATCCTGCAGTGCCACCTGCACTTCTCCCTAAGACAGAAAGGCAGCCGTGCAGGTGTCGCCAAGAACACACTGCAGGTTACTACGGTGCTCCTGAGAGCCTCCTCTCTAGGAAGAAACTATGTGAACGTCTCTGCCTTATCGACCCTCGTTATATCCGGACACTGTATTTACGCATCTCTAAATATGTATGCAAGTGGGGACCATACCCAGAAGGTGTATGATATAGTATAAGTTTCAAGATAATTTTTGTTGGGCTATATATTTTTCTTGCATTATCTATATATGATCAACTCATACGGTTAATTGAGAGTTGACTTAAATAAGATCGAATTTGTCAAAAAGTATTTTACAAAAATCAAAGTTTCCAATTACCTTCCAAAACCACTGTATCACTTGATGACTGCTGCTGTAGCCATTTTTATACTTCGTATGTTCTCTCCAGTCATTCACATCCACGTCTCCCAGGCCGCACATAAGAAGCTACAGAGTAAGAAAGATCAGACTTCAACAAGGACAGTAATGGGTACACCATTCCTGTTTTAACATAAAAATAGTATTTCTTACCTCTAGCTCATTTTCATCAAAAATTTTAATGAGATCCTGTGGTATCAATTCAAAAAATCCCTAGTAGAGGAGAAAATTTGTAAACTTGATTAGCTTCTGGATGCTACTGGAGGGACCCCACATCCATGTAAAGATGCTTTAGCTACTGCTAAAGATCCAAGGGCTCTGTACTGAGACCTCACTGTGGCGGACCCAAACGCTTGCGTCCCCAGTCAGAGCCCCTTCTCCCTTTCTTTCCTCACAGTGGCTATTTTAAAGCTTCCTCACACCTCCCCAGCTCCCCCTGCCCCAAGCCCTTTTTGACACAGATCATTTCTACCTGGAAAAGAAAACAGAGCACTCGGCCGAGTGGGGGCGCCCTCAGCTGGGCGCGTGTCCACGTACCCCGGATCCACAGCTGCGGAGACAGTGGCGGGAGCGCCCCCGGGGCTTCCTCAGGGCGCTTCCCTCACCACACCTCCTTACACATTTACATTTGTGCAAGCCCTGGCCACTTTAAAAATAGAACACAAAAGCCAGCACCTCCCTACCTTCTTCCCAAGGCTGCTGAACTGGTCTTGTCCTCGCCTAATTCACTTTACATACCCTGGTCAGAATGACCCGGCTGAAATGTGCACAGAACCCAGGAGGTTCGCCCTTCGAAAGGCCTTTAATGCTGCCCTCCCTCCCTCCCCTGGACTTAGAGAAACTCCGCTTAGCCATTCTGCTTGTTCCTTTTCACCAGAATCCTCTAAGCCAGCATCCTAAACTGCCTGCACACCCTCTCCAGTACGCCTGCAGCTGTCCTCCTGCCACATTCCACCCTGCGGCTCCCTCAGCGGGGCATGGCGTTCCCTTTCTTTCGTCTGTGTGGTGGGCAGGTCCCTGGGCCGTCCTCGTCCCTCCCTCTAACCTGGCGCTGCTCTGGTGTGCGCCTCACTAGTACCTGACGCTTGCTGCTGTGCATTTCCGTTGTTACCTAAGTCCTTGACGACAGGGCTTTTGCTCCTCTATGGAACACAGCGCAGCAGCAGGCAGAGTGCTCAAGATTTTTGATGAAGAAACCAGTGATACATGAGAAGTCTTCAGAATTGTATAGAAAATGTTTATTATGAAAATATGATGCATAGATTTTAGTTGTTTTTTTTTTTTTTTGCATTCAACTTGTAATAACTTGTTAGAACACTAAGGAAATGGATCAATCTGAGGCACTAAGGACAAGAATAGTTTGAAAAGAGCTCTTATCAGAGCAACACGAAGCAAGGACAAACATCCAATGGGCCAGTGCCGCTGCACAGCAGGTTAAGCTGCCAACTGCAGTGTGGTACCCGATATGGGTGCTGATTTGTGTCCCAGCTGCTCCACTTCCTGTCCAGCCCCCTGGTAATGGCCTGGGAAAGCAGCAGAGGATGGCCCAAGCGCTTGCGACCCTGCCACCCATGTGGGAGACTCGGAAGAAGCTCCTGGCTCTGGCCTGGCCCACCTATGGCTGTTGTGCCCATCTGAGGAGTGAACTGGCAGATAGAAGATCTCTCTCTCTAACTCTGCCTTTCAGATAAATAAGAAAGAAATCTTTTAACAACAACAAAAAGAAAAAAATCTAAAACCCCATCAAATTTATGGTGAAGTGTGGTGGCAGAATAGTGGAATCATTGATGCTTTACAGTTTACAGGGACTATGCCCCAAATAAGTCAGCACTTTAGAAATGGATATAATTCATCTTCACAAGGGACAGAATGGGTTCGACGATGAAGCCTCTAGCAGCAGAGCATCCATGCCAACTTGCAAGGAAAAAATTAATCTGTTCATGCCCTCACTGAAGAGGACTGGCAATTAACAGCAGAAACAATAACCGACACCATGGACGTCCCGACTGGTTCAGCTTCTACAATTCTGACCGCAAAATTAAAGTGGAGCCAACCTCCTGCTCGATAGGTGCCAAAATGCTGCACCCAGATTGGCCACAGACAGGAGCAGAGATTTCAATGAAACTGTAAACATGGGGGATGAAGATCCTGAAGAATTTCTTAGAACTATACAGGAGATAAAACATGATTTTACCAGTATGATCCTAAAGACAACACACAAACTGATGGCCACCAAGACATTCTTCTCAGATCTAGAAAAAGAAGATACTAAATTCATATGGAAACACAAAAGACCCTGAATAGCTAATACCATCTTAAAACAACAAAAACAAAACCAGAGACATCACAATACCAGATTTCAAGATGTACTACAGGGAAGTTATAATCAAAACAGCCTGGTACTGGCACAAAAGTAGATATACAGACCAATGTTAACAGAACAGAAACCCAGAAATCAATCCAAGCATCTACAACCAACTAATCTTTGACAAAAGAGCTAAAAAATCAATCCCTGGAGAAAGGACACTCTCTTCAACAAATGATGCTGGGAGAAATGGATCTCTGCATGCAGAAGTATGAAATAAGACCCCTACCTTACACCTTACACAAAAATCAACTCTGAAGGGAGCAAGGAGCTAAATCTATGACCTGATAGCATCCAATTACTAGAGGAAAACATTGGCATAGGCAGAGATTTCTTAGAAAAGACCCCAGAATAAAAGCAATAAAAGCAAAAACAGACAAATGGGATTACATCAAGCTAAGACGGTTCTGCACTACAAAGGAAACACTCAACAAAGAGCAACTGAAAGAATCAGATAAAATATTTGCAAACTATACAACTGATAAAGGATTAATATTCAGAATCTATAAAGAGCTCAACAACAAATAATCCAGTTAAGAAAGGGGTAAGAACATGAAGAGACATTTTTCAAAGGATGGAATTCAAATGGCCGACAGACACATGAGAAAATGCTCAGGATCACTAGCCACAGAACATGCAAATCAAAACCACAATGAGGTTTCACTTCACTTCAGCTAGAATGGCTATCATCCAAAAATCCAAAAACAATGCTGGTGAGGATGTGGGGGAAAAAGGTACTCTGACTCATTGTTGGGAATGTAACTAGTACAGCCATCTGGAAGACAGGATGGAGATTCCTCAGGAACCTGAAAATAGATCTACCATATGACCCAGCCATCCTATTCCTGGGAATTTACCCAAATTAAATGAAATCAACATAAGAACGAGTTATCTGTGCCCTCATGTTTATAGCAGCTCAATTCACAATAGCTAGGATATGGAATCAACCTAGATGTCCATCAACTGATAACTGTATAAAGAAAGTGTGGTAAATATATACTATGGACTACTATTCAGCCATAAAAAAAATGAAATCCTGTCTTTTGAAACAAAATGGATGCAACTGGAAACCATTATGCATAGTGAAATAAGACAGTCCCAAAAAGATGTATCATATGTTTTCCCTGATTTGTGCTAATATACACAGTATAAAAAATGTAATGTACATGACTAAAATTGACGAGATTTGATGTTTGTAGCCCTTGTCTATACTCTTCAGGAACACTGGTTTTTCTACTTACGACTCGCTGAGTTCTTTATTTAGTTGGGGACTAAGCTTGTCATTATAAATAAACTGAAGGTATGTCATTGTAAAACATAAAAGAAAATAAAGGAAGGAGGGTGGGAGCAGGGGCAGGAGGCATCGTAGGGCAGGAGGAGGTATCATTAGGCTCTTAAACCTGTTCACATGAAATACATGGAATTTGTTTACCTTATGTAAGTCAAATTAACAAAAGAGGCAGAAAGGGCCCATTTAAAGCAAAAGCAGGGTCCCTACCACCCACGCGGGAGACTCAGATTAAGCTGGGACCCAGACTTTGGCAAGGGTAGGCTGGTTGAGAGCACAGGTCTTGGTGACATTTTTTTGGATGCTCAAAGCATTCTGCTTGTTGACTTTCTGGAGGGCCAAAGAACAGTACCAGATGCTGATTCTGAGAGTGTTTTTGAGAAAGTCAGTTAGAGCCTTAGCAGAAACATGCCTGGGAAGCTTCTCCAGCGAGCCTGTCTCCACCATGACAATGCTCCTGCCTTTTCCTTTCATCAAGCAAGGGCAGTTCTTTGAGAGTTTCCACGGGAAACCATCAGGCATCCACTTAACAGTCCTGATTTGGCTCTTTGTTTCCTAATCTTAAAATGTGTTTAAAGGGCGCCTACTTTTCTTCAGTTAATAATATAAAAAGCAAGTCTGCACTGACAGGTTGAGTTTAAGGACTCGCAGTTCTTTAAGGATGACTAAATGGTTGCTGTCATCTGTTACCAACTAGATAGAACTTATATTGAGAAAGAAAGTTCTGGGGCTGACATTGTGGCACAGTGGGTTAAGCCTCCACCTGTGATGCCAGTATCCCATGTGGGCACTGGTTCAAGACCCAGCTTTTCCACTTCTGATCCGGCTCCCTGCTAATGCACTTTGGAAGCAGCAGAAGGTGACCCAAGTGCTTATGTCTCTGCACCCATGTGGGAGACCTGGAAGAAGCTCCTGGCTCCTGGCTTCTGCCTGGACCAGTCATGGCTGTTGTGCTATTTGGGGAGTGAACCAGTGGATGGAAGATCTCTCTCTCTCCCCAACTCCCCTTTTCTCACCTACTCCCCTTCCTCCTCCTCTCTCTGTAATTCTGCCTTTCAAATAAAATAAAAACCAAAGTTTTAAAAATTACAATTTTTAATTAAATTTTTTTTTAAAAAAGATTTATCTATTTGAAAGGCAGAATGACAGAAACATGAACAGAGAGAGAAAGTGAGATATTCCATATGCTGCTTCGCTGCCAAATGGCCACAACGGCCAGGGCCGGGACATACTAAAAGCCAGGAGCAAAGTTCATCTACATGGGTGGCAGGGGTCCAAGCACTTGGATCTTCTGTGCTACCTTTCCAGACACATTAGCAGAGAGCTCTACTGGAAACAGAACAGCCAGGACTCAAATCAGTGCACATACATGGATGCTGGCGTCACACAAGTGGCAGCGCTGTACCACAACACCATTTCTCCCCTCCTCCCCAATTTTTAAAGAATTTTATCTTTTTAAAAGATTAACTTACTAATTTGAAAGTCAGAGTTACAGAGAGAGGGAGAGATGGAGACACAGGGATCTTCCATCCACTGGTTGACTCCCCAGATGGCCACAACAGCCAGTGCTGGGCCAGACTGAAGCCAGGAGCCAGAAGCTTCATCTGGGTCTCCCATGATGTGATTCTACTTAGGAAAAAGCCCGACCTGCTACACTGTCCTAGAGCACTCTGTGCCACCGCCCACCTGGGGCTACTCAGAGGAGGGGAGTGGGAAGAGGAAAAGGTGAAAATGGAACTGCATGGTTCACTGTCTAGAGTTCTTGAATGATTGAATTTTAATGGTGAACAACTATTCAAGGATTATTTTGTTGTCTAAAAACATAGCTTAGGATAGTTTACAAAACAAGCCATATACTTATTTTTCTAAGATATGATGAATGAAGCCCAATATTTGAAATTTACAGATTGTACTTTGAAATTGTGAGGGAGAAAACAAAAGAAAATGAATACCTCTTTAAATGCAGCCATTTGCTTCTGGATTCGGTTTACAAACCGCCATTGTATTACAAGACTAAAAAGAAATAAAACATTTCACACTTTTTCTCATAAATCAAGAAAAAAAATTTAAGCTGGAGTTATTCAAGTTAGAAACAAAAAATAAAGGCTAGCTAAGCTCATGCCAAAAAGTTGATATGAATCAATAATACTGCATTGTTATAGAAATAAAAGAAGAACATCAAGATTGGGGCCACAGAGGGGAAGAAGTTAAGAAGAATCTTACAAAAAAGTGCAAAATTATTCTCAGTAAAACACTAATAAAATACTTACTAAATATATTCCTTTTTGTTCTTATTGGTGACAACTATTTCTGATCCACCATTTTTCAACTCATGCTGATGTGTCTAAAATTAAACATTGATATGTTATTTTAGTGAGAAAGATTTCAAAGGTATACATATTACAGTTACACCCAAAACCTGGTGTTTTACATTAAATCCATTCGAAAGCTAGAAGCTTAGAAAACTTAAATATTAGTTTTACTAAAATAAATATGGAATGAATCAAATGTCAAAAAAAGCACAAATTCGTACTGAGAGCCCTTGTTACTGGAACATGAATGTAAAAGCAGAGCACAGGAATGTGTGGGGTATGTGCACTAATATCTAAACTGAAGCTGCCAAGGTTTTTTACACAATTTACCATTTTCACTGGTCAAAGGGTACAAACCTGTCCAAAAAGTTCTTCATCTATGATAAACCTGAGGTCCAGTTCTGTTGGGTCATTTTCAAGAATCCATCTTAGTGAGTTGTAATATTCACCATCCTAGACGGGAAAAATTTCATATTTAAAATGCATGCACATAAAGAAGACCCCTGAGCTCCAGGTCAGAATAACTGGGAAAGATGAAAGGGTCACGTGGGCGTCTCTTCATACACACCTGCGTGTGCTCTAAGAAGGGACAAGGGGCCGTGCAGGGCTAGACATGTATCAGCCAGTGGAGGGCACCTGCTTAACAGTTCAGGAACATCTCCATGTGAAAGCAGATTTTGTTACCCAGTTCAAGGGTTAAACAGAGCAGTTTTCAGATAAGTCCCAACCTCCACAGAAGTCATCCAGCCGATGAGAGCTTTATGAAATATTCAGGTTAACTATGAGGAGTTCCTTGTCTACACCAGGCCCAAGTGGAAGCTCAACTAAACAACTGAAATGACTGACGTTATGACGTGAAAAACCATGCTGATTGCACTGATGACTTGTGACATGAAAGCAAGAAGCAATCTACCTGGTACTAAGAAAGACGGCTGTCCTGGAATCCATGTGCACATGCAATGTGTAGGGCTCTGCAGCAGCTAAGGCAGCACAGGGAGTCAGGGTTTTAGTCAGCATCTCTGTGTCTTTCTTGGGGACTGATCACGAGGCCACGCCTCCACACTACCAAATTTAAGATACATGCCAATATCCCAACTCAAATATTGACATAAAGATACAGAACTGCTGCAAAGCCAGTATTTAGGGGGAAGTTTACTGGTATCTGCAGCTTATGAGGAAATGCATGGAAAAAACTACAGTGGATAATGGATTAAGGGATGGATAGATGGATAGGTATGCAATGAAATAAACACAGGAAGAGTTGAAATGTCACTTGTAGGTGGTAGATATACAAGTGTCCACTGTGACGGTCTTTAAACTTGATTACACTTAGAAAATTTTCATGGTAAAATATTCATTTCTATTTTGAAAGGTTATTACTTGTTAATTTCTGTATCATTAAAAAACTAATTCTTTAAAATATCCAGTTGCCTATTAAATCTATTTCATTCACATTACAAGTGAAAAGACATACCACTGACTCCATATCATGAAGTGTGATCGGTTTGTGTAGCATCATCTTGTAAAATGGGCGAATGAAAAAACCTTGAAAAAAATCAATGATATTTGGAATTACTAAAACATGAAAGAAGATGGATAATTACACTAAAACAAGGTTTACACTTGATACTAACCATCCAACAGCTTGCCGTGATACACTGCCATCCCAGCCACTCGGCCAATGAACTTGAAGTAAGAGAGGTGATCTTCATTACACAACCCAGAGTTTGGATTTATCTGTAGGGTGTAATTGTCCCTGCAGAGAGAACCACACGGAAATACTTCTGTTGGTAATACATGCAAAATGTTTAAGCTGACAAATAAGTATAAATGGATCTCCCTCTTCTTTGGAGTTGATTAGAACCACATTTGGCCACTGGATTGAATGGTTTGAAAAGCAGTAAATTCTCTCAAAAGGAGGAATTAATACAAACACCCACTGATGTGGCGGGTATTCTTTAGCCTTAGGAAGGCGACTGTGCCACGGATGCACCCTGAAGACAGCGTGGCAAGTACAATAAGCCGGAGCCAAGGACTAACGCTGCGTGACTCCGCTCACGTGAGGGAAGTGGGGTAGCTGAATTTGCAAAGACAGAAAGGAGAACGGATGGCGACGGCAGGGGACAGAAGTCAGAGCTTCACTCTGAGAAGACACAATGGTCTGGAGCAGTGGTGGCGACCGCACAGCAGCGTGCATGTAGCTGGCGTCACAGTGCTCACGTCCCACGGTCAGAGTGGGAAATCTTCTGTGAGGTATGTGCTACCACAACCGCTCTAAAAAGTCGCTTCTGAAACATCAGTTACGGCCTCTCCTCCCTGGTATTCCAGAACCCACATCTCCCTCGTATCGTGTAACTGCCACTTCGTACACAGTGATGTCTCCCTTGTGTGTCAGAGGTTGAACAGGAACTTACGTAGCAGAATATTCAAACAGCCCATAGTAAGGGTTAAACATTTCCTTTGAGATCAGGAAGAACCATTCTCTGGCGACGCCTCCATAATCTAACCCCTTTTCACCATCGAACTCAATCCAGAGCCGGGCCTTGAGGAAGTCTGCTCGCTTGACGCCCATGATTCTCCGGTAGGAGTCCTCGAGCACGGTGGCCCGGCGGAGCTTCATCTCAAACTTGTTTGGAATGTCATTCTGAAAACAGAGAGGAGGAACTTGTGGCTTAAGTCAACGCTGCGTAACGACACACGGGCCTCAGGAAAGCTGCGACACACGCTCTGCCGCTCTTTCCCCCAGTGCCGGGGAAAACACAATGAGCTCTGTTAAAATGGCTTATTTTATTTATTTGAGAGAGAGAGAGATAGAGAGATTGATTGATTGATTGATTGATCTTCCATCCTCTGGTTCACTTCCCAAATGGCTGCAGTGGGGGCCCAAGTGCTTGGGGCATCTGCTGCTGCTTCCCCAGTTGCATTAGCAGAAGGTGGATCCGAAGCATAGCAGCTGTGACTCAAACTGGTACTCCGATACAGGATGCCAGTGTCCAGTGGTGGCTTAACCCGCTTCACCACCAGGCTGGTCCTGCTCTATTTTCTTAATTTTCCTCCATGGAAGAAATGAATTCATACATTTCAGTTCCCACTTCCTAATACCCACTTCTGATGTATCTGACGGGGCTGGTGAGGGGGTGCCGATGCTCAGCTGAAGGCATTTCATGGACAGTCCTTTGCACGCTGGGTTCCAGGGAAGCCCCTTCTCTGCCTCACTGTCTAGCCACTGCCTCGTACTTGCTACTGCCTGTCTGCCAAGGTACTCTCCTACTGCCATTTTTCTTCCTCGGACTCTCTCCTGCTTCATCCAGGAATAGATGCTAACACTTGTAGATTGTACCAGGCACAATTTTAACGGTTAACCCATGTGTTCTCCATGACAGAATACAAAGAAGCTGCTTGTACCATCTCTACAGATGGAGAAACTGAGGATGCTAAGAAAGCTCCCCAGTAGGGCCAGTGCCATGGCTCAACAGGCTAATCCTCCACCTTGCGGTGCCGGCACACCAGGTTCTAGTCCCGGTTGGGGGCGCCGGATTCTGTCCCGGTTGCCCCTCTTCCAGGCCAGCTCTCTGCTGTGGCCCTGGAGTGCAGTAGAGGATGGCCCAGGTGCTTGGGCCCTGCACCCCATGGGAGACCAGGATAAGCACCTGGCACCTGGCTCCTGCCATCGGATGAGCGCAGTGCGCCAGCCGCAGCACACTGGCCGCAGAGGCCATTGGAGGGTGAACCAATGGCAAAGGAAGACCTTTCTCTCTGTCTCTCTCTCTCACTGTCCACTCTGCCTGTCAAAAAAAAAAAAAAAAAAAGAAAGCTCCCCAGTCTCTGGTCTGCAGCAATGAGCGACACTGGTGCACTGATCCCGTGTGCATCCTCTGTTTGTGTTACAAGTGTAGATAACTATACCTTAGGCAGATAGGATTACACATGTTATAACAATATCGCTGGATATTTTATTCCTGAGTGGTGTGTGTGCAATTTTCACGTGGAAATCAATAAGAGAAAACACACTATCAAGATTCAAAAACAAAAAGAAAGGGTTAGCTCTAAGGGAAAAAAAAATCATTTTTCATATATTTAAGGAAAAAGAAAAGCCTGATAGAAACACAGTAACTGAGGCCTTGGATGGCCATCGCCCTGATCCACATGGCAGACATTCCAAGATGTCCCATGGATGCCTGAAAAGACACACAGGGCCAAACGGCACCTGTCCGACGCTTTCTCCACACACACACACACACACACACACACACCCCCTAGGATGAAGTCTAATTTGTAAACTAGGCACAACAAGAGATTAACAATAATCATAAAAGAGAACAATTACAGCAATCTCCTAACAAACATTATTGAAAAGGAATGAGTGGCTTATTTCTAGAACTTTCCATGTTTAACATTTTCAGGCTGCAGTACACAGTGAGTTGCCGAGACCTCAGGAAGCAGAACCTGGGGCGAAGTGGGGAGACTGCCTCCCAGAAGCTGTTCCTCCACCGCTTGTGCAGTTCACAGAATGGCAAGATGGGAGAAAAGCAGTTTCAGACTGGCTGCTAGGCAGCCGGTAGGTCACTCGCCTTCCCTGGGCGAGGCCCTGGGATGGGCAGCCACCCAGTGAGGCCAGCCAGGGCAGAGAAAGGTAGTAAAAACCCTTGCTTCCTCAAGGGGTCTGATGGGTGGAACTGTGAGACAGAGGTGTGAATGCTCCTAACTCTGAAACTTGAAAGACTAGGTCAACTGCTAGAGAGACATGGAGGCAGTGCTCGGAAAAGCAAAAAAGTCCGAGTTACTAGTGGAAAACAAGGCAGTAGAGGCAGCTCTGGACGGGAGAGGAGGGGAGGGAGGGCCCAGGAAGGGCAGGTTGGAGCACAGCGGTGAGAGGGCGAGACACAGCTGCAGGGACAGTGGGAGCAGGAGACGGGAAAACACGGCTGCAAGTGAAGGGAGAGGTGGACAAGCAGTCTGGGATGAGGCAGAGGGCGAGCGTGGAGCTGCACAATCGGACTGCTGGGTTTTCAGCATCTGAATGCATAGGGTTTAAAGAGCTTTGCTTTAAGGAGGGAAGACAAGAGACACATCAGTCAGCTGCAGACCCCTGAAAAAGCCCCCGTGGGAAAAGGCAGGCGGACTGTGAGGGAGCAACAGTCATGGAAGGAGGGGAGAGAACTCAGGGTCTGAATGGGGTGGCACACAAGTGCACGCATCCCAGCATCAGGCCCTGTGTTCAAATGCTGCCTCCACCACATGCTGGGGGTGTGGCTTAAGGCACGCTGCGTGTCTTCTCGAAGGCACTAACGTAGGGATCAGATCACATCAAAACTACCTGGTGGCACTTCTGAGATGAAATGCAGTGCTTACGTGGGATCTGCCACGTGAGCAGCTGCAGAGCTGGTAGGCAGCATTGTTCCTAACTCATGAGACATCGAGGGAAAGGTCACAATAGAGTTCAAGCCTTTCAAGCGCTCATTTTCAAAGATTTTTTTTATTCCAACGTCAGTATTTTAGAGAAAGAGAGAGAGGGAGATATCTTCCATCTGCTGGTTCATTCCCCAAATGGCTGCAACGGTCAGGGCTGGGCCAGGCCAAAGCCAGGAGCCAGGAGCTGGGAACTTCTTCTGGGTCTCCCCATGTGGGTGCAGGCATGCAAGCACTTGGACCATCCTCTGCTGCTTTTTCAGGCACATTAGCAGGGAGCTAGATTGGAAGAGGAGCTGTCCAACATGAATTGGTACCCGTATGGGGAGCCAGCACTGCAGGTGGAGGCTTAATCCACTGCACCAGTGACAGCCCCTCAATATATTTTTTAACTTCTGTTCTTATGTTCTGCTCTTTTGCTGTCCAGATATGGATTTTATTTTTCAAAGTTTTATTTACTTGGGGGAGGAGAGGAAGAAGGAGATGGCGAGGGCAAGGGAGGGGGCAGCAGAGAGAGAAAGAAAGAGAGAGAGAGAATGAATCCTCCCCTCCACTGGGCCACTCTCTAGACACCTGCAGTGGCTAGAGCTGGACTGGGTTGGAGTGAGAATTTGCTCCAGGTCTCCTGTGTGGGTGGCAGGGACCCATTTTCTTGAGCCACCACTGAGGGGCGAGAGCTGAGAGACCAAACCCAGGTCCTCCAATGGAGGCTGAGGGCCTCCTAACTGTAGGCAGAGCGCTCGCCCTGGATTCTGCCTTTAACATCCTGTTAAAGTTCCTGCTTGGAACTTTCTGCTAAGGTGAGGATTCGGGTCCTTGGCCTCCTCCCGGTGCTCCCCTTTCCTTCTGTTTTTTTTTTTTTTTTTTTGACAGACAGAGTGGACAGTGAGAGAGACAGAGAGAAAGGTCTTCCTTTGCCGTTGGTTCACCCTCCAATGGCCGCTGCGGCCGGCGCACCGCGCTGATCTGATGGCAGGAGCCAGGTGCTTCTCCTGGTCTCCCATGGGGTGCAGGACCCAAGCACTTGGGCCATCCTCCACTGCACTCCCAGGCCATAGCAGAGAGCTGGCCTGGAAGAGGGGCAACCGGGACAGAATCTAGTTGAAACCTGGTCTAGTGCCGGCGCCGCAAGGCGGAGGATTAGCCCTGTGAGCCATGGTGCCAGCCCCCTTTCCTTCTGGAAAGACTCCGTGTCTCCCAGCTTCTCTTTTATATGCTGATACCTTTAGGTACCACTGTGGATTTCTGGGTGTTTTCTGAACAAAGTTTATCTCTAGATCACAACTTATGTCACGCTGGTCAGGAATGTTGGCTCTGAAGCAAAACCATTTGTCCGAATCTGGCTTTTTTCTTTCTTTCTTTATAAGATTTATTTATTCATTCGAGAGGCAGAGTTACAGAGAGAGAAGAAGAGACAGAGAGAGATCTTCCATCCACTGGGTTCACTCCCTCAATGGCTGCAATGACCAGGGCTGGACCAGGCTGAGGCCAGGGGCCAGAAGCTTCTTCTGGGTCTCCACGTGGGTGCAGGGACCCAAGGACTTGGGCCATCCTCTGTTGCCTTCCCAGGTGCATTAGCAGAGAGCCGAATCAGAAGTAGAACAGCTGGGACTTGAACCTGCTCCCATATAGGATGCTGGCATGGCGGGCCACAGTTTTAACCCGCTGAGCCACAGCACCAGCCCATGAATCTGGCTTTTCTACCTAGTGAGACTTCATCACATTCCCTAGCTTCCTTGTGCCTCAGTTTTCTCGCCTATAGAATGTGGTAACAGCCCCTTCCTCACAGAGTTATTGTAGAGATTAAATGAATACTACATTTATGCTAAGAAGAATGCCTGGTATGTGGTAAGAGTTCAGTAAATATTACTGCCTTCATCGTGGCGTTTGTACTCTGTGGCCTGTTAATAAGGACATGTCTCTTATCTCCTGTTGCCTAGAAGACACTGACAGTTAGATGTTGTGGTGAGTTAAATCTCACAGCTGCAATGGAGAAGCAGGTACTCCTGCTCCATGAGCACATTCTGGTTAAGAACAAAAACACTTAGGGGTGGGCGTTTGGCCTAGTGATTAAGACGCTGCTTGAGACGCCCACATCCCATCCTGGAATCCTGGCTCTGTTCTGACCCCAGCTTCCTGCTAATGCAAACTCTAAGGGCTCAAGTAGTTGGGTCTCTGGGAGACTATGATTGAGTTCCCAGCTCCTGTCTTTGGCTTGGCCCAGCTCCATCTGTTGTGTGCATTTGGGGGAGTGAACCAGTGGATGGTAGCTTTCTCCTTGAACCTCAAGTTAAAAAAAATACATTCATTTTTAAAGAATAAAAGCATTTACCACAAAAATAAATCAACAAATATTTAAATCTCAAGTCCTAGGAGCAATAAACTTTCCAGAGTAATGAGTAATTCTGATATGAAGTTTTTTTTTTTTTTCTTTTTTGACAGGCAGAGTTAGACAGTGAGAGAGAGAGAGAGAGAGACAGAGAGAAAGGTCTTCCTTTTTCCTTTGGTTCACCCCCCAAATGGCCACTATGGCTGGTGCTGTGCCGATCCAGGCCAGGAGCCAGGTGCTTCTCCTGGTCTCCCATGTGGGTGCAGGGCCCAAGGACTTGGGCCATCCTCCACTGCCTTCCCAGGCCACAGCAGAGAGCTGGACTGGAAGAGGAGCAACCAGAACAGAACCAGCGTCCCAACCGGGTCTAGAACCCGGGGTGCTGGCGCTGCAGGCAGAGGATTAGCCTAGTGAGCCATGGCACAGGCCATGAAGTTATTTTTTAAGATGAATGTAAAAGGTTGCTGATATGTAAGTATTTTATTAGGCCATAAAATAGCTGCAGGTAAAAAAAAACTATCATATTTCATTTTTGTTAAGATTAAAATAAATTTTTAAATTTTTATCTGAGAGGCAGAAAGAATGAGAGAGAATGAGAAAGAGAAAGTATCTCCTGCCCACTCTTCACTCCCCAAATGCCTGCAGTGGCCCACTGGGCTGGGCCGGAGCAGGAAGCCCGAGACTCAAGCCTGGTCTCCCACATGGGTAGCAGGAACCTGGGTACTGGAGCTGTCACTCCCAGATCTGCTGTGGCAGAAAGCTGGAGTCAGGAGCTGCAGGTATCGAATCCAGGTACTCTTATATGGACCGTGGGTGTCTTTACTGGTAGGCCAATGCCTGCTCTCTGTTAAAATTTTGGGTGAAAATTCTGTAATTGCAGATCCACCATCTTAATCTTTGGGGAAGCAGGCTTCCTGCTTAGTCAATAAGAATGCATAACTCAACATCGCCACCTAGTGGTGGTATTCCTAACCTGCAGGTAAAGGGGGAAAAGATGAGCAAAGTGGAAAGGCATTGAAAATGGTAGACACCAACAGAAATAAAACAGAGGGGGAAATGAGCTGAGTTCCAAATGTAATCTATGGTGATGGAAAAATACAATAATCATGTCGGATAAGCACAAGAAGATAATGACCACGATTCCACTCACAGCTGTATTTTTATATACAAACGTGTGCTTATGTGTGATACGTGAAGCTGCAGAGAATGAATGACTGTCACTGGAAAACAGCAGAGAACACAGTGCAGGAATCCAGCAGGTCCTCCAACACAATCAAAGACGAGGCCAGAAGATAATCTTCTGAGCTACTCTCGCTCATTCTTCAGAAACCAAGCCCCACACATCCTCGGAGGGTACACCAGGTTACAGCCCTTTAAAACACACTCCTAATATGATTTCCGAATGTTGCAAAATATCTTGAAAAATAAGTAGAGCTATAAAATAAGTGAGGTCTCTAATGATCCTCCAACAGCTACCAAGAAAAAAAAGCACCCTTTTCCTGTGAGAAACTCTTCACTCCAGGTTATAAACACAGAACACATTCTCTGCTACTCTTAAAAACGCATTTCCCGTTACCCTTGACCTCTATAATGACACATATTGTAAGTTGTCACTAACCTGCTTCTTCAACTTTCTTCGGAAGAACTCATACTTTCTTTTGTAATCCCTGGAGTAGGGCACTGCCTTCAGTTGAAGAAATTTGGAAAAATAAAGAAAGTTTAGGTTGTTTTCATTCTGAAACAATTTATAAAGTCCCCTTCTGGGTATTTTATGAACATAAGCTAAAGGCATTAGAAGAGATTATTGGAAAGAAAAGTTTAGTTTGAAGGCAAACAAAGACAAAACTTAAAAAAAATTAATTTCTCTGTTTAAGGTAAAGTTTTGCTCAGCAATTCCTATGGCTGTAATTTTCATCATGCAATATTCTTGAAATGCAACATGCCAGAAACAGGAAATTTCTTCCAAGTAGAGAAATATTAGAAACAAAATTTTCCATTTCTAAAAGGACTTTCACAGTGATTTCTCCATTAAAGGAACAATTTGAAAAATGTACTTTTCCCTTGAACTCTGAGGAGCTGCCTTTTTTATCCATTATTTTAAAACTGCACATCAAGATACTACAAAGTAATTTGAAAGAACCGTATCTTCAGTTTTACTTATTTTTGTGAGGCAGGAAAGGAGAAAAGGAGCTGTGCCAGGGAGGATACGGACGTCCCTCTCCCTAACCTGACCCAAGAGCACAATCACAATACATGACAACAGCCATGTTAAAGCCCAGTGTGCCTCCCCCAGGGGCATCTACAGTGACTGCTGCCAAGAAGTTCAAGACCTGACCCGGGAGCTAAAAGAGCGCAGGTGCTTCCTCACCCTGGCCCACCACGGCACCTGTCTGATGCGCTGAGGGTCGTCAACGTTGTTTCTTAGACAACGAATCTCAGCATCGGCTCAGCAGCCCAGGGCTGTAGCTCTCTGTCTGGCTCACTGGCCCATCAAGGCTACAGCATAGCATGAGGACAGTGGGCTTTATTCTACCTTTTCAACAAAGTAAGGCCTGGAGTAGGCCCAGTGGGGAGAGGACAGCAGGGCAAACATGCTTTCCTCTCAGCGCCTGTGGGGTTACGCCCTCGACGAAACAGGTAGAAAGAGCTGAGGGGACACTCCCATCAGCGCACCCTGATACAGAGAGACTTACTGGTCCGGTGATGGCTGCATTCTGCAACCGAGGGTCTTCCCATTGTGTTTTTTTAATATCTGAAGGGAAGAAAACAAAAAGCTGTCTTTTTCTCAGGCACAAACTTCAATTGTCACAAAAAACATAATGAAAAATCACTTTGTACGTACTGTGGTTTATGTAGAATATTCTTCCATCTGTGTGAGTCCTCTCTTCCCATCCTGGCTGTAATTAAGAATGCATTTCAAATGTTTTAGGAAGAGTTTCAGATGTATAGGTAGAGAGATAGCACTGGTCATATGGCTAGTTTAATTTGCATATTCCATTCTTAGAAGCCATTAAAGCTTTAATAATGATATCAATTACAATGATTAAAGGACCACTATGTTCCGAATAGAAAATGTTGGCAACTGCCAGGCTGGGTCAGTGGCCATCTTGGACACTTACAGGTAAAGGCCCCAGATCGCTGGATGAATCGAGTGGTGCCTTTCCTCGCAGATGAGCTGGAATTTTCAATCTTGGATCTTCCTTTTTTCGGCAGAGTAAAGAAAGAACAAAACATACACATACAAATTTGAAAACTATGAAAGTTGCTCTGTGAACATACCTTTGAATAGCAATGCATATCTAAAATATTCTAACTATAATCTATTGTATCTGATTTCCTTAATCTGTGATATAACAATTTCTCCTTCTACAACGTACCAGCATCAGGCTACAGAATTAAAGGGATGGATGAGGGTTACTTCCTACTGATCTTCTCTTCCACGGGAACCAAACAAGGGTTCTGCCTTACTCTCTGGGAACTGGGGCATTATAGAGGGCTTTTCTAAACATAAAAACTAGTGGGGGGGGCAGTGCTGTGGTACAGTGTGTTAATGCCCTGGTCTGAAGTGCTGGCATCGCATATGGGCGCCGGTTTGAGACCTGGCTGCTCCACTTCCAATCCAGCTCCCTGCTATAACCCGGCAAAACAGTAGATGGCCCACGTCCTTGGGTCCCTGCACCCACGTGGGAGACCCGGAGGAGGCTCCTGGCTCCTGCCTTCAGTTCGGCACAGCTCTGGCTGTTGAGGCCAATTGTTGAGTGAACCATAGAATGGAAGACCCCTCCACCTCCACCTCTCCTCTCTGTGTAACTCTGACTTGCAAATAAATAAATAAATCTTGTAAAAAAAATGGTGAGAGATTGGGACATTAAATTGGACTGCATGTTATTTCTTAGCTCCAAAACACTTTTTGGTACCTTTATGTTCAAACTTATTAATATTTTGGAAAGACAGAGATACAAGCCCCCAAAGGTTATTTAACTCAGATTCTTTTAAAACAAGAATAAAGTTCAATTTATTTGGATTATATATATAAAATTATTTTAATAGTATTTCATTATGTCATGCATTAGACTATTTGTTTCATTTAAGCTATATTGGCCTCATCTGCTAATTTTACTTAATTTTACTATTACTGGTCACCAACAACTCTACAATGTAAAGCATTATTTTAAAATGTAACTACTTGTTTGATCTAGCCTTGCAGGTATTTCTGCTATGAGGTATTGGCCAGCGCTGTGGCACAGCAGGTTGAGGCTCTGGCCTGAGGCACCGACATCCCATATGGGCACCAGTTCTAGCCTCAGCTGCTCCTCTTCTGATCCAGCTCTCTGGTATGGCCTGGGATAGCAGTGGAAGATGGCCCAAGTCATCCACTTGGGAGCCCTGGAAGAAGCTCCTGGCTTCAGATCGGCACAGCTCCGGCCATTGGAGCCTTCTGGGGAGTGAACCAGCAGATGGAAGACTTCTCTGTCTCTACCTCTCTCTGTAACTCTTTCAAATAAATAAAAATAAATCTTTAAAAAAATAAATGAGGCCGGCGCCGTGGCTCAACAGGCTAATCCTCCGCCTTGCGGCGCCGGCACACCGGGTTCTAGTCCCGGTTGGGGCGCCGGATTCTGTCCCGGTTGCCCCTCTTCCAGGCCAGCCCTCTGCTGTGGCCCGGGAGTGCAGTGGAGGATGGCCCAGGTGCTTGGGCCCTGCACCCCATGGGAGACCAGGAAAAAGCACCTAGCACCTGGCTCCTGCCATCGGATGAGCGCGGTGCGCCGGCCGCAGCGCGCTGTCCGCGGCAGCCATTGGAGGGTGAACCAACGGCAAAGGAAGACCTTTCTCTCTCTCTCTCTCTCTCACTGTCCACTCTGCCTGTCAAAAAAAAAAAATAAGGTATAGATTCAGCAGTATTTTTGATCTATGAAGTCTCACATAAGAGTAAAGGATTATCACTGAGTATTTTCCTAAGCACTGTAGCTAGTGAACTAAAAAACTGGCTGTGGGAAGTATATATGAACACTGCATAACAATTAAACAAAACAATTAAAAAGAGACACAAATGTGCCTTGAATACAAATAATACTAGGAATTCAACACCTCTTTAATGAATACTAGGGAAGGCGGGTCACACTAAACACACGCTGAGACTGCCATGAGGAATCTGAACTGCTGAGTAGGGGAGTTACCCAGGTGGTGGTTTTGGTGTTGTGGTCAATAAAGAACGGCCTCCCGTTGGGCGCATGCCGGACTTCCCAGCCCTTGGGGAGGAATCCTTGCTCCACTTCCGCCAGCTGGGGCACCTGCTGTGCCGAGTCTCCGGGAGGCACCTGCGCCTGGGGGCCGGCGGGCGAGCTCGGGCTTGATGACGGCTGACTGGTCTCCACTGTGGCCTAGCACACGAATTAAACCATGCTGTAATATTTTACAGAAGACTCACAAATAACTGCGGTTCAAAAGGCGACAGCAGACACTTATACATGGGACCCAAACGTCTGAGGCTTGCTTGCAACTGTAGTTAATTTTCCAGCACATTTTTGTAGTTATCAAAATTTCTAGAAGTGTTTTGTCAAACCTTGCTTTTGTAGTGATTTATCATTTTTGAGCTAATTCTTAAGCAGTAAGATGGTAGCTGACAGTCAGTCTGTCACAGTGCATCTGACTGAGGAAACTGTGCACCCCTGTTCCCGGGGTGGGGTTGTCCTGTCTACACCAGGAGGTTGTTTGTGCTTTCCTGGGACACACAGACTGGATCATACTCCATACACAGAAGTGGGTTCCAGAGTTGGGTAAACAAAATGAATGGCAAATAGCCTCTACAGAAATGGATAATCAAAACATGATATAATCACATGAAGGGACGTTACATTAATCATCAGCAGAAACATACTAGAACTATTTATAGTGACATGGATAGGGCTTTAAAACAATTTTGGGCAAAAAAGGATTTAAACTTACACTGCATGACACCCATGCAAAGTGTGAAACACATGGACTTGAGCAACACTGTGCATTGTTTAGCTCTCTGTGTATGTATTTAAAATAGTCCGAGGTGGTGGATCCCCTGGGGAACAGGACCAGGGCATGGCTAAAAGTTTAGCTTTATCTGCAGGACTTTAATAAAAAAGAAACCATCTTGAAATGAACACGGGAATGTTAACGGTGGTCGTTTGAGGGTGCTGACTCTACAGGTATTTGCTGCAGTACTCTCTACGCTGTTCCTTGTTAAAAACTTCTCAATGAAAAAGGCTGATGAGATTCAGTGTTTTGTGAAGCATTTACTGGGAAGTACAACCAAATGTGCTCACTTTTGCCAAGGACAAAGCGTTAATTTTTTAAAATATTCATCACTGAGATCATTGTCTAGGAAAATAATGATGATAAAGATTCAAATTACAAAAGCATCCAATGGAGTGGGTCATTTACTTTGTCCTTTTAGTCCCTACTGGACCTGTTTTATGCAATAATCAGTGGCAATTCATGTGCATGACAGATCCAGAGGAAAAGGTAGACACTTAGCATCAATGCCAAAAACTAAGTCCAGTCGGCCACTCCCTAGGGATTCAATCAACCATGGATTCAATACACTAAAAAAAAAGAAAAAAACAACTGATCAGTGCTGAACATGTACGGACATTTCTCCCTTGCCCTTAACTGTCCCTTAACAATATATGATGACAATTATTTGCCTGGCATTTACACTGCACTAGGTATTATAAACAATCTAGAGATGACTTAGAGGATGTGCATAGGTTACATCCAAATGTGCCAGTTATTAAAAGGCACTTGAGCATTCATGGATTTCAGCATCCACAGGGCTCCTGGAATCAATCCTTTATCCCTGCCGAGGGATGACTGCAATTAGAAGGTGCTAGAAGTATCCAGTGTGCACTTCACATTCTATCAAAAACAAGTTCACAGACTGCAGGCACCCGTACAGCAGGCTTTGTCCAGGTGGTTGTCCTGGAATTGTGATCTACGTAGTACGATCGTCCTCTGTCGTCTTGTTTTTCTTCCCAACCTGGTGGTAGTCCAGATGAAGTAGGCAAAAGCTTAAGTGAAGAATAAAGAACAATGAAATATTCACAAAAATCCTTGAAAGAGTACCACATTCCTTCAGTGCTAGCTCTTTTAGAATGAAGCATTTTATTTTCCATTACTACAATGGAAAATGGACAAATTATATATGTTTAATTTAGTAAAATAAAACATATTCTAAATCATCTTAGCATGTACAACATAAAGTGTATGCATTTCACTTGGGAAGAAAATAGCATAGATAATAACAGCACTAATAACTAATAACATCACTAATAAAGCATATGACTAATAAGTAATAACATCACTAACAAAGCAGTAACAACCACATCCTAAATACCTCATGTCATTCAAGCCCAACACAAAACTTCATGAGATAATTGCTAAAACTGGCCCATTCTGCGGAGGAGTACACTGAAGCTTAAAAAACGGACACAAGTTGCTAACGTATACTGCATATAATGAATGGAATCAACACGTCCATGCCAAGTCAAAAGCTACCCTTGTCTTGTTTCTATAAGGGTAAGGAAATGCTATGTGTTACAAAGGAGTAAGGAAAGTATCATTATTTCCAGGTTTACTTAAAATAGTCCCAGGTTTGGCCTTCTTTTTGGTACTGATTTTTAAATATTTTTATTTATTTGAAAGAGGAAGGGAGGGAGGGACAGAGTAAGGGGTGTGGGGGGTACTTTTTGGGTTCACTCTCCAAGTATCTACAACAACAGGGGCTGGGCCAGGCTAAAGCCAGGAGCAAGGAACTTCACCTGGGTCTTCCGTGTGGGTGGCAGGGACTCAAGTACTTGAGCCTTCCAGAGCTCACATCTGTAGGAACTTGGAATCAACAACAGGGCTGGCATTCCAACCAAGCACTGCACGACGGGATGCAGGTATCCAAAGTGACATCCTAACCACTGTGCTGAACGCCTGCCCTCTTTTTGTCAGTTGGCTTGTCTCCCCTAAAGTGCCTGACACCATGAAGACCACGACCGCCAGGCTCTTTGCTGGGGCCACTGCTTACGAGGCACATGGCAGCTGTCAGCACCTCACTGACAAACATGATGGACTGTTAGATGGCACACCATGGAATTCCATGTTGCCCAGGTTCCCATACTTCTTTTAGCAGGCGACTAAATGGAATGCAGTAATATGGGAGGGGGGCTACCAGGGACTACCAAGACGTGCAATGATGTGGATGGATCTGAAAAACATCACGCTGCGTGAGGGGCCAGGCACACAGAGGCTCTGACTCCCTCTGTGTGAAACTTCAACTACAGCCGCAGAGAACAGATGCGAGGGGTCTCTTGGGACTGAGAGAAGATGTAGGTACTGAAGCAAGGATGCGGGGTGAGGGGAAGGCTTTTAAATTTCACATGTAGTGTTGTATGTGTGACAGGATCAATTTCCAAAACTCAAGAAATCTGTAAAAGCAACCAGTGTAGTAAGAGAAGGCGGCACGGGAATAGCTTTTACCATACATAAGAAATAAATTTGCCCTAACCGCTGCTGCTCACATGGTATACTTAAAAACTGTTTCAAGGGGGCCAGTGTTGTGGCACAGTGCATTAGCTGCCACTTGCAACACTGGCATCCCCCAAGGGAGCATGGGTTCAAGTCCTGGCCATCCTCCCTCTGATCTAGCTTCCTGCTAACGTGCCTGGGAAGGCAGCAGATGATGGCCCCAGTGCTTTGACCCCTGCCACCCATGTGGGAGATCTGGATGGAGTTCCTGGCTCCTGGCTTGCAGCCTGGCCTGACTCTAGCTGTTGTAGCCATTTGGGGAGTGAACCAGTGGATCGAAGATCTCCCTAACTCTCCCTCTGCCTCTACTGCTCTGTCTTTGAAACAAACAAAATATGAATCTCAAAAATGACCCCATTTCTCAGATGAGTGCCGGCCAATCAATGGGAAATGCAACATTTGTGCCATATGGAGCACATTAAAGGTGCAGTGGGAGAAACACCAGGATCTCTGCCTAAGCAGCCTCCAGGCTAAGGGAGGAGGCCAGCCACGTGACACTAAGTCACAGTAAGCTGCCCAGGGCGGTCTCCGGCACTGGCCCTCTTGGTGGTGGGCGGTGCTGACTGGGCCAGGACTGCACAGTCAGGATCATCCTCCTTCCTCAGCCTAGGACGTGGGTCCCTCTCTTACGGCATGGCTCTCATCTGGGGACAGGTGAATGACTGAGTCCTTTGGAGACTTTGTGGTTCTATGTGGGAACTTTGACAAAAGCAGAAACAGAGCCCATTTTTCAAAATTACAAATGATTGGTGAAAAAAAGCAAGGAGGCTATTCGAAGGTGAGAGGTGCCAGTGTGCACGGATTGGAGGGAGGAGAGAATCCCTCCATGGAAACAGCCTGTTGGTGAGAGGCTCAGATGGGACGAAGGCAGCATGACGTTTCTGTGGGGAGGTAAGGAAGCAGGGCTGCTCGGGGAGACAGCGTCGGGGAGACGCTTCAAATACTGGGTCCCTGCCACCCAGGGGGAGACCCAGATGGAGTTCCGGGCTCCTGGCTTCAGCCTGGCTCACTCCTGGCTGTTTCGGGCACTTGGGGAGTGAACGAGCAGATGGAAGCTTGCTCGCTCGCTCTCTCTCTTTCTGTAACTCTTTCAACTAAATAAACTAAAAAATTTAAAAAAAATTTTTTAACAAAAGAAGGGTGAATTGAAAAGCCTGGAAGTTTTAATTTGATTTTTTAAAAAAAATAGGGATGATGTAAGAGAGAGACAAACTCGGAGAAATGAGATGTGACTGAGGTTAAGAGGATGGCCGCTGGGAGACCAAAAGGGAGCCAACAGTCCAGGCATGAAGTTCCTTTTATCTGTTTTTGTATTTTAAAGGCAGAGTGCTGGTGCAGGGGAGAGATACCTTCCATCTGCTGGCTCACTCCCTAAATGGTCTCAACTGCTGGGGTTTGGCCAGGTTGAAGCCAGGAGGCAGAAACTCCGTATCTGGGTCTTCCAACTCGGTGGCAGAACTCAACTGCTTGAGCCAACGGCAACTACTTCCCAGGTCCATGAGCAGGGAGCTGGACTGGAAGTGAAGTGCTGGGACGTGACCCAGCACTCTGATGTGGGATGTGAGCTCCTCAAGAGCTGGCCTAACGGGCTGTGCCACAATGCTGGCCCCTTCGACATCTGTTCTAAAGGTCCAGGCTGCGTCAGGGCTGGGCTGGGCATACCACTGAGGAGGAGGGAGAAGGACCCCACCCCCCCGCCCCCCAGCCACCACAGAGCTTCAGGCGACAAGCCCGGGTCTCACCCACAGCACTGGCACTTGACTTTAGTGTTGCTTTTTCAATTTTAAAAATTTGAGTGGTAGAGAGAGACAAAGAAAATAGAGAGAAAGAGAGAGAAGAGAGAGAAGACCAGACAGACAAATACACACACAGAATTCCTGTCCACTAGTTCACTTCCCAGATGCTCTCAATTGGCCAAGACCTGGCCATTGGAAACGCAGAGCCGGGAAATCAACTTGGGATCTCCCTGTGGGTGGCAGGCATCCAACTTCTTGAGTCATCACAGCTAATCTCTGGGGTCCACCTTGGCGGGAACCTGGAATTGGGAGCAGAGCTGAGACTTGAACCCGGGCACTCCAATGGGGGTCGTAGGCACCCTAACTGGCATCCTCACTGCTCGGCCACCTCAGTCGCTGACTTTGGTTTACCGACCGGCGGTGGGGGCAGAGATACTCACCACAGGAAGCGTAGGCTGTTCCTCAAAAGTGTAGGCTTGTAAGCTGCCTCTTCTGCTGGAATGATTCTTGTGAAACAGAAACAAAGCAAGGACACTTAGATCCTGGCTTGGCAAGGGCACCTTGCGAGTGAGGGCGCTGGTGAGGATGCGACCGCGGAGATGGCGCACAGACCCTCAGCCACACCCGGCCGCGGGCCACTGCCTCTCTGCGTCTCCCCCAGGGCCGCGCCGCCTCCCCGACCCCTGCCTGGCATGTCTAGCACACACCCCCTCCACTAAGGATCCAAAACGGGCTGTGGATTCCCCATCCGCACCCTCTCCAACGTGTTCCTTCTCTGGGATTCCTCGCGTCGCAGCCAGGGCTTGCTCAGTCTCCTGCAGGAGCGCTAAGTCCCCCTCCATTTCAGCTCAAGTCGGGGTTTTTTTTTCTTTCAAGTTTTCATCCTTTGTCACCTTGAGTATTACGGCACCAGGGTCCTTGAAGGTCTCCCAGGTTCAAGTCTCCCTTCCTCCAGTGCATTCTCCACACTGCAGGCTGCGGCCAGAGCACGCGTTCGGCCGCGTGGATGCGACCCGTCATTCCTAGGAGTGCTGGCTGCCCCTGGCCCACAACTCAGTGTTCCAGCCGGGCTGGCCTCTTCCTGACCGCTGTCTACTCCCTGCCTCAGCCTTACCACCTGCGCCCTAAGCATTCCTGGAACGGAAATCCCATTGTCTTTCTTTCCTTAGCTGTTGTCACTCTCTGAAATACCTGGTTTTGCGTTCTAATGACATCAACCTTTATAATAGTAAAGAACTATAAACAATCTATCACACAGGAAAGGGTGAAATACCTTAAGGATTACCTGGACAATGGAACATGCCAGAGTTTGAGGACTGTTTTTGTTGGTTTTAAATGGAGTACATCTCTATTTCTAAGACACGGCAAGTGAAAAAAGCAAGTTATCTAGAACCAGGCACAAGATGATCTTTGGGGTAAAAAATTATATTGAGTCGATGGAAACATCTTTATGTCTGTCTTTACCTTTCAGATAAATTAAAAAATTTCTAAAAAATGTGCTTAGTCCTCTTTCTCTCTCTCTTTCTCTCTACCTATCAAATAAAATATGCAAAATCTTTTTTTAAAAAAAATTGGGGCCAGCGCCATGGCATAGTGGAAAAAGTTGCCATCTGTGATGTTGGCATTCATAAGGGCACCAGTTAGATTCCTAGCTGCTCCATTTTTGATTCAGCTCTCTGCTATGGCTTGGGAAAGCAGCAGAAGATGGCGCAAGAGCTTGGGCCCTTACACTCAAGGGGAGACTCGGATGAAGCCCCTGGGGTCCTAGCTTTGGCCTGACCCAGCTCCATCAGTTGTGGCCCCTTAAGGGGTGAACCAGTGGATGGAAAACACTTCTCTTTCTCTGTAACTCTACCTATCAAGTAAAATACCTAAAATATTTTTAAAAGTTTGCAAAACCCATATTATTTTAAAATTTTTATTTGAAAGGCAGAGCAACAGGGAATGAGACAGACAGATTTTTGGTCTGATGGTTCACTCCCCAATGCCCACAATAGCTATGCTGGGCCAGGAAATATCCAGGAGCCAGGAACTCCACCCAGGCTATCCCACGTCAGTGGCAAGGACTCAAGAGCTTGGGCCATCATCTACTGCCTCCCAGGAAACATTAGAGGAAAGCCGGATTGGAAGGAGAGGTGGAGGCAGGACTCAGTCCTAGACACTCTCTGATACAGAATGTAGGCATCCCAAGCTAGGCTATAACATCTGCCCCCCCCCCCCCAACTTTTTGAAATACTAATCTTATTTGCTGAGGGCCATCTGGTCAACACTGACGATACAGTGTGAAAGCCAGCCATAGGCAACACTAAAGTAAATGGACACAGCTGTATTGCAAGGAAACTTCATTTATGGTAATATGCTGTTGCTTTGGCCCAAAGGCTGTGGATTGCTGACCCCTGCAATAAGTTCTGTGAGGGCAGGGTACTTTGCTTTATTTAACTCGGTATCCCCAGTAACTAGTACATAGTATCTTGCATATATGGTCAGCCCTCTGTAAATATTTATGAATTGAGTCAGACAAGGAACCCAGAGAATCAACCACAGTGTGCTCAGAAAATATTTGTCTTCTACTGAATCCCCTTCGATAACAGAGATTAGAGAATTAGGCACAAAGACCTCATCATGGCAGTGATGCTGTGATACCTGTTTCTGGACCCTGCAGATAACAACTTTTATAGGGGTTGCTGGACTGAAGAATGTCCTCTCTCCCCTTGTTTGGTCAGAATAATCACCAACAATTCACACATGTGTTTGGCAGCATCTGTGATAGAACTGTAAACTTCATGATAGGTGAGAAAGACGAAAGCAGCCCCTGACACGTAGGAGCTGGCCTGGCACTGTCTGCTAGGATCAAGACAAGAACAAGACAATTCCATAATAAGTCTGAACACAGAACAGAAGCACTCTCAAAGCCACCAAACACCAAAGCCTTTCCTGGAGAACATGGAGGATTGTTCTTTATCAATTATAGCATTAGCGTCATAACAGATAAGATCTGAGATACACAATTGTGGGTTAAGTAGGACTTGTCTCTGTAAAATTCATGCAGACTGTTTAAACTGATGTTGTCTACCATTGAATTATTACAGAACATCGGGGAAACCCTGCAGGACATTGGCATAGGCAAACAGTTCTCAGAAAAGAGCCCAGAGGCACAGGCAATCAAAGCCAAAATTGACAAATGGGATTATGTCAAATTGTGAAGTTTCTGCACTGCACAACACTCACCAAAGTGAAGAGGCAACCAATATAATGGGAGAAATTATTTGCAAACTATGCAACTTATAAAGAATTAATAACCAGAATTTATAAAAAGATCAAGAAAGTAAACAACAACAAAACAAACAACCCAGTTAAGAAATGGGCAAAAAACTTAAACAGGCATTTTTCAAAAGAGGAAATCCAAATGCCCAAAAGACACATGAAAAAAACGTTCAGAATCCCTAGCCATTAGAGAAATGCAAATCAAAACTATAATGAGGTTTCACCTCACCCCCATTAGAATGGCTATCATACAGAATCAACAAACAGCAAATGCTGGCGAGGATATGGGGAAAAAGGAACCCTAATCCACAGTTGGTGGGTATAGCCACTATGGATGACAGTATGGAGACACTTCAGAAATCTGAATACAGACCTACTATATGACCCAGGCATTCCATTCCTGAGAACTTACCCAAGGGAAATGAAATCAGCATATGAAAGAATTATCTGCACCTCCATGTTTACTGCAGCTCAATTCACGATACTTAAGATATGGAATGAATACAAATTCATCAAATGAATACTGGATAAAGAAATTATAGGATATGTATACTATGGAATACTACACAGTGGTTAAAAAAATGAGATCCTGTCATTTGCAACAAAATGGATGAAACAGGAAAACAATATGCCTAGTGAAATAAGCTAGACCCAAAGGGACAAATACCATATGTTCTCGCTGATCTGTGATAACTAATAGAGCACCTAAAAGGTAATCTATAGAAGTGAAATTAAGTCCTTAATGTGCTATACATTGTGAATTAATACTATAACTATTACTCCAACAGTATTTTTCACTTTGTGTTGCTATGTGAGGGCAAACTGTTGAAATCTTTACTTAATATATATAATCCTCCGCCTTGCGGCGCCGGCACACCGGGTTCTAGTCCCAGTCAGGGCGCCGGATTCTGTCCCGGTTGCCCCTCTTCCAGGCCAGCCCTCTGCTGTGGCCCAGGAGTGCAGCGGAGGATGGCCCAAGTGCTTGGGCCCTGCACCCCATGGGAGACCAGGAAAAGCACCTGGCTCCTGCCATCGGATGAGCGCGGTGCGCCTACCGCGGCAGCCACTGGAGGGTGAACCAATGGCTACGGAAGACCTTTGTCTCTCTCTCTCTCACTGTCCACTCTGCCTGTCAAAAAAAATATATATATATATATAGTAAACTGATCTTCTGTATATAAAGAGAATTGAAAATGAATCTTGATGTGAAGCAAGGGGAGAGGGAGTGGGAAAGGGGAGGTTTGCGGGTGGGAGGGAAGTTATGGGGGGGAAGCCATTGTAATCTATAAGCTGTATTTTGGAAATTTATATTCTTTAAATAAAAGCGTTATAAAAAAAAAAGAAGAAGTGAAATTAACACTTTGAGATGCAATGACTTTGAACAGCTCTTGTCTTGACTGTTGAGGAACAGTTTTTCAGTTTTTTTTTCATGCAATTTGTTGAACTCTTTACTTAATATAGAGTTAATCATATGTATATAAAGTTAACTGAAAATAGATCTTAGTAAAAAATAAGATGGGACTAGGAGAGGGAGGAGTAAGAAGGGTGGCAGTGTAGGTATGGTGGGAAGACTCAATATATTCCTGAAGTTGTATTTATGAAATGAAGTTTGTATTCCTTAAATAAAAGCTTTCAGGGGGGAAATAAAAAATTAAAAAAATATAAAAACCTGATGTTGTCATGTCAATGCCTAATAGATGAAGGGTAGGGCCTTGATCTAATCATGGCATCTAAGAGGCAGGTCTGGTGGGAGGGGTTTAGGTCACTGGGTGCATACCCTTGCAGGATGGTTCTCACAAGAGGGTTGGTTATTATTATTTTTCTTATTATTAATCTTTAAAGATTTTCTTTATTTGAAAGGCAAAGTTATAGAAAAAGAGGGAGAAACAGAGAGATGAAGAGATAGACAAAGAGATCTTCCATCTGCTGGTTCACTTCCCAAATGGCTGCAATAGCCAGGATTGGGCCAGGCAGAAGCCAGGAGCCAAAAGCTTCTTCTGGGTCTCCGACATGGGTAGAGGGGCCCAAGCACTTGAGCCATCCTCCACTGCTTTCCCAGGCCATAGCAGAGAGGTGGAGCAACTGGGACTGGAACTGGCCCCCACACGGGATGCTGGCATTGTAGGCAATGGCTTTACCCAGCATGCCACAACTTCAGCCCTGGGTTGTTTATTATCTGAGTTCAAGTTTCGGCCTGGCTTCTCTCTCTGCTTCCTGGCTCACCACGTAATCATTTCTCCATATCTGCCATGTCCAACCTACATCAGACTCCAGGCTACAGAGTTTCTCGATCCTGAACTGTAACCTTAACCGTAAGCTGAAATCAACCATTTCTTTCCCAAGAAGCTCCTCGAGTATTTTAGTTAAAGTAACGAAATGTAGACTAATATACAAACAATCACACAATTCCTCCTGCCTCCTGACAGCAACCAATGTACAGCAAAGTCCCACCTGTGTAAACTCTCCTCAAAACCACATGTGTAGACCCAAATCCTCCAAGTCTTTTCTCGCACGCTCTTGCAAAACGCTGATGGCTGTGTACTCTTCCTTGAACCCAACTTGTGCATTTACAAGTGTGCTCCTGGTGGGTTTTGGCCAGAGGGCATTGCCATAGTGAACATGTAGACCCCAGTGACAATCTGGACTACCCATGGCTCTGTTTCATACTATTAGTGGGGATATTTGTAAAATGATCATGCTGTAAAGTTTCCAAATCTCTCACCTATTAAAATGTACCACTTAAAATGTCAGGTAAAAGGTGCTGAGCAGAATCATATGTGTACTATAAAATGCTGAAGTTACAACAAAATCTAAGAGCATCTTACTGAGCTGGATCCCGGCTGGCTAGTGGCTGAATTTCCACAGACAGCAAGTCTGGCATTCAGTTCGTCCGCAAGATGAGTCTGAACATCCGCGCTCCTGGATGGTGCAGGTGACAGGAAGGCCTGACTGCCACACATGGTGGCTTCATCCTCTCTTATAATTTCCCAGTTCTAAAATGAACAGAAGACGACTGAGCCACACATACTTAATGTCCAGAACACAAGCCCGTCACCCAGAACAAGAGAACGCCTATACCTCAGAAGAGTCTCGGTTCTCAGCACTTTCTGTTTCCTCGGATATCTGCCTCCTAGTGGTGAACGCACGCTGGGCTTGCAGCTGAATGTCACCATTCTCAGCATCTGTTAGGCTGTCCCTATTTTAGAACCACAAAAAGCCATCAGCTATGTGCTAAGAAAGTTCAAGCAATAGGCACAGATTCTGTGATCATTTGAAAAAACACCAGTTATCAGATTAAAATGTACTGTTTTTGGCCAAAGGCTATTTATTTCCACATGCACATATTAATTCACAGCTATATTGGTACCTCCTGAGAACCTCATGGAATTACAGATTTTGTGAAAATGTATAACACATCTGACTTTGATATCTTAGTACATCAGTGTGTCTAAAATTATGTCTGGCACATTTGGGCACTCACAAGGCATTTGCTGAATAAACAACATGTTTCACAAAAAAGAAATCTGAAATAGCTCTAGAGGTATATACACATCTTCATGAATCAAAACTAGATTTTCTAGAACGGGTCCTAAGCTAGGAGTAGGGTTCCACATGCAAGAATGCAGAAGGCAGAGTGAAAGAGTCAGTCTAAGGGCTCTGTAATAAAAACCTTCATAAATTAGGGGTTAATTGGTTATCTGGTTTTGGTCATTTATAGTCATTCAGATCAATAATAAAAGAACTGTAATAAAGGCTTAAGAAACATGATAAATTAGATTGAATAACTTTATGTAGTCATTTATAAGTTTTCTCACTCTAGTTAGTTGTATTTAATATAATTAGACTGTCAAGTAAAAAGTTTTTAAAAAAATATTTAACAACAAAAGTACTGCTAATTTATTTTATACCATACAAGGCCATGATAATCAGAGGACCAGTTCTTAATGTACTATAGCTGGAGAAAACACAATTGGGCCAGAAGGTTCTAAGGGAAACTGCTTCAGGGATTTTTCCCTAAGTATTCGATTTTGGCTACCTGAAAACAACACCAGACACAGTGAAAGAAATGATTCTGCTAAAAGTTGGGCAGGCCACAATACTGAGGTATGCAACGGGGCAACTCTGCAGAATTTTCTGGTCTCTTCAGTTTTGCAATCTGTGTGTCATTCTACAGCACTCAATGCCTCTGTGCCATGAAGGACTCGAACTGCTGATTTGCTTTGGAAAAATTTGCAAATGGAAAATATCAATGAAAGTTCTTGGCACGTATCAGATATAAAACATCAAAGCCACAAATGAGGAGGTTGCTGGACACCTAAAAAAAATTTCAAGTCTCTGTCAAACAGAAGACCAAAGAAAGACTGCATCAGGCTATATGGAAGAAGTGGAAGAGAGTGTGAGAATAAATATGAATAATGGGAAAATTTATCAATTTACTCTGATGACAGTAAAAGAAAGATGTCACTGAGGAGACATAAGTTGAGAATTTGTTGAAGGTAATTCTCTCTTTGATTTGTGCACATTGGAAGTTACAGGTACCCTCACCTCACCAGAGCGGCAAAGGGGTGCTGAACATGACGCCTTCATTACCAAGTCCTTTGTATTTTACAAGTAATCTATATTTTAAAAATAGGGTCCTGCAGAAAGTAACATTTTATCATATAACAAACTGCATACAATTTTAAAGGTTTAAAAAATAAATTAGAAAAACATATCATTTGGGATTGCACAGTAATCAACAATGTATTAAAAGTAAGAAGCAATGATAAGAGTAGTACCTGTGATTCAAATACTTTGAATACTATAAAAAAAAAAAAAGAAATAGCTGAGGTCGCATTTTTTAAGTCCTAGGCCCCAAATTCCTGGTATACCTATACAATATATGGATCAATCCCTATACTATTAGGAATCCATTTGAGACGTGACTTCAAAATGAAAACGAGCAGTTCAGATGGATCCAGATTACAGGCATGAACGGCATCAGCACTTACTGAGGGGTTGGTCGCTTCCACTGTGTCCTTCTAGATTCATGGTTTACATAGTAGGTCCTTCCCAGGATATCCTGCCTCTCTTCCCATCCTGGAGGTAGAGGGGAAGGCTCCTGTTGCTGTTGCAAATGGCAAGCAGCATCTGGTTGGTCCAACACAACCCAGCCAGGCTGCCAAACAGAAGAGAAGCAGTTAGGTCTGCACTGACTTCTCCGTGTAGAAGAGATCTGGCATATTCAGTTCCGGAAGAGGCAGAGACAGAGGCCGTACACGGTCAACTTTTAAGATGATTCTACGAACACGAACATGGAAGCTCAAAATTTAAATACAAACTTGATGATAATGAAGACTTTGTGGGACAGATATTGTTTAAAGCATCTTAAATTTTTCAAAGAAGTTTTAATGGGTCTCTAATAAGTGAAAACGACCACAAACCTATTAAATAAGGATGTAAACTCAGAGAGCACTGAGAAATAAAGAAACATGGTTTAAATTAGTGTCACCTTAGGCTATGCTCTAAATTATAAGCAAGTGAATAAAGGACAGGACTCCGGTCATTCTTCTTCTGTAGCTGTCCCTACCATAGGGAAAATACCTTGCTTATGGCAGCAACTAGTAATTATTAAAAAAATCCTTAGATAAAGGCTAATTACATAGAGGCATGATAAAAATGGGCAAGTGATTTAGAAGTAATTGCTTTAGGGAATCCTCTAGTGACTGAAAAGTCATGATTCTTTTGTCTGATTTTTCTCTTTCTCCTCTGGACCAAGAGAAGGTATTTTGGTCAGGTCATAAAACAGTCAAAGAAAGATTTTAAAAAATGCACTGGAAGTTTGCTTTCTTAGAAACTAGAAAGAGGCAAAATATGTGTGAAGCCTTAGCTAGCCTAAAATAAGGAGGTAAGTGAATAAGGAGGGCAGCGAGAGTTAGAACAAGCTTCTAGAAGAGAAACTTCTTAATAGAAAAGGTAGCAGCTAAGAGGCTCTACTAAACACCCAGGTGGTTAGGAAAGCATTAGTGAAGAAAACTTTAAAATGCTCCAAAAAGAAATAAAAGAAGACTTGAAGGAATGTACAATATGATCTTGGCTGGGAAAACTCAACCTCACAGAGGTGTCAATTCTTCCCAAGTTAATCCATAAATTTGCCAGGATTCTGATAAAGTTGCATTAGGGGCGCCTTAAAATAGTGAAACAAACCAATCCTCAAGTTCAACCAGAAACACAAACAAGGAAGAACTACCGGCACGAATCTAAAAAAGAAGAGCAGAGGGAGGTTAGACTTGATAAATAAAACATAGGAAGCCACAATAATTAATGTCGTGTGGCACTGAAGCATGCAGATAGACAGCTCAGCAGAACGGATTTGACAGAAAGAGACCGAAATACAAAGTATTAGTATACAATAAAGGCATCTCAAATTTGTAGAAAAATAGGCAGATGACTTAGAAAATGGGCAACCACTTGGAAAAAAAAATTAATTTGGATCCCTACCTCACTGCTCACATCAGGATAAGTTATAGACTGAGTAATATTTAAGTGTTTAATGTTTAAGTACCCTCTTATCAATATTAGAACCTTAGGAAATTTAAAAAAATATTCTAAGAGTGGTAAGCTGTTAAGTATGAGATCAAATCCTGAGGGTCTAAGAGAAGACCCATAAATTTAACTAGAAAATCACCAAATCTGAATGTGGCAAAACCACAAAGTCAAAGTTAGAAAAAAATATGAATTAGGAAACATTTCTGGTATTAGGAGAATAGGCAAAGAATAATTTCTTTACTATTCCTGGGATTTCTGTTCCAGACACAGATTCTGTAGGGAATGACTGTGGGTGCCACACAGCCAGTGGCTTGGAAGACAGAAGAGAATGTTTTTGTGTTGGAGACTGGACCTGAACAGGAGTCAGGGAGAGGAAATGAAAGAAATGGTTTTTGGCAGCAGGGAGAAAAGGCTGATCCGTTCAGGCTGGTTCTGGTGGGAGATTATAGACTGAGGAAGAGCAGCAGGTGAGGGGAAGAGGAGAAAGCAGAGAGAAGGGTTTTTTGGGAAAGATCCTGATCAGAAATAAAATTGGCTTCCATTCTATCTTAGCACTTGTTATATTTTTTATTTCTATTAGGAACTGACATCTCTTTAATTTTTTATTATCCAAATTCCATCCCCTTCTGTTCCTCTAATCTCTTTTTTTCTCCATCTATATTATCTTCTCTCTCCTTTCCTTTCCTTTAAATGATCATAGTACCAGATATAGCATTAACTAAAAGTTAGTCTTCCATAGGTTCAATCATTTTATTTTTCTGGTCTCAGTTTCAAAAGCTAATGAGTTAAGTTTTTATATTTTACTCTTTTGAAAAAGTGATTAAAAGATTTGTCTGTTGAATACTGTCACTGGTTATTTTCCTGAAAAAGTAATTAAGCTTATGAATAAAAGGCCACTTCACTACTGCTGTAAAGGATTATAAAAATATTCAGAGCTAGGAAAATGGTACCAAAAGAATATATCTTTAAAAACTGAGTTTTCTCTTAAGGATATTTTTATAATACCTCCTTGTTATTAAATTTGAGAAGAGAAAGAAAATATTAATTTAATTAAGGGTCTTTTAAAAAATCCCATTTTTAGTTTGAGGAAGTACAGTTGAACATTCAAACAGGGTTTAGAAAGACTGAGTTTTCAATTTTTCAGGATAGAATGCCTCCTATTAAACATGTATTAGTCACTATTCTTCATAAGATAATAGTCCTAGAATCAATGAACCTTCATTACTGACCTCAAAGCTAATATACAATTACCCACAATTTAACAGTCGGATGGTGTTAGAAAGAAAACATTTAGAGTTCTGACACAAACTGTTAATCTTTAAAACACACACAGCGAACTCTAAAGTTGCAAAGGCACAAAAACCAAATGTCACATAACTGCTATAGCCACACTCCACTAAGGTATACAAACTGCCCAGGAGTGAGCCTCTATTCAAAATGCCAATTGTTTTCTTTAAATAGTAGAATTGTATGTATTCAGTCCCAAACTACATGTCAAAGAACCGGGCAAGGCTTCTCTGGTCATCAGCTACACAGAAGATAAATAAGCACAGATCCACGTGTTTGAATTCCTAGGGCCTTTCATAAATAAACTCCTACAGGCTTACATCTCCTGAAATTATAAGGTGCATTCCGAGGGAATCCAAACACTGAGACGTGAGACCACAGACTGAAGCTAAGCAGCTCTCCCCACAGAGCTGAACTGTGAATGAGCTACCTGTGATATGTGCGTGTGGGAAAAACTTGGAGCAGGCCACTAAGTAATGAAACACTGTTAATTTTTAAAGTTACTAAATAAAGGGTTTTCTTTCTTTCCAGCAGCCATCCTTCATTTCAGACACAAGTTCCATTATGCACGACACGCTGTGCATCAAAAGGCCAGGTAGAGCAGCCTCTACCCAACAGACACATTCACAACTTTAAAAATGGCCATTTTAGGAAAAATCAGAGAAAAAGGTAAGAAAAACATGTAATCAAATACGTGAACACAGACTTAGGATAACTAGTTCTTTGTCAAACTAGAGGTTATCTATTCTGTATGATTTGAAGAAAAAAGTTCTTTCCTTCTATTACTATAAATTCTTCCACAAAGCAAAATCTCATCAGTGCACTAAGAAAACTCCCAGAACGCGTTGTTGCAAACTCACTGCCTATTGCAGAACTTTCTTTCTCAAGGCATATGGGCTTGTAAATTAGAGCCCAGCCCATTGAAGGGAATCCAGTTTTTCGGTTCCATGGAGACAGAAGCAGACCCTTAAAGAGGCAAGACTGTTAAGGAAAGCACAAAAAGAAGAGTGCTCCAACGGTGGGCAGTGTGGCGCAGCATGTTAACTTGCTGCCTGCATCCATTGCCAAGTGCCTGGGATTGAGATCTGCTTCCGCTTCTGATCCAGCTAATACATACCCTGGGATGATGAATCAAGAACTTGGGTCATTGCTACCAACAGGGGAGACCTGGGAAGAGATCCCCGCTCTTAGCTTTAGGCTGGTATAACCTGGCTGCTGAGAGCAACTGGGGAATGAACAAGCGGATGGAAGATCGATTCCTTCCCTCCTCTTTTTCCCTTCCCTTCCCTCTCTCTCTTCCCTTCTTCTTCTCTACCCCCTCCCTTTTTCTTTCTTTCTCTCTCCCTCCCTCCCTCCCTTACTTTCCTCCCCCCCCTTCCCTTCCCTTGCTTTCCCTTCTTTTTTCTCTGCCTTTCAAATAAATAAAAACTAATAAATAAACTTAAAAAAGAATGCTCCAAAGCAATTTGGTGCCATACACTGTGTGCTTTCAGTAAATGTTATTGAGTAAATGCTGTAACTTTTTTTTTTTTTTTAAGATTTATTTATTTGCAAAGCAGAGTTACAAAGAGAGAGAGGGAGAGACAGACAGGGAGAGGGAAGTCTTCCATCCTCTAGTTCACTCCCCAAATGCTGCAACAGCTGGAGCTGGGCTGATGTGAACCCAGCAGCCAGGAGCTTCTTCCTGGTCTCCCACATGGGTGCAGGGGCCCAAGGACTTGGGCCATCTTCTACTGCTTTCCCAGGTACATTAGCAGGGAGCTGGATGAGAAGTGGAGCAGCTGGGACTTGAACCAGCATCTATATGAGATGAAGGGATGCTGGCACTGCAGACAGTGGCTTAATCGGCTATGCCACAGCACCAGCCCAGTGCTGCTACCTTTTGACATTAATGTACCTTCAAAGGCAATCTCAAAGAGCAGTTGTCCCCCCACCCCCTTTTTGACAGACAGCGTAGAAAGTGAGAGAGACAGAGAGACAGAGAGAAAGGTCTTCCTTTTTTCTGTTGGTTCACCCCTCAATGGCCGCTGTGGCCAGGAGCCAGGTGATTCTCCTGGTCTCCCATGTGGGTGCAGAGCCCAAGGACCTGGGCCATCCTCCACTGCACTCCCAGGCCACAGCAGAGAGCTGGACTGGAAGAGGAGCAACCAGGACAGAATCTGGTGCCCCAACCGGGACTAGAACCCTGGGTGCTGGCGCCGCAAGTGGAGGATTAGCCTATCGAGCCGCAGCGCCGGCCCTGCCCCCCTTTTAAATTATGAATTTGTCTGCTGGAAGGTCATCTGTGGGGTAACCCTGTTGCTCTAAAAGAGGAAGCGGCTGAGGTTCAGTGTCCAGTGACTCACACAGGGTCATGTGCTGGCTGGCACTAGCGCTTGTGATAGGGTCCAAGTCTACTCCAAGTGCATGCTCTCTGCCTTCTTCACTTACCCAGGTGCATGGAGCTCCACTCAGGGCACTACAGGGGGACACCCCTCTTACCCTGTTGCCCAGGAAGATCTGTTACCCTCCACTTGCCCCAAATAAATCTGGCTTTTTATTAGATCACCTGAGTTCTCTTCCTCTCTCTGTTCCCTAAGAGGTTCCATACCAGGACAGGAAAGGTAATAGGAATTAACACGTCATAAAAAGAGTTCCTACTTAGTGGAGTCCCTCAAAATATCCATATATTTAACTGACAAATATTAAACTATGTTCTTAATTTAATGGAGAACATGGCATGGGTTCAGAAAACCAAAAAATTAGAGACAGTGAATGACTTAATTACAAAAATGTTTTCATCTATAAACAGAAGGGCCATTCATTCTATAGGAATACTGAGAGGAAAGAAACTGTTAGCCAATGTTTCGGTGAAATAAATGTTCAGGTAAATAATTTTCATTGCACACATTAAGTTCACTGAATGAAGTTATTTTTCTTTGGAGTAAAATAAAGTAGAAAATTAGATATTTTCTTTTTAGTTTAACCAAATATTTATAAAATCTCACCTCTAATTCCTCAGCCTGTTCTGCGTTATCGTCTTCTGAGCCACTGGTTTTAGGTAAGTAAGTCATTTTTAATCTCAGATAACCTTTAACTCTTGATTTGTGACTGTAGAAAAGAAAATAATTATTCACAACACTTTAACACTAATAAGAAAAGCATTCATTTAGTAAGCGTTCTTTGAATATCCACCAGCTATGAGGGAAGCTACAGGGGAGATAGATACATACAGAAGACCCAGGGTGGAAGACATCTAGGAAAAGGAATAGATGGTGGAGAAAAAGCAAACACACATAAATAACTTATGCCATAAATAAGATGCTAAGGAAGCTTAAGGGAAAGAGCAGAGAGAATTTCAGAATCAAGTTACCACGGAGCTCGGGCTAGAAGACTGGGCAGGATTTTGATCTGCAGCAATGTGGGGAAGGCACAGGAGTGGACAGAAGAGCCAAGAACCAGGAAACAGAGGGGAAATCGGGAGTGACGAAGTAGGTGGCAGCAGCAGAGTGTGGCTGAATTACAGGACACATACAGGGGGTGGGGGAGGCAGGGATGGTCCAGATGATTAAGTCAGGGAGAGGAAGAGAACTTTAGCCTTTATGTTGCCTATGCTGCGAAGCCACTGAGAATTTGTGCAATGCAGAAAAGCTTCCTCAGACATGTGCTTTAGGGTTCCTAACCTGGCCATACTGTATAGGACAATAGAAAAGCAGAGAACGAGACCTCTAATTGCAAAAAACCTGCCACCTTTTCCTAACAGGTGTCTGAATCTGCCGTACATTCCTTTCCCGATTTTCATACTCTATTATCTCTTTGAATATGAGCTGTCTAAACTCAAGGTTGTTGTCCACTGTTGGGATATTTTAAATTTCTTTTTAAATCTTTCATACTATTTTAAGGCTTAATTCTATCTATTATTCTTATGAATTCTAACACCTAAGATTTAATTAAGAAATCTTTGCTTGCTCTTTCTATATAGTTTTAATTTTTATAGATATCAATTCTGTCTGTGTACACAAACAAGTCCGAATCCTTTTATCCCATCTTTAAGTGATTACCAAATTTCGAGTACCCTTTCCTGAGCTGTCAGTAAAATCTCTGATGCTTATTTCGAGGCTGTGAATATTTATTTATGTAAGGGGTTTGAACACTCTGACTTGTTGCTATCAGAGACAAATACAGAAAATGTGCTCAGATAATGTTCTACTGAAAAATTTCTCTACAAATGTATGTTTTGTATCTTTCCAACCAGGAAATAAACCCATAGGTTTTGACTTAATGAGACTCAAGCAAATCTAAGAATTTTCTATTTTCTTTCTGGAAAAAACCGTTCTTTCTGCATTTGCAACAATATCAATATAGACAAAAGTTACATATCATTATATATTTTTGAAGATAAGGACACTAAAAGTAAAATGACAAATGGAAAAGCAGGCTACTAGGGCAAATGAATGAGAGAAGAAATATTTGGTATGCAGATGTCGCAACCTTTCTGAAGCCGAGGAAGGAAAACAGATTTACATTCCAGACTTCTTTTTGAATGGAATATGTGATTTCTTTTATACAGAGTAAACAGGGACACACACAGCACTGTCTCTTTTGTTTTAATGTTTATATTATGAAGAGTGATGTAAAAATCATTTTAAAGTAAACTTCTTCCTAGCTCACATTAGCACATCTTCCGAAGCATTTTCTGTTTAAATCCATCTGTTAAAAAACAAGATGAATACCGATGCCCTTTATCTGCTTTACTTTGACCTTTTTAACAACAAATCCACACAAGTTTTGACTACATTTTGCCTGATTCTGAGAAGATCAAAGGGAGTTTTATTCACAGGTTAAATTTTAAGTTTTAATAAAAATTCAGTATTTCAGTTCAGGAAAATGGAATTATGAGCATACTGTCTGGGCTTTAAATTCCAGTCTTCCTTCACGTTATTTTCTCTAAATATCTGAATCTTCTAAACTATGTTTTTATTTAAAGTATGTAAAATGTAGTTATGAGGACTTTCTGAAAATGGTTTTGTGAGTATCATGTTGGATGTTTGTTTTAGATGAATTGCTTTGTTTGTGTGTTTGTTTTTTTTTTTTTTTAATTTTTTGACAGGCAGAGTGGACAGTGAGAGAGAGAGAGAGAGAGAGACAGAAAGGTCTTCCTTTTGCCGTTGGTTCACCCTCCAATGGCCGCCGCAGACGGCGCGCTGCGGCCGGCGCACCGCGCTCCTCCGATGGCAGGAGCCAGGAGCCAGGTGCTTTTCCTGGTCTCCCCATGGGGTGCAGGGCCCAAGCACCTGGGCCATCCTCCACTGCACTCCTGGGCCACAGTAGAGGGCTGGCCTGGAAGAGGGGTAACCGGGACAGAATCTGGCGCCCCGACCGGGACTAGAACCCGGTGTGCCGGCGCCGCAAGGCGGAGGATTAGCCTGTTGAGCCACGGCGCCGGCCTGTTTGTGTTTTTTAAAGCATAGTATGACAAAGTTACCTACACTTGAAGATCCGAAATAATGAAAATTTTCAGTTTCCAGTCTGATAAATATTAGGAAGAAAAATCTTTTCCAAATAGGTGTGATCACTTTTCTGTATTTTCAGAATTTTTTTGCAATGTGCATATACAACTTTTAAATACAAATAACAATAAAGCTTTAAAAATAATTATGTAATATTTAGAAGTAGTTTATTTATAAATGTTTAAGCCCTCAATTTCCAAAGAGGCTACCATAAGTTGTAACAAGAGATTAAACACTTAAAATGCTATGATTTTATATTTACTGACCTTCTTGGATGAAGAACAAAATCCTTAAATGTATATGGTCTCTCCATTCTGGGATTTTCTGTCTAGAATAAAACAGTAGGTTTTCAAGATATAGCTATAACACCAAAAATATGCACTTTTCAATAATATTCACAAACTATGACCTAAGGCATAAATGAAGTTAGAAGTGAGAAGAAAGTAGCTTTAGTTCATTAAAATCAATCACTTGACATTGTCAGCCAGCATCACAACTCAGTCTAAAACTAACTGAGCAGGTGGATTTTGATGCTAATGGGGGTGAAAGAGAACAAGGAGAATGCTGGTACCCAAAAGAATATGCAGAACACACAGTGTCAGCTGCTTAGCTTGGGGAGGGCATAAGAGACAGTCTTAGGAGAACCAAAGAGTAAACAGCCAGGAAAGCAAGACTGGGTTCGATATATTATCGGAAGTTCATAATTTCTAAACATGGTAGAGCACTAATAGTAATCTTCAAAGTCTGAAAAGACAGAGAAGTATTTTTCTCCTCTGTCTCTCTTTTGTAACCAAGTTCAGCAATCCTTTGTGTTTTACAATGATCATGTACTTCTCTGCTGTGTTTTGCATTAACTACCTCTTCTGTCTTTAAATTCCTTTCTGAAGTTTTCATGGTATCAATTTACTTGGCCTTCTCTTTTCTCCTACTGGCTGCCTTGTCTCCTCTAATCTATCCATATTGACTGATGTTCAACACTTTGTCCTTGGCTCTAAACTCTCAAATTTGGACATTTCCATATTCTGATATTCTGCTGTTACCTCTCAATAACTCCAATTATAACTCTCAATCATTCCAGTTCTCTTTCCCTAAATAATTTATTTTTGCATCTCTTTCAGGTATACACTTCAAATGTTCATTTTTTCTGTTTTTTATTGAAATTAAATATGCCCACAAATAAATTTCATGTATTTCAAAATAAAATAGCTTTTCCTTTGCCCTATTTTTCTGGAGATACCATCCTTATCTTCCATGTGCAATCTGTATTATCTTTCCTTTTTTTTTTTTATTTTCAACCTCTGATACTTGATTCAACAACATTTTATTCTGAAATGTTTCCTAAATCTATTTTCCTCCACTGCTTTCTGCTTAGTCCAAATTGTCAATGTTTCATGATTATGTTGCTGTAGACTATCTTAATTTCCTTCTGTAATCCTAGGCTCTGTTTATTCTAGTTTTCAGTGAGTATTTCCAAACTGATTATCCTTAACCAAAGTTTTCATGATGTCAATGAACTTCACTGGCTTTCTATTTCTTACTGGGAAATCTTAAAGAAAAACTTAAAATGGATAACTGAGATGAGTTTTTAGACAATACTATGTTCAAGAAATGAAATACTTACATTCACTATAGTGTATATAATTGTTTATTAAATTAAAATTAATAAAAACAAAGTACAAAATCAAACACATTTATACCAACCGGTAATGGATAAAGAGGAACATCCACTTGACCTAGGAAATCATCTCTTGTCTATAAAAGAAACAAGAGAAAATTAGATTAGAAATATGAGCAATTCCATTAGAAGATTTTTAAAGAGCTTTTTTCCATCACTCAAAGACAATATATAAGATGTTTTGTTTTATCATCTTGTGCATCAATAGAAAATAAAAAGCAATGTGGTATATATTCTAAGAATGACAGAATAGTGTGTATACTTCTTCTGCAGATAATATTAAATTTGGAAAAAAATAAAAACAACTATTTGAATGAAAAATAGAGTAATGAGAAGTAAGTAGAAACTGGAGAAGAGTCGATTCTGGAAAGAATTAACTGCACCAGGTAGAGTTCATACTCATGTGACTTTTCATCTGACAACACTCCACAGCCCACATGGTGCACACTGTGTACAACCTAAGCAGAAATCTGCAATATTACTGGTTTGAGAAGCTGGAAGACCTAGTTTGGAGTTGAGAGCAAAACTGGAAAATAAGTGCTAAATCTCAGAAAGGAAGAAGTCATAAGAGATCCTCTGAATCTATATATGAACTTTATCCAAATCCCTACCTAGCTTATTCTGAAACTGCACAAGTGAAACTTAGCAGTAAGCGGAAAGGATTAGGCACAGATTTCAGCTGAAGTTTAACAAAGAGGAGAGAGCATTCGGACTTCAGCTAAGTTAACTTTCCAGAACAAAAGTCAACACTGCTTAGGGAAATATAATAAAATTCATGAAGTATTACATTGACCAGCAAACAATAAAAAATTTCTAAACGTGAAAAGAAATGGGAAAATACAATCTAGGACCAATAGAAAAAGCAATGAACAGAAGCCATCCACAAAATGACCCTGATCTTGGGATAAGCAGACAGAAATTAAAACAGTGTTATGGGTTGAATAGAACTTGTTGCTGGAAAAGTCATCCAACATGTTTACACTCTGATGTCTTAATGCTAATGGTTGATGGACTAAGGGTAGAGACTTGATATTACAGAATCTGAGAGATTCACTGGGGCATGCCCTCAGAAGGTGGTTTTTGAGAGTGCTGACTGTTTGAATTCAAGTTTTGCCTAGCTGCGCTCTGCCTCTCTCTCTCTCACCCTTTCCTCTCTCCTCCACCCCCCTTTCCTTCTCCTTCCTGGCTCACCATGTGATCAATCCTCCACATCCACCATTACCAGCTTCCAGCAGACACTGGACTATGGGGCCATCTGATCTTGAATTGTTAATTTCCAAACTTCCAAACTTTCCAAGCTTCCCAAGAAGCTACTCACGGGTATTTTAATTAAGGTAACAAAAAAGAAGACTAATACAAAAAACCATTCTAAAGATGCTCAAGGACTTAAACAGGTAAATAAGATCACAGTGAATGAATACATAGGAAATCTCAGTAGTGAAATGGCAACTGTATAAAGGAAATAAAAATGTGCATTTTAGAACTGAAAAGTCAATGTGCGAAATAAAAATAAGTGGAAAGGCTGAATACATGACGAGATAATGGGAGGAAAGTTCCATGAACTTGAAGATGTATCAAAATGATTTAAATAGTGTGAAAATCAAAGAGGACTTGTGGAAAATTTTCAAGCAGTCTAACATATGTGTAACTGGAGTCTTCAGAAAGAGGATGGGATGGACAGGGCAGAAAGATATTTGGGAAGAAAAGCAGTCAAAATCTTCCAACATCTGGAAATACACAAACTTAGACATTCAATAATCTCAGTGAACTAAGGTTGGGAAAATATAGGTAGGTGCATCATTATTAAATGCTGAAACAAAAAATAGAGAGAAAATATTTAAGGTCACCAGACAGATATAATGCATTACAGGCAGGAACAATACAAATAATAGCAGACTTCTAATCAAAAACAATGGGATCCAGGAGACAAAAGAACCTATTAAGTGCAAAAAGAAAAAAAAATCTAGAATTTTATAACTAGCAAAAATATTCATCAAGAATTAAAGGAGGATTGGGTATTTTGCCTAGTTTTTAGGATGCTAGTTAAAATGCCTGTATCCCACACTGGAGTGCCTGGGTTCCACGCTTGTCTCAGGCTCCTGACTTCAGGCTCTTGCAGACCCAGGGAGACAGCGTGGATGTCATAAAGAAACATAAAGAAACTACCCAATTAAAATGGGTAGATGACTTGAAAAGATATTCTAAATAAGAAGATGAACGAAGGGTTAACAGTCACCACTATTAGCCATCAAGGAAACACAAATTAAAATCACAACGAGAGGCCAGCACAGCTCAATAGGCTAATCCTCCACCTAGCACACTGGGTTCTAGTCCCATGTTCTAGTCCCGGTCAGGGCGCCAGATTCTGTCCCGGTTGCCCCTCTTCCAGGCCAGCTCTCTGCTGCAGTGGAGACTGCAGTGGAGGATGGCCAAAGTGCTTGGGCCCTGCACCCCATGGGAGACCAGGAAAGCACCTGGCTCCTGCCAATGGATCAGCGTGGTGCACTGGCCTCAGCGCGCCGGCTGTGGCGGCCATTGGAGGGTGAACCAATGGCAAAAGGAAGACTTTTCTCTGTCTCTCTCTCTCTCACTGTCCACTCTGCCTGTACAAAAAAAAAAAAAATCACAATGAGAGAAAAAAATTCACAATGAGGTAACACTTCAAACTCTTTAGAAGAGCTAAGATTAAAAAGTCTGACAATAACCAATACTGGTGAGACCGAGGAGCAATCGGAACCCTCTTTAAAATATGCTGTGCAAAATTAAACATACACCACATAGTTAAACACAAAACACACAAAGTTAAACATGTATTACACAAAGTTAAACATACACTGTGTCGTGACCAAGAAATTTTACTCCTTGCTATTTTCCCAAGAAAAATGAAAACATATGCTTTTTTTTTTTTCTTGAAAGATTTATTTATTTATTTGGAAGGCAGAGTTACAGAGAAGCAGAGGCAGAGAGAGAGAGAGAGAGAGAGAGAGAAAGTCTTCCATCTGCTGGTTTATTCCCCAGATGGCCACAATGGCCAGAGCTGTGCTGATTTGAAGCCAGAAGCCAGGAGCTTTTTCTGGGTCTCCCATGAGAGTGCAGGGGCCCAAGGACTTGGGTCACCTTTTACTGCTTTCCCAGGCCATAGCAGAGAGCTGGATCGGAAGAGGAGTAGCTGGGACTCAAACCGACACCCATATGGGATGCTGGCACTGCAGGCAGTGGCTTTACCTGCTACTCCACAGCCTGACCCCAAAATATGTGTTCTTTAAAATTAATTTTTCAAAACGTTTATCGAATTTTATTCGTAATAGCCTACGCAGGAAACAACATATATGCTTCAGTAGACAAAACTAGTATATGTGTTTAATAGAATTACTCAGCAATAAAAACAAATAAACGGATACACAAAACAACATGGATGAATCTCAAAGATACAAAGTTTAATGAAAAGAAAAACCAGACACAAAAGAATGATGCCTAATTCCATTTTACATTAATTGTAGGAGAAATAAGGCAGGGAGATTGGAAAGCAGATAAAAGCAGACAGAGGAAAGTGATCAGGGAGGTAAATGAAATTCATACTAGTAAGCAGTAAGCATCCTCCCAACTACTGTTTTTTCAGTATAGTCTCCAGGATGAGAATCTCTGAAACTAAGAAACCCAATGAAAAGACCTACAGGTGTTGAAAACTGGAAGTCTTTCAACAAAGTGATCATCTCAGAGTGAAGTCCACTAGTTCCTACCTGCTCATGAGCAAAAAGCTTTTATAGGATGCATAGTTAGGGATCACTAAACACTTGAGTAATGTTTATAATCTGAAAAATAGAAACCTAAATCAATAAGAAAAGAGGAGTCAGAAGAACCATAATCAAGTCAGACTACAGGAAATTAATATCAGTACACTAAAAAAAAAAATTCTCAGAAATAAGAGACTATGAAACATCTGTCAAACAGAACAGGATACTACAAAAAAAAAAAAAAAAAAGAGAAGCAATTATAGAACAAGAGATATCTCTTAGAAATTAAAAAAATAGGCCAGCGCCGCAGCTCACTAGGTTAATCCTCTGCCTGTGGCACTGGCACCCAGGGTTCTAGTCTTGGTCAGGGCACCGGATTCTGTCCCAGTTGCTCCTCTTCCAGTCCAGCTCTCTGCTGTGGCCCGGGAGGCAGTGGAGGATGGCCCAGGTCCTTGGGCCCTGCACCCACATGGGAGACCAGGAGAAGGACCTGGCTCCTGGCTTCGAATCAGCACGGTGCCCCGGCTGCAGTGGCCACTTGGGGGGTGAACCAATGGAAAAGGAAGACCTTTCTCTCTCACTGTCTAACTCTGCCTGTCAAAAAAAAAAAAAAAAAGAAATTAAAAAAATAAATCTTAAAATACAGCTAGAAGAAGGAATTAAATTTCTCAGAAATTAGAGCTAACAAAGAAAAAAAAAATGGACCACAGGATCCCTGAAACAAGGAAATTACAGAATAAAATTGAAATCTGAAGTGAACATTTGTCTCAGCAGCTAAAATGCTAGTTGGGACACCCGCATCCTACATAAGAGTGCCTGTGTTCACATCCTGACTCTACTTGATTCCAGTTTCCTGTAATGCACACCCTACAGCAGGCGGACATTCAAGTAGTTAGGTCATTGCCACCACAAGGGAGATCTGAATTGTGTTCATTTTTCAAAATGTTCATAGGGTGGCTCAGCTCCAGCTATTGTGGCATTTGGGGAGTGAACCAGTGGATGAAAAATCTCTCTGGCTCTCTCGTGGGCTCTCTACCCAATAAACTTTTTTAAAATTCTGAAAGTCATTATCTAGATAATAGATAATTCACAAAGAAAAAAGGGAGGACATTATCAAAGAGGCATTTTCACAGACTTTCCTTGAGTGAAAGGAGTCATATTATGCCAAATGCAGGAAAGAAAAACAGTGTGCACAGCAAGGCATATCACTGTAACATTTCAGAGCACTAGAGCGAAAGAAGACCTAAAGGCTCTGCAAGATACAAAACGGATCAAACACGAAACTGAATTGAGAGTGATTCCTCTACCTTCATGACAAAAATATTTTCTACACAGAATTCTATACCCAACAAAACTATCTTCTCCAATTAGGAGGACAGAATAAAGACATTTTCAGAAAGTTGTGGTCTCAGGAAGGTAGTAGAGGATATAATTCACCAAAACAAGGGTGAACATCATGATAAGGGAAGATGCAGGGGATTTAAGATAGAAGAGAGAGGATTAGCACGATGAGGAGGAAGGGAACTCTCAAATTCACAGTTGAATAAGACCTAGAAAGAGGACAACCACAGCATACTACAGTAGGAAGAGACAGAGTTACAAGATAGATCGGTCTTAGAAAAATGAATAGTCATATGTGCCTAATGAGGTTTTATGATAATTAAATGAGGTAATAAATATACAGAGAGTGCTCTGCCAAATACATAGCACACAATAAGTAATCAATAAATGTTAGCTTCTGTGTCTTGGAATGAAACTCCTGTTCCAATCTGTGGATATTTCAGATGACTGTATACAAGAACAGTATGACTACAGATTTGATACCTGGCAAATGAGCTTAGTTTAGGAGAATACATGTGTATTCCAGAACACAGGTTGATGATAATTTTTGAAATGGACAATGACACTTTCAAGGCTGTGTTATATAGTACATTTTTTTTTTTTATTTGACAGGTAGAGTTATAGACGTGAGAGGGAGACAGAAAGGTCTTCCTCCCGTTGGTTCATTCCCCAAATGGCCACTATGGCCGGCGCTGCACTGATCAGAAGCCAGGAGCCAGGTGCTTCTTCCTGGTCTCCCATGCGGGTGCAGGCGCCCAAGTGGATATTTCAGAAATTCCTTGCAGCTACTACCTCCTATGCCCCGCTCAGACCAGTCTGACTCTACGGAAGCCTTCTCATGACTGGGAGCAGGTACACAGAGGCAGTCCCAACAGCCACAACGACCCCTGAGATTTCTGCTGGTGTTGGGGGATCCTGCAGCCCTTGTATACCCCAAGCCCAATGGGGAAGCTCTCGAGGAGGGCACACATCTGCAGTGCTTCAGAGGGGCAACCCAGGTCACGAAGCACCTCTTCCAAGCAGGCTGCTGCTGCGAGCCCATTTTAAGACAAACCCAAGCATGCCCTGCCCCTGCTGCCCTATCCAACTCCCCCTCCAGGGCCACTAGTGTGGCTCCTCGTCCACATGGCCTGTGGAGACCGACAGTCTATGCTGTGGGAGCTGTGCCGCATCACCCTGCACACTAGAGAGAGCCCACCCTGTGCACTCCCCAGGGACTGCAGCACTGCCATCCAAGCTGCTCCTCCCTTGCCGGGGCAGGCTGGAGTGACTCCAGCCCCTACCCTGTCTCCAGAGACTGACAGGCACATTCCCCACAAGCTGTGTCTCACCCCTCCAGGCACATCAGTGTGGGTGTGGCTCCAGCCCCACACAGTCCCTAACTGATGGGTACGCTTGGTCCACCGAGGCACTCTGCCGCAAGACAGCATCATACCTGGATGGGACCTGCTGGAGAAACTCCATCCTTGTACAGTGCCAGGCTACTGCTGACACGTACACGGTACCACAGCTGCCCGGATACAACACGGTGGCCCCACCTCACCCCAGAACTGCCGAAAGAAACGGCCAAGTGCATCCCTGCTGCAATGTATGCACACCTTCCCAGGTGTGCTGAAGTAAACACATGCAGGCGCCCCAGCCCCACTGCTGTGGGCACCACACTTACCTGGGCTATTAGGGTGTCCCCATCTCCTAGTAACTCCTGGAGACAGATGAGCTCTCTGACTCTACTGCTGCACACACTAATCCTAAAGCTATCAATTACAGCTGAACAAAGTATAAGGAGACAATACTATGGCACCTAACCGGAACCAAAGCTAACAAGTCTACCAAGCTGACACCCTTAAGTCTCATCTTCAGACGAAATCCATTTATTAGGAAAGCCACTGTATAAAAGCAAAAGAGACAAATGATCCACTAGCTATGCGAGTCTCAACTGAGGAACATGAGAAGCATGAAAAACTAGGTAACACGATACTTCCCAAGGAACACGGTAGCTCTAGCACAGAACTTAAAAGTACTGGCAAAGTATTTGATAAGGAATTCCAAAGGATGATTTTAAGGAAATTCAATGAAATTCAAGAGAATACAGATGGGGCCAGCACTGTGGCATAGCAGCTAAAGACATCGCCTGCAGTGCTGGCATCCCATATGGACACCAGTTCAAGTCCCAACTGCTCCACTTCTGATCCAGCTCTCTTCTATGCTCTGGGCAAGCAGTGAAAGATGGTCCAAGTTGGGCCCCTGTACCCCTGTGGGAGACTGGGAAGAAAATCCTGGCTCCTGGCTTTGGATCAGCCTAGCTCCGGCTGTTGTGGCCAGAGCTGGATCGGAAGTGGAATAGCCAGGTCTTGAACCAGTGCCCATATGGGATGCCAGTGCTTCAGGCCAGAGCGTTAACCCACTATGCCACAGCGCCAGCCCCAAGAGAGCAATTCAAAAAGTATATACAACAATTATAAATATACATGCACCTAATGCTGGAGAATCCATTTTATAAAAACAAACATTATTATATCTAACAAGAGAAATAGGTTCCAATGCAATAATGGGTGAGAGGCAAATATCCCACTTTCATCAGAGGGCAGATCTTCTGGACAAAAAAACAACCATCAGAGGTAAACTATACTACAGACCTGACGGACAATTACAGAACCTTTCGTCCATCATCTGCAGAGTGCACAGTTTTTTCATCAACACATGAACATTCTCCAAAATAGGCCACATAAAAGGCCACAAAACAAGCCTCAACAACAACAACAAAAAAACCCATTGAACTCATATCATGTATATCTTCTGATCACAATGGAATGAGAAGTAAATGATAAAAGTAACTTCAGAAGTTACAAAAATATATGGAGCCTGCATAGCATCTTACTGAACAAATAGTAGATCACTACTCATGGCCCTCTAGGTGAATGACTGGATTACACAGGGATTTAGCACACAGGGGAAGCTCCCCTGCATCTGCCCCACACTGTTGGAGATGGAACCCCCACTGTGCCCTGAAGGACAAACAGGTACTCTCTGGTATAAGGAGTGTAGACAAAGAGGAGGAGAACAGAAGTGCCAGGCAAGAAAGGAATATGTGCTAAGAAATACAGAGAGAAATTAAAGAGATGAGATAGAATAAAAAAAACCACTCTGTAATTGATATGGGGAGTCTAGAGAAGTCAGGAATCAAATAGATCACTCGGGGCTGGCACTATGGCACAGAGGATTAAGCCTCCACCTGCAGTGGAGACATCCAGAGGGGTACTAAGTTGAGTCCTGGCTAGTCCTCTTCCGATCCAGCTCTCTGCTAATGGCCTGGGAAAGCAGTGGAGGATGGCCCAAGTCCTTGGGCCCCTGCACCCAGAAGAAGCTCCTGGTTCCTGGCTTTGGCCTGGCCCAGGCCTGGTCCAGACCTGGTGGTTAAGGCCATCTGAGGAATGAACCAGCGGATGGAAGATTCTCTCTATTTCTGCTTTTCAAATAAATAAATAAATATTTTTTTAAAGATAGTGGACCACTGAAGAAATCAAAAAGGAAATTTAAAGAAAAATGAAAAGGGAAATATGAAACATCAAAGCTTATGGGATACAGCAGAAGTAGCATGAAAGGAAAGCTTAGAGCAAGAAATACTGCATCAGAAATAGAAAGATTTCAAATATACCACAAGCGGCTGCTCCTTTAAAGCACCTGTGGTATTAAACTAGTACTCCACATAAGGTAGTCTACACAACCTAAGGACACATATCAAGGACCTAGAAAAATAAGGTCAAACCAAACTAAGAAGAAATACATGACATAGAGCAAAACAAAACAACCCCCCCTAAACAGACTAATTTTATTTAGCTAATTAATCAAGAAAAAAGAGAAAAGATTCAAAAAAAGACCAGAGATTAAAAAGGAGACATTCAGGGATTCAAGGATGGTTCAACATATGGAAAACCAACCAATGCAATACATCACATCAGCGTAACAAAGGATAAGAGGATATGCTCATTTCAACAGATACAGAAAAAAGCACTCAATAAAATTTAACATCCCTTCATGACGAAAATCTTGGACAAATTACGTCTCAAAATTACGGCTCAACATAATAAAGGCTACACATGACAAATCCACAAGGAACATTACACTGAATAAGGAAAAACTGAAAGCATATCCTCTAAGATGTGCAAAACAAGACCAGGATGTTCGCTCTCACGGCTCCTATGCAAGGGGGACTGAAAGCACCACTGACAGGCGAGAGAAGGAAATAAAAGGCCCAGCAGCAGGAGAGGAGGAATTGAGATTATCCCTGTTTGCAGATGATATGATTCTACAAGTGGAAAAACTCCACCAGAAGACTATTACAGCTTAGAAACAAATTCAGTAAATATGTAGGACACAACATCAACATACAAAAACTAGTTGCATTTTATACTCTAAGAATAAACTTGAAGAGAAAAATCATGAAAGGAAACCCATTCACAAGTTACAAAATATTACTTGAGAATAAATGCAATCAAGGAAATGAAAGAATGCTATGATGAAATTTACAAAATCTGGTCAAAGGGATTGAAGACAACACACACACACACACACAAACAGGAAGACCTCCTTTGTTCATGGATTAGTATAATTAATATTGTTAAAATGCCCATACTACCCAAAGTGATTTCAAGATTCAATGCAAGTCCCATCAAAATGCAATGATATTCTTCACCGACTTAGAAAAAAAAAATCTTAAAATTCACATGGAAACAGAAAAGAAGCCAAATAGTAAGACAAAAACACAAAAACCAAGACAAAACAAACAAACAAACAAAAAAACTTAAACAAAAATAACAAAGCTAGATGTGTCAGAATACATGATTTCAAGCTATATCACAGAGATTTAGTAACCAAAACAGCAGGGTGCTGGCATGAAAATAGACACACACAAATCCAATACAATAGAAATTCTCCCAAATAAACTTGCAAATCTACTGTCATTTGATTATTGACAAAGGCACCAAAACATACATTGGAGGAAGATGCTGGGAAATTTGGATATTCACATGCATAAGACAGAACATTGATACCCTCCTTCCATCTCTCTTCCTGTTCAAAATCAATTCAAAATGGATCAAAGACCTAAAAGTAACACCTGAAACTGCAGAATTTTCAGTGGAAAACACAGGAGAAACAGTTCAATATGTTCATCTAAGCCATGATGTTTTGGAATAAGACCACAAAAGCACAGGCAACAAGTGAAAAATCAACAAATAGAATTATATCAAATTAAAAAGATTTTTGCACAGTAAAGGAAAAACAGCGTGAATCACAAGCCATCAGAATTGGAGAAAACACATGAAAACTATTCACTTGACAAATTAAAGCATTACTATCCAGAATATAAAAAATACTTTTAAAAGTCTGCAGAAATCACATTTAAATATCTTTATTTTAGTATAAAATTAAATCAATGCATTTTTCATAATAAGCATTTTCATGAATTTCTGGAAGACATCTTGTGTAACAAACTAAAAAAATCCCCAAATCCAATTAAAATGGGTAAATGATCTGAATAGACATGACTCAAAAGAACTACAAATGTATGAAAAAATTCATAGAATCATTCACCATCAGGGAAATGCAAATCAAAACCACAGTGAGAAATCATCTCACCCCAGTCAGAATGGCTATTATCTGAAGGGAAAAAACTAACAAGGAAGTAGAGGAAAAAAGGATTCTTAGACACTACTGGTGAGAATGTGAATAAATACTGCTATTTTGGAAAACAGTATGGAGACTGCTAAAACAAATTAAAATATATCTTTCATATTATCCAGCTATCCCACTTCTGGGTACATGTCCAGAGGAAATGAAACCAGCATATGAAAGATTCTGTACTCCCTAATTCACTGCAGGACTATTCACAATAGGCAAGATGTGGAATCAGCCTGTATGTCCATATGTGGATGAATGGATAAAGGACATGTGTCATATATACCCAATGGAATATTATTCAATAATAAAAAAGAATTAAATCGTGTCATCTGCACCAAAAGGAATGCAATTGGAGGACATTATGTTAAGTGAAATAAGGCAGACACAGATAGACAAATATGTTCTTTCTCACATGTGGAAGTTAAAATAAAGTAGGCTGGCGCTGCGGCTCACTTGGCTAATGCTCTGCCGTGCCGGCACCCCGGGTTCTAGTCCCGGTAGGGGCGCTGGATTCTGTCCCTGTTGCTCCTCTTCCAGTCCAGCCCTCTGCTGTGGCCCGGGAATGCAGTGGAGGATGGCCCAGGTCCTTGGGCCCTGCACCCACATGGGAGACCAGGAGGAAACACCTGGCTGCTGGCTTTGGGTCAGCGCAGCGCGCCGGCCATAGCGGCCACTTGGGGGGTGAACCAATGGAAAAAGGAAGACCTTTCTCTCTGTCTGTCTCTCACTGTCTAACTCTATAAAAAAAAAAAGAGTCAATCTTAATGGAGTCAGCACTGTGGCATAGCGGATAAAGCCGTCGCCTGCAGCGCTGGCATCCCATAAGTGCGCTGGTTCAAGCCCTGGCTGCTCCACTTCTGATCCAGCTTTCTGCTATGGCCTGGGAAAGCAGAGAAGATGGTCCAAGTGCTTGGGCTCCTGCACCCACATAGGAGACATGGATAAAGCCCCTGGCTCCTGGCTTCCGCTTGGCCCAGCTCTGGCCACTGTGGCCATTTGGGGAGTGAACCAACACATGGAAGACTCCTCCCCACTCTCTCTACCTCTCTGTAACTCTGCTTTTTAAATAATAAATAAATCTTTTTAAAAAGTTAATTTAATGTAATTAGTGATTACTGGAGGCTGATGAGGGTTGGGGGAAGGGGGTCTACATGGGGATTGGATAATGGGTACTGGAACACAGACAAGTATTCCACAACACAGTGAGATCACTACAGTTCACAATAATATGTAATTTATGAAGAACTACAAGAGAGGAACTGGAAGGCCCCAAAAACAAAGAAATTATACAGAGATGGAAATGTTAATTATCATCATTTGATCAGTAAATGCTGTACACATGTTGAAATATCACACTTCACTTCATAAGATGTACAATTATCATGTTAACCAAAAATTAGAAAAACATTAAAAACCACATTCTGTGTTCAGTCTTCACACACAGCCTTCTCCTTAGTAAAACGAACATCCTCCTGTTTGATGATTTGTGACCTTATAATGTCTAAAAATCATGGCTGAGTTTCCACTAGAGTAACAAAGCCACAGAACAGGGTTTCTTAACTTCTTCACTCGACAACCGGAGTCGGGTAATTGTTTTGTTTTGAGGGCTATCTTGTGCACTGAAGGATGCTGGGTGACATCCTGGCCTCTACCCATTGGCTGTCAGTGGCACCCCTCCTCCAGCTGTGACCAGCAAAAATGTCTGCTGGCACTGTCATAATGTCAAAATCGTCCCTGACTGAAAATCACTACAACAGAAGGTATAAGACAGTATGTGTCAATCAAACCACAGAAGACTGTTCTTTAAACAAAAATAGCTTGAGATACAATTCTTATATCACACAATTTATCTATTTAAAGTGCACAATTGTTTTTAGTATTTTCAGAGTTGTACAACCAACAGCACAATCATTCCAGAACATTTTCATCATCCCCAAAAGAAAGCTCATATCCACTAGCAGTCACTCCCTATTTTGCCCTCTCCCCTCAGTCCTAGACAACCACCAACCACTTCCTGTCTATGGATTTGTCTAATCTGGAATTTCACATAAATGCGTTATATAATATTTGGGCTTCTATGGCTTCTTTCATTAACTATCATGTTTTCAGAGTGCATCCATATTATAGCAAGTATCAGTGTTTTATTCCTGAATTTTATACTGCATGGATACACTATATTTTATTTATGCATTTATCAGTTGACATTTGTTTCCACTTTTTGGCTATTTTAAGTGATAGTGCTAGGAACACCTGACAGCAAGTTTTTGTGCCAACCCATGTTTTCATTTCTCTTGGGTATACATTTCCAGTGTGGACCTGCTGGGTCACTCACATGCTAATTCTGTCCAACCTTGGAAGAACCACCAGGCTGTTCTCCAAAGTGGCGGCACCTTTTACATTCCCGTCAGCAACGTCTGAGGGTTCCAATTTCTCCTGTCTTTGCCACTATTCACCTGCCTTTTGATGCTGTTCCTCCTTGTGGGTGTGAAGTGGTGGATCACTGAGGTGCTGCCTGCATTTCCCTGCTACTCAATGGCATTGGTTCTTGTGCTGATTATCTCCCTCTTGGTTTTAAACATCTGTTAACTTACAAGTCTTAACCTATAACTTCAGTCTCCACTGCAGAGGTAGTGCGTAGTCAGGGAGTGAAAGTGAAAACATATCCCGTCCCATCTTCCTAAGAAATCACCAGTGTTTAACTGCTCCATATTCCCTGTTCATTGATTCCTCATGGGAAACATAAAAGCACAGAACAAAAATCTTACGTGGCAAGAACTTGTGTGCCCTAAGTAGTTCTGGCATTAAAAAATGCATTTCAAATATTTCCTTCTTTCTTTAAAACGGATGATCTGAAATAAGGTTCTTGATTTCTCTGTAAAAGGAAATGATCCCAAAGAACTCTATTTTCAATATTAGGGGAATGAACAATTTTCCAAACTAAAAATCAATATACATTGGTCTGTGAAAGAGACGAACAGGAAACTGGGAACTACCCTGGAAAGCCTGGGACATATGGTTGCTATAAATACACAACAATTAGGGGTTCTTTTTCCATTTACAAAGGAAAATTCAGTTTTAAACTCGTTCCTGGGAAGGCAAGTCAGTCTGTGATGGTCGTTAACGTTTCCCTGGCCAACCAATTGTTCCAAATGCTGAACATAGAGCACTGCTTCGCAGGAGTTATTTCCTATATCTGAACTGCATGCAGTTTACTGCATGAAGCAAACCTACATTTGGTGAAATGTCAATTAAAAATGCCTGAGGATCCGAGAGAGCATTTAGAACACCAGGTGATTTTAAATGGGACCATCTGTGTAGCGGACACAGTTTCGTTAATAAATCATACTTTTTCTAACATCTTAGTGACATGAATTACAGTTGCTGAAAACAATTTTTAGAATGTAAAAAGAAAAAAAATCCAAATAGGACAAAATGTTACCAAGTCTGATAAGAATAGTGGCTGAATGCTCTGCTTTCAGAGACTCTAATGTGAGGGAAAGAAATCAGAATTTTAAAAACAAGTTCATGTGTCACAACTTTGAAGAACACTTTAAAAACATCTCTACAAATGTGCTACAAGTAATTTCCTAAGGTAAATCTACGATATAAAAAAAAAGTGTTAAAAAGAAAAATCACTTCTTCAGAATCCAAAAATAATAGCCAAAGTTTTTGGTGTAACATCAAACTTCTAATTTTCATCATGCTTTTTAATCAGCAAAATTGAATTTTATATAGTGTGTGGGTGTTCAGTTTTCAGACTAGGATCTCAGCACTTTCTTAAGATGATTTTTAAAAAGCAATTTAAAAACGTAAATAACACATAGCACAGTGTTCGAGGTAAAAAAAGGCAATGAAAGGGTTTCTAGTCTGCAGGTGTCCAAGTCCACGCTCTGTCCTCAGGGGAGAGCTGCGATTTTGTGTGTGAGGATTCAGAGTTCTTGCAGAAATACTTTTTTTTTTCTTAAAAAAGAAAAAAAGATTTTTCTGAAAGACAGAGTGACTGGGGGTGGGGGGGTAGTGAGAAGTCTTCCATTCACTGGTTCCTTCCCAAAAAAAGTCACAGCGGTTGAAGCTGGCTCAGGCCAAAGTCAGGAGTCTAGAACGTCATCGGGGTCTCCCATGTGGGTGCAGGGGCCCAAGCACTTGGGCCATCCTATGCTGCCTCGTCAGACACATTAGCAGGAAGCTGGATTGGAAGAAGGCAAGCGGCTAGAACTAGAACCAGTGTTCTAACACCGATGCTAGTGTCGCAAGTGGCAGCTTAACCGGCTGCATGACAATGCCAACCCCTCTGACACACTTTGCATTTTGCTTTCTCTCCTCCAATGATGTCTCCAAGACCTTGTACAACACCAAACCACAGAGACATGCTGTACCTTTTTTAATGGTTGTGTGGTATGCCATCGTAGGGAATACCAAATTTATTTTACCAGCTCCCTACTGACAGACATTTTGATTGTTTCCAATCTTCTGCCATTACAAACAAAGCCTTATTTGTTCCATGTGGAGTGATCACTTTGCATAAACAACCAAGATCATTCTTTTTTTAAATTTATTTGACAGATAGTTAGACAGTGAGAGAGACAGAGAGAAAGGTCTTCCTTCCGTTGGTTCACTCCCCAAACGGCCTCTATGGCTGGTGCTGTGCTGATCCAAAGCCAGGAGCCAGGTGCTTCTCCTGGTCTCCCATGGGGTGCAGGGCCCAAGCACTTGGGCCATCCTCCACTGCACTCCCGGGCCACAGCAGAGAGCTGGCCTGGAAGAGGAGCAACCGGGACTAGAATCTGGTACCCATATGGGATCCTAGTGCTGCAGGCAGAGGATTAACCTAGTGCGGTCCCCCACCCCCCAGATAATTCTTATTTTGTGTAATAATAAAGGCTACAGTAAGCTAATGTGAAATAGAAACTAATCTCAATGACTGATTAAAGTTACGTAAGAAAATGGGATCCTGAGTGAGCCAGAAAGCACATATAAATTTAAGCTACCTTTTTCAAAGAAAAGATCAAGATCAAATTAGTCAAGATCAAGAAACTTGCATTTGCTTTAATATCTAAAAAGTATAGTCTTTACAGAGCTGTGTTCAAATTCTCCAGGTATAAATGTCATTGTTCCTCTGAACAGATTATCTAATTCTGGGAAAGAAAAAAAAAAAAAAAACTGAGGCAGGCAGGAAAAAGAGAAATTGAATGAATTTAAACCATAAAAATGTTCAAGCTACTGTTAATACCATTATTTAAATTATGCCAAGAAATCCAGAGCAATTTTAAAGATTATGAAAGACGAAAGAGAAGTCCAAACTCCAAAGCTGAGACACGAAGGTGAAATTAAGAGTTTATTTGTTTAAGGTCGAGTTTAAATCCTCCTACTATTTGTAAGTGAAGAAATTAAATGTGTTTCTCATTTAATACTTGAAAAGCCGCTATTTTGATATAAAGGATGTTCTCACATGTGAATCTCTGAGAAAAATAAGAGAAACTATATGAATGGATCGTTTTTAGTATCTTCTGATATGGAATCATATAATTTTCACTAACAAAATTTTATAAAAACTATTATTTAAATAATATCCTCCTTCTGAAAAGCCATAGTACATGGATTTATTATAATAGAAAAAATCATTATAAAAACTACTCTAAATTTAACTAACTTCTTTTTTTTTCTTTAAAAGATTTATTTTTATTTATTTGTAAGGTAGAGTTACAGAGAGAGGAGGAGAGACAGGGTGATCTTCCACCTGCTGGTTCACTCCCCAAATGGCCACAATGGCTGGGGCTGGGACAGGCTGAAGCCAGAAGCTCCGTCCGGGTCTCCCACATGGGTGCAGGGGCCCAAACATTGGAGACATCCTCCGCTGCCTTTCCAGGTGCATTAGCAGGGAGCTGGAATGGAAGTGGAGCGGCTAGGCCTTGAACCGGCACCATATGGGATGCTGGTGCCACAGGCTGAGGCTTAACCCACTAAGCCACAGGGCTGGGTCCAAGATGCCTTTTTTTAAAAAAAAATTTTTTTTAAAAGTTCATTTACTTGGGGCTGGCATTGTGGCATAATGGGTTAAGCTGCCACCTGCAATGCCAGCATCCCATATGGGCCTTGGTCCCAGTACCAGCTGCTACACTTTCTTTTATTGTATTTTATCTTACTTTGTTTATTTGAAAGAGTTACAGAGAGAGAGATAGCCAGAGAGAAGGGGGTAGAGGAGAGAAAAAATTTTCTATCCACTGGTTTACTCCCCAAATTACGGCAAGGGCCAAAGCTGAGCTGATCTGAAGCCAGGAGCCAGGAGCTTCTTCCAGGTCTCCCAGACGGGTGCAGGTGCCCAAGGACTTGGGCCATCTTTCACTGCTTTCCCAGGCCACAGCAGAACGCTATGATAAGAAGAGCAGCAGCTGGAACTTGAACCAGTGCCCATATGGGATGCAGGTGCTGCAGACTAGGACTTTAATCCGCTGCACCACAGTGCGGACCCCAGCTTCTGTACTCTCAATCCAGCTCCCTGCTAATGTGCCTGGGATAGCAGTGGAGGATGACCCAAGTACTTGGGCCCCTGCACCCATGTGGGAGATTAGATGAAGGTCCTGGCTCCTGGTTTCAGTCTAGCCCAGCCCATCCCTGGCCGTTGTGGCCATCTGGGGAATGAACCAGCAGATGGAAGATCTCTCTCTCTCTCTAATTCTGCCTTTCAAATAAATAACATAAATCTTTAAAAATTTCATTTACTTAATTTATTGGAAAGGTTTATTTAAATAGAGTCAGGGAGACCCAGAGAGATCTCCATCTGCTGGCTCATTCCCCCAAAAACCCACAACAGCTGGAGCTGGGCCAGATTGAAATCAGGAGCTAAAAACTCAATCTAGGTCTCCCATAGGCAGGGTCCCGACTATCTGAGCCACTGCTGTTTGCATTCCAGGGTGTGCATCCTCAGGAAATTAGAACTGGAAAAGAAGAAGCCAGGACTCAAACCCACGCGTTCTGATATGAGATGTGGGAGTCCCAAGCCATTTCTTAACCACTCACACCAACCACCCATGCCTAGATGTCTTTTCTTAAAGTGAATATTCTGTGTTTTGGGGCTGGTGCTGTGGCGTAGTAGGTTCAGCATCTGGCCTGCGGTACTGGCATCCCATATGAGCCCTGGTTCAAGTCCCAGCTGCTCCACTTCTGATCCAGCTCTCTGCTGACAGCTTGGGAAAACAGCAGAACATGGCCCAAGTGCTTGGGACCTTGCACTTGTTTGAGACACCGGGAAGAAGCTCCTGGCTCCAAGCTCCAGCCCAGTTCCGCTGTTGTGGCCATTTGGGGAGTAAACCATCAGATGCAAGACCTCTCTCTCTCTGTCTCTCCCTCTCTCTGTCTCTAACTCTGCCTCTTAGATAAATAAATAAATCTTAAAAAAAAAAAATTCAGTGTCCCAACTTGTGATCTACTGTGCACCCAGACTCTGGGAGAGCTGACTATTAAGACCTCACTGTATTTTGCTCTTTGAAAACAGTTTCACCCTACTTGAAAATTTGGAAACACACATTCTATAGCCCTTATCAACCCTCACAGCCTTGAAAGGGCTTGCACTGAACAGACAGGGTAGGAGCTGGTGGGGAAGTCAGGAGAAGCCACTGTCTAAATCGCTTGCAGACTGAGTTCTCTCCCTCTGAATTTCCATTTCTTTTCAGCTATCCACAGCAGACATCACACACTTGCAAAATCAGGCGAGTACAGGCAATTTTCCCTGACAACTTTATGTTTACATGCCCTAAGATTTCAGTTGTAATTTACTGAGACGATTTAAAAAATAAAAACCATTTAATACGCTACAGAAAAGCACAACTCTGAAGCAGACAAGGAATAACAGGAAAGCCATGTGTCACCAAATAGGAATAGAATCTTATAATTATTTTCAAAGTTAACATTTAATATATCCAACACACATTTTATGCATGTTGATGTAAGCTAGATGACTCTAAAAGGTGAGAAAAAAAGTTTTGCATTTATTTCAACTTCACTCTTCCCTCTAAAAAGGGGAAGAACTCATCTCACTGCTGCGAATTTGTATTTCTAAACAAAGGAAAATAACAAGAGGTTTACAGGCATACCTCAACCAGGCAACACTCACAGCTAGAAAACTGAGAAGAGGGATAAGGTTCTTGCTTTCAGAAACATTCATTTTATTATTGAAAACAGTCACAGAGATTCACACTTCTGAAGCCCAATAAATTAATTTTTTGAGGAATGTCTGCCAAGGTACTTGGGAAAGGGAGAATGGGAAACTAATATTCTCTTTGTGCAGTTCAAAGGGGAAACAAAATTAGCTGATGGCTGCTGCTGTTGACAAAAGATACAGTGATTTTAAGTGTAAGAAACCAAGGAGCAAAGATGCAGAACCTCAGCTATTTAATTTAAAAACAAGTACGTGAGAAGATGACCTCTAAAACGGATAAACCGAGGAATGCAGCATGGAGGCTGCTGCACCCAGCGTGCTGCCGTTTGGCTGAGTTACCCACTCCAGTGGTTCTCAGGTATCAGTGTGTGTCAGAATCATCTGGAAGGCTTTTAAAGGCCCATTACAGGGCCCCACCTCTGCAATGTCTGACTCAGCAGTATGGGGCGCAGTTGTGAATCTGCAGTTCTTCCAAGTTGTCAGGTGATACAACAACCCGCTGGTCCAACAACTCGTGTTGAGAACCCCATCTCTATTGGATTTTTGGAAAACACCATGAAGAGTAAATGGTGACCCATAACGGCTGAAGATAAATGAGCAGAATCATCTAAATTTATCTATTTATATCCTGCCTACTTTCAAATGGGAATGGTCCTTTTAAGATTGACACACAATTTAAATCAAGACAACTACACATAACAGAACAGAATCCCTTAAAGGAAGCCAAAGGAGTCAGGTGTCTATGTATCTGCGTTTTTTTCAGACTTACATTGTGAAAATTATTTTTAAAAAAGAAGACTTGCTAAATTGAAGACTTGTTCCATCAACATCATTTCCTAAGTGAGTGCTGAGGAACAATGAATTTGCTGGAGAACAAGAGTTAAAAGGTGGCTATGTAACTGGGATACATCTAGGTAAACCAAATTTCAAAGTTTATTTCCTGGACTTTAGAAACTTAGTTTTAGTGTACAATTTATCATTCTAAGACATGGAGCATGTGATATCACATAAACTTATTTGAAAATGAGACAGATCTTACATGAGCTATTTTAGGGACTGATCCAAAAAGCATTCCAAAAACACTGGCCCGGGGTCAGTGTTGTGATATACTGGGTTAACCTGCCTGCAACACTGGCATCCCACATGAGTGCTGGTTTGATTCCAGGCTGCTCCACTTCCAATCCAGCTTCCTGCTAATGCACCTGGGAAGGTAGTGGAAGATGGCCCAAAGTACTTGGACCTCTGCCACCATATGGGAGACCTGGATGAAGTTCCTGGCTCCTGGTTTCAGCCTACTTCGCCTCGGCCATTGTGGCCATTTGGGTAGTGAACCAGGGGATAGGATATCTCTCTGTCTCTCCTTCTCGCTCTGCAACTTTGCCTTGCAAATAAATAATAAGCCTTAGGGAAAAAAAAGTTGGTCCAGGGAAAAATGCTTTAATTTTTTTAACATGTGGTCCTAGGCCATTTGTTTTCCAACCTACTTTGCAGCCTTCTCTATTAATCTAAGTATCCCCAATAAAAATTACTCTGCTCCTTCTTCCTGGAAATTCTTTTTCTCATTTTTGCCTTGTGTATATCCTATCTAGTGATAAGGTCCAGCTCAATGCCATTTTAATGTAAATTTTCTTGATACTAAATTGCCAATTTTCTGTTTCACCTTGTATCTGTCTCAACACCTGTATTCTGGTACTCTTCTACTCCAATTTGACTGTACATGCCCCAAGGTCACCAAATGTAAGAGACTGGCTCTGTGCTGAGGGCAGGGGAGTGTTTCTCCCACCACTGAGCTATCATCTTGCATGGCTGATCTACACACACATATAATTAAAATTGTAAAGGAAAAGTACAAAACTCTTTCTCCTGTATACATTCATAGAATTTTTTGAAAATGGTTTTATTCTTTGTTATCTCATAATGTTCCTTGCCTTTGTAGGTATTCAATATGTAGAGATAAACTGTAAATAATCAAATAGATTCCAAAAATCAAAACAGCATGACTTAATGGAAAATCATGCTAACTCATGTTTGTCTCAATTAATCCCTACTTAATAAAAACTATTAAGGTTGAAGAACACAGTATGAAGCAGAGGAAATTTACCAGGCAGAAAAGAGTAAAGAATCTAACATGCATTACAGAAAAAAGTAATGTATCAGCAGTTGTGACAGAAAATGCTAAAATATTTAAAAAAAAAAAGACGGTTTCCAGTTTCCCTTGATGTTTTAGATGCTGGGCCTGAGCACCACCTGCCCACTTTTATAGGGTCAGTATGTTCAACAGAATTGGAGCCGTCATCATGAGGGACAGATGACCCACTCAACTCCCAGCAACCTGAATGCCTTCCTCAACCTGGCCTTGAACTTAGGTTTCTTCCACCCGTGTGATGACATAACATTTGGCTCCTGCCTGGTTTCTTGATCCCCTGCTCCGTTTCTCGCTGTGGTGGGTATGGTAAATGTTCCTGGTGCAGTTATAGTGGTCCAAGCTTTCCCCATACTTGTCCCCAGCCTTCCCCATTCGTTCCTGACCCTTTCTGCCCTCTAGTGGCTATGAGTCACATTCCCATCCCTGGCCCACAGAATACAATGTTATAGTTGGTAAAGTTTGGCAGATCAGGGTATTTTACGTCAATCTCTAGTTTTCAAGGCTCATGAGATGACAATCCTGACTTCCTACTGACACTAACCCCAAGTTAAACACATACATATCCGTGAGAGGTGAAATTCACAACTTGAGTGGACCTAGATTCATATAAAACTACCCAGATTAGTTTAAACATAATCTAAGAATGTTTAAACAATGTCTAAAGGGAAGGTAAAAAATAATTCTAAGGCTTTCCCTATGGTGAAAGACCCAGCAATGCACCGAGCATTGCAGGAAGTCATTACTTAGCTCATCACCGTATGTGACTTATTGTTCCAGATTCCAGTTATAATCATATTTAAAGAAATGGGGCTACATCAGAAAGCGTGTGGGAAAAATGGAATGAAGGGATTTTGGTGCAAAAAGAATCTTGAAAATACACGAAGAGTTTTTCATAAAATGCACTTTCCATGAATATTTTAAAGACTCCTTACAACTGAAACTGAAATTTATAAACCACCAAACTGCATATTAAAGAGGTTTCTCTTGTATATTAAACAGCAGCTAGCATTAGTCAGTCTGGAAAACACTATTAATAATTCAGTATTTATCAAAGTTTTCTCTTAAAAATTATTTATTTGCATTTAATTGAAAGCCAGAGAGGGGCCAGAGCTGTGGCACACTAGGTTAATCCTCCACCTGCGATGCCGACATCCCATATGGGCGCTGGGTTCTAGTCCCGGTTGCTCCTCTTCCAGTCTAGGTCTCTGCTGTGGCCTGGGAGGGCAGTGGAGGATGGCCCAAGTGCTTGGGTCCCTGCACCCCATGGGAGACCAGGAGGAAGCACCTGGCTCCTGGCTTCAGATTGGCACAGTGCCGGCTGTGGTGGCCATTTGGGGGGTGAACCAATGGAAGGAAGACCTTTCTCTCTCTCTCTCTCTCTCTCTCTCTCTCTCTCTCTCTGTAGTTCTACCTATCAAATAAATAAAAATTTAAAAAAAGAAAGCCAGAATGACAGAGAGACCTTGGTTCACTTCCCATATGCCCACAATAGCCAGGGTTGGGCCAAGCTGAACCCAGGACTCCAGGACACACCCAGGTATCCCATGTGAGTGTAGGGACCCAACTTCTTGAGCCATTGCCTGCTGCTTCCAAAGGCGTGCATCAGCAGGACGCTGATCAGAAGCAGAGACGCCAGGCAGCCCAAGCGGCAGCTTGCCCACTGTGCCGAATGCCTGCCCTTAGCAGCTTCCATTCTATAGACTTTAGTGAGGTGCTCTTCCTGTTCATTTCCTGGAAACAGCATGGAACTCATCAAGCATCCTTGAAGTCACAAGTGTTTCAACTCTCTGCCTTTCTTTAATATGTTTAAAGCATGTTTGTTACATTTCCCATAGTATCTTCCCTAATCAACGAACAGTATTAAACAAAAACGATGCACAGTGAGAACATTCAAAGGCTGTTTCTCAGTATAACAAACAGCGAGAACCATGTGCAAAGATTGTACATATGGCCAAAGAATATTTCTAAACAAAATGATTATCAAATGCTTCCCCAGATAGTTTCCTTCGCTCCTCACTCCACGTTCTCTCTTGACACAAGACTACTCTATGTAGTGATAGCATAGGATGTTTTCACTAAAAATTTTTATGTTTGGAAATGAGTAATGCTTTCTCGGTTTTTTTAAGTTTCAGAAGCAGGAATGGATGATTCCTGTAATTTGGTTACCTATCTGATCAAATGTAAAGTTATCTAATCTGTAAACATCTTTTAAGATTTCTCCCAAGGTTGAAAACGCATGTCATTTTTATTGAAGAATATAATGTATCAAAGAAAACAGGAAAAAAGAGACAATGGGTTACTGTTGTTTAAGAAAATAAGAACTCAATGGGTCCCTTTAAGAACCAACATTTTCTTACTTAAACAGCAAGGCAGGTACCAGTGGAGAAAAACAAGGCCACTGGACGCAGCTCGCTCCTTTAACCACAGCCACAAGTGCTGCACTGTCAGGCGCCTTGCCCAATACACTGGGGCACTGTCAAGTTACAGGGGTATCAATGCCCTGTAGCTCTGAAACTTAATGTTCTGGGCGAACCCTGTCCACTAGAACTGCTGGCAATAATAGGAATGCTCTGTATCTGTGCCGTCCGAATGCAGGAGCCACTCAGCAGAGGTGTGGGGAGCATTTGGAATGTTTCTAGTGCAAAGGAGGCTCAGAATTTTAACTCTCATTTAACTTAAATCTTATCAGTCACATGTGACTACTTGCTCCTCTATTGGACAGTTGTGTTCTAAGAAGGTGTTTAGTAAAAATAGTACTTTTCAGCTTTAAGACTTTATTCTTAGTTCTTGCTATGTCTAGAGTTCAGACACGCCCCCAGGGCTGGCTGATCTGCCACTACACTGTATTCAGAATCATGACTCCACTTGTTTTGTCCCAAGTAGGCTGACTCATCAGATCTAAGGAAAGGTTGATACACGCTTTTTTAAGGATGCTTCTGGGAAAGAAGTCCCATAAGAAGGAAGAGCCACAGTCCAGAGAACACAGCCAGAGGGAACCTTGTTCATGAGTGCTTACAGCCATCCCTTGGAAGCCCAGAAACATCCCCTGGTACTTGACAGCTGCTGGGGATCCTCTGTGAGTGGAAGAGGAGGACTAAGCTGGTGAACTTTGGGTTGTAATTATTATTTTGTGTCCAGTGGTACCTGCCAGCTGGAGAAGCTTGGGAAAAATTCAACTATAAATAGATTTGATTGGCTGCTTAAAAAAACAGCATCAGTACATTTCAGAAGATTTACCAGCAGTCTGATAAAATCTACAAATGACACTACAGGGTAAGAAGGCTGAGAAAAAAATCCCAACAGCCAAATACATAATTACAGTAAAAGGAAAGACAGCTACGAGGAGAATTTTTAAGAAATGCACCAACTAAAAAACTGAGCTGCTTATATGAATCATATAAAATTGAGTTCTTATGAACATCCCCAAAAGATGATTAGATGGATGTAAAATTATAATAGCTAAATATCTTTGCTTTTTTCAGTAACTGCCAAGTAAACATTTAAACATAAATAGATATACTGTGATTTTTTGTAGATTTGATCTTTTGTTAAAAACATGAACCAGAGGCCGGCGCCGTGGCTCAACAGGCTAATCCTCCGCCTTGCGGCGCCGGCACACCGGGTTCTAGTCCCGGTCGGGGCGCCGGATTCTGTCCCGGTTGCCCCTCTTCCAGGCCAGCCCTCTGCTGTGGCCCAGGAGTGCAGTGGAGGATGGCCCAGGTGCTTGGGCCCTGCACCCCATGGGGAGACCAGGAAAAGCACCTGGCTCCTGGCTCCTGCCATCGGACGAGCGCAGTGCGCCGGCCGCAGTGCGCCGACCGCGGCGGCCATTGGAGGGTGAACCAACGGCAAAGGAAGACCTTTCTCTCTGTCTCTCTCTCTCTCACTGTCCACTCTGCCTGTAAAAAAAAAAAAAAAAAAAAAAAAAAAAAAAAACATGAACCAGAAACAGAGATAATACCTAGAAAATTATTTAAATTTTTATTTATTTATTTATTTGAAAGGCAGAGAGAGACACAGAAGAGAGGGAGAGAGAGAGAGAGAGATTGATCGATCTCTATCCACTTGTTCACTGCCCATAAGCCTGCTAACAGCTGAGGCTGGGCCAGGTTGAAGCAAGGAGCTTGGAACTCAATGTGAGTCTCCCATGTGGATGGCAGGAATCCCGTTTCTTGAGCCATCACCTGCCAACTCCCAGGGTACACATTCACAGGCAGCTGGAATCAGGAGTGGAACTGAGAGTCAAACCCAGGCCCTCTGATATGGGGCAATGGCATCCCAAGAACATCTTAACTGCCAGGCCAACTAGCTGAGGCCCCACTGCTGCTAACAAAGCCCCTGGGAGGCAGCAGTGAAGTAACAATCCCTGCACCCGTATCTGAGATCTGGATGGAACTCCAGGCTCCTGGCTTCAGCATGGTACCGCCCAGGCTGTTGCAAGCATTTGGGATGTGAACCAGTGGATGGAAGCTCGCTCTCTCTCTCTCTCTCAAATAAGTAACTAAATAATCCAAAACATTTTAAAGGTACCTATCTACCCCTGATATATTCAAAAACATTTATAGGTAAAATATGATTGAGGAAAATTATTTTAAAAAAAAGATTCCAGCAAATAAAAATAGGGGAGAGGATGGGAGGAACGACTGACAAAATGTTGATAGTTTTTGAAACTGGGTGAGACAGGCACACATGGCTGTCCACTACATTTTTCTTTCTACTTTTATGAGTGTTTGCAATGCTCCATAATAATGTTTTAAAATAGTTGGAAAAAAAAAAGAACAGGTAGTTGATGATGATGTAGGTGGTTTATAATAGATAGTGAAAAAAAGGGCCGGCGCCGTGGCTCAACAGGCTAATCCTCCGCCTTGCGGCGCCGGCACACCGGGTTCTAGTCCCGGTCGGGGCACCGATTCTGTCCCGGTTGCCCCTCTTCCAGGCCAGCCCTCTGCTGTGGCCCAGGAGTACAGTGGAGGATGGCCCAGGTGCTTGGGCCCTGCACCCCATGGGGAGACCAGGAAAAGCACCTGGCTCCTGGCTCCTGCCATCGGATGAGCGCGGTGCCAGCCGCAGTGCGCCGGCCGCGGCGGCCATTGGAGGGTGAACCAACGGCAACGGAAGACCTTTCTCTCTGTCTCTCTCTCTCTCACTGTCCACTCTGCCTGTGTAAAAAAAAAAAAAAAAGGAATGTGACAATGAAACTCAGAAACGAGGTAAATTTGAGGCGGCTTCAAGGAGATGATGTGAGTTTTCCATGAACTTTTTGAAGCTCTATCTCGTCTAACCAATGAAAAGTAATCAAAAGAACAAAGAAATTATAATCTTGTGGCACAAATTGGAAGAGGAAAAGACGTACTTGCAAGAGAAACTGACTCCTTAGTAACACATGAACTAATAATCTCTGAACTTGGTTTTCATAGCAATAAAAATGGACTTGTAGAATGTAAGTTCTTTAGAATGTAAAAGGTATTCATCAGATCATAGCTGGAATAGAATGCTTCCTTTAGACAACTCTATTTTTCTCTTCTTTCTGATGTTATTTTTATCAAAATAACCTTCCCCAAACAGCTTTGTCCTGTAGGGTTCTCCCAAGGCAGGATAAAATCCTTCTGGTGAGTGGCATCATAGAAAGTTGCTTTAGAATATATTAAGGAGCTTAATTGTGGCCCAAATATGATAGCTACTGGGTTTATGATCTTGAATAAATAATTCTAACTTTTCTGAGTTTGTTCTCTTCTAATATAATCTCTATCTCAGAGGTTTTGAAATATAACCTATAAGATGTGCTGACTGCGCTAAACTTTTACATATAGATGGGTAGAAGGGATTTTTTCCATCTTTATTTTTGTTTTACAGAAGCAGATCAATAGGAAAAGCTACAGAAAGATCTTCCATCTGCTGGTTCACTCCCCAAACGCCTACAACAGCCTGGGCTGGGCCAGGCTAGGGCCAGAAGGTGGAACTCCATCCAGTCTCCCACCTGGGTGGCAGGAACCCAACTACTTGAGCCATCCCTTACTGCCTCCCACGGTATGCATTAGCAGGAAGCTGGGACTGGGAGTAGAGTGGGGACTTGAACTCTGATATGGTTTGCAGATATCCCAAGCAAGGTTAAGCCTGGTCCCACAAAAAGCATTTTTAATAAGTTGATTCTCTTCCGGTAAAGGACAGACATACATATTTATACTTACATATATTCTTGTGAATGAAAAAAGCAGAGAAATATATTAAGAAAATTACATCTTCTTTTCCTTTTCTAAAAAAAAAAGATTTAATTAATTTATTTATTTGGAAGGCAGAGGGACAGAGAGAGGGAGAGGGTATCTTCCATCCGCTGATTTACTCCCCAACTGACCTCAACAGATGGGACTGGGCCAGGCCGAAGCCAGGGGCCCAGAACTCCACCTGGACCTCCCCCACGGCTGGCAGGGACACAAGTACTTGAGCCATCATCTGCTGCCCTCTCAAGCACATTACCAGGAAGCTGGGTCAGAAATGCAGTAGCCAGTACTTGACTCAGTCCAGTATTGCAAAAGGTGGTTTAACCCACTGCACTACAATGCCCCACCTTGAAAACCACACTTTCTACCATAAGGAATGCTTGCTTAATTTAGTCTTTCTAGCAGTATATACACCTCTAGAACATACGCAAAGCATCTCAGAAAACAGGAATGAAATCAGGCGACTCATTTACTGTAAAGTAGATACCTTCAGAACCTCTATGCAAACTAAACACAACTTTCAAGACATGGTTTATCCTGAATGAACTTGATGCAGAACCTACGGAAACAAGTCACCTTAACTCCGGTTTCTCACCAAGCACAGCTATGAAACATAACTGGGCAATCCTCTGAAGCTTCTTCTCACGAGAAAGAACCTGACTTCAGAAAAAAGACCACCAGACACTGACGTCTACCCAGCAGTGAGGCCCACCAGTAACAGAGCCTGCAGGCAGCTCCACAGTGGCCCTCACATAGGAACACCAGAGGAAAGTGTCCAAAAACAAAGGAAAACAATAGCAAAGGGACCCACAGGAACTGGGGACAATGTAAGACTCAGAAGAAAACTCAGAAAACAAAGCAGAAAGAAATTGAACTAAAATATTCTCAGAGAAATAAGAGATTGTACTGATATAACAAACGGGATGTGAAGAATAGAGAATGACCAGAAAACAAGGGAGAACTGTAGAAATGAAAATTAATCAATTTTTTTAAATTAAAGGGAGAACTCTTCCAGAAGGCAGAATAAGGACGCAAAGAAACAGAAAACAGAAAAATTATAAGATTAACCCAAGAAGTACACACTTTGGCTAAAAGGAATTATAGGAAGAGAGAACACAAAGAAAGCCTTCAGAGAAATAACATCTGATTTTTAAAAGACATGTGTTACTCTGATAAAAAGTTAAAATTAATTTAAAACTATACAATCACCTGTCTCAGAGGTTAGATGTTCACTTGCCTGAAGCATGTATATGTATATTAATATGCTATACTACCGTGTTCTGTTTTCTATGGATTATTCTGTCTTCCAATTATAAATTCTTCAAATATGGAAGGCACATATTCTATTTCTGATAAATACTTGTTAAACTCATTAAGCTCTGCAACTCTTTGAGATGGGTCAGTCTGTCAGCCTTGGTATAAAAGTAAAGGTCATTCTTGACTAAAACAGTTACTTGAGACTCCAAGAACTACCCTGAGAATCCCAATCCTTTCCTCAAATCTGGATGGAAGCTAAACATGATAAACATAAAGTCAGTCAAATGGATTTTTCTTAAAAACCTGTCAAAGTCTTTTTCCCTTCAAGCTGCTTTTCAGAAAGCTTGATTGGAGCCTCTACCCACACAGATCAACGGTACCAGTTAGTGGAATATGTAGGCTATGAATCAGACTCCACTGTGGAAACTAATCCTTGAGTCACGATCATAATATTCCACTGGCATCCATCCCAGGGACAAGGTATTCATTTAAGAGTGCCACTCTTCCACGCAAAGGATGAAGCACGGAGCAGTGCCCACTCTTCATTACACTCATCACTTAAGTACCCTGCTTTGGTGATCTGTGCAAGGCCCTCTCGTCACCTTCACCCATCAGGATTCTGCAGCCACCTCTACACCATTGCAAAGGGTCCCTGCTGTATTAACTACTTTCATAAACAGTTATTGTCTATTTTGAGTTAGGCACTGCTCAAAGGATATCCAGCAGAAACAAGATCAGAAGTCCCTGATTTAGGGAATTATTCTCTAATAAATGAGAACCCAGGAAAGATTGTCCAATAGCTAATAGCTTAATCCCTTCTCAAGGATCAATTCTAAAAGATTTACATTTGCCTGTCTGTTTGCTGGTTTACCTATTTCTACATCTCCATTTTTAGCTTTTTTCTTGCTATGTTTCTTGGTTCTCATCTTTTACTTGAAATGTTTAATATCACACAAAGCTCTCTGAAATTAGGCTAAGCCACAAGCATCCACAAAGACTACTAAAACTCAGTCACCAATAAGATTTCTATTTTTGTCAAACAGAAAAAGAACTCATTTTCAATGCTTATTATACAGTAAAAATCAATAAGTTCTCACTGCTTATAGACAACAGAAGATAATGACATCAAGTTGAAATTTATAAAGTAATAAAAGGGTAGCATTAAGGTGAATTTTTACAGGTTATATTATTTTTAGCTGTTTTTATTTTTAATTTCATTCTTAATTTTAATTTTTAACAGATTCAATATGATTTGTAGATACAAGTCTAAGAACATAACAATATCCCCTCCTCCATCCCCCCATCCTCCTTCCTTCTGCCTTTCTTTCTTTTATTTTAGTTTTTGAGATAATATATTTTAAATTTACATTACAGTAAAAATTTCCTATTCAGTGAAGTATTAAACCAATAGGATTTCTTAAACTACTCCAGGAGAACAGTTCCTAAGATTTTCAGGTGTTGAGATACACTTGAGAAGTTGTGTCTGATTTAAAGTAGCATTAAAGAGCTAAATAGCAATGGTCTTTAGATGTTCTGCTAAGAAGCTACCAACAGGATTGCTCATTACTAAGCATTGATCATAGAGGCTGTTTCCACTCATTACACATGGCAATGGGAGATTTAAATACTTTTATTTAAACAATTTCAAAACAACATATTGTTATTTTAATAAATAACATTTAGGCATTGATTTGAAAAATAACATACACCAGAATTACAGCCATCAGGAATTAAAGCACTTTCTTTAAGTAGAACTGCATGCTTTGCAGACCGGTATTTTTAAGTTTCTCATTGAAACTAAAAGGTAATCCTGGAAATTTTAAGGGTCACAATTTTTCAGGACTCATACTGTAGTTCTTTTATAAGGCAAGTGGGCAGCCTTGCCCTTAAAATTATAGTTGTCTAAATAATCTCTTCTATATTACATGGTTTCAATCAAATGCTAATTTAGATGCCTAAGTGGATTTAAAACTCTTTGCAAATTATTTTGGCCCTGGTCACAAGTATACCTTTGCCCCTAAAATCAAGGGAAGCTTCTTATTTTTCATAATAAAAATTTCAGTTCTTTTGTATATACAACTGGCATCTGAAGTATATGGATATGTTTTTAAATAATTTTTCATTGTAATGGCACTTCAATTATGAACTGTATTAAGATTTTCATCAAGAATGTTTTTAGGCATTGCTTCTCAAAGTGTATATGGAGAATTAGGAGTAACAGTATAATCTGGTAGCTTGTTAGAAATACAGAAGTCCATGTAAGACCTGGGGGCAAATGTAGACTTGGGGAATCTCTGGGACCAGCCTGCTCCCTGCAGGCTCAACACCAACCATTCCACATTGAAGAATACATACATATATATGTTTATTTATATATATATATATATATATATATATATATATATATATAATATCTATCTATCTATCTATCTATCTATCAGAAATCACTCAGGCCCCCTCCAAGATCAAGTAAACTAGCATCTGCATCCTTGAAATATTTACATGCATTTGAAAATCTGTAAAATTAGTGGTCCAGCTGACATCTTAACAACCAATCTTCAATTGTAATCCTTAATAAAGTATTAGAGGCAGTCCACAAGCAGAAATTTGAGAGAAAAAAAGGAAGTAATTCTACATGAGATTAGCTATATCATAAAATATTACACTGCCAGCCTTTTGCAAGAGGGGAACAAAAGATAAAGATCTATTGAGAGTATTTCTGTACTTAATAAACAGAACTTAAAACATTATCCACTGTACTAGCAATATACTCACATAAATTTATTTTTACTTAGTAATATCTATTTTTTAGTAAGAGTAAATAAAACTGTTTAACCATGTTATTATGGTTATATAATACCTCTAAGTCAATAGAAGGCCTATCAATGTTCCCCCCTCCTTATGTCCTAAGCATAATGAGAAATGTGTTGGATTGGCTGATTCAAGGTGTTCTTTGTTGTAACTAGTGCATGAACTGTCTGCACAAGATACAAACCCGGGGGCCAGCAGTTTGGTACATCAGTTTAAGTTGCTACCTGTTATGAGGCATCCCATATCAAGATGCCCCTTCAAGTCCCAGCTCCTGAACTTTTGGTCCAGCCCCCTGTAACATGCCTAGAAAGTAGCAGAAGATGGTCCAAGTACTTGAATCCCTGTGAACCACATGGGAGACCCAGGTGAAGTTCCAGGCTCCTAGCTTCAGCCTGACCTCGCCCTGGCTGATGCAGCCATCTGGGGAGTGAAAAGTCAAATGGAAGATTTCTTTCTCTCCCTCCTTCTATCACTCTTTCAATTAAATTTTTAAAATTTTTTAAAAAACAAAAACCAAAAAAACCCAAGGTATACACACATAGGCTAGCAGCTTGCCCTTCTGAGCTCTGAGGGCCACTCTCAGCAATGTGGTCAACTTAGCAAAGGTAAAACCGCTATTCAACAACTGCTCCCATGTTGATAGCGTCCCCCAAGACATCTCGTGGAATTGGGACAGTTCAATTCCCCCTTTGTTTTGCAAAGTTTTTCTTGTATCTGTCTACATCTGATCATGGTCTTCCAACCCCACTCAAGGAAGAAGAAAGCACACTGAACCAGACACGTGAGCAATCCTTCAGGTATTTCCTGGAAACGCTGACAGGACAGCTGCCTCCCCTTCTCTGCACTCATTTGCTCCTTCTGTTAACCACCTTCCTGACCTCAACACAGTGTCTCACCACACCCAGGGCTCTGCCAAGCCCCTCTGTCTACACGGGCTCTGGTCCTGGCTGCTCCTGGTCTCTTGTGCTCCCCGTAATTCATAATGTAAAGAGAGGGAGGATCCAGAAGGGTGAGTCCCTAGAACACACGATGGGCTCCATGTCGTGTGAGAAGGCAGTGACAGACAGAGCTGCTATTCTCCAGAGAGTTTCCAGGATTCAGGTGAAAGCCCTGACTTGTTCTCTACATGGAAGCTCTATTTGCTTTGTCTTATTTATGGTGATAGGGAGGGGACTGAGAAAGTTAGAGTAATGCTGCCCCAAATGAGTTGTGAATATTCATAGACAGTCCCAAGGTTTCACTTCTAATTCTGTGTCTCCTTCATTGGGTGTTGCGGACTCTCCACTTCTGTCTTTGCTGTCCTTATTCGCTTAATTCTGAGGTGGAAAAGCACACAGCTACAACCTTGTTTGTCTCCTTCTGGAATAGAGGCTGCAGTCTCCGTGTAGGCAGGGTCTTACCCACCTCATATGCACCTCGCACCACATCTCCTACATAGCAGCGCACCTTGCCTATGGCAGCCTGCACAGATTTTATGGATTTAAGCAAGCAGCTCAAGCTGGTTGTTCCTACTTCCTTATTTCACTCTTTGTTCAACCTAGCTTTCCATCCCAGCATTCCTTAGAGTCGACTAAGGTCACCAAGGACCTCCTAATTTCTATGTTCAGTGGCTACACAAGTCGTCTGCGGCACTGTATGCTGCCCCCGCCCCCATGCACCTGTCCTTCCCCCTCGCTCCTTCCCTCTCAGCCACTCTAGTGACTCGAACTTGCTTCCTCTTTACCCGTCCTTTCACCACGTGGCTAAGGCTGCTGGGCCCCAGCATTCAGACTTACCCTCCCTCCCCATCTCGCTTCATGCGTTCCCCGGATGACTCCACCTCACTTGAGGCTCTGACCCTCTGCCTAACGCCCAACCTACCTCCCCAGCCTTTGCTTCTTTCTTCAGGTCTGGGCCTTGTCTCCAGCTGCCCCACCAGACACACAGCAGCACCTGGGGACAGCCTCTCTGCACCACCTAAGAACCGGTAACTTCTTCACCTTCCCTGTCTGCCTCCTCCTCCTCCTGAACTCAGTCACCCACGTTAAGAAGACTGGTTTGGGCCGGCGCCGAGGCTCACTAGGCTAATCCTCCGCCTGTGGCGCCGGCACTCTGGGTTCTAGTCCCAGTTGGGGCGTCAGATCTGTCCCGGTTGCTCCTCTTCCAGGCCAGCTCTCTGCTGTGGCCCGGGAGTGCAGTGGAGGATGGCCCAAGTGCTTGGGCCCTGCAACCGCATGGGAGATCAAGAGGAAGCGCCTGGCTCCTGACTTCAGATTGGCGTGGTGTGCCAGCCATGGTGGCCATTATGGGGGTGAATCAATGGAAGGAAGACCTTTCTCTCTGTCTCTCTCTCACTGTCTAACTCTGCTTGTCAAAAGAAGACTGGTTTGTTGATAATCCATGGTGTCACCAAAGTTCATCTTCTAAAGACATAAAAGCAAGCACTTTATACTCTGAAATAAAGTCTTCCATGGCCTACCTAGCTTTTAAGGCCATTTTTTTTTTTGAAAGTAGAGTGAGTCCAAGAGATGTTCCATGTGCTGGTTCACTCCCCAAATGTCTGTAGTAGGCAGGTCTGGGACAGGCTGAAGCCAGGAGCCAGGAACTACATCCAGGTCTCCCATGTGGGTTCAGGGGCCCAAGCACTTGGGCCATCCTCCACTGCTTTCCCAGGTGCATTAGCAAGGAGCTGGACTGGAAGCAGAGCAGCCGGGACTCCAACCTGGTACACTGATACGGGGATGGGGGGGTCTCAAGTGGCAGCTGAACCACTGCCACAACACAGACCCTGGACTGCCTAACCAGTACTGTTAGCAGGAGACGGGCCCCTTTCTCTCCAGCAGGAGGCACTAGACCTCACACAACCCCAGCCCACTTGCAGGGTCTCATCTCCTCCCAGTCCTCTGCACCCTCCACTGCTTTGACTGCGGGTGGTTCTTACACGTCTCTAGCCCTGTGTGTGTTGCTGCTGCTGCTGCTGTCTAAAGCAGTGATTCTCAAGAGGGGGCAACTGTGCCCCTCAGGGACACTGGGCAAAGCCTGGAGGTCTTGTTTGGTTATCCCTCTAGGGGACAAGGGTGTTACTGACATTTGGTGGGTAGGGGTGCCCAGGACAGCCCCTCACCTCAGAGATGTGGCCAGCCCTACATGCCAGTAGTGCTGAGCCTGAGAGGCCCTGCCCTCTGTTCTCCTTGATTTCTCTGCCTGGGGAACTCTGAGTCACCTATCTAACATCACCCTCTCTGTGGGGCCTTCCTCCACTGAGCAGAAGAATACTATCAGATCTCTTTCACATCCATCTCTATTTTAGCACATTACACTGAAAAAAATTTTTTTGTTTGCCAGTGGGTAGCCTAGTAAAGGTCGACGAAAAGGGACTTGCCCCAAAACAGAGAATGTGTTTTATTCATTTTTATTCCCAGCACTTGGGACAGTGCCTGGCACTCAAATGTGTGATAGCCACGTGAACTGAAGAAGCTAGATCTACAGAGAATGCAAAGTATTTCCAAGCCCAGAATTCAGCTCCCTGAGCCTCCCTGAAATTAACATCAATCCTCAGTTCCAAGAAATGCACAAATACATTGTTCACCCAATTTCTAAAACTGGTCATTAACATTTTTGCATCACAGTTTTAGAGTCAATATTTATAAATTACATTGATTTTTATAGAAAACATCAAGTGTTGTTCAAAATAAACTCAACCAAATGTCTGAATATTCTGCTAAGTCTAGTAAAATAATGACTGGGAAAATAAATGGATGCTAAAATTAGTATACATTTAAAACATTTATTTTAGGAAGAACAGCTAAATAGAGAAATGATTGAAAGGTATAATCTTGAGATTAGTGTTAAGATTTTGGATTCACTGAGATATACATTTGAACAAAGTTCTGCTACAGCAGGTTTAAGCAATACCTACTCAGAATTAAATAGCAGAAAATGCACACAAAAGGTTTATAACAAAACTAAAAATATGTTTCTAATGAAAATATGCATATCAGCAAAGAACGGAAGATATGTAGAAGCTTGGGCAAAATACTTAGAAACATCAAATACTAGGGTAATGAAGTCTCTGCGTATGCTAACATTATCATACAGGAGACAGAAAATAAAAGATTAAAAATTAATAAGTAACTGTTATACAGATTTTGTAAATCTAGTAAAAATTCTGCCCTAAGAAGCACCTTAGCTCCTCAACTGATTGAGCTAAGAAAATACTGCACACAGTGATAAAACACTGAATCTCCAGTTTCAGGTCAACAGTCGTTACATAGCCTTGACAAAAGTAGTTGAAGTTCAAATAAAGGCACATACAGTCACCAGATGCCAGATATTGTTATGTGCTCTGCCCTGCCTTACAAATAAACACTATCACGCAGACTGCAGAGTCTCATCTTTATTCTAAGCTGTAAACACAGAACAGAGCCTGTGTCCCAGATACAGGTAAAAGTTCTCACTGGATTTTAAAAATTAGTCATTAATGAGCTGTTGATCATAGGCAGCTAGAAACTCGATACTGTGCTGCTGCAAACTGGTAGCTGAACACACAGAAAAGAATCTAGACCTCTCAGGGCTGTAGAAACCAGGGTCTCTGGGCAAAGCAGTGATTTAATTTCTCGGCTGCTCGGTACAGATAGCTGACATTACTAAATGCTACTCTAATATCAACTTGTTAACTGTGAGTCCAGACTCAGCATATCAGAATACGAACCCAGACTAACTGGAGACATGGGAAATATTTTGGGAGCTGTTTATTTATAAGTGAGTTACAATATACCACTATAATTAGATTAATATATAATTATTGATAAACAAAGGATTATTTCTAAAACCCCATTATTGTTGCCACTGCTATGTTTAGAAAAAGCAGTATTAGTGTGTTCCTCATAAAATAAGTCCCTGCTTTGCAATACTTATCAATTACAGCAATTTAGATCTAGTATAAAAGGAACTTAGCTGTCACTACTGTTTACAATACTTTTACAAAATTGTTTAATGAACATTTAAGGGAGGACTATTTAAAGCTCTCTAGCAAACTGCATACTTTTGCACTATTTTATAATCCAAGAATTCACTATAAAATAAAATCTGCACAAAACTAGGTGTTTGATTACTGCAAAAAAAGTTTAGGGTGGCATACCTAGATGTAAATAAAACTGCTAAAAATGTATATTCCCAGCAATGCAAAAGGCATTTAATTCACATTCCATAAAAAGCCCTATAAAAATACCTTTTTTCAAAAGCACCAACAAAACCAGCTCATAATATTGCCAGAAAATCAATTGTGTTAATATTTCTATAAATATTTTACATTAATTATTCTTAACAGATTAATTATTTAAGTGTAGAATAAATTTGCAACTAGTATTAGGTTCAAATCAACAACTTTTAATATGTTTCTTTACAGTGTCACTTCATTTCTTTCTGTAGGGGAAAATAGTTGAAGGGATTATAATCTCCCGAAAGCTGATTTTAAACAAGTTTTCTAAATGGAGTGAGTAATTCTAAAACATACATCAGAATTTGAAATCTGATCTTATTTCATCCTCAGTAAGACACTGCCTATATTAACTCTGGGCATTGGCAACAATGATTGTATTTATCAGATCTCTAAAGACAGAAAACAAATGAGCTATTACTTCACATCGACTTAAAACTACTTGTCCAGAAGTTGTTTTTTTTTTCTGTTTTAATCTTTAATACAGATACTGAATGTTACATAAACACAAATATGTCCCTCCCCCCACAAAAAGAAAAAACCCATTATGTCCTGTCATCTAGAAGAGGTTTAGTCAGAAAAAAATTGTAAATTTCCTAGACTCTGGCAAGAGCTTCCAAATACAGAAACTCAAAAATCTATTTGTGTTCAAAATACTTTAAATACTTTGGAAAGGCAATATTATATAACGAATTGTTTTGGCTAAGATTTACTAGAGTTAAAATCACTAGTATAATAAAACAAACTTGTCAAAACAACAAATTATTAAGCTAAACAGAAAATTATGGGAAATGCCTAGCAACTGAAACCAAATTCACAGATAGAAAACTAAGAATTTAATATTGTTGAAAAGAATGAGTTATATTTTAGAAGGCAGTATTAACTGGTGGCTGAAGAAAAATAGGGTGGAAACAAAATTCCTGTGGTTGGGGTCTATACAAACACAGATGCCACTTATTTTTCCTCTGCAGTATGGCAGTTTTATCAGTGATGTTATAAATACATATATTTTATAGAAATTTTTCTTCTACATTCATTTGTAATAAGATCTTCACAGCTTTTTGTTTACTATCATTTAGAAACATTCTGTTTTACTTCATTTCACAATAGTTAAGGGAGGGGAGGACAGCAAATGAGCATTTTTGAAAGTAGGAATAAAATAAGGAGTTATTTAATAAAATAGTATGCCACTTGAGAAAGAAAATAAACCAAGATACAATGTTTTGAAGTAGGTTGTTATTTAAAACTTGCTGTTATGCCATATAAACATTTTCTTACTTAAATCACTTAGGAGAGGTTTAAAAAGATATAGGAAATATATATATATATATATATATATATATATATACACACACACATAAAATATACAGCAAACTGCTAAATTAACAAAGTGAGAAAACTATCAGAGATTCTTTGGATTTATAAATATAATGTTTCTGACTATATAATACTTGGTAGCTAAGGATCAGGAAATGCTAACTTAATAAATATTAATGACATATTTCAGTAAGCTATTCTAGTGTAAAATTATCATATACCAAGACCAAAGGAAACTTACCTTACAAGAATTAGACAGTTCACTTGTGACATCTCTTTTGCTCTTTCTTAAGAAACTATCAACTTCACCTTCATTTCCAGATGCAAACTTTATGAGTAATTGAGATGGTCCCCCCTTAGAACAATTGTGCTTAAGGCTGGATAAACAGGCAATATTTGGATAAGTTCCTCCCAATGAAATACTCCTTTGTAAAATGGCATGGCTTTTGTTTATCTGTGAATTTGGTCTTTCCAACTCTCCACTGACATTTACTTGGTAATCTGCATTTTGGGAGGACGGCAAACATGCAGATGTCTTGTGCACAAGCTTGCTACATTCTGAATCGGAATTAAGCTTAACTCCAGACTTCTCTGGTTTACAATGACCACTCATAGTTTTGCCATCTACTGTGGTCACCTTGTGCTGGGTGAAATGCACTGAAAGGCAAGAATATCCTTCAGGCGACTTCTCACCACAGGCAGTCTGTTTCGGACTATTATTTGAAAGAACAATTTTCTTCTGCGATGAGCCCTTCCCATGAAGCGACCGGATGTCTCTCACTTCTCCAGCAGTGCAAATTGTTTTAGATAACCGAAGTCCATTGACGGCTGTGGAAAGAAATCCCTTAGAAATAGTACCATCTTCATTATGAGCAATTTCACTAGGAGACACAAGCAACTGGTGAGAAGTTTGATAGGAGCCTTTGCTTGGAAGAGTACCTGTAGTTGTTGGAGAAGTTGGTGGGGTATTTGAAGGACTCCTAGGAAAAATCACTAAGGATGAGCAGCGCTTGAGTGGAATTTTCGGGTTCCTGCTCAATGGCAATTTCATAATCTCTATTCCAGGCTCCAAGTCATCCTGGACAAAAGGAACAGTACTTGTACTTCTTGAAAAACTTTCACAGGGAGTAGTATTCCTGTTTGGCACACTTCTGTTGGAGGTGCTGTCAGAATATAAATTTCCACCAAAAAAAGTATCATCGCTTGAGGGAAAAGTATAACCACTACTGTCGCTGATGACACTGTTCGTGTACGACCCTCCACTTGTGATACTTGCACATGACCCATAATCACTACCGGTGCTGCTGTAAGATCCATTATCACTGGCTGAAAAGTTACTGAGGCTACCACTGCAAATGGCAGAACTGCTCAAAAGATTGCCATCACTCACAGCATTTAGTTCATTATCAACCACAGCACTGCTGTCAATGTCCTCCTTCAAGACACAAGCAAACGAAGACGCATCATCACCATCAGCCAAGACACTGCAAGACGGAAGACATCCACTGTACCTTGTTGGCTGCAGCGAAATCTGTAGACAGCTGCTCTTTTTATTAACATTTTCAGATGCAGGAACAGATGATCTTTCCTGAGCCTTAACGCTTTCCTTTATTAATGGAGCTAGGGCAGTCTGTCTGGGAGTCAGCTTCATTTGCACCACGTTAGACGCTGAAATCCGTGTTGGTTTTTTGAAGCACATGTGGACATGGCTATCCAAATCATCTCCGGAGGTCTCTGACAAAGGGTAAGTATTACTTCTTCTGGCTGCAAAGTGCAATCGTAAGCTTTGTGCCATTTGTTCTCATTTCCAAACATGTTAAGGGCTGAAAGTCATAACAAAGATCTCTGTCGGGAGACAGGCTAGAAGCAGCTGCACCGCAGCAGAAGAAAAAATCATTGGTGGTGCCTGAAAGAGCTACGAAGCAGTAGCCTTTACCCTCAGTAAACCATTAGATACCAGATATCACAGGAGGAAAAAGACGGCCCATTCCTGAGACTGACGATTCCAAAATGTCTTGAATCGCTTGTAGTCAAAATGCCTTCACTTACAAAGCACTCGATTTCCAGCGACCTTTAAGCTGAGCTCAGCTGCAGCACACTGACTCAAACACAGCCAACCTTGTTTCAATTATACCTTCTCCAATTTGCATGAATGAGTAACACAAGAACAACAATCTTCTAGCATTTCAAGTCGAAACAGTGTTTTTTCACCCCAGCTCTACTAAATGAACATTTAACTCTGTGAATCACAGTGCCTTTACCTTCTCCAGCACAGTTTGGCCACTAATATTTTTACCCAAAGGTATAGAATTACAGGAAGTTGGTAGGAATGAAACCCCATGTAATTGAGTATCAAATCAAAGATTGAATTTCCAAATAGTAGCCATACTAGGAATCTAGTCAAGTTAGTTAATGTAGAAAGGACCCGGGGCTGGTAACAAACGTTTAACAAGAAAATTCAAGCAGTTGTATAAACTTGGAAACACCCAAACTTGGGGAGTGAATTAAACCTTTAGCATTAAATCAAACAGATAAGTACTTCAGCTTCCAAATACCAGTTATAAAAAGCGAAAGCTTAAGGATTACACTCTGAAACCAGCCTGGTAATACTACTGTAAGAATGGAGCACAGGTCTGAGAAAAAAATAAAAGTTTGAGAAGCTGTCACCAAGCATATTCTGCTGAAATTTTAAGCTCTTTTCGAGCCAAGTGGTACAGTCTTGAAATGATGCCGTTCGTATTTTGACTATTAAAACTCTGCCAAGAAACAGCCTAAGCAAACATTCCTTTCAAAATATATGCCGATTAGACAGAAGAACTATACCCCAATATATTCTGAACACATAGGACAATTTATTCCACTGTCTCTGCAATCCATTCACTTACAAGAGTGCTGTGGTAAGTAAAGAAGTCTAAAAAGGATTTAACACATCAAATAAACATATCTCAATGCCAATTCTGTTCTGAAAAACTCTTAAGAGCTCTTTGCTGGCCCCTACTGGTGCCTTGAAACAATCCTTTCAGCAGTGTGATATCTATAAAGAAATACAAGCCACGCTACGTATTTCTTTATATAAACAAAGTACATATTTGTTTACATTTCTGAGGACTGGCACTGCCCTACAGGTGGAATTGCTGGCGCTGATAAAACTCCCACAGTAGAGAACAGTGGACTGTCTGTTTCTTTTAGAGGTTGTGATTTTGTATATATATTTTTTCTACTTTGTATTTATTTAACCTTTACTTTATTTTAAGTTTATTAGGCAATAAAAGTTTAATATTTTAATTTCTCTCCCAAATGTCACAGACCAAGCTTGGTATTCTATTTGAAAGAAACAAATTTATTTTTAAATAATACTCTAGGGTATATTTAAACCCCTTACCTGAATTTTATAGCTGGAACTCCAGTAATAAATATATACTGGCTCATTCATAGGAAAGTAAAAAGCAAAATAGTTCAGCTGTTTACACCACATGCTACTACACCCAAGTTGTATTTTTCTAAGTCAGTTTTTTTTTCCTAAGTAAAAGCAAATATGTAAAACATATACTCACACTTTGTTTAAAAAAAGAAAACTGCTTAAGCTAGACCTGTTTTCAATCAAAACTTTCTACAAGGTATTTTTAATCAATTAAGATCACAAAATAGAAATCTGGGAATTTATCAAATTACATCTAACTGGAATGAGATACTACTGTGTTTTAAAATGCAGAAAACAGTTTGTGAACTTAGTTATACAGTTATTACCTTATTTAGGTTTTACATAACCTACCTCCTTTATGAATTTTACAGATTTCGGTAAATATTTCCTTATCCCTTTTCTTTATAGATGAAAGAGCCCTGATGTTTTATTTTGCCTTCAAATGACTTCAGCATTTCTTCTTGGACTAAGGTAGGGATCTAATACCTTACAGAACGAATCACTTCCACCTAGGCTGATCAATGAGATACAAATGCTCATGCCTGTGGCCTAAAACTTCCAGTTAATGAGATCTTCTGATTATTAATATAAAGTAATGAATTCCAAGTATCTGTCCAGGTGAATGGCAAGCCGTTCTTACAAGCATCAGCTTCGTGTCCCTTAAGTAGGTTTTAAGCTTCCAGAGTGCAATACCATAACAGAGTACCATACCATAACTACACATTTCTCCTGATCCTCCTGAGCTTGTGTGGGGCCCCAAAGCAAGTGCCTACTCATACCAGACTGAAAGTATGCTTGTATGCATGATGTCACCATGGCCACTCTGACTGCCCAACACTTTCTTTCAGGAATATATATATATATATATATATATACACACACACACAGAGATAGACACACACATACACATACATTTTGAGGGTTAATCTAGCTGCTATGTCCAAAGAAATATTCAAAATCTCTGCACCAGGACAAAAAAAGAATGATGCTTGCAAAACTGGGAGGAGGGCTCTGGCCAAGAAAAAGTAAGGTTAAGAGCATCACAGGTACTTCCCAGTCCTCCAAGTAAGAGTTTAAATCGCAGAGAGGTTGAAGAATTTGTTAGGCTGTCTCGGATCTGGAGTGGCACAAGGTGTGTGCCATTCTTACAGAATTGGGGGTCTGCAGTCAAAGTAGCCGCTTACCCAGGAGATGCCAAAAGACTGGTTAGTGAAATGCAGACTAAGAATTCAAGCTCCTGGGGCCGGTGCTGTTGTGTAGAGGGTAAAGCTGATGCCCGCAGGGCCGGCATCCCATATGGGTAGCGGTTTGAGTCCCGGCTCCTCCTCTTCCCATCCAGCTCTTTGCTATGTCCTGGGAAAGCAGCAGAGGATGTCCCAAGTCCTTGGGCACCTGAACCCGTGTGAGACCCAGAAGAAGCTCCTGGCTCCCGATCGGCACAGCTCCAGCCACTGCAGCCAACTGGGGAATGAACCAGTGGATGGAAGACTTTTCTCTCTCTCTGCCACTCCTTCTCGTTCTGTGTAACTCTGACTTTCAAATAAATAAATAAATCTTAAAAAAAAAAGAATTCAAACTTCTGACCCCACAGTCTTAGCTATTTGGTTGTTGACTATTTGCCAAAAATAATGTGGTATGGTTAAGCTCTGGGTAAGCCTAATTACTGAGCAGAACTATGAAGGCCCAAACCCACTGTGATTGTGAATGCTATGTGTCAACCTGGCTAAGCTGTGGTGCCCAGATGTTGCTGTGAGGGTCTTTTTAGATGTGATCCACATTGCAATCAGAGGAAGTTACAGCAAGCAGATCGCCTCATCTAATCCGTGAAGATATTCAGAGCAAAGTCAGAGCTCTCCCAAGAAATAAGTAATACTGCCTCTCGACTCAACACAGAAAACCCTGCCTGGGTCCCCAGCTTCTTCTGCTGCCCGACTCAAGTCTGAAACATTAATCTTTACTTATCTGAATCTGCAGCCTGCCTGTCACTAACTTGTGTACTGGCGGGCAGTTTTATTTAAAGGCACACCGTTCTGAAATGTCCCATCTCTATGAGCAGAACCACCACTATCGTCACCATCAACTGACTATAATCCTCACGCCTTAAAACAGGCTGGAAAAAAACCAGGAATACATCAGCCTACTCTTTCTTGAAAGCAAATATCGCTTATATTGCTAATGTTTTCCAGATGACTAGAAATTGTCTCTGTTTAAAATTGTATCTGTGCTCATCACTCTACATTTCCAAAGAGAATTTGCAAGGGAAATGATATGTCCTTAATTTGGCTGGAAATGCCATAGGAGAATAAAGACAGTGGCATAGAGGCTATAGTTGCTACAAAGTCTCAGATGATCTCTATATTTCAATTACCGGCTAGGACTGGCAACAGATAGAAAAACTAGACTGACACACACCTTCCAATTTTAATGATCGCTGGCTCCCTTTTGCTGGTAAAGCCAGGTCCTTGAGAAAATTCTATTTCTAATGCATAGCAGAGCATTTAATACAGTAAATGCATTAAACGGCATACTTAGTGAACACAAAAAATGTGGCATCTGAGAGCTATAAATGCACATGTCCATGAATGTTAGGTAACACTTGACATTTGTATCATGATGAATTTTCCAAGTGCTTTCACAGTCACTGTATCGTCATAATACACTTTTCAGATAAGCAAAGAAAATGCTGTTATTTGCTTTTAGAAGAATTGAATGTTTTGTCTAACAGAGGCAGAACTTTAAAAGAATGCTTTGGAGGGGTAATCCATAGTATCTCGACTGATACATTTGGTCAAGTACACGAGGAGACACAGCAGGTATATTTATCAACTGATAATAGCAAAAACAAACAAACAAAACTCACAAAACATCAAAAACCAAAACTAGAAATAACACTCCTGTCTATTCAGAAGGATTAACAAATGATGGTATTATGATGCTTGCTGATGATGGACAATTGTGCATAGGTGAAAATGTGTCATAATGAAATAAGCTCACAAATGTATCATTAAGCAAAAACATGATCGGAAAGGCATTGGGAGAAGAACGTTTTATAAATTTAAAATATGCAATTAAATAAGTTTTTAGTGATTTACATGTGGGTTTTAAGGAACTTTGTGGAAAATGGAATTAAAAGATAAGTGTAGGGGCAATCATCTGGCCTAGTGGTTTAAGTCAGAGTACCTAGGTTTGGGTCCCAGTTGCAGCTCCTGTCTCCAGTTTCCTGCTAATACACACCATGAGAGGCATGTACTTGGGGCCTGGCCAAACACAGAGGTGACACAAATGGAGACCCTTACTCTTGGCTTCAGCCTATCTATTGCTACTTCGGACATTTGGGGAGTGAACCAGTGGATGAGAGCTCTCTTTCTTTGACTTTCAAGTAATAAAAAAAGAAGACAAATAATTTTGGTGCAAAAAATTTGAAATGTATGCATAGATTATTTTAAAAATATTTTCTTTTTTTAAAAAGATTTATTTATTTACTTGAAAGACAGAGATAGAAAGGAGAGAGAGAGAGAGAGAGAGAGAGAAAGAGAGAGACAGAGAAAGAGAAAGAGAGAGAGAGAGAGAGAGAGACCTTCCATTCACTGGTTCACTCCCCAATTGGTGGCAATGGCTGGGGTAGGTCCAGTCCAAAGCCAGGAACCAGGAGCTTCTTCCTGGGTCTCCTCCGTGGATGACAGGGACCTAAGGACTTGGGCCATCTTCTACTGCTTTCCTGGGTGCATCTGCAGGGAGCTGGATCAGAAACAGAGCAGCTGGGGCTTGAACCAGTGCTCATTTGGCTTGCAGCACTACAGACAGCTGTTTAACCCACTGTGCCACAGCGCCAGCCCAATATTCATTTTCCATGGCCTTTTGAAGTCCCCTCATATAAAAAGGTTCAGGATTTTTTGCCCCCCAAATAAATGTATCATTTAATTCCATTTCCCATAAACCTTTTGAAGACATGTATGACTAAAAATATTTCTAAAAGCAATGAAATTGTAAGCAAAATTCCGGACAGTGGCTACCACTCGTGGAGCATGAAAAGGTGATGCTATTGGGGGGGGGGGGGGGAGACAGGGAGGGCTTCAAAGGTGCTGGGAATGTCCCAGTCCCTAAGCTGAGTAGTAGGTATACAATCGTTGTCTTCACATTTAAAATCAAAAGTTGTGAGACAAACTTCATGATATGAAAAGAAAACACCAATACTAGTCCCATTTAGAAGGAAAACAGACCTGCAGGGGCAAGGGAGGAGGGAGATGTTGCCAATGCTATATAAAAAGAGAAATGCAAATAGAAAACAAAATTGTTACCACTGGAAACAACTGATAACAGAATCATTGACAGCTATCACTAGGCCATAAAAAAAATTAGATGGCCAGCCCGTGATGAATTCTCCTTGGACAGCAAAAAGTACTTTTGCTTATTCGTTAAAGAGTTCACTGACAATATTTTCATTACTAGAACAATTCCTGTTTCTGGAAGTGAGGGTTAGTACGTTATGCTAACACTAAAAACAGACTCTTTTGAAAAATTCAGGGTTTTTGGTTAGTTATAAATGAGTGAAATAGTTTCTTTTTCTGTGCTTGAGTTTATTAACTACTCCACTCTGAACACATACTACTACTTTTTATGTTTACATATTCCAATCTTACAGGTTTAAAATATAACTGTAAGAAGCCACAAAGATGATTTGAAATAGAATCCCAAGTAGACAAAATTATCATAAGATGTCAACATAATTTAGGACACCAGGAATCGGACCGATCAGTCCGTGCTTTGCTTCCGTGCTCTGTGACTGCTCTGTGACTGCTGGCAGTCTTCCAGGGGATTTCTATGCTCAATCCTCATCCCCATGAAGAGGGCAGATTTCCTTCACAGAAGGGCAGCAAGAAGAGTGAGTGGGACAGGGGCCAGTGCTGTGGCATTGTAGGTAAAGCCACTGCCTGTAGTGCCAGCAACCCTTATGGGCGCCTGTTCAAGTCCTGGTTACTCCACTTCTGATCCAGCTCACTGCTAAGGCCTGGGAAAGCAGAAGATAGCCCAGGTCCTTGGGCCCCTGCACCCACGTGGGGACCTGGAAGATGCTCCTGGCTTCTGGCTTCAGATCGGCCCAGCTCCGGCCGATATGGCCATTTAGGGAGTGAACCAGAGGATGGAAGACCTCTTTCTCTCTTTCTTTCTCTCTGCCTCTCTGTAAATCTGCCTTTCAAATAAATAAATAAATCTTAAAAAAAAAAGAGGGTGTGGGACAGCCAACTGGTACAGATAACCCCAAGAAAAGCACAGTAGTGCAGAGGCACAGGTGCACACACTCTGAGCAAAGTTTCCCAGAGTTTTCAGCTGCCAATCAGGCTTCATAGGGGAGTGGGAGGGAAGGCAAGGCATGGAGGAAACTTTCCCTGCCATCTCCTGTCCCTCCTGGTCTTGACTGAGACCACTTTAAATTTGTTGACAGCCACAGAGTTGCTTAGGAGGAGAATGAGAAGGTAGAAAGTTGCACAGAAAGGAGATTAAAAAAAAACTGCATCTCCATCCATTTAGCTAGAGCCCCACAACCACTGCAAACCACCTCCCAGATCACAGATGTCCTGCGCACTGGGACCCCCAACCCCACCCACAGAAATGCACCCCTGCTGCCTGTGTCATGCAGTGTAACTTACCAGGCGATTTTCATCAAACACTTCAAAGAGGAGTCGGTGCTGCTGAGGGTGGACCTGCATGGGCAAAACAGAACCCTTCTTTAAAAACCAACGAGCATCAACCCACAGACACTGAGAAGCAAATGCTCGAGTATGTTGCCACTTGCTAATTCCTGCCATCTAGGTGGAATTCTAAATCACATGAAATACAAGAGCAGCCTGGTCAGGTGCCACTCATTTCCCAGTGGTTCACCCTAACAACAAGGTGGATGTGGTCATTTATTTGTTTACAGTGTTCTAAATTAGAAGGAAAGGAAGTAAATTTCCAAGATTATTCAAATGTTACCAGACACTTGAAATACAGACCTGACTTTAACTTATGATTAGCTTTATTTATTCATCTTTTATTTATCAATTTAGAATGCTCAAAAGTGAAGGCTGATTTTATGGGTTCTAGTGTTCTGACTCGGTAACGACTTAATAGATCAATTTATTGCTTCAAAGGTATCAGGTACACAAGCAGCCCATGATACAGTTTTCATTTACTGTTTTATAGCACATAAGTAAAAATGATACAGTATTTTGTTTTTCAAAGCAATGCTTTCATCTTTATTTTTTAAAAAGATTTACTTATTTACTTGAAAATCAGAGTTACAGAGAAAGGGAGAGACAGAGAGAGAGATCTTCCATCTGCTATTTCACTCCCTAAATGGCTACAATGGCCAGAGGTGGGCCAGGCTGAAGCCAGGAGCCAAGGGCCAGGAGCATCATCTTCTGCATGGGTGGCAGAGGCCCAAGTACTTGAGCCAGCTTTCCTGATTTTCCCAGACCATTAGCGAGGAGCTAGATCAGAAGTGGAGCAGCCAGGACACAAACCAGCACTCATACGGGATGATGGTGTCACAGCCAGTGGTTCTATCCACTAGACCTCAATGTTGGCCCCTGACGCTTTCATTTTTGCAGAATGTTTCAAGCTCAAGTCAGAAATCTACTTACTATTTAAAAGAAAGAAAACATTTTTATTTTACTTATTTGAGAGAGAGAGAAAAAGGGGAAAGGACAGGAGAGAGAGAGAGAGGGAGGGACAAGAGCACACTCCAATCTGCTAGTTACTCCCCCAGATGGCTGCAACAACCTGAGTTGGTTGGGCAGGCCAGGGAGTAAAGCAGGAAATCAAATCTGGGCCTCTCATATAAGGGGCAAAAATATAATCACTTCATCCATTACCTGATGGCTCCAAAGGTCTACGTTAGCAGGAAGCTACAGTTAGGAGCTAAAGTTAGGAAGCAAACTCAGGTATTCCAATGTGGGACTTGGATGTGTGTGTTTTAATTTTTTAAAAATTTATTTGAAAGTTATGAGTTACAAGGAGAGGAGAGACAGGGACAGAGTCTTCTATCCATTGGTTGGCTCCCCAGATGGCCACAATGGCCAGGGCTGGGACAGGCTGAAGCCAGGAGCCATGAGCTTCCTCCAGATCTCCCACATTGGTATCAGGGGCCCAAGCACTTGGGCCATCTTCCACTGCTTTTCTCAAGCCATTAGCAGGGAGCTGGATTGGAAGAGGAACCTCCAAGACCCAAACCAGTGTCCATATGGGATGCTGGCACTGCAGGTGGCAGCTTTACCTGTTAAGCAACAACGTTGGCCCTGGGTGTCTTAACTATTAGGCTAAACACCTGCTCTCCAAGAAAAATCTGTCATATTTTTTGTAGCAAAGTTAAGATGATATGTAAAAAATACTCATGCTTAGGTTGAATTTTGACCTAAAATACATATATTACATCAAACATTGTGATATTTTACAACTTTGGTGTACACATCTGATAATAGTCTTCAGAAAACAAGTCCTATACATATGGCAAGATATCTAGAGACCTAACCCAATGCCCAATCTCCTTTCCTTATGAAAAATAATCCTAATTTCACCTAAAGCCAAATGCCTGGCCTTATCATACCGCATAACTCGTGAGTTTCTTAGATTAGTTGCAACACTAATCTTTAAAAATTGAAGTATAACATCTATTCAATAAAGGATAAATTATGCTAATCTTAACTATACAACTTGCTAACTTTTTACATCTTGTGTCATTACCCAGGCCAGGAAACTGAATATTCTAGTCTATTCCATGCATTATTCTCTATGCGAATGGTGTCCTCTGAAATTGTTCAGCATGGCAACCCTGAAAATGCGTCCCTTGCACCTAGGAGAGATCAAAGAAGCAAAGCTGGTAGCAGTCATTGGAGGGCATTTCTGGGAGAGTTGTTCAACAGGATCAGTCCGCTGGGACAGACTGCCTTTCCCTACACTGCTCAGAATGTGGTTATGACAGCCGGCTCTCCTAAGCCACACAGTAACCATGGAACACCTGAGGAGGATAGATGCCTGGGCTAATGGCTAGATATCATGGGGATAGAAACACAGTGTAAAACAACAGTCTTGTCAAAGATGCAGAAATCTGGGGGGAGGACATGGAATTGCACTGAGACTCGAGACACGAGAAGATCTAGCAAAGAGGCTACATGAGGAAAGAAGGGGAGGGGCGGAATGCGTATACTCTATGGGATGAGCGTGATAAGAATATTTCTGTATTACGGGCAAGAAATGTTTGGTTAGTTAGAAGAAAGGCCGCGTAACGACTCTGAAATCCAGAAGAGGTGTTAAGATTTGAGTGGTGGGGGCCAGTGCTCTGGCGAAGCGGGTTAAGCTGTCACCAGCAGTGCCAGCATCCCATATGGGTGCCAGTTTGAGTCCTGGCTGCTCTGCTTCCGATCCAGCTCTCTGCTATGGCCTGGGGAAAGCAGCAAAAGATGGTTCAACTCCTTGGGCCCCAGCACCTGCCGTGGGGGACCCAGAGGAAGCTCCTGGATCCTGGCTTCGGATCAGTGCAGCTCTGGCTATTGCAGCCAAAAAACTGGGGAGTAAACCAGCGGATGAAGGACCTCTCTCTTCTTCTCTCTCTGCCTCTCCTTCTTTCTCTGTGTAACTCTTTCAAATAAATAAATTAATTAAAAAATATTTGAGTGGTAGGAAGAGAAAGAAATTTTTAAAGGAGAAATGACATGATTTAGGTAGTATATAATACTACTCTTGTCAGTCACAGACAAAATGCATTGGACTGAGATGCCAGAGTCTATAGGAACTGTGGTTACAATAACCCAGGCAGGAAGTATGTTTAAAACTTTGCCTAGGATAGCCAAGTCAGAGTAGGGAGAGAGACAGGGCTAGAAGAAATACTTTGAGGGAAAAACGCAAAAGCATCAGTAATGAATATTGCATTAAAAGAATGAAATGTTTTATCCTGGTTCAGGATATAATTAACAGCTTCCCAGCAGGACTCCCTACCTCAACCACCTTGCCATCTTATCCTTTTAATCTATAACTCCTGCTACCACTGGACTGACTTACCTAAAAGATAGGTTAGGTCCTCTTTATTACCCTGCTCAAAAGTTTTTTCCAATGGTCTTAAGTAATAAAAATCCCATCTCTTGACCACAAAATAAACCAACCTTCGCAATTTGAGTCCGATCTGCCTTTCTAGCCTCATCGCCTACAACTGCCCTTCCTCCCACCCAAATACACATGTACCTTACACTCTACACACAATAAAAACTGGCTGCTTAGTGCATATCCTGGTCCGTATTTCTGCATATCCTAAGGTCTCTCCACTTGTAACACGTCTACTCTGCACATCCAATTTCCACCCATCATTCAAGGCTCAGCTCAAATGTCAATCCCTACCTCAAGCCATACCTCTCTGTTCACTCCTACTTCTTGGTTCCCAAAATAGTTTACTACAGCACTTAGTACATTTTGCATTCTGTTAAAGTAAACTGGGTAACCGTGTACGGAATATTGCCCTACCAGATTATAAACATCATAATAGACTTACTTACATTGCTTTGGTGAATATCAGAAATATACAATACAATCAAAACTACTAATTCCAGATGGCAACCCAAGCACAGTCTCCTGAGATCTTATTTAAATCACAGGAAAAGGGTTTCTACGACATAAAACTACTAAGGCATACATAACATGAGAGGGCCATCAGCAGGTGAGTGTTTGTGATGTTTCCTCGGTACAGAATCACAGCAGGGATGGAAATGAAGTAGAGCAGAAGAAGCAGGACACCCCCCAAGGAACACAGTGGTGATGCAATGGGGCAACCCCAACCAGAAACTGTCTCAGACATCTTCCTTGGGTACACAGCGCATGCACACACGCACACACACACAGACAACATGATCAGGATTTCTTTTCTTCTTTGTGCCTGATTTCAGGTAGGGATTTAACAAAAATGTAAACATCTATTTCAATACATCAAATAAAAATGGTAACAAAAATAAAATATTTAAGTGTTGAATATAGGAGCATTTTATGCACAGAAGTAATAGATGGTATCTCTGCTTTATCAATTTTTTTTATCAAAAACTAGATTACCAGAGAGCATGGAATTGCATACAAACTGTCCCCCAGAGAAAAAGAGACAATTTAGAGAAGAAACCAATGTTAAAACTGTAAGTAGCAGTCTGAGAAATTTTAAGACTGTAAGTCTTGCATCCATAAAATAACAGAGTAGTGCAGAAAGGGAGTGACTGGAGAACCAGGAAGAGATGCTACAACTAAAAATGACCGCTGAACTCAAATGGAAGGAGTTTAAGGTAAGTTCACAGAAATCTCCCAGAATGCAGAACAAAAAGCTAAGTTGAAGGAAGAGTATTAGAGAAAATGAAAAAAGGATTTTCTGAACGGATTCAGCACAAGAACGAACCTCTAATGCCCTAAGACATAAGTTGGGAAAACTATGACTAGCAGGCAAAATCCAGCCAGGAGCCTACCCTGTTTTTTGAGTTGTTTTGTTTGTATAGCCCATGAGATAATGTTTTTACAATTTTCAGAAGGTACATTAAACACCTACACAAAAGCCTTAATTTTGCCTCCTGGCCCACAACATCTAAAATAATTACTGACTGGCCCTTCAAGAAAAACATTTGGTGATCCCTACCCTAAGATGTTCACTGTATGTCATCTATTAATTTATCTCCTATGTCTCTGGAATGGCACTGGCTAGGATCATCGCTGGAAGATGTGAGAAAGTCATCACTTCAAATCATTTTCTGATTCTGCAGTGCACAGGAGGCATTCTGATGGGGAATAATCAGTCTAGGTGAGCTTGCATCCAACCAGTTGGAATCCCCAAATGATAACACAGATGGAAGAAAATCATTAGAGAAATTATTCACACAGAAAACTTGCAAAGCTGAAGTCTTTAAGTTGAAATGCTCATCAAAAGCTCAATGTGAAGGATTTCTAAGATTGTACATGTGGTATCACTGTGAAATTGTAAAACAGTAGGATACCGATAATTATCAAATTTTAGAGTGATAAGACACACATAAGTCATAATTTTCAATAGCAACACAATGCTAAAAGATGATCAAGAGAAGCCTTCAAGTTTCTGAGGAAACACACTATTCAACCTAGAATTCTACGAAGACCAAACCAAAGTTGGCTCCATTTACTTAGCTATCACAGCTGGAAATCGATTGGGAGACACATGTATGAGCCAATCCTCAGTATGGGAGAAATGACCAGAACAAATAATAGAAACATTGCAAGGTGGTTCCTTCCAGGAAGCAGAAAGAGGAGAGAAGATGAGCTCCAGAATCTGTTTCTTTTCACTGTTAGTCTTTTCTCTGATTTTAAAACTAGGGATGAATTCTTTGATGAGACTTAAAAATTATTAGACATAAGAGTATGGGTAGGTGTTCAGCTTAGGGGGTCACATCCCATATCATAGTACCTGAGTTTGATTTCTAACTCTGGCTCCCGACTCCATCTTCCTGCTAAAGTATACCCCAGGAGGAGCAGGTGATGGCGCCTTTTCGAGTTGAGTCCCTGCCATTTATATGGCTTGAGTTCCTGGCTCCTGGTTTCAGCCTGGCTTAGCCCTGGCCATTGTGGACATTTGGAAGTGCATCAGTGGATAGAAATTTGTCTATGTGTCTCTCAAAAACTAAAGCTATGGCCACAGAAAAAAAGAGTTGTTAGTAATACTGAAAGGAAAGGCAAAAGAAAAAGAAAAAAATAAAAATATCAGTGATGAGATATTTGAAAAAAAAGTAAGAATGTAAGTCTATAAACATGTAAAAGAGTAGAGCAGGGGATGGGTATTTGGCACAGCAGTTAAGATGCCCACATCCCATACTGGAATGCCTGGCTGGAGTCCCAGCTCCTGTCTCCAATCCAACTTCCCACTAATGCTCACCCTGGGAGGCTACAGAGGGTGGCTCAAGTATTTGGGTCCCTGACACCCATGTGGGAGACATGAATTCAGTTCTAGGCTTCTGGCTTTGATCTGGCCCACATTTGGATACTTTAAGATTTTGGGGAGGGGGGAGGGGCACCACCTGCCGTGCCAGCATCCCACATGGGTGTGGGTTCAGGTCTGACTGCTCCACTTCCGATCCAGCTCTCTGCTATGGCCTGGGAAAGCAGCAGAAGATGACCCAAGTCCTTTAGCCCCTGCACCCACATGGGAGACCTGGAGGGAACTACAGGCTCCTGGCTTTGGATCTGCGCAGCTCCAGCAGTTGGCAGCCACTGGAGGAGTGAACCAACAGGTGGAAGACCTCTTTCTGTGTGCTTCTCTGTAACTCTGCCTTTCAAATAAACAAATAATTATTTTTAAAAAAATTTGGGGAGTGAACCAATATATGGTAGATCTCATTCCATCTGTTTCTTTCTGGCTTTTAAACAAAATGAAAATAAATTTTAAACTTTTAAATATATAAAACATTTGCTACAGTACCAAATTTTCAAAAAACTATGAAGGTATTGGTAAGTGTATAATTCTACTGTATTCAGAAATAAGCTGAAGCAATGTTCCTGATAATTCCACCAGCAGCTGTATGAAGAAACAATGTAGGAACATCTTTAAAAATAGCTTTATTGAGCTACAATTCACATACCTTTCAGTTGACCCCTTAAAGATATATAATTCAATGGTTTTTCATAGACTGTCTGATCATTACCCCATTTTATTTATTTATTCATTTTTTTACAGGCACAGTGGACAGTGAGAGAGAGACAGACAGAGAGAAAGGTCTTCCTTTGCCATTGGTTCACCCTCCAATGGCCGCCGCAGCCGGCGCACTGCAGCCGGCGCACGGCGCTGATGTGAAAGCAGGAGCCAGGTGCTTCTCCTGGTCTCCCCTGGGGTGCAGGGCCCAAGCACTTGGGCCATCCTCCCCTGCACTCCCAGGCCACAACAGAGAGCTGGCCTGGAAGAGGGGCAACCGGGATTAGAGGCCGGGGTGCAGATGCCGCTAGGCGGAGGATTAGCCTAGTGAGCTGCTGCGCCGGAGATCATTACCCCATTTTAGAACATACGCACTGCCTCCAAAAGAAACCCTGTGCCTCTCAGCAGACCTTCCTCATGTTGCCCCAACCTTCCCACTCCCAGGCAGCCACTCCTCTCTTCTCTCTCTCCACAGAGTTCCTTACTCTGGCCATTTGATATAAATGGAGTCATATGATTTTTTTTTTTGTAACCACATTCTTTTGTGTTGCTTAAGTACATTTTCCATCCATGATGTTGTGTGTCAGCTCTTTCCTTTTGAAGCACAAGTAATACTTCATTGTGTGCATTCCGTTCATCTGCTGATGGACATTTGGGGTGTTTCTACTTCCTGACTATTTTGAATAATGCAGCTAAGAATATTTGTGCACAGTTTGTGTGGATACATGTTGTATGTAAAATTTCAATTAAAACTGTGTAAAAATTTAAATTAAGTATTTTTACAAGCATAAAGCATTGCGCATATACACACACACACATATATATATACATATATACATACTCATACACATATATGTGTGTATAAAGTAGTTTGGCATTTTTATTTATGTTTAAATCCTTATACTTTGTTTCTGTATACAGAGAATTATTACCTTTTTTAAAAGATTTATTTATTTATTTGAAAGTCAGAATTACAGAGAGGCAGAGAAAGAGAGAGAGGTCTTCCATCTGCTGATTCACTCCCCAAATGGTCACAACAGCCAGAACTGAGCCTATCTGAAGCCAGGGGCCCAAGGACTTGGGCCATTTTCCACTGTTTTCTCAAGTGCATTAGCAGGGAGTTGGATCAGAAGGGGAGCAGCCAGGACTCGAATTGGCGCCCATATGGAATGTTGGCAATGTAGGCAGTGACTTTACCTGCTATGCTACAGCACCGGACCCTTTTTTTTTAAGAGTATTTATTTGAAAGGCAGAGTTAGAGAGGGCAGGAGAGGCTGAAAGAAACAGAGAGAGAGAGAGAGAAAGAGAGAAAGAGAGAAAGAGAGAGAGAGAGAGAGGTCTTCCATCTGATGGTTCATTCCCCATATGGCTACAATAGCCAGGTTTGGGCCAGGCCAAAGCTAGCAGCCAGGAGCCACGACCTTTGTCCTAGTCTCCAACGTGGGCACAGAGCACGAGCACTTGAATCATCCTCTGCTGCCTTCCCAGGTGCATCAGCAAGGGGCAGGATCAGAAGTGGAGCAGCCAGGGCTCAAACCGGCACTCATAGGGGATCCCGGCACTGCAGGCAGCACCACAGTGCCGGCTCTCAGTTATTTCTATTAACAAATATTTTAAAAATTATAGATACAAGGCCATGGGGGGAAAACCCATATAGTGGAAAAGGATGTACGGTGAATTATAAACCTCCCTTTTATTCTTGACCACCTCCAGATCAAAAAATCTATGGTATGCAGTTTTGTATGTTCTTCTTAAAGTATATTCTATAAATACCAGTATAAGAGTGAGCAGTTTTTGAGGTTTTGTTTTCACATAGAGGCATTCTACATACCATGTCCTTTGTTCCTTCATTTAACATATTCTCAAACTAATGTTCTATCAATGCATATAGATCTTTCTTTAAACAATTGATTAGGATTTCATTTCGTGGATGTATAGGTTGAGCATTGCTAACCCAAAAACTGAAATCTGATATGCTCCAACATCTGAAACTTTGAGGGCTGAGATGATGTTACAATTGGAAGACCCCATACCTGGCATCACGTGACACATTGTAGTCATAATGCAGGCCCAATAGAAATATTGTATCAACTTACCTTCAGGGTATATGTAGTAAGGTGCATATGAATTGTACACGAATGTGGTGTTTAGACTTGGGTCCCATCCCCAGGATATCTCATTATGTATATGCAAATATTCCAAAATCCAAACAATTTCAAAATCCCAAACAAAGCTCTACCATAATTCATTTAGCACTCTGTTTGATGGAGTGCCTCCCCCTTCTTCTTAGCTTACTGAATTTTTATTTTATTCAAATATAGGAAGACACCTTGCATCCGGGACAGAAGGCCATTCACCCACAAGAGCTGACTCTTGCTTCCCCGTCTCACGGACAGCAATTCCATTCTCCTGAGCAACAAGTGGGTCAGAAATAGGCACATGACACAAGTCTGGACCAAAAGATAAAGTCTCCTGGGGGCCTTTTATGAAAAGGTTCTTCTTTTGGAAAGAGACACTGGGTGGGGAGCAGAACTCTCCCAATTCTGTCCCTGGACATCGTCATGTGAGGGTATGGCATTTGGAACTGCTGTCAATATCCTGTGACCAGGTAGAGAGCACCAAGAGACTCCCAGAGCAGCTGGGTCAGGCATGACTTCCTTCAGCTAACACAGGCATCCACCTTCCTCCAGGCTTCCTGTTCTTGGCAATAATAAAGGTGGCTGTTGCGTGCGCCAGTCTTAGCTGCTACTGCACTTAGGATCTGGACCTGCAAACATCCTGGATGATAAACTTCCTCGCATGGGCTCTCCCTAAACCCCTGAGGCTAAGTGAGCCCCTCATACTGACTCAATATTCTGCTTCCCTTTTCATACCACTGAGTGCACTGGGGATTATTTTAAGTCGGTTGTTCAAGGTGTCTACACCAGATAGTAAGTGTCGTTGAGAGCAGGCACTGTGGCCATCTCAATGAGCATCAGCAAAGTGCCGCAGAAACATGTAAGGGAAAGTATCACAGCACAATCTGCGTGTGGATTTACTAGAGCACAGACACAGGAATAAAAAGATATAGGAAAACTGTGATGCAATTGTCCAGTATGTACTATTTTGTTTTTGTTTTGCAAGAAGAGTTGAACTATTTTTGATAACAAGAGTAAATGGTGGAAAATGCTTCTTAGTTGTCTTGTCTTTATTTGCTTTCCAAGTTTTGGAATTTTATTTAATTCCTTTTAAGTGTTAGCAGTGTCTTATGAAACATGTATTTACCTAAAAGTTGGTAACAATTTTGTGTCAACCAGATACCCTGCTATATAAACTTGTAAATCTGTTCTTTCTTCACTAATGATCACTGCAAAATTGTATACATGGATGATTAGGGTATATTTTGCAAATCTCCCAAACCTTCCTAATATTATGATCTTAAAATTCATAGAGTACTTTATTGTTTCCCAGGTTTGACACTCTTAGTTTTGTGTTTTTTTGATACATGGGAGGTTGGCAATATAGACAAAGTGGAAATCATTAGTATGTGAGGGCCTCGATTGTTATGTAATATTGCCAGTGATGAATTCAGGTTGTTTTTAGCACAAGTTTCTCTTTCTTATGCTGGTATTCTCACTGCCACATTTTTGGAAACCTGTATTACACTTTAAATCTATCAATAAATGATAGTTTTCTAATTCTAAAAAAAAATCCTAGAAGATGACACAAAACAGCTGTGGTTTTATGGAGATGAAATTATGGCTGCTTTTCATTTTTTATAACAGATATTATAAACAAGTTACCTCTATAATGTACTAGAAAAATACACATGTAGTTGTATACATTATGGAAATCTAATGAGTATGCATGCAGAAGACATAAACAGAGCACCATGGGAATGCAGGAACTGGTGTGGAACTCTCTTTGAGATGTGCATATACAATGTTTATGCACAGAATACAGAACACCTACACTGCACCTGATGCGTTGGACATTTTTCCCTCTTGTAAACTTGCCTGCCTGGTCTCATCTGAGCAGCTGTAATTGTAGGTTTTATTGTGATTTGCTACTGAACACTGACTTCAATGTGAAGTTTCCCTCTTTTTAACGTAGCAATAACAGTTCTCCATGAAAATTTTTTCTGAACTTCCTGTTTTCTCAAAGATATAAAAGGTCCCTTCAACTTCTGACCACAATTTCCATTGGCTGAATGCCCATCAACCAAGTTTTTACTATAATATATTATCTCAACAGACATTTTGGACACATTCAGTTGTAAATTTTATGGGCTATGTGTAAATCATGATATACATGACAAAAAGGAAAATAAAGGAACACACATAATAATGTCTCTGTAAGAAAGCATTACATTATCATGTGTTTCAGCTCTTCTTCTAGCTGTGATGAATTAGCACTGACCCACACATATTTATCTAGTTATCTTCATAATAAATTTACAAAATTTCCGACTGAAACACACATGCAGCCTATAATCCCAGAATAAAGTAATTCTAGCTAGAACACTTAGTAATACTGGAATGATGGTAAAATAAAAGACTAAGAGAGAGTAGAGTCCCAAGCCTTATTCATCAAACATAAATGGCCCTTTTTCAAGGCACAAATAAATGGGCAGACATCCTGTGTTCATGGATTAGAAGGACTTAATATCACTAAAATGTCCATTCTGCCTAAAGCAATCTGCAGATTCAAGGCTTATCCCTGTCAAACTCCCAATTTTTTTTTTTTACAGAAATAGGGAAAAAAATGCTAAAATTCATATGGAACTATAAATGATCCTGAACTAAACTACCAAAGACCCTTGAGAAAGAACAGTGGGAGCCTTATACTTCCTGATTTCAAAAGTTACAATAATTAAAAACAGTATGCTTTAGGCATAAAGACAGAGACCAAGGGATTAGAAGAAATAGCCCAGCAATAAACCCACCATCTACAGTGAACTGGTCTTCAACAAAGATACCAGGAAGTGTCGGTATCCCATATGGGCACCAGTTTGCGTCCCAGCTGTTCCACTTCCAATCCAGCAACTTGCTGTGGCCTGGGAAAGCAATAGAAGATGGCCCAAATCCTTGGACCCCTGCACTTGTGTGGGAGACCTGGAAGAAGCTCCTGGCTCCTGATCGGTGCAGCTCCGGCTGTTGAGGCCAATTGGGGAGTGAACCAGTGGATAGAAGACTTCTCTCTCTCTCTCTCTGCCTCTCCTTCTCTCTTGTTTAACTCTCTGACTTTAAAGTAAATAAATAAATCTTAAAAAAAATATTAAGAAAGACAAAGGTAGCAGGCATACACAACAGGGAAAGGCATCTTACACAACTTCCAAAATATAGGAGGAACTCCTACAACTCAGTAAGAACCACTTAATAACCAATTTAGGCTGGTGTCATGGCTCACTTGGCTAATCCTCCACTGGCTGGGGCGCTGGATTCTGTCCCGGTTGCTCCTCTTCCAGTCCAGCTCTCTGCTGTGGCCTGGGAAGGCAGTGGAGGATGGCCCAGGTGCTTGGGCCCTGCACCCGCATGGGAGACTGGGAGGAAGCACCTGGCTCTTGGCTTCGGATCGGCGCAGCTCGCCAGCCATAGTGCATCAACTGTAGTGGCCATTAGGGGGGTAAACCAACAAAAAGGAAGACCTTTCTCTCTGCCTCTCTCTCTCTCTCTCTCACTGTCTAACTCTGCCTGTTGGAAGGAAGGAAGGAAGGAAGGAAGGAAGGAAGGAAGGAAGGAAGGAAGGAAGGAAGGAAATAACCAATTTAAAAAACAGATCCAGAACTTTAGATATTTCTCCAAAGAAAATGAAGAAGCCACAGATACATGAAAAAGCTTAAAATCACTGTAAACATGGCCAATGTTATGGTGTAGTGGTTAAGTTAAGCCACCGACTGCAATGATGGCATCCCTTATGGGCTGGTTCGAGTCCTGGCTGCTCCACTTCTGATCCAGTCCCTTACTGACGTGCCTGGGAAAGCAGCAGCAGATGGCTCAGGTACTTGGGCCCCTGTACCCACATGGGAGTCCTGGAGAAAGCTCCTGGCTCCTGGCTTTGGTCTGGCCCAGCCCTGGCTGTTGCAGCCATTTGGGGAATGAACCAGCAGACGGACAACTTCTTTCTTTGTCTCTCCCTCTCTCTGTGGCTCTTTCAAATGAATAAAATGAATTTTTTAAAAATCACTATAATCATCAGAAAAATGTAAACCAAAACCATGAGATAGCTAATAAGTATATATAATATATAACTTAGTAATAATAACTACTCACTAGGATAGCTATTATTATTATTTAAAGATTTATTTTATTTATTTCATTTATTTGAAAGGCAAAGTTACAGAGATGGAGAGACAAAGACAGAAAGAGTGAGAAAGAGAAAGAGACAGAGGTATCTTCCACCTGCTGGTTCACTCCTTAAATGGCCACAATAGCCAGGCCTGGGCCAGGCTAAAGCCAGGAGCCAGGAGCTTTATCCAGGTCTCCCAAGCTGGGGCATGGGCCCAAGTACTTGGGCCATTTTATGGTGCTTTTTCGGGTACATTAGCAGAGAGCTGGATCAGAAGTGGAGCAGCCAGGACTCAAACTGGTGCCCATATGGGATGCTGGTATTGTAGGCAGCAGCTTTAGTTGCTGTGCCACAGCACTGGCCCCTAGGAAAGCTATTATTAAAAAAACAAAGAAGAGATGAGAAATGCCGACAAGGATGTGCACAAATTCAGACACATCTACAGTACTGGTGGAATGTAAAATATAACCTCTACATAGGTTTCTCAAAAAATTAAAAAATAGAACTTTCAGATAATCTAGTAATCCCACTTCTGGGAATGCATCTGGAGACAATAAATCACTAAATCAAAAAGAGAGCTGAACTCTAGCATTCACTGCAGGATTATTCTTAGTAGCTAAGACCTGGAACAGCCTAAATGCCCGCTGAAGGAAAAATAAAGAAAATGTGGCACATACATACAGTGAACGGCTATTCAGCTTTAACAAGTGTTGTTTTTGACAACACAAATGAACCTTGAGGACATTATCCTAAGTGCAATAAGCAGCCTCAGAATCACAAATACTACACAATGACACTTATATAAAGTACCTAAAATAGTCAAACTCACAGCAGTGGCAGAATGGCAGGCTCAAGGGGTGCACAGAGATGGAAATGGGGTTATTCATCGGGCCTAAGTGTCTGACATAGGATAAGTTCTAGAGTGTCTGGTGCCTACTGCATGCCAAAAAGATTGTTAAATGGTAGCTTTCAAGTTATATACTTATGACCTCCCAGAAAAGTGGGGGCGGGCTGGTGGCATGGGGACATTGAATACTTCGGATGTGGTGATGGTTGCACAGATATATGTTTAAACTCATCAGCTCTGTGTCAACTACATCCCAATACACTGGTTGATTTTTTTCTTCAAATGGCCTTCTTATTTCTGTGGTTACATTTCTAATTCAAAAGTAGTATGGACTTTGAAGCATTTTCTTTTTTTGAATAAAAAAAACACATAATTTTGATTTCTATCTACACACACTGGGATTCAGATAACAGGGCTGGAATGAAAGGTTAGCCTCAGAGGTTTGTGTGCCTTCTAAATAACGGAAACAGCGTTTGGGATTCCTACACAAGGCTTATGGGAGGCCATCATTTGCACTCCATGATGAACAGAATGAGATCCCCAGAACAGAGTTATGCACAACACAAGGTAAATTTAAAACGGGCCAGTTTCCCCAACACCTGACACAAAAATCAATTAGAAGATACCATTTACCCGAGTCAGCATTAACAAGTCCCCAGTGTTAACCTTGAGATAAAGATTCTGGACAAAGCCAAGCAGGTCTTTCAAGTGGATTTCTTGTTTGTTTGTTTGTTTTTAAATATAGTCTTCAAGTGACTAGTAGTATGGAAACACAGGGGAGAATGCACCTGTGGAGTCCAACATAATCCGTCTGCTAAGGTGGCTATCTGGGACAGCACACTCTGCTCCCACTCAGAGAAAGCTCAGAGGTGAGAGAAGGAACTATAAACAGACAAGCACTTCTCCAGCATCACAGAGTCTGCTGCATGTTGTAAACGCGCTCAGTGGAAATTCAGGGGCAGCATCAGCGTCAACTCAAGGTTGCTTTCCTCAAGCAGAGTAAGCAATCTAATGCTCAAGCAATAGTATTGCAATAGTGGAAAGATTTAAAATTGCAATTTAAAAATTTTAATTATAGTTTCAATTCCCACAGACATCCCTGCTTTCAGTGTCTACTCATAAAGGTTTTGGCAGATCATGACTCAAAGAATTTGTCCATTTTAATTAAGCCATTAAAATCAACGGCACAAAGTTGTTTCCAATATTACCTTAATGTCTGTATGGTATTCCCTCCTCTCATTCCTAATAGTGGTTAGTTGGGCTCTAATTTTTTCCATTAATTTTATTATTTAATAAGCAGAGAGAGAAAGAGGGAGAGATACCTTCCATCCGCTGGTTTACTTCCTGAATTCCTGCAATAGGAGGAGCTGGAACAGATGGAAGCCGGGAGCCCGGAACTCAATCCAGGTCTCCCAGGTGGGAACCAGCGACCCAGGTACTTGAGTCATCATGTGCTGCCTCCCAAGGTGTACATTAGCAGGAAGCTGGATCAGAAGTGGAGCCAGGACTCGAATCCAAGGACTCTGAAATGGGATGTAGGTGTCCCACGTGGTGTCTTTACTACTATACAAAATGCCTGTCTGTTCTCTTTCACTCTTATATGGGCTGGCAATTTTATTAACTTTTTCAAAGAATCACTTTTGGTTTCATTTCTTTTGTTTGTTTTAAACATTTATTTATTTATTTATTTATGTATTTTTTAAAGATTCATTCATTTATGTGAAAGAGTTACACAGAGAAAAGGAGAGGGAGAGGGAGAGGGGGAGGGGTAAGGGGAGGGGGAGGGGGGGTCTTCCATCTGCTGGTTCATTCCCCAGTTGGCCACAATGGCTGGAGCTGCACTGATCTGAAGCCAAGAGCCTAGAGCTTCTTCTGAGTCTACCATGTGGGTGTAGGGGTCCAAGGACTTTTGGGCCATCTTCTAGTGCTTTCCCAGGCCACAGCAGAGAGCTGGATCAGAGGTGGAGCATCTGGGACTCGACTGGAACTGGCACCCATATGGTATGCTGGCACTGCAGATGGCAGCTTTACCCACTATGCCACAGCGCCGGCCCCCATTTATTTATTTTTATTTGAAAGAGTTACAGAGAAGGAAAGAAAGTCTTCCATCTGAGGGTTCACTGCCCAGATGGCCACAACTGCTGGTGCTGGGCCAGGCCAAAGCCAGGAGCCAGGAGCTTCACCAGGGTCTCCCATGTAGGTGCAGGGGCCCAAGCACAAGGGCCATCTTCCACTGCTTTTCCCAGGCCATTAGCAGGGAGCTGGGTTGAAAGTGGAGGAGCCGGGACTAGAACCAGTGCCCATATGGGATGCTGGCATCACAGGCAGCAGCTTTACCCACTACACCACAACGCCGGCCCCAGCTTCATTTCTTTTTTCTACTTTTTGTTCATTTTCTATTTCATTAACCTCCTTTCTTATTGCCTTCCTTTTTTAAGGATTAAGGTGGAGGTTTATAGCACTGGTTTTAAATCTTTGTTAATATACAGGTATTTAAAGGTATAATTTTCTCTGAATTAGCTTCATTCATGTTTTGTAATGTTTTACTTTACTAATCAAATTGTTTTCTAATTTCTTTCATGATTTATTTTTGATCCATGGATTATTTTAAATCATGTTGCTTAATTTCTAAACATTTGAAGACTTTCCATATGTATTTGCATGTTATTGAATTATAATTTAAATCTGTTGTGACCAGAGAACTAATTGTGTAACCCAGTATGATCTATCTTGGTCAGTGTCCCAGGGGCATGGACATATAAAACAACTGGATATTCTTCAGGTATTAGCCATAGTATTCTATACATGATTGATAGTGTTGTTCAAATCATCTATGTACTTCCTGATGTTTTTTTCAGTTACTGAGAAAGAAGCAATAAAATCTTCAATTACTGTGCACTTGTTTATTTCTGTATTTAGTTCACTCAATTTTTGCTTCTAGTATCAAAGACCTGTTATTGAGCAAATGAACATTTAGGGTGTATGTCTTCTTGATGAACGAGCCTTTTTCTGATCATGAAACGTCCCTCTATTTGACTGTCCTGAAGCCTACTTCAGCTACTGTTAATATAACTATTAACACTCTTCCTCAGCTGTTTGCACTGTATATCTTTTTCTATTCTTTTCGTTTTCACATTACTGGAAACACATATAGTTAAATCATGGTGTTTTTTTTTTTTGTAATTAATGATTGGTATTATGGTTTTTTGACAATCATTTCCTGTTTCTTTTCCATTGCCTTTATTCCTCATTTCCTTTTTTTTTTAAACTAATGAGTATTTCTTAGTATTCCATTTTATTTCCTTAATTGCACTTCCACACATACTGTTCTAGTTTAATCTGTTAATGACTGCTCTAAAGATGACAGTATTCATCCACTTGGATTTCTCTGGATCTTTTTCCAGAGAACCTGCTGCCAGAAGTCCACTGACTGACAGCCCCCAGCTGAACATGTACCTTTACATCTACCTGCTGAGTTGCCTTTGCTTGTTTGTAGGCAAATACTGAGCACAGAGGGTTCTAGAGCTTACCCAGTACTGCCCAACACTGGACTTCTCTAACAAACCTCTGCTTGTAGACTCCCCAGAGGCCTGAACGAGACATTCTCCGAAACGGGCTGCAATGGGAGGCTGCATCTACCCCGTCCTTTCAACACTTTCCTCGCATCGGCATCAGACCTGCACCGTGATCAGAAGCCCCTCTTCCCTGGCCTCCTCCTCATCAACCTTCACAGTGCTTTCCAAGTAGATTTCTTACATGTCTCATCACAACTTGTTGTCTGTCTCTCAGTGGGCCCAGATTAACACAGGAGGGATGGGTAGGTGCCTCGGGGAACAAGACCACAACATTCTAGCCAGTAAAATCATCCTTCCTGGGTTGAAAGTGGGACACATAAAGTCTCTGGCACAAGCTGCTGGCCCAATCCCCATTTCTTTTTTTTTTTTTTTTTAATTTTTTGACAGGCACAGTTAGACGGTGAGAGAGAGACAGACAGAGAGAGTTATAGACAGTGAGAGAGAGACAGAGAAAAAGGTCTTTCTTCTGTTGGTTCACTCCCCTAATGGCCTCCATGGCTGGTGCTGCACCGATCAGGAGCCAGGTGCTTCCTCCCAGTCTCCCATGCGGGTGCAGGGGCCCAAGCACTTGGGCCATCCTCCACTGCACTCCTGGGCCACAGTAGAGAGCTGCTCTGGAAGAGCAGCAACCAGGACTAGTACCTGGTGCCCCAACCGGGACTAGAACCCGGGTTGCCAGCACCACAGGCGGAGGATTAGCCTAGTGAACTGTGGCACCAGCCCCAATCCCCATTTCTTTAGTGGTGTCCTGCAGAAATGTACCGACGGAGGGAAACACCCTTGGCTGGATGACATCTAAGGCACTTAAAATCTATGAACAGAATAATGCCAACAAAGATAGTGGAGTTGGCTAGTTATTACTGTATTTATCTATGTCTTACAGGTAGATAATGGGAGAAGAGGGGAAATTTATGAACAGCTAGAGGTTAAATATGAGGACAGAATGCCTCTTTGGTGGTCAGTAAAGAGGGCTGTATCCCCTGGAGTGGAGAAGAGGACAAACTGAGGACCAGACTCCGACAGAGTAGATGGCAGAGGCGCAGAGCTCCAGCAACATTTAAATGCTCTGCCACAGCAGGTGTTTTAAGGCAGCCAAGCCCTGGCTGGGGAAACCCGGGACCCTGACACCTGGGACAGGAGGATCTGGGCAGATGCTCCTGACTGATTTTAGCTCTGCAGGTCCCCAGATCCTCTGAGCCCATGGAGCCACCCACCCCTCCGTAATGAGAGTGTAATGAGTGACTCCCTCAGGCAGCAGGTGCAGTCCGAGACTTCTCACCTCAAAGAAAAGGCTTCATCCCTCAGGATTTGCCCCCAACTTCTTTCTTGGCTGCAAAATAAGGATCAGTGTCACATTCTAGCGTTAACTGAGCCCAGTAAAGGATGAAAGCAACTGCATCTCAAAGAAGCTTCAAGAATTAGCCAGCATGTACCAGCAGGCGCCAGAGGAACCCCCTGGGACTAGGATGCTTGATGAAAGGGGCAGAAATGTAAGATGATATGAGCAAGAATTCATTGACTAGGAGGCACCTTTTTTTTCAGGACAAGCGATTTAACACTCTGTCAAAGACCGAATGAGATGAGGCAAACTTGCTGTTAGGGTGGCGCCTAGAAAGCTGAAAAAAAAAAAGAATCATGGTCCAATCAAATGAATTCCTGAGCTGCCCTGGCAGATGGTAGGGTAAGGAACAACACAGCAGAGGAAAGCAGGAATGCTGGAACCAATTATGTGAGGCCAAAAGGCCTACCAGATACACGTATCCCACGGAAGGGTCCAGAGGACACACCATTAACTGGAGTCAACAGCAGCGTGCTGCTCAGAGTCAGTGACATCACCAAGTTCAATACTCCCTGTTGCAACCCAGGACTGATGATAGGAGTGGTGGTCAAAGAACTGAAGACCTTCCCCCACACTCGCCAAAAACAAGAGTTATGAGATGGCATTTAACTGCCAGGAGCAAGGGGGGGCAACATCTACGGTAATGATTAGCCAGGCTGGAAGGGCAGTGAAGTAGACTTGGCCTGCAGAAAACAGAGCATGGCACCTCCAGGGCCAAAACAGGCAGGTGGCCAATGCAAGCGCGGCCTAACACCTACAATCATAAGGCAAGAATGGAAAGATAGGAGGCTAAGGATGGTTGCACTAATTAAAAAAAAAAAAAATTGGCCGGTGCCGCAGCTCACTAGGCTAATCCACCACCTTGCAGCGCTGGCACACCGGGTTCTAGTCCCAGTCGGGGCGCCGGATTCTGTCCTGGTTGCCCCTCTTCCAGGCCAGCTCTCTGCTATGGCCCAGGAGTACCGTGGAGGATGGCCCAAGTCCTTGGGCCCTGCACCCCATGGGAGACCAGGAGAAGCACCTGGCTCCTGGCTTTGGATCAGCGCGGTGCGCTGGCTGCAGCGTGCCAGCCGCAGGTGGCCATTGGAGGGTGAACCAAACGCAAAAGGAAGACCTTTCTCTCTGTCTCTCTCTCACTGTCCACTCTGTCAAAAATTAAAAAAAAAAAATAGAAACATTTTTTAAAAATCATGATTGCTTCTTCCATTTCCCAACCTTTTAAGGTTCTGAGATCCAGATCCCATTGGCTGAAGGACTCTAAGTGCCAGAAAGAAGAGTATATTGCAAGGGCCTTCCTTTCCTTCTCCAAATGGACCTATGGCACTTGGGTGACTATGTATTAGGGGAAAATGATGCTTGGACTTATTTAGCAATGTTGGAAACAAGATCTGTGTCCATGCCTGGAGACCCAAGGCATCACCATGGCCCTGCTAGGAGAGCAAGGATATACAGGGTCCAGATAATAAACGGACTGGCTAAATTCCAGGTGACAGTGAGTGCATTGGCTGTGTGGATCCACCCAGTGTTCATTTCCCTGATTCTCAAGTGTAAAATTGGAATTGACATGTCCGGTAGTAACATCTCCTCCAATCCTTACCACTGGGATTTACAGCCCATGGAAGAAGAGTATAATGAAAAGGCTAACAGAGAGCCCCTGGTCAAGACAGTAAATCAAAACCAGTATTGATTAGATATGATACCAAAAGCACTAGTAACAAAAGGAAAACAGATCATACCTAATCAATATTGTTTTTGATTTACTTTCATCAGAATGAGAAACTTCTGTGTTTCAAAGAACATCAACAAAAAGTAAAAAGAAGGCCGGCACCGTGGCTCAACAGGCTAATCCTCCGCCTTGCGGCGCTGGCACACTGGGTTCTAGTCCCAGTCGGGGCACCGGATTCTGTCCCGGTTGCCCCTCTTCCAGGCCAGCCCTCTGCTGTGGCCCAGGAGTGCAGTTGAGGATGGCCCAAGTGCTTGGGCCCTGCACCCCATGGGAGACCAGGAAAAAGCACCTAGCACCTGGCTCCTGCCATCGGATGAGCTCGGTGCGCCGGCCGCAGCACGCCATCCGCGGCAGCCATTGGAGGGTGAACCAACAGCAAAGGAAGACCTTTCTCTCTGTCTCTCTCTCTCACTGTCCACTCTGCCTGTCAAAAAAAAAAAAAAAAGAAAAGAAAAAAAAAACAAAAAGTAAAAAGACAATGCAGAGAATGGGAGAAAAACTCTGTAAATTACATAATTGATAAAGGACTGGTATATAGGATATTTAAACTATGCCAACTTAGTAATAAAATGACAAACTGATTGCAAAATGGGCAAAGGATGTGAGTATGCATTTTTCCAAAGATGCACAAATGGCCAATAAGCATGAGCACCCCCTGTTGGGAAGACAGACACATATCGAGGCTCTGATCTAATGAATAAACTTTATCCCAAACAATGGCACCCACCCCTCAGGAATGCCACTTCCAACTGGGGATTTCTTGTGCTTTCCGTAGGTCATTCCAGGGCTTATGAGGCCGCTTGCTTCTGGATGGTGTGGTGAGTGACGTGATGGATGGCTTTCACTGACCCAGGCTCCCAAGGCTCACTCATGCACCCTCTCTCTATGAACTGGGTCCCCTGGGAGGACAAACCGGTCACTGCCACCTGCATGGGTCACGTGTCCTCGAAGTCCCCAGTAATTGTGCTGGCTGAGACTTCGTGGACAAGAAAGGCAAGAAGCATCCATCCATGTTAAGCCAGATTATTGGCCCTTTCGGAATGGACATTATGAGAATTCACTGTGTAGAACTGGACATTATTTAATTCTTAAACTGTGATAAATTTGACAGTAGAATATCTGGCCTGACATTTTCTTTGTTGGAAGGTGTTTACTTTCAAATTCAATCTTTTTAAAAAAAGATATAGGGCCATGTTAGGTAATCTAGTTTTTCCTAAGTGTGATTTGGTGGTTCAAGAATATTTTACAAGTTCATAGAAAAATGGAATGAAAAGATAAGGACTTTTTTTGGTACAAAATATTTGAAATTCATGCATGGTTTTTTTCATCAGATGCATTTCAAAATCATCAAGGTTTGACTTTCGGCCCAGATTACTCAGTAAATATCCCATGTGCATTCAAAAACAATATTCTGCTGTTGTAACACAGAAAACCCACAGATATCAATTACGTAAAAGTGATTTGACAGGGGCTGGCACTGTGGTGTAGCAGGTAAAGCCACCACTTGCAGTACCAGCATCCCATAAGGGCGCTGGTTTGAGTCTGGCTGCACCACTTCTGACCCAGCTCCCTGCCAATGTGCCTGAGAAAGCAGCAGAAGACAGCCCAAGTCCTTGGGCCTCTGCACCCACATGAGAGACCCAGAAGAAGCTCCTGGTATAGGATTGGCACAGCTCTGGCTGTTGTGGCCTTTTGGGGAATGTACCAGTGAATGGAAGACCTCTCTCTTTCTGTGTGTGTGTGTGTGTGTGTGTGTGTGTGTCCCTACCTCTCTGTAACTCTGCCTTTCAAATAAATAAATAAATCTTAAAAAGAGGGGCTAGCACTGTGGCACAGCGGGTTAATGCCATGGCCTGCAGTGCTGGCATCCCATATGGGCACCGGTTCGAGACCTGGTTGCTACACTTCTGGTCCAGCTATCTGTTATGACTGGGAAAGCAGTAGAAGATGGCCCAAGTCCTTGGGCCCCTGCACCCATGTGGGAGACCTGGAGGAAGCTCCTGGCTCCTGGATCGGCACGGCTCCGACTGTTAAGGCCAATTGGGGAGTGAACCATCAGATGGAAGACTTCTCTCTCTCTCTCTGTCTCTGTCTCTCCTCTCTCTGTGTAACTCTTTCAAATAAATAACTAAATATTTTTTTTTAAAAATCTTAAAAAGAAAAAGTGATTTGGGGCTGATGCCGTGGGGTAGTGAGTAAAGCCACCGCCTGCAATGTCAGCATACCATATGGGCACCGGTTCATGTCCTGGCTGCTCCACTTCAATAAAGCTCTCTGCTATGGCCTGAGACAACAGTAGAAGTTGGCCCAAGTTCTTGGGCCCCTGCACACTTGTGGGATACCTGGAAGAAGCTCCTGGCTTCGGATTGGCGCAGCTTCGGCCATTGCAGCCAATTGGGGAGAGAACCAGCGAATGGATGACCTCTCTTTCTCTCTATGCCTCTCCTTTTCTCTCCGCGTAACTCTGACTTTCAAATAAATAATTATAATAAAAGCAACAACAACAATAATAATAAAAAGAAAATGGAACATAAATTTTAAAAAAGCAGTTTTGGATTTTTCATAAACTGACCCTTTTATCACTGTTATGTCCCCCTTTATCCATGGTGATTTTCCCTGTTCTTGTCTATTTTATCTGACATTAATACAACCCACTTCAGCTCTGATTACTTTTTGCATGATATGGTGTTTTGTTTCTTTTTAGCTTTAACCTATTTTATTATATGTTTCTTCTTTTTTCCAGATTTTTTGAAGCATAGCTTACAAATAAAATTTATACATATTCAAGGCATAATGTGATGATTTGATATGAATACATTTTGTGAAATGACTATGACAATCAAATAACACATCTATCACCACTTGTAGTTCCCATTTTGTGTGAGGACACTTGTATGTGCATAACAAGAAACTTAAAATTTACTCTTAGTAAATCTCAAGAAAACAAAATAGTACTACTAACTTTGAGAAGGAGAGTATTAGAGACACTATGCTGTGCATTAGACTCAAGAGAACTTACTTATCTTGCAACTGAAGATTTGTACCCTTGGACCAACATCTCCCCAGTACTCCATCAACCCAGCAGTATACCTGTTTACAATAATCCAGTATACAAGGTTAAGCTTAACACCCTATTAATTGTATTATGGCGAAAACTGGACTTGTCAATATCTTGATCTTTTTTCATAAATTCTTGAAATAAAATAAAAAGCAATAGCCGTTCACCTCTTTAAAATGGTCAAAGAAAGGCTATCTATGTTCGACAGAGACATGTAGCATGCATTCCCATTAAAACTGAGAATGAGAAAATTATACATCCACCATTTTTATGACTAAACATGTCCTGATGTGAGCAAGCCAATGATATGAGAAAAGAAAAAGTCAGAGGTACACAGAAAACTGCAGAACATTGAAAACACTATTTTGGAGAAAATACAATAAAATAGGCAAAATAAAATTGTAAATAAATGAAAACTTTACCACTTGGGACGTTTAAAAACTGTCTCCTAAGCAATACTGTGCCAAAGAAGCAATCAAAACCAGACATTATCAAATCTGGAATTTATTCTGTTGAAAGAGTGAAAATTCATTTTTCTCCATATGACTATGCAACTGACTCAATACTATTGCTTCAAGAATCCAAAATTTCCAAACTGATTTATGTTCTTTTTATGTCCTCCTGAACAGAGTGGGGGAAAAATGTCTCTGAACAACAAAACAGGAAACCCAGTGGGGTTTGGATCCTTAGCAACAGCTTCTCTGACCTTTGCTTCAGAAAGTTCTTCCCTTCTTTATTATAAGTGAAAAAAAATAATCCTCAAGTGTAGACTACACATGAGTGGCTTCTGTTTTTCTGACTGAAATCAAGTGTGGCACCATAGAAGCCTGCAGAGGGGCGGGAGTGACAGGAACGGTCAGCCATGTCAACAGCTGCTAAGAACATGAGTGAAATGAGATTAGATGAACCTGGCGACACGGAACTCGGTGGTGTCCTCAATAAGGGTAGTTTCACTGGAGTGACGGGGTGTGAGTCAGATTACTGTGGGTTAATGAGCATGCTGAAGAGCAGACATGACAAGCAGACAACTCTCCCAAGAATGTTGGTTATTCGGATGAACAGAGAAATGAGTCCACAGCTGAAGGGGAATATAAGGCCAAGCACGTTTTACGGAGGATACAAGTGGGATTACTCCGATGGAGAAGGGGAGATCACTGATATACACAAAGGTATTTCAAAAAGTTCATGGAGGGGCCGGCACTGTGCCATAGAGGGTAAAGCCACTGCCTGCAGTGTCGGCATACTATATGGACACTGGTTTGAGTCTCAGCTGCTCCAGGTCCCATCCAGCTCCCTGCTGTGGCCTGGGAAAGCAGTAGAAGATGGCCCAAGTGCTTGGGCCCCTGCACGCATGTGCATGTGGGAGACCCAGAAGAAGTTCCAGGCTCCTGGCTTTGGATCAGCCCAGCTCCAGCTGTTGCAGCCATTTGGGGAGAGAACCAGTCAATGGAAGGCCTCTCTGTAACTCTGCCTTTCAAATAAATAAATAAATCATAAAAAAAAAAGTTCCTGGAAAAACATCATCTGGTATGATGCCAGAACCATGTACAAGTTTTTTGACTGAGAGTGAAAGTAAAGAGAGAAAGAGAGAGAGAGAAACTGCGAGAGCGCGCGCTCACGAGAGCTGCCATCTGCAGGCTCACTGAGGCTGGGCCAGGAGCTAAGAATTCAATCCAGGTCCTCCAAGTGGGTGGCTGGATTCAACCACTTCTCCCATCACCTTCTGATTCCCAGGATTCAAATATCAATGGGAGCTAGGACTGAACCCCAAGCACTCAGATATGGGATGTCGGCATCTTAACTGTCATCGTGACCATTAGTACCAATGTTGGTCCCGATGTGTACAATTTTATGCATCAGTTAAAATTTTTAAAAACTTTTAAAAATATTCATGGGAAAATGAATTAAAAGATAAGCAAAAAAAAGTTTTGAAATCCATGCACAAAGAAATTCTCAAAAGGTTCACAGAAAATGTATATTACAACTAGGCATGGCTTTCAATGATTTTTTAGCAAACAAAAAAAAAATCTCTTAGGGGCCAGTGTTGTGGGGCAGTGGGTTAAACCATTGCCCGGGAAGCAGGCATCCAATTTCAGAGCGCTGGTTTGAGTCCCTAGCTGCTCTTCTTCTGATCTAGCTCCCAGCTAATGGGCCTGGGAAGGCAGGACCTGGCCCAGGTGATTGGCCGGTGACCTACATGGGAGATCTGAACGAAGTTACTGGCTCTTGGGTTCACCTTGGACCAGCCCTGGCCACTGTGGCCATGTGGGAAGTAAACCAGCAGATGGAAGCTCTCTCTCTCTCTCTACCACTGCCAGTAGGGTGTTGATGGTGACAACAGTGAGAATGATGATAAACAGGTACAATGAGACCCTGTCAGTTTGAAAGCCCTCAGGGATCCTGGAGTAATGTGAGTACAGTTTATTCTTATGGAATAGTGAGCTGGGCTTGGGGGAGGCAACGCGAATGAAGGAAGTGTAAGAAGAAACAGATGTCTTGCTAGGGCATCATCAGCTCTTGCCTGGTCAGTCTATTACAGTTGGGAAGACACAGTATTAAATCATTTTAAAGGAAAACAACAAAATCTGCTAAATTGGAGTAAGACTATTTTATGGTCTCTGAATCAGTTCTGCTTGTTAGAATTAAATAATTCCAGTTTCACAGTCGTCTTTTGCCTACCCAGTACTTTACTTTCATGTTTCACACTAACAGAAATGGCTCCAAGGCCATGTCAACATGAGGATACCCACGTTTTACAATATCATCAGTGAGAACTTGTAAATCTAACCTATTGAGAAACATTATTTGTTTTAATAAAATAAAATTCATACTCACTCTGAATAGTATTTCTTCATTCCACTTTGGATTCAAACTCTAAAAGATAATAAATACAGTATAACTAATTTTAAAACATTTTGCCATAACAATCAAACAAAAGACATTGCAGTTTTTTTTTTTAATATCACTGAATCTAACCTTTTTAATGGTTTTTGTTTGCACGCTTGTAAAAACTCCATTCATTGGGTCATATAATGTCACTCTCACATAAGGGTCGCTGTAAAAATTCAAAAAAAAAAAAAAAGAAAGAAAACAGACATTTTAGTTATTGCTTAGCCCAAGCTCAGAGTCCCCAAACTAAACAGTTCCCAGAGTTTTCCTCTGTTAACAATTTCTACAATTATTTCCTGTACTTAAATGTCAGGGTTCTTTGGGCATGGTAATAAGGGTGGTGGATTTTGCATCTTAAAAAGTTAAAGTACCATGTTAGTAAAACATTTTGATGATGAACTAGAAAGAAAAGCTTTCAATCACAGGTTACTGATTTAGGCCTTTATATTTTTGAAAATCTCCTTGATTTTTAGTACATTCCTTCTGCCTGTGAGTTCAGATGGTTATTTCGACAACTCTAAGGTTGGTTTTACAAGACCCCAGGTAGTTCCAAGTTAATCTCATGGCTACAAACTCTTGTTTTTCTTTCTTTTTAGTTAAAAATTACTTTTTAATTTATTTGAAAAGTAGAGACAGAGAGAGACAGAAACTATCTTTCATTGGCTGGCTCACTCTCTAAATGGCTGAAGTGGCTGCGCTGGGCCAGGCCAAAGCTAGGAGCCTGGAACTCCATCTAGGTCTCCTGTATGGGTAGCAGGGGCCCAAGTACTTTGGCCATTATCTGCTGCCTTCCCAGGTGCATTAACAGGGAGTTGGGCTGGAAGCAGAGCAGCTGGAACCCAAACCGGCACTCACGTGGGATGCTGGCAGCATAGGCAGCTGCTTAACCCACTCTGCCTCAATGCCAGACCCACAAACGTTTCTTAAAAAATAAACTCCTTGCCATTAAAACTAATGGTGTTCCGTATCCCCGTCTGACAAGCAGACGTGGAGAAGGACAATCTTGTGATACACAGGTTTGCAAAGTACGAGACTTTGCACACATTACTTGTCCACAGCCAAATTTCTTCCACTTTCCTTGTGTATCCCAGGAACTCACCATTCTTGGGCCACCAATGCCCTCTCTCTCCATCGCATTCCTCACACCACTTCACCTCTTACTTTATCTGAACAAAAATCCAAGCCACCCAAGATACAGGTATTCATCAGGACCCATGCCTGCCCCAACCTCAGTGGTCCAGGAAGCCTCCTCTGCTGGGCGGCTTCCTGCCACCGCCTGTGGCTCCTGCTTGTGGGGACACTATTGAAAAATCTTTGTGTAACTCAGAAAACCACAAATTTTATCCTATGAGTTCTTTTAGAAGTTTTATAGTTTTGGGGTTTTAATAATTTTCTGTATGATGTATGATAAAGGACGGGTTTCACTGTGTACCACACAGATCTGTAGTTGCAGTACCATGTACTAAAGCACTATATTCTCCTCTTGAAATGTGTTGGTGTTCTCCATCTGCTGATTCACTCCTTAAATGTCCACAAGAGCCAGGGCTGGGCCAGGGCAAAACCAGGAGCCAGGAGTTGCATCCAGGTCTCCCATACAGTAGCACGAACCCAAAAACTTGAGCCGTCAGCTGCAGCTTCCCAGGCACACATCCGAAGCAGTGGTGGCAATCAATCCCAGGCACTCTGAGGCACATGCAGGTGTTCTAAGTGGAAGCTCAACCTACTACACCACAATGCCTGTCCCATAAACAGAGGGTTTTAGTATTCTTTTTCCATCCAGTACAATGACTTTGTCATATATCCCTGCTAAAATTGAATTTTAGTTATAGGAGCTTTCTTAGGGTTTTCTACATGCATGACCATGATCTCTGGAAAGACAGGTAATTTTACTTCTTCCTTTGTGACCTGCATGACTTTTTTCCCCTTGCCAATATAATGTGGCTAGGACATCCAGCAAGTGTCAAACAGAGTGTGAAAACAGACAGTTTTCCCTTATTCCCATGATTAAACAGAAAGCATTCAAACTGGTTGCCATTAAGTATGTCATTCTCTGGGGCTGGCGCAGGTTAAAGCCCTAGCCTGAAGCGCCAGCATCCCACATGGGCGCTGGTTCTAGTCCCAGCTCTCTGCTATAGCCTGGGATAGCAGTAGAAGATGGCCCAAGTCCTTGAGCCGCTGCACCCACATGGGAGACCCGGAAGAAGTTCCTGGCTCCTGGCTTCAGACTGGTACAGCTCCGGCTGTTGCGGCCAACTGGGAAGTGAACCAGCAGATGGAAGACCTTCCTCTGTGTCTCTACCTCTCTCTGTAACTCTTTCAAATAAATAAAATAAATCTTTAAAAAAAAAAAAAAAGGATGTCTTTCTCTACTGGTTTTCTCATAGTATTAATCAGGTTCAGGGCATTTTCGTTTGTTCTCAGAGCTTCTACCTTGAAAGCACAGTGAATTTTTTTTTAATAAAAAACTTTTACTTAATAAATATAAATTTTGAAAGTACAACTTTTGGATTATAGCGGCTCTTCCCCCCATAACCACCCTCCTACCCGCAAACCATCTCATCTCCTATTCCCTCTCCCATCCCATTCTTCATTAAGATTCATTTTTTTTTTTTTTTGACAGGCAGAGTGGACAGTGAGAGAGAAAGACAGAGAGAAAGGTCTTCCTTTTCTGTTGGTTCACCCCCCAGTGGCTGCTGTGGCCGGTGTGCTGCGGCCGGCACACTGCGGCCGGCGCACGATGCTGATTCAAAGCCAGGAGCCAGGTGCTTCCTCTGGTCTCCCATGCGGGTGCAGGGCCCAAGGACTTGGGCCATCCTCCACTGCACTCCCAGGCCACAGCAGAGAGCCGGACTGGAAGAGGAGCAACTGGGACAGAATCCGGTGCCCTGACTGGGACTAGAACCCAGAGTGCCGGCGCCACAGGCGGAGGATTAGCCTATTGAGCCGTGGCGCCGGCCATTAAGATTTTTAATTATCTTTATATACAGAAGATCAACTCTATACTAAGTAAAGATTTCAACAGTTTGTACTCACACGGATACACAAAGTATAAGGTACTGTTTGAAGACTAGTTTTACCATTAATTCTCATAGTACAACACATTAAGGACAGAGGTCCTACATGGGAAGCAAGTGCACAGCAACTCCTGTTGTTGATTTAACAACTGACACTCTTATTTATGACATCAGTGATCACCCGAGGCTCTTGTCAGGAGCTGCCAAGGCTATGGAAGCCTCCTGAGTTCACAAACTCCAGCATTATTTAGACAGGGCCACAATCAAAATGGAAGTTCTCTCCTCCCTTCAAGCACGGTGAATTTCTGTCAGATGCCTTTTCTGCTTCTATTGAAATGACTGTCTTTTTCTTTCCTTCTGGTAATATAGCAAATGACATTGATTAATTTTCAGATGTTAAACCACATTTACATGTTTTTGTAGTTTACTGAAAGTTTTCCTCATGAATGAGGAGGGTGTGGGTTTTCTCAAAGGCACATTCCACACTAACTGATACCGTCCTGTGTTTTTACTTCCCTACTACATGAGAGGAGCTCAAGAAGTCTGTGGAAAGTGGAATTAAAAGATATTTTAGTACAAAAAATGTGAAATCCATCTGTGCTTTTACCTAACTTCACAAATTCTGTAGTTTAGACTCTAATACATTTAGTAAATTATAAACACCACAAACACAATGTAACAATTTTTAATATTATTGAATTTTTCATTTAACCAAAGTTTAGGAAAAATTAACAAATGCCACATTTTACAATCATAACCATCCTCATACACTTACCTAGCTCCCAAGATATCCTTCTTGGCAAGGCCTATTCCAGCTATAACTTTAACTCTCACAATACGTGAATTCTCCTACAACACAAAAATTTTTAGTTTATTTTCATGAACCTATAACTTAGTTAAGAAGTCTTTAAATATATATGTGTGTGTGTATATACAATTTTCATATTTAAAAATTGGAGAAATCTTTCATAAAAATTATGTAGGAAAAAACAAAATTAAATTATTTGCAGATGATATAATTATCAACAAAGAGCAAAAAAACCAGAATCATATTATTATACTGAATAAGAATTTATCACTGCTTCCAAGAAATCTAAAGCCAAGTATAACTAATATGAATTTATCACTGTTGCTATGTACATAATACAAAATAAAGAGTTCATATTCATTTATATTAACCTCCTAGAAAAAGGTAATTATTTTCAAACTCTCATTCACTAAACCATAGGTAATAATCTGTTAATATCACAAAGTATAAAATATTAAACATCTTAGACATCATGACTGTATTGAAGTTACATGTAAGAATGTCTTTATTTTAAGAGAATATATTAAAGTATTTACAGATAAAGTGTCAAAGTCTGCAAATTATTCTCAAGTGGCTTAGAAAGTCACTAAAAATTTGAATATAACTGCCTTTGGTATATGGAAATAAAGGGAATAAACAAAAATGTTATCAATTTGTGAATCCAATTTTGTAAATGCAGTTGTTCATTACACTGTTGTTTTTACTGTACATTTAGAACTGTTCAAAATACAAGGTGGGTAATAACATTATGAAACAGCATGCACATGTAAAAACATCAGAAGTAAACAGATGTCAGATGCAGAAATAAAACTTAACAGAAATGTAAAAATATGTTAGAAAAAAGAATCGGCCGGCGCCGTGGCTCAACAGGCTAATCCTCCACCTTGCGGCGCCGGCACACCGGGTTCTAGTCCCGGTCGGGGCCCCGGATTCTGTCCCGGTTGCCCCTCTTCCAGGCCAGCCCTCTGCTGTGGCCCGGGAGTGCAGTGGAGGATGGCCCAAGTGCTTGGGTCCTGCACCCCATGGGAGACCAGGATAAGCACCTGGCACCTGGCTCCTGCCATCGGATGAGCGCGGTGCGCCGGCCGCAGCGCATTGTCCGCGGCATCCATTGGAGGGTGAACCAACGGCAAAGGAAGACCTTTCCCTCTGTCTCTCTCACTGTCCACTCTGCCTGTCAAAAATAAAAAAAAATAAAATAAAATAAAAAAAAGAAAGAAAAAAGAATCAAATATTATTAAATAATATTTCTCCATAAATGGAGAAACTCACTATGTTCCTGGATGGAAATATTCAGTATCATTAATTGGACCATTTTATCCAAAGTAGCCTACAAATTCAATATAATTCTGTCTTCCTCTTTGATTTTTTTATAATCTTAATAAATACTTTAAAAATTCATGAGTAAAAAATTAAATAAGAACAACATCCTGTCACTATCTTTATACCACACATAGAACCAAATCCCAGATAAAGTCTAAAAATGGAAAAGAAAGCTTTAAAAAATTCACAAGACTTTTTCTATGACATGTGAATAGGAAAGATTTAAGATTTAAAAAGAAACAAATCCTAATGGGATAATTTGTTAGATTTCACACCATTAAAATTATGCACCTTTTATATTCAAAAAGGTGTCATGAGCACAATGAACAAAGCAAGGGAACACACAGAAGTACCTAAAGACAAATGACGATTCAGAAGATATAAAAAACTCCTAGTGATGAATAAGTAAAGTTCTAATACAAGAACTCACGGAGAATGAGCATGAAACACACAAACTGACACCCAACTGACATCCAACGTCCCCAGTAACAAGGGAGAGGGCTAGTCTGCTGTCAGGGGCAGTGGAGGTTGACAGGAGTCCTAAAGCAGTGATGCAGGAGCTCCACATTGTGATGCTTCCCCTGCTTTCCAATGGAAGTCCTGGACCAATTTTCAATTATGTATACAAGGACCTAAGCAAAACAGTATTCAGATCCTCAAATATGAAATACTGCAGTGCAACAGATAGCAAGCGGATGCTTTTCCAAAACGATTCCACTGGCAAGCAGCGGCTTGCATTCCTTCTGAGGAGAGGTCTGCGTGGGAGAAAAAATAGACATCATCGAGTATTTTCTTTAATCTCCTTCCATGTCGGAAGACTTCCAACCACCCTTTTCCTGGAGGTCTCACTACATAAATAAGGCAATCAGACTATCCCATTAGCTCTGAAACCCAGATGGTAGATTGAGAGAACATCAAAAACCCTGACTGGAGATGCTGAATGAAATGTAACTTTCCTTCGTCACCAAATAAAATTAAACACACAGCTAATCGCACTAGAAAGGAAATCCTTGGGTATCAGGTATAAAAGAACTTAGGGGCTGGTGCGGTACTGCAGTAGGTTAATCCTCCGCCTGCGTTGCCAGTATCGCATTCGGGTGCTGGTTAGAGCCCTGGCTACTCTTCCAATCCAGCTTTCTGCCATGGCCTGGGAAAGCAGTGGAAGATGGCCCAAGTTCTTGGGCCCCTGCACCTGCATGGGAGACCCAGAAGAAGCTCCTAGCTCTGGCTTCAGATCAGCTCAGCTCTGGCTGTTGCGGCCATCTGGGCAGTGAACCAGCAGATGGACGACCTCTCTCTGTCTCTCCAACTCACCATCTGTAACTTTACCACTCAAAATAAATAAGTAAAATCATTAAAAAATAAATAAAAGAACTGAAACCCAGATAAGAAGTTGAAATTTCAGTTTTCTAAGAGGGATGATTCCCAAAACTCTGAAGACAGTTACCCCAAGTTATTGGGGAATAAATGAACTAACTGAATTATGCCATTGGCCCCCACAACCAAATTCTCACTACACCAGCTGACTGGGAAGATACACACTGAAGTATTTATTTACACTCCATAGGTATAAATCTTCAAGACTGAATTCTGAAAATTAAGTCTTTTCTGTTATGTCTTAACAAGTAGACATTTGTTCACGGGGTAAAGTGTGATCAAAAGTGACAATATGGGGAGGGTGCTTGGCACAGCAGTTACATAGCTTCTTGTGATGGCTGCAGCCCGTATCAGAGTCCTGGCTGCTCTGCTTCTGATCCAGCTTCCTGCCGATGCACATCCTGGGAGGCAGCAAGTTGTGGCTTAGGCTTGGGCCCTTGATCTCATACAGGGGACCCAGACTGAGTTCCTGGATTTGGCTGGGCCTTGCCCTACCTGCTGAGGGCATATGGGAAATGAATCAGAGATGGAACATCTCTCTCCATCTGTCTTTCAAATAAAATGAATTTTTTTTTAAACTTTAAAGGGACAATAGCAAATAATGTTATCTTGGTATCATCACTTTTTTTTTCCAAAGATTTATTTGCAAGGTAGAGTTACAGAGAGGCAGAGGCAGAGACTGAGGTCTTCCATCCACAGGGTCACTCCTCAAATGGCCGCAACAGCCAGAGCTGGGCTGATCTGAAGCCAGGAGCTAGGAGCTTCCTCTGCATCTCCCACATGGGTGCAGAACCCCAAGCACTTGGGCCATCTTCACTGCTTTCCCAGGCCCCAGATGAGAGCTGGATGGGAAGTGGAGCAGCCGGGTCTTGAAGCTGCACCCATGTGGGAAGTCAGCACTGCAAGCAGCAGCTCTCCCCACTGTGCCACAGCACCGGCTCCGTATCATCATTTCTAAGCTCAGACAGTGCTTATCATCTGCATATGATCATCACTGAAGGCAGTCATAACCCTCTAAAAGGTCAGTCCACTAATTCTTTTAAAGATGTATTTATTTTATTTGAAAGGCAGAGTTAGAGAGAGAGAGAGAAAGAGAGAGAGAGGGAGCGCTCCCATCCACTGGTTCACTCCCCAAAAGGCCCAATGGCTAAAGCTGGGGAGATCTGAAGCCAGGAGCCTCTTTTGCATCTTCCAGGTGGGTGCAGGGGCCCAAGCACTTGGGCCATCTTCTGCTGCTTTCCCAGGCTGTTAGCAGGGAGTTGGATTGGAAGTGGGGCAGCAGGGTCACATATGGGATGCCAGCACCGCAAGTGGCGGCTTTACCTGCTACACCATAGCACTGGCCCAAGTCCACTTTTTTTTTTTTAAGCTCTTGATATTAAAAATCATCCATGCTGACCTTGACTGGAAACTCTCCTAGACAGAACTGAAAGAAGTGTTCATTAAAGTCAGGACAAGGAAAGGCAGGGCTTTAGGTTTTTCCATCTCTCAAAGTTTTGGAAGACGCCATTGCTTGTTACTCTTTATCCTTCCATTCCTCGGTTGTGCCTTTACTCTCACAATCTACGTTTTTTTCCCAATATGCCTTGTGGGGACAGACATTTGGCACGGTGGTTAAGATTCTGCTGGGGATGCCTGCAGCCCCTAGTGGAGTGTCTGCTTCCAATTCCAGCTTCCTTCGAATGCATACCCTAGGAGAGAGCGGGTGATGGCCCAAGGAGGTGGGTCCCTGCCACCCATGCAGGAAACCTGGACTGAAGTCCGTTTCTGGTGTTGGCCTGGGTCAGTCCTGGCTGTTTTGGGCATATGCGGAATGAACCAGTTGATGGAAATACTCTCATGTGCTCACTCTCTCTCAAATAAATAAAAATTTCAATATACCCCGGTTTTAATTTTCTGACTTTTTATGCAAACTAGATTTGTGGGGCTAGCTCTGTGGCACAGGTCAAGCCGCCACCTGTGATGCTGGCATCCCATACTGGAGTACCAGTTTGTGTCCTGGTTGCTTCATTTCCAACTCAGCTCCCTGCTAATAAGCCTAGGAAAGCAGCAGCAGATGGCCCAAGTATGTGGATTTTTGTTTCTGGCTCCTGACTTCAGCCTGGCCCAGTCCTGGCCATTGTGGCCATTTGGGGAGGAAGGTGAACAGGTAAATGGAAGCTCGCTCTCTCTCTCCCTCTCTCTGTAACAATACCTTTCAAATATATTTTTATATTAAAAAATAGATTCCCTTACGCCTTCACTGTCAAAGTCCTCTAGCATCCAAGCAGAATCCTCTAAAATTATCAGAAATTAAATTATTACTTAATGAGACTAATGATGCTAACTGGAAAAATCAGAATGCTGCAGATCTATTCTATGATAACTGTAAAAAAAGGTACACAGATCGATGCAGGTTAGAAGAAAATATGCAACAATGGGAATCGCTATTAAAGTAACAACATCCTGGGGTCGGCACGGTGGTGCAGTGGGTTAATTCCCCAGCCTGCAGAGCCAGCATCCCATATGGGCGCCAGTTCGAGTCCCGACTGCTCCTCTTCTGCTCCAGCTCTCTGCTATGGCCTGGGAAAGCAGTGGAAGATGGCTCAAGTTCTTGGACCCCTGCACCAGTGTGGGAGACATGGAGGAAGCTCCTGGCTCCTGGCTTCAGATCTCTCTGTCTCTCTCTCTCTCTCTTTCTCTCTCTGGCTCTGCTTTTCTCTGTAACTCCTCTTTCAAAATAAATAAAATCATTCTTTAAAAAAAAGTAATGACATCCTGAAGATATTTGTTTTTCTGAAACATTTTGTAAATTTTACCTAGTTTCTCTTCTCAAAAAGTTCTGTCTTTTCTTCATAGCCCAAATTTCTTTTCTAAAATGCTTCATAGTTGAAATCAATCTTCTAAAGTCAAATAGTGACAGCATGCATCATATACTATTATCTGTTGGAAGCAATAAACTTTATGCCTTTCTTCACTAATAAAATTATGAAGTTCCTGGGCCTCAGAAACTTATCTTTAAATCTTCTAATGCTGAGGTGGGGAACCACTTCTCCACCAAAGGCCATTTGGAGATTTATACCATCATTTGCAGGCCACATAAAATGATCAACTTAAAAACTAGCCTGCTCCAGATTTACTGATTTTCACATCCTGCCTGCCTTGGTAGGGCCAGAACAAGCCATCTGGAGGGCTGGATGCCCCCTGCCCTGCAACAGAACACATCACACACGGGAGGCTGCCTTTCTGAAGTGGCTGAAGGAAGGAATAGGGCACCTTATTATTTTCTTTGAATTAATTAATTAATTTGAAAGGCAGAGAGTTATAGAGGGAGGGAGGAAAGGGGAGGGGAGAAGAGAGAGAAAGAGAAAGAGAGCGAGAGAGAGAGAGAGAGAGAAGAGTGTTCCATCTGCAAGTTCTCTCCAAATGGCCACAATGGCTGGAGGTAGGCTAATCTGAAGCCAGGAGCCAGGAGCTTCCTCCAGGTCTCCCATGCAGGTGCAGGGGTCCAAGGACCTGGGCCATCACCCAGTGCTTTCCCAGGCCATAGCAGAGAGCTGGATGGGAAGTGCAGCAGCCGGGACATGAGCTGGCACCCATATGGGATGCCGCCACTGCAGGCGGCAGTTTTACCTGCTATGCCACAGTGCTGGCCCCACGACACCTTATTAAAAGCAATAAAGAGTTTGCTCTGGGAGCCCACCATCTCTTCCCCCAACACCTGTTCAAGAACACTGATGGCCAGATCTCTGCCCACCTAGAGAAGACGGGAGGCCTCCTCTCCCAGGAAACTGCGTGACCCAAGGAGTGAAGGTGAGCTCTGAGCATGGACGCAGGAGACGCCCACAGGGAAATGGTAACTCCTCACTGGACTGTGAAATTCTGCATTCAGCAGTACCTGCCCATTCATACGGGAGATGAACGTCACCAAATACAGGAATAAATTGGGCAGGAGGGAGACAAGCGATTAAGGAAACAGTGGATTCAACCCAGAAGAGAGACGTGGAGAATTCCCACAAGGGAAGTGGAATTTCCCACAGAAGAGGAAATTTCCCGTAAGTGGAAAGCTCCAGGTGACGCTGCACAACAGGTGGAGGGAGCAGGTGGTCCAGACACAGCCCAGCAGAAGGCCGCCTCCAATCACAGGGAGGGAAAGGACGTGGACAGCATTAGTTTTACATAAACACAGAGATTTCACTGCACTGAGCAACGTCACGCTCTGACAGTTTGCAAAGTCTGTGATAGGTGTGCAGAGAACTAAAGCACAAAAATGTACAAGTGAACATGGGACACTGATGCACATAAAGCTGCATTTATATAGTGTGCAGTAATAATGTAAACACTGGGTAAGTGCTTAACAAAAAATTGCTAGAGTCGGAGGGGTGGATGTATTTTCTTTTTCAGGAAGCAACAGACTACATATGATTGATGGTGACCATATTTCCCAAACTGACAACTGGAATTTATGGGTTGAGAGCAGGCTGCCTCTTCTGATGTGTAAAGTTATTTGAAATACCTTACAAAAATTAAAACAGCAGCCCACCCCTGCCCCAGGAAATAAAACAACTGAAATCAGGAGTATATTGGGAAAGCCAGGGTATATGATTGCTAAATATTTTGCATGAATGAGGCAAAACTCCTCAGGAACTTTCGACAGTAATAACCTAGCTAACACATGGCCAGAATCCTCACACTCGAGAGAGCGTAGAGGCTTGCAAAGTGTATTCCGTGGGACCGGCAGCATGAAAGTCACGTGGGAATTCGTTGCATAAGCCGAGTCTCAGGCCCTGCCCTTTCTGAATCACTCTCCAGGTGATTCTAATGGACACTGATGTTAGGAACCACAGGAAGAGTGCACAGGGGGGAGGGAAAGGAACTGCCATGGTAATGCAGTTATAGGCATGTTCCTCCTTCAGAACACGGAACCTCCCTCTGCATGCTATGTAACTGCCACGAACAGAAAACTCTTTAAAGAAATTACTTATTTTTTATTTACTCGAAAGGCAAGGAGACAGAAAGAGGGCACCCATCCACTGGCTTACTCTCCAGTGCCTGCAACAGCTGGGACTATGCCATGCCAAAACCAGCAGTTGGGGTCCCACTTCAGGTCTCCCACATAGGTGACCCAACTACTTGAGCCACCAACTGCTGGCTCCCAGCATGCACATTTAAAGAAAGCTGGGGTTGGGGGTGGCCCTTTGGTGCAGTGGGTTAAGGCACTGCTTGAGACTGAGCTACTGATAGAACCAACCACACGGATGGCTCTCAAAACCATTGTTTTGTTTTGTCTTTAAAAACCAGAGTGGTTGGGTGATCGCTGACATCATACCTAAGAGTGTTGATTGTTAAATTAACAACAGAAGTCACTGTGCACTTATTTCCCATGCAGGACTTCCATCCTCAATGAGTTGTATTCTGAGAGTTAACTGTAAAACTTGTTCTCAGTTTTGTGTCTGTGTGTGTGTGTTTGTATGCGTGTGTGCACACGCACGCATGGCGCGCAAACTGTTGAAATCTTAGTATAGAGTTGGTCTTCTGTGTATAAAGTTAATTGAAAATGAATCTTAATGAAGAATGAGACTGGGAATGGGAGAGGGAGGAGGAGGTGAGGTAGGAGTGGGAGTGGGAGGGCGGATATGGTGAGAAGAATCCCTATATTCCTAAAGTTGTACTTATGAATGTACTCATTAAATAAAAGGTTTCTTTGGGGGAAAAAAAGCAGAGTGGGCATTGGGCCTAGTAATTAAAATACCAGTTAGGGTACCCAAGTCCTATATCAGAGTACCTGAGTTCAACCCCTACCTCCAGCTCCTGACTCAAGCTTCCTGCTAATGCAGATCTTGGGGCAACAGTGATGACGGAACACGTAGCTGGGTCCTTGCCACCTATGTAGGGGACCTGGGTTGAGTTTCCATCTCTTGACTTCAGCCTGCTTAGCTTGGCCACTGTCGGCATTTGAGTAGTAAACCAGTGAATGGCAGAATGCTCTTGTTCTTTCCACCCCACTTCTCAAGTAAGTAAATCAGTAAGTACACAGTATTCAGTTCCACGTATGGGATGCTCCAGCATGGGCAAAAGTCACCCATGCGATGGTTGCTGATGGAGAGAAGATGGCAGCTGACTGGACAAGGGCTCAGGGACTATTTTGGAGTGAAAGAAATATTCTAGATCTTCATTAGGTTGTTGGCCACACAGGCTGAAAATCATCAGATCGTATATATATATGATATGTACACTTTACCATACGCTTTTTCTTCTCCCCACACCCAGGCAAAAGAAGGCAGGCAAACTGAAACACATTTTCAGAGAAAAATAAAAATTCAGAAAATCATTACCATCAAACACTCTGTTAAACAAACTTTAGATGAAGACTTCAGATGAAAAAAAAAAAAAGTGATCCCAGATGGAAAGCCAGCGATGCAAGAAGCAAAAATGAGCAAATAAAATGGTAACCATGAGGGTACTTCAAGAAGCTTATGGGAAGAAATGAAAAGATATGCTGGCCGGCGCCGTGGCTCAACAGGCTAATCCTCCGCCTTGCGGCGCTGGCACACTGGGTTCTAGTCCCGGTCGGGGCGCCGGATTCTGTCCCGGTTGCCCCTCTTCCAGGCCAGCCCTCTGCTGTGGCCCGGGAGTGCAGTGGAGGATGGCCCAGGTGCTTGGGCCCTGCACCCCATGGGGAGACCAGGAAAAGCACCTGGCTCCTGGCTCCTGCCATCGGACGAGCGCGGTGTGCCGGCCGCAGCGCGCCATCCGCGGCGGCCATTGGAGGGTGAACCAACGGCAAAAGGAAGACCTTTCTGTCTGTCTCTCTCTCTCTCACTGTCCACTCTGCCTGTCAAAAAAAAAAAAAGAAAAGATATGCTTATTTGGGTGCAGAAAATTTTGAAATTCATGCATACTTTTTTATAATACACATTTTCCATGAGTTTTTTTAAGATATATTTATTTGAAAGGCAGAGTTAGAGAGAGAGAGAGTGAGATCTGCTGGTTCAGTGCCCAAATGGCTGCAACTGCTGGGCCTGGGCCAGGCTGAAGCCAGGAGCTTCTTTCAGTCTCCCCTGTGGGTGCAGGGACCCAAATACCTGGCCCACCTTCCACTAGCTTCCAAGGTACATTAGCAGGGACCTGGATCGGAAGTGAAGCAGCCGGGACTTGAATTAGCACCTACAAAAGATGCCGGCATTGCAGGAGGCGGGTTAACCCACTTCACCAACAGCATTGGCCCCATCCCATGAAGTTTTTAAAGATCCTTTGCATACATTGATTTAAAAAAATTGTACCATATACACCTGCCCCTTTTTTGTTTTTAATTTGAGAAGCAGAGAGCTAGAGATAGAATAGAAACAAAAAGGAGAGATAGATGGGCACAGAATTCCCATCCACTGGTTCACTGCCTGCAAATATCTGTGGCTCGGGCACAGCTGGACTGGGGCCAGAGCCAGAAGCAAGAATCCAGTGCAGGTTTCCCATGGAAGTGTCAGCAACTCAATTACTTAATCCATCCCTGCTACCTCCCAGGATCTACATTAGCAGGGAGTTGGAGTCAGGAATCGAACACAGGCACTCCAGTATGGGACATGGACATTGTTAGCTTTTGGAAGCACCCTTGTATGTGAGGAACAAACATTATGAATAACAATAACAATTGTAATGAAGATGCTGTGTGTGTCAATTCCACTTGGGATCCAATTCCAAATCCCTGTCCTGCTCTCTCCTTTCCAGCCTCATTTCCTCTCCTCTCTGCTTCCCAGCCCCTCTTCCTGCACCACTCTAACCTGCCCTGTGTTCTCCAGCTCCTCCTCTGCACACACATTTCTACCTGGAAGGCTTTGGGCCTCACTCTCCGGGCTCACTCCTCTGCATCCTTAATTTCAATGTAAACGTGGCTTCCTCAGCCCTCCTTGGTAGTCATTCCTCTCCTCCACAACAGAAAAGGCTAATTTTCTGAGTTGCTCTCATCTTACTTTTTTTTTCCTTCCTAACATTTATAAAACATTGATGATTTGTGACTATTTATTTAATATCCCATTTCTGGGCTACAAATTCAGTGGAGTCTGTTGTCCATCATTTAGCCTCATGGCCCAACCCAAAGTGTGACACATAGGTATCAACAAACACTGGATAAGGACTCTGTCATTGGCAGCAAGATGGTGGGGACTGGAGGACATCAGTGTTGAGTAAATGCAGCGCAACACAGAAAGCCCCAGATTGCAAGTTCTCCCTTCTATGTGGGGGCTAAATTCAAAAAATAAGCACACAAACCAAAAAAAGAAATGCCTGTATTGGTTTTACCACAAATAGTGTTTTGCCAAACTTTGTTTTAAATCTCTGCTAAACAAGTTGAAAGCATACAGTACTATAGTGTCAATGACTTTGTGACATTTTAAAGTTTATATGAGGGAGGCTGAACATCTTTTCATTTGATTATTGTGTATAGCCATTACCTAGTTTCCTGCTGGACTATGGTCTTTTTATTTGTTGAACTCTTAGTAGACCAGCAAGCCTTTTACTAAAACGTAAATTAAAAACATTTTATCAGGGGCCAACACTGTGGTGCAGTGCGTTAACGCCCTGGTCTGAAGCGCCGGCATCCCATACAGATGCCGGTTCAAGACCCAGCTGCTCCACTTCCGATCCAGCTTTCTGCTATGGCCTTGGATAATAGTAGAAGATGGCCCAAGGACTTGGGCCCCTGCACCCACATGGGGAACCTGGAAGAAGCTCCCGGCTCCTGGCTTTGGACCAGGGCAGCTCCAGCCATTGAGACCAATTGGGGAGTGAACCATCAGATGGAAGACCTCTCTCTCTCTCTTTGCCTCTCCTCTCTCTGTGTAACTCTGACTTTCAAATAAATAAATAAATCTTTAAAAATATTTATCACAAAAATAATAAATATTAAGTTAAAAAAAAACCCAGTTACTGAAATACAGAATTCAAGCATGTCAGGGATCTCCCTAGAAGTTATGACACACGGAGACAAAAGATGTGAAGGGGCCGGCACTGTGGAATAGTGGGTAAAGTCACTGTTTGCAGTGCTGGCATCCCATATGGGGCTGGTTCGAGTTCCAGCTGCTCCTCTTCCAATCCAGCTCTCTGTTATGGCCTGGGAAAGCAGTGGAAGATGGCCTGAGTCCTTGGGCTCCTGCACCACGTGGGAGACCCAGAAGAAGCTCCTGGCTCCTGGCTTTGGATTGGCTTAGCTCTGTCTGTTGCGGCCATCTGGGAAGTGAACCAGCAGATGGAAGACTTCTCTCTCTGCTTTTGTAAATCTGCCTTTCGAATAAAAAATAACTATTTCTTTTTGACAGGCAGAGTGGACAGTGAGAGAGAGAGACAGAGAGAAAGGTCTTCCTTTGCGGTTGGTTCACCCTTCAATGGCCGCTGTGCCAGCATACCACGCTGATCTGAAGCCAGGAGCCAGGTGCTTCCTCCTGGTCTCCCATGCAGGTGCAGGGCCCAAGCACTTGGGCCATCCTCCACTGCACTCCCGGACCACAGCAGAGAACCAGACTGGAAGAGGAGCAACCGGGACAGAATCCGGCACACCAACCGGGACTAGAATCTGGTGTGCCAGCGCCGCAGGCAGAGGATTAGCCTATTGAGCTAATCTGTCTTTCGAATAAAGAATAACTATTTTTAAAAAAAATGGCCAAGTAAAAACCTATGAACAACTAGAGGTTAACTGTACACTTCATGATCTTTCTAAGAAAGAATCTCTTTGCTAAATGATTTTACTTGGGGAACTATTCATAGCAGAAAAACGGAAAGATCAAGTCTGTGGTACTAAATTAAGGAGATTTAGTATCATAAGGGTTTCAGTCCCTCATCTGCTACCTACAAGGAATAGCAGACTGCTCAGGGCATCCTTGAGCAAATCACCATCTCAGATTCCCTATCCCTAAAATGAGGATGAAACTATCTAATTTGCAAGATCGTTGCCATGTTCACAGCAAAAGTATGAAAACATCTAACATGGTACCTGGCATGTGTAGCAGGTGCTCAATAAGAGACATATTGTAATAATTAAGGTGACTCTTTTTTCCTGGAGAGTATTTTTACTAAACCATATGATTCTTCGTTTCCATTACTCTCTTCATTGCCCCAACATATCTCACTTGGAAGCCAGACACTTAGGTCAAGCCATGAGTTACAGTACTAGATTACAGATAATTCTTCAAGACTTCCAGAAAAGTATTATCAAAACCCTTTTCCATTCGCTTGTGCTGTGCTGTTCTCCCTGCATTTATCACCAGACTTTTCTCACCTTGTTCATTAATTCATCCTCTTAATATATGGATAGGATTGGCAAGGGAGCCAGGAAAAACAGAAGCTACGGGGTGGACATCAGTAGTGACGGAACTCACCACAACAGCGGGTGTAGCAATTCAAAAATTGGCAGTTTGACTTAAAGCAGCTCTGAATGGATGACGAAGACACATTGAGTAATAACTGTGTTCAATCAGTTTTCATGTGTCTCCATTAGAATATTTCTAATATCAGAGGTAGCCGGGGGTGGGCCAATCAGTTGATTTAAATTCTGTTCAGGGTGAGAATTGAGCCTAATGGTTAAGAAGCCCACAGCCCATATCATAGTACCTGGGTTTGTGACCCAGCTCCAGTTCCTGACTCCAGCTTCCTGATAATGCAGGCCCTGGGGAGCAGCTGGTGATGGCTCAAGTGACTGAATTTCTGCCACTCATAGGGCAAACCTAAACTGAGTTTCCCTCTCCCAGCTTCAACACAGCCAAGCTTTTGCAGGGATGTGGGGAGTGAACCAGCAGATGACAACTGCTTCCATCTGTCTGGATCTCAAATAAATAAATATCAGAATAACCTCCTCTGACAGATGTTAAATAATTAGGCAGTGTCACAAAGTATGTGACAGGCCAAAATTCCAAGCATTTTCTACACTCCTGCTCACCCTACATGATGTGTTTACAAGGTCCCTTCCAGCTCCAAAATTCTGTCTATTCCCATGTGACATATGAATCTTGTGAACAGAAGTGTCAACAGCAGGCCCATGATAGGCAAGGTCTGTGGGGAGAGGGGAGTTTCATGGAGGTGAGTGGTCGGCACGCATACCAGCAAGGGGCATTGAAGGAAGGAAGGAGGTGCCACAGCGAGATACATTAGCAGGGTACCCACTAGCATGGAGGCAGAGGAGGATGCCACGTGGAGATGCAATAGCAGTGGATGAAACGGATCCAAAGAGGCAAAGAGCCAAAAGCAGAACACAGACACAGCGGTGGTGTCTGTGTGGCTGGGAAATCAGTCACATTGAACACATAAGTAAATGCAGTGAACAAACAAGCAAATACGTGAAAGATTAGGAAAACCAGATTTTTCACTGTTAAAGAAGGTACTTATGGCTAGGAAGGAGCCACGGTGTTAGATTTCAATTGTAGGAGTATGAATTCAAGAATTTTAAATATTTTTGCACAGATTGACACAGAAATGGCTACATATTTGTGTGTGTAGTACGTACACACACACACACTTTTTTTTTTAACTCTGTTCATTGAAATGGCCAAAGAGCACATCCTAGAAGCAATGAGTACAGCAAGCACCTAGATCTTGGATTTTTTTTTATTTTATTTATTTATTTTTTTGACAGGCAGAGTTAGACAGTGAGAAAGAGAGACAGAGAGAAAAGCCTTCTGTTTTCCATTGGTTCACCCCGCAAGTGACCGCTACAGCTGGCGCATTGCGCCGATCTGAAGCCAGGAGCCAGGTGCTTCCTCCTGGTCTCCCATGCGGGTGCAGGGCCCAAGGACTTGGGCCATCCTCCACTGCCTTCCTGGGCCACAGCAGAGAGCTGGACTGGAAGAGGAGCAACCGAGACAGAACCGGCGCCCCAACCGGGATTAGAACCAGAGGTGCCAGCGCCACAGGCAGAGGATTAGCCTAGTAAGCTGCGACGCCGGCCGGATCTTGGCTTCTAAAACCCCTATGCTACCAAATGAACTCAATGCTCTTAAGAAAAACAGCTGATTCCAGGCAGGGTTGAGCCAGGCAAAGTACAAGCCTGGAACACCAGAGAGCTGTGTTCAAAGGACGGTTTGACAAAAAGACCTAGGAACTTTGTTGAAAGGACTCCCACTGGCCAAACTGGGACCATTTGAACAAGATAATTAATGACTGGGGCCAGTGCTGTGGCGCAGTAGGTTAATGCCCTAGCCCGAAGTGCCAACATCCCGTATGAGCGCCGGTTCGAGATCCAGCTGCTCCATTTCCAATCCAGCTCTCTGCTATAGCCTGGGAAAGCAGTAGAAGATGGCCCAACTCCTTGGGCCCCTGCACCTGCATGAGAGATCCATAAGAAGCACCTGGCTCCTGGCTTTGGATCAGTGCAGCTCCGGCCGTTGCAGCCAATTGGGGAGTGAATCAGCGGATGGAAGGCCTCTTTTTCTCTCTCTCTGCCTGTCCTCTCTCTAACTCTGACTTTCAAATAAATAAATAAATCTTTTTAAAAAAAGATAATTAATGACAGTAACATAATCCACTAAGTGGGGCTGCATAAATAAGTGGAAAAACAAGCAAGAGGAAAGGAAAAGCTCTTCTGACACAGAATATCAACTACAGAGATAAAAAATAGCGATTCTGATGGAATTCATCAACGGATGCTAAAACTGGGGACAAGAGTGTTATGAGAAATAGGATCCTGATACAAACTCAGAATACTTCCCCACAAAATATATAATCAATTACAAAGAAACAAATCAGTGATTTTTCAAGGAAAAAACTTGGCAGACACCAACATGACCAACATGGCTGTCACTGGCAGTGATGGACAAGGCGTCACTCAACCCCTTGATGTGAAGCACTGACATCCCTGCCAATACAGCATGACCTTAACATGGACTTACACAGTAAACAGACACGCTGTGGTCTGCACATGATGTGGCTTCCCAAACAAGTAGACACGTAAGTCTCCACAGCACAGGGTCACAGTTAATGAATCCATGTTAATGATGGATTACTATGGAGGCTTTGGTCCAATCATGGTATCTGAAGCGGGGCCTTTGGGAAGTCACTGGATTGGATTAGGTTGCTGGGGTGGAGCTCCATGATCAAATCATGATGACTTATTAAGGAAATATCCCATCATAGGCAGATGGACAGTGTGCCACCTGGCCCCACACGTGATCATCCCTCTGCCATCTTCCAGCCTCATCAGATGCCTAAACCAATAGGGCTGCCCAATCTTGGTCTGCAAACCTCCAAAGCTGCAGGCAGATATAAACCTTCCTTCCTAGAAAGCTCCTCTCAGGTATATTAAAGTAATGAAAAGCTGACTAGTGTTATGACCCAAGTTGACGACTCTCCTATAGGATGCACAGCCTGAACTCCCTAAAACTACCAAGAGCCAGAGAGATGGAGGAAGTGGTACAGAGTGCGAGAGACTGCTAGCACATGACAAGGAAAGGCAACATGCGTCCAAAAGGGATCTTTCACTCCAAAGGAAAAAGAGAAATGATTAGAATAGTATCTGAGCAATGAAGAGTAGTGTTTCATCAATCTTGATTTCCTAGTTTGGGGAAATGCATGGATGTTCTGTAGGAAGAAATGTTTTAGAAAAGTACATGCTAGAATATTTAGAGAGGATGGGACACTGTGTCTGTCACTTGCCTCCTAACAGTTCAGAGAAAGAATGATTAAAATGGCAAAACAAAACAAGAGGTCATGGAGCCACTGTGGTGAGATGTTAACATTGGGAGACTCTGCACGAGAAGGCTCCTGAGTTCTTTATGCAGCAATTTCAACGATTCTGTTGGTTTCAATAATTTTACAATAAATTATTAAAAAACAAAGCTGTAGTATTTACATGCTTTAGTTCCATGGAGACCTAGGAAAAATACTTGAGAATGGTCCTGGAGTTAAAGAACTACAAAAAAGCAGTAGTGGCATAAACAGCCCATCAGAGGTTGGGATGATTACTAACACAGATGTACCTCAACCAGGCTGCTCCTTCTTTGTGGGCGGCACATGAAGGTGTAGGAGCTTTCTTCCCAGAATCTGTATCCTCCACCAACAATTCGGGAGAGTCTTCCCTACTGTCAACCCCAAGAGACTGTCAGAGCCAATTTGGTACACATTACATTACACTTCTTCCTTGGTTTGTTCATGCATTCATGTGAAATGGTGCACCCAGAGCCAGGGCCATCTTCATGACAATCCACTTACACACAGAAGAGCTCACTCTCACTGAAAAGTGAGAAGAGGGTATTATGATGCCAACTTCAGCATCCTTAACACTAACAGGCTCCCACAGTGCGACTCAGTGGTTTTTCACTATATATGGTTTACAATTTTCTATCTTTTATCTGATTCTACACATTGTTCTCCTTGTTTCAATCTCAAGTTTAAACTAAGAATCCCCTCTTTGGGCTGCAATGGAAAAGCTACTTGTCATCAACAGCAGAGGGCTGTTAGTCCTATCCCAGGACTATTCTGTGAGCTTTAGTAACAACATATCTACAATGGTGTTTTTTTCAAAGAGGGTTAGGTGAAGAGTTTTCCAAGCCCTCTGTTACTTGTGTGAAGGACCTGTAAATAAACAGCAAGTGATACACGTGGGACGGCAACCACTACCAGAAAATAAGCGATTCTTGTCTTTTCTAGCAGGTGGTGTGCTCCTTAAAGGCTGAGGCCATCTTTTTTTTCTGTATCCCTGGTACCTAGCAGAATACAAGACACAGTGGCTCAACAGGCTAATCCTCCGCCTTGCGGCGCCGACACACCGGGTTCTAGTCCCGGTCGGGGCGCCGGATTCTGTCCCGGTTGCCCCTCTTCCAGGCCAGCCCTCTGCTGTGGCCCGGGAGTGCAGTGGAGGATGGCCCAAGTGCTTGGGCCCTGCACCCCATGGGAGACCAGGAAAAAAGCACCTAGCACCTGGCTCCTGCCATCAGATGAGCGCGGTGTGCCGGCCGCAGTGCGCCATCCGCGGCAGCCATTGGAGGGTGAACCAACGGCAAAGGAAGACCTTTCTCTCTGTCTCTCTCTCTCACTGTCCACTCTGCCTGTCAAAAAAAAAAAAAAAAAAGAATACAAGACACAGAGCAGTTAATTAACCTCTACTGAATTAATAACACAATTACAACATCACGCCTCCCATCCTACCCCACTCTCTTGCTGGATATGGACAAGGTAGACCTCAGGAGATGAGAAGAAACCCGAGTCACACATCTACACCAAGACCCTCATCACACAAAGAGGGTAGGCGGCCCCAGGAAACTCTCCAGAAGTACCAACCCTTTAGCCAGCCCAGGAACTCCACATTTCAAAGGCTGCAGCTTCTGGTCTTCAGCCCCCACTGCCTACTGCCGCAAGTAGCTTTATTTCAACTGGTTAGAGGGGTGATGCAAGAGGCAGACAACTTGGAAACTAAGATCCTATCTTAGAAGGAGAAGACAGGGAGAAGGACAGCTTTCCTGTGTGCCATGCTCAATTGGCTCCGCTGGAGGGCTGAGATGGGAAATTCAGAACAAGGCCTGCCTCTCAGTTAACAACAGCAGGGAAACCGAAGTCCAAAGCCAGCCTGAAGTTCTCTGCATGGGCAGTTACATGGCTGGGGATCTGCTCACAGGAAGAAAGCTACCACAGGTGCCCTGCGACATTCTCTCTTCCAGGTGGCCTTTCAGGGGAGTCGCAGGGCCATTCCCTGGAACGTTATCTTTAGCTCTAACACCATTGTTTCTCAGGGACAGCCGAGCTGTCACCATCTACCCAGCCCTGCTCGCCTTCTTTTCCGACAGCAGAAACTAGAAAACTAAATTCTAATCACATCCCGTAAGCATTCTCAACACACCGAGTTAACTCGCCTGCATTCTCTAACTGCCCACTGGTCATGAACCAAGAACTCTCAAGAGAAGTTCAAGGCTTCTGAAGACATTACATTCCCAAGAGAAGGCACTGTGCAGACCCTATCAGAAGACAACTAAGCAAAGCAATAAGGCGCTGGCTTTCCAATTAACTGGGGGGTGCAGTGGGGAGTGGGGGTGGGCGCATGCTGAGAACAGGTGCGCGTGAGGCTTAATCAGCCAGCAGGAACGAATAGATGTGATTGTTTTCCTAGCCTGTATCAGTCACTGAACACACAGCCTTTTCATTCTCCACCCATCCCCAGTTCAGAGACGGTCTCCAAGAAGATAGGGAAGCCATATCTCATTCCCAAAACGCCTCCCTTGCAAGAAGGGCTTGGGACAATCAGCATAGGCCCCCGAGCTGCGGACACACGCCTCAAATCGCGGCACTCAGTTTAGTTCTCAGAAGGAACAGTCGTGGGAAGTTCTTTTAAGTATCTCTCTTTTTTTCCGGCTGTTATTTAACAGCAGCCAAGAGCGGAGACACAAGGCTTGAACTCCCCACACTTGTTGCTGAAGGCGCGCAGGAAACGCTATCTTCTGCCAGCTCTCCCATGCCCAACTCCGGTTAGGAGACTGAAAGAGGATTTTTCAGATAAGAAGGGAGGGGAAAATACCAAAAAAAAAAAAAAAAAGACCAGCTTGGAAGTCTCCAGACCCAAGTCTGTAAAGTTCAGTCTGGCCGGCCCGCGCCCCAACACGCTCTTCCGCCGCGGGGATGCTGAGCTGCAGGGAAACTCGCCCCGCCCCCGGGGAGCTCCCGCACCCGGGGCGGGGGCGGCAGGAAGGGGCTGGCGGGGCGCTGTGGTCCCCGCGCGCACGCGGCCCGCTCGCCGCCGAGCCCCCGCCGCTGCACACTTCCTGGAGGAGACTGACAAGGCAGGCGGCTGCCCAGGGGAGCCGGGGGGCAGCCCGCAGAGTCCCCCGAGCCGGCCCGCGCGCCGCCGCCCGGGCTCGCGCAGGCTTGGGGGGGCGCGGACGGCAGCGCCCCTGGCCGGAGCCGCCGGCGCCGCCCTGCCTCCGCGGGTCCGGATGATGGACGGCGCCCTGGGAAGCCCGCCCCGCAGCCCCGCGGCCCCGCAGCCCCGCGGCCCCCGCACCTCGTCCTCCAGGAGCCCGAACACCTCCACCGCGCTAGTTGCCATTTCCGAACGCTTCCCGCAAACCGGACGCGCTCGCCCCCGCCCAGGGCTGGGAACCGTAGTGAGGAGGAGGAGGAGGAGGAGGAGAAGGGGCAGGAGGCGGGGAGGAGTTGGAGGAAGAGGAGGCGGCGCTCGCCCCGCGGCAGCAGGACCTCCCCCGGCGGGCGCGCGCTGGCGGCACGGGACCGCGCGGCGGGAAAGGGCCGGCGGCGGCGCGCGTGGCCGGGGAGAGGGCGCTGTGGGCCTCGGCCCGAGGAGCGCGCGCGGTGGGCTCACGCTCGGGGCAGCCGGGGGAGGCCCGGGAGCGTGGACCCTCCCCAGCGGAAAGAAGCTGCGGTTTTCCCAAGCCGCAGGTCTCGCCGGGAGCCCTCAGAACGCGGCCTCGGAGTAAACACCCGGGAACAGACACGCGTGGCCTCTGTCTAAAGCCCCGACTGGAAACCCCAGCACTTGCTTCTGGGCTTGGGATGTCCATTCCAACAGCAGCTGGACCTGGGCACCGCCGGGGAAAGCCCCGCGCGAGCGTGGCAGCAAGTGGGCAGCCTCCAAGGGACCCCATCAGTCTGGGACCTGGCGCCTGAGGTGGTCTCGCTGTGGTTTGTAATCCCTGAGCCAGATCGTAAGCCCTCTGCCGTCCTGGGGTCTTGTCTATCTAGCTCTTAGACTTAACCCTGTAAGCCAGCTTAGCTAAGCGATGACTGGAAGGGAGTGGGGAGTAAATGCGCTAGAAAACCTGTGCGAGGGAATGATGAGGATTTTTGACTATCCGTGTCTGATGGGTTTTAGAGTTTCACAATCGCAGGAAGACCCCCACCGAATAAAGCGCCTATAGAAGGGAATGGGGGAAATAGAAACTCTTGTTCGTGTTTGTACAGTGGAAGAAGTTTTCCAAACCCTACAATCCCAAAACAAAATTTTAAGATGTATTTTTTTGAGAGGCAGAGTAACAGAGAGAAGGAGGGACAGAAAGGTCTTTCTCTGCTGGTTCACTCCAGGAATGGCTACAAAGACGGGAGCTGACCTGATCCGCAGCCAGCAGCCAGGAGCGTCTTCCTGGTCTCCCACATGGATGCAGGGGCCCAAGCACTTGAGCCATCCTCCACTGCTTTCCCAGGCCACAGCAGAGAGCTGGATCAGAACAGGAGCAGCCAGGACTCGAACCGGTGCCTATGTGGGATGCTTGCGGCTCAAGCAGAGGCTTAACCTACTACACCACAGTGCCAGGCCCCCAAAACATAATTTTCCTAAAAGAATTCCGAGTATGTTGGAAAGATTCCTAGTGGCTCAAGCTGCTGATAGGTGGGAGCAATACTGCAGCCTGTATTGTAGCTTATGTAAGATTTTGTACTTTATGTTTGGCAAAGTCTGTTTCATATTATCCGAATTCTGTTAATACATACTCCAAATGTTATATGTTTTGCAGGAAAGAGGAGATATTTAAATAAATGAGTGAAAAGTCTAGGATGTCAGGAATTGTTTATCTAAATTTAAAAAGCCACAGTATTAACTTCAGTTTTAGAAACTGTCACATAACTGTGTGGTGTGTGTGTGTGTGAGGGGGTGTCACAAATAAAATAATCTGAAAATAGTGTGTGCCCCCTTTAATTTGGAATATTTTCCCCCAATTTCTCATGATACATGTTTTTTTACATTTAAGTAAGCCATTCATGTCATTTCAGGGCATAATTATGAAGAGATATAGAAACAGCATACCTTGCTGTTACCAACAGTTAATGAACCCACAAGTATATATGCAGCCTAAAGTTGGCAATGAAATCAATCCCCGAGGGATTATAAAGTTAAGCACTTGATACAGCAAATAGGTAGCAGTGAAAACAATTCCAACTATCATTAATCCGTTTTCTGTCTGTCTAGATCCAAAATCATAATGAAGAATTAAACAGATTACTACTGATATATGATGAACTAGAGCAATTTTCTCAGCCAGACTGGGCCCTGTGCAGCTGGCACCTGAAATTAACAAGAAGTTCCGATACTGGAGGTGTGTCAGCTGGTGGCCCAATAACCAACCATCCAGGAACTGTGTAACTATGTAAGAGGAATGGGATACTGTGTGTAGAGTTTGCTCCAAGCCTCATAGCTCTGCTAGGACTAATCCCCAGACACAGTAAATCAGACAGTGCCAATGGCATCACCATTTTATCTTTTATCTTTGAACCTATGCTCCCTTCATGCACTGGTTCATTCCCCGAATGGCCACAATGGTTAGAGCTGGACCAGGCCAAAGTCAGGAGCCTGGAGCTCCATCCGAGTGTCCCACGTAGGTGCAGGGGCCCACATATTTGTGCCATCTGCCTCTGCTTTCCCAGGTGCATTGGCAGGGAGCTGGATGGGAAATGGAACAGCCAGGACTCAAACTGGTGCCCATAAGGGATGCCATTATCACAGGCAGCTGCTTAACCAACTGCATCACAATGCAGCCCCTGAAATGTACATTTTGAGTACATACAAGAGTATAAAATATGTAAGGTATAAAAATAACAATAAAATGTACCTTGTGTATCTATCACCCACTATTAAGAGAATATTACCCAAACCGGTTTTGCCTCCTCTCTACCCTCCTATTCAACCTGTTTCCTGACTCCCAAGAGATAACTCCAATTCTGAATTCCATTTACCATTTTTCTTAATTTTTAACATAAGCATCTTTTCATTTCACGTTCCACAAACTTTCCCTTTATTTGAAAGGCAGACTGGGCCGGCGCCATGGCTCAACAGGCTAATCCTCCGCCTGGCGGCGCCGGCACACCGGGTTCTAGTCCCGGTCGGGGCGCCGGATTCTGTCCCAGTTGCCCCTCTTCCAAGCCAGCCCTCTGCTGTGGCCCAGGAGTTCAGTGGAGGATGGCTCAAGTGCTTGGGCCCTGCACCCCATGGGAGACCAGGAAAAAGCACCTGGCTCCTGGCTCCTGCCATCGGATGAGTGCGGTGCGCCGGCCGCAGCGCGCTGTCCGCGGCAGCCATTGGAGGGTGAACCAGCGGCAAAGGAAGACCTTTCTCTCTGTCTCTCTCTCTCACTGTCCACTCTGCCTGTCAAAAATAAAAAAAAAGAAAAAAGAAAGGCAGACTGACAAAACAAGGGAGAGATGAAGAGCAAAATCTCCCATCGGCTGGTTCACTCGCCAAGTGCCTGCAACAGCTGAGGCTGGCACAGGTCAAAACCAGGAGCTCAGAACTCCACCCATGTCTCTCGCAGGTGCCTTCCAGAAGCCCAAGTGCTAGGGTCATCGTCTGCTGCCTTCCGAAGTGCATTAGCAGGGAGCTGGATCAGAGGAGGAGGCAGGACTCAATCCCAGGCACTCTGAAATGGGGGGGGTGGGGGGGAGTAGGCATTCCAAGCAGTTCTTAACTGCTGTGTCACCCACATGAGATGCCTGGAAGGAGTTCTGGGCTCCTGGCTTGGACTGTTGTGGGCATTTGGGGAGTGAGCCAGTGGTAGAGATCGATCTCTCCCTCCCCGTCCTTCTCCTCCCTCCCTTTCTTTCTCTGCCTTTCAAATAAATAATCTTGAAAAAAATTGTTTACCACATGTGTGGGTCTTTCTAAACACAATACTCATTTTTGCTTCTTGGAACTTCATATAAATGAAATCGTAAAGTGCCTTGTGTTTTCTTCGCTTGACATCCTATTTTGGGGGTCAATTCATGTGAGTTGTGTTGTAGTAACTGATTTTTCACTGCTGTGTAATTTTCTATTGGATGGGGCTGGCACTGTGACGTAGCAGGTGAAGCTGCCACCTGCAGTAATGGCATCCCATAGGGGTGCCACCGGTTTGAGTCCCGGCTGCTCCACTTCCCATCCAGCTCTCTGCTGTGGCCTGGGAAAGCAGTGGAGGATGGCCCAAGTGCTTGGGCCCCTGCACCCACGTGGGAGACCTGGAAGAAGCTCCTGGCTTTGGATGGGTGCAGCTCCGGCCATTGCAGCCAATTAGGGAGTGGACCAACAGATGGAGGACCTCACTCTCTCTGCCTCTGCCTCTCCTTCTCTCTCTGTGTAACTCCAATTTTCAAATAAATAAATAAATCTTTAAAAAATATTCTATTGGATGAATATAACAGTCGTTCTTCTGTTGCTGGACCTTGGGTGTTCATTTTGTTTTCAGTTTGAAAGATCTCTTATTATATGGTTTAGCTGTTTTAAATATTTGCAGCACATTGTTTAGATAAATAACAATGGTATGTGTGAGATTTAATGTTGGTTCAGGTTGTATCAGTTGAGATAAAAGAGGTATCAGTGAGTGCCAATCCTTGCTCAAAGGTACATTATCTTTAAAGATAAAAATATCAATTTGCATTTATAGTGTTCAAAGAGTCACCCCATTTTACATTTTAAAAATATTTTTATTTATTTGAGAGGCAGAGTTACAGAGAGACACACAGAGAGAGAGAGAGAGAGAGGCAAAGAGGGAGGTCTTCCATCCTCCAGTTTACTCTCCAATGGCTGCAATGGCCAGAGCTGTGCCAATACAAAGCCAGGAACCAGGAGCTTCTTCCAGGTCTCCCACGTGGATGTGAGGGCCCAAGGACTTGAATCATCTTCCACTGCTTTTCCAGGCACATTAGCAGGGAGCTGGATTGGAAGTGGAGCAGCTGGGATACAAACTTGAACCCATAGGGGATGCCAGCACTGCAGCAGAGGCTTTACCTGCTACCTATTTTACTTTTTTTAAAAGATGAAGTAGGTGCCGGCACAGTGGTATAGTGGGTAAAGCCACCATCAGCAACACCGCTATCCCATATGGGCACCTGTTCAACTCCCAGCTGCTCCACTTCTGATCCAGCTCTCTGCTGTGGCCTGGGAAAGCACTAGAAGATGGTCCAAGTGCTTGGGCCCCTGCAGTCCTCCCACCCATGTGGGAGACCAGGAAGAAACTTCTGGCTTCAGATGGGCCCAGCTTCAGCCCTTGCAGCCATCTGGGGAGTGAACCAGTGGATGGAAGGCTCCTCTCTCGCTCTCTCACTCTCTTTCCCTTCCTCCTTCTCACCGTTGCAGCCATCTGGGGAGTTGATATCATCCAGCTTAGTAATTTTCCTGTGGGTTCTTGCCACCTATTGAAAGAATTCTGAATAGTAGCACAAAGTAGATCAGATGACATTTTTTTTTAAAGATTTATTTATTTATTGGAAAGTCAGAGTTACACAGAGAGAGGAGAAGCAGAGAGAGAGAGAGAGAGAGGCCTTCCATCCGTGGTTCACTTCCCAGATGGCTGCAATGGCTGGAGCTGTGCCGATCCAAAGCCAGAAGCCAGGAGCTTTTTCCAGGTCTCCCACGTGGGTGCAGGGGCCCAAGGAGCTGGGCCATCTTCTACTGCTTTCCCAGGCCATAGCAGAGAGCTGGGTCGGAAGTGGAGCAGCTGGGACTAGAACCGGTGCCCATATGGGATGCTGGCGCTTCAGGCCAGGGCGTTAACCCACTGCACCGCAGCGCTGGCCCTGACATGGTAAGTTTTTAAGCATTTTATTCAGTGAGAGAAATGCATAGGAAAGTAAGGGCTTTAATTAGGGGAGAAGGAGGTCTAGAAGCTAAATTGGATCCATACCAGGCAGAGAGCAGGCCAGGAGCCATGTGGAGCACACTGGGTGCAGGGCAGAGGCCCCAAAGGCACAGGCAATAAGGGTAGGGCCCATTGTATTCCAGTCCTTATATCCACTTCCAAAGGGGCATGGTTATATGGTCTGATTGCCAGGTGGTCCTCCAGCTGAGGTCAGGTAGGGGCCTGAGATCACACAGGGGGCAGGACCAAGGCATGGTCTCCAGCTTACAAATCTAATCAATTTGAGACTATCTGCCAGCCTGTATCAGAGTGAACCAGCAATGGAAGACCTCTCTCTGCCTCTGCCTCTCTGTAGCTCTGTCTTTCAAATACCTACGTCTTAAAAAAAATGAAGTAAATATAAAACTTTGCCCCATCTGTACCCCAAATACAGAACAATGATTTTTGTTCAAACCTTCTTTCCCATACCATATTTAGTAATTTGCACTTCACATTCTGAGCAGTGAGAAGCAATATTTCATTCTTTACAAAGTGTTTAGAGATATATTTGCTTTGGGATTTCTTTTTGTGTGCTAATACAAATAACGCCTCTAAACACTGATACACAGGTTTCTTGGAATGAATGTAGAAGAGCTTCGCCAGGGTACCTGTCTTAAGAATGGTTTTTATAGCTGAGTCTAAAAAGCACTTTTTTTGTATAACGTCAAAGTCTCCTCCAAAGGAGTATATAAGCTTACATTCCCACTAATAGCTTGAAAAGTCCTCAGTGCTGTTCATATTTGCCTACACTCAATGTTTTGTTACTCTTGTAACTATAAATTGATTTCTCATTTTGATTTGAATTTGCATTTTGGTAGTTATTAATGAGGTTGAGCACATTTTCATATATATTATTTTTATTTTCTTTTCTAAAATTGCTTATTCAAGTCTTTTTTCTTCTTTTTTAAAAGATTTATTGATTTATATGAAAGTCAGAGTTACGCAGAGAGGAAAGGAGAGGCAGAGAGAGAGAGAGAAGTCTTCCATTGCTGGTTCTCTCCCCAATTGGCTGCAATGCCCGGAGCTGTGCCGATCTGAAGCCAGGAGCCAGGAGCTTTCTCCAATTTTCCCATGCAGGTGCAGGGGCCCAAGCACTTGAACCATTTTCCACTGCTTTCCCAAGCCATAGCAGAGAGCTATGGGAGCTGCCGGGACTCGAACTGATACACATATAGGATGCCAGCACTGCAGGCAGCAGCTTTAGCTGCAATGCCACAGCTCCGGACCCCAAGCCTTTTTTCTTTTTTGAGTTGTTTTGCACCAATCTTCCTAGGTATTGATATATTCTTTTTTTTTTTTTTTTTGACTAGGCAGAGTGGACAGTGAGCGAGAGAGACAGAGAGAAAGATCTTCCTTTTCTACTGGTTCACCCTCCAATGGCCACTGCGGCTGGCGTGCTGTGGCCAGCACACTGCGCTGACCCAAAGGCAGGAGCCAGGTGCTTCTCCTGGTCTCCCATGGGGTGCAGGGCCCAAGCACTTGGGCCATCCTCCACTGCACTCCCTGGCCACAGCAGAGAGCTGGCCTGGAAGAGGGGCAACCGGGACAGAATCCGGCACCCCGACTGGGACTAGAACCCGGGGTGCCGGCACCGCAGGCAGAGGATTAGCCTATTGAGCCACAGCACTGGCCGATATATTCTTTTTATTATTAATTTTTTGAAAGGCAGAGAGAGAGAGAGACAGCGCTCCTATCCACTGTTGACTCCCCAACTGCTCTCAAGGGCCCCCTCACTGAGACCAAGGCTGGGAGCCAGGAACTTAATCCAGGTCTCCCACATGGATGTCAGGAACTCTACCACTTGAGCCATCCCTGCTGCCTCCCCGGGTCTGTATCAGCAGGAAAGGAGTCAGAAGCTGAAGCTAGGAATGGAACCCTGCCACTGACCTGGGACAAGAGCATCGATATGATATGATGGGGGTCTTCGCTGGCATTTTCATTGCTAGGCTAAACGCCCGCCTTGTTTACATATTCTTGATACAAATCCTACTTTGGTAAGATGAGTGTTAACTCTGGCATCTCACAGAAGTGTGGAGAGAAAATGAAGTAGTCTACATGGAGGTAGGCAGTGGGAGTTGGGGTGTGGGGTCTTAGCAGGTTGAGGTGGGCATCCCCAGGAGGTGCAGGTACCCCTGAGAGAGAGTCAGCTAGACACAGGGCACCTGTGTGTGTGATGAGGCCAGTGTGTGTTCAGCAAGGATCCACTTGGTGGAGGGGTGACAGCAGCAACTGAAAATTGGTCACCTGTAGGGAAATCAATAAGTAAATAAGTAAGCATATGAATGATAATGAGAGCCATACTCTGTCAATCACATGGTCGATTGTATGGCAGCCACTACTGCGAGATGTGCCAGCAGAGGGGAATAGCTGGGCTGCGGACAGCAGGTGGAACAGACCGCATTTCCTCCAGGTCTCCACAGTTGTGAGGGAATCCCATGGTTGTGCCCCCCGAGTCTCAGCAGTGAGGATGGAGGCAGGGAGGGGAGGCCCTGCTCAGAGACCCTCATCTCTACTTGGCTTCCAGCGGGGATACTGGCTCTTTCACCATCAGCCACTCTACTGAAATCTGTTGCTTATGGGTTCAACTTTGGCTCTTGATACTCAAAATCCAGGCTTTTGAGACACACACACACACACACACACACACACACACACACCCTTTTCTCCCAACTTGTTTTCTTTGCCAGGAGATTCAAAGCTGTATTTTGAAACATACAAACTGAACATTGAGTCATCTTTCTCTTTTCATTTCTATAGTAACAGCCATACCCCGAGGGCGGTGAGACAGAGAGCTTCACACTTCCTGGCTGGGGGGAGGACAGGGCGACAGGATTCCAGGAATTCAAAAACAATTATCAACAGCAGACTTTCACAATAATATCTCGTCTCAGCTTCTACAACATTATCTCTTTCCTCAGCTTCAGACTCCTATTTTCCTTAAGATGTCTCTGGATACCATGAAGAAACCCAAAATGTAATAAATCCAAAAACCCACCGCTCATCACTCTACAGCCTGTGTTTCTGGAAATGGCACTATTACTTCTCCAGTCTCGGAGGCTAGAAACTTCTGAGGATCCTCACACTCTTAGGTTCTGCCCGCCTCCTACTCCTTCCCACCACTGATTTGTTATACAATGGAAATTCTTTTCCTTCCAACCTGGGCATTTTTATTTAAAAATGTTTATTTTGTAGTTATTTGAGAAAGAGGGGGGAGGGGGGAGAGAGAGAGAGAGAGAGAGAGAGAGAGAGAGAGAGAATATCTTCCATCTGCTGGTCCACTCCCTGCTAGGTATGGATAGCTTTGGGTTCTGGCCTTTTGTACCCCCAGAAAGGAGAAATGGAAAAAGAGACAGAGACCGACCTTAACAGAGACAGGTTGCTTATTTGAAGCAAAGAGGCTGGCAGCAGTCTATTCTTGTGTCAGACTGCACACAGAGCACGTTTAGAACTGAGTCTTTCTCCAGCTAAGGAGGGAATGTGCCAGTACCGGGGGCAGGGCTAGAAGGCAGCTGGCAGAAGAGCAGGGGGCTGTTTGAAGCCTCAGGGGACTTTCCTCTTATCTGTTTCATAGCTGCCCCGTGCAGCTTATCTGCTTTGCCATTTGCACTGCAAGGAGCTGAGAAGGGTCAGGTTAGACACCAAGCATCTCCACAAAGGGAGGCAGGGGTCGGGGAAGGGAAGCGGGGAAAGAGGCACCAAGTCCTTTCCTCACTAGATGCACTCTGCAGCCAAGACTTTAAAGCAGAAGCTACATGTAGGGTTCCCCAGTGCTCCAGGCATCATCGTCTGCCTCTCAGAACAGGTGGTAGCAGGAATGCTGGCTGGGAACGGAGCTTTGTCTTGAACCCAGGCACTCCAGTGTGGGATGTTGGTGACAAGAAGCAGTTGAGGCCATTGTGCCATAATACCTGCCCCGGTTTTTATTCTTAAAAACATATATATCCATACCATGTTACTGTAGCCAAAACATGCCCTTACTAATGGTCTTGCAGCTCTTCTGGAGTTAGTCTTAGAGGTAGCTGAAGATCGAAGCTGTGTGTATTTATTATACCATTTGACACAGAATAACCAATCAACAGTTCCATGGTAAATGGAGGGCAGCATGAGGGAAAAATACATATGGGAAGCTCATATATTTTCCTCATAAAATCTCTGTAATGATGGATTTTATGCTCTTTTCTTATTGTATATACCTACAATGCATAAGCTGTATTTAAAGCAGTAATACTTTGTAATTCAAAACCTTTGAGTAAATGCTATTGCTTTAGCCCTCAAATATAGAATAAAAAGGACACTCATTTGTAGCTATTAGCCATTTTTAGTGATAAAATGAAAAGGGGGGCTGAAAAAAGGTAACCAGTTACTACGGATGTGTCAACAGCAATCAACGGGCTCTGAGAAAAGGTGAATGTAAGGTGCATCCAGGGAAGAATGAGTGATCCAGGTCTGGGAGACATAAACAAGTGCTTCTAATGAGTCTTGGGAAGTACCCAAAGTGGCCAGAGTTGAGTCAGGATTTATTCCACGAAGGCAAATTTTTATTTATCATTATAGTGGGAACAAATATTGGCTTGGCCCTAGCAGATGGGAACGAATTTCTCACAGGTTGGTGAATACTTTCTTTAGACCATAATTGGTTACAAACATTGTCTTTGGTCTTTTTTTTTAAAGATTTATTTATTTATTTGAGAGTCAGAGTTACAGAGAGAAGGAGAGACAGAGAGAAAGGTCTTCCAAACACTGGTTTACTCTCCAAATGGCTGCAATAGCTGGTGCTGCACCAATCCGAAGCCAGGAGCCAGAAGCTTCTTCTGGGTCTCTCACATGGGTGTAGGCCCAAGTGTTTGGGCTATCTTCTACTGCTTTCCCAGGCTATAGAAGAGAGCTGGATCAGAAGTGGAGCAGCTGGAATTTGAACAGGTGCCCATATGGATGCCAGTGCCACAGGCGGAGGCTTAACCTACTAAGCCACAGTGCCAGTCCCACAAACATTGATTTGAAAGAAGGCTACTGAAAAGGTTTCTGATTAATTTTAAGAAGGATATTTCTTGGAACAGGCAAGGGTTGTATGAAGCTGTTGTATCAAGGGCTGTTCCTGAGGGGCCAGGCCAAACCCAGGGGCCTGGGACTCCAGCCAGGTATCCTGCATGGGTCCAAGTGGCCCAAGGATTTGGGCCATCCTTTGCTACTTTCCCAGGTGCATTAGCGGGGAGCTGGATTGGAAGTAGAGCATTCAGAGCAGGAACTGGTACCTATATGAGATGCTGGTGTCATAGGCAATGCCTTAACATGCTATGCCACACTGCTGGCCCCTTCAGGCTTTTTCTTAACACTGTGTTCTTTCTACAATGACTTGTTGATCTTTTAGTTAAAATGAGCATCTAGGACTTGTGTGGTGATAATTGCTTGGGTTATCACAAAGACAGAGAAGCAACAATTTGAATGCAAAAGGTTGTCTATAGTTTCCTGGAAGAATAAAAGACATTGATGGTGTGAGTTCCTTTAATTCTCAATTAGAGAATCTGTTCTTAAAAATGACCCCAGATTGGGGCCGGCACTGTGGTGTAGTGGGTAAAGCTGCTGCCTGCAGTGCTGGCATCCCATTTGGGCACTGGTTCAAGTCCTGGCTGCTCCTCTTCCAATCCAGCTCTCTGCTATTGCCTGAGAAAGCAGAAGAAGATGGCCCAAGTTTGGGCCCCTGCACCCAAGGGAGACCTGGAAGAAGCTTTGGCTCCTGGCTTCGGATCATTGCAGCTCCAGCCATTGTGGCCAATTGGGGAGTGAATCAGCGAATGGAAGACCTCTCTCTCTCTCTCTCTCTCTCTCTCTCTCTCTCTCTTTCTCTCTGCCTCTCCTTCTGTCTCTCTGTAATTCTGAATTTAAAATAAATACATATTTTAAAAAAGGAGTTTGGATCAAACATTTAATCTACTGCTTCTATATTATTCCAACATGAAGACTAAAAGCATTGTAAATGAGAATTCCTACTGAAGGCTGTATGATTCTCCATTATTATTTCAAATGACTCTAATGTGTGAATGAAGCTAATATCTCCATATGAGAATAAGGCGACAGGTTGGCAAGAAATTGAAAGTGCTCACTAGTATCCTAGAGGGGAGGGAGTATGTGTGTGTGTGTGTGTGTGTGTGTGTGTGTGTGTGGTTTTTAAAAATATAATTGATTTATATTTATTTGAAAGGGAGACAGATCTCCCATCTGCTGGTTCACTCTCCAAATGTCCTAAGAGCCAGGGCTGCATCAGCCCAAGGCCAGAAGGTAAAAACTTAATGATATGGGTGGCAGGGACCCAACCACTTCATCTAACTCCTGCTGCTTCCCAAGGTAAGCAGGAAGCTGGAAATGGGAGTGGAGCCAGGACTTGAACCCTGGCACTCGATCAATGTACGGACATCCCAAGTAGGGTATTCAGTGATGTGCTACACACACTGTAATTTTGTCTTCTTTCTTTAAATGAATCACTTCTGAGGCAAAGAAGTCACATTGCACTTACGCACAGCCTCAAATGTTTAAAGCATTGAGAAAAGCGTCTTCAAGTCTTCTTAACCAAATACAGAGTAACATTCCAGTTTTGTTATTAAAAGATGATGAGTGATAAGATGGCTGCAGGGTTTTTGCATGAAACCACTTATAAATTATGCTAAACGTCTTATCTGCCTGCACAAACTTGTTTAGCTTTTGGTTGAAGAGACTCAACAGCAGATGAAAACTTTGCAAGCATTCTTAAAAATAAATCGGTTGGATTTCAATTCTTCTTCCTTCTCCTGACTTATTTCTGAAGCAAAAGTGAAGTTATTTTTAAGCAGACATTTTGACATTTTTGCCCTATACCTGCCTCGTGTACAGTGAGAGTTAAAGACAAACAACGTGGCACCTCTAATTGGGATTACTTGCAGAATCACAGGAGGGTGTTCCCTACTACATGTGCCAGCTGATGCTCAGGAACATCACAGTTTTACTGTAGAATAAATACAAACACATTGACTGGAAGTGTGATTTTTTTTTTCTTTTTCCACGGTGAGCTTTGTTGGTCAATCTTGTCTGAAAGAATGTTTTCCCTATTATGTGGAAAAAAGTTATAGGAAACAAGATAAAATCTAAACAACATAAATTAATTTTAATAGGGAAATCATTGAAATAAATCATGGTATATTGATACTGCATATTTTTATAACGCTGCTGAAATGTATGAATTAGATAAACTAGATAACACCATAGATTACAGGACAACATGTTGAAGTAAAAGAGAAAGTTATAGAACTATATATATATATATATATATATATACACTATTTACTGGGTAAGTGAACAGTGGACATCAGACATAAAAATGGTTGTTTCTGGGGCTGCCACTATGGCGTAGCACGTACAGCCACTGCCTGTAGCATCGGCATCTCATATAGGCACTGGTAATCTCATATGGGCACCAGTTTGTATTCTGGCTGCTCCACTTCCCATCCAGCTCCCTGCTAATGTGCCTGGACAAGCAGTGGAAGATGGTCCAAGTGCTTGGGCCCCTGCATCCACGTGGGAGACCAGAAAGAAGCTCCTGGCTGCTGTCTTTGATCTGGCTCAACCCTGGCTGGTGCAGTCATTTGGGGAGTGAACCAGCAGATGGAAGACCTCTCTCTCTGTGTCTCTCCCTCTCTCAACTGTAACTCTGCCTCTCAAATAAATAAATACATTCTTAAGAAAAAAAAGTTACTTCTGGCACAGGAGAAGGATATGGAATTTTGGGAGGAATTCAGGTCAAAAGGAACTAACTGTACCCTTATCTATAATGTATTAATTTTTTAAAAGAAGAATGCTTTAATTTACTTTTTGTATTATAAAGAATTACTTAAGGGCCTGACACTGTGGCGCAGCTGGTAAAGCCAGCCTCTCCAACACAAGCATCCCATAGGGGCACTGGTTCATGTTCCTGCTGCTCCACTTCTGATCCAGCTCCCTGCTAATGACCTGGGAAAGCAGCAGAAGATGGTCCAACCACTTGGGCCCCTGCACCCACATGGGAGACCTGGATGAAGCTCCTGGCTGACTTCAGCCTGGCCCCATGCCAGTCGTTGTGGCCATCTGCAGAGTGAACCAGTGGATAGAAGATCTCTATTCCTCCTTCCCTCTAACTCTGATTTTCAAATAACTAAACTTTAAACAAAAAGAATTACTTAAGGCAGGGTTGAGATAATGAATGAAAAATACTGTTAATTATACAGTGTTACGCTAACATAAGGCGTTAGGACGAAATAGACAAGTGAGAGTTTGCCTAGCAGTCAAAATGCATCATCTCTCATTGGAGTACCTGGGTTCAATCCTTGACTCTAGCTTCCTGCCAGTGCAGACCTGAGAGGCAGTGTGTTGATAGCCGAGTAACGGGGAGACCTGAATTGCATTCCTGTTTTCCAGCTTCACCCTCAGGTCCAGCTCCACCCTCAGGTCCAGCTCCTGATGTTACAGGAATTTGGAGAGTGAACCAGTGGATAAGAGCACACACACTCTCTTTCTCTGCCTATTAGATGCGAATTGGTATAAGGTTTGACCAACATTATCCCTAATTCTTATTTGATGCTAATATTTGAAGGAAATAATTTTAGAATTAGTAAGAACAAGAGGATGTTCTGGTTAACAAGATTTCTATTCAAACAAGGAATCAAAATATTGTTTATGATGGCTCTGGGATTGTGTCATTTAAAAAGAATGAAGCACAGAGGTCAGTTTTTAACTTACAACTATTATAAAGCATCCATCATTAGTTTCTGCCTGCCCAGGGGAACTTCCTTTGGAAACTGTTCATTATTACTACTTTGTATAACTCTGAAAGCATGCCAGCCACAACTGGCTACATCCATAACTCAGTGCTAAGACCAATCAAATACTCTCCTGGGAATTAAGAAAGACACAAAACCCATTAACAGGACAAAATGCTTAAACTGGCAGTCACATAGAAGGGTGACTAACTGATCAATGAGCATAACAAAAGAGAGTGTTTCAGCACCATTAGTCACCAGGGGAATGTACACAGTGAGATAACACTACCCAAATAAAGATACTACCCAAGTAAAGATACAAAGTCTTAAATGATAATATGGAGTGCTGGCAAGAATCTGCAGCAACTGGAACTTTAATTGTCTACGGGTAGAATACAAAAGTACAGCTTCTTTGGAAATTTATTTGGCAATAATCTACCAAATCTGAATACATACTTACCTTATCACTCAGCAGTTCTACCTTTAGAAAATAAAAACTTGAAAAAAAATGTATAAGAATATTTATTTATAGCTTTGTTTATAATATCTCTAAATTGGAAACAACCCAAAAGTCCATCAAAGGTGTAATGTAGTGTGCATAGCCTAGAATATAATAATCATTATATTTATAATATAATTTACAATATAATTATATGCAACAATAAGGATCATCTCCCAGGAATTAAAGTGTGTTATATGATTATATTTAAATTAAGTTTGAAAATAAGTAAAACAAATTTAAGTGGAGGAAATCAGAACAGTAGATATGTTTTAATATGTATATGTTATGAGAGGGGGTATAATGATTTATAATGATTTATCCAGGGCATGGATAATGTTCTGTGACTTGACCTGAGAGCAAGTAACATGGGTGTGTTCAGTTGGTAAAAATACATGGAGCTGTACACTTCACATCTGTCCAGTGTATGTGTTATTTAAAAAGTTCAGGGGCTGGCACTGTGGCACAGGAGGTTAATCCTCCGCCTGTGGAGCTAGCATCCCATATGGACACCAGTTCTAGTCCCGCCTGCCCCACTTCCAGTCCAGCTCTCTGCTATGGCCTGGGAAAGCAGTAAAAGATGGCCCAAGTCCTTGGGCCCCTGCACCTGTATGGGAGACCTGGAGGAAGCTCCTGGCTCTGGATCCGCCCTGCTCCAGCAGTCGCCACCATTTGGGGCGTGAACCAACGGAAGGAAGACCTTTCTCTCTGTCTCTCTCCCTCTTACTGTCTATAACTCTACCTGTCAAATAAATTTTAAAAAAAATTAAAAGGTTCATAAAATAAAATCCCTAACAGACACACACACAGAGAAAAGGCAGTTTATGTCAAATTATTTCAAGGGTGGCCCCTAAAAAGAGATTGTGTATGAGTTCCCACTTCTGAGGTTCCCAGAACCTCAGAAATAGTATAATTTCTCTCCTTCCAAAGAACTGGTTCCTAAGTTCTCTGTTTCATTCTCTGGATCCTTGAAATAAAAACTCCCAACACAGTAGCAGTTGGTGTTCTACTAAAACCTAATTTGAGTTGAAGGAAAATGTCTATATTATTTTTGTGATAAACAATAATTTATTAAAAGGCAAATACCTTAAATGCAAAGTGGAAGAAAACATTTTATTTCTGATATAAGCGATAGCCATCTCATTAAGCACATTGGATTATTTTGCTATAGAATGCTTGGTCCTTAGTTGTGCCAAATCAAAATAACATGGACAAGATTTGAGGATGAAAGAAAGAGAAAGCTTAATCTATCAGTAGATGAGAGGTAGCACACTCACACCTCCAAAACTATTGTCCTATGGAATGAGGGTGCTTTGGGATTTTTTTTTTTTTTTTTTTTTTTTGGGAAGGCAATGTGGACAGTGAGAGAGAGAGAGACAGAGAGAAAGGTCTTCCTTTTCTGTTGGTTCATCCCCCAGTGGCTGCTGTGGCTGGTGCGCTGTGACCTGTGACCGTGCTGATCAGAAGCCAGGAGCCAGGTGCCTCTCCTGGTCTCCCATGTGGGTGCAGGGCCCAGGGACTTGGGCCATCCTCCACTGCACTCCCTGGCCACAGCAGAGAGCTGGACTGGAAGAGGAGCAACCGGGACAGAATCTGGTGCCCCGACTGGGACTAGAACCCGGGATGCCAGTGCCACAGGCGGAGGATTAGCCTGTTGAGCCGCGGCACCGGCTGCTTTGGGATTTTTAAAAAAGGATTTATTTTATTTATTTGAAAGCCAGAGAGAGAGACAGACAGACATACAGACAGACAAAGAGAGCTTCCATCCACTGGTTCATTTCTCAAATTGCTACAACAGCTGGGGCTGGTCCTGGCTGAAGCCACTTGGGTCTTCATCCACAGATTTCCCAGAAACATTACCAGGGAGCTGGATCGGAAGCAGAGCAGTTGGGTCTTGAACTGTCAGTTCAATGTGGTATGCCAGTGACCTTGCAAGTGGCAGCTTAGCCCATGTGTCATAATGCTGGCCCCTCCTTTGAGATTTTTAAGGAGGCTACAAGAAAGAGAAGACAGTGGTAAAGGGGACAAAAGTCAGGGACAGTTGCACGTGGTCCTCTGGAAGACAAGAGGGGACTGGTTGGAGTCATGGTGGTATTTGCTCCAGTGACGTTACATGTCCTTCCTCCACGTGTGTTCCGCCAACCACTACCCTTGTGCCACACTGACGGGGCCACCAGAGACCCTCAAAACTGTGGGCCCAAATCACCTTCTTTCCTTCATGAGTAGTTTCTCTCGGGTATTTGTTATAGAGATGAAAAGCTGAATAATACACTTGTTCTTCTTTTGTGCAACTAACTTGTCATTGGGGTGAGAGTTAGGGCACAGCACGGTAAGTGGCGGCCTGGGATATCTGCATCCCCTATTGGAGTGCTGGTTTGAGTCCCAGCTTCTCCATTTCTTTTCTTTTCTTTTTTAAGATTTATTTATTTATTTATTTGAAAGTCAGAGTTACACAGAGAGAGAAGGAGAGGCAGAGAGAGAGAGAGAAGAAAGGTCTTCCATATGCTGGTTCACTCTCCAATCCGCCTCAATGGCTGGAGCTGTTCCGATCCAAAGCCAGGAGCTTCTTCTGGGTCTCCCCCGTGGGCGCAGGAACCCAAGGGTTTGGACCACTTTCTACTGCTTTCCCAGGCCACAGCAGAGAGCTGGATTGAAAGTGGAGCAGCTGGGACTCGAACCAGTGTCCATGTGCGATGTTGGTACTGCAGGTGGCGGCCTAACCTGCTATGCCACAGTGTTGGCCCTATCTTCTCCATTTCTGATGCAGCTTCTTGCTGATACACCCTGGTGGGCAGAAGATGATAGCTCAAATGCTTGTTCCCCTGCCACCCATGTGGTGGACCTGGATAATATATATATATATATATACATATATATATATATATATAAATATATTTTAAAAGGGGAAAAAGATAATTGTTATCATCATCTCTGGACCTAAAGAGGCTCCTTCCGCAAAGAGATGTGTGTGAAGCTCTTTATGTTGTGGATTGTCAAACTATCAACTGTTCATGGTGGTCAGATCCTATCAAGGGCCCTCCACCAGGTTACTTGGATGCCATTAACAAAACAGCACAGACTGGGAGGCTTCAACCACACAAACACATCACCTTCCAGTGTGAGAGCTGAAGCTTGACGGCCAGGGGCTGGCAGGGCCACCTCCTTAGGAAGCCTCTCTCCTAGGCCTGCAGATGGTCACTGTCTCCCGGGTCCGTGTGCACCTTCATCCCCTTTTCCTGTGACACCAGCTGTATTTGATTAGCACTAGCACCCATCAAGATGACCTCATGTTAACTTCAATACCTCTCCAGAGACACCCCCCCCCCATCTCCATTGCCATCCATATTCCGAGGTACTGGCAGTGGGATTTCAACATGTGAATTTGGCTGGGGGAGTGGGGAGAGACAAAATTCAACCCACAATACTCCCCAAGGACTGAACTAGCAAATGTTGAACCATTCCTCTCAGAGGAAATACAGGTTAGGATCCAGCAGGTTTCTGGTCATGACTCTTTTGTGAAATGATCAGTGCATAATTCTGGTTTCTGTGTGTGGCTGTTGGAAGACCCGGCATTCAGTATGTACTAAATTCATTAACACTGGACTCACAGCCAACAGCCGCATGACTCACAGCTGATGGAAGCGTCTCTCACACGTGGGATTTTCTCCACACGACACATCACAGCCTTCTCGCACTTGGGAGCACCAGATGGCACTTCAGCATCTATGTGAGCCAGCAACAAAAAGCAGAAACACATGAAAATTGGTGCTAAACCATACCATGCAAAGGACATGCGCTAACAGCGTGAGAGCTGAAACAGGAGGCCGAGTGCAGCCTGGGAAAGGACACAGAGCACTTCTTCAAGTTTTGGCCACTCTGCGTGTGCACGTGTCTGCAGATGATGGCGAAAATCCTGCCGGTACTGGTTTGGGGTTAGAAATGAATTTTAGCCAGGGGACCAGTTCTTAAACACGGAATCCAGGAGTAATGAGGCTTGATGACGTATTCTGTTTCAACTGAAGTGACAAACGGCTAAGCCTGACACCAAAAAATAGGAAGCAGACGCTCAAGAGCTATTCTCTGAGGCCCTGCAAGCCAGCACACCTGTGCCCCTTTTCGCCTGTGACTGAGAGCAGTGTCCTTACTCCTCGCCAAGGGCAGCCCTTCCACATGCCCCAGGTTCCAACCCTTCTCACTTCCTTGGAATGTCTTTCAGACAAATCCCACCTTCCGCTCTTGAATTATTACATTTCCATCTGTATTGAGTTTTTTCCCATCCTCATACAAAAATGCCATTAATGTCTCCTACCTCTAAAAAATGTAGGGGCTGGCGTGTGGCTCAGTGAGTTAAAGCTCCAGCCTGTTGCGCTGGCATCCCATATGAGCGCTGGTTCAAGCCCTGGCTGCTCTACTTTGGATCCTGCTCTTTGTCATGACCTGGGAAAGCAGTAGAAGATGGCCCAAGTCCTTGGGCCCCTGCACCCACGTGGGAGACCAAGAAGAAGCTCCTGGCTCCTGGCTTTGGATCAGCTCTGGCCACTGCGGTCATCTGGGGGAGTGAATCAGCGATGGAAGAACTCTCTCTGTTTCTCTCTCTCTCTCTCTCTCTCTCTCTCTCTCTCTCCCTCTCCGTAATTCTTTCAAATAAAGGCAATAAATCTTTAAAAAAAGTGTATCAAGGACGTCCAAGATGGTCACCGTAACTTCAGCTACGCTGGGATATGAAAACAACAAAAGAAGGAGCATGTTTCCAGGGGTCTGAGTGATGGAAATTTTTCAGTGAAGAAGTGGAAAAGCAACAAAAACTCTGTGGGGCACTTGGAAAGAAGACCGAGACAGGGCTGCAGCCAGCGGCACAGTGCAGCCGGCTGCCAGCTGCGAGCCACCATCTTACCACATCAAGGTGGGAAGAAACTGCTGCGCACCGTGCTGCTTAGAGTTTTAGCTGAGAGGGAATTTCACGGTCACGCCCTGACTTTTACTTCAGCCGGGGGAGCTGACTGGGGTCTAAGCAATTGCTGGGCTTGGAGGAGGGAAGCCGCCTTGCTTCCCCTCCCTAATGCCCACAGAGCATCAAACCACAGCTGGGACTCATGCAGTCAGAAGGAGATGCGAGCTGCTTAGAGAGAGGGAAGAGGAGTCTGCAGCAACTGTGTCACTGCTGATATTGCCTCAGGTAGAATTTTGACCACACTGACTTTGCGTCTGGCCTGGAGCCATAGCGGGGCTGGGGGGCATGGTGCTCACCTAACCCTGTGAAGAGAGAGCACATTGCCTGCTTCCCATACTCCTCCAACAAGGGCTCCTGGCAACAAGCAGGGAGCAGGTGCCATCATGATAAGGCAAGAGCAGGCAGTCTTGGCTCCTGCACTAAAAATAGAGGATTATTTCTGAGAGGTAAGCCATGGTCCCTACTGACTTTGAGTTGGCGTAGAAGGTTGGCAGGGGGCGGGGTGCCCACTTCAACGGGTGAGGTGCTCCCCTCCTCTAACTCCATCTTGAGCCACCATACTCACATTGTCTAGGTGTAACACTGACAGCCATCAGGCTCTGGGAATGCCTTGACTCTCTCTGTGGATGGAACAGGCTCAAACAGGGCTCAGAGTGGACCCCCCCTTACTCCCTGTGACTAAGGGAGCAGACGCTTGGTACAGTTCATGCCCCTGTGTGGGTGGGGTGTGTAGTCACTGTTGGGTTGCCTTGGGCACAGATAACCTTGGCAGAAAGCAGGTGAGGCAGTAATCACACCAACTGATGTGATCATACCCTCCACCCTGCTGACAACAGAGATCTACCATGCCCAACTTGGGTGTCACCCTGGACTCTGTACCACTCCTGTGCACAGACTGGAGCTCTCTGGCCCCATCAGCACACATCTTTGAATATTTACTGGAGAGGCAGATACTCCACCAAGCCACAAAGGCATATTTCAAAGATAAAAGCCATCAGAGGAGAAAACCAAAAAGTGGTTTCATAAATGCTTAAAAATAAATATAGAAATAAAGAAACATGAACAAAGAAGACAGTATGATTCCCCCAAAGGAATACAACACTTTACTATTATAATGTGAAGACAAAGAGATTGATGAAAAGCCTGTAAGGGAATTCAAAAGAATAATCATATGATTACACAAAAAAGGGAAGAAAATTCATGAGTTAAAGAAATCCATACATGACATGGATGAAAAATTTTGCTGAGAGACAAAGATATTGAAGAGAAATTAATCTGAAATATTATAAATGAAGTATTCAATATGTCACATAAAAACACAGTGGAAAACCTTAACAACAGACTTGGTGAGGCAGAAGAAAGAATATCCAAGCTAAAAGACAAATCTTTGGAAATATCTCAGTCAAAACCAAAAAAAAAAAAAAATTTAGAAAAACTGAAAATAGTGTTCATGTCTTAGGATTTCCTGTAGGGGTGCAAAGAGAATGGATTAGAAGGGCTATTCAGTGAAATAATAGAAAGCTTCCCTAATTTGAAGGAAGAAAAGGACGTCCAATTCAGGAAGCACATAGAACTCCTAATAAACTTGACCATAAATGATCATTATAGTCAAGCTTTCAACACTAAAATGTAAGTAAAAGACTATAAAATATGCATGAGAGAAACGCCAGATTATCTTGAGAAGATCTCCAATTAGACTGACAGTTGACTTCTCATCAGAAACCCTATTGGCTAGGAGAGAATGGAGAGACAGTTCAAATATTAAAAGAAAAAAACTGTTAATCCAGAATACTGTACCATGCAAAGCTCTCATTTATAAATGAAGGTAAAATAAAGACCTTCCAAAACAAACAGAAATGGAAGGAATTTGTCACCAGTTGTTCAGCCTTAGAAATGATACTTAAGGATGTGCTACACACAGAAACAGAGAAAGGTAGTAATTATTATGAAAGATTTTAAAGACCATCCAAAACAAACAGAAACTGAATTTGCCACCACTTGTCCAGCTTTACAAATGATGGTTAAGGGTGTGTTACACACAGAAATAGAAAACAGCAGTTATCATTATGAAATAATGTGAAGGCAGAAAATCTCTTGTAAAAGTAAAAAGCAAATCCAAAGAGATCAATACAAATGAATATGAAAAACAGCAGGATCAAGTCATTACTTATCAATAATAACCTTGAATGTAAATGGCCTACATTCTCCAATTGAAAGATATAGACTACCTGAATACATTAAAAACAAGAGCCATCTATTTGCTGCCTATAAGCAACACACCCCACCAACAAAGATATACACAGACTGAAGATGAAAGGATGAAAAAAGGTATTCCATGATAACAGAATGCAAAATTGAGCAGGCATAGCCATCCTAATATCAGAAAAATAGACTTTAACACAGAAACTGATAACAGAGACAAAGAAGGGCATTATGTAATGATTAAGGGATAAACTCAACAAGAAGACATGTCTATAGTAAATGTATATACACCCAATGATAGGGCAAGTGGATATTTAAAACAAATGTTAATGGAGCTAAAGGGAGATATAGACTACAATACAATAATAATGGGGGACATCAACACTCAATTTTCATCAATGAGCAGATAACTAGACAAAAAAATCAACAAAGAAACAACAGAGCTTATCTACCCTATAAACCAAATGGACTTAATTGATATTTACATAACATTTCATCTCACAGCTGGAGAATACACATTATTTTCATCAGTGCATGGAACAGCCATGGTGCAAGTCTCAACAAATACAAAAAATTGAAATCATACCATGCATCTTTTCTGACCACAGTGGAATGAAGTTGGGAACTAATTAAAGAAACTCTAGAAAATACACATGGAGAATGAACAACATGCTCCTGAATGAACAATGGGCCACAGTAGAAGCCAAAATTTCCTGGGAATGAATGAAGATGACAACACAACATATCAAAACTTATGGGATAAAGCAAAAACAGTGTTAAGAGTGAAGTTTATAGAAATTAGTGCCTACATCAAGAAATTGGAAAGGCATCATATAAATTATCTAACAATGCATCTCAAGGACCTAGAAAAACAAGAACAAACCAAACCCCAAATTAGTAGAGGAAAGAAATAATTAAAATTAGAGAAGAAATAAGAAAATTGAAACCAAGGGAAGATACAAAATGTCAGGGAAGTGAAGAGCTTGTTTCTTGAAAAAATAAACAAAATTAATACACCATTGGTCCAACCAACCCAAAAAAAGGTGGGGAGGAGACTCAAATTAATAAAGTCAGAGATGAAAGAGGAGATGTAACAACACATACCATAGAAACAAAAAGAATCATCAGGAATTACTACAAAGGGCTCTATGCCAACAAATTAGAAAACCCAGAAGAAATGGATAGATTTCAGAACACATGCAATCTCCCAAAATTGAGTCATGAAAGCATAAAAAAACTTAAATAGACCAATAACCAAGACAGAAATTGAATCAGTAATAAACACATTCCCAATAAAGAAAAGCCCAGGACTGGATGGCTTCAATGCTGAAACGTACCAAACTTTTTTAAAAAATATTTTATTTATTTAGTTGAGAGGTAAAGTTACAGACAGTGAGAGAGAGAGAGAGCGAGCGAGAGAGAGAAAGGTCTTCCCTCCACTGATTCATTTCCCAAATGGCCACAATGGTCAGAACTGGGCTGATTTGAAGCCGGAAACCAGGAGGTTTCTCTGGGTCTCCCATGTGGGTGCAGGGGTCCAAGTACTTGGGCCATCCTCCACTGCTTTCCTAGGCCAAAGCAGAAATTTGGATTGGAAGAGAAGCAGCTTGAATACGAACCTGCATCTATATGGGATACCAGTGCTGCAGGTGGAGGCTTAACCTACTACACCAAAGCACTGGCTCTCTACCAAACTTTTAAAGAACTAATTAAATTCTTATCAAACTATTCAAAACTACTGAAAGGGAGGACATCCTCCCAAACTCCTATTAGGCCAATATCACCTTGATTCCAGAATCAGAAAAAGATACAGCAAAGAAAGAGAACTATAGTCCAATATCCCTGATGAACATAGATGCAAAAAATCTTCAACAAAATACTAGCTAATCCAATCCAATGACATATCCAAAAGATCATTCACCTGGATCAAGTCAGATTTATCTTTGGCATGCAGGGATGATACAACATATGCAAATCAGTAAATATGATACATCACAATAACAAATTAAAGAATAAAAACCATATGATTATATCAACAGATGCAGATAAAGCAGTTGATAAAATACAGCATCCCCCTGTCGTGATAAAATCCTTAAGCACACTAGGTATAGAAGGAATATTCCTCAACACAATCAAGGCAATATATGACAAACCTACAGTCTCACTACATAGGGAAATTTGGGAAGCATTTCCACTAAGATCTAGAACCAGCCAAGGTTGTCCACTCTCACCATTGCTATTCTTTTTTTTAAAAGATTTATTTTATTTATTTGAAAATCAGAGTTACAGAGAGAGGTAGAGATAGAGAGAGAGGTCTTCCATCCGCTGGTTCACTCCCCAGATGGCCGCAATGGCCGGAGCTGCACCGATCCGAAGCCAGGAGCCTGGAGCTTCTTCCAGGTCTCCCACGCAGGTGCGTGGTGATTTGTCTCTCTGCCTTTCAAGTAAATTAAAAAATTTAAAAAGAAAAGCAATTTGACACCACAGATTGAAGTGGTTACTATCTGCAAAGGAATGCTTCATCCCTTGGAAGCCTCACATCTCCAGCCTGATGGATCACAACTCTCTTAGGAGAGGCATAGGCTCGTTCCACGGACATGAAGGACTTCGGATTGGGACAAAGCCTGGAACTGAAGACAACGAATCAAGAGTGGTGGGACTCAAATGTGAGCATGCAGATATGGGATGCAGCTGTCCCAAGCAGTGTCTTAGCAACTATGCCAAACGTCCACCCATGGTGCAAGGCCCTAACACGGACCTTTGTCCTTCTGAAGGGCAGTAGTGATGCAGAGGGAGTGGAGACATAGAGAAGAGAGGACTGAACGGGGAACAGAGTCACACCAAGCTTTGAAATTGGGGCACGATCTTTATATTCTTTATCATTAAATCTATATTTCTGTTCCTTAAAGGATATAGCACTATTTCATCATTTAAAAGGCTACTATTTTCCACTACAAGTAGTTTCTGAAACTCTTATTATTTATTATTTTTTTAATTATTTCAGAGAGAGAGAGAACACAAGCTCCCAACTATTGGTTCACTCCCCCAGTGCCCATTATAGCCAGTGGTGGGCCAGGCCAAAACCAGGAGCTGGGAATTTAATTGAGGTCTCCCATGTAGGTGGGCAGGGGCCCATTACTTCTGCCATAAACTCCTCCTCCCAGGGTGTGTGTTAGCAAGAAGCTGTTCTTCACAGTAGAGTAAGGAACCCAATTCAGACAATATGGGTTTTAGGTGTCCCACACAACATCTTTAACAGCTACACCAAATACCTACTCCTATTTTTCTTTAAGTGGTTTACAATTTTCTTCCTTTTTTTTTTAAGAGAGAGAGAGAGAGAGAAAGAGAGAGAGAGAGAGAGAGAGAGAGGTCTTCTATCTGCTGGTCCATTCCCCAGCTGGGACAATCCAAAGCCAGTAGCTAGGAGCTTTTTCTAGGTCTCCCATGTGGGTGCAGGGGCCCAAGCATTTGGGCCATCTTCCACTGTTTTTCCAGGCCACAGCAGAGAGCTAAATCAGAAGAGGAGCAGCTGGGACTTGAACCAGCGCCCCTATGGAATGCCTGCATTGCAGGCAGAGGCTTAGCCTACTACACCACAGAGCTAGCTCTTTAAATCGTTTTGCTATGAACTTTAAAAAATATTCCTGCATTGTGTTATTTACCATGATACTTATTTTATTTTCATTTATCTGAAAGGCAGAGTAAAAGAGAGAAGGAGATCTTCCATCCACTAATTCACTCCTCAAATAGCCACAAAGGCAGGGCTTGCCCAGGCTGAACCCAGGAGTCTGGTACTCCATCAAGGTCTCCCATGTGGGTGGCAAGAACCCAAGTACTTGGACCATCATCTGCTGCTCTCCCAGCTGCTTTAGCAGGAAGCTAGAGCAGAAGTGGAGTAGTGGGGCTTAAACTGGCACTCCAACATGGGATACTGTGTCACAAACAGTGCCTTAACCCACTGTGCCACAAGGTGTTAATTATTTTTCACCCAGAATGTGATACATTGCTTCTTCTACTCAATTCTACCTTTACTGTAATGTTTTATTAGATCTAGTTGGGACTATGTTAAGTTAATGCCTTAGCACTGCAAACATTTGAATTCTTCAAAAGATACTTGAAGCTAAACTAAGAAAAAAATCAGAATGATATCTTAATGGGAATTTCTGACTATATCACAACAGTGTAAATAATAATGCCAAAAATCTTAGCTAGCTTTAAAAATGTATTGATGCATTTGAGAGAGGGAGAGAGAGAGAAAAAGACAGACATTATTATGAAAAATTATTATGAAAAATTTTGCATGGATTTCCATTTTTAACATCAAAATAAACTTATTCTTTACACATAGTTGGGAGGCAGAGACAGAGAGATGGAGGGAGGGAGAGAGACAGCAAGCAAGTAAGTGCTCTTACCTGCTGGTTCTCTACCCAGATGCCTCCCATGACTTGGATGAAGTCAGGAGCCAGGAACTCAATCCAGGTCTCCCACGTAGGGTGGCAGGAAGCCAATTTCTTGAGTTTTCACTGCTGCTTCTCAGCATCTGCATTAGCAGGAAGTCAGGAACCAGAGCTGGAAACAAAGTGCAAGCCCTCGGATATGGGACGTGGGCATGTTAACTGCTTGGCCAAACTCCCACCCCTGAATCTATCTTTTAATTTCACTTTTTTTTCATGAACTATTTTCCATACTCTCATATTGTATTTCAATGTTTATCTAAAATTCAAATTGATGGTACATCTATCTATATCTATTTCTATGTGTGTCTCTCTAGACAGAGATATTGCTAATATGTTTTCTCTAAATACGACAATCCTGCCCTAGACACGACCTATCAGTTTCACCTTGCACTGAGGGATACAACTAGCTTGCAGTAAATGTGCTCATTAGTAAAGATGAACATTTGTCATCTGTTAATAGAAATTGCATTTTAGGAGCATTCAGTGGCTTTCAGTCCACACTTTTGGGATGTCAAAATTGGGACCCAAAGCACAAGTCCCTGTCTCCACGTCAAAGGGACAAACCTGTTGAAGTGACGGCTTCCATTCAGCTACACAAAGAAGCCTGGTTTCCAGGACACCTGCCTCAGAATTCATTCCTTCCCCAATTTTCCCATCATCTCTTCATCACCTGCTTCGTTTGAGATCTCAGATACTGACTGACTTTGCTTATGGAAATGGGCTCCCAGCATATTCCCAAGCAGCCCGCCCGTGGCCTCCTGCCATCCCTTCCCTCAGCACAGTCCTCTCCATTCCCCCCAGCTCCAATCCTGCCCTCATACTGCCTTATGTGCCCTTTCAGAATGTTGCATCTCCCCGCAGATGGAAGCACCAGAAAGGGGTCTGCCCTCGAGCTCACGGCCAGGCTTTGGCGTACTCCTGGTTGAACATCAGTCATTTCACAGAACGACATCAGACAAGGCCAGGATCAAATGCAGCCCAATCATGTCTTTTTTTTTTTTTTGACAGGCAGAGTGGACAGTGAGAGAGAGAGAGACAGAGAGAAAGATCTTCTTTTTCATTTGGTTCACCCCCCCATGGCCACTGTGGCCAGCATGCTGCGCACTGTGCTGATCTGATCTCAGGAGCCAGGTGCTTCTCCTGGTCTTCCATGCAGGTGCAGGGCCCAAGCACTTGGGCCATCCTCCACTGCACTCCCGGGCCACAGCAGAGAGTTGGACTGGAAGAGGAGCAACCGGGACAGACTCCGGCGCCCTGACCGGGAGTAGAACCTGGTGTGCCAACGCCGCACGTGGAAGATTAGCCTAGTGAGCCGCGGTGCCGGTGGCAATCATGTCTTAACACACACCAGATGTCAACAGTGCTATATCCACCAAAACAACCATTCACCCCATCCCACTAATATGACCAACAGCTGCTTCCACACCAATTTCAGCTTCATTCTAACCTCCCCTCATTGCAACTAAGAGCCATTAAAACACCTGTTCTGGTTTGGTTATGGTTTGGGTGGGTCCCCCAATCATTCATGTGCAGGAAGCTCGGTCCTCAGTGTGTGGGTGTTGAGATGGTGGAACCCACAAGAGGTGGGGCCTGGTGTGAGGTAGCTAGGTCATGGGGGCTCCACTTGAAGTAGGGATTAAAGCAGAACTCGTGGGGTGAGCTGGTTTTTGCAAGAGCACAGCAGGTTGTCATAAGGCTGAGCCCCCTAATGTAAGCCTCTTTAGAATGTACTCAGCCTCAGGTGTTTTGTTTTAGTAGCAGTAAACGGATTAAATCAACACCTGGGTATAGAATCAACCCTGCTTTCTGAGAGCCTCCTGTCCAGAGCCAAGCCCCACTTCCTTAAACTCTTCCAAAATCACCTAACAAGAGCCCATTCCTACAGTCAAGTTTTCAAACACCCGTGGCTACCGCCCCACAGACCATGGTCTGTAGCATCTCCTGTTGCTAGGAGAAACAAACACAGCTGTTCAACTGTGAGGGCGTTTCTGGCGGTCTTTGGCAGAAGGGCGACCCATGATTCAGTGTCAGTCATCTTCACGGCCATTCTGAGGGCTGAGCCAAAGAGACAGGCATTCTGGGAAGCTGTAGCTGTGTTAACTACCAGTATTGACAGATGTGGCTCTTGCCTCAACAGAAGTCTTTAGTTGGGCTTCAAGGCACAGCAGTGGTGTTCTCAACAATCAGAGGTCAGCACGGAAGAATCTATCACCCTCGAATCTTTGATCCAGGGCCACTTGGCCACTGGGCATTACCCCGACTCTCCATGCTGCCGATTTCACTATCATTGGGTGGGGCAAATAAATCTGGAAGAACTAAACCTGCAAGAGGACATCCAACATTCTTTGCCTTTCTGTAGGTAATTACTCAATTGACTGTCAGTAATGAAAGAGTATTAGTCTTGGCACCCAATCCTCTGGGTACAGGGGCAGCAGTGTTATAGAAGTTCAGGTGGGGGCGGGAGCTGTGTTGTAGCAGGTAAAGCCACTGCCTGCAGTACTGACATCACATATGGGTACCAGTTTGAGTCCTGGCTGCTCCACTTGTGATCCAGCTCTCTGCTATGGCCTGGGAAAGTAGTAGAAGATGGCCCAAGTCTTTGGGCCCCTGCACCCATGTGGGAAACCCAGAAGAAGCTCCTGGCTTTGGCCTGGCCCAGTCCTGGTTGTTTTGTGGCCATTTGGGGAATGAACCAGCAAATGGAAGACTTTTCTCTCTGCCTCTGTTTCTCTGAAACTCTGCCGTTCAAATAAATAAATAAATATTTTAAAATAAAAAAAGTTTAGGTGGCAAGAGTCCCTGTTCAGCTTCAAACATTCACCAAAGTCCAGAACTTTTACTGTGTAGAAAAGATAGTCTCCAAAAAAAAAGTCTTACTTTGTCAGGTCTTCCAGGGAAGCAGCTGTGACTATCCAACCATATACTTAACAAAATGTGTGAGCCCATACCTAGCAATACTGGTCAGATTCTATTTAAAATTTTTTTTAAATATTTATTTATTTGAGAGACAGAGTTACAAAGAGAAGGAGAGACAGAGAGATAGCTCTTCCACCCGCTGGTTCGCTCCCCAAATGGCCACAAGAACCAGGACTAGGCCAGGCCAAAACCAGGAGTCAGGAGCTTCTCCCACTTGGCTATTAGCTGGATTGGCAAATGAGCAGCCAGGACACGAACCAGCACCCATATGGGATGTGGTGGCTTAACCCGCTATGCCACAATGCCAGTCTCCCACAGTAATTTTTAAAAAAATGTTATCTGGGGGCCAGCACTGTGGCATGGTAGGTTAAGCCCTGCCTGTGGCGCTGGCATTATATGTGGGTGCTGGTTCATGTCCCAGCCACTCCTCTTCCAATCCAGTTCTCTGCTAATGGCCTGGGAAAGCAGTGGAGGATGGCCCAAGTGCTTGGGCCTCTGCACCCAAGTGGGAGACCCAGAAGCAGCTCCTGGCTCCTGGCTCCTGGCTCCTGGCTTTGGATCGGCCCAGTCCTAGTTCTGTGGCCATTTGGGAAATGAATCAGAAGATGGAAGATTCTCTCTCTCTCTCTCTCTCTCTCTGTTATTCTGAGTTTCAAAATAAATAAAGAAATTTAAAACATAAGTAAGTGAAAGTTACTGTAGGCTGTTGTCTTGTGCCTGCCCAAGTTGAGAACAGAGCCCTCAGTCTCTACGAGCAGACACACTTTCTTGGATTACTTTTAAGACAATGCCACCACTCCATATGTTGGGAAACAGCTTCCAGCCCTTTTGTTGCTGACAGCAGAGTCTATGTCCCTTGACCCAGGGAAGCTGGATGGTCTCCCATTTTCCCATCCATGCCCCTTGCCACTGTTCCTACCAACCTGGTTCACCTCTCTTCTGGTCCAGACTCACCATAGCTACCCAGAGGCAGTACTCATCTTTCCTCCATTCTCTGAAGTCTGCCATTTACTTGGTTCTCATCTGCCTTCCTACCCAATTGACATTTCCTTACCTTTACCAGTTTCTCTGCCAGAGATCACTACTGTTTCGTCCGAGTTCTCCAGTGTGGGTAATTTTCGGTTCTCACAGCTTTCTGGGCAGCCAGAGCTGAGCTGATCCAAAGTCAGGAGCCAGGAGCTTCTTGTTGGTCTTCCACACGGGTGTAGGGACCCAAGGACTTTGGGCCATCTTCTACTGCTTTCCCAGGCTATAGCAGAGAGCTGGATCGGAAGTAGAGCAGCCGGGACTCGAACCAGCACCCATATGCGAAGCCGGCACTGCAGGCTGGGGCTTTAACTCACTGTGCCACTGTGCCAGCTCCATATTCACTCCATTAAAAAAAAAGTCTTCTTTCTCTCTTTCCCTGCCATCCTTCCTATTACTCCTTTCTCAGCACTGCTTTGTTTTGTTAATTACTCTCATTAACTGGTTCACACAAGGACAATTTCCCAAAGAGCTGATTTCTGCATCCTGCAGAAACTATATTATTCGTGCATTTGAAAGGACAATTTAAACTCCATGTGATCAAATCATTTCTGTGTCAGTTTTGTCATTTAGTCCTCAGAATGAGAAAGAGGTAGAAACCCCTTCACAGGCCCAGCCATCAGGGGTGGTTATCTGTCTTTGTTACCCCCAGGAAGGTGTGAAACAGCACATGAGGCTGGAGGTCCCCCCACTCAGAGGCTGTGTGCATCCCTGCTCAGAGAATGCCATACACTTTCTGGCATCTCTGAGGTCAGCCTTCTAGCAAGTCTTGTTTTGCTTGGGATTTTATTTCCAGAACGTTTAAACACTATGTCTCAGAGACAAAACCCCTAATCACAGAAGTCACAAAGTCTAAGGGATTTCTCCAGCAATCATTCCTCGTGGCCATGGGTGACCTGCCTTCCACCAGCATGGGCAACTTGGAGTCCACTGTTGAGCTAACACTTAGAAAATAAAACCCACATGATTTTCAAGTCCAAGGTGAGAAGAGGGCACTTCCTGTACCTTGATGAAACACTTTGTTCCCTCTGCAGAGTGGCTATGGCTCACACGTGTCACTCATGTTGGAACAGTGGGCCAGTGAGAGTATCACATGCTAGCACAGTGTCAGACAATGGGCTAGTTATCTCATTCAGCTGATGTGGTGCTGGAATTTCCTGAACTGAAACACAGCACAATTGAGAACCAGAAGGGAGAGACCCTGGGCTGTCTGACTTAGGGCATCAGCTTCAGCTAATTCGACACCCACCCAAGCCCTATCCTCTAGCTCCTTTTCTTAGATGTGAGGTGATAATCAGAATTGCTAACAGCTACATTGCACTAGGACCTCATTGAAGGGTTTTGATCTTTTAGTCTTCACACAATACTAGGAGGTAGACTCTCTCTTTTTCAGGTAAGGCCCCTGTTATGGTAGGGCAATCTGCCACTTGCAACACTGGCATCCTGTACCAGAGCACTAGTTCAAGTCTCAGCTGCTCCACTTTTGACACAGATTCTGCTAATGTGCCTCCTGCTAATGAGCAGTAGAAGATGGCCCAAGTACTTGGGTCCCTGCCACCTACATGGGAGATCTGGATGGTATTCCTGGCTCCTGGCTTCAGAGTTAACTTCTGTTTAAACAAAACACATCATGCCTGCCTAATGGAGGATAGACAGAACTCTGTGTTCTAATTAAATGAGAAGTATGAATTATAATCACATATATCCAAGGAACCCAATACAGTTAATGCTTTGATTAGGGGTTGCTTGAAGATAAATTCATATCCTTCCTACCTCTCCCCACCCTATACAAGACAAGCATCATCAAGTAGACTTTCAGTTTTAGGATTGACAAGACGTATAAAGGGAAATATTGGTGGGAATTGAACTGATTTGCTTCTCAGAGCTCTGGGAGTGTTGAGAAATTGGAGGTGCCAGGAATCTCAGACGGCAGGAAAGAGGTGTGTGTGTGTAGGAGTTGGGGTGGGCAAAGGTCGGAGAACTGCTGGAAAGTCTTTGTGAACAACTAGACTCCCAGGTTGCCAGCCAGATATACTCCCATGGGTCAGGCCCCATCTGTCCCTAACACTGACAGCAGAGAGGATGCTTTGGGGGGATTGGGGAGAGCCAGGATGAGATGACAGATTTAAAACAAGGGAATTGCTGTGTTCTGAAAGGTAAAACCCCCACCCCTTCCCCTATGTGTTTCAGAATAGCAATAACTAGGCTTCTATTCACAGGCAGGAGATGACAGGCTCAGAAAACAAAGCCTCTGGACACTGGCTTTGGAAGTTTCTTAAGAAAAAAACAGCTGGTCTCCTGGTCCAGACTGAAGACAAGCGAAGGACAAGCACACTGCTTGAACATCCACCTGGATATATAGGGGCGGTAATGAAAACCACTGAAGGTGGGATTAACAAGAATTTGTGAAAAAGCTGTATTAGAAAGATGGGTTAGGAGAAAGTGAAGGAGTGTAAGTCCTCTTCTGCCACAATAACAGGTAGTTTAATTTGTAAAATTGATGAATAGAGAGCAACATTTGCATACTGTTTAGAAATAGGAGAGTAATTCCTAGGAGAAACATGAAACTTAGAAATAATTATGTCCAAGGAGGCAGAACAAGATGTTCTGCCTGTTTTGTTTTGTTTTGTTTTGCCTGTTTGTTACTTGGCTTTAACGATTATCCAAGCCCTTAAAAACTCTGTACTGGTATTTCTTCAAAGGAAGTCACAGGATATGCAGTTAGTGGAAATTAGATTATTTCTTTTCAATTAATAATTTAGGATGTCCATGTCTTAGTGTCATGAAGTATACAGATAAAATAACCCTGTTCCCTACAAAAAGGAACTAGCTCGCCCTCTGTAAGGATACTTCCCATACAGGAGCTAACTCTGTAATGCAAACAGAGATTTCCAGGAAGGAAATCGCATGAAGACATTGGATTCCAGAGAAGGGAAGTGGGAGGGCCATCTTTCTGTAGATGCGTCACTCTCTCAATTAGCCTGGATATCTTTGCTGTAAATGCTGTTACCTACCTGGAAATTCAAAAGCAAATGTGTCATGACTGAAGCATGCTGTAGAGCTGTAGTCTGAGGAGATAACGTGAAAACTGTGGGATGCATTGCAAACAAAAAAATCTTTGTAAGCCTTCAATAAATACAGCATTTCCTCATTAACTGTACAGGGTCAAAATAATTTTTTTTTTGACAGGCAGAGTGGACAGTGAGAGAAAGAGACAGAGAGAAAGGTCTTCCTTTGCCATTGGTTCACCCCCCAGTGGTCGCTATGGCTGGCACCGTGCTGATCTGAAGCCAGAAGCCAGGTGCTTCTCCTGGTCTCCCATGTGGGTGCAGAGCCCAAGGACTTGGCCATCCTCCACTGCCCTCCCGGGCCACAGCAGAGAGCTGGCCTGGAAGAGGGGCAACCGGGACAGAATCTGGCGCCCCAACCAGGACTAGAACCGGGGATGCTGGAGCCACAGGTGGAGGATTAGCCTATTAAGCTGCGGCGCCGGCCTAAAAGAATTTTTAAAGAATATTTAAAAAACACATTACCTCTTCATCAATATTAGGTCACACTCCATGCGGAAATCAAGACAAGTCATAAATACTAAGTGGAAAACAATCTGTAGCCTCAAAGGCACGGATCAGGGCTTACTCACCTGGTTATTCAGTACACAGTCATAGAGATTACAGTAATCCTCCTTCTCCATGGAGGCTCTGTTCTAAGGTCTCCACTGGGTTCCTGACACCATAGATAGCGCTGAATCCAATAGAAGTTTAATTTATACATTGCAGGAGATTAGCAATTATAATGAAATAGAATAATTACAACATACTGTAATACATTACCAGCATCGCTAACTCTTATGCTTCAGAGTCGTTAGTAAGTAGGATAAGGGTTACTTGAACACAAGCCCTGCAGTCCAGGGAGAGCCAGTCTAACTGACACAGCTGCTGAAGAGTGGCTGACGGGTAGGTAGTGCATACATGGTGGCTATGCTGGACAAGGGCATGATTCACTTCCTGGGCACGCAGGCTGGGTCAGCACAAGATTTCATCACACTACTCATGCAGTCCAAGCTCAGGAATATAGATTTATCTTGGGAATTTCCCATTCAATACTTTTGGATCATAGTTAACCCACAGGTAGGTAAGTAAAACTTCAGGAATCAAAGCAGTGGATAAGGGGAAATGACTATATTTAATGATTTCTTTTAGTAAAAAAAACTGATACTTCTTCCTAGAATCTCTTTCTCAAGAAGGAACTCAATATTATAACCAAAGTGGGGATCCAAGGATCAAGAAGCTATGCAAGAAAAGTCTTAAATTTCATTCCTCTTCTTTGTAAATTTACCCAAAGAAGTTTGAATTCCGTGACTAATCCATTCCTTTCCTTTCTTGTAGAAATGATCTCCCAGTTTAAGTAGAGATTCTTTCTACTGAGAACCAGACTATCAATCACAAGAAATACCAGATGCCATGAGGAAATCTCTAAGTCCAAAAATTTTGATAAAACCTCTAAACAATGTCTCTTTTAAAATCCAACTTTCCACAGTGGTTTTACAAAACATGACAGCACCTAAATCACATATTTGTAGTAAAATTATGACAGTATTCTTTTTAAAAAAATGCTTATTTATTTTCATCCACTTGAAGAGAAGAGCAAGAGAGAGAGAGAGAGAGCAAACGAGCTTTCAAGTGGTGGTTCACTCCTCAAATGTCCACAACAGCCAGATGCCAGGAGATCCATCCAGGTCTCCTTCATGGGTGGTGAGGCCCCAAGCACTGGAACCTCCCAGGATGCATTATCAGGAAGCTGGATCAGAAGTGTGGACTTGCTCCAACCAGGTACCATGACATGGGATGTGGGTGCACCCCACGTGGTGGCTTAACCTACTGTGCCACAACACCTGCCCTGTGACAGTTCTTGAAGCAGCATAAAGGATACAAACAAAACCAAGCCATCAACAATAATTTCAAAGTAAAACAATGTCTCATTTTTTAGAAGAGTGCTAGGATAGCATTTGTAGATTTTAACCTGGGATTCTTCTGTAGTTCTCTAGCCCTGGGTAACAGCATTCACTATTTGGTGAGGGCTGATGCTGCCTACAAAGAAATCATTTCACTGAAAGGTGGAATGGATTTTTAAAATTTACACCTGGCAAAACAGTCTGAAATCACAGCATTTTAGATTTGCATGAATTAAACCTTTGACAGAAAAGTGGTTTTGTTTTTAATTCACAGAGGGCTTGGTTCCAAAGCTTAAACCAAATTGGAGGATCAGAGTTTAGGCTTTATTAAAAGTAACCAACGGCAGGGAACAATATGGACTATGACTCCCGGTCAGTGCCCAGTCTGCCTTCTGGGCAGACAAACCTAAGCAACCGGGCTGGGAGGGAGAGATCAGGGGAGGGAAGAGAGAGCAGGAGAGCTGCAGGGGCTGGGTTGGAGCTGCTCCCAGGTCCCTGCTGGTCAAGCCGGCAGTGGCGGGAGGTGGATGGAGCCTGACTCGATAACTGGAGCAGAAGGAGCCTGTATCCCCCTTCCCACACTGCCCTCTGCCTGGGTACCTGGGCGGAACAGAAATGGTGCTGTGGTGTTTTCGGCAGATGAAGGAGCCCTGTTGATCTCCTGATTCTTGGGTGAGGTCTGAAAGACTGGAGAGTAAGCCTTAGGTTGGGAGAGCACAGGATGCACAGGTAGTGGCTGTGTCAGCTGCAGGTGGACACAGGAGAGCTGGCAGCAGAAGAGGAGATAGCGTGGAGGGCTCTACGCAGAGCTTCTGTCTTAGACTCTGGTTTAAGAAACACCATGTTTTTCTTCAGGGAGATAAAGACATGAATATAGCAAAATCATAAAGCAACTCAATTCAGGGGACCGGCGCTGTGGTGTAGCGGGTAAAGCTGCTGCCTGCAGTGCCGACATCCCATATGGGCACCGGTTCAAGTCTCGGCTGCTCCACTCCTGATTCAGCTCTCTGCTATGGCCTAGGAAAGCAGTGGAAGATGGCCCAAGTGCTTGGGCCCCTGCATCCATGTGGGAGACTCAGAAGAAGCTTTTGAATAAATAAATAAATCTTAAAAAAAAAAAAAAAGCAACTCAGGCCATAAGGGTGGAGGCTAAAGGGATATTTGGGAAGCCTGGGTTTGGTGAAAGACTATTTTATAGCTAGACTGGCAAGAGAAGCCATTGGTGGTGATGCAGAAGTGGAGGCTGACTTTGGAGAGGAGAGCGGAAAGGGAAAAAAGGGGAGGACCATGTCGGCCTGGGAGGACCTTGGCTCAGGAGGTGCCTGCAGCCCTTTCTCAGCCTGCCAAGGAGTCTGTACATAACAGCCAGAGCAGGAGACTTGGGTTACCCCTGCTCTCTGAGTTTTTAAGAAAAGACGGAGGCTTAAACTTACGACTGAAGGCCACCAGTACACTGTGCATAAATATTATGAGGGAGTGTTATACACACAGGCTAGGATATGGGCCGTGTGATAATACCCCACGACTCGGCTTGGGGGCCCTGTCTACAGCCTGCTTGGAGCTCATCTCTCATCAAAGGTGGCTCTGTCTGCATTGTAGTTGAGGCTTCCTAAGGTGTGGAGTCGACAGGAGAAGGAAGGAGAGCGACTGATGAAGGGGTATGAAAATTTTATTTACAGAAGAAGTCCACCTGGGTACATGTAGGCGGTTTGCTTAAGGAGTGACAGGATTCAACACAGGCCTTGGAAAGGGGGACATCTACATTAGTGCAGATGGGAATCCCAAGCAGTTTAGAAGAAGAAACACATTTTGAACTTTGGACGATACTTGGAAACTTTGAGCCGAAATTTGATTTTTAATTAATTAATTTAAGAAGCAGAGAGAGAGTGAGAGCTCGCATCTGTTGATTCACTTTCCAAATTGTTGCAGTAGCCTGGACTAAGCTAGGCTGAAGTCGGGAGCCAAGACTCAGCCTGAGTCTCCCCAGTGGGTGGCAAGGACCCAAGCACCTGAGCCGCCCCTGCTGCCTCCCAGGGTGTGTGTTAACAGGGAGCAGAGCTGGGACCAAAACCCATGCACTCTCGCCCACACAGGATCAACAATATGAAAAAGATGAACTTCTTTATGGTTAAAGTCAGACACAAAGAGCGCTGGTGGCAGGTGGCCTACACTGCAGCTCTGCCGCTGGCCCCAGGTCCTGCCGTCCCCTCCTGTGGACGGCCCCCACTCCAGGCGTGCACCTTCCTCAACTGGAGCCCAGCCCTCTGTGGTGCAGGGTTTCTCTGCAGCTGTGCACCCCGCACCGAGGCAGGTGCCTCTGGATCTGCCCCAGGAGATCCAGACAAGTCTGGAAACCCCACAGCGAACACAGTCCGACCTGCTTCTCTGCTCTGCCACCGCACTGCCCACTGCTGCTACACTGCCATCCCCTGCTGGCTTGGCGCGGCTTGTTCTTTACAGCGGCATCCTCCGAACGCCCAGCCCTCACGCCTGAGGCACTCACCCCAGGAGACCCCCTTCTGGGAGCTGGGAGTCCCACCCCTCCCAGCCTTCGCTCCACGCCCCTCCGCCCAAACCAGGAAGGGGTTTTATTGCTTTTTTGTGTGACAGGAAATTGCCATGAGCTCACGTCCTAAGCCCCAAGGTTTATATTAAAAACACTAAACTTAGCCTTCCATGCTTTGGATCGGGATGTGTAGAGACTATTTCATAAAGACGAAACAAAGCCCTACTTCTGGCCCTTGTCTTCGGCGTGCATGTCCTGAGCCTGCGGGTTCTCCCATTCTTGCTCTGCTCTCAGGCTTGGGGCCCTGATGCTTGAAGACCCTGTGGCAGCTGGCTCGGGCTGGGTTCCGCCCCTGGGAGACCTAGCAAGAAAGGGGCAGGACTGGGAAGGGTACTTGCCTCCACTCTGGTGGTGCCTCTGGCAGGAGCAACTCCGTCCTGCTGTGGATCAGCTTCTCCTCCCCTGTTTTTCCAGTCTGGCCGATGGACTTAAATCTCTGGGCGACTTCCTCCATTTTTAGGTTTCTCACCTCCTCCATTTCCCGTGTATGCAATTATTTATTTTCACTTTCCCATCTTGTTCAGCTCTTCAAGGCCTCTCTTTTCCTGGTTAGGCCCTGTATCATCAGCTTTCGGTTCCCCTAACTAGAAAAGCTGCAAGGAGCTTTTTTGAGGGAGGAAAAGGTTTATTTTATTGTGCATTTTGGAGGTTCAAAAAGTTCAAGAGCAGGCAGCCTGGTTCCCCTGGCAGAGCCTGGCAACAGTGGAACGGGCCTGAAGGGATAAGCGCCTGGTGTGCAGGGAGGAGAGTGGAGGAGAGGCCGAACTTGGTTTAAGTAACCAGCTCAGGAGAACCGCCTTCCAAGGGCCAGTTAGATAAACTTTCCACCCTGATCCATCAGACATTAATGTTAATCTATTGTCTGTCAAGGTAAGACTTTGGGGTTTAATTGTGTCCCTGAGTGTGGAGGGCCTGTTCAATCCATAACGAGCCCTGACTGATGATGTCTGACCCTTAAGACTCTTGCTGCTGAAATGGGCTTCAAGAGACAGACAGTGACTCTGCATTCTTGCTGTAAGAATCCAAACTTCTTAAGGCAATGGAGGCCAAATTAGGAGGAATGCCATGATCAAAGAGGTACAAAAATAAAAAGCACACTCACATATTTCAAAAAAATCCCTCTACTGGGGCCAGCATTTTGGTGCAGCAGGTTAAGCCCCTGCCTGTGATACTGGCATTCCACGTGAGACCTGGTTCTAGTCCCAGCTGCTCCACTTCTGATCAGCTCTCTGTAATTGCTTCTGGGAAAGTGGCAGTTGGTGGCCCAAGTCTTTGGCCTTTTCCACCCACATGGGAGACCTGGATGGAGTTCCAGACTCTTGGCTTCACTTAGCCCAGCCCTGGCTGTTGTGGCCATTTGAGGAATAAATCAGTGGATATACAGTCTCCTTCTCTCTCTACCTCTAACTCTGCCTTACAAATAAATAAAATAGATAATTTTAAAAAAGATTTATTTTTACTTATTTGGAAGACAGAGTTACAGAGAGAGGTAGAGACAGAGAGAGAGAGGTCTTCTATCTGCTGGTTCACTCAGATGGCCGCAATGGCCAGAGCTGTGCCAATTCGAAGCCAGGAGCCAGGTACTTCTTATGGATCTCCCACATGGGTGCAGGGGCCCAAGGACTTGGACCATCTTGTATTGCTTTCCCAGGCCATAGCAGAGAGCTGGGTCAGAAGAGGAGCAGCCGGGACTTGAACCGGTGCCCATATGGGATGCCAGCGCCAAGGCCTCACAGCATAGCACTCACTGCAGTGCTTCTAGATGTTTCTGCTGTCCCGATTGTGCTCTCAACACATGCACGGGCGAGTTCTCAGATGCTCCGAGAATCACACGATCTTTCTTCTGTTCTCCACTCTGTCTCTTCTTATTTGTAGTAGATTGCACTCCACTCAGTAGCAAGTCACACAGCCCCCTTGGCTTAGCAAAGTGATGGTAGATAGGCATGTGTTCAGCGGTAACACGATAGAGCACACACAGATCAACATGTGGATGCAGTCAAGAGTTGTAGAACAGAAACACTAATGGTTTTGACTTGTAATGACTAGTTAAAAAATCCAATCGCGTGGACATGGAGGTTGCACAGATCAAACATCTGTGGGGCCAGACAGGAAACATACATGAGAACGCACCTCCTGCACGGCACAATGGGGGCAGCAGCATTGTGGTAGTCGGAGAGCATGTGCGTTTTCTCATGGGGCCTTCTCCACCCAGCCCCCGCTGGTGGTGCATGGGAATGGCAGCTCTTTATTGGGTGATTATTCAATTTTTGAAGAGAAAACAGAAATCTAGATTGCATGTGAAAATCTCATGACTTGTAAAGTAATATCTATTCATGTTTAAAACCATACGAATTAAAAAAAAAAAGTCTGGATCTGTATAGGCGTCCAAGTCACCAGCGTGTAATCTCTGTCCTGATTGGACATTTTACACTGGAGAAATCTACATTATATGCTCCAATAATGCTGCCTCAATTCAATAAAATTTGCAGATGGATGTTTTAGAGTTACCTTTATAATGTGGTATTGCCTTTTAAATATTCTCTTTTGTATGGAATCCATATTCAGTACCATCAACTTACAAGTTTGGGACTTAACTATATGCATAAATTTGGAAACCATATCTCATTCAAATCACAAATGGTAGGCTATTTTTTAAAAATAGCCAAAACAGGCCGGCGCCGTGGCTCAACAGGCTAATCCTCCGCCTTGCCAGGCTAATCCTCCGCCTTGCGGCGCCGGCACACCGGATTCTGTCCCGGTTGCCCCTCTTCCAGGCCGTCCCTCTGCTGTGGCCCGGGAGTGCAGTGGAGGATGGCCCAGGTGCTTGGGCCTTGCACCCCATGGGAGACCAGGAAAAAGCACCTAGCACCTGGCTCCTGCCATCGGATCAGCGCGGTGCACCGGCCGCAGCGCACCAACCGCGGCAGCCATTGGAGGGTGAACCAACGGCAAAGGAAGACCTTTCTCTCTGTCTCTGTCTCTCACTGTCCACTCTGCCTGTCAAAAAAAAAAAAAAAAGAAAAAGAAAAATAGCCAAAACAATAATGACATGATTATATCTTATAATCAGAGAATAAGGCCGGCGCCGTGGCTCAACAGGCTAATCCTCCGCCTTGCGGTGCCGGCACACCGGGTTCTAGTCCCGGTCGGGGCGCCGGATTCTGTCCCGGTTGCCCCTCTTCCAGGCCAGCCCTCTGCTGTGGCCCGGGAGTGCAGTGGAGGATGGCCCAGGTGCTTGGGCCCTGCACCCCATGGGGAGACCAGGAAAAGCACCTGGCTCCTGGCTCCTGCCATCGGACGAGCGCGGTGCGCCGGCCGCAGCGCGCCGTCAGCGGTGGCCATTGGAGGGTGAACCAACGGCAACGGAAGACCTTTCTCTCTGTATCTCTCTCTCTCACTGTCCACTCTGCCTGTCACAAAAAAAAATAAAAATAAAAAAAAAATAATCAGAGAATAAATTAAAAAATTAATTGTGTTTCTTTTCTTTTCTTTTTTAACTTTTATTTAATGAATACAAATTTCCAAAGTACAGCTTATGGATTACAACCCTCCCCTTTCCCGCTCCCTCTCCCCTTCCATTCACATCAAAATTCATTTTCAATTCTCTTTATATACAGAAGATCAGTTTAGTATATATTAAGTAAAGATTTCAACAGTTTTCACCCACATAGCAACACAAAGTGAAAAATACTGTTTGAGTACTAGTTATAGCATTAAATCACAATGTACAGCACATTAAGGACAGAGATCCTACATGAGGAGTAAGTGTACAGTGACTCCTGTTGTTGACTTAACAAATTGACACTCTTGTTTATGGCATCAGTAATCACCCTAGGCTCTTGTCATGAGTTGACAGAGCTATGGAAGCCTTTTGAGTTCACCGACTCTGATCATATTTAGACAAGGTCATAGTCAAAGTGGAAGTTCTTTCTTCCCTTCAGAGAAAGGTACCTCCTTCTTTGATGACCTGTTCTTTCCACTGGGATCTCATTCGCGGAGATCTTTCATTTAGGTCATTTTTTTTTTTTGACAGAGTGTCTTGGCTTTCCATGCCTGAAATACTCTTATGGGCTTTTCATCAGGATCCGAATGCCTTAAGGGCTGATTCTGAGGCCAGAGTGCTGTTTAGGACATCTGCCATTCTATGAGTCTGCTGTGTATCCCGCTTCCCATGTTGGGTCGTTCTCTCCCTTTTTTGTTCTATCGGTTAGTTTTTTCAGACACTAGTCTTGTTTATGTGATTTTGGGTTTATTTTCTATCTTTTACTTATACTACTTCATACCCATTTTTTTTTATTTTTATTTTTTATTTTTGACAGGCAGAGTGGACAGTGAGAGAGAGAGACAGAGAGAAAGGTCTTCCTTTGCCGTTGGTTCACCCTCCAATGGCCATCGCGGTCGGTGCGCTGCGGCCAGCGCACCGAGCTCATCCGATAGCAGGAGCCAGGTGCCAGGTGCTTCTCCTGGTCTCCCATGCAGGTGCAGGGCCCAAGCACCTGGGCCATCCTCCACTGCACTCCCGGGCCACAGCAGAGGGCTGGCCTGGAAGAGGGGCAACCGGGACAGAATCCAGCACCCCGACCGGGACTAGAACCTGGAGTGCCGGCACCGCAAGGCGGAGGATTAGCCTGTTGAGCCACGGCGCTGGCCCCATACCCATTTATTTAAACATTTATTTTTATTTGAAAGATAGAGTTATATATAGAGAGGGAGAGACAGAAAGAAAGGTCTTCCATCACTTCTCAAGTGGCCGGAATGGCCAGGACTAGGCCAAGCTGAAGCCAGGAGCCAGGAGCTTCTTCCAGGTCTCCCACGTGCATGTAGGTGCCCCCAGCACTTGGGCCATCTTCTGCTGCTTTCCCAGGTACATTAGCAGGGAGCTAGATCAGAAGTGGAGCAGCCAGGATTTGAACTGGTGCCCATACTGGATGCCAGCACTGCAGGTGGAAGCTTTACCCACTACGTCACAATGCCGGTGCCCATACCCATTTATTTTGTCACATCTTCAAGCCCTTGAAAATATCATTGCCACCACCAACTTCAAGCATTCTTAACTCCTGCATCAAACTATTCCAACATCTTCCCATTTCTCTGGGCTCCCAAGCTATCTTATAGGCAACTGACTTCGGAGCAGCAAACACTCAAAAACAAACACTCGAACAAAGCAAAAACTCTGCCCTCAAGAAATTCCTGTCTAGTCATTCTCCTAGGTAAGAGGGCTGTGGCTGTGGAGAGCACAGAGTCCAACCCTGCCTAAAAGACAGAACACGGAAGAGGAGGGCCCAGTTCATTCATTGGTGCCTCGAAGAAACCTCCAGGGGCTGTCTCATCATTAGTTACATTTAACTATCATTTATAGTTAGCTATAAGTATGATGAACTTAAAAATATAGCCCTGTTAATCTCTAGTTAACTATAACTATAATGAACTTAAAAACACAGCCCTGTGCTACGTATGAAATCTTATCTGTTCCAGTCAAACTGTGCTCGCGTGCTTTTCTGCATCTGTTGTGTGTTTGTGCAGTAACCTCCACCTGTCGAAATATCACATGAACTTCAAAATGCAAACACCACTCCTCCCAAAGGTCTACTGACTTTTTGGAGTCACTCTTTCTTTTGAGTTTCCATGGACCATCTTGTCTATATTTTGACACTGATGTTCTGCCTTTTTGAGCTATCCCCACAAGACCTTAAGGACATTCAGAATTATCTGCATCCCATATTGGATTATCGGCAGATTTGAACACTATGTTCTGCATAAAGTAGCACTCTTATTGAGTGCTGTCTTGCATTGTGGAGAAGATGCATCCTCCATCTAGTGGTAAAACTGAAAAACTGCATGCAACTTTCACCTTACCTAATGATATAAAACTGGAACTGATGCCAAAACTTAAAAAAAAAAAAAAAGGCGCCTCAATGAAACACAGAGTGCTTCACTGTTAGTTTATGAATTCACTGTATTACTTCAAACAGCCATAAGTTGTCCTTAGAGCATTTTTTAGCAAGCACTTTTGTCCAAGAAATTTCGCTCTGACAACAGAATCTTTAAGATTTGTTTTAAGTTTACTTTTATATCAAACTTAAACAAGTGTTTCTTGCTATTAACTTGTGATCGTAGAGGCATACAGATATTCTTAGGCTCTTCCAGTTCAGCAAATTTGTATTTGTGGAATTTAAGAACTAAAAGATTCTTGATGATATCTGGTTCTCAGTGTGGACTAGTCACTCTTTCATCTGTGTAACAAACACTTGGAAGAAGCTACTTATGAAAGTAAGGAGGTTCATTTGACTCACAGATTGGGAAGTCCACAGTCCACGATGTCACAGGCCCCGCTGGTTTGGCCATCTGATGAGGCTGGAGGCTGGCACCGGCAGGGTACGTATGGAGGAAGGATCATGTGGCAAAGCAGGAAGCAGAGAGAGTGGCTAGACCCAACTTACCTTATACAATCAATCCTCTCATGGCGTCTGCTGGCATGTGTCCATAACCCGAGGACTGGCTCCTAGACCCCATGATTGGATTTAGTTCCTGCCTCTCAATACCATCAACTTACAACTTTGGGATTCAATAATAGGCATGGGTTTGGGAGAAATATCTTATTTAACAATAGCACAGTGTAATTCTTTTCTTTTTTTTTTTTTTGACAGGCAGAGTGGACAGTGAAAGAGAGAGATACAGAGAGAAAGGTCTTCCTTTGCCGTTGGTTCACCCTCCAATGGCCGCCGCGGTCGGCGCGCTGCGGCTGGCGCACTGCGCTGATCCGATGGCAGGAGCCAGGAGCCAGGTGCTTTTCCTGGTCTCCCATGGGGTGCAGGGCCCAAACACTTGGGCCATCCTCCACTGCACTCCCGGGCCACAGCAGAGGGCTGGCCTGGAAGAGGGGCAACCGGGACAGAATCCGGCGCCCCGACCAGGACTAGAACCCGGTGTGCTGGCGCCGCAAGGCGGAGGATTAGCCTGTTGAGCCACGGCGCCGGCCATGCATAGTGTAATTCTAACTAATACTCTCTCAAGGACAACAACAGAAAAGTTAAGGTTATCACTATGAATTATAGGCTTTTGCAGAGTTTTACAGCAAGATGGCTGCTAACTCTGGAACTATCCACCCACTAATCAGGGGACTCATTTAAGAGAACTTTAAGCATTGGTTCCTTTCTTGCTCCACTTTCTCCTAACCTTCTATCCCTTAGGTTTATTTGTTTTTATTTTTTAAAAAATATCTATTTATTTATTTGACAGGTAGAGTTACAGAGAGAGAGAGAGAGAGAGAGAGAGAGAGAGAGAGAGAGAGAGAGAAAGGTCTTTCTTCCATTGGTTCACTCCCCAAATGGCCACAATGGCCCGAACTGTGCCGATCAGAAGCCAGGAGCCAGGGCTAAGAGCCAGGAGCCAGGAGCCTCCTCCTGGTCTCCCATGCGGGTGCAGGGACCCAAGCACTTGGGCCATCCTCCACTGCACTCCCGGGCCATAGCAAAGAGCTGGACTGGAAGAGGAGCAACCGGGACTAGAACCAGCGCTCATATGGGATGCTGGCACTGCAGGTGGAGATTAACCTAGTGCGCCATGGCGCTGGCCACATCCCATAGGTTTAACAGCATTTCAGAGGCCAAGAGCTGTTACCAGCAATGATGTCCACTCTAGTGAGAAAAACATGTGGGATGAAACATATGTTCTGCTTTGAAATACAGGAACATTTGCAACATTGCTTTAGCATTTGATTCTTTCTTATAAAATTGGCTCCCAAAAAAACAATAAAACCCACAAAAATGAAAATTAAAGTAGTTTTAACATTATGGCTAGAATGCAATGATATAATGCTCAAATGAGATTAATCTTTTTTTTTAAGATTTATTTATTTATTTGAAAGGCAGACTTACAGAGAGACAGAGGCAGAAGGAGAGAGGTCTTCCAGCTGCTGCTTCACTCCTCAGATGGCCACAACTGCTGGAGCTGGGCTGATCCAAAGCCAGGAGCCAGGAGCCAGGAGCCAGGAGCCAGGAGCTTCTTCCAGGTCTCCCACGAGGGTGCAGGGGCCAGAGGACCTGGGCGATCTCCTACTGCTTTCCTAGGCCACAGCGGAGAGCAGGATCAGAAGTGGAACAGCTGGGACTTGAACCAGCGCCCATATAGGATGCTGGCACAGCAAGCTTTATCAGCTATGCCACAGCGCTGGCCCCTGAGACTAACCTTTAAATGTCATATGTTTGATTACATAGATGATCATCTCAGTTCTGCTTTATTTAGCATGTACATTCTTGAATAAAAATTGCCTGACATTCAACTACAATTCTTGTGATACATTGTGCCTGCTGGTGACAGATTGAAAAACATAGCCACAATATTTTGTAGCTCTACCCAAATGGAGAAACCACTCGATTTTTTTCCTGTAGTTCTCAATCTCTTGAATCTGGGCTGGTTGGCTGACTTGCTTTGATGGTGGTGGCAGTGATACTGTGTACGTTTTTGAGACTCAGTTTTATGGAGCCTTGCAAATCTTGACTTTTGTATCTGGGATTGCTGCCCTAAGACCACCATGTAAGGAAACTGTTCCAGGCTACCAAAGATAAGAGGACATGTGGAAGAGACTGACAGCTGTGCCAACTGCCAGACCTGTGACTGAAGCCATTTGGGCCTTCCAGCCCAGCCAACCCTCCAGCTGAGACAGCCATGGGAGCAAGCCCGGGCAAACCCAAGACAGGAACTGTTCAGCTATTGCTCAGAGCCTGACATGTAATAGAATAGCCAAAATCAAGTCACAAGGCCAGCCCAGATTCAACGCAAGGAGAGAGAGCTTCTACCTTTTGCTACATAGAGCTCCCAAGAATTTGCAGCTGTCTTTAATCCATCGCATTTCTGTTCTATTTCTTTATCACTTTGTAACTAGCTATCTCAACATTTAATGGTTTAAAAGCAACAGACATATTTATTCACAGTTCTGTAAGTTATGTTTGCCAGATTTAATATTATATTTGCTGGACTAAGTTGGATTTCAGTGCCTGCAGCTGAGAATTCAAGATTTATACACATGTCTGTTTTCTTACTGTGGTAGCTGGAATATCTGGGGCTTGGCATCTTTTTCTATGTTATCTGTCCATCTGGGCCTCTTTCCATGGTGACACAGGGCTCCAAGAGGGCAAACGTGGAAGCTGCCTGCTTTTTTTTTTTTTAATATGGACCCAGAATTGGCAGTGTCAGTTCTGCTGCATTCTCTGCAAAAAACAAGTCATGAAGCCAGCCCAGATTCAATGGGAGTGGACAGGGACTTCATGTCTTGGTGAGGGGAACAGGAAAGGTTTTGCGTTCTTCTTTAATCCACTAGAATCCATCCTCTGACCATCAACTATTCGTATTGCTCTCCCATGGAAATCATACTCAGCCCCTCCCAAGAACCCCCACTGTCTCATCCAATATGACAGCCGTTCAGGGTTCAGGAAATTTTAAAAAATATATTTATTTATTTGAGAGGCAGAGGGACAGAGAGAGACTGAGGTAGACAGAAAGAGAGAAGGAGAGAGCAAGCCTTTCATTCCCCAAATGCCTGCAGTGACCTGGGGCTGGGTCAGGCTGCAGCTGGCAGCTAGGAACTCAACCAGGGTCCCCCATTTGGGAGGCAGGAACTTAACTACACTGAGCCATTTTCACTGCCTCCCTGGGTCTCCAGCAGCAAGAACCTGGAATTGGGAGCTGGAGGTGGGCATAGAACTCAGGAACTTGGATACGGCACATGGATATCTTGACCAGCGACTGAAGTACTTGGCCAAATGCCTGCCCCCAGTGTTGCAAATTTCATGTGTATCAGGCCTGGATGTGAATGAGGTTGCTTGAGTGCAGCTTTTCTTAATGTGGATGCCTGTGAACTAGAATCCAACTTAGCTGCTGCCACAACTGCCCTCCTCCTACCCCACACACAATGGCGACATCAGGATGAGGTAACTGTTCAAGACAGTCCCATTGCTGAGGGCAGGAAAAGCCAGGAACACAGTCGGCACACCTCCTTAACAATTCTGAAATGCAGCTGGGCACACGTATCCTGTCCCCTGCCCCCACGATTAGGGTCTGTTTCTGCTAGCCACGGTTCATGGCTGTTGGTGCTGTCCTCCAAAAACGTTTTCCTTTTCCATGAGAAATGGTTCACCTTTGCTGCTGGGTAATTTTTCCATTTGTGTCTTGCTCATGGGAATTTGGGGGTGCCAGAGATGTCTCTTCATTATGAATTGTCTTTGTTCCTTTTGCGTAATTGTGCACAACTCTGTTGAAAGGTTTTCTGCTGATTATATTCTAATCGACTGCATTAGCTGAAAGTTACACCTATATCCATGTATCTCTTCTAACAGGACCCTCTGCTCCGGCGGGGAGGTTCTGAAGACAGATCTGGTGGCTGCAGCCTCAATGTGGTCTTGTAGGCTAAGGTGACATTTTGCTGGAAGCTTCCTGAGACCATTTCTTACTTTGCGAACACCTGGGGTAGGAGAGTCTGAGACAAAGAGTTTTATTTCCCAGGCCAGCAAACCCTAGGTTGGAAATATTTTCTCTAAATTCTGCTAGAAACTGACATTACTTGTTTTCAGTTCTTCTCTCCTCCCTACATTTTATCACAGGTAGGTAAAATTTTTATTTATTTATTTATTTTTATTTCATTGACAGGCAGAGTGGACAGTGAGAGAGAAAGACAGAGAGAAAAGTCTTCCTTTTTTCTGTTGGTTCCCCCCCCCCCCCCAATGGCTGCTGAGGCCAGCGCACTGTGCTGATCTGAAGCCAGGAGCCAGGGCTTCTCTTGGTCTCCCATGGGGTGCAGGGCCCAAACACTTGGGCCATTCTCCACTGCACTCCCGGGCCACAGCAGAGAGCTGGACTGGAAGAGGGGCAACCGGGACAGAATCTGGCACCCTGACCAGGACTAGAACCCGGGGTGCTGGCGCCGCAGGCGGAGGATTAGCCTATTGAGCCACGATGCCAGCCAACAGGTAGCTAAAATTAAAGGAGAAAATTAGTCCCATTTGGCATTCTAGTTGGAATATCCTTTGGCCAGATCCATAGGTTCTTTATGTGCATTCTTTATCTTATGCTACTGTAGTCATCGGCTTCACTAATTGTTCCACTAGCTGAAAACACAGATGACCAGTTTCCCACAATTTCCTCACCGTCTTGCCATTTGTCCAAGCTTTCCCCATGGTTCAGTCTCAAATCTCCTGTTTTACGGGGCTGGCACTGTGGTGTGGTAGGTTAAGGCTCTGCGTGTGGTACCAGCATCCTATATGAGTACCAGCTCCAGTCCTGGATGCTCCACTTCCAATCCAGCTTCCTGCTAATGGCCTAGGTAAGCAGTGGAAGATGGCCCAAATGCTTGGGCACCTGCACCCACATGGGACCAGGAAGAAGCTCCTGGCTCCTGGTTTGGATCAGCCCAGATCTGACCATTGTGGCCATTTGGGGAGTGAACCAGCGGATGGAGGACCTTTTGTTCTATGTCTCTCCCTCTCTCTGTAATGCTGTCTCTCAAATAAATAAATAAATCTTTTTTCTAATTACCTGTTTTAGGTTTTATGTCACAGCAGTCCCCCAATTCCAGACACTACTTTCTGTTTAAGTTAGGAAAAAAAGATGAACTGTAGGGGCTAAACCCAGCAGTGAGTTATCAGTTCTCATGATTTTGTGCACTGATGGCAACAATGTGCCTGCATTCATGTAGGAGCCGGGCTGCGGCTGCACTGTTCAAGATGGACTTTCTTTCTCTGGGATTTGTCTCCATGTGGCCTCTTTTCCTTCAGTGGCCCAACCTGACTCACTCTTCTGCATAAGTGCTTATTGAATCTCCTTCTATGCTCGCTAATGTTGTATTGCCCAAAGCAAGTCCTGGGATAAAGTCCACATCAGTGTGAGAGGGGACCCAAAGGACACAAATTCTGGAAGGCATATTTTATTCAGGGTCATCCCACTCTTCCAACATTATGTCTCATCAATTTCTCCCTTGTTCACTGTGCTGAATTTATAATTGAATTTATATGTATTGTTCCCAGACACAAAACCTCTTCCTTGCCTTAGAGTCTTTGATTTTGATTTTCTCTACCTGGATCCCTTGAACCCTAGTCTTCAGTCACTGTTTCTTGTATAATCTTCAGTTACCAGCTGAAATATCACAGTGCCCTCCTCTCCCATTCCTATCACATTACTTTGTTTCTTTCTTGCCATTTGAAATTATCTTGATAATGAATTTAAAAATTTTTTTAATAATGAGATTTATTTACATAAATGTATTTATTTACATTTATTTACAAGGCAGAATCACACACACACACACACACACACACACACACACACACAGGGAGACAGAGAGACAGAGAGTGTTAGAGAACAGAGAGCTCTTTCATCCACTGGTTCACTCCCTAAATGCCTGAAAGAGCCATGGCTGGACTGGGTCTGTCAAAGCCAGGAGTCCCAAACTCTGATGTGGGTAGCAGGAGTCCAAGTACTTGAGCCATCATCATCTGCTGCCTCTTAGGCCCGTTAGCTGGAGCTGAAGTTAACAGCTGGGAAAACTTGAACCAGCACTCTGGCTGGGGATGTGGGTTTCCAAGCTGTGGTTTAACTCACTCTGTGACACAATACCCAACCCTCTAACTTAATTTTTCTTCTTCCTACTTAAATATAGTATCAAGAGGTTCTGTCTGTTTACTCACAGGCTTATTCTCAAGAGCCCAAATAGGTCCTGCATACAGTAAGCACTTAATAAATATTTTTGAATATAATATGAACAAATAGATGAATAAATTTAAATCTCAAGGAAAGGAATTTCTAAGTATTTTTGCTTATTTTTACAGAAACTATCTCAAAGTTTTTAACAACTACTGAGTGTTAAAACCAGAAGTGATTGGCCGGCACCATGGCTGACTAGGCTAATCCTCCACCTGAGGCGCCAGGACTCCATGTTCTAGTCCTGGTTGGGGCGCCAGTTCTGTCCCGGTTGCTCCTCTTCCACTCCAGCTCTCTGCTGTGGCCCAGGAAGGCAGTGGAAGATGGCCCAGTGTTTGGGCCCTGTACCCGCATGGGAGACCAGGAGGAAGCACCTGGCTCCTGACTTCAGATTGGAGCAGCACACGGGCCGCAGCGGCCATTTGGGGGTGAACCAGCGGAAGGAAGACCTTTCTCTCTGTCTCTTTCTCTCACTGTCTAACTCTGCCTGTCAAAAAAAAAAAAAAAAAGAAGTGATTAAAGAAATTTTTCTAACAATCTGGTCTTAACATTGATACAGTTTGTGGCTGGCGCCTTGGCTCAGTAGGCTAATCCTCTGCCTTGTGGCGCTGGCACCCTGGGTTCTAGTCCCGGTCGGGGCACCGGATTCTGTCCCGGTTGCCCCTCTTCCAGGCCAGCTCTCTGCTGTGGCCCGGGAGTGCAGTGGAGGATGGCCCAAGTGCTTGAGCCCTGCACCTGCATGGGAGGCCAGGATAAGCACCTAGCTCCTGCCTTTGGGTCAGCGCGGTGCGCCGGCTGCAGCGCGCCAGCCACAGCAGCCATGGAGGGTAAACCAACAGCAAAGGAAGACCTTTCTGTCTCTCTCTCTCACTGTCCACTCTGCCTGTCAAAAAAAAAAAAAAAAAACCAAAAAACATAAAAAAACATTGATATAGTTTGTTGATAAATGAAAAGAAATGCTTGGGGTTTGCTCTAAAATAGTGTGAAGAACAGGGAAAAATGGGTCGCAATACAGAAGAAATTACATTGCTTTGAATTTATAGTTTTTAAATGGAGTTAAGGTTCATTGCACTGTTTTCTTCACTTTTGTATTTGCTTGAAATTACCATAATAAGGAGTTCAAAAATATAGAGGTGAGCATCTGGTGCAGTGGTTAGCCTGGCATCCTTTATCAGAGGGCCTGGGTTCAAGTCCCAGCTCTGCTTCTGGTTCCAGCTCCCTGCTAATCTGCACCCTGGCAGGCAGTAGATGATGGTTCAAGTACTTGGGTTCCTGCCAACCACATGGATGACCAAGACTGATTTCTGTGCTCCTGGCTTCAGCCTGGCCCAGTCCTGGCTCGTGCAGTCACTTGGGAAGTGAACCAGTACATGGAATCTCTCTCTCTGTCTCTCTGTCTGTCTGTCCGTCTCTATATCTGTTTATCTCTCTGTATCTTTTTGCCTTTCAAATAAATGAAAATAAATAAAGCTTTAAAAGTTTTTTAAATAAAAATTTTAAAAGTAACATGTACATTATGTAACTGAAAAGCATAGCAAGATCGTGGAATTTTTTACAATGATGAACTAATTTATTAATATCACTTTCCCTACTACTCTTAGGAAGATATTTCTATCTTCATGTGGTGGAAGCTAGGCATTTTTAAAGCTCACTTAGAAACTTCTTTTGCATTATCTACATTGGCTAGGATAAAATGAGGTTTATTTTTGCATCTAATCTATAATAGATCTCACTTAAGATATTCCTGGAATATTTAAATTAAATTAAATAAGTTCTTGGAAAGCAGAAAATCTCCTTGTAAAAGTTCAAAGGAAATTCAAACCAAACAATAGGAATATTTATGGAACAATGGTAGGATCAAGTTGTTACTTATTAGTAATAACCTTGAATGTGAATGGTCTAAATTCTCAAATTAAAAGATTAGACTGATGGAATGGATTAAAAAATAAGACCCATCTATTTGCTACTTACAAGAAGCAAACCTCACCAACAAAGATACATACCGACTGATGTGAAAGGATGAAAAACAATAGTCCATGTTATCAGAAAGCAAACATGAGCAGGTGCAACCATGCTAACATTAGACAAAATAGACTTTACCACAAAAACTCTTACAAATAAGACAAAGAAGGTCACTGTGTAATGATTAAGGGATCAATTCAACGGGAAGATTCGACTATAGTAAATGTATATGCGCTCAATGCCAGGGCAAGTGGCTATTGAAAACAAATGTTAATGGTGCTAAAGGGAGACATACACTCAAATACAATAGTAACAGGAAACTTCAACACCCCACTTTCATCAGTGAGACAGACAAAAAATCAACAAAGAAACAACAGAGCTAATCTACACTATGAACAAGAAGACACAGCAATTTTAAGGTGTGCGTCCTAATTACAGAGCATTAAATTATATGAGGCAAAAACTGCTAGAACTTCAGGAAGAAATAAGTGAACCATTATTATATTTCGATTCTTCAACATACTTCTATCAAAAGTAGATAGATAGCAAGCAAAGAATCAGTAAGGAACAGTTGAACTCAATATCATCATTCAACTGGATATAATGGACACCTAGAGTTCTGCTAATAATAGCAGAGCAAACATTCTTCTCAAGCTCATACAATCATAAATCAAGGCTACTACATTCTGAGCCATAAAACACACTTCACATATTCAAAATAATTTAAGATAATCATATATTATCTGCTCTCAAATCTCAATAGAATTAAACTAGCAACCAAAGTCATAAAGATAGCCAGAAAATCTCAAAATGCATAGAGATAAATAACATACTTCTAAATAATACATGGGCCAAAAGAGAAAATGAGATATTAAATAGTACTTTGAGCTAAATGTGAAAATGAGAGCAGACCTCATTGAAATTTGTGAGACTCAGCAAAAGCAGTAAAAGAGGGAAATTTACAGCATTGAATGCAACTATTAGAGAAAAAGACTTAAAATTAATCATTTAAGTTTCCATCTTAGAAAACTAGAAAAAGAAGAGCAAATTAAATGCAAAGTGAGCATAAGAAAAAAATAATAAATATTAGAGTAGAAATCAATGAAATTGGATACAGGAAATCAATAGGGGAAATTAGTGAACCCAAAATCTGATTCCTTGAAAAAATCAGTAAAGTTGGCAAGCCTCTACCAGGCTAACTAAGGAAAACAAAGAGAAGGTACAATTGCTGTTACCATAAAGGAGAACAAGGATGTTACTATAGAGTTCACAGCCATTAAAAAGATAACAAACAAGTATTATGAACAACTCTATGTTCACAAACTTGATAATTCAGGGACAGTTCCTTAAAGGATGCGATCTGCCAAGACCCACACTTGAAGACATAGTCAATCTGAATAGCTCAAAGCTGTAAAAAAGTAATTTTGAGTTACTTAATAATTAGCAACCTTCCAAAACAGAAAGCAAGAGGCCTAGACGAACTTACTGGTGAGGTGCACCAAACATTTAACTATGAAAGCATATTAATTCTTTTTTTTTTTTTTTTTTTTTTTACAGGCAGAGTGGACAGTGAGAGAGAGAGACAGAGAGAAAGGTCTTCCTTTGCCGTTGGTTCACCCTCCAATGGCCGCCGCAGTCGGCGCGCTGCGACCGGCGCACCGCGCTCGTCCGATGGCAGGAGCCAGGAGCCAGGAGCCAGGTGCTTTTCCTGGTCTCCCCATGGGGTGCAGGGCCCAAGCACCTGGGCCATCCTCCACTGCACTCCTGGGCCACAGCAGAGGGCTGGCCTGGAAGAGGGGCAACCGGGACAGAATCCGGTGCCCCGACCGGGACTAGAACCCGGTGTGCCGGCGCCGCAAGGCGGAGGATTAGCCTGTTGAGCCACGGTGCCGGCCGAAAGCATATTAATTCTTTACAATCTCTTTCAGAAGAATGAAGCAGAGAGCATCAACAATCAATCAGTGAAATCAACATTATATAATACCCAAACCAGAAAAAAGTTATTAAAAAACTAAAGACCAATACTGCTTGTGAACATACATGCAAAAATCCTCAAGAAAATATTGGCACATTGAATCCAACAATGTATAAAACAAATTACATACCAAGTAGAATTTATCTAAGATATGCAAGGCATTGTATAACAAACATATTTGACAGTGAGAATCTTGAATCTTTCCCACTAAGATCAGGAAGAAGCCCAAACCCGTCCCCTTTTACCATTCCCTTCAAATTTATAAGTCCTAGCAAATGCAATAAGACTAGAAAAGTAAATCAAATATATATATAGATTGGGAGGGACGAAATAAACTCTTTGTTGACAGATGACATAATCATTTAAGTGGACAATCTCCTGGAACTAATAACCAATAATAATAAAGCTGTAGAATTTAAGATTAATGTACAAAAATCAGCTTCTTTTCTATATGGCAACAATGAACAAATGGAATTTGAAATTGTAAACATAACACAACAATGAAAATATTAGCACTCTCCAAAATTTAAATGCTTAAACATTAATCTAACAAAATATACACAAGATCCATAAGAAGAAAACTATAAAACTCTGATGATAGAAGCCAACATTGTGGTGTAGCAGGTAAGGCCACTGCCTGCAGTGCCAGCATCCCATATGGGCACTGGTTTATGGACCGGCTGCTCCACTTTTTTTTTTTTTTTTTTTGACAGGCAGAGTGGATAGTGAGAGGGAGAGACAGAGAGAAAGGTCTTCCTTTGCTGTTGGTTCACCCTCCAATGGTTGCCGCGGATGGCGTGCTGCGGCCGGTGCACCACGCTCATCCGATGGCAGGAGCCAGGTGCTTTTCCTGGTCTCCCATGCAGGTGCAGAGCCCAAGCACTTGGGCCATCCTCCACTGCACTCCCTGGCCATAGCAGAGAGCTGGCCTAAAAGAGGGGGAACCAGGACAGAATCTGACACCCCGATCAGGACTAGAACCCAGTGTGTTGGCGCCACAAGGTGGAGGATTAGCCTAGTGAGCCACAGGGCTGGCCTGGCTGCTCCGCTTCTGATCCAGCTTTCTACTATGGCCTGGGAAAGCAGTAGAAGATGGCCCAAGTCCGTGGGTCCCTGCACTCATGTGGGAGACCCAGAAGAAGCTCTAGGCTCCTTGCTTTGGATCTGCCACCGTTGTGGCCATTTGGAGAGTGAACAAGTGGATGGAAGACCTTTCTTTCTCTCTCTGCCTCTGCTTCTCTGTAACGCTGCCTTTCAAATAAATAAATCTTAAAAAAAAAAAAACTCTGATAGAAATCAAATAACTAAATAAATGAAGAGATATTCCATGTTCATAGTTAGGAAGACTCAGTATTGTCAAGATGTCAAATATTTCCAACTTGATTCATAGACTCATTGCAATAGCAAATAGAATCTCAACAAGTTATTTTGTGGCTATTGACAAAGTGATAAACTAAAATTTATATGTATGCAGAGGCAAAAGATTGTAAAACCAACACAAAACTGAAGAAGAAAGACAAAGTTGAAAGACTGACACTGTACTATTTCAAGATAACGCTGTATTGAGGACAGATCAAGCACATCAATGGAACAAGACAGAGATCCCAGAAAGAGACTTACAGAGATAGTCAATGGATCTTTGACATATGAACAAAGGCAATGCAATGGAGATATGATAGTCTCTCCAACAAATGGTGCTGGAACAACTGGACAACCATATTAAAAAAGATGGCTCTAGGTGCCGGCACCGTGGTACACTAGGTTAATCCTCCTCCTGCAGTGCCGTCATTCCATATGGGCACCAGTTCTAGTCCCAGCTGCTCCTCTTCCAGTCCAGTTCTCTACTATGGCCTGGGAAAGCAGTGGAGGATGGCCCAAGTGCTTGGGCCCTGCACCCACATGGGAGACCAGGAGGAAGCACCTGGCTCCTTCCTGGCTTCAGATTGGCGTAGCTCTGGCCATTGCGGCCACTTTGAGAGTAAACCAATGGAAGGAAGACCTTTCTCTCTGTCTCTCTCCCACTGTCTGTAACTCTACCTGTCAAATAATAATAATAATAATAAAAAGGATCTAAATACAGACCCTATCCTCTTCAAAAATAATAATTCAAAATGCATCACAGGCCTCTATGTGAAATGCAAAAACCCTAGATTATAGGATAGGAGAAAGTTTAGATACTCTAGGTTTGGTGATAATGTTTTAGATGTAATACCAAAGGCGTGATACATTAAAGAACTAGTAAGATGGACTCCATTAAAATAAAAACTTTTGGTTCTGCAAAGGATACTTTCAAGGGAATGAAAAGATTGGCCACAGAATAGGAGAAAATATTTGCAAAAGATAAACCTGATAAAGGCCTGTTACATAAAATATACCCCAAACTCTTAAAACCAATAAGAACACAAACAACCTGATTAAAATATGAGCCAAACACCTTTATCCACAGATCACAAATAAGCATATGAAAGGGTACTCTAAACAATATGCATCAGAAAAATGCAAATCTCAAGAACAATGGGATATCTTTATGTACCTATCAGAATGGCCAAATCTAGAACATCAACAACACCAAATGCTTGTGAGGTTGTGAAGTGACAAGAATTCTCATTCATGACTGGTGGGAATACAAAATGGTACAGCCACTTTGGCTTTTTCTTACAAAACTAAACATGCTCTTAGCATATGACCCAGCAACCAGAATTCTTGGTATTCACTCAAAGGAGCTAAAAAATTATGTTCACACAAAAACCTGTACATAAATATTCATAGCAGTTTTAACCACAATTGCCAGAACTTGGAAGCAACCAAGATGTCTGTCAGTAGGTGAATGGATGAACTTTGGTACTTCCACAGAATGGAACATTAATTAGTGCTAAAATGAATCAGCTGCCAAGTCATGAGAAGACATGGAGGAACCCTCAATGCCTATCATTAAGTGAAATAAACCAGACTGAAAAGGCTGCATACTGTATGTTTCCAACCATATGACATTCTGGAAAAGGCAAAGCTATGGAGACAGAAAGATGCCAGGGACTAGTGGGAGTTAAGGGAGGGATGAATGGGCAGAGCACAGAGAATTTTTAAGGCGGTGAAAACACTCTGCATAATACTGCGATGGTGGATATAAGTCATTATACATTTTCTAAACCCCTAGAATGCACAGCACCAAGAGTGAACCCTAGTGTGAACTGAGGACCGTGGGTGCTTGTGATATGCTGGTGTGAGTAATCAGTTATAACAAGTGTGCTGCTCTGCAAGTGATATTGATAATGGGGACATCTGTGCATGTGTGGGGTTCGGGAGGCTAAGAAAAATCTATATATTTTCTGATTTTGCTGTGAACTTAAAACTGCTCCAAAAAACATAGAGTCTTTAAAGAAAATCAAATTAAAGGAGGGAAAAGTAAACAAATGCCAAATCCTTAAAAGAAAGAAAGGAAGGAGAAATAGAGGTGCGTGGAGGGAAGAGATCCCGGGAAAGAAAGGTGCCGTCACTTTAGGGTGCTTCCGAGGGCCTGCCATGACCTCTAACTGATCCAGTCTAACCTTCTTCTGCTGCACTGCAGTTCTCAGGGAGGCTCTGACAGTAGAAAAAGCACTGCGCCATGAGCCACGCAGCCTGAGCCCTAATCTTGGCTTCTTACTTTCTTCACCTTTCCAAACCCCATTTCCCAGGTGAAGACACAGGGGATGTTCACACTTCCCTGCAGGTCCAGGAGTCAGTCGGTGTAGAGATGAAACTTGTAGACTGTTGCAGAGGGGCAGATAAAGGGAGGGCTTGTAGTGAAAGCCTTGAGAGCCTGGTCCCCTGCCTGTGGGTGGGAAGAGATCATCAGCACGTGGGAGGAGGTAGCTCCTCACTGTGCAGTAACGTCCAGTGCCTCAGGCCCATCCTGAATTCTGTGATCAGCCAAGGGACTGCGTGTACCGATGCTCAGTGCTTGCTGGTCCCCTGCTCTTCCCTGAGGGGGAGCCCACCTCCCCCAGGTAAGACCGTCTCATGCAGACAAGAGAGAAGCACTTTGGATTAGTGAATGCAAACACAGCGCGACCTCAAGACTTCCTTTTAACAAGAGCTCATTAAAACATTTAAAAATACATTCGCACAGCGTAATTTCACAAAGACTACAGTAAGCTCCAGTTGCCAAACTAAAAATAAAAACATAAAATACTACAAATTCAGTCCAAGTTGAGGATATTCCCATTTATAGAATCACACACAACAAAATATTAGCTTAATCAAAGATTACTTTAACACAAATATTTGGCATCCTAACAGAAAGACCATAAGGCTATTGTCAAATCAGTGAAATTTCTTTTACAAGCAGTAAGGGTGGCCATCTGCTGTGGCTGGCAAAGAAAAGAACGTATTCCAAGTGCAAGCACACCCCAGCCTCACCCTACAGATTGCTAAGCATCTTTGCTATAGACAATTTGGATCTCATATCTAGTCCTCAAACGAAACTGATACTCAATTTCTTTAAATAGGTGAGGATGGGTGGGTGGAGAGAGAGAGAGAGAGAGAGAGAGAGAGAGAGAGAGAGAGAGAGAGAGAGAATATAATAGATGTTATTTGAAGGATGACAATTTCTTGTGCCTTCTTGAGAAAATCTCTCTGAAAGTCATTAGCGCTCATTCCATTTAGCAAACAAGGATTGTGCCCTTGCTGTAACCAACACATTGGGCTTTGTGTTTTGATACATACAGTGAAAGGGACCTTTAACAAGCTTTTGACTGAGCAGGAGATTTGGACACTCACACACAAGGCAAGTCTGAGAAAGACTTAGAGGCATGAGAATGAGTGCCTATTCTAGAAAGAGTAAGTGGTTTTGTTTGGATAGGAACATTCTGCAAGAGGTTCAATAAGTTGTGTGTGGGAACTGTGGTAGCTATCAAATTTTTCTTTTCTTTTTTTTAAAAGATTTTATTTATTTATTTGAGAAAGAGAGAGAGTTACAGTGAGAGGGAGAGACAGAAAGTCTTCCATTTGCTGGTTCACTCCCCAAATGCCTGCAACGGCTGGAACTGCACTGATCCGAAGGCAGGAGCCAGGAGCTTCCTCCAGGTCTCCCACATGGGTGCAGGGGCCCAAGGATTTGGGCCATCCTCTACTGCTTTCCCAGGCCATAGCAGAGAGCTGGGTCGGAAGTGGAGCAGCCAGGACTAGAACTGGTGCCCATATGGGATGCTGGTACTGCAGGCGGAGGAGTAGGAAGATTAACCTACTGCACCACAGCACCAGCCACAATTATCTAATTTGTTTGTTTTTTTATTTGTTTGCCTGGTCTTGACTCCCCTTCTTTTGGGAATAGCATCTTGGCTTTCCTCTAGGGAAATCTCGCCTGTCCTCGTCTCCACTCACGACTTGAAGAAGGTGCCCATGCTATACCAGGAATACATTCCAAAGAAGCCTGGGTTTTGAGTTAAGCCTTTGAAATTCTTATGGTAGAAAAGGAAAAAAATAATAAAAAAACACTATTTTTAATGAGAAATGTTCAAATACATGCTGAGGCAACAAAACAAAAAGCAAAACCCCAATGAATCCTATAAACCCATAATCAGATTAAACAATTATCAAGATTTCAGTAGACATTTCTTCCTCTTTATTTTTCTCTCTTTGCTAAAGTATTTAAGAATAAATGTTGGGGGCTGGTACTGTGGCGCAGCAGGTTAAAACCCCAGCCTGTGTCACCAGCATCCCATATAGGTGCTGGTTTGAGACCCAGCTGCTCCACTTCTGATCCAGTTCCCTGCTGGGGTACCTGGAAAAGCAGTGGAGGATGGCCCAAGTTCTTGGGTCCCTGTATCCATGTGGGAGATCCGGAAGAAGCTCTTGGCTCCTGGCTTTGGCCATTGCAGCCATTTGGGCAGTGAACCAGCGGATGGAAGATCTCTCTCTCTCTCTCTCTTCTCCCACCCCCCGCAACTCTATCTTTCAGATAAATAAAAAAATAAATAAAACTTAAAAAAGGGTGAATGTTGGATATCTTGTATATTCACCTCTATATATTTCAGTATGCATCTCAAAAATATGGACTTTTTTCATATAAACAAAATATCAAATGCCATCATACCTTAAGATTCCTTAGCATTGATTGACAGCTAGTCTATTTTCCAATTTTCCAAATTACCTCAAAATTGTCTTTTTAAGTTGAATTGTTTAAATCATGTTCTCAATCAGGTCTACCAGGGCATATGGCTTTTATAACTCTTAAATCTATTTTAATCCTGGCCAGCACCATGGCTCACTAGGCTAATCCTCCACCTGTGGTGCCGGCACCCCAGGTTCTAAGTCCCAGTTGGGGTGCCGGATTCTGTCCCGATTGCTCCTCTTCCAGTCCAGCTCTCTGCTGTGGCCCGGGAGTACAGTGGAGGATGGCCCAAGTGCTTGGGCTCTGCACCCCATGGGAGACCAGGAGAAGCACCTGGCTCCTGCCTTCGGATCAGCGCAGCACGCAGGCCGCAACTCGCCTGCCATAGCGGCCACTTGGTGGGTGAACCAACGGAAAAGGAAGACCTTTCTCTCTGTCTCTCTCTCTCTCACTGTCTAACTCTGCCTGTCAAAAAAGAAAAAAAATCTATTTCAATCCCGACAGTCCTCTTCACCCTTCTTTTTCCCTTTATGCCATTGTCTTGTTGAGGGAGCTATGTCAGTCGTCCTTTAGAATGCTTCCCTATGGTGTTATGTAAATTTTCTCTTTATCTCCTGTATTTTTTAAATAAAAATTACTTAATGTCTACTTGCCCCAAATTAATTACTAGTAATACTAAGATTAGCAGTAGGTTCAAATGGTGATGGCCCCTTTCTTCTAGTATAAAATTTTCAACCAACTTACTACATGTTGGTTTCATGCCTGAAACAGCAGGGGCTGAGTTAGGCTGAGCCAGGAGCCAGCAACTCCATCTGGGTTTCCCCTGTGGGAGCAAGAACCCAAGAATTTGGGTATCATTTGCTGCCTGTCTGGTGTATTCACAGGAAGATGGATTGCAAGTAGAGAGCAGCTGGGACTCAAACCAGGCACTCCAATACGGGAAGTGGACATCTCAAGCAGTGTCTTAACCTGCTGAACCCACAACGGAGTTGAACAGTTTTTTTGAGTGTAAGGAGCATTTCTTCTGTGAGCTGTCTGTCCAGATCATTTTCCTGCTGGGTTTTGGCATCTCCCCGCTGCCCACACTTTCCCTCAGTGCTATCACTCCTTTCAAACATGAGACTTGGAGGGACACTCAAACTAATATCCACATAAGTACACATTTTCTTGTTCAGTTGCTCTGGTCTACCTTTTTATGTGATTTTGGCTGCCATATTTCTTCCCTGATTTTTTTTTTGTGTGTGTGTTGTCTGACATTACTAATAGGGTATTTTTGGTATGTGATTCTATACTATGTTAATATCTTGTTGGGCTAGCCCCTTATAGCCGGCTTCTTTTTTTCTGATGATTTGTTGACTTTAATTGTGTTGTCATTTTAAATGTATATTCAACTTGTCTAACCCTAGAAAAAAGAAAATCACTGAAACTTTTGTTGGGATCTTGTTTATCAATTCATTTAGAAAAGGTTGATATCTTTATGATGTCGAGTCTTCTCATATGTATTTGTCATCTTTTTGTTACTACAGTTAAATACTTAAAATAAGTTAATTACAGAGGAAGGAAATTTATTTTGGCTCAGAGTTTTGGAGGTTCACAGTCCAAGATTGGTCTGGCATCTGAACAGGGTAGTAGACTGCAGAACGTAAGGTGAGGCAGGTTCCAAGGTGAGCCAGGAAGCAGAGAGCATCTAGGCTGGTTTTTGGCTTTTACAATCAATCCTCTGGTGAGAACTATCTTCAAGGGCACATCGCCAGTGATCTAAGGGCTTCCCACTAGGCCACCTCCTAAATATCATAACTGGATTAAATCTCCACACTTAATTCACTATTAACATTAGTCTATTAGCCATTAATATGATACTAGGGACCCTTTACTATATGGACTTAAACTAACATCAAAACCAGAGCAGCATCTAAGTACATGTTTTCTTGTTCTATTCGCTCTGGTCTACATTGGGCCTTTCAGTGAAAGAGTTTAAAAATGTTTTCTTTATCAGTTTTGTGTTTTTCATTACGTTCATGTCTGGATATTTAATCTTTTATGTTATTAGCAGAAAAATGACCTCCTGCATTATATATTCCAACTAGCTGTTGCTTAGTTATAAGAAGACTATTGACATCTGAATATCAGAGGCTTTTGAGTTAAGGATTGCTCTAGTGACATTCTATAGAAATTATTAGAGAAGTGATAGGTTGTTCAAATGAGAAATGAGACTGCAAACCAAGGCAAGGTCAGGAATGAAAAGAAAGAACACATAGATGCAGATCTCAATGGTTTAGGACTTGGAAGCAAATGTGATGTTGAGGTGAGGGTGAAGGGCAGGAGAACTTCCTCCTCTTCCTCCTCCTCCTCCACCCCCTGTCCCCCTCATCCTCCTCCTTCTTCCTTTTTTTTTCTTTTAACAAGAGGACAAATCCATTCTTAATTATTTACTTTTCAATAGTTAAATCCTTGAGGGGTACAGCATCACATGCATTCTGTGTCCAACAGCCTTCTTAAGGACTACAGTGATAACATTAACAGTTAATGTGAAGAGAAAAAGGTTGGAGGAAAGGTGAATGAATTTAAGTTTAGAGCATATAGATTTGAGACTGGATGTCATACAGATGCCAAATCTTAACATTTGCATTTGAGGGGCCGATGCTGTGGCACAGTGGATTAAAGCCCTGACCTGCAGTGCCGGCATCCCATGTGGGCATTGGTTCAAGTACTGGCTGCTCCGTTTCAAAACCAGCTCTCTGCTATGGCCTGGGAAAGTGGTAGAAGATGGCTCAAGTTCTTGGGCCCCTGAATCTGTGTAGGAGACCCAGATAAAGCTCCTAGCTCCTGGCTTTGGATCAGCTCAGCTCTGGCCGTTGCAGCCATTTGAGGAGTGAACTAGTAGATGGAAGACCTCTCTCTCTCTCTCTCTCTCTCTCTGGCTCTACATTTCTCTGTAACTGGTCTTTCAATTAAATAAAATAAATCTCTAAAAAAATTTACATTTGGAAGTCATCAAGTAGAACCATTAAGTATAGCAGCTTTTGAAATGATGCAGGAGAAAGTAGGATCAGAAGAGAAAAGGCAATGACAGAATGTCGAAAGACTTCTGTATTTAAATAATAGTTCATTTTTACTAACGATTATTTATTGTTGATGTCCATTATCTTAGAGGTCAGCTCTTTGCTGGAAAACTCAGCCATATTTTATCTTCTGACAGGTGTGTATGGAAGGGGACTTTAAATAAAACACAACATTTAAGGCCGGCACTGCGGCTCACTAGGCTAATCCTCCGCCTGTGGCGCCGGCACCCTGGGGTTCTAGTCCCAATTGGGGCGCCAGATTCTGACCCGGTTGCTCCTCTTCCAGTCCAGCTCTCTGCTGTGGCCTGGGAGTGCAGTGGAGGATGGCCCAGGTCCTTGAGCTCTGTACCCGCATGGGAGACCAGGAGAAGCACCTGGCTCCTGGTTTCGGATTGGTGCAATGCGCCGGCCGTAGAGGCTATTTGAGGGGGTGAACCAACAGAAAAAAGAAGACCTTTCTCTCTCTCTCTCTCTCACTGTCTAACTCTGCCTGTCAAAAAAAAAAAAAAAACAAAAAAACAAAAAAAAAAACACAACATTTAAATGCTAAAAAAAAAAAAAAAAACCCACATTTTCTTCCCTCTTAGATAAATATCCTTTTAGACAGACATTTAATAACCATTACAAAGCCTTGTCAGTTCTCACTGAATTTCACGCAAGACTGCGGGAGGTAACCGGGTTAGGTGTCATGGTTTCTTAAAGTGCAAGAAGGCAGCAAGCACGACAGAATGTGGTCTACATCTCAGATGTTCTCAAGCCCTGGCCTACAGCTTATTTGTTAGGAGTCAGAGTGAAGTGTAGGAAATGTTAGATTCTAGGTAGTTTTAAGCAGAAAAGGGAATCAGGTGCTGAAAAAGAAGCGAAAGACCAGGTTTGAGGCTGTATCTCTGGAAGTCACTCCTGGAAAGACATGGTAAAGCTGGCCATCAGGAGAAATCACCTACATAGTCATCCCTGCAGTCACTCTAGCGCTCACGAACAGATTGGGAAGTCGCAGGTACTGCTCCTGCCATCAGTCACACCACTGGACGGCCTCTTGATGTTCACAAAAATAACGACTTGGCGCTGGAACATGGACCCTTGATCCCTAAGAATCACAAGAATGGACTTGAATGCTGCTGCTGAAAGACTTGGACTCTGCAAGCTTGCTGGCAACCAAAGGTCACTCTAAAGGGAGGGGAAAATGGCTCTGCTTCATTGTCATCCTCCAGATCTTTTAAGAATGAAGCTGGTGGACTGTAATTCATATCTAGCATGCATGCTGTGAGGAAGTCAAGATAATGTTTGGCTTCCCAGCTTCTGCACACTGGGAAGAGGCTGGAGCGAAACAGCAAGCCACTGCACATTTGCCACAGGAGACTCTTTGTCCCGTTCTTCCAGCTGCTGATGGAAGTAAGCAGCTGGCCAGAACTATGTGGCACACCACTAGAAAAGTCTCTTTCCCAGGGTCATGGCTATAATTAGCAGAGTGGAGACGTAAACCCAGGTCGGAGACCAAAGACTGGACTACTTTCTTGACTTTCAATTTGATCCAGAGCCTTTTTAGTAGTTTGGGCAGCTTAGATCCTACCTAATCTTTTTTTTTTTTTGCCCTTCACAGCTATGAAAGAATATTCAAAAGCTGTGCCCCAATCAACATGTCCTAAAATCCTCTCCTGATTCACTAATTCCAACGATAAAGAGATGCATTTTGCTGTTCCTGGAGGGATCCATGATAGTTTAATGACCCCCATGCCAACCTAACATTCTCTATCCCTGCTTATCACCTTCTGATGGTTACGTTGGTTAGGATTTGGATTCACGTTAAGTCACAGAAAAATCAAAGTAACTATGATTTAAATCATAAAGAAACTTACGAGTCTCTCATGTAAAACAGGGTACAGACTCCTTCTGTCTTGGTATTCCATTATCTTCCACATGCGGCTTTACCACACAGTCCAAGGGAGCTGCTTGAGGTCTAGCCATCACATCTACATTCTGTCAGCACAGAAGAAAAACAGGAACACTTCAAAGAAGTAGCACACAAACCTTTTCAATTACATTCTTTTGGTTAAGTACATGGTATGTGCAGGGACTGAGTCCACCCATACAAGGATGGACTGGGTCCGAGGAAAGGTAAGTGCGCCGCTCACCCGTTCCCCAGCCTCCCGATCCCGGGGACAATCAGATGCAGCGGGGAGCCAAGTCTAGAAAGTACTCATTTATTCCGTGCGTAACCAAACCTTTTATAGCACAAAACTGCAGAGTCATTGGGGCAGGGCTAAGGACCAACCAATCACTTAAACGGTCACTTTACGGGGGGATTTCTATAGGACTAGCCATATGTCTATACACTTGTTACTAGTCTTGTTACCTCCCCTGATGTTGCGTAGCCAATTAGCTTTTGACTTCCGCCCATCTTACTTCCTCTGGGCGCCATCTTCTTTGCCCCTCCTTGGCGCTGCCTGGTCTGGGGGCTGGAGCCACCACCGCCGCACACCCCGCGGGGTCACTGTCTGTCATGGTGGTGGCTGGGGCCACATGCGCACGCGCCGGGTCCCTCCCTGCGCTGCCGTCCCCAGGACACCCGCTGGCTGGCTCTGCAGGCTCAGCTCCACGCGGCTCCATTCCGCGCAGCTCGGGCGGGGGCACCCGGGGGCAGCTGCTCATGCGGAGCCCCTGGGCCTGGCCTGGCTGCGCTCATGCCCCGCAATATGTGGCTCCATTTAAGTACAAGACGAGCTGGTGTCTGTAGTCTTTGATTCAGATGGCTGTGTGCCCAGATACAAATGAAGGACTTTCACAGTAAGGAAAAAGAGGAGAATACATGAGAAGGTACTTCAAAAAATTCATAGCAAGATGGAATTTGGAGATAAGTCTATTTTTGGGCCAAAACATATTGAAATTCACACATTGTTCTTTCCATAATATACCTTTTCCATGAACATTTTGAAGATCCCTCTACTAGTGGGAAACAGCACTCCTACAGTGATGTCACATCCTGCACTCCCGTTCATTCTGCATCTTCCCCATTTCATTGCAAGGATTCAAATACCAGGTGTCTTCTCTAGCACCTGCCAAGGAGATTGACATATTTTAGGTACTTTATTGTTTGTTCAAGAAAATACTGGGTTTTCTTTTCTTCTTCTTCTTTTTTTAAAGATTTATTCCTTTATTTGAAAGTCAGAGGAGAGAGAAAGAGAGAGACAGAAATCTATTCACTGGTTCACTCCCAAAATGGCCACAAAGGCAAGGACTGGGTCAGGCCAAGCTGAACTCCAGCTGGGTCTCCTATGTGGGTGGCAGGGGTCCAAGCATTTGGGTCATCTTCTGCTGCCTTCCCAGGTGCATTAACAGGGAGCTGGATCAGAATGGAGCTGCCAGAAATCCAACCGCTGTTTATTTGGTATTCCACCATCTCAGATGGTGGTTTAAATCTCTGCATGGTCCCTAGGTTTTATATTGTAATGACATTTAAAAAGTGACTTAGGGGACAGTATTGGGGCATAATGAGTTAAGCCACCACCCACGATGCTGGAAACCCATACTGGAGTGCTGGTTTGAGTTCAGGCTGCTCTGCTTCTGATCCAGTGCCTTGCTAATGGGCCTGGGAAAACAGCAGAAGATGGGTGAAGTACTTGGGTTCCTGCCACTCATGAGGCTATCTTCCCTCTCTGTCACAAAATGGCTGTCAGCAAAAATGAAACAACAAGTTTCCTATATTTCATTTGGATGGGTGAACTTGATTTTCTGCTAGCATTACTCATATACAAGAAAGGACTTTCCTAAAATCTTTCAGTAATCCAAAAACTGGGGTACATTCCTATTCCTGAACCAATTGCTGGGCAGGGTTGGGGTGACCTGCTTGGCTTACTTTACCTAGTGTTTACTTTGTGAGCTGGGGATGAAGTTAGCTTTCCTTTAGTCCCAAAGGCTGGGCAGGATAAGGACGGTTACCAGAACAAAATAGAAATCTATGAGAAGAGAGGTTCTGGAAATGGATTGTGGTTGGACTGTGGACAGGCACCAAGAATATCCACTATAGATATTTTCTATAATACTCAAATTATTGTACTATTCTTTTCCTTGATTTTTGTGATCTAACTGCACTGGCCTTCTTTCCACTGCAGATGGAGGCTTAGCCTGCTCCGCCAAAGTGCCGGCCCCTCTGATGATCCCTCGTAAGGAATGGGGGTTAAAAAGACTCCCCTAACCCCCACTAAAATCAAACTTAATTCTAAATTTTAAACCAGAATAAAAATGTCAAAGAAGCTGCCAGATCAAGCTACTACAGTAAGTATTGTGAGAACAGTCATCTTAAATATAGCCTGATAGTTAAGAAATGGGCTTTGGAATTAAGAGAATGCTGGCTCTTTCTGCTACAAGCTGTTACTTCTTCTTCTTCTTTTTTTTTTTTTTAAGATTTATTTTATTTATTTGAAAGACAGAGTTACAGAGAGAGGTAGAGACAGAGAGAGAGGTCTTCCATTCACTGGTTCACTCCCCAGACGGCCACAATAGCCGAGCTGTGTCAATCTGAAGCCAGGAGCCAGGAGCTTCCTCTGGGTCTCCCACGTGGGTGCAGGGGCCCCAGGAGTTGGGCCATCTTTTACTGCTTTCCCAGGCCATAGCAGAGAGCTGGATCGGAAGTGGAGCAGCTGGGACTAGAACCGGCACCCACATCGGATGCTGGCGCTTCAGGCCAGGGCTTTAACCTGCTGCGCCACAGTGCCAGTCCCTACAAGCTATTACTTCTACCAGATAATCTTTGAACAAAAATGTTCTCACCTGAAAAATAAAATTCTTTCAGAATTGTTACAATCAGGAAATAATGTATGTGCATACCTACAAACTACTTAACATAAGATCTACTGCAAAAAATTCCATATATATTAATAATACTGTTCTCATATTTTAAAATTCCTTTATCTAAGAATTACCTTCTTCAGAGATAAAATCTCTTGAAAAGTGTGGTCTCTGTTTTTTCACATCTTCCCCTATAAGAAAATTATAGCTCCAGGGCTGGCACACATATTTTTGTTAAATAAATTTAAGATATATAAAAATTGTAAATATTTATGAGATACTATGTGATATTTAATTACATGAGTACATTGTATAATGTCCAATCAGGATAAATATATTAATCCTTTCAAATATTTAACATTTCTATATGGTGAAAACATCCCCAAATCCTATCTTCTAGGTTTTTAAATTCAGAAATATACAGTACATTTTCTATCTTCTTTCTATCTTCGTTGTATTGTTCAATAGAACCCTGGAACTTCTTACTTATAACCTAGTCCTTGTCAATCAATCCCTCCAGTTTCAATCCCTCCCTCTCCACTTACCTCCCTAGCCTCTGGTAACAAAAATTATATTTTTAACTTCTACAGGATCACCAATTTTTTTAAGACCCTACACGAGTGAGATCTTGTAATAATTTTCTTTCTGTGTTTGGTATATTTCACATAACATGATTTCCAGTTCCAAGTTGTTGCAAATAACAAGATTTCATTCTTGGCTGACCGATATTCCATTGTGTAAATGTACAACATTTTCTTTATCCATCCATCAGTTTGTGTACACTTGTGCTGTTTCCATTTCATCGCGATTGCTGCAGTAAATTTTGGAGCACAGATGTCTCTTTAACAGATGAATTTAATTTCCCTTGGATATGTATGCAGATGTGGGACTGCTGAATCATATAGTTCTATTTTAGCTTTTTGAGGAACCGCCATACTGTTTTCCATAATGGCTGTGTGCAAAGGTTCCCCTTCCTTCTCATCCTCACAGACACTTGTACCTTTTGTCTTTTTGATAATAGTCAGTCTTTCTGGAGCTAGGTGATACCACGTTTAGTAATTTTTTTCATGTGCCTGTTGGCCATTTGAATGCCTTTGAGTCCTTTGAGAAATGTCTGTTTTCTAAAAAAGATTTGTTTATTCGAAAGGCAGAGCAACAGGAAGAGAGAGAGAGAGAGAGAGGAGAGCTATCTTCCACCTGTCGGTTCACTCCCAAATGGTCACAATTATTGAGGCTGGACCAGGCTGAAGCCAGGATCCAGACAATTCATCCTGGCCTCCCACAGGGTGGCAAGGATCCAAACACTCAGACCATCTTCTGCTTCTTTCCCAGGTACATTAGCAGAAAGCTGCATGGGAAGTGGAGCAGCCAAGATTTGAACCTGAGTTCATATGGGATGCTGTGTTTCAGGGAGAGGCTTAAGACTAACCTACTTTGTGACAATGCTAGCCCCTATAGTCCATTTGTAAACTGAGTATATATTTTGCTATTGTGTTATTTGAATTCTTTATATATTCTGGATATCGACTCCTTGTCAGATGCACAACTTGCAAATATTTTCTTCCATTCTGTTGGTTGTCTCTTCTTTCTGCTCTGTTGATTGTATTTTCTGTTGTGCAAAAGCTCTGTAGTCTGATGAAATTACATTTGTCCACGTTTTATGTCCTGTGCTTTTGGGGTCCGATCCAGAAAATCCTTTCCATTCCAATGTCCTGAAGCAGTTTCAGGCCTCATATTAGGTCTTTAATCCATTTTTGTTCATTATGAGACATAGAGATCTAGTGTCACTCTTTTGCATGAGTATATCCAGTTTTCCCAGAACCATTTATCTAAATGACTATCCTTTTTCTAAAGCATGTTCTTGGAAACTTTGTCAAAGATAAGTTGGCTGTGGATGTGTGGATTTATTTCTATAGAGTATCTATTTTGTTCCATTGATTGATAGATATGCTTCTATGCCAAAACAGTGCTTTTTTAATTATTGTAGCTTTGTAATATATTTTAAAATCAGGAAGCATACTGTTACTGGTTTGTTCTATTTGCTCAAGATTGCTTTGGCTATTTAGGGTCTTTTGTGGTTCCATACAAATTTTAGTGATTTTTTTTTTCTAATTCTGGGGAAAATGTCATTGGGATTTGGATAGGGATTGCACTGAATCTATACATTATTTGGGTACTGTATTCATTTTAATGATACTAATTTTTCTGATTCACGAACATGGGAAGATGGGAAGTCTTTCCCTTGTGTGTGTCTGTGTTCTCATCAATTTTTTCATCAATGATTTATAGTTTTAATCACAGGAATTGTTCACCTTTTGGCTGCATTTTTTCTCAGGTATTTTATTTTATTTTTTGTAGATATTAGAATGGGATTGCCTTCTTGAGTTCCTTATTTTATTAAAGATTTATTTTATTTATTTTAAAGGCAGAGTTACAGGGGAGAGGAAGGAAACAGAGAGGCCCTCCATCCACTGGTTCACTCCCCAAATGGCCACAATGGCTGGGGCTGGGGCAGGCCAAAGCCAGGGGCCAGGTGCTTCTTCCAGGTCTCCCACAGAGGTGACAGGTGCCAAGAAACCTGGGCTACCCTCTGCTGCTTTCCCAGGAGCATTAGCAGGTAGCTGGATCAGAAGTAAAGAAGCTGATAGTCAAACCAACACCCAGATGGATGCCAGCATCACAGGTGTCAGCTTAACTCGCTGTGCCACAGCGCCAGCCCCTCTTGATTTCTTTTTCAGATGGTTTGCTGATTCATTACTGATATATAATAATGCTATTGATTTTTGTACAATGAATTTTGTAGCCTGTAACTTTGTCTTTATTATGTTGAGGTATATTCCCTCTGTATCTAATTTGGGAAGAGATTTTTATCATACATATGCTTAATATTATCAAATACCATTTCTGCATCTACTGATTTGAAAATATGATTTTTTTTTCATTTTGTTGATGTGGTATATCATACTTACCGATTTGCACATATTGAATCATCCTTGCATCTCTGGGATGAATTCACCTTGCATATTTAGTGTTCCCAGAAGCTTGGATCCTTGCATGGTAAATGATCTTTTTAATGTACTGCTGGATTAGATTTACGAGTATTATTTTGAGGATTCTTGCATCTATGTTCATCAAGGATATTGGCCTATAGCTTTCTTCTTTTATTGTATCCTTGCATGGTTTTGGTATCAAGGTAGAGCAGGACTCATAGAATGAGGAAGAATTCTAATTTTAAAAACAATTGAAGAATAATTGCTGCTGGAGCCAGTGTTGTGGCGTGGTAGAGCCACTGCCTGAGATGCTGGCATCCTATATGGATACTGGTTTGAGTCCTGGCTGCTCCACTTCTGATCCAGCTCCCTGCTAATGTGCCTGGGAAAGCAGCAGAGGATGGCTCAAGTGCTTTGGCCCCTGCACCCAGTGGGAGACCTGGAAGAAGCTCCTGGCTCCTGCCTGACCCAGTCTCAGTTGTTGCAGCCACTTGGGTAGTGAACCAGTGGTTGGAGGATCTCCTTCTCTGTCTTTCCCTCCCTCTCTCTTTGTAACTCTTTGAAATAAATAAACGAGTCATTAAAAAAAGGGAGGAATTCTGCTATTTTTCTGTAAGTATTTGGCAGAATTCAGCAGTGATGCCATCTGGTCCTGAGCTTTTCTTTGATGACAGCCGATTTTTTAAAATTACTGATTAAATGATACTACCAGTTATTAGTCTGTTTAGGTATTCTATTTCCTCATGATTTATTCCAGATAAGGTGTATGTGTCTAAGAATTTGTTCATTTCTTCTAGGTTGTCAATTTTATTGCCATATTTTTCATAGTTATCTCTAACAATATTTCTGCAGTATCTGTGGAAATGTCTCCATTTTCACCTCTAATTCTATGTATTTGAAACTTCTTTTTTCTTGGTTAGTTTAACTAAAGGCTTCTATATTTTGTTTATCATTTCAAGGAACAAGTCGCCCATTTCATTTATTTTTTTGAGTCTCTATGTCTTTTATTTATGTTCTGAGTTTTATTCATTCTTTCCTTCTACCAATTTTGGAATTCATTTGTTCTTGTTTTTCTTGTTCCTTGATGTTCAGTGATAAGTTATTTATTTGATTTTTTTTTTTTTTGGTGCAGGCATTGATTGTAATATAATTTCCTGTTACTACTGCTTTTGCTGTATCCCATAGATTTTGGTATGTTGTTTCCAGTTTCAAGAAAATTGTTGAGTTTCCTCCTTGGTTTTTTCTTGATTCAGTGGTTGTTCAGAAGTAAGTTACTTCTATGTATTTGCATTATTTACATTTTTCTCACTTATTTCTAGTTTTACTGCATTGTAGTCAGAAAAGATAGTTGGTATGATTTATATTCTTTTAAATTCGTTGAGACTCGTTTTGTGACTTACCATATAAATTATCCTGGAACATGTTTCATGTGCTATTGAGAAATATCTGTATTCTGCAGCTGATGAGGACAGATGTTTCTGTAGATGTCTATTGGATCCAACTGATAGAGGGGCCCCCACTCTGTGGGGCCAGTGCTGTGGCATAGAAGGTTAAGCTTCCACCAGTGGTGCTGACGTCTCATACCAGCACTGGTTCAAGTCCTGGCTGCTCCAGTTCTGACCAACTCCCTGATAATGGCCTGTGAAAACAGTGGAAGATGGTCCAAGTACTTGGGCCCTTGCATCTGTGTGGGATACCCAGAAGAAGCTCCCGGCTCCTGGCTTCGGATTGGCCAGCTCTAGCTGTTGTGGCCATTTGGGGAGTGAACCAGCAGATGGAAGATCTCTCTCTGTCTCTCCCTCTATCTGTAACTCTGCCTCTCAGATAAATAAATCTTTAAAAACTTTTTTTTAACTCTACTGTTTCTTTGCTGATTTTATGTCTGGATGATCTGCCCAATTCTAAAAGTGGGGTGTTAAATTTCCCTACTATTATTGTATTGGAGTCTATCTCCCTCTTTAGGTATATTAATATTTGCTTTATGTACTTGGGTGCATCAATATTGGGTGCCTATATATTTACGACTGTTAGTTCTTCTTCCTGGATTGTACCCTTTATTACACAATGCCTTTCCCGATCTCCTTTTACTGCTTTTGATTTAAAATATAGTTTATCTGCTAGAACTATGGCTACTCCTGTTTTCTTTTGGGTTTTATTTGCATGGCATATCTTGTTATATCCTTTCACTTTCAGTCCAAGCGTGTCTTTAGAGGTGAAGTGAGTTTCTTGAAGCAGCACATAGTTGAGTCCTGTTTTTAAATCCATTCATCCACTCATGTCTTTTAACTGGAAAATTTAGTCCATTGACATTTAAGGTAATTGTTGATAGATAAGGTCTTATTACTGCCATTCTGATACTTGTTTTGTGTTTTAATTATAATCCCTTTATTTCTAAGTTACAATCTTCATTTAAGTTACTCTCTATAGTGGTATAATTTTTTTTAACAGAAGGTTTATTTCTTTGAAAGGCAGAATTAGAGAGAGAGAGGAAGAGACAGATCCTCCATTTGCTGGCCCACTTTCCGAATGGTTCCAATGGCCAGGGCTGAGACAGGCAAAAGCCAGGAACCAGGAGCTTCATTTGGGTCTCTCAAGTGGGTGCAGGGGCCCAAATACTTGGGCCATCTTCCCCTGCTTTCGCAGGCACATTTGCAGGGAGCTGGATCAGAAGCAGAGCAGCTGAAACTCAAACTGGCACCCATATGGGATGCCAGCACCACAGACAGCAGCTTAACCCACTGCACCATAACACCAGGCCCTGTAGTACTTTGATTCTTTGATTATTCTTGGTAACTGTGTTTAGGTTTTGTTTGGTGGTTAACTTGAAGCTTACATAACATGTCTAATGGCTCTTTTTGACTTATTAATTCTTTATTTAGTTATTTGAAAAGCAGAGGGAAAGAGGAACAGAAAAAGAGACATAGAGTTAGAGAGAGAGAGATCTTCCATTTGCTGGCTCATTCCCCCAGTGACTGCTGAAGCCAACAGCTGGAAACTCCATTCTGGTCTCCCACATGGGTGGCAGGTGCTCAAGTACTTGGGCCATCTTCTGCTGCCTTCCCATGCACATTATCAGGAAGCTGAATAGCAAGAGGAACAGGGACTCAAACTGGCACTCTGATATGGGATTCTGGCATTGCAAGCAGTGGCTTAATCCCCTGCACCACAATGCCAGCCTTCTTTTGTCTCTAACAAGCAACCTTGAAATGACAGCTTAATATGAATTATAAAAATGTTATGACAAAACCCAATTATATAAGAAACCTTAATAAAGTACTTCACATTTGTGCTCCATTCTTTTCTACATTTTCAATTTTTGTTATTACATTTTACCCAGTTCCATATTATCTGTTTCTGAACACTTTAGTGTATTATTTTTTAGCCTTCACAGTAAAGATACACATGATTTGCACACACTATGTTTACAATATTCCAGCATACTGAATTTATTTACGTACTCATGCTTACCAGTGAGTCTTCTTAATTTCAGTTTGAAGAACTTCCTTTAACACTTCTTCTAACACAGGTCTGGTGGTGATGAATGTTCTCAGCTGTTGTTTGGTAATGTGCTTATCTCTCCCTATGTGAAAGACAGCTCTGCTGGATATGGTATTCTTGGCTGGAGATGTTTTCTTGTAAGTCTTATCTCACTCTCTCCTGGTCTGTAAGGTTTTTGCTGAGAAGTCTGCAGTATAGGGAACTGGGACCCCTTTATAGGTTACTTGCATCTTTTCTCTTGCAGTTTTGAAAATCCTCTATTAACTTCGGAGAGCTTCATTGTAACATGTCTTGCAGTAGAACTGGTTGGGTTGAATCTGACTGGAGACATTTGACCTTCCTGAACATGAACAGTTGTATCTTTCCCTAGGTTTGAGAAGTTTTCTGTCAGTATACCTCTGAATATGTTTTCTACCTCTTTGAAATTCTCAAGCTCTTGGATCCCCATAACTCAAATATTTGCTCTTTTCATGCTATCCCATAATTCCTGTAAACCTTCTCCATTCCTCTTGATTCTTTTTTCTACTCGAACTGCGGGTTTTCAAATAGCCTGTCTCCCAGCTCATTGATTCTTCTGTTTGATTTATTTTGCTACAGATGCTCTCTACTGCATTTTAAATTTTACCTAGTATATTTTTCAGTTGAAGGATTTCTCAATCAAGTCTCTTTGAATTTTGAATCATTTCTCTGATTTCTATTGAATTTTGTTGAGCTTCTTCAAAAGAGCTAATTGGAAGTCTTCATTCAAGTATTTGGAAATTTCAGTTCCTAGAAGGTTGGTTTCTGGCACCTTATTTTGATCTTTAGGCAAGGTCATGGTTCCCTGGGAGTTTCTAATGCTTGTCACAGGACAACCTCGTTTGTGGCTGTCCATGAAAGTCCACGCAGTCTGCTGCTGACATGAGCTATGTTCTGTTGCAGGGGTGGACTCACTACTCCAAGATGCTCCTATCAGCCACTGTGGATGCTGGCTTGGGTACAGACGTGCTCAGCCAGGACTACAAAACTTCACCGGGCGTTGAAGCAGGGCCAGAGGCTCTGCCTGCAGGCACTGGCCTGGGAACAGGAGTCATTAGAATATGCCTAATGGTGAGTTTTATCAGCCTGGCACCGAGTTCCAAAATAGTCCTGTGACTCCTTGCTGTCTGCCCAAGGTGGTAGGAGAGGTGAAAATGCAGCTCCTCAGCTACTCAGAAAGGCCCCAGTTGGGTGATCCCTGGGTCTCAGTTATCAGGTCCTGTGCACTCTTGATGTTGCACAACACATCTGTGAGAGGCTGATGGTGTTACATACTACAAGTCTGTTATCTAGGGCACAGATCTGTGCCTGATAATGGGACAAGTCTAGAGATGGTGCACTGGTACTGGCCTATAGACAGAAACAGTTAGGATGTGCCCAGTGTTGGGCTTCACCAGTTCAGCACTGATTTCAAAGACAGTCCCTTGGTCTCTTGCTGTCCACTTAAGGTTGGAGGAGGGTAGTAAAGACAGCCACTTGGCCACTCAGATTAGCCCTGGGCTGGTCACATCTGGCTCCCACAGTCCTTGGGCCCCACAAAGCCTTGGGGTTGCCCTTCAACTCCACCTGAGGCTGGTAATGGCACAGGTCAAAATGAGTCTGATCCACCGGTGCCTTCTGGATGCTGGGCAAATCTAGAGACTCAGTCAGTGAGCACCTACTGGGTGGTGGAGTCCTTTGGGCTTTATCAGATGTTGGGTATTTGTGCATCAAGCCTGGTTCTGAACTCTGAGGCATGGTCCTGAGCCCCATCTCCTGGTCCCCTCATGTGGCTGGAGCATATTTTTCTAACAGTGGTTTGGGGAGGTGGAAGTTTGACTGTGGAAGCCCCAAATATTCACTTCACAGGTAAGGGGCTGGTTCTGATTGAATTTTCCCCAGAGGGCCTGGCACTGGGATTTATTTTGTTCTCCCTCTCCTAAGCAAGAGGTGTCTCCCATTCTACATCCCTGGAGCATAGGAGGGTGACACAGGACACTCTTTCCTTCTTGATTTCTTCAATGTAACTTTACTTATTACATGATGAGGCAGTTGTCTCTCACCTGGTATCCATAGCTCTTGTGATGGTGACTTGGTCTGAGTGCAGCTGTTCACGCTGGTGCCTCTGTGTGGAGGTGGTCACCAGTGCTTCTCATTCTGCTGCCATCTTGGCTCTGTCAATTACAGATTTAAAAAATTTCAACTTATATAATATTGAAAAGTTATCCTATCCACAAATTTGTAATTTTATTATCTAAAAATTCATTTATAGCACTTCATGTCAAAATCAATCTATTTCACAAACAAAAATTAAAAAAAAAACAACCTATTATAGAACTAAGAGCTGAGGCAATTGGCATTTATGATATCCAATACTCAATAATACTCATTTTTCAGGTTAGAAAGAGAATACCAGTTAACGGTGTATCCCAATAAACTTACACTTCTGAGTGTCATCCTAAGAACTGTTTTGCCCTGTTCTTGGCTCCTCCAAGTACCAATCCTTACCTCCTTTTTTCCATGTAGCTAGTCTATAATGTATTACTTCTGAAAACATCCAACATGTAACTGGTTTTTCCTAAGACTGTAAAACACTTTAAGGTGAATTATTCATCTTACCCAGCTGTGGAGTTTCTGTAGCGATTTGCACCAGGAAGCCTGTGGTATCTTCCCTCGGTTACAGAACTCTTTGTAGATGGATAATCACATGCATCAAGAAATGGGTCTCTTCCCTAGGCATGAAGTATGTATCTAACAATCTAAGTAGTTTGCATTAGGGTGGGCCTTTGACTTGACTTTGACCAATGAGACTGAGAGTCTTTATGACACTCAGTCATAAAAGAGTGTCTTTATGACACTCTTTTAAAATGTCTCTAATAGCAGACACTAGGAGAGATTTTGTGTGTGTGTGTGTGTGTGTGTGTGTGTGTGTGATAAAAAGCAATAAGGACTGCCTTTACTATCCTGCTTGTGATGTGTAAATGGCTGAACTGTGGAAGCCATATCGTGTGTGTGTGTGTGTGTGTGTGTGTGTGATAAAAAGCAATAAGGACTGCCTTTACTATCCTGCTTGTGATGTGTAAATGGCTGAACTGTGGAAGCCATATCGTGACCTTGAGGTAATAGACCCACAAAAGCAAGGCTGACAATGGTGGAACAGAAACAAAGAAAACCATAAACTGGTCCTTATGAACAATAAGCTTCTGAATGAGCCCTTGAACCTCCTTTATCCAAAATTCCTATCAAGATAAAATTAAGGGCTGGCACCGTGGCTCACTAGGCTAATCCTCCGCCTGCAGCGCCGGCACCCTGGGTTCTAGTCTTGGTTGGGGCACTGGATCCTGTCCCAGTTGCTCCTCTTCCAGTCCAGCTCTCTGCTGTGGCCTAAGTGCTTGGGCCCCGCACCCACACGGGAGACCAGGAGGAAGCACCCGGCTCCTGGCTTTGGATTGGCGCAATGCGCCAGCCGTAGTGGCCATTTGGGGGGGGGGAGTGAACCAACGGAAGGAAGACCTTTCTCTCTCTCTCTGTCTAAATCTGCCTGTCAAAAAAAATTTTAAAAAAAATTAAGCGTTCTTATGGTTTAAGTCAGTGTCAGGTTTTCCACTACTTGCAACCAAAAACATTTCAGGTGTTCTACAGTATGTTCCCCGCCCCCCACTTCTCCCTTGCATGAGGAACCATCAAAGTAACATCCAGGTAGTTTCTTTTATCTTGAGTGGTCACTGATAGTATTTCTTGGTTTCATTTTACGTAAGTGCTCTGGAATTTTGGTTTGCAGGCTCAGCCTGTGTGAGTCTTCCTGCTCTTTGACTTCTTCCTTCCCAATCTGCACTCTCTTCTTTCTTTGCTTTTGTAACTGCTTCTACCAATTGTCCAAAATCAGGGCTCTAGTTCTGTGGTGATGGTAGGGCTATCACAGATCAAAAACTATCTGAACACACAGATGAGCAGGGACATGCCCACAATATAAGTTACAATGCCAGGCACTATTTGCTGCTGTTTCTCAGTATCAAGAGTGAGGAAACTCTATCCCAGACACTGGTTTTATTCCTTCGCAAGAGCTGATATTTCTGGCTGTTTCTGCCTGCTTCCTGGACGTGCATCCCAGGTTCTGGCTTCAGTTCAATATAGTTAGCATTCTGTATTTCTAGCTAATGGAAATATTTATATTGGTTTTGAACAAAGCTGTGCTTTCACATTGTCCCCCTTTCTATTATTTTTCTGTTCAAAATCCAGGGATACCTCTATGTAGGCACTCCATAGGCTAACATTTTAAAGCTCACCTTAGGTGAAAGAACAAAAGAGAAGGTACCCCCCCTTTTTTTTAAAAGACAACATAAAGCTCTATGCCATGTACCATTCATTAGCAACAGATATCAAGTGAGCAGCAGGGTTCCAATGCATGAAATCTGTGTATTTGTTGGGATCACTGGCAGAGTACCATTCTGCCTTGTGCTGATTTTTATCCACTTCCTCAAACGTTATGAGATCACAAAACAGCATTGGGTCTATCTAGAAAATAACACATTGTCTAAATAAAATACATCCCACAAATCACCTTAAGATCCAGTTAGTTTAATATAAAATGTTTTTAATTGTTTTTGAAAACATTTAAAAAACAATTTTTGAGCACTTTCAATAAAAAAAGAGAACTGAAATGCTACCGCGATATTCAACTACTGTAGTTTCAGCAGGTACAACAGACAACAGAACACTGGGGAAGTCTGACTTTTTTGCACTAAATGAAAACATGAAACAGGGCTTGTTTTTGTCATTTATGATGTAGTAAAGCACATTGTAGTACAAGACTATTATTTGAACCTCAGATGCACTGCACAAAAAACACTTTCCTTCTTTTCAGTTCAAAAGTCAGTGCTTATTGCAATTATATGCAAAATTATTTACTTCATGAAGTCTTATCATGATAAACAGTATGCAAAATGTTTTAAACATCAAAACAATGAAAATAATCTCAGAAAAGAACATATTCAACAATAACTAAGCAGAATTAGTAAACATAAAAAAGTAAATAACTTGTGAATAACTATGCTTGCCCGGTTAACAGTGAACCAGTTTCAATACAGCCAAGAAAAAAAAAGTGGTTACAGGAATACCTAGTACTGTACAAGATAAGTCAATAACACTCATGCACATTTTGTGATCATGTATTAACATGGTGAAGCAAACTAAACTTAATTCTTCCTGCTGTAATATTCTCATGTAAGAGAATAAGAAATAGAAATATCTCATTGAGATCAATGCACATTGCTACATAAGACAATTTTATCTGTCACTTTGATGACATTTTGTCTTTTCATAATGAAACACATTTAAAAAGTTTAATCTGTGGACTGTATTGGTTGCATTTATCCTAAGAGATGTGCCTACCACAGGTTCAACAAATTTAGTGCAATATAGAACCCCAGAAAGTTTGCTGGACGAATTCAATCAAATTTAAAGAGTTTGCTGCGATACTGTACAGGGGGTTAAAAATCCTCCAGTCTTTGTATTTTTATCAAAAAGATTTTTCCATTATTTTTATATTAGTAGGAAGCTAATAATGTAAACAAGGGATTAGAATGGCCTCAAAATCTCCTTTTCAGAGTATCTCATATAGAAAGGCTCCCATCATTAGTTAAAAGAAATCACACAGTTTCCTTTGGGTATTGCATACTTTGGTGTGCAGTAGTGCTGTGTCTCAATGTACAGTGAAGAAATACTAGCATCAAGGAAAAAAATCTAACAGATCATTAAATCAAGATAACAGCAAACACACACAAATGCCAATAACTAGGACATACCAATATATAAACCTCTGAGCCAATGCTAGCACCAGTTATTTATCAAAATATGTTAATACCCTAGCTTGCAAATTTATTGAACAATGAAACCTTATTAAATTAAACCTTTCATCACATTTGTTAAATATTCATTGATTGTAGTTTTCTGATTGGCTTTCTAATGAAGGTCAAAAATAAAAAGCCTAGCTAGGTCCAAGGTAGCAAAGCAAACGGGTTAATGTTAGCTTAAAAAACTTAATGGCAATTAAAAAACCTCTTTGAAAGTTATCTTGAAACACACTTAAATGGAACTGTCAACTAGTGAGCAGATTTGTGTCAATGTGAAATTCATAAATATTATCCATAAAACAAAATGGGAGCCATAGAGAGAAACATTTTAAAACAAATCCTGAGTGCTTTGCTTCTTTTGCAATTGTGGTTATCACAATAAATAAATTAAGCATGTAATAAAATGCTCCTCTTCTTCAAGTACAACTGATATCCCCTTTGTTTTATCAGAGATATAAATATGTGGCTTCAGACCTTAGGTGGTAAAATGTTTTTCATTCAGTTTGTTATCTCCTTGCTTATTTGTTTTTCAAATGGATCCCATGATCAAACTGCATTCCTATATTCAGCAGGAGTGAAGGAGTCAGTCACTAAATGGAGGAGGAAAAACTGATTACTAAAGAATATTTATAATGAAAAACCTCAAAATAAATCTTAAATAGAATTTTAATATGTACATTCAACCATTTTGTTGAAATTAAAATGTTTTTCCTTCTAATACCCCTATCTCAACTAGTAAATAATAAAAGATGAAACATTTTTCTAACATACTTGTATTTATTCCATTAAATTACATTCTAGAGTTAATAATGACTTGTGTGTGTGTGCGTGTGTGTGTATGTGAGTGCCTGTGCATCTCTGTGTGCTAGCTCCATACTAAAATCAACATTTTAAAATAAGACTAATGCAAGGTCACAAGTATAAATGGCTACTAGTTTTTCCTCTTAAAAATTTTAGTGCAGCTTTTGTTTTTCTTAATACTTAATTTTCCATTTTCTCTCCTAGTTAAGCCCTTCATTGTGGGTATAAATGGTACTGAAGCCCCAGAAAGTCCTACAGAGATTCTCCATCCTACAGTAGCTCTATGCTTCAAGCCTAAATATTTATAATAACCTGAATATTATCCCTGTGTCAAGGAAGACCTTCTCGTCTACAGTTCATCTTCGCTATGATTTCTTATCTAAAAGATAATGCCAACAACAAAATAGCTATATGTAAAACTGATGGTTTCTTCAGAATTCTGTGTAGATTAACTGATGAATTAAAATGAACTTATACAAAATAAAGATCTAGACTGCTCTTGTAAAAGCTGGCTAGTCAATTCTTTACTAGCAAACAATGTGATTAAATGGGGAACATTATAAAATTTAAAAACCTAATACTTGCTCTTCTACAGCCTACTGTCTTCAGAAACTTGTTAAGAACTGAGGCAAGTCTAACCATTTCCTACTGAAGAAGAAACCACTTCTGCAGCAAACGCTTTTAAAATGTCACAATTAATAGTAAGTGTTTCTGCTGCGGGAGGCACTTCCATTAAGACAAATACAATACATATGTCTTTAGATACAGTGTGCTACATATTATAAAACACAATTTAACCCAACATTTCAACAGTAGGATGGTCCTTGCTTTCTATCCACTCAAAACCTGATGAAGTCATGGAGTTCATGGATTCACTGCAGATTTGTTGAAATAATGGGTCATTCTTTAATTCTTCCAGTGTAGCTTCATCATCTTGTCCCTGCTGACGACCTGGATCAAACAGTAGATTTGGGTCTAAAGTGTTCAAATCATTGATGCTGCCTGAGAGCTCAGAAGACAACCTAATGTCACTTGAGAAATCAGAGGCAGCATTAGTGAGCTCAGATGCTACCTGACCTACCAGCTGCTGGTTGCTTTGCAAGCTGTCTCCACTCAGCAGGTCTTTAACAGTGCTAGTGAAATCTAACTGTTGCTCTCCAATTTCAGATTGTGCTTGATTATCTCCAGGAGAAAAACTGATCTGATTGGTGCTATCACTTTTGGTGAGGTAAGATGGTGTTTGAAATTCATAAACAGAAGTGCTGGAGTCGATCATATTCTGTGGATTGGCACTAGGGAAAACAGTGGAAGTTTCCAGGATCTGAGTGAGATTCATTCTTGCCGTGTAATTGGAGGGTAGATTGTTCATTCCCAAACCTCTCACTGCATCATCATTGTCAGAATCAAGTTTACTCAACAAAACATTGGTTATTTTTTTACTGTTTGTTTGCTTCTGAAGAGCATTTGGGAATGCTGTCTGCATCATGACTGTTAATGGAACTGACTGACTTCTTTGAGCTATGTTGTTGGCACATGTGTCTGCATGAACATTTGTGAAAACGTTAACTTCTGGGGTTACCGGACTTCCAAAGGGGGTCACATTAGACCGTGGGATATTAGACACTGGGTAGAGGGTGCTTCCACTAAGATTACGTTGGCGATGGACAGCGGGGCTCACACTCCGGCACCTGAAGTTGCTGCTGGCGGACGAATTAGTTCCTTTATTATCAAGAGGGGCAGGGACTGCAAAACCCTCCTGTTTGTTGGTGTTATTTACAGTGGCACCTTGATGCTGCACAGGAGAGACAGGAGTCAAACGACCAAAATGAGTGTCATGGTGTCGGGACTGAGACTGGTAAGACTGCCCAGGCACAGCAAAAGCATGAGGTTTCCTGAAACGGTCTTCCACTAGTTCCTGATAGCTTGGGAGAATGCCGTGGCCAGAAACTGATGAATTACCAACCCCACTATACCCATTATTCATCCATTCAAGCTTGGTTTTGTCAGGGTGTGTGGCCATGGGTCTTTGCATTGGTTTCACAGGACTACTTGAGACAATGCTGGCATCATGATAGGCCATGCTGGAGCTTATTGGGGTGAATGCAAATGGATTCCTGCATTCAACAGGGCTGGGAGGGACGCTACTGCTGCAGTTAGAATGTGGAGTACCAATGGGTGTGTGTCGGCTACTTCCTAAAGCACTATCCACAGGTGTCGTCTGGGCTAGCCTTGAGCAAGGGCTCTCCCGAGACAGACTCTGAGACCCAGCAATCATTTCGGATGTCGGAGTTGGGGTTGGGGTTGGGGTTGGGGTTGGTGTAGGAGTCGGTGTGGGAGTGTGGATTGGTGTACCATTGCTATGGATTGAATGATAGAAGTGGGTGCTGGAGGTATGAGATGACATGGGAGCTCCTGGAGTTACTGACTGGTTCTGAAGGGTCATTCCCAGACAGTTCCCATAAGAATGCGAATTGTTCATTGACATTTGCTGCTCCATAAGCACCAGCTCTTCCACGATACTATCTTGTGTAAGTTCATCATCAAAAGGAAAGTAGCTCTCATTTGTCTGGGAAACAGAAGGCTCAAACTCCTTCAGTTCGGACTGAAGAGGTAACTGATCTGAAGACTGTGCTTGTATTTGATTCAAAGAAGATTCTTGTATCTGGGTATGTAGCTGCTGGCTGTATGTGTCCTGTGGAATTCCTTCTAATTCCCAAACAGACTTCTCTAAGTCACTGATATCAGAGTGCTCAGGAATTGTCATAACACTGATATCTTGCTGTTGGTCACAGCTGGCAGATATGAACTCAGAATCCTTAGTGACCTGTTGCCACTCATTTGGATTAAAGCTGCCATCTGATTTAGAATCAGTGTCCAAGAGAAAGACATTCCTTTCAAGTTTTACTTTTATGTCTGGAGATGATGATGGTGTTGTCTGCTGTTCCAAAGCTGAATCACTGATAATAAGGGCAGAAGAATTCAAGGGTTGATTTTCCACTATGTGTGAATTGACAGTTATTGATACTTTGCTAGGAATCTGAGCACCTGCTGTTGAACTTTCTGTTTTCCCTGAATGTGGAACCTTTTGGTCCTTCTTAACACTGCCTGGTTTCTGACCTTCTATGACAACTGCAGAAAGCTGTTCCACAATTGGTTTCTTTACAGGAGGCACCTGGGACTCTTGTAATGTAGAAGACAGTCGTTTCCGTGGACTTTTAGTGCATAATTTAGGGTCTTTATTTATTGAGTCACCATTAGATGGTGAGCTGGTGCTGGTGAAAGTTAAGTTCTGAGTGGTAACTGGGAGAGTGACAGTGCTTTGATTATTGCCTGTTGAAGTGCCTGGCAGAATCTCATTGCAGCGACTTTTACATTTGGTCCTCTGGTCACAGACCTTAGTTGCTTTGATGTCCACGAGGCCTTCACTGGAAGGTTTCTGCGCTGCTCCCTCTGTATTACTTTTCTGCCCTGTAAGGGCACTAGGTGTTGCATGGGGAGCTCTAGCCCCGTCAGAGTTCTCTTGGCACTGCACAGGCTGCTCATCTGCTGATGTTTCGGGTTCCATTTTGACTTCCACAGTGGAAGTCCCCCCAGCGCTGCTGCTCCTAGAGCCCGGAGACTGAAGGGAAACAACAGAACCGTTCTTGATCTGTGGGACACTCCGGGAGTCTTCTGGCGTTCCTGTAGCACTGTTGACTGAGGCAGAATGTTTAAGAGGGGCATTACTGTTGCTGGGCGTGAGGGATATTGTTGTCATTTTCACCACATTTAGAGAACTCATGTGTGAAGCAGGCACCACAGCAGTCTTGATGGGGCTACTGGTAAAGAGGACAGTGGTTGGAGAGCGGATGGTGAGCGCACTGGTGTTGGCTGGTTTGGGTAAAATCTGAGGATAGCGGTGCCGGGCAGAACGATCCCCCCCAGGACTGGCTGGAACGTTCTGAGGAGTCTTTGGTGCCTGCTTCACAGACTGCATGTGCTGAGTGACCACCTGCACGTTGAGGGGAAGAACTTTGCCATCAGATGAACTCACTGGACTTGGTGAAGTTACCAACTGCCTGGTCCGCTGGACCTGTCAAAAGAGAGAAAACAAAAAACACCAGACTAAACAAGTGTAGGACATGCACAGTAGCTTGTTTGTCTCTGTGGTAGTAAGGCATTTATTAAATGTTACTGTTAAAGAGAAAAATAAAGACGATTCCTATGTTGGAAGAGTTGTTCTAGAGGTTCTATAAAACCAGATAGATATTTTAATAAATGCAACCATGATACAATGCAGCTGGGACTTCAACTGGCACTCTGATATGGGATGCCGGAATCCCAGGCAGCAGCCTAGCTCACAGTGCTACACGCTGGTCCCAGGTTATGAATATATCTACAACTTAAACTTGTCACCTTCTTACCTTCCACTTTTTAAAATTAATTAACTACTTTGTATATTTGAGACGCAGAAAAAGTGAGAGATACACACACACACACACAGGGAGCTGGTTCAGTCTCCAAGTGCCTGCAATGGCTAGGGCTGGACAGGCCAATGCTGGAAGCTGAGAACTCAGTTTGGGTCTCCCACATGGGTGACAGGGGCCTAAGTAACTCAGCCATCACCGCTGTCTCTCTGAGTGCATATTAACAAGAATCTGGAGTAGACAGTAGACCCAGGACTTGAACCCAGGCATTCCCATAGCAGATGTGGAAATCTCAATTCACATCTTAACTGCTAGGCCAAACACCCACCCCTCATCTGTGTCTTAACTAAACCACTGATTTCCCACCAACCCAGTAAGGCCAAATGTTCTTTAATGATATTACCGGAATGGGACTAGGGACAGCTGCCACAACGATACCAATAGGTTGAGGAGACAGGATTGCAGGATTTCCATTGGGAAGATTAGCCACGCCATTGGCTGTAGAGCCTTCTGATTTTTTTGCTGAGGATTCTCCCGGCAAAGGGGACTGTAATTTCTGTTCTTGCTGCTTCTTCTGGATTTTCCGTTGCAGTTGCTGTTTAGCATCAATAGGAGATGGCAAAGTCTTCACTTGAGGCTGAAAGGAATTACTTTCAGCTGTAGGTATAAATGCAGAAGGCTGGGGAATTCCTTTAATTCCTGCAAATAAACAGAAAGGAATGCTGAAGGAAGTACTCGCCTTTTATAGAGGGTAGTGAACATTCAATTTCTTTGAATATGTGGCCATCTACTGGGCAGTGCAACCAAACCAGAAAATTATCATTTGTGATTTCTTTGATAAAAACAAGGATTAGACTTCCAGTTTATAAACCTTTATCAATATGGTATTGACACTGTAAAATATGGTTTAACTCAGGTGAGTTTCAGTTATAGTAACACTAACAGATAATTCTGAAGAGAGTAAGCCACAACAGGAATGTGCAGGAGCTAAGATAAGCACCAAGACAATATTTATCACATCAGTATTTTTTTGTCCTTTTCTCTAATCTGAAACTTAAGCATTTTCATGATTTCAATATTTAGTCCACAGAGGCATTTAATAAATATCTGCTGACACCACTCCACATCTTAGAAGAAAATTTATATGGGGAAATTGTTTTGGATCCTACTAGTAATTCATAAAAATAGGCACTACTATTTTAATTGCTTGTTGTTCCACTATGACATAGAAGAAATTAAGAAGCAGAAATTCTTAAGGTCAACATCTTCTGAAAAAGTGCAATTAAGAAAACTAAAACAGTAGTGGGAATTTGTGGTATCACTACATCAAGTTTTGTCATAATAATAAATAAATAAATACAAAGCCAGTGGGCAAAAATGATAAAATGAGCAAGACATACATTGGAAAAAATCTGATTAAGTAATACAAATTTATCTTTTTAAAACAAGTTCTTTTCACACCTAGGTTGCGGCATTGAGAGCACGAGCGAGCAAGCTGTGGTCAGCAAAGGCGGAGAGAGAAGAGAGGGGAGGACAACACAGTCTCGCTGGGAAGCCCTGCTCTTCCTCGCCCCTGCTGCTCTCCGCCATTCCAGTCAATAGCCACAACCTGGGCACGGGGGTGGGCAGGGAGAGAACAAGAAGATTCCTAAGTCTCTCCCACACTCTCTCCTTCATAATGCTTCACCCTTCTGACCCCTTTAAGATCACTTAGGTACCTCTTTTTCTTTGGAAATCCAGCTCACACTGGACTCTTCCCTCCTAGCCGCCACCCTCAGCTCAGCTTCTCAGCACCTGCACCCTGGAGAGCCTCTGCCCACGGCTCACAGCGTGGCTGTCTGATCCCTCCCGCCAGGATTTCTAGACAGGAACGAGTTCCAAGCAGCTGACTTACAAAAGGACATCTGTAACACAACCTGTTCTTAATATGGACACTATATTTATAAAAAAATAAAATTCACCTTCAAAGGATGAAAATTAATCTACTACCAAGGATATTTTAAAAAATAATATTAATGGCTGAGAACAAAAATTAAGGAGTGATTAAAAAAATGCTTTGAGTCATCTTACAACTGGTAAAGCATTTAGCCTCCCAGGCTGGTTGCTTTAAAAACAGGGAAAAACACCTATTTACATATGAGGGGTTGTACATAAGTTCATGAAAAATGCATATTACAAAAAATCTGCCTGGATTTCAAATTTTTTTTGCATCAAAATAAACTCATCTTTTATTTCATTTTTCACAAATTTTTTGAAGTATCTGTTTATATAATTTTTAATACTTTAAAAAACCCCACACTTTTTTTTTTACCCTTTAAAAATTGATTCATTATTCATTCAAGATTTCTTTCAGTCAGACTTGTGAACAATGTAGGAAATATTACAGAGAGAGTCATGTTTCTTTCCCTCGTGATGCCTCCTCCTGGGTCTTCAACCTTGCATCCGAGAACTCTGCTCACTCTCAGTATGGGCAGAGGAAACAGAACGTCGAAGGGTCCATGTCTTCTAATGCCTCATTTTGCCAGAAGGTAAGAAGACAGTATGGTATAACTCAGTCAACCTGTGCTTTGCAGTAAACAGGGAAATCAGGATTCAAACCCTGGCTCTGGTACTTATTTTTTTTTTTTTTTTAGATTTTACTTATTTATTTGAGAGGTAGAGTTATAGACAGTGAGAGGGAGAGACAGAGAGAAAGGTCTTCCTTCCGTTGGTTCACTCCCCAGATGGCCGCATTGGCTGGAGTTGCACCCATCCAAAGCCAGGAGCCAGGTGCTTCCTCCCAGTCTCCCATGTGGGTGCAGGGGTCCAAGGACTTGGGCCATCTTCTACTGCTTTCCTAAGCCACAGCAGAGAGCTGGACTGGAATAGGAGCAACCAGGACTAGAACCCAGCGCCCATATGGGATGCTGGCACTGCAGATGGAGGGTAAACCTACTGTGTCACGGCGCCGGTCCTTCTGGTACTTATTTACTCATGGAAAAGTTCCTTACCCTCCCTGTTTCTTGAACTGCAAACTGGGGATAAGTATCACCTATCTTTTTGGCCTGCTGGGGGAATCAGATAAGTAACATATGTGAGTCACCTAGCTAGCTACTGCAGGCCAAGCACTTGCCTGCTTATTGGTAAGTAGAAATGAACAGATTTAGGTCACACAGCTTACAGGTACCCAGGAAAAATTGTGACTAGCTCTTGTGAAGACTATGTTAAAATGGATCTTCTACTGACCATAAAATGAGAGGATGGATCACATACACAGAGATGCTTAAAGCTTCTGATAAACGTAAAGCCAAAGAAAACTAATATTAAAATGTACAAGTTAAGATACTAAAAAAAGAAGTCAGTTAAGAGACTGCAATTCTGGCTAGGATACATCTATTGTATATTTAAAAATATTTAATAAAAAGGCCTTGGAAAACAAGTTTCATGGTAGGATGTGTTCTTTCATAGAGATGTTAACTTTCTAGAGTTAGCAATTTCTTCACTCTTTAGGTTTATGAAGTATGACTAAAAAAGACATTAAAAAATTTCATCAGAACTGACACACAGAGCTATTCACTTAGGAGGGTACATTTATTCCATCAATATTATTTCATGTTAATATTCCTCCTTATTTTACAGTAATGTCGCAAAAGAAGTTTGTGAGACAAAGTTATCTATCATGGTGCACAATGATCATTTTATTTATGAGCATTAGTTTCTGGAATAGGAGTCTAATGTAAATTTTATTTATTTGAGACACAGAGATCTATATATCTATATCTATAACTCTATCTAATCAAGAAAATATTACCATTCACTGGCTGACTCCCCAAATCCTGGGAGCTGGCACTCAATCCAAGTCTCTTAGGTGGGTGGCAGGCACCCAATACTGGAACCATCACCTGCTGCCTCCCAGGGTGTGTATCAGCAGGAAGCTGGACTTGGCAGTGGAGTTCAGGACTTGAACTCAGGTGTTCTGAGATGAGATGTGGGCATCTCAACTGCTATTCCTGCCTGCACCTTCCCCGCTCCCCCTATCTGGCTTTAAATTTAGTTTCATCTATTGGAGAGGTAGAGAAAGAGTAGCATTGAATTTCAAATTTAGCATGATCTTAATTCTAGTAGTTAATTTAGATACATATATGCTTTAAATTTAAAAAATAGTAATGGGAAAATCAGTAAAACATCAGCTGGAGAATTCAAATCATTTAATTTCTAATTTTTTTAAAGTTCTGTTTTTTAAATTTTTTTATTTATTTGAAAGGTAGAGAGACACACCGACAGAGAAACAGAGAGGGATGTTCCATCCACTGGTTCACTTCCCAAATGCCTGCAACAGCTAGGGACAGGCCAGGTGGGAGTCAGGACCCTGGAACTCAATCTATGTGTCCCACGTGGGTGGCAGTGACCCAAGTACTTGAGCCATCATTGCTGCTCCCAGGGTGTGCGTTAGTGGGAAGCTGGAACTGGAAGTGGAGGTAAACTTGAACCCAGGCACTCTGACTGGAATGAGGCAGTCCCAAGCAGTGTCTTAACTACTGTGCCAAATGCCTACATCTAAATAGTTTTATATTCCAATGGACCAATCTATAAAAATATAATATTAGACTTTATAATCAAAGGATTATTTTTATTTTGTTGGTTCAACAAACTCATTAAAATTTAGTGTGAAGGGGCCGGCACTGTGGTGGAGCAGGTAAAGCTGCTGCCTGCAGTGCCGGCATCCCATATGGGTGCCAGTTTGAGTCCTGGCTGCTTCTCTTTCGAACCAGCTCTCTGCCATGGCCTGGGAAAGCAGTGGAAATGGTTCAAGTCCTTGGGTCCCTGCACCCTTGTGGGAGACCCTGAAGAAGCTCTTGGCTCCTGGCTTCAGACTGGCATAGATCTGGCCATTGTGGCCAACTGGGGAGTGAACCAGCGGATGGAAGACCTCTTCCTCTCTCTGCCTCTCCTTCTCTCTGTGTAACTCTGACTTTCAAATAAATAAATAAATTTTAAAAAAATTTAGTGTGCAGTGGAGTAAGAATGAACTTACACAAATAGTAAAAGGATGAAGCTCTTTGGTCAAATACTTCTTTTGTGACCAATGGTAAACAGAGTAATACCTCAGTTAGTTTTAGCATGTAAGCAATCATTTCATACCTGCTGGTGCTGCTGCCATCACAGTTAGAGCTGCCATTGACTTGGTGCCTATATAGTGACTTTTGACAAGGAAGCGGGCTAATTCCAAGACTGTGTCAAATGGCTGGCTTAACACTTTCTGGGCCCACTCACACACAAGGCGGCAAGCGGAAGACAGGACTTCCTCGTCAATGTTCTGAAGCTGCCCAGAAGGCTCAGCTCCTTCCAACTAGACAAGGAAAAAGACAAGTGAACTTTTAAAGACAATTCAGAGACATTAAATTGAAGCATATACAAGATATGCATTCTTAATTAGGAGATAAAATCTAAATCTGTTGTATGAAAGCACAATGAGGTAACCTGTTGGCACACAACAACTCCTTTGCAAGTAAGAAACTCCTACCCTCCAGTATATAGCAATCAGCAGCATTACAAAAAACTTTTAAAATGAGTATTAACCACAGATGAAGATCAATGGATGTTTTGAATCTAAAAGCCTTTTCTAATAGCAATAAAACAAACTATGCCAGTTGTCACAATTTTTTCTTCTGAAAAATATATATGCTGTAGATATTCTCTTATGACTTTTTCCTTATATACCATGGACATATCTATAAATCAGTAATGCTAGGTCTTTGTTCTCCCAAATTTCATGTTAATGTGGTGACACATGCTAATACTTTTCAGGCACTGTGGGTTTTTTTTTTTGCTCATTTACTTAGTAAAGGCACAGTTTCTTGTTCCTGGTTTTATCTAAATGATACTTTGCAGGATGCATTTCAATGCTGATATAAAGGTACTATTCTACTTGTTAAAAGTAAAAGGTGTACTTCTTACCCCATCTCCAGTTTTGTGAAAGTCAAGGTTGGGCAGTGTTGGCATGTGAACAAAAGCTTTTTTTCTCAGTCCACTGTAGCAATATGTAATCAATAGTTAAGGTCAAAGTACTTGAAGTTAAATGAACTGATTATGTAGATAGCACCTGAGAAATAACCATATATGAAATGAGAATAAAATCAGCATAACATCTACTTTCTGAATTCTTCAGTAAGAAAAACCTTAATATTACGAGTTCTGGACACTTTCACTCTTTTTAAACTGGAACAGTCCTTGTGGAATGTTAAATATTACTGTCTTAAATGCAATGATTCTCATCTGTTATAAATTTTATGAATAAATGTTCCTAATATGCTGTGCCAGTAACAAACAGGTCAGAAGGAAAGGAATAGCCAGATGGAAACCTGGCACAGGGAAGGGAAACTTTAGCCCAGGGCACTGGGACAAAAACAACCCGTAAGAGTGTCACAAGGGTTTTAACCTTTTCATTTCTTTTTTTCCACTGAAACACACAGGATTATCGCCTACAACATGCCAAAGACACATCACGACATTTCTGTTTGTATTCAGGAATCAAGGACACGTCATGCAACAACTGGGTAGAACACACCTGGAACCATTTTAGAGAAGCAGCCTCCCCCCTTTCCCCTTTCTCTCATCTCCTCCACAGTAGCCAATTTTATGCTTTGGAAAAGGCCAAGAGCTGAGCAGGGAGAAAGCAAATGTGCTTCACTAACAGAGACCCTCTATTTCACAATCTTCTTCCAAGAGTAGGAAGAACTTTAATTTTCACTTCTTTACTTTGTTTGCTCATTAAGCATTTCCTCATCACATGAAGGACATTTTCTGTGCCCTTGCTTTAATTTTAATATTCACTTTAAATAGCTGGCTGAAAAATACTTTAAGGTGAACATTAATCTTTCAATGCAAGCTTCATAAGAAATGTTTAGGAAATGCTTCTGAATGATGTATAGATATATTTTTTTGGCCAAAATGATCCCCATGTTTCTAAATTAAAGGTAAGAGAACAGAATAAGCTAACATTTTTTCTCTACTTTGATACAATTTATAATTGGTGAAATTTTAGTATGGTTTAATAATTCTTATTGTTAAAGCAATGGAGATTAGACCATTAATATTTCACAGTAACAGAACCAGGTAAGAATCTATCACAACCCTAATATAGAAATGAATCATTATTTGCTTTCTTTTACAGTTTGATAAATAGCTGGGAAAATAATATCTGTAATCATTCTACTAAGTAACATTTGAGTTGTTTATATCTGTTGATCTAAATTTATTTCTAAATATAGCTGCCTGTTGAACTACAACAACAGATGGTTCTACAATAAGTGAGAACCCAAAGAGACTATTAAAACCATTTCGGTAAAGGATATTTAGATTTGCCTCTTGTGCCCAAACGACGTGCCTTCATGTTTGGAAAGACGTTTTTCATGATCTTTCCAAAGTCAGCAGCACTTAATGGATGGTAACCAAGATTGTCACAATAGCTCCTGGAAAAGAAGGAGGGAGCAATTTAGAGAGTCACAGAATTCAAAATTACATAGCAATGTGCTACTTCAACGTGATTTGATCCCTCTGACAAAGTAATGCAGCAAATCTTAAGTCCTTCACCACAATTTATATAACTATCACTCTTCGGAGACATGCATTAACTTAGGTTTAGCTGGTTTCACCTTCAGAGTATACAGAATCGCTTTTAAGAAACTTGCAGTAAGATACAACGCTGGTACCAAGTTTTCAGCTACAATCCAACCTGTACTTTGAGCTGAATGTACCCATCCAGCTTGACTAGTAGGGTCTGTTTCCATGTATGTATCAGGCTCACATACTGAGATGATTTCCAATATAAACATCATGCATGTTGGCATTAGAGACAACACTAAGAGGACTGAAAATTCAGAAACATGGTATGTCAGAACTAAGACTTTGGGGCTCATCTATATGAACACGCTCAAGTTTCACTAAGGATGGAAAAAACAAAGGCACAGAGAGAAGCTTTGAAGGCCCGATGCCCTCCCCGCTCACACCATTACCCCTGTTCCTTCCAGGAAATGAGTTGCTTTGTAAGGCAAGTAACTTCATATGGGATCAGAGACATAAGTCAGTCTTCGCTACTACTGAAATCAGGTGTTCTGTTTTCTCTAGAGCTGCCAGTCATGGGCAGAATGCCAATCCTCTACCAGTTAAGCAGCTGACCAAAACCACACCTTGCTTTGGCTGCCAAGACATTTCTTAAAACTGTTGGGAGAACCACTACCCAGGAAATGCCAAACAAGAGGAAGTCAAAGAAATTCCATATTTCCCTACTTCACCTCCCATTCAGCATCAACGAGGGCAGCGTCTTGATAAAGAAATCATGTAGTAGAGAGCCTAACAGAGGGGCTTAGGACCCAGAAAGAAACAAAAATGAGTGGGAGGCATGGTGGGCAGGGTGAAATGGTACCAAAGACTTGGTTTATCTTAGACTGCTGAATATCCTGGCAACATTCCTGAAGTGACCTGAGCTCAAGTAGTCAAACTGAGACAGAGTGAGGAGGAGTGGAGACTCCTGGGAGCCTTAATACAGAGAGAATGGGAATAGAGACAATGTCTTGGATGTCTCCTCCCTATCCCTACAATAAATCCTACATATCCCTGGGGTTTGGGGTGGGAGGAGTTGTCAGCAAACGTTCAACAACACTAGAGGGTAGGGAGAAGGAAAGTGAAATAAACATGCATTGAAAATTTCCTATATGGGATGTGTAAGCAGCCTTGTATTTAAATGGAGATTAAATGCAATACTTTGGGTGCTTCAGTAGTCGACTGAAGGTATAAAGGTTAAGGGTGGACTATTTTTTGGTGCTGACAATGAAAATAAACTGCAATAAATATATAATTTCAGTAGCAAGGAAAACTATAGTCATCTTTATAGTTTATTCCAGTAAATTAAGAAAAGTGAATGAAATTAGACTTATTGGCACCTTACAACTTGACACATGTTGGTTTCTCTACTTGGAACATTACTTAGCCTTCAAGGCTCAGCTTAAATTATGACTTTGAAAGGGTCTCTACCCTATCTAAAGCAGTGCCTTCTTGTCAGCCTCACTCTATTTTTCTACCAGTGTACTCTGTCCTCTTTCTCTCCTGATTCATAATTATGTAATAATTTACTTTTTTGTATCTTCCATTTCAATGTAAGTTGAATTGGGTCATGGCCTTAGCTATCTGATTCACCACTATATTGTCAGCATCAGGAAAAAGGCTTAAGAGTCACATTAAGCCCACTTATATGCCATATTTAAAACAAAAAGAAGCTTTAAAGAAACACATCAAATGACCAACAAAAAGCAAAAAAGAAACATTATCTGCTGCCTCCTGTAACAGCACTGGCACTTGTGCCTAAAAAATTGAACTCAAATGAGGAGGAGGGCATTTGCCCTCCATGATTTAGATTCTGATGTTGTTTTCAATGTATTATTACACTAACAATTTCTTACGGGTGGGAGGAAGATTTGCCATGAAAATTAAGAACAACATTAAGCAGCAATATGAACAACACAAGATCTGATTTCAAATAGTTTATCTTGAATGGTGACGACCCAAAATGATCATCCAATTCCATCTGGCTTTTGATTCATACTTATTCTAGCCTTTGAAAGATGAAGATTTTTCTACAACATCACCTTCAGAATACTCTTTAGTGTGTAAATATTAAAAGTATTTGTGGACATAGAAGTAGCTCAAATTATTCCTCCTAAATGGTAGGCAATGTTGGAAGAAGAGAAGGCTGCTTATGATTCAACATTTAATACTTTGACACCTCACACGTCAAAGAGAAAATACAGAAAGCTTCCATTTAAACAAGACCAATACCAGAGTCAGCCCTTAGTTTCTTGAATTTTGTGAAATCTTAATAATGGAAATAACTTTAGAAGTTGTGCAGTTGGATTTCCCGCCAGTTGTAGCAACAGTAATATTCCTGCATGAGAGGCTATCAGAGTGGTCAATTTCCTTGATGGGAAAAGCCCTTCATTGTGAGGAGGCTGATCCAATTTTTAGCAGTTTTTATTTTCAAAGAATTCTATTATTAATGCCCTTTCCAAACAGAGAAGATCTAGATAGGCAATGATTCTAAGTATTTATGGGGTATTCATTCAAAATTTTGAAACTGGTGCTATACAACAGATTTTTGCAAAGTTCATGGAGGGGCTAGGGTGGTGTAGTGGGTAAGTTAAGTTGTTGCCTGCCATGCTGGCAACCCTCATAGGTGCCAGTTGGAGTCCCAGCTGCTGCACTTCCGATCCAGCTCCCTACTAATGTGCCTGGGAAAGCAGTGCAAGATGGCCAAGTCCCTGTGGCCCTGCATCCACAAGGGAGACCCACATGAAGCTCCTGGCTGCTGACTGCTGGCTTCGGCCTGGCTCAGTCCTGGCTGTTGTGGCCATTTGGGGAGTGAAACAGTGGATGAAGGTATCTCTCTCTCTCTCTCTCTCCATCCCCCCATAACTCTGCCTTTCGAAAAAAAAAAAGTTCATGGAAAATGGGAAATGGTTGTATGAAAACAAGTATGCATGAATTTCAAACATTTTTTTTTGCACCAAAAATAAACTTATCCTCTGGCCTCAGAATCAACCCTTAAAGCAGTCGGATCTGGCTGAAGAGCCCATGAGAGTATTTTAGGCATGGAAAGCTAAGACACTCTGGGGAAAAAAAAAAAACCCTAAATGAAAGATCTCTGTGAGTGAGATCCCAGTGGAAAGAATGGGGCCATCAAAGAAGGAGGTACCTTTCTCTGAAGGGAGGAGAGAAGTTCCACTTTGACTATGACCCTCTCTGAATAAGATCGAAATCGGCGAACTCAGAAGGCTTCCATAGCCTTGGCAACTCATGACTAGAGCCTAGGGAGATTACTGATGCCATAAACAAGAGTGTCAAATTGTTAAATCAACTTCAGGAGTCACTGTGTACTTATGTCTCATGTGGGATCTGTCCTTAATGTGTTGTCCAATGTGAAGTAATGCTATAACTAGCACTGAAACAGTATTTTGCACTTTGTGTTTCTGTGTGGGTGCAAACTGATGAAATCTTTACTTAGTATATACTGAATCTATCTTCTGCATATAGATAATTAAAAATGAAAAAAAAATCTTGGTGTTAAATTGGAAATTGCCTAGAAAATTAATCAATTTTTTTAAAAAATATATCATGTAGGATCTCTGTCCTTAATGTGCTATACATTGTGAATTAATACTATAACTAGTACTCCAACAGTATTTTTCACTTTGTGCTGCTATGTGAGGGCAAACTGTTGAAATCTTTACTTAATATATCCTAAACTGATCTTCTGTATATAAAGAGAATTGAAAATGAATCTTGATGTGAAGCAAGGGGAGAGGGAGTGGGAAAGGGGAGGGTTGCGGGTGGGGGGGAAGTTATGGGGGGGAAGCCATTGTAATCTATAAGCTGTATTTTGGAAATTTATATTCTTTAAATAAAAGCGTTATAAAAAAAATAAACTCCATTTTCCCACAAACTTTGTAAAATATCTGTGTATAACCAATCACAGGACATTCCAGTCCAAGTGGAAATCTTGGTTAGCTTACATCTCATTTTCCTGCCACATAATATTAACTGCAGGTTGATCGAGTTAAGATATGGTATCAGTTAACACCTAACTCAGTGTCAGATTATATTTATGTGAGATTCAGAAAAGAGTGAAGAACAGAGACTGTTTACAGGATAACACTCTAATGTCATTTTTAAAATGAGATCATTTGTTTTCCCCTCTTGTACCTTATTTAAAACATGTTTTTAATTTTTCTGTTTAAAGAATTTTTATGTATTTGAAAGGCAGAATTACAGGGAGAGAGAGAGAATGGGAGAGAGGGAGGAAGGGAGGGAGAGAGGGAGGGAGGGAGAGAGAGAGAGAGAGAGAGAGAGAGAGAGAGAGAGAGAGAGAGTCTTCTATCCTCTGGTTCACTCCCCAAATGGCTGCAATGGCCACAGCTTGGCCAATTCGAAGCCAGGAGCTAGGAGCTTATTCTGGATCTCCCACATGGGTGCAGGGGCCAAAGCACTTGGCCATCTTCTACTGCTTTCCCAAGCCATAGCAGAGAGCTGGATTGGAAGTGGAGCAGTGGGCTGGTGCTGTGGCATAGCGGGTAAAGCCGCCGCCTGCAGTGCCAGCATCCCATATGGGTGCCGGTTTGAGTCCCGGCTGCTCCACTTCCAATCCAACTCTGTGCTACAGCCTGGGGAGTGAGCCAGCGGATGGAAGACCAGTCTCTCCCTCTCACTGTCTGTAACTCTACCTCTCAAATAAATAAGTAAAATCTTTTTTTTTTTTAAAGAGAGTGTTCAGATCCTGACACTTTGGAGAGAAAGTACTTTGTAAGTTTCTGAACTTAACCATAAAGAAATTTGTCTTTTTCATATTGTTCCCTGATAGCAGATAGCGACTGCTAATGGATATGGGATTTTGAGGAGGTAATGCAAATATTCTGGAATAGGTAGTGACTGGTGAAGTTTTGTAAATATATTAAAAAATACAACTATAAAATTGTAAATTTTATAACATGTGACATATCTCATGAGTAAAAGAAACACAACAGAAATATTATGGTTTTGACTAACTGTTAATAACTGTATTAATCTATGAGATGTAGTAAATGGTTATTCTTCCTGCTGCATGGATCTGGATCTCAGGTTTCAAGACTGGGGACAAGAAGTGACTCACTTGCTGGGATGTGGCTAGAACCAATGTTTGCACCCTAGTAATGCTTCTCTGTCCTCAAATTATTAACACCTATGCATTCTCTAAAAATGATAAGTTTTTTTCTATGTTAAACACAGCTCCAAATCAGCTAGTATATGAATTTGAAAATTTGTTAATTTTGTTAGGTGTGATCAAGGTTTTATGGCTACAAAAGCGATTGTTCTTATTCTTAGAGTTATTATGATATACATAAACTTTTTCTCAAAAAGCACAGGAAAAATACTGGTGAACCTAGGTGAAGCATATATGGTCTTTTTTTTTTTTTTAAAGGTTTATTTATTTATTTGAAAGGCAGAGTTACAGAGAGACAGAGATACACAGAGGTCTTCCAACTACTGGTTTACTCCTCAAATGGTCACAACGGCCGGAGCTGAACCAAACTGAAGCCAGGAGCCAGGAGCCTCATCTAGGTCCCCCATGCAGATGCAGGAGCCCAATGACTTGGGCCATCTTATACTGCTTTCCCAGGCCATACCAGAGATCTGGATCGGAAGAAGAGCAGCCGGGATTCGAACTGGAACCCATATGGGACGCTGGCACTGCAAGCAGCAGCTTTACCCACTACACCAATGTGCCAACCCTGCACATATGTTCTTAAATTGTTTTTTTAATATTTATTTATTTACTTGAGAGTTAGAGTTACAGGCAGAGAGAGAGACTTCCATCCACTCATTCATTCCTCAAATGGCTGCGAAGATTATTCTTTCAAGATGTCTGTTGTGTTTGAATTTTTTTTTTTTTATAATAGGAAGTTGGATGGAAAATTGCCAAACTGATCCTTCAGGGTAGATGATAATGGCAATGACTAGAAAGTGAAAAGATGTAAAAAAGCGATGATATTTCTAAAACTAGGAACTCAGGAAAGCCTTCCAAGGTCTGCTTGTCAAAGTTTAGGGCGTTGGCTGGTGCTGCGACTCAACAGGCTAATCCTCCGCCTTGCGGCGCTGGCACACGGGTTCTAGTCCTGGTCGGGGCGCCGAATTCTGTCCCGGTTGCCCCTCTTCCAGTCCAGCTCTCTGCTGTGGCCCGGGAGTGCAGTGGAGGATGGCCCAAGTGCTTGGGCCCTGCACCCACATGGGAGATAAGGAGAAGCACCTGGCTCCTGGCTTCGGATCAGCGCAGCACGCTGGCTGCAGTGCGCCGGCCGCAACGGCCATTGGAGGGTGAACCAACGGCAACGGAAGACCTTTCTCCCCGTCTCTCTCTCTCACTGTCCACTCTGCATGTCAAAAAAAAAAAGTTCAGGCTGTGCTACCTGGCAGCATCACGCTTTTGTACAAAATTGAGACATTTTTCGTTCTGTTGTTTTTCAGATGCTCATTGTAGTTTATCATCTAGGCTATGACACATCATATTGCCTCCCTTCTCAGGATATAATATACAAAGAATTCCATAAGCTGTTTCTTGTAAATGGTAGCTAAAAATTCTTTATCCTGTAATATAGCTTATTTTCTTAAATACACTTACATTTATTAAAAATGTTTATATGGTTTTTCTGTCAATTTAGAAGCATTAGGATTTTGTTCTATAGATTATTTACTGCCGGCATGCTTCACATACAGCTCCTGTAAACTGTTTCTTCTCTTACATGGTCCATGGCACTATCCTACTGTTCGAACTTTTATTGAAGATTTAATTTATTTATTTGAGAGGCAGAGTTACAGACAGAGAGAGGGAGGGAGAGAGAGAGAGAGATACAAAAAGAGAGAAAGAGAGAGAATGTCTTCCATCTGTTGGTTCACTCCCCAAATGGCCACAACGGCGGAGCTGCGCCAACCGGAAGCCAGGAGCCAGGGCTTCTTCCAGATGGTCGACAGAGGTGCAGGCGCCCAAGCACTTGGGCCATCCTCTACTCTTTCCCAGACCATAGGAGAGCACTGGATGGGATGAGGAGCAGCAGTGATTCAAACTGGTGCCCATATGGGATGCTGTTGCTACATGCGTAGGCTTACTCTACCATGCCACAACACCGGGCCCTGAACTTCTTCCTCTTTTTTTTTTTTTTTAAGATTTTATTTACTTATTTGAGAGGTAGAGTTACAGACAGTGAGAGGGAGAGACAGAGAGAAAGGTCTTCTTCCTCTGGTTCACTCCCCAAATGGCCACAACGGCTGGAGCTGGGCCGATCCAATGCCAGGAGCCAGGAGCTTCTTCCTGGTCTCCCACATGGGTGCAGGGGCCCAAGGACTTGGGCCATCTTCTACTGCTGTCTCAGGCCATAGCAGACAGCTGGAAAGAGGAGCAGCCAGGACTAAAACCAGCACCCATATGGGAAGCCAGCGCCGCAGATAGAGGATTAATCTGTTATGCCACAGCGCGGTCCCCCCGAACTTCTTTAAATAATGTATTTATTTATCTTCATTTTAATTTCCTCATTCTTTAGCAAAAAGATTCAGTAAAAAATGAAAACAAAAAGAGGCACATTGCCTTGTTAAAGCCTTCTGACAAGTTAGAAAATGCTTTACTCTTCAATCTGAACATAATAATATATACAGTCTTTAAGGCAAATATGACAGTCAAATTAAAATGCTAGCTAGTTCCTTAGATTAGTTTTATCTTAACTGTAAAACCACACTAGGGATATACAACGGGGCAAGGAGGACAGCCTCTAAGTCAGACAGTCGAATAAGGGTGAGCCAACAAAATAATAGTGAGTTTGACCATGTAAGTACCTTTCTTTCTATTCACAAGAATAAAGTCATTTAAACACTCACAGAAAACAAATGCATATTCACAAACTGTTGTAATGTACCACAGCATTTCTTATCATGAAATTTTCTAAAGCCAGGCATCAAAAGACAAAAATTCAGACACTAATATATTAATTAGATGTTGAGTAATTTGTATAGTTTTCAAACTAATTGCTGTCCAGCCATCAAAACAGTTACCTGATAAAAGGGACCATCTAACACATATAATGATAAAAATAAAGATTGATTATCATTTTGTGACAACTAATAGCTAATTTCATTAACCAGCTTTATAAAAGAGGATCTAGTACATTACTATACAAGTACTTCTTTACTGCTAGTACACCAATTACATACAAATAAACAACAAGAAAAAAACAAACAAGGACATTCACAGTTTTAGAGATTTAAAATATCAGTGTTACCGCTATTACCAAATGCAAGGACAGAATAGGTCTATTTTCTTCTAGACTAGATGTATATTTCTTCCATCGTAAAAAGTCCTAGATTTACTTGAGGATACAGAACATCTGTTTGAATTTTTCTATGTTAAACATAGCTCAAATCTCAGAAATAAGAAAGTTCACTGTAATGTTAAAGCAGCTACACATTCTGTAAGGCAGGGTTTCTCCATAGCAACACTACTGATACTTTGGGCTGGGCAATTTCTTATTGTATAGGGCTGCCCTGAATTTTGTAGGATGTTAAGCAGCTTCCACACATTAGATACATATAGCACATACCACGGTTATGTCTTCAGGCATAGCCAAATGTCCCCTGGGGGGCAAAAAAGCCACCCTCAACTGAATGGCAGTACTCTAAAGCAGTCGGTATCAAATTTGGCTTTACATCAGGAATACTTGGTGAGCTTTTAAATCAAAATATTCTGATGGTAGGAGACAGACAATGATTTGTGTTTTGTGTGTGTGTGTGTGTGTGTGTGTGTGTGTGAAAGCTTCTAGGGTAATTCTAAGTTTTAGTCTAAGCTAGGAGAAACTACTTTGAAGTGACATTTATAAAATTTCTCTCAGGATATCTATGAGCTGTTTTTTTTTTTTTTTTCAATTCAAATGTCCATTTATTTGAAAGGCAACATGACAGTGAGAAGGGGAAGAGATAGAGGGTTGGGGTGGGGAGAGCGAGCTCTTCCATCCACCAGTTCACTCTCCCAAAGGCTGTATCAGTCAGGGCCAGACCTGGCTGAAGCTAAGAGCCAGGAATTTTATCCAAGTCTCCCACTTGGGTGGCAGAAACCCAAGTACTTGGGCCATCATCAGCTGCCTTCCAGCAACATTAGCAGGAAGCTGGATCAGAAGCAGAGGTGAGTCCTAATCCCAGTACTCTGATATGGGAGGCGGGCTTATCAAGCAACAGCTTAACCCACTGTGCCAGAATGCCCACTCCTATATATCAACCCCTGGAAAGAGAGGACGGGTGCATTAATAGTTAAAACCTCTTCATCTCTATCCCGGCTACTAACATGCCAAAAGAGCTTCTAAGAGCTGGGTACGAAGAGACTTCTTATAAACTCATTTAATTGCAGTATTAAACCAAGACACATAACTCAAATTTCAACCAAGTATTTAGAAATTCAATAGCACTACTGCTAATAGACAGCAGACAGCCAAAGGGGGAAAAGAAGAACGAAAATAAAGGAGGTAATTCAAAGATTTTAAGATGCAAGGATATGAAGTTTTATACCTAGATTTAAAAAATATTTATTTATTTGAAAGGGAAAGTTAGAGAGAGAGAGAGAATGAATGAATCTTCCATCTGCTGGTTCACTCCCCAAATGGCCACAACGGTTAGAGCTGGGTAGGTGTGAAGCCAGGAGACAGGAGCTTCATCCAGGTGTTCCACGTGTGTGCAGGGCCCCAGATATTTGGGCCATCCTCTGCTGCTTTCCCAGGTGCATTAGCAGAGAGCTGGATTGAAAGTGGAGCAGCTGGGACTCAAACTGGTGTCTATATGGTATACTGGCACTGCAGGTGGTAGCTTTACCCTCTAGGCCACAGTACCAGCCCCTATATCTAGATTTTTTGGTTAACTAATTTCTTCCAAAGGGATATAGGAGAGAATGTAATGCATAAAAACAAAATCACTAATAAAGTTAACAAGATTATTTTCAAGCATATATTTTGTTTTTAATATCTTATTAAGTAATTTTTGTTTTACTGTATTGTTTCCCCCAAATCATTAACTTATTAAAAATGTTTTGATCTCTGCTTAAATAATTTTAGTGATGAAAGAATATGGAGAACTTGCGAGAGAACAAGAGGTGAGGAAGTTGACAACTTTACTATGTTGCCCCTATAGACAAATGTCTCAGAGATTTAAAAGTTACTCTGACTTAGGCTGTCAGTGAATTAATTTAAATGATTTAAGTGTGTATCAGATATTAGATTCTTACAGGGATTTTAAGATTAACCTGGAAGAAGAAAACTATAGAGATAGTTAAAAAGAAACTATAGTCATAGTTATAATGAAAATTATAGAGATAGTTCTACGTATGATCACATGTTGAGTTCAAAGCTAAAAGCCAAAAGAAGAATTTTGGCAGAATGTGACAAAAATACCATATATTTAAAATTTTTTTTGTTTCTTTTTAAGACTTATTTTTTATTTATTTGAAAGGCAGAGTTAGAAAGAGAGAGGAAGAGACACACACAGAGAGATATTCCATCTTCAGGTTCACTCCCCAAATGGCTACAACAGCCAAGGCTGTGCCATGCTGAAGCCAGAAGCCTAGAGCTTCATCCAGATCTCCCACAGGAGTGCAGGGGCCTAAATACTTGGGCTATCTTTCTCTGCTTTCCCAGGTGCATAAGCAGGGAGATGGATTGGAAGTGTGTCTAGTATGGGCACCTATATGGGATGCCAGTGTTTCAGGTGTCAGCTTAACCTGCTACACCATAGCACTGGCCCTAATTTTTTTTTAAGTCAATCAATATAAGGAATAACCCAAGGTGCACAGTAACAGCAGTTAGGTATGATTCTTCCACAAAGAGAACTAGCCCGAACCCTCTAGAGCGATTTAAAGGGGGTGGGCAGCAGCAGACTGCAACAGTGTAGTGAAAAAAGCCAGATTAGGTAGTAGTTGGTTGGGAAGAAGCAATAAAACCAGAATGCATATTTGTTAGAAGTCTCTTAACAAACCCTGCCCAAGGTCCAGAACTACTACAGCAGCTGGTGTATATCTCTCAGCAGATATTCAGATGATGTTCTGACTGCTGGGAAAACACACTAGTATTTAGAAATCTCCCAATATAAAGTGTGATCATGTAAAAGTAAAGCACAACAGTAGATAAGTTCTGGATAACTTGGAGATTCCAAGATTTTTTTGTTTGCCACATTTAAATATGAACAGAGCAAAAAAAGATTATCAAAAACATGAAGAAAATATCCAACATAAAGATTAAAAAAATAAAGCAGAGAATAGTGTGGAACCTAGAGGTTAAGGCACCCACATGCCACATTGGAGTGCTTGGGTTCAATTCCTGGCTCTAGTTACTGATTTTAGTTTTCTGCCATTGTGTATCATGGGAGGCAGTCATGATGGCTCAAGTAACTCCCTGCTCAAGTAATCCACATGTGAAACCTGGATTAAATTTCCAATTCCTGGCTCTGGTCCTGTTCAAACCCCAGCCATGTGGGCATTTGCAGAGTGAACCAGTAAGTGGGAATTCTCTGTTTCTTAAAAAATCAAGGGGCTGGTGCTGTGGCATAGTGGGTAAAGCTGCCACCTGCAGTGCTGGCATTCCATATGGGTGCTGGTTCGAGTCCCGGCTGCTCCACTTCTGACCCAGCTCTCTGCTATGGCCTGGGAAAGCAGTAAAAAATGGTGTAAGTCCTTGGGCCCCTGCATCTGTGTGGGAAACCCGGAAGAACCTCCTGGCTCCCAGCTTCGGATCAGCGCAGCTCTGGCCATTGCAGCTAACTGGGAAGTGAACCAGCAGATGGAAGACCTCTCTCTCTCTCTCTCTCTCTCTCTCTCTGTAACTCTGACTTTCAAATAAATAAATAAATCTTAAAAAAAATCAAACACAACAAACCAATTATAACAATAAAAACTTTGGAGAAGTGACAATGTGAGAAATGAAAGAAAAACAAATGAAGAATTCATGTTTCTACGATTTAGTCAACTTCAATCCAAACTGCAGATGCAGAAGTTCTGGACATATTACAAACATTGAAACTTACCTTACTGAGACACTGACGTGTGTGTGTGTGTTTACTCACAGCATCATTGCTGGCATTATCAAAAGGCTAAAACAACCTATGTGTGCATCAACTACCACATATATGTATATATAAATGATTCATATTATAAATTAAGATGCAGCCATTTATAACAAGCAGTTATTTATATTCTGTGATGAAATGGCCTCAGGTTATATTGCTGGATGAACAAAGTACAAAACTATATAGATAACAGTGCTTCTGTATTCAGCATTAGAAAATACTGCTGGAATGATACAAAATAAACAGAGAGTGGTAGTCACCTATGAGGACTAAAAATGGCTGGCTGAAAACCCTGAATTTCTTCTCTGTGTCTTTAATAATTTTTTTTATTTATAATCATGTAAATGTATTAAGTACTCAGAAATTAAATTAAAAGTTGATAAAACTCTGTAGTTGGGAGTGGGTGTCTTAACTGCTGCTCCAAATGCCCATCCCAAGACAGTATTATTTTAATGGTAAAAAAAATCATGAACTACCTAAGTGTCCATGAATAGCAGACTTAAAAAAGAAAACCACCAGGGGACATTTAGATTATGAGATACTATGCAGGGGTCAGCGTTGTGGCATAACAGGTTAAGCAGCTGCCTGCGACTTCAGTGTCCTCTTTCAGAGTGCCAGTTTGAGTCCTGGTTTTTCTGCTTCTGCTTCTGCTCCAGCTCCCTGCTAATGTGCCTGGGAAGTCAAGGGATGATGGGCCAAGTGCTTGGGCCCCTGCCACTCACATGGGAGACTTAGATGGAGTTCCAGGCTCCTGGCTTTGGCCTGGCCCAGATCTGGCTGTGGCAGCCATTTGGGAAATGAACAAGCTGATGGAAGACCGATCTCCCCGCCCCTCCTTTCTGATGCTCTCTGCCTTTCAAATAAACAGACACCATGTTGGAAACATGTTAATGCTCACCAGGACAAATAATTAAAAGTAACCTCCAGACACTGAGACTGGCAAATGGGGAGCAGTTTTTGCCTGAAAACTTTGCTTTGCTACTGAGATTTTTAACAATGTGGATCTATTATTTTTTTGAGGGTAGGAGAACAAAAGGATTTTTAAAAAAGGATTCACATTAATTGCTGACCAGAACAGAGACCAGAACAGAGCTTGTGGAAAACAGCTTGTGGAAGACACCTTAGGTGGAACCTGAAGAAAAACAGCTTCCAGGGTGGGTGCTGTGGTACAGTGAGTTGGGTCACTACTTGCTCACATTCTTTATTGGAGTGCCAACATGAGTCTCAGTAGCACCACTTTCTACCCAGCTCCCTGCTGGGAGAAGGTGGATGACTGCTCAGCTGCTTGGGTCCCTGCCACCCATTTGGGAGTAATGGTTGCAGTTCTAGGTTCTTAGATTTGGCCTGGCTCAGTCCAGGCTGTTGGAGCCATTGGGATGTGGGCCAGTGTAGAATCTGTCTGTCACTGTGCCTTTCAAAATAAAGGAGTAGATCTTAAAAAACACAACACTCAAAAACACTAGCTTCTGTCAAGTAACTGGGCAACTTAAAAAGGAAATGGGTAGTTCAGACAAGAAAAACCAACTAGACTGAAACCTTCCCTAGCCAGACACTGCTTTGTAGTTATAGTTTGATCCCTTGGAAATAATTATTTATTTATTCAATAAATATTGAATTCAATAAATATTGTTGAAATGAATGCAAACTTTTAAAAAATATTTATTTTATTTATTTGAAAGGTAGTGTTACAGGGAGAGAGAAGGATCTTGCACCTGCTGGCTCACTCCCGAGATGGCCTTAACAGGCGAGGCTAGACCAGGCCAAAGCCAGGATCCAGGAGCTTCATCAGGGTCTCCCACATGGGTACAGGGGCCCAAGGATTTGGGCCATCTTCTGCTACTTTTCCAGGCAAATTAGCAGGGAATTGGAATAGAAGCAGAGTAGCCAGGACATGAACCAGTGCCCAAAGGGATCTAGTGTTGCAGGCAGTGGCTTAACCCATTATGCTACGATGCCTGCCTGAATGCAAACTGAATTCAACCAGTAAATACATACCATGTTTTCATAAAAGTTAGCAATGAAGAGAAGGCAAGAAGTAGGATAATAACTAGAAAGGTTATGGATCACACATTTACTTAAGAGACGTTTCTCCAAAGATGGTACACATAAGACTAATAAGCACATGAAAAGATACTCAATACAAAACAAACCATAATGCACACCAAAACTACAATGAATACCAACTCATACAACAGGATGGCTACCATCCAAAACACAAAAATAATAATCCAGGATGTGGAGAAATTAGAATCATTGTACACAATTTTTTGGGAATGTAAAATGGTGAAGTCACTATGAGAAACAGTATGGTACTTTCTGTAAAAATTGAAAACAAAATTACCACATGAGCCAGCAATTCCTCTTGGTTATTTATTTAAAGGAATTGAATGCAGGGACACAAACAGATACGGGTATACCCATATTCATAGCAGCATTATTTGCAACAGCCAAAAGGTATAAGCAACTCAAGTCAGTGGAAGAACAGATGAACAAAATGTGTGACTACATACTATTTAACCTTAAAACGAAAGGAAATTCTGACACATGGATGAACACTGAAAACACTATGATGAGTAAAATAAATCAGTCAGCAAAGAACATATACTGTATGATTCTGCTTACATGAGGTTCCTGGGCTATAAAATTCATTGACACAGCAGGTAGACTGGTGACTGCAAGTGGCTGTGGGCAGAACCTGGATGGGGAGTTACTGTTCAATTAGTACAGTTTTGTTTTACAAGATAAAAAGAGTTCTGTGGATATATGGAGGCAATGATGCTAAAATATGATACAGAACTGTATACTTAAACATGGTGAATTGTATGTATTTTATTACAATTGAAATTAGTAAAAAAAATTATTGTGATTTTGTTATAAGCAATGCTTATGCAAAGTTAAAATTATCTGAGTGGGAAGAGGAAACAAATACTACCTTTAAATAGTGGTTTACAAAATAAGTCAGCATAATTAATTCCAAATAACTAGCATAAGCCAATGATTTTTGATTTTTTAATCCATCTCTTAATGTACATGAATTCTCAAAGCCACCTTTCTTCCAAAGGCCACAGTAGCTCATTCCAGATGCAAATGAGGAAAACAGGCTAAGTATTATGGGTAGTGGAGTGAGGATTTAGAAGGGGTATTGGTTGTTGATGGTATCATAGAGGTGCTGAAAGAAAAATTCTGTTTGTTAAAATCACTTAATCCCAATATATGAGGCTTAAAAAGAATCTAATTTCACTACCTTAGCCCTCTACATTTTACCAATTTCTCTTCATCCACCCCTTTAAAATCTAGTGTACTCCAGGTCTTCACTTACTACCTACTTGTCTTTCGGCACTCTGCAGTCAGGCTTCATCCCCTAGTACAACAGGGAAACTGTTCTGACAATAGATCCCAAGGGCCCAGTAACTGACAACAGACAGACTTTTTCTTATCTTCCTTTACTTGAGCTGTCTGAGGCACAAGAGACTGAAGTGAACTCTCTTCTCAGATCATAATTTATCACGCTTTTTGGTTTCTCTTTTAAATTCCTTATTTTTGGAGATCTCCTGTTCCTTTGCCTAACTCCTAAGTACCAGTTCTCTCCTCTTTATCTTAGCATTTCTCACTTTTTGATTGCATCAGTTTTCAGAGACTCTCTGTGGCCTATACACAGGATGGAGTCTCATCTTCTTGGCCTAGTCTCTGATTTTTTCCCCAAACTCTGTGATCACAAGTTTCTATGCACTTGTATTAGATCCTCCATCTGCAAGGCTGTCTGAATCCCTAGTCTATTTGGTAAACTTCTACTTAGTATTTAAAAAAAAAAAGTTTTATTTGAAAGATAAGAGTGAGAGAGAGGAAAAGGGAGAGACAGACAGAGGTCTCCCATATTCACTCCCCAACTGGCCCCAACAACCATGGCTGGAATAGGGATTAAGGTAGGAGCCTAGAATTCCATCCGGGTCTCCCATGGATGTCAGAGGCCCAATTACTCAGGCCATCATCTCCTTCCTTCCCAGGTGCATCAGCAGGAATCTGGATCAGAAGTGGAGAAACCAGGACATGAATTGGCACTCCCATATGGGATGACAGTATTGCAAGCAGTGGCTTAACTGCTGCACGACACCAGCCTCCCTGTGTTTTCATATTTAAGTTGAATCAGTTCTTCTGTTAGGGCTGCCCTCACTCTACCAAGATGAGATGGTAACTCTTTGTGCCATATTTATTAACTGTTCTATTTGAGAGTAAGGACTGTGTATGTAATGGTAATACTTGGGAAGCTAATGGTGCATTTATTTAAAAAATTATTAGAAAGGGGGTGGGAGGGAAGGAGCAATGCAGAGAGAGAAGAGGGAGAGAGGACAAGGGAGAGAGGGAGAGGGGGAAGTATCTTTCATCTGGCACAGGCTGAGTTAGGCCAGAGCAGAATCCTGGAACATAATCTGGGTTCCCTGATATGGTGGCAGACACAACTACTGAGCCATTACTTGCTGCCTCCCAGAGTGTGTGCATTAGAAGGAAGCTGGATAGGAGAGGGAGCTGGAACTCAATGCCAGGCTTTCCATTTGAGATGTAGGAGTCCAAAGTGGCATTTTAATATCTGTGCCAAATGAATGCCTGTCCTCAGAAACTCATTTTATTACTCAACCAACAAAGCACTACTAATTTCTGCCATGATCTTTTTGTCCTTAGGAACGGCAATAGAAAAATCTTATCTGCTTTAGTTAAAACAAAAGTGTTGAGTGTCTATACATTGCCATATATAATGTTATATTAGAAAAAAAAAAGCACCAACAGGGGCCGGCGCTGTGGCATAGCAGGTAAAGCCGCCGCCTGCAGTGCTGGCATCCCATATGGGTGCCAGTTCTAGTCCCAGCTGCTCCACTTCTGATCCAGCTCTCTGCTATGGCCTGGGAAAGCAGTAGAAGATGGCCCAAGTCCTTGGGCCCTTGCACCTGTGTGGGAGACCTGGAGGAAGCTCCTGGCTTCAGATCAGCATAGCTCTGTCTGTTGGGGAGTGAACCAGCAGATGGAAGACCTCTTTCTCTCTCTGCCTCTCCTTCTCTCTCTGTGTAACTCTGACTTTCAAATAAATAAATATTAAAAAAAAAGCACTGAGAGCAGTGCTGAATTAATAACTCAATGTCTCAACATAAAGAAATACCTGGTTTCCAGGATCTGAAGTTTTAATGGGTTAATGCATTGGAGAAGACTATAGGTTATAGTCTTATTATAGGATTTTTATTTTATTTTTTATTTTTATTTTATTCTTATTATAAGATTATAGGAGGAGACATGGTTTCTAGTTCCAGTTATTACTGCAATGTATGTTTAGGACATTAAAGTAACTTCAGACAAGTCAGTCAACCTTCTCTACAAATCTGTCAAGTTGAAGGATCAGTCCATTTCCTGTCATAATATTCACTCCTCCACCTCTATGTATCCACTGCTCTACTGTTGCTCTTTAAAGAGCTAAGAAGGGGAAGATAAATGAGAAATCTGTTGAAAATGGAAATGGTCAGAAACATAGAGAAGAGGAAAAAAATTTTCACTGATAAACAAGAAGTCGCAAATTTAGGTTCATGTTGAAGTGCAGGTGTTTTGGAAAAAAAAATGATTATCAACTACACCTAGAAAGTAAAGTCACTGTAAACATAGAGAAGGAAGAAAATGGAGATAAGGAATTCTGTGATAGACCAGACCAACGAAGTTAGACAACAAGTTCTTACCTGAAAAGTAGTGAATGATAGTTTATTCTTCTGGTATCCCACACTGGTGTGGGGGCCCCAAGCACGTGAGCCACCCTCTGCTGCTTTTTCCAGGCCATTACCAGGGAACTGGATCAGAAGTGGAGCAGCTGGGACTTGAATTGGTGCCCATATAGGATACTGGTGTCATAGGTGGCAGATTTACCCACTACATGACGCCAGCCCCAAATCAATTTATATCTTACAAAATTTTTTTTTTTTACTTTTTTTTTTTTTTGACAGGCAGAGTGGACAGTGAGAGAGAGAGACAGAGAGAAAGGTCTTCCGTTGCCGTTGGTTCACCCTCCAATGGCCGCCGCTGACGGCGCGCTGCGGCCGGCACACCGCGCTCGTCTGATGGCAGGAGCCAGGAGCCAGGTGCTTTTCCTGGTCTCCCCATGGGGTGCAGGGCCCAAGCACCTGGGCCATCCTCCACTGCACTCCCGGGCCACAGCAGAGGGCTGGCCTGGAAGAGGGGCAACCGGGACAGAATCCGGTGCCCCGACCGGGACTAGAACCCGGTGTGCCGGCGCCGCAAGGCGGAGGATTAGCCTGTTGAGCCACGGCGCCGGCCAAAAAATATTTAATATCCACTTTTTCTTGTCAAAAATGAACAAAAATTTAGTTAATACTGAACCTATCACTTTTATTCTCTAATTTACTTCTCAGTTTAATATATTTAAATTATAATTAAAGCTTGATAAATGCTACTCTAAAACTTTTAATTTTAAAATTAAAAAATTTAAAAATTTTTAATTTTAAAAAAGGTGGCACTTGGAATAAGTTTCTGGAGGTGATAGATTAACAGAAAAGAAGCCCAGCCTTGAAATCAGAAAAACATATCATATTTGACTGAGGCTACTGGCTTCTCTGAGCCATAAAGACGTCACACATGAATTAAAGCAGTGATAATCTCTGTATCCACCTGTTACACAGGTGTTAGAACATGAAACAATATATTTTACATATAAGGACTTTGTAATTTATGCACATGTGCTAGATTTTATATCGGTATAATATATATTTTTATGTTATTTTACTCATGAAATGTTTACTAGTTAAAGCTCATAAAACAAATATAAAACAAAATCACTTGAATTTCTATTTCTACCTTCAGAGTTCTCCTAAGGGTTTACCTTACACTGATTAATACAACAGAAATCACAAATGTTGGTAGTAAGCAAGAAAGTATCACAAACACATAATAATTAAAAATAAACTATAAGAATTAAAACATTCATATTACTTTAAATAAAAGGACTTGGAGAAACTACTTGTGTACCAGTCAATATTGGAGCCAAAGTTGTCAGGTTTATAATCTGAATGCTGATAAGTCTATGAAAATAAAAGCAAAGAGATCTTGAAGACTGCCAAAATAGGCCATGTGTTACTTACTAATACACCCATTTAAAATTAACACCTGGTTTCTCTATCATACACGGGGAAAAGCAGCAGGAGCTGTGGTTGTTGCTGTCTCTTCCTATGTGTCTCTAAACATCTGAGTTTCTATACTGGATCATTCCACCACTTTCTTCCATTGGTCAGATTCCAAGACCAGAGACAATTTTAGATGAAAACTTCAGACATACCACCCCAACCCAATGTCACAGAGATGATAAAGAGAAAGGGACTGATATATATGAGTATTTACCAGAAAGAAATTTAGGATGGATCACAAATATTGATATCAAAATAGAATTTAAGACAAAATACCTTAAATATAACAAAAGCATTTTTATGAAAATAGGCAAAAACTATAAGGATATAAAATCATGAAACTTTTTAAGAATCAAATAGCCCTGAAATCTACAAAGCAAAACTCAATTTTAATTTTTTTTTGTAGAGCTCAGAGGATTTTAAAAACCTAAGACAGTGGAATTAGTAGGTATTAATGGAATACCCTCACGATGTTGGAGAATATGTGCGGCATTATCCATGGGGCAAAAGGGTTATTGAACAGCTTGGTGGGAAGCAGCTGGTGATGAACCACATGCATCATGAAGACCAACAGGTCCACTACAATGCTCTGCTGGCCGTGCAGAAGCTCATGTGCACAACTGGGAATATCTCAGCAAACAGCTTCAATCAGAGCAGCCTCAGACTACCGCTGCATGGAGTTGAGCGCTGCCTCTCAGCCCCCTTATCTGTGGCGGAGCACCTGGAGTGGGGACCTCAGTGTTTAGGGTTGAGAATGAATCACTTTTCATTTTGCTAGTACTTTTCTTCCATTGTGTGGCTTTTCCCAGTGCTATTTTCAAAAAAAAAGTGTTTGGTCTTTAAGTTTTAAAAAAGTTGCTGCTTTCTGTATCTAAAGAAAATATTACTGTTATATATTCTGCTTGCAATTCCTGTATTTATTGTTCTCTGGAAATGAATATAGTTATTAAAGGATTCTCACTCCAAAAAACAAAGAAAAGAAAAGAAAAGAAAAGAAATATTTATAAAAACTGATAATCAGTTGGATTAAAATCTCAATACATGGGGCTGGCACAGTGGCGTAGCAGGTAAAGCCATTGCCTGCAATGCCGGCATCCCATGTGGGCACCGGTTCGAGTTCTGGCTGCTCCACTTCCAATCCAGCTCTCTGCTGTGGCCTGGGAAAGCAGTGGAGGATGGCCTAAGACCTTGGGCCCCCACATCCACCTGGGAGATTCAAGGGAGGCCTCTGGCTCCTGGCTTAGATTGGCACAGCTCCGTCCATTGCGGCCAACTGGGGAGTGAACCAGAGGATGGAAGACCTCTCTCTCTCTCTCTGCTTCTCCAACTCTCTCTGTGTAATTCTGACTTTTAGGTAAATAAATATTTTAAAAACTACTTCAATACAAAAAAAATCAATAATTAAGTCACGTTCTGTGACTATAAAACTATAAATTGGTGAGAAAATATAAAACAAAACAAACCAAAGTGAAAGAAACTCTCAAGCAGATGAATAGTAAAAATTAAATAAATAAATAAAAATTCAAACCAATTCTAACTAGCTTGGGTCAAAAAAGAAACAAGAACTGTAATTTCATACAATTTCAAAATAATGAAAATTGTAACAATTCATGCTGGGATAGTCAAAACTATAATTGTAGCAAATTAATAGATATGGATGTTCATGTATTAAAGATGAATAAATGAAAATAAAGCATTCCAACAAGAGTGGAAAGAAAAAACAAGGATATCAGAAGGAACAAAAATAATATACCTAATAAATGAAAAAATAAAACTGATATATCAATCTGTTTGTTCCCTATAAAAGCAATAAAAAAGGGGGATGACTATAAATGTCCAAAAAATAGTATATGTAATCCAATGTTAATACATATGAAAATTAATGAAATCTAGGAAAAACAAATTATCCCAATTGACATAAGAAAAAACCAATAAAGCACAAAAAGCTGTCAAACAATTACCTCCAGAAAAAGGCTCTAGGCCTAGATGGTTTAACAGTCAAGTTTTTTAAAACTTTCAAGAGCACCTGCTAAGTCCCATACTACATAAAGTGTTCCAGAGCACAGATAAATTAGGGAAAGAGTTCCAATTCATTTTATGTAGCTGGCCTACCTATGATATCAAAACCTGACAAACATAGCACAGAAAAGAAAGTTACAGACCAAATTCACTTAGGAATAGAGATGCAAAGATCCTAACTAATATACTTGAAAATAGAACTGAATGTGGTGCACTACAAGATTACACATCTTGACATGGGGAGGACATTCATTCTAGGAGTAAAAGAATATATATTAGGTAAAATACAACAAATCCACAGTTCAAAGAAGGAGCACTACAAAATAATCTCAACAGATGCGAAAAAGCTATTAATTAAGTTCAATACTTATTTCTCATAAAAAGGAAAATAAAGTGTTGGTCAAGGATAAATGGTACATTCCTAATATTAGGGGGTTTACTGTAACAGGAAATGATGACTATAATTGCTACATGTGAAACTGAAAGCAAAGTCTACTAAATAGAATAAGAAAATAAAGAAAACAAGGAAGATACACAGGATAAACGATCCAGAAAAATTAAAGGTAACACATGGAAATGAAGGACTAAATAAAATTCATTAAATATAAAATATACAATAGAAATCTAAGGGGTTCCTATAAACCAAATGAAGCAATTGGAAAATACATTTTTCTTAAAATAAATAACACAGTAAATGATTACCAAATAAACTTAGCAAGAAAAATAAGTGGACTTAATTGAAGGAAAAAAGTAAAACTTCTAAATTAAGAAGCATGCTTTTAGCCTAAAGTAAACTTTTCTAAAATAATTTTTCACAGTTAACGCACTTTGAATCAAATTCCTTTTAGGGTTTCTTTTAAAATTAGAAAAGTGATTCACAACTTTATATGAAAAAATTGGTGAGAAAATAAAAACATGGAAAAATGTGAAAAAGAGGGATTAAAAAAAGAAAGACGGCTCCTACCAAAGACTTACGACATTCAACAGATAAAATATTTGTATGGTATGTCACTGGCATACGAACAGAAAATATAAAAAAAGAAAATTGAGTTCAGAAGACTTACAGGTTAATATTAAGAGATGTTAATTATTAATATGTAAGGTAATGTTAATACCTTACAGATTAATGTTAGGAAAGAAAAAGTACTCCATAAAAGGGCTGAGATAATTAGTTAACACTCAGAAAAAACTAAAGTTAGTGACTCGTTAATGGTATTTACCAAAATAAATAGCATATGGACTAAAGGGTTATATATGAAAAACGGAATAAAAATACCTAGGAAAAATACAGGTGAATGTTCAGTTAGTGGCATGGGAAAGTTCTTTCTAAACGTAATAGCAATGTCACAAGCTATAAAGAAAACGGACAGAATAATGAAAAATGAACCAAAATCAACAGCAGTCTTAGAAAACCATTTATATTTTAACATTAATATCCTTAATACACAAAAGTTCATAATCATTAAGAAATAGATGTATAATTAAGAAATAGATGTATAAAAGATAAGAATGGGGGCTGGCGCTGCGGCATAGTGGGCTAACCCTCTGCTAGCAGCACCAGCATCCCATATGGGCACTGGCCCGTGTCCACCTGCTCCTGTTCCCATCCAGCTCTTTGCTATGGCCTGGGAAAGGCAGTGAAAGATCACCCAAGTTCTTGGGCCCCTGTACCCACTTGAAGACCCAGAAGAAGCTCCCAGCTCCTGGCTTCAGGTTGGCCCCACTGCGGCCATTGCGGCCATTTGGGGAGTGAATCAGCAGATGGAAGACCTTTCTCTCTGTCTCTCTCTCTCTGCTATAACTCTTAACCTCTCAAATAAAGAATGGATATGGTAAGACATGTATTTAGTGGATAAGGAAGAAATAGTTATGTAATGTTTAACCAGTGATCCCAATTCTGACAGCCTACACTAAATGATATAGAGTCAGAAGATTTTCACTGCATTGTTATTTGCAACTGCCACCTGCCGCCCCAAGAACTGTATGAACAATGGGCCAAATTTGGTTAAGCAATAATAAATATATATATATACGAGAAAAAGACATTAGAATACCTAAAAGAAAATAAACCAAAGTGGTTGTTTTCAGATAAAGAAATCACTAATACCACTTTTCTTCCTTATACATTTATAACTATCTGCCAAAACTTTCATGATGAATACACACTACTTCTGTAATTAGATAAATAATGCAAACATATTAATAACCATTTTCATAAACATATGTGCATATCAGAATTAATGACTTAATAAATAAATAAAAGCTCATAATGGCTTGTAAAGTAAGCTTTCATTGCATAGCAAGCCCCTTAAAGCCTTTTTAGTTCTATTGATATCTTAATGTAGCATGAAAAGACAGTTAAAAAAAGCTAGTCATTACTAAGATTGCATCTTCATGATTTGCCCCCAGAGGGATTTTGATTTTAATGACCATTAAAGGGATTGATTTTCATATAAGAACATTTCAACATTACTGCAATGCTTTATAAAAAGGTATATATACAATAGGACTAGCTTAAAATACAGGTATATTTAGTATTAATAACATCTTTTCTGTGACTATTTAGAAAATCAATTTAAAATTGGCCATCTAAAGATTTTATTCAGGAAACTATTCTACATTAAAAAAGAGCTGTCTAAAATGGCCTCCAGGAAAAGACATGATTCTCTAAAAACTGCTCTAAGAATCTTTATTGACAGCAAGTGTTATATTGTGTCAAAAAGAAATCTCTTCTGTTAATTCTTATTTTCTTTTTAAAAAATATTGCCATGTATCTCTTAAAATATCCATATTATTTGTGTGCATGTATATATATATATATATATATACACTAATTGTATGTAAACTAACTCATACTTCGAGCAGCTAATTTATCCTCACTAAGTACAAGTTATTTTTTTTAAACTTTTATTTAGTAAATATAATTTTCCAAAGTACAGTTTATGGATTACAATGGCTTTTTACCCCCTATAACTTCCCTTCCATCTCCTGCTCCCTCTCCCATTCCATTCATCAAGATTCACTTTCAATTATCTTTATATACATATATATATATATAAGTATATATTGAGTAAAGATTTCATCAGTTTGCATCCACACAGAAACACAAAGTGTAAAATACTGTTTCAGTACTAGTTATAGCATTAATTCACATTGAACAACACATTAAGTCAGAGATCCTACATGAGAAGTAAGTACACAGTGACTCCTGTTGTTGACTTAACAATTTGACACTCTTTGTTTATGGCGTCAGTAATCTCCCTAGGCTCTAGTCATGAGTTTCCAAGGCTATGGAAGCCTTTTGAGTTTGCAGACTTCGATCTTATTTAGACAAGGTCATAGTCAAAGTGGAAGTTCTCTCCTCCCTTCAGAGAAAGGTACCTCCTTCTTTGATGGCCCATTCTTTCCACTGGGATCTCACTCGCAGAGATCTTTCATTTAGGTGTTATTTATTTATTTATTTATTTTTTTGCCAAAGTGTCTTGGCTTTCCATGCCTAAAATACTCTCATGGGCTCTTCAGCCAGATCTGAATGCCTTAAGGGCTGATTCTGAGGCCAGAGTGTTGTTTAGGACATCTGCCATTCTATGAGTCTGCTGTGTATCATGCTTCCCATGTTGGATTGTTCTCTCCCTTTTTTATTCTATCAGTTGGTATTAGCAGACACTAGTCTTGTTTGTGTGATCCCTTTGACTCTTAGACCTATCAGTGTGATCAATTGTGAACTGAAATTGATCACTTGGACTAGTGAGATGGCATTGGTACATGCCACCTTGATGGGATTGTATTGGAATCCCCTGGCACATTTCTAACTCCACCATTTGGGGCAAGTCCGATACTAAGTACAAGTTCTAACCAAATAATATAAGTAATATTTCTAACTACTGGCCCATTGTTTTCTACTAACTCAATTTGACATCACTCAAACTGAATATGTTTGCTTCTTCATCTTTTATGAATTACTCAAGAAATCTGAGTTTCAGCCTTGGATTTGCTTTTAACTAGTTTCGTGACACTGGGAGAGTCAATTAACTTCTCTGGGTTTCAATGTTCTTATCTATAAAATGGGGAGCATACCAGAAGACTTCTGGAGTCTTCTACAATACTCAAATTTTATTATCAATGCCAGGGATCCGATTCTGTTCTAATCGTTCATAGTTTTATATTAGTATCTACCATGTGTAGGCAATGTAGGGAATAAAACAGTAAATAGGCATACTGTTAGTGAAATATTTTTATGAACTAAAATATCCAGATTCAGATACTTTGTGCACAGGACTACATTGATTAGAAGTTAACCTCTTTTCAATTCCATCAACAAAACTGTTATTTCTTTCCTGATATTCTATTATCAATAATTTTCCTATATACGAATTCCTTTCTAAACTCCAGTATCTCTAAAGCACTCCCTTTTTTTAATCTATGTTACCTATATTGATTTATAAATTAATTGTTCAAAATAAGAGCTCTCACTACTTCCTCCAAAGAGGTATTTTTAGTCTCTTGTTTAGGGGAAGCCTTTAATTTTTCAAAGAAAAAAAAAATAGAACGATTTATGGGAACCTTAGGAAAAGATTTCAAGGAAAACTTAAGAAAAATGTTGTAGAAAAATATAACCATGCCTTGGTCAAGGCACGAAACGTTCAGAAAGGATTCTTTTCTTGGGCCAGCGTCACACTCTGCAAATAGACTGCTGTCACCAATGTGATACAAACAGTTGTGTAATGGAAGAACACCACTTCAAAAAACACAAATGTGCTGGGTTCCCTTACATTTCTATAATGGAAATGTCATACATTTATTTGCCCAATTTACCTTTTGGGAAACTAGTTAGGTAACTCAACTTTTTCTACTTCACACAAACTTAGGTTCTCAATATTTTATACTTCAGACAAACTTAGAATTTGAGAGCTAAATCAAACTTCATAGATTTTCAACTGACTCATGTTGCGACTAAGCCAACTGACAGAGAGTGGCTATAACACGTAGGTCACACAAGTTTAATGACATGATCTATTCTCTTCTTGATGTATTCTCAACATATTACATGTTTGCCTGATATTTATTGAATTCTAATTTGTTTCTTCGAAATTTCAGAGGGCAAACTCTATCTTAATTAATATGAATTTAAAGAAGAATTCATGCTTACTATAAATATACACATTCTTGAGAGTGTAGGGATTGTGCTTGCCGCCTTATATCATCAGAACTTACCAGAGTCTAGCACACAGAAGATACTCAGTAGACTGTTGTAGGATGAATGAATGATATGGACCATAGCATTCTTAGCTTATAACTTTCTTTTTTTTTCCTTTTTTTTTGACAGGCAGAGTTAGACAGTGAGAGAGAGAAAGACAGAGAGAAAGGTCTTCCTTCTGTTGGTTCACCCCCCAAATGGCCGCCACGGCCGGCGCTGTGGTGATCCGAAGCCAGGAGCCAGGTGCTTCCTCCTGGTCTCCCACGTGGGTGCAGGGCTCAAGGACTTGGGCCATCCTCCACTGCCCTCCTAGGCCACAGGAGAGAGCTGGACTGGAAGAGGAGCAACCGGGACAGAACTGGCACCCAAACCGGGACTAGAACCCAGGGTGCTGGCGCCGCAGGCGGAGAATTAGCCTATTGAGCCAAGGCGACAGCCAGTTTGTAACTTTCTAAAGATAATAAAATCTAAGTCCTTCACTTTAACTTTATTCACTTTGAATGAGGTTAGAAAGTTTTCCTTTTAAATAGCAAAATCTTTTCATAAGTGTAATTCTTTTTTTTTTTTTTTTTTGACAGGCAGAGTGGACAATGAGAGAGAGAGACAGAAAGAAAGGTCTTCCTTCGCCTTTGGTTCAAACAATGGCCGCCTCTGCCAGCGCTCTGCGGCCCGTGCACCGTGCTGATCCAATGGCAGGAGCCAGGTGCTTCTCCTGGTCTCCCACGGGGTGCAGGGTCCAAGCACTTGGGCCATCCTCCACTGCACTCCGGGGCCACAGCAGAGAGCTGGCCTGGAAGAGGGGCAGCCGGGACAGAATCCGGCGCCCTGACCGGGACTAGAACCCGGTGTGCCGGCACCACAGGCGGAGGATTAGCCTATTGAGCTTTGGCTCTGGCCCATAAGTGTAATTCTTTTACATTATCTTACACTGGCTAATGACAGTATTTATTCAATAGTTTTCTCCTCTAAATTGTGTAAGTACAATATGAATGCTGTTGCACTGGGATTTAAATAATCAGAAATTCTTGATTTTATTTATTCTTTTATAATAAATTTTCCCTTCCACATGAATTATAAAAATGTTAAGCAAGACTAGATTTAGTACCTATTAATCTTTCTTACTCTATCCAGGACAGTCCATTGGTTTCCATAATTTCATTTTTTACATAGGAATAAATTATCTATATAATCAAACTTATTTGAGTGTCTAATATGTGCAAGTCATTGAACTCCTTTGGTTTTGGTTGGTATAGAGGATTAGGTTTGGGAGTCATGAAAAGGCAGTTGCAAAAGTTCAAATAAAAAGCATGTTTTAGATTTTCCACATGCATTGACTTACAGTCCTTCACTGTCCCTCTCACCCCATACATATCTTTCCTATAATCCTGAATAATTTTACCAAAATCCTTTTATTGGGAAATCCTAGATAATTGTCCTTCTATTCTCAGACATCCCTTCTGACATGGTGACGGACTCTAGAAAACTTATTGATTTATATAAAGGGAACAGACTTCATGTATTTTATATATACAATTTTAAGAACATAATAACTTCTCACTCTTCTATCCTCCTTCCTCCTTTATTTTTAATTTTTCCAATAACATACTATCAATTTACTTTCTTAATCATCCACTAAATAAAGAATTCAACAAGTACTAAGTAGAAAGACCACTGTTCCTCACGAGTATGGACAAGGGCTATAAACTCAAAGACTATAAATTTTAAGATGTCAATTTTACTCGTATACATTTTTTGTACTCTACATAGTAGTTATAACAAATCAAAGAAAACATATGATATTTGTCTTTTTGAGACTGATTTATTTCACTAAGCGTAATGGTCTCCACTTGCCTACACTGGATTGCACAAGACCAGATTTCTCTCTTTTTTAATGGCAGAGTAGTATCCCATCATCTTATATATACCACATTTTCTTTATCTAGCCATCAGTTGAAGGAGATCTGGATTGATTCCATAGCTCAGTTATTGTGAATTGAGCTGCTATAAATACGAGAATATAGATGACTGTTTTCATACACTGATTTCATTTCTTTTGGGTAAATTCCCAGGAGCTTAATAGCTATAATAGACCTATTTTCAGATTCTTGAGGAATCCCCATACTGTCTTCCCTAATGGCTGTACTAATTGACATTTTCACCAACAATGCATTAGGGTATCTTTTTTTCTGCATCATCACCAGCATTTATTAATTTTCAATTTTTGGATGACAGCCATTCTAACTGGGATGAGGTAAAATCTCATTGTAGTTTTTGGATGCATTTCCTTGATGGTTAGTGATCCTGAGCATCTTTTCATCTATCTGTTGGCCATTTGTATTTCATCCTTTGAAAAATACCTTTTCATATCCTCAGCCCATTTCTTAACTGGTTTGTTTGTTTTGTTGTTGTTGAGTTCCTTGAGCTCCTTATATACTTTGGATATTAGTCCTTTACCAGATGTATAGTTTGCAAACATTTTCTCCCATTCTGTCAGTTGCCTCTTCACTTCACTTTGCTGAGTGCTTCATTTGCAGTGCAGAAGCTTCTGTGTTTGATATATATCAAGCTAAGAATACTTTTTTTTTAAAGAAACCTTTTATTTAATGTGTATAAATTTCATAAGTACATCTTTAGGAATACAGTGTTTCTTCTTATCATACCTACCCACCCACCCTCACTCCCTCCTCATTTCATTCTCCCTCTCTCCTTCCCAGTCCCATTCTCCTCCATTAAGATTTATTTTCAGTTAGCTTTATACACAGAAGACCAACTCTATAGTAAGTAAAGCTTGCAACTATTTGCACATACACACACAAAATATAAAATATTATTTAAGAACAAGTTTTACAGTTAAATCTCATAGTACAATTCATTTAGGACAGAGGTACTGCATGGGGAGTAAGTGCACAGTGACTCCTATTGCTAATTTAAAAATTAACACTTATGTATGACATCAGTGATCACCTGAAGCTCTTGCCTTAAGCTGCCAAGGCTATAGAAGCCTTTTGAGTCCACACTCTCCATCAGTATTTAGGCAAGGCCATAGGCAAAGTGGAAGTTCTCTCCTTCCTTCAGAGCAAAGTACATCCTTCTTTGATGGCCCCTTCAAGAAAACTTCTTTTATTCAATCATTCTGCTCTTGTTTTACATATGCTACCACAGAACTTAAAACTGGAGGGAATCTTAGGATTTCTAAATGTAGCTCCCACATACCAGCTTGACACTCACCAATGATAAAACATATCATTGTGGCCAAGGATAGTACTTAACCTCTTTGATATATAAGCATGTCTTATACAAATAATACTTACTTGTACTCATCATAGACTTCCTGTTTGGGCAGTGAAGTCTCAGGATGTTCCTCTAGGGTATTCCGAATCCAGGAAAAGGCATGCATTTGCTGTGCCCGACTAGATGACATGGCATTCTGATCACTAATCAGAAAATAAAAACATGTCTTAGCTAAAGTAGACAGAAACTCATTGATAATTTTCGAGCCAAGCTTAAATATTCCACTAAAAAAAACCTGCATGCAAACACAGTATAAATGAGCAGAGTAAACTTAGGACATACAATAGTAGATGCCCAGAAATCTATATGGTTAGGAGCCATTTTCTACAGCTGGTGTCCAGCTGAAGTTACTGCCCTCTTCCAACTCGCCCCAGGACTTCTTAACTGGCATAGGTGATGGTGCATTAACAACAAAAGGTAATGGTTTTGGCCAAAATAACCTCTACATAGATATCTATTTATTACTTGCCTATTCATTTGTTTACACTTGGCAAATTATCATATATTTGGAAAAAAATCATGAAAAAAACCATTTGATTCTATATTACACAGAAGTAACTATCCTGAAATCTTAATGAGACATCCTATCTCCAAAACAGAGTTCACATCACAGAGATTTTGAAGGGATAACTCCTCTCATTATAATTCTTCTTGCAATCAGCACCCTTGTCCCGAGCTAACATGTCCACTAAACATCCTAACATTTCATTACATACATGTGTCATTTATAAACTGATCTCCAGAGAGCATGAAGGAAGCGGCACTACTGACTTTAACATACATCTCAGCTACCTATTTATTTAATTCTAAGGAAGATATTAAGAAAGTTTTGAGGATATAAAATAATTAAAATAGAGATAAAATTTGGTCAAGGGTAACAGAAGAAGGGTAAAACAATAGAATTTTAATTCCACTTCTTTTTATGCACAATTTTAAAATAATAGAATGTTAAGGATAACTTACTTGAATGAAATGAATATTGAGAAATACTTAAAAGAGTAAGGAAACTCTTAAGAATGGAATGACTGAACAACTTCTTTCTACATTTTCTAGATGAGCTTTAAATAATGATGAAATGAAGTAATTCCCTAAATATTTAAAACAACTTTTATCATGAGGTTATGTTCTCTATTTCAGTAATTTCACTTTTTTCCAGGTATATATTCTGTGATATGCTTACCTGATAGCATCATAAAACTCTTGTACTTTAATCTTCACATACTTAACTGTCTATTCTTTGGTTTTCTGTTCAGTTTTCCAACCTGTTATTATGTATACACATATCCATATGTCTATAAAACATAACCCAAATTGCATTGTACAGCATTTACCCAAATACACCAATCAATTAGCAAAAACTGCAGGTAAGCACTTACCTAAATAAATATCATGAAAAACTAAAATGGTCTATTGTTTAGCTATTTTGTTTTCTAATGATTCTAGGAATATTATAAAATGGTAACAACTTAAGAATATTAGAAAACAGTAAGAACTACAACACATACACACAAACATCCTATGGATGTCCTATAAACAATATAAATGCAGCAATGACAAGAACAGATACCTTTTCTCTCCATTGCTGAGACCAGAAGGCAGCTGAAGGTAGAGGTAGAGTTTCTCTAGGTCTGTAAACTTCTCAACTTCTTGCTGTTTACAAAGGATTAAAAGAGAAGATCATTTTTAAAAAACTTGTTTTCTTCCCAACAAAATTTACTAACATCTCCCTAAAAGAAATTGATTATATAATTCAAACCAGATGAAATAAACCACCTGTCAAATAAATAAATGTAGTTTTTAATCACTAAAATAATACGATTAAATTGTTTGCTACATTCAGTGCATGCACAAAGCAAGTTACCAGAAAATGGTACTTCCCTATTAATTCCAATGGAGAGAAATGAAATCAGAGATCAATGGTAACACAAAGGAAGGTCTCTCTCTCTCTCTTTTTTTTTTTTGGACAGGCAGAGTTAGACAGTGAGAATGAGAGAGAGAGACAGACAGAAAGGTCTTCCTTTCCGTTGGGTCACCCCTCAAATGGCTGCTGCGGCCAGCACACTGCGCTGATCCGAAGCCAGGAACCAGGTGCTTCCTCCTGGTCTCCCACGCAGGTACAGGGCCCAAGCACTTGGGCCATCCTCCACTGCCTTCCAGGGCCACAGCAGAGAGCTGAACTGGAAGAGGAGCAACCGGGCAGAATCTGGCACCCTAACCAGGACTAGAACCCGGGGTGCCGGCGCCGCAGGTGGAGGATTAGCCAAGTGAGCCGCAGCGCCGGCCAACAAAGGAAGATCCTAAAGGATTGTAGGACAAGCACTGTACCAAGAGTCAAGAGAAACATTTATTAGTATTAGCCTGATCATTAACTTAACTTACTACAGCACTGGCAAAATTTCCTTACAGCTATAAAAGGGATGAGATGATTTCTAGGATTTCTAGGAGCCTATTCTGGTTCTCAGATACCTGGGATATATGACCGGTGATGTAACTCTTACTTGTGGATGGAACTTAGGTTAAAAATACTGAAATAAAACCAACAGCTCTTTCTGGACTAAGCAGATATAATAACTTTTTTTGACTTGGAACAGTGACTGCTATTTAGAGAACCTATCTGTAATATTCTCTATTGTTATTGTTCGCAGTTATATCATTTTTTTCTACAAACATAACCTTTAAAATAATTTCTGCATTCCTCTTTGTAGTTATTTTTTTTCCTGCTGAGGGTACCACATAACAGCTTCTAATGTGTAATAAATCCTATTATAATAAAAATATTTGTAGTAAAACTTTGATAATCTAATTCAAGCAAAACTCCACTGCAGTGGAAAACATGGACAGATTACTGGAAGTCCTGGCGGCAGAATTTATTCTTACTTCAAAAAGCTCAGGTGAAAGTTAGGTTCAATTTTTGAAAATGTTTAAAAGGATACAATTCAGCCTATTCTTATTTTCGCTTGAATTCATTCACAAAAGTTTAATATTATAACTCATCCACAGAATGACTTAACCTATCAGTTACATGCAAACAGCTCACACATCTACTTTAAAAATTCCATTGTCAATGTGTATTTTCCAATTAGATCCTGCTCCAACAGATTTACCAATTATATCCTTTATAGAGTCCCTCTCAAAGAGTAAAAACAAACACACCAGAGACATTCCCTTCGCAACTGTCACTTATCATCTTCTGTGCTCTAGTTTCCAGAACCTATAGTTTTGCGTTCTGCTTAATTCTGCTCGTTGTGGTGCATTCCACATTAATCCTTAGTTAGCCCTGTAACTCTCTGCCTCATATCCTTCTAGTCTCTCTATTTTCACTGCCACACATTAGTTTAAGCTGTCTTTCTTTCAACAATAAAGAATCCACTTACTTATTTGCTTATTCCGTTTGTTTTCCCTCATGTCCCACAAATGAATGATATAAGCTAACTATGATCATATCACAAATATATATGGTTGAACAACGCAACACTACACAACACAATACATCACTTGCTCTTAAGAACTCATAATAATTCTTAAATTACTAGAATGCCTAAGTAGCTGGAGGTGGTTTCCTTGATCCAACCTCTCCCCAACTTTAAACTGTCTCAATATGGTTCCTAAAATGCTCTTTGTCAAATATTCACATCACCCTGTTAATCCCAACAACGCCTATCATACTACATCCAGGAAGGTTATCTTATAATAATCATGCATATGTACTATTATGGCAAAGTCTGAGAAAATGTAATAAAGAACATTTTCAATGTCTAAATGTCTAAGAATAAAAAAACTCATAATACTGGAGAAAGCTTGGCATCTATAGTTTTCAAATTTCATATACACTAAGGAAAGGAATGCAGAAGAAATTCCAGAATAGGAAGACATTTCAGAAGAAATTCCACATTAGGATAAAGTGTGAAAGCAAAGACTGACTGAAGAGAGGATATAAAAAATTAGTTTGAGAAAGATCAAACTCAGCACCATATTTATTTCTTACCACTTAAGTTAAAATTTATAAAGGTAACTATTGCTACATGGGTTTTAACATAGAGAAGAAATAATTCAGAGAATATCACTGAAACTAACATTAAAATTCTAAGATGAAAATGCAAACAAAATGGCCTGAGTGTATGACGGCATTCTAATACAGCAATGCTGAGTTCATCATGATTTCTGGGTTTTGATATACTTGTCATTCATTCACCATGAATCACAGGTTTCCAAGACAAAACTCACAGCCTAAGTGAAAACCCTAGTGTCACATGTGGTAAGTATGCTAATCACTAGATTACTGAATATGCTTTGTGAATATTTAAATGTCAAGAATAAAATTTTCTGCTCCATGTTGACATTCATTGGTGGTCAAAAATAAATATATTTGGCTGGGTTTATGAAATGAAGGATAGTAGTGCTCTGTTTTTATAGCACCAGAGAAAAGACCAACTATATAGACTTTTAAAAACAATATTTTTTAGTACAGGCTACAACATGGATGAATCCTGAAAACATTACACCAAGTAGAAAAAGCCAGACACAAAAAGTCACATAGTGTCTGATTCTATTTATTTGGAATATCCAAAACAGGCAAATCTACAGAGACAGAAAGCAGATCACTGGATGCCAGAGGTTCTAAGGTGAATATGACCCACTGTGTGCTCAATGGACACAATTTCTTTCTGGAGTGAAGCAAATGCTTTGGAACTAGATTGAGGTGATAGCTGCACAATACTATATGTGCAAATTACCACTAATGGTAAATTTTATATTATATATATCACATATATATATTTCAAACTAATATAAATATACATTTATATTATATTTATTATAATTTTAAAAAACCAGTTTTAACAGATCTTGCCTATTTAGTGGACATCTCTAAAGATCTGGCTCAATACTTCCAAGGACAAACACCAGTATCCCTATGCCCAGGGCTTAAAAGACTTAATTTTCTTGATTGAAGAAGTTCTAAATGCAAACTTATAAAAAGGACTTTCAACTTTAGGGAGAGGCTTGAGTATTACCCAGTCCGTTGAATGAACTAGGTGAAAATTTCATGCTATCACTGTTGAAGATCTTGCCTGAAAACTCATGTGAACCTCTTTATCACTTCAATCTTTTCACGAAGATACTAAAAAGTAATCTGATTTTTTTCAATGTTAAAGATATTCTAGGAAACAATTTTGGAGAATTTTTGGTAAAACTTCATTGTTGATTCCCAAATTAGTGAGCAGACCTTGCTTTTATCATATCATTTTTATGAAAATAAATTACCAGTACATTTATGCCTTAGCTTATAAAAAACAATGCAATGCTACAGATTTAATGTTGCAAATAACCTAAGAGGTGCTTTGATCTTTCACATTCTGGACAGAAAAACTTACAGCAAACAATCACACTGATGTGATGTGATTGAGGCACAACTACAGATATAATGCAAGACAGGCAGCAAGAGATTTCTTTTGGAGACTCAAAGTGGACTTTGGTGTTTGAATCTTATTATTCAGTCTCCTCCCTTTCTGAAGCTTTGGTTGACCAAAACAAAGCAAAACAAACAATAAAAATCCCGACACAAGGAACTAGTAGCAGCAAGGAACCATCTTCGTTCTATGAGGTCCAGGTCAAGTGGAGAAGAAGGGATGAGACAGAGACAGTGCTCATAAAATATTTTGACTGTTCCCGTTTATGGCACCTTGGAAGCATGTGTTAGGCTACAGGTCAGTGTCCCTGTTGATGTGGGAACCTGCACAGTAGCCTCCCATGATTTCTGCTATATATATATATAATGGAACTTATACAATGAGAATAAATGATTCTAGTTATTTCAGGCTTACTATGTTACAGCAGCATAGCCTGGCCCATCTTGATTAATGCAGAAATTTAGACCTCTTTCCTCTAGTACAAACTGAAGATCCCTTTTATATAAGCAGACAAGAATGTGGAAACAGGAAAAGGGCTCCTCCCTGAAAACACAAAATTTTTGATTTGGTTGAGAATACAGTATTTAAGTTACTTTAAAATTTCAAATGATATTAACTAAGAGTATATTTACATTTATCAACATATGACATAGGCTGTAAAGAGGTTGAGAAGCACCATTTAGAATATTCAGCCTTCTGGCTCAAATAATCGAGTTCCTGCCACCTACATGGGAGACCTACATTACATTCCCAGATCTAGGACCTGGTTAGTAACTGGTACTGAACCATGGGATGGAAGCTTTCTAATAAATAATAATAATAATCACTTCTCAGCCTTTTGGCTAAGATCAAGTGAAATAATAACAACAATAACAACAAATAATAGCCTTCGTGTTCTCTTCCACTTAAAAAAAAAACTGGGTAAAATCTTAACACTGATAACCTTTATACAGATGATTTTACTGTATAACTATTTGTTCCTCTATGATGAGCCACAGTATTTCCTCAGGCAAGTGTTCAGCTTATAATTAATTTGTATATATTAATTGTATAAAAAGGTGTTCTCCAGTGTCTAACTGGAGTTATATCTCTCCTTCAACTGCACTGAAGATCCTCAATCTCAATCCCTCTTCAAGGCTACAATAGGGCCAAATAGGAAACCCTTTAAATATATTTAATACCCTACTTCATTTTTTAAAATTTAAAACTATAAACCATTTCAAAATAGAGGCTAACTTTTTGTCATATTTTCCGCAGATACTCTATTTCTTTAACAGCATAGACAATATTAGATAGGACAAAAGCAGTTTGTTCATTTCCTTGACAGCTATTGCAAAGCTTCACTACTTAAAATAGTGATGCAATGGAAATCCTTATTTGTTAATCCTGTATCTTCTGTGAAAAAAAATTAAGGTATGCAATGAAAAGTAGAAACATTTGGTCATAAGACCTCACGTTTAGCCTCACTTGCATATTTTAAGCTGCTAGCCAAAACTCTTATGCCAGTTTATATTCCCAACAGCAACAATTTCTCCCTATCTTTGTTAAAAGTATCAAATTTTAGCTAATTGTATTATTGTGAAAAAATGTCACATTGTTTTATTTCTCTGACTGATGATGACACTGCGTATATTTTCATATTACCATCTGAGTTTAATATAGTGCCTCCAAATTCCAGTTTACTTGGAATCACATGGTCTCCTTAACTGGCTTTACCTGTAGAGTTTCTCATTGCATAGATCTAGGTGGGAGCCTGGGAACCTGGATTTCTGACAAGTTCCCAGATGACTGTGCGGCTGCTAGTCAGAAAGATCACACTTGAAGAGCCAACTACTTGTGCTTATCTGTTGTGCATTTGAAATTAGGGATATTTACTGTGCTGTTTGTATATTAAATCCGCTAGTGGTTACAAAAGGTGCTAGTATCTTCTCCAAGCCATCAATATGCAATTGAGGTTAGAAAACATTTCTGACAGCAGTTATGCTAGTAGAGAGAAAGAAATTATTCTGAGCAGAATAGGTCAGAAATTAAAAACTTAATATTCCAACTGTCATAAAGAAATACCAGAAGCAACACTTTACTTTTCTAACACTGAGTTAATTGCCTGCTCAGAACATCTGCTTCTGAACTGTCAATACAGACCAGATGGACTGTAGAGAACAGGTAGAATTCTGAATGTCTTATCACTAGAACTTAAAGGACCTTCAAGCAGATGGTAAGGAAGTACGTTCCCACTTACTGGCACAGAATACAGTTGAAAATTTCTAAATGGAAAGATCTGCTTTGGGGAGCTATCTTTTTTTTTAAGATTATCTATTTATTTATTTGAGAGGTAGAGTTAAGACAGTGAGAGGGAGAGACAGAGAGAAAGGTCTTCCTTCTGTTGGTTCACTCTCCAAATGGCTGCCACGGCCGGAACTACGGCCACGTAGGTGCAGGGGCCCAAGCTCCTGGGCTGGCCATCCTCTACTGCTTTCCCAGGCAACAGCAGAGAGCTGGATTGGAAGAGGAGCAGCCAGAACTAGAACCGGAGCCCATATGGGATGCTGACACCGCAGGCGGAGGATTAACCCTCTGTACCACGGCACCGGCCCCTGGGGGGCTAGCTTGAAAAAGAGAAGCCTTAGGCTTAAGCTATGACTTCTTAAATGTTAATAATAAAAAGTGACTTATGCTGTTTGCAAAATTTCTCTGTATTGACATGCTTCCTGTTCTGAGAATATTTTCCCTCAAGTTTTATTCACGTCCTGACCCCTGCAACCAAAGTCACAAAATAGGGAAGAGCTGATGATTATAAAGACCATAACAATTAAAGCCATAACTCAGTATCTTTTATGAAAATCCTTGATGATGAAATTACATCTGAGGATCATTATCCCTATTTCCAGAACAGCAGAAACTCATGGTGAGACTTAGAAACACCTTTCAAAGAACTGGCCAGGTTGACAATGATTGAGTTCTGATGGAAGTGGTATGCTTTAACTTAATTTTCTATTTAAATAGTTGGCTTAAAATCCCGAAGCCTAAATTTCCCAGTTTAACTGTTTGTTCAGTTAATTTATCATGTGTGGAGTGAAAATAGTACAATCATGTTTGAATTTGTCTGCTCTCCATTTGGTAAACTTGCAAAACAAAACTTGAGAAAATCCTCATTTTTTTGCCCTCAGGTGACACTGATTCAGTAACACAGTTACTGCCAGGTCTCTTCTCTTCACCAGCATCACTGACAAAAGCACCAAAAGAGAAAGTAGAAACTTCATTCTGTAGCCATTTTGAATTTACAGAAACAATCAACATACCTGATATCATATTCTCTTAGGCCTCAGCAGTTCCACAGGGTTGAATAAGGAAGATAGAGAAAAAGGTCAAGGTATGAGGACTTTGTTTGCCAGGCTTTTTGCTTAGAATCTTAACTTGCAGCTTTCTGACTTGTTATGAGAACCACAGGGGCTGACTCGGGCATGTTGTTGGAGGGCTATCTTCCACAAACAACAGGAGAGGACACTGCTTTTCTATTTCTACTTCTAGACAACATATGTCAAATGAAGAGAGTAATTTTGACTGTATTATTGTGAGGATTTCCTTTTCTATGTATAACCCTATTGAATTAGGTATAAAATGAAAACAATCTCATTTTCTGTTCAGAATTCTCTGCTCTGAGTTGAGCAATGCGATCTGAATTGACCTGAAACCCATCAGTTACTAGGGGACACTGAAGGAAAGGCAAATCAAGGCTGACAAGCAGATCTCAGGAAAACTCCAGGTTTGCTTCTCACTTTTTTTCTTTCTGATTCTTGCTGGACAACCTAGAGAGAATTGATGGCTTTCTTAAAACAAACAAACAAACAATAAAATCCTTCTGAACTTGCCTAAAGTATAATCAGGCCTGGAGCAATTCTGACATTAAAGAATCCTTAGGGGACGTATCATATTATTAGCACTCACAAATTCACACTTGAAAAATAGATATGTAAGATAATTCTGAGTAGATTGTGTAAAATGTTGGGTAGGTTCTATACATGAAATCAGGAGAACATGAAATTGTGACAGAAGTTAAAGAGATTTTTTGAGAAGTGCTCTAAAATGTATTTTGACTTATTTGCCTGATTAAAAATTTGAGTCATAAGTTCATGAGAATAAATCAAAGAATAAATCCAATAAATAAATTCAAACTACAAGGAATTTTTAGGACTTAATGATAAAAAAATTAAGCTGAATCACTGAAACTGAAATAATGAATGACAAGGAAGGAAGTATCATAGCTATGTAAGTGCCAGTCACTAAAGACCAGGTAGTTGCTAAGACAGTGGCGTATTGCCAAAATACTCATATAGTAGGTACTAGGGTTGAAACAGGTAAAGAGTACACAAGCCAAAGATGTGAGTCCTTCTGAAACTGGATCCAAATAAGAGCCTTCTTTAGGGAGAACACTTCTTCCCTAATTAAATCTACAAAAAGGGACCATCAGGTAACATCTCTCTGGATCATTCAGGTGAGGCAAAGGTTCTTACTGATGTTTCTGTGTGATATGTGACAAGACCAAATGGTTTTGGGGACTGGGGATGAAGGTATTAAAAAGGATAAGTAAGATTTAGTTGTTTCTAGTCACTGTGTTTTTTAAGTTTCCCAGCATGGAAAGAAGCGATGGTACCTGACAACCCAGTTGCCATTATACTTCTCCAAACTGGATTTCTACCTGATTCTTCTAGATTATAAAGCCACAGCTTTAACATGTAAGATGTAGCCCAGGGGAAATGAAAGTTCTTTAATTCCTTTCTGCATCCAGTAATCTTTCCTTCTTCCCTGCAGTTTACTTTTCTCTATATTCAAAACAACTGGAAATGAAAGAATGTTCAGAATACTGAGTGAGTTCATTTGTGAATCAGAGCACACTTTTGTGTATTATGCCATTTTTGCATATAAACATACTGATGAAAACCAACTTTCTTCCAGGCAATAATAAGAGATAACCATCTTATTTTTTCCTATTCCTTTGTGAGACAATAAAGCATATTTGAAAGCCAGCTGATAATGGTTAGGACATTCCTTATGCATAGAAAAGAGAAAAGTTACCACAACTCATGATTTGGGCCATAGCGGCAATTTGTTCATTTGTGTCCCTAACAAGAGAAAAACAAAACATTAATAACTGTACTTTCCTCCCATACCATGGGAGACTAAAATAACTGAATGGTTAATATAAAAGAAGGTCAAGAGTAAAAGGTTCAAAAACCTTTGAATGACACAGCCTTACATAGATTAGTTCATTTTGTGCTATTCAAAAGCAAAACAAAACCTGCTACTTAAATTTGGACCTTAGCCAAGTTTTCCCCACCCAAATAAATTCTCTACAAACATGCTCCTGATTTTAGAAATTATCCATTTCTTCTTCAGCAGATGATTCGGATGAAAAAGTCAGATTCTCTGTTAAGTCTTTACTAACAGTATCCCCAAGGCCATATCACAAGAAAAACCCGATTTTTCTAACCATGAACCTTTTTCAAGCCATGATATATTTTAATTAAGAGAATTTTTAGTTTACTCAAGTGTGGGTCAGTGTGTTGGCCATCAGCATTCATTACGGCAAGTCTGTGGGGTAAGAAAGCATACTTTGTCCTGTAAAGGAACAAAGGGAAGAGGGGGAGTCTTCTCCAACTGCACACACCTCACACCTATTCCCTAAATGATACAGTATGTATCTCTGGAGGCAGGAGACAAGGTGAGCCTCTGGTTAAGAATTACTTCTGGAGTGATTAATTGCTAGAAGTATGTCATCTTTCTCAGAAGGCCCCATTCTAATATCAGTTTGGATTTCAGGAAGCAGATACCCATATCTTAATGTACCAGGTAGATTTTAGTTCCCATGCAATCACTTCAGCAGTAAGCACATTAAGAGAATAGGCTTCTGATTTTAAAACATTAACATGGGGGCCGGCACCGTGGCTCAATAGGCTAATCCTCCGCCTGTAGCACCAGCACACCGGGTTCTAGTCCCGGTCGGGGCACCAGATTCTGTCCCAGTTGCCCCTCTTCCAGGCCAGCTCTCTGCTGTGGCCAGGGAGTGCAGTGGAGGATGGCCCAAGTGCTTAGGCCCTGCACCCCATGGGAGACCAGGAGAAGCACCTGGCAGCGGCCATTGGAGGGTGAACCAATGGCAAAGGAAGACCTTTCTCTCTGTTTCTCTCTCTCTCTCACTGCCCACTCTGCCTGTCCAAAAAAAAAAAAAATAACATGGGAGAGAATGGAAAAATTTTAAAAATTAAGAAAGATTATTCTTGATACATCCAGGATGAGTGTTTACTATGCTTTTTATATGTTTGTTACAGGGACACACACAATAAACAAAATTTAGAAGTATAAGATTTTACATGATGAGAATAAATGCTATGAAGAAGTGGGAGGGGGCATAATTTAAAACAGAATGGCCAAGGAATATCTCATTGGAAAGTGAGAAGGCAAAATATTTTGCACAGTGGCTGACCTATAACAGACTCACAAAAGAGGAATCATTCATTATTACATCCTACTTTTGCTTTCTATTAACTGGCTGCTGTAATGGCTAGCCAGGATAAGAATACACAATAAAGAGTCCTCACTACTATAGAAAAAAAAAATGGAGGCTTTCTTCTCACTATCTATCCTTATATATAACTCATATATATACTATTATGGATCTACCAACCCTATTTAAAAAATGGCTCTTGGAAAAACCTGACCCTCAAACCATACAACACAGAGATTACAACCTCAAATACTGGACAGGTAATGCAAAGGAGTACAGAACATTAAAATAAACAAACAAACAAATACATAGTAAATCTATGATGTGGACTGTGACTGGAGAGTGCATGTTATATCTGAAAGTGGTGTCACTTAGGGTCCACCTGTCATGTAGCAATAGGGTTCAATGTTTTGTTTTTAAGAGAACCCAGATACTCCTAATTGTTTCTGTGTGTGTGTGTGTGTGCTCTCAGTTATGAAGTGTGGGAACCAATTCAAAACTTTAAAATGTCACCCTGAGCCGAAGAAAACAGCTTTGTGGCAAAGACCTAGCCTGTGAACTTCCAGATTAACCACCCTGAACTATCTTCACAGTCAAGAGCTGATTCCCGGGGCTGGTGCTGTGGCATAGTGGGTAAAGCTGCCGCCTGCAGTGCTGGCATCCCATTTGGGTCCCAGTTTGTGTCCTGGCTTTTCCACTTCCCATCCAACTCTCTGCTATGGTGTGGGAAAGCAGTAGAAGATGGTCCAAGTCCTTGGGCCCCTGCAACCATGTGGAAGACCAGGGAAGAAGTTTCTGGCTCCTGGCTTCGGATCTGTGCAGCTCCAGCCACTGCGGTCTATTGGGGAGTGAACCAGCAGATGGAGGACCTCTCTCTCTCTTTCTGCCTCTCCTCCTTTCTCTGTGTAACTCTTTCACATAAATAAATTTTTATTTAAAAAAGAGCTGATTCCTTCCTGGGCCGTAAGTACCAAGGTGCTTGCTTTGCTGGATTAGCTTTGTTTTGTTATTACCATACAGTCCATCTCTGAGCAGTCACATATTTTAAAATCCAGGATCTCTAGAATATACAGTACTTATATATGGAGCAATTCATAACAATAAGATGCTACAAGACAAGAAGAAATTAAACAAGGCATGTTATATGCAGGGAAATACTCTCTATTACAATGTTTCAAATATGACCCTGGTGAGACTCAGGTAGTACTGAATTCCACTCAGATAACCATGACAAATGAACAGAATTCTTACACCTGAACTGCCTTATCTTGCCTGTTTCTAATGAACTTATGCTTCAGCAAATTGGTGTGTTTATAAGTGTAGTTAGTATCTCTGCTGTTAATCTCTTATTAGGTTTAGATTTTGTAATGGACAACTCATGTGTGCTCAGAAAGTTGTTCCTTAAGGTTTATATTATGGGGCTTTGGTGCCCACTAAAGTAGAACAGATTTGGGGGAACACACTTAGTCTGTTAATTTTTTTTTTCATTTTTCTAGGGAGGACAAATACCATGTCAGTGGGGGTGGAAGGTAAAGAGCAGAGTCCCTAAAGGATTACTTAATCAGTATTCAGAGTCTAAGGTACAATAACACAGTGTCAAGTTTTCTTATACTCCCTTAAATAGGACCTCAGTGAGGGGTGTTCCCTAGAGGGAACCAGCCTCACTAGTCAGTTATGTAAATGATGGCATCTGTCAGAGTTTTAGCAGTGAGACATTCTATAGCCTTCCAGAAGGAACAGAAATTCTGGCAACCCTACATCATTTTCAGTTCTCTCTCCTAATGACAGTCCTAAAGATCCACCTTTGGTCAACTCTCAGGACTAAACCCTACCTAAGAAGAGCTGACTTAAATCAAAAAGTCTGTAGACTCATCTGGCAGGGAATTCATTAGACCTGTTCAGTCAGAGACCAGATGAATTTACTTCACCTTCTAGGTGCTGAACGTGGCATGCTCTAAAGCAGATGCTTGATTAAGCTATGCTAAGTCACCAAAAAGGCTAGTTACATGTGCTAAGATATAACACAGTATAACACAATATAAAGTTCTAATACTTCGTCTTCTCTTAACACTGGCCAGTTAGACAGCCCCAGAAGTAAAACAGTATATTCTTCCTGAACAGTATAAAATATAGACTTAGATAGACTTAAAACGCTCAGCCATTCTTATTCCTGGCTTTAAGCCATTTATCTGTCCAATTGATAGGCAAAAAATAAACAAAGGTTGTTTATTTTTATGACTACATTTTTACTAGGGCTACTGTTGAATTACGTAATCCACAAGAGAGAAATCTTTTTCTCTTGCTTTAAACTGAGTTCCGGGCAAGCTGAATGTTATTTGTTTTAATATTTACAACAGACTTTGCTAAGGGGAACCAAAATATAATTTTTATTTATTCTAGTAGCTCCAAAACACAACTAGGCAATTTAGGGGACCAGACATTAAAACTAGAGGAAAGACTGCTTCCTGGTGGCACACACATCTAGAAGGCAGTTAATATGGATAGGTCTCAAAGGTAACCTAGGAGAAAAAAGTTCCTCTTTCTATTCTAGAAACTTGCTCTACAGGCTTCACCAACTTTTACCCAGGTAGTATGTCCCACAGTGCTACTTTCATGAGCAAGAAATGGAAGAGGACTTCAGAGGGAAACAATTTTGGAACACAGTGAATACTTAAGAATCATGATATACAGCAGCCAATACAGCTTCTAAGGCAACTCTCAATCCAGAGCTCATTAAACATGAATATTTAAAAACAGAACCTTTTTTTGATACAACATATAGGGAGATTTGAAAAAGTTCATGGAAAATGCATACTATGAAAAAGTCATAGACAGCTTTCAAAATTATTTGCCCCAAAATAAACATCTTCTAATTTCATTTGTCATGAACTTTTTGAAGTACTCTCATTTATCATTTTATGGAATTACTATTTCAAGTCCATATTTTGGGGAGCACTCAATGTTATCTCCTATACTCCTGTGGTTGATGATTAGCAGACTAAACCTTCTGTACAACAAATATTAATTATTTCCCCTGCATTTTAGGCCTAGCTACTGCTAACAGAAATAAGATAAGGGGACTAAGTAATATGGACTAAGAAACTTTCAAAACCCTGTTGTGTCTAGCTAGCACTTGGGTGCTGCATTTATCCAGGGTAAGATTTTGCCTTGACTTTGAACTGATTATGGAAAACATAATTTGAACAGTTTTAAAAGTGTACAATAACATTATAGATCTTAATGTGTTACAATTCAAATAAGAAATTCAATTTCAGATATATGGGTTGTAAGGACTTTAATAGGCATTTTTCACATGGCCAACAGACACATGAAAAAATGCTCAGGATCTCTAGCCATCAGGTAAATGCAAATCAAAACCACAATGAGATTTCACCTCACCCCATTTAAAGTGGCCCTCATACAGAAATCAACAAACAACAAATGCTGGAGAGGATGTGGGGAAAAGGGCACCCTAACCCACTGTTGGTGGGAATGTAAACTGGTAAAGCCACTATGGAAAACAGTTTGGAGACACCTCAAAAACCTGAACATAGACCCACGATATGATCCAGCCACCCCACTCCTGGGAATTTACTCAAAGGAAATGAACTCAGTAAACAAAAGAGCTATTTGCACCTCCCTGTTTATTGTAGCTCAATTCACAATAGCTAAGACATGGAATCAACTTAAATGCCCATTAGCCGAAGACTGGATAAAGAAATTGTGGGATATGTACACTATGGAATACAACACGGCAGTAAAAAAAGAATGAAATCTGGTCATTTGCAATAAAATGCAGCAAGCTGGAAAACTTCATACTGAGTGAAATAACCCAGTCTCAGAGACAAATACCATATGCTCTCCCTAATTTGGGAGAATTAATAGTGCTCCTAAAATGAAAGTTATAGAAGCAAAATTGACTTCTAGAATCAATGACTGGAATAGTCCTTGACCTGACTATCGAGGGACAGTTTATCATTGTTACTTTTTATTTAGTATATTCTTTTTGCTTTGTTTTGTTTTTTCGCTCTTTTCTTTCCTTCTTTTTCTTTTCTCTTCTTCATACTATATGCTGAATTTTTCATGTAACAGAGTTAACCATATGTATTTTAAGTCAATTGGAAAAAGATCCCAGTTAAAAATAAGAGGGGGAATAAGAGATGAAGTGCGTAGTCTATAACGGTAAAGCCGTATAGTTCTGCATACAGCCATACAGACTTACTTCTAAGGGTACAGCCTAAAAACATGTCATGGGTCTCCAAACCCATAAAAATTGGTGGTTTAAATGCCATCTTAACTGTTAAAATGATCATATTAAATGTCAAAATCAACATATAGATGGGTTTAAGTGTAAAAGTGATCCTATAAATAACATCAAGTGCCTGGTAATAATAATAGAATTAAAAAGGAAGGGAATTCCAATATGGGAAGCAGTCCACACAGCAGACTCCTAAAATGACATTCGCTGTAAATAACACTCTGACATCAGAATCAACCCTTGAGGCTTCCTGGTCTGGCTGAAAGGCCTGTGAGAGCATTTCAGGCATGGAAAGCCAAGACTCTGTGGCAAAAAATATCCTACATGGAAGATCCCTGTGAGACCTCAGTGGAAAGAAAGGGTCAAAGAAGGATACACTCTTTTCTGAGGGGAGGAGAGAACATCCACTTTGCTCATGGCCTTGTTCAAATACCGATAGAGTCTATGGTCAAAAAAGGCTTCCATAGCCTTGGCAGCCCATGGCAAGAGCCTTGGGTGATCACTGACATCACAAATAAGAGGGTTAGGAGCTGGCACTGTGGTGCAATGGGTTAACGCCCTGGCCTGAAGCGCCAGCATCCCATGTGGGCATCGGTTCGAGTTCGGCTGCTCCACTTCCGATCCAGCTCTCTGCTATGGCCTGGGAGGTCAGTGGAGAATGGCCCAAGTCCTTAGGCCCCTGTACCCATGTGGGAGACCCAGAGGACGCTTCTGGTTCCTGGCTTCGGTTCGGCACAGCTCCGGCCGTTGAGGTCATTTGGGGAGTGGACCATTGGATGGAGGACCTCTCTCTCTCTCTCTATCTCTCTCTCTCTCTCTCTGCCTCTCCTCTCTCTCTGTAACTCTGACTTTCAAATAAAATAAATAAATCTTAAAAAAAATAAGAGGGTTAATTGTTAAAGGAACAACAGAAGTCACTGTGCACTTACTCCCCATATAGGACCTCTGTTCCTAATGAGTTGTACTGTGAGAATCAACTGTAAATTTTGGTCCCAAACTGTACTCTGTAAGTTGTGTGTGCATTGGTGCAAATTGTCAAAGTCTATGCTAAGCATGGAGTTGGTCCTCTGTATATAAAGTCAAACTAAAAATGAACCATAATGAAGAAGAAAATAGGAGAGGGAGAGGGAGGCGGGATGAGAGCTGGGGTGGGGAAGGTGGGTATGGGGGAAAGAACCAGTGTATTCCTAAAGTTGTATCTATGAAAAAATGGATTCATTAAATAAAAAAATTTTAAAAGCTGTAAAAGGGTAAAACTAAAAAACAAACTAGTAAAGAAAGGAAAAAATAAATTAGTGCATTTTAGATATTCTAAAAACTAAAAAAAAAGATATGTGTTTTTACTAAAGTAAAAATCAATTATATTTTTATTGCAAAAGTATTAAACAATTAACAAAAAATTTATTCATAATTATGCTATTATAAATATTTTCATTTATTTACTAAGAAGCAGGTATAATTTCTTTATAATTTTGAAAATAAAAAGTATAATTTTATAGCTTAATTCTGTATTGCCACAGTTTTCAAATTATAACCAATTAAATAACATTTTAGCTTCTCTGTTTTAGTGAGCTTATTATATTTTAAAAATGGCAATCAAATAATTTGCATGAAAAAACAGATTGCATTTAGAATTACTAATTCAGTAAAACAATGAATCCAGCTTCAAAATTTTTATTTCAGATTCAGTAGAATTTCAAAAAATTCCATGTAAAACTTATATGAGAAATTTATAAAGAACGATATAGTACATCATAGTTTTTAAAGTCTGGACTCTGAAGCCAGACTATTTGTATTAAAAGCCTGATTCTATCAATAAATAAGTATTAACATCTTGGGTAAGTTACTTAGCTTCTCTGAGCCAGTTTCTTCCTCTGTAAAATGAGGATGAAAACATTAGCCACATGGGCAAATTATGAGGTATGAATGATAAAACATGTATGAAAAACTTAGCCTGGCACATGTTAAGTACTTAGTAAATACCACCACCACCAACCAAAGTACAGAGAACCTCTCTGTTCAGGTGATGTTACATGCAAATTGCACATACTTTTTGATAACTACTGTTTGAGAATAAACACCAAGTAACTACTGTCTTCCATGTACTGTACATTGTGCTATATTCTAGTGATACAAAGACAGAAGAACCAGTCCTTACTTCAAAAAAGTTTATATTTGGAGAAGAAAATAAATTAAGCTACTGATTAGCACAGCATATATGGCAAGAGCTTTGAAAGTAGTATACAAAGGCTGCATGAAAAGCAGGGACCCTTAACGTGGAACAAAATGACTAATATGAAGGGCCTTTGCAAAGTTCATGGAAAATGCATATGATGGAAAAACTGCATGGATTCTGAACTCTTTTCCATGAAAATAAAATTATTGCTCAATGGGTTTATGGTATGTAAGAGTATACTGATAATCAACTTCTTTGTCCTTTTCTGACATAGAGGCTGAAACCAAAATACTGCATATTCCTGATTCTCTTGCAGCTAGGAATAGCCAAATGATATGATTCTGGAGGTTAAAGTACTTGAAATAGGTTTCCCAAAAGCAAGTAGGTGCCATGAATAAGAAGACAACTTCCCTGCAAGTAAGCTCTTTTGTCCTTCCCTCCTTCTTCCTGCTTTTCATTTGCACTAAAGGGGTGTGACAGGACAGAAAAAAGATGATATGGCAGAAGTAAAGGAGAGGGTAGGACTCTGGTGGCAGTGCTTAGCTACTGTAAAACTCTTACATGACTAACTTTGGACTTCTTATTTGGTGACATGGATTTTCCTTTAAGTCACCAATCATTTTCTGCTATCTGTTGCTTGATGTATTCCTAAAGGATAAAGTTTTCTGAAAAGGGTATCTTTTGAGCTGAGCCCAAAAGGAGTAGGGCTTATTTAAGGGAAGCCAAGAAGGCACAGTTGTCAGGAAAATAAACAAAGACCAGAGGAAAAAGAGCATGGAGTGTTCAGAATGGTATCTGCTCTACAATATGTACCATTCAGCTTCTTGGATGGCTTTAGCCAAGGTTATTCCCAACCTTTTCCATCTTCTTCCTATATTTGAAGAAGTAAATATTCTGCCCACAGTGGTTCCACATGGTGAATATTCATTCTTAGTTAAATTCTGTGATAATGAATATAAAATGTCACCCTTGGTAATGTTTAGTAGCCCAGAAATATACATTTTATGAAAATGCAATCAATTAGTTCCACATTATCAGTTACACATATTACACCTTCACTTACAGCTGCCGTGTGTGCTTGCCACATGCTAGGCACTCACTGTATTTACACTAATTATTTCAATAATATTCATGACATCTTGTTAGAGTGCGTTACTACCTCCATCTCCTTTTTTACGAAGCTAAGTTGTGTTAAAGCTATGTGAAGTCAAACAACAATGGCAACAACTCAAATTCAGCATTGTTTCATTCTGTAGCCTCAGCTCTGAGACACTGTATATTGCTCTCCAGCTCCCTGTAGACTGTGGCCTGTCACACTTTACCTGCTTAAAACTTTGCATGCCAGTTTGTTCCCCATCAAGATTCTGAGAATGACAGTGGCTGTAGTCCAGGCTGGTTCTCTCTTACTGAGAGAGTCTAGAAGAAAGGGGCCTATCTAACCTTAGTAGGGCAGGAATAAATGGGAGAATGACAGAAAAGTCACATCCCTTCTAAAGGAATGAATCAAGTTTTCTTTTCTTACCGGAAAGCTATCAGTAATCCCCCAAAATACTTCCAAATATTTTAGTAAGTTCATATTCTCTAAAATGTGTAAACTGGAGCTGTCAATACTTCCTTATATTTTAAATTATAACATGTTAATAACTGATTAATTTATTCTCATTCATACATTCAGTAATTATTGATTATGTTCATGTGCCTCTGGGTACATTCCAACAAACATACTCCTACACTTAAGAAGCCAAAAACAAATAAAATGTTAATTATAATTATGACAGAGGTGACTACACTATAGATTAAGATAAGCACAGGGCATTACTGGACAGAAGGTGTATTAAATGCAGACCTGAGGAATCACAGGATTCCTAGAAGGGGTAACATCTAGAGTAAATCCTAAAATCTAAGTAAATACATTAAAAAGCGAAGGGACAGTCTAGCCCAGAGCTTGTCAATATTCACACTCTGACATTTTAGATATGGACAGCTGTTATGGAGGGCCATCCTGTGTTTTACAGTGTTTTGCCTCTACCTACTTGATGCTGGTAGTACTTTCTAAGTATGAAAACCAAAAACATCGCCAGATACGAATAAAGTCCCCTAGGCGGGAGGCGGGGGAGGACAGGCAAAAATCTTCCCTAGTTGAGAACCAAGTTCTATACCTGTGCTGTCCAATATGGTTTCCACTGTCCAGTAATGGCTATTTACCTTTAAATTAACTCAAATTACATAAAATTAAATTTAGTTCCCTAGTCACATTTGGAGTGCTCAAAAACCACATGCATTGAACATTTCTATTACTATAGAAAGTTCTGATGGACCATGCTATTACAGATTAATGGAGTAAATCTTTTACCCCACCACTATTCCACTACAGCTTACTAATAGCCTATGGACAGAATGGAGAGATGACCTTGATGGTGGTGGCGCATGTGTGTGGTGGGGGGTAGTGTTCTATGTTTTAGGATAGAGCAATGGAGTGACCATGAAAAGTTTTAAACAAGGGTGTGAAACAGAATTGTATAAAGATGACTATGATGGTATTGTGGAGAACAGAATGACCATGAAGAAACTAGAAGCAGTAAAATAGCTGTAGTAATTCAAACAAGTATAATCATCTGGATCAGTTTGGCAGCTGTAGGGATGAAGAAACAGAGGGCAACCAAGGTTCCAAATTCACTAGACTTGGTGAATGACTAGTTGTAAGACAGGATGAAGAAGAGTCAAGATTGACTTGTGGGTCTTTAGGTTAGACGAATGATTACCATTCACTCATATGTAAAATAATGGCTCCCCCTAAATGTTCATGTCCCAGTTCTCTGGAACCTGTAAATGTGTTGCCTTATGTAACAAAAGGGAGTTTGCATAAATGGTTAAATTAAGGGCCTGCAATGTGTGGGATGACACTGAATTACATGGACAGGCCCAATGGACACTCAAGTGTTCTGAGTGAGGGAGATTTTACTATTAAAAAAAAGTGTCAGAGTGATGCAGTGTAAGAAGGACTCAAGGAGCTGGTTTTGAAGATGTGGCTATTAAAAGGTAGACGAGGCAAGGAAACAAATTCTCTTTTAAGTCTCCAAAAGGAATATATGACGGCTGACCTTTTTGTTATTCTAGTGAGATCCAGGTCAGATTGTTAACCTAAAGAACTCAAAAATAATAAATTTGTATTTTTTAAGCCACTAAATTTACTGTAGTTTATTAAAGCAGCAAGAATAAACTAATACAAATAGGTGCAGAGTTTGGGGTATGACACAAGGAATTTGGCTCTGGCAAAGTGCCTATGGAACATTCAAGTTAAACTGAGTCACTGACAAATAGCTGGATATAAGGATTTGGAGCTTAGGCTGGGAATCTGCAACTAGGAGTCATCAATATATTGGGATTGTTTGAAACCCTCAAAATAGATCATCAGTGGCAAATATAGACAGAATGCTGAGGAATACAGGCCTTAAGGAAAGTGAGAAGGAAAAGCCCAAGATACACCTGGAAAACCAGGATACTTTCCCATGTAAAGAATTAAAAAATGAGAATGCATCAAACTGGAGGGAAGGGGTGTGTGAGGGATGCTTATTAAGACTGAGGTTATTGGCCGGCGCCGTGGCTCAACAGGCTAATCCTCCGCCTTGCGGCGCCGGCACACCAGGTTCTAGTCCCGGTCGGGGCACCGGATTCTGTCCTGGTTGCCCCTCTTCCAGGCCAGCCCTCTGCTGTGGCCCAGGAGTGCAGTGGAGGATGGCCCAGGTGCTTGGGCCCTGCACCCCATGGGGAGACCAGGAAAAGCACCTGGCTCCTGGCTCCTGCCATCGGACGCGCGCAGTGCGCCGGCCGCAGCGCGCCATCTGCGGCGGCCATTGGAGGGTGAACCAACGGCAACGGAAGACCTTTCTCTCTGTCTCTCTCTCTCACTGTCCACTCTGCCTGTCAAAAAAAAAAAAAAAAAAAAAAAAAAAAAAAAAAAAGACTGAGGTTATCTACTACACTTGCAATAAGAAGTCAAGGTATCCTTGATAAATACAAGTTTCACAGGAGTGTTAGTAGTAGACGACTTGTTACTAGGGTTGAAAACGGAATTGAAGATGAGGTATGAGACAGTTCAATCAACACTTTCACCAAACTTAAGGTCCCAGCTAGACAAGGGTGATCGACATTAGAAAGGATGCTTTTTAAAGATGGAAAAAAAATAAGCATTTAACCATGTAGAAAATGAGAGAATAAAGAAAAAGGAGAAAGAGAATAAACTAAGAAGTGAATTCTGAGAGAGGAAATGGATTGGATTCATAGTCTAGGCAGAGAGAGAACAGCTTTTACACAGACAGGCAGGACACCTCTTCTGTTGGGAGAAAACAGAATGAAGACAAAAACAGTTTAGAATTGAGCAATTACCAACTTGGAGACAAGAAATGGTGTTAATTTGGTGGAGGACCTACACTGTAACTTCCTATTTTTCTCAAACAAGCAGAAGGCGAGATCATTTGCTGACATGAGGGAAGAGGAGATGGGTTTTGTAGTCTGAGGGAAAGAGAGTTGAAATAGCTTTAGTGGAGAAGGGTGGAAAATATATGACTTAGAAAAAAAAAGTATAGGATAGGGCTTATATATTATATCAATATCTTAAAACAGTTGTTGATTGTTGTTCTGCATGTGGTCGTGTTGGAGTATTGGATACCGGGACCAACTCTTCCACTTCCACCAACTCAAAACATGAAAAACAAAAATCATACAAAAAGAACAAATGTTTTTAGAAATTAGACAACAAAAAGTACAGAACTGTTAGACCTGAGAGAAAAAAAAATGAGATGATGCCATCTGCAGATGACTGCTAGATTGTGGTGCTTAGAGGAGCAATCCAGCAGAGCAAGACAGTACTGCTGAGCTAAAGGGACAGAGATTGGTGCTTGAGGATGCAATGTTCCACATGGAAAGAAGAAAAAAAAAAGCTCTTCAAAATCTGCACAGATCTCTATGAAGATCTGGAATCTATTGCTGTAAACTAAACTATGAATCTATAGATGCTGGGCAAAAACTATCAGGACTGTAGAAATAGCAAACACATGCTCCATTTTTGACCACACAGCTCAGAGATCTCAGTGAATACCTGAGAAAAACAATACAGTAATGAGCTACATGATGACATTTCAATCAAAGGTATCTGCATGTATGACACTGTTCTACAAAATTATATGGCCGAGTGGTGCTGTAGCCATCTCAGTGTGTATAAGTACAATCTGTGACATTGCACAACAATGAAACTTACTATTCACACATTTCTCATAATGTATCACAATCATTAAGACAAACATGACTGTATTGAAACTACAGGGGTAACATCTTAGTAAGAGTTAAACTAGCTGTAGTGTAGATGTCACTTGCCTTATCAAAGCTTTCACACAAGTTTCAAAAGGATTAAACTAATCTACAAGAAATTTAGCTGTCCACCACAACAAATATGAATACAATTTAATGGAAGAGAACAAATTTAGATGCTCAAAATCAAAACCAAGAACCATGTCTAAAACTGAATCAACAATTCCTAATATGTAAAGAAAAAAGCGTGACCTATGATTGCAATGGAAATCAGAAAACAAAAGACTCAGACATGACAGAGATAATGTAATTAAGAAACATGGATTTTAAAACAGGGCATTATAAATATCCTAAGGAATTTAAAGTAAGATATATATATAAAAACTGATTTTTTGAAAAAAGTCTGTAAAAGGTAGAGTTTCTGGAACAAAAAAAGAAGGTCTAAAACAGAAAATGACATTTATAGCAGAATAGATTAATATCTGTTGATCAGTGGAAAAGATACAGATCAGTGGGTGTGATAATACAGAAATAAAAGCTATCAATAAATGTACTAAAATAATCTGATAAAAACTAGTATGTGGGCTGGTGCTGTGGTGTAGCAGGTAAAGCTGCCGCCTGCAGTGCCAGCATCCCATATGGGCACTGGTTCAAGTCTAGGCTGTTCCACTTCCTATCCAGCTCTCTGCTATGACCTGGGAAAGTAATAGAAGATGGCCCAAGTCCTTGGGCCCCTGCACCTGCATGGGAGACCTGGAAGAAGCTCTTGGCTCTTGGCTTTGGATTGGTGCAGCTCCGGCCATTGCGGCCAACTGGGGAGTGAACCAGCGGATGGAAGACCAATCTCTCTCCTCTCCTCTCCTCTCCTCTCTCTCTGTAACTCTGACTTTTAAGTAAAATAAATAAATAATTAAAAAAAACACTAATATGTAAATACTATTAAATAAAAAAGAAAAACCTCTTAGGAAAACAGTAACAGAAGAGAACATGTTCACCCTGAGTGCATCCATTACAGTGCTAAAGTTAATATCCTATTATATGGTGAGTGAATGACTTTTCTCCTAAGAGTGTGAACAAGACAAGGAAAAATAGACATATAAATTGAAACAAAATTAAAATCTTCTTTATTCATAGATAACATAACTGAGTGGGTAGAAAATCTCAAGTACTTTACATAAATCTACTAAATTTTCTTTTTGAATGTGTAAGTTTGCAAGCTACAAAATCAAGAAAAGTATTAATGGTCAAACATTAGTTTTAACAACTGTTTAAGCAAGTCTTTTACATGCTATTCATAATAGCATCCAAAAATCTTTTTAAATTAAATGCATAGGCATAATTTTAACAAAGTATGTACAAAACATATACACAGAAAACTAGAAAACAGTACTGACAGAAATTATAGAACAGTCATAGATTAAGACCTAATTAGTAAATGTCAGTTAACCCCAAGATGGTCTGTATATTCCAAGTAATCATAAACAAAATGTTAGAACTGTTTTTTTAAGATTTGAAATTAACAAAATAATTATGAAATTTGTAGATAAATGTAAAAATAATTTGAACCAATTACATTAGGTAATGTTAAAACTGTGCATAAAGCTACAACAGATGAGACAGTGTGGTGGTATCATAAAGGATAGGCATCGTACTTGATGGGAAAAAAAAAGAGTCCACAAAAGACTGTACATAAAGCTTTTTGGCACAGGAAGTGAAGGTGGAAGTAAAGAATTTGTAGTGCTACAACAACTGGATATCTATCTATATGCAAACAAAACAAATAACAACCCTTGAAGTTCACCTTAAATCAAATTTAAATAAAAATGGCCTGTAATTTAAAGATTTTAAATGAAAAAGGCTAAATCATCAAAAGATGTAAAAGAAAATATGTTGCCGGTGCCATGGCTCAATAGGCTAATCGCCTGCAGCGCCGGCACACTGGGTTCTAGTCCTGGTCGGAGCGCTGGATTCTGTCCTGGTTGCCCCTCTTCCAGGCCAGCCCTCTGCTGTGGCCCGGGAGTGCAGTGGAGGATGGCCCAAGTGCTTGGGCCCTGCACCTCATGGGAGACTAGGATAAGCACCTGGCTCCTGCCTTTGGATCAGTGCGGTGCATAGCACGCCTGCCACAGTGACCATTGGGTGGTGAACCAACGGCAAAGGAAGACTTATCTCTCTGTCTCTCTCTCTCTCTCACTATCCACTTTGCCTGTCAAAAATAATATGTGATAAAATCTTTATGGAAAGGTTTCCTGCACTATTGGTATATAGGTCTGTTTTTTTGCCAATACAATACCAGAGCTTTGTAATATATTTTAAGTCAGTGTAATGTCTCCTGCTTTTTATTCCTTTTTGCTCAAGTTTGCTTTGGTATTTGATACCTTTTGTGATTTCTATACAAATTTTATTAGTGATTTTTCTAATTCTGAAAAAAATGTCATTGGTGTTTTGATAGGGATTGCATTGAATCTGTAAATCACTCTGGGTTATATGCAAATTTTAACAATATTGACTCTTCCAACTATGAACATCAGCTGCCTTCTCATTTCTTTGTGTCCTCTTCAATTTCTTTCATCAATGATCTGTAGTTTTCATTGCAGAAACATTTCACCTCTTTGGTTGAATTTATCCCTGGTATTTTATTTTTTTTCTGTAGCTATTGGGAGTGGGATTACTTGCTTGATTTCTCTTCCAGATGACTTGCTATTTGTGTATAACAACACTACTGGCTTTTGCATACTGACTTTATATCCTGCAACTCTGCTGAATTTGTTTACTAATTCTTACAGCTTACTGGTGGAGTCTTTGAGGTTTTCTTTTTTTTTTTTTTTTAATTTTTTTTTTGACAGGCAGAGTGGACAGTGAGAGAGAGAGACAGAGAGAAAGGTCTTCCTTTGCCGTTGGTTCACCCTCCAATGGCTGCCGTGGCTGGCGCGCTGCGGCCGGCGCACCGCGCTCATCCGATGGCAGAATCCAGGTGCTAGGTGCTTATCCTGGTCTCCATACATAAGCTTTTGTCATCTACAAACACTGACAGTTTGATTTCCTTCTTTCCAATTTAGATATCTTTTATTTCCTTCTCCTGCCTAATTGCTCTCACTAGCAATAGTAGTGAAAGAAGACATGTGTTCCTTATTCCAGATCTTAGAAAAAAATCCTTCAGCCTTTCCCCAGCCAATGTTAGCTATTGGCTTTTATACATGGCCTTTGTTATGTTGAGGTACATTGCTAATCGACCTAATCTGTTCAATTTTTATTGTGAAGGGGTACTGAATTTTATCAAGTGTCTTTTCTGCAATTATTGAGATGATTATATGATTTTTGTCCTTCATTCTGTTGATGTGGTGTGTCACGTTTATTGATTTGTGTATGTTGAACTTTGCATCCCTGTGATGAATCCCTTTGATCAAGGTAAATAATCTTTTTAATGTGCTTTTGGATTCTATTTACTAGTATTCTGTTAAGTACCTTTGCATTTGTGTTGGTCAGTAGCTTGTGTGTGTGTGTGTGTGTAAGCTTGTGTGTCTGTATGCTTGTGTCCTTATCTGGTTTTGGCATTTTTTTTTTTTGACAGGCAGAGTGGACAGTGAGAGAGAGAGAGAAAGAAAGAAAGGTCTTCTTTTTTTTCCGTTGGTTCACCCTCCAATGGCCGCTGCGGCTGGCACACCGCGCTGACCCAAAGCCAGGAGCCAGGTGCTTCTCATGGTCTCCCATGCAGGTGCAGGGCCCAAGGACTTGGGCCATCCTCCACTGCACTCCCGGGCCACAGCAGAGAGCTGGCCTGGAAGAGGGGCATCTGGGACAGAATCCGGAGCCCTGACCAGGACTAGAACCCAGTGTGCCAGTGCCACAGGCGGAGGATTAGCCTATTGAGCCGCAGCGCCGGCCCTTGGTTTTGGTATTACGGTAACGCTGGGCTCAAAGAATGAATTTGGAAGCATTCCTTCTTCTTCTGTTTTCATGAAATAGTTGAAGAAGAATGGGTGTTAATTTTTAAAACATCTGGTAGAATTCAACAGTGAAACCATCTCTTTGCTCCTGGGCTTATCTCTGATGGAGACTTGTTATTACTGATTCATTCTCATTCTCTTTGTTGGTTTTTTCAGTATTCAATTTCTTTATGATTCCATCTTGGTAAGGTTGACTAGGAATTTGCCCATTTCTTTTAAGTTATCAAATTTGTTGTCACATTTATAGCAACCTCTAACAATCCTTTATATGCCTGTGGTGTCACTCATAATGTCTCTATTTTTTCTGATTTTATATATTTGAATCATCTTTCTTTCTTAGTCTAGCTAAGGGTTTCTCAATTTTGTTTATCTTGTCAAAGAAGTACCTTTTTGTTTTATTCATGTTTTTTGTATTTTTTAAAAGATCTGTTACTTTTTCAGTTTTATTATTTTTCCTTCTATAATTTTGGATTTGATTTGTTCAAGTTTTTCTAGTTTCTTGAGGTGCCACAGTAAGCTGCATATTTGAGATTTTTCTGCCTCTTTTTTTTGATATAGGCATTTATTGCTATAAACTTTGCTCTTAGTACTGCTTTGGCTGTATCTCCTATGTTACATTCCCATATTCATTCATTTCAGGAAATTTATTTCCTCAATTCAGTGGTTATTCAGGACTAAGTTATTTAATTTCCATGTACCTAGGGGGTTTACAAAGTTTTCCTTGTTAACGAATTCCAGTTAATGAACATTGTGGTCAGAAAAGACACTTTATATGATGTGCATTCTTTTGAATGCTGAGACTTGTTTTGTGACCTAATGTGTGATCTATCCAGGACAAAGATTTATGTGCTGTTGTATTCCACAGTGGTGAGTTTTCTAATTCTGAAATTTTCTTCTTGCTTGTTAGCATCTCTTTCTTTCAGTTTGGAAAACTCCCTTTAACAATTCTTGTAACACAGGTTTGGTGGTAATAAACTCCGTCAGTTGGTATTTGGAAATGTCTTTATCTCTCCTAGTATATGCAGGATAGAGTTGTCGAGGTACGGTAATCTTGGCAGGTAAATTTTTTTCTTTTAATATTAAAAAGGTCTATTCCCACTCCCTCCTGGCCTGTAAGGTTTCTGCTGAGGAGTCTGCAGAGTCATGAGAATTGGAACCCAGTTGTGTGTTATTTGCTCCTTTGCTCTTGCAGCTTTGAGAATCCTCTTTATCTTTTACCCTGGAGAGTTTGACTCCACTGTCTTAGGTTGATTTGACTGCTGACCTTTCACATTCTCATACCTGGATGGTTATCTTTCTCTGGGTTTAGAAAGTTTATTGTTATTATCTACTTGAATATGCTTTCTACCCCTTTGGCACTCTCAAGTCCCCCTTGAACCCCAATAACTCAGATACTTGCTCTTTTTTTTTAAAAGATTTATTTATTTATTTGAAAGTCAGAGTTAAAACAAAGAGAGAAGGAGAGGCAGAGAGAGAGAGGTCTTCCATCCTCTGGTTCACTCCCCAATCAGCTGCAATGGCTGGAGCAGTACCAATCTGAAGCCAGGATCCAGGAGCTTTTTCTAGGTCTCCCACACGGGTGCAGGGGTCCAAGGACATGGGACATCTTCTACTGCTTTCCCAGGCAATAGCAGAAAGCTGGATCGGAAGTGGAGCAGCTGGGACTTGAACCAGCACACATACGGGATGCTGGCACTGCAGGCAGTGGCTTTACCTGCTATGCCACAGTGCCACCCCAGATATTTGCTCTTTTCTTACTGTCTGCAAGTTCTTGTAAACACTCTTCATTCTTTTTGGTTCTTTTACCATCTCTAATTGTGTCTTTTCAAATAGTTTGTCTTCAAACTCACTGAATCTTTTGCTTGATCTATTCTGTTACTGATGTATTCTAATGCATTTTAACTTTCACTAAGTGTACTTTTCAGTTGAAAAATTTGTGTGATTTTGTTGAATTACTTCCATCTCTATCAATTGTTAGAATATAAAAAATTTCTCTGTATTTTCTTGAGGCTCATTGCATTTCTTTCGAACAGCTATTCAGAAATCTTCTTTTGAGCATTTGAAAATTTAAATTCCTAGATGCATAGTTTATGGCACCTTATTGCTCTTTAGGTGAAGTTATGGGTCTTTAAAACTTTTTGATACTTATTGGTTTATGCCTTCATCTGTGCACTGAAGGATTACCTATAGTAATCTTGCTGTGGCTGTGCTAGAAATTCTAAGCAGTTTGTTCATTTTCTCTGAGCCTATGGACACTTCTGGTATTTCAGTACTAGATAAAACTCCAAGCAGAGTTTGTCCCATGTCTGCTTCCTTTATTGTTGGTTCACCTTCCAATGGCCACTGCAGCTGGTGCACCACGCTGATCCGAAGCCAGGAGCCAAATGCTTCTCCTGGTCTCCCATTCGGGTGCAAGGCCCAAGGACTTGGGCCATCCTCCACTGCACTCCCTGGCCACAGCAGAGAGCTAGCTTGGAAGAGGGGCAACCAGGACAGAATTCAGTGCCCCGACTGGGACTAGAACCCGGTGTGCCGGCACCGCAGGCGGAGGATTAGCCTATTGAGCTGCGGTGCCACTGCAGCATCTTACTCAGCTGCCATCTTGCTCCCCACGGCCCCCAGCCCTGCCTTGTAGCCTTCAAATATTCCAAACTCATTCCTGCTTCAGTTTTGTTCTCACCTAGTTCCCTCTGCCTAGTACACATCAGTGGCAGATGAACACACAGGCTGGCTCCTTATTATTCAGGTCTCTGCTTTAATGTCATCGTCTCAAGCAGGCTTTTTCTAATTACCCCTTTAAGATTACCCCAGCCACCATCACTTGCCTCCTTTTGATTTTAAAAATTTTATAATGGCATTTATTATCATCTGAAGTTACCATTCTTACTCATTTTCTTGTTTATTGTCTCTTTCACCCAATAAAATATATAGATCATGAGGTGTAGAGATCTTAATATCTTATTTGTCATTGTACATGCAAGGTCTAAACCAGTATTTAAAAAATGGACTAAAACTTTTTAACATATATATATATTTATTTAAAACCTTACACTAAAATATAAACAGTTCAAAATTCTTCAAAGATTTTAAAGATCCTTTTGATCTTATTTAGTATTTACAAGTGTCATATTTTATATTTAATACCAGTCTTCTGCTTCTGTCTTCTCAAGGATGAGAAAAAAGGAATAATTCTCTAAAGTTACCTCTTCAAGTCCTTCTAAGAAAACATAACCTTAGATAGATAGAAAAACTATCTGCATTTTTTTTTTTTATTTTTGACAGGCAGAGTGGACAGTGAGAGAAAGAGACAGGGAGAAAGGTCTTCCTTTTGCCGTTGGTTCACCCTCCAATGGCTGCCGCGGACGGCGCGATGCGGCCGGCACACTACACTCATCCGATGGCAATAGCCAGGTGACAGGTGCTTTTCCTGGTCTCCCATGGGGTGCAGGGCCCAAGCACCTGGGCCATCCTCCACTGCACTCCCGGGCCACAGCAGAGAGCTGGCCTGGAAGAGGGGCAACCGGGACAGAATCCGTCGCCCCAACTGGGATTAGAACCTGGTGTGCCGGCGCCGCAAGGCGGAAGATTAGCCTGTTGAGCCATGGTGCCGGCCACTATCTGCATTCTTTACCATTGTATGCTGGAGCCAAGAACTGGGTTTAGCACTTAGTAAATATGAACAGTAATTGAGTGATATATAAACAATGAGATGCCTTGAGAGTGGGGAGAGATTAGAAATCCTTTTGGGATTAGGGACAATGTCATGCCCTTCACCCCCAATCACCACTTCCCTAAATCTTAAGAATACTCTTGAAGACATCTGAACAACAGACTGCATTTCTTGAAGGCAGGGAGTATGTATTTTTTTTATTTTGTACTCATGAAAAATTAAGAAAATATAAAGATACCAGTTTCTTTGTTGTGAAAGAGAGCTAACAAGATTACCGACTTCAGAGGGTTACTGTGAGGCTAAAAAACAAAACAGAAACAAGAAACCAAGACAAAAATGCCCTGTAAAAAGTCTTCTTTCAGCTATTAGCTTAGAAAAGTACAAGAGAACTCAAGAGAACTCAACAAATTACCTCTTCTATGAATTACTTCTACCTATTCACCTAACTTGAGACTAAAAAGCTAATAATAACATAACAAGCCAATAAGATCTATTTATTTTGGAACCAGACATTAAAGCAGATCCTCGTCTCCCCACAAAGTTAGTGCATCTTATAAGGAGGATCCCAAATTGGATGAGAAAGTTCTGAAGTCACAGACTCATACTTTGAGGAATCAACAGATCAGAGCTACTGCATGTTCTAGAGCTGAGGAGTATCCCATCACAGAAATGTTATTACAGAAGTCAGTAGTATTCTAGCTCTCCCAGTGGCTGCATACTTCTTCCCTCACATGTTGAAGTTAAGTACTAAAGAATGACAAGCTACTGTGTATTTCAATCTTAAAAGCTAGCAACCCAAACATGAAAAGTATATTATGGTAACAAAAACTAACCCATCAAGCATGTTAAAAGCTTTTCTTTAAACAAGTTTCTTAGAGTTCTAAGAGTACAACCTAATTTAAGCTATCATGTCTTAATTCTCAAAGACTGGCAGCCACTATCACAACACAACAAATCCATTCCATTTCTCAAAAATTTTTACTTAAACAAATTCACACATGTCTATTAGAACAGAAAAGTAAATACGCACTTTAACTGACTGTGTATTTAAGCAATTTTGAGTAAAGTTCAACCAAATTAAAAAATGTAATTACCTCAGATTGTGATTTCAGTATTAATGAAATATAAGCACCTAGATACCTTATAATGAATTCATACATAGGGTTATAATTAAATGTCAAATTTTATTCACTAAAGTTGAGCTTCATTTAAAAATGAGTATTTACTTAAGAATGATATATTTATTTTATATAGTGTTAATGCCTTATTGCAAAAGAACTTTAAGATTAATTAGTTTACTTACCAAAATGCAGTCCACTTTAGATTGTACAGTTTTGCTAAAAGAAAAAGAAAGTTTAATTAGAAAGAAAGCTTATTAAATATTTGAAATATCCTTAAACAGTTATTATAATTAGTATTACCTATTTTGAAAGAAATTAAAGCTCCTTATTTTAAGGCACTGCAATCTCAAACTGCATCCTTCACAAAGCAACACAAAAATCTATTTTCCAGTCACTAATAAATTCAATCCTGAAACATAAACCAAATATTTTCTCAGTTTACTGAGACAATTAGCCTATTCTTGTTATAGATGCTCTGAATAAACAATGGTACATAAGTACATATATAATAGTATACTTAAAACAGAAAGTGATAGGCTGCCACTTGTAATTTCAATATCCCATATCAGAGCGATGCTCTGCTTCTGATATAGCTTCCTGCTACTGGGTTTGGGAAGGCAGCTGAAGTACTTGGGGTCCTGCCACCCATGTGGGAGAACAGGATGGAGAAACTTGGCTCCTGGCTTTGGCTTGACTCAGACCTGGCTGTTGCACCTACTTGGGGAGTAAATCAGCAACTAGAGGATTTCTTTCTCTCATTCTGCCTTTTAAACAAACAAGCAGAGTTCATTATAAATTATTATTTTTACTGTTTGCCTGCTACACTTTTAAAAATTTTTAAAGATTTATTTTAAAAGCAGAGTGAAATAAAGAGAGGGAGACACATGGAGAGGAAGATCCTCCCAAATGGACTCAATGGCCAGGGCTGAGCCAGGCCAAAGCCAGGAGCCTGGAACTCCATCTGGGTCTCCCACATGGGTGGCAGGGACCCAAGTACTGGGACCATCTTTTGATGCTTTCTCAGGAGCATTAGCAGGGAGTTGGATTGAAAGCACTGCAGTTGGTACTTGAATCGGTGCTTTGATATGCGATGCCTGTGTTAGAAGCTGCAGCTTAACCTGCATCTAAGAGACATAATGATGTAGAATGATCTGTAGCACTAAATATGAAATATTTATGAAGCAGATTCTCCCTCTCTCTTCTCTACCACCCTATACACAGATAGATACCTACACATACTCCCAGTAACAGGAATCCCTAGACACAAAAGTAACACTAAAAATTAATTAATACAAAAATAAACTGGGAAGGTGGAAAAAATTATTTAGAAATAAATAGTACAAATAAAGCCACCAAACATCAATTTAACTGTACTACTGAATATGTTCATTGTTAATATTTGGGTTAATGTATAACCCGATAGAAGCCTGTAAAAAATAATTTAACTGTCATGTATATTTTGATATAAAACACCTAAAGTGCAAATGCAAAGAAATCATGCAAAGTGTTCAGATAAATTTATATATAATCTTTAAAAGATACTACAAACTAAGTCATCTTCCATAAAAGGTTCTAGAGCCAAATGAATGCAGACAAAAGCTGGTTATTTGCCTTTAAATACAGTTATAGATCTAAGTTACAAAGTAAAAATCAGCATTAAGATCTCTTTTCAACTAATGCAGTCATTAACAGCAAAATCTTACATTCGGTACTCATATTCCTCAATTTTCACTTTTTAACCAACAAAGTATGCCTGGATTAAACATAGCGCAAAGTTCAGAACAACTTCCAAAAAGAGTTAAATAGTGTAAAAGATACCTCTAGGTAAAAGAGACTGAAATCCTGTTCCCATAATCCTACAAAAGATTTTTAAAGGTTTAAAAATACTCTTTTGGGGTCACTTGTACAGCTATGCTTGTACAGTATCACGTGTCGGCAATTAACATGTACTATATTCTCTCTTCTCAATTAGACCAAGAGTTCTTTCCTGAGATCAGAGTGTAATCTATACATTAAGAATTATTGCCAAAAAGTAATATTTTCAGAATCCAATCATCTCCCACCCCCGTGGCCTAAACCACCATCTTGTCTTGTCTGCAGAGTTAACAAGCTTATAAATAGTTTCTCTGCTTTTATCTTTATGCTTCCACCAACCACCACACCCTTGGGCTAGTCTCAACAAAGTAGCTAGGTAGATTCTTTGTACAAGACACATTAGTCCTTTGCTCCAAAGACTTTATCAAGGCCAAGGGCCCTGGATAATCAAGCCCTCTGATGTCCTTCTGATCTCATCTCCTACTGGTTCACACAGTTCATTCTGATCCAGCCAGATGGGCCTCCATGTTAGATTTTTTTTTAAAGTTTTAAGCTTTTTATTCAGTGGGAGAAATGCAAGGAGAGTGAGGGCCCTATCTAAAAGAGAGAGGGAAACCTGGATTCATACTGAACCCCAGGAGCCAGCCACGTGGAGGAGCATGTGGGCCAGGAAGTCCACGCTAGCTCTTCAGGCTAGGAGCAGGGACCTGCCCTGGCTTTTTCTGTCAGCCTCTAAGATTTCTCCCCCAAATAACTCGCCCTTCACCATCTTCGGGATTTGCTTTATGTTATCTTTTACAGACAGTTCTTCCTTTTCTTCCCCATATAGAAACTTCCAGTCATTCTCTATTGCATTTACTCTACTTTGTTGTTCATCATTGCATGTATCACCAGATATAACACATTTCTCATTAATTTATCTGTTTAGTGGCTATCTTCCTTGATTATCAAACTCCCAGGGAGCAGCCTTTGTCTGTTTTGTTAGTTGTGTTCAATAAAATCTGTTGAATAAATAAATGGCAAAGTCCAAGTCCAGTTCCCATATGAATAAAAATCTTTGAAAAGACTGGGGCCATTTATGAGAAATTAAAGTGAAACTGAAAATGAATTTTTATTGTTGTTTTTAAGCAGTTCGCCAATGTATACTCTCATAAGCTTTTTTTCTTAAATTATTTTATTTTCTTTGAAAGGCAGAGAGGCGGGGTGAAACCGAAAACAAAGACCCTCCTGTGCTGATGGATTCCCCAAATGCCTGTGATAGCCGGGGCTGGGCCAGGCTGCAGCTTAGCTGTAGCCAGGACCCAGAACTCACTTTGGGTCTCCCACATGTGTGGGAAGGATCCAAGCAACAGCTGTGTCCCAGGGTGTGTACCAGCTGGAAGCTGAACTGGAAGTAGAGCTGGGGCTTAAACAAGGCACTCTGACATAGGTTGTAGGCATCCTAAGTGGTGATCTGACCCTGTGGCACACATCCACCCCAGTGCAATTATTTTATTAACCCGGGATCTCAATATATTCTCATTCTGTTAGTAACTACCCTATTGGATTATCTAAAGAGGATGGCTATGTCTACCTTTCACAAACAGTTTGGTAAATCTGTAAAACATACATGTCAATAACAGCCTTTTCTAAAGCATATATATTTATAATTATAAAGTGAAATAAACAGTTCTGAACTAGAACCTTGGAAATAGGGTTAATCTAGCTTCTTGACTATTTTACTTCATAAGTAACACAAACACAATAGAACGATTTAGATGAAGTTTAAGTCCCCTTTGCTCTTTTGTCCAGTTTGATACGATTACTTACCTATTGAAAGGTAACCATCATTAATCTGATGTGTACTTTTACTAGTTATTTCAACATTTGCACTAGCCATATAAATAGGTCTAAGCAACAGATACAGTTCTGTGAAATTTTATAATGTTTATATGAATGCTATTACACTGTAATGTGCAACATTTGCTCTCCATCCATGTTGATCCACTTAGATGAAGTTCATTCATTTTACTATCAAGTGTACTCATCTATTCCTCTACTGAAAGATACGTATGCAGTTCCAAATTATTCTATAAACAATGCTGCCATAAATGTTTCCTGGTATACATACGCAAAAATTTCTCAGGTAGAAATCTGTAAGTTGATTTTCAGGGGTGTGTGAATGCATGTTTTCATCTTTACTATGTATTACCAATATCTTGTCTACAGCACTTATGTCCGTTTATACTTCCATCAGCAGTATGATAGTTTACTTTTCTATTACCTTTCAATATATGTCACTTATATATGACATATATATAACATTAAAAAATTACCATTCCAATGGATATAAAATTTTATTTCTTTAAAAAAAACTGTCATTTTCCCAATTACTAACAATGTTGTATACCGTTTTCCCTGCTTATTGGACAAACCAGGGTTTTCTCCTTTTAAGCTGCTGATTCATGTATCTTTAGCCTATTCTTAAGTGGAATTGACTATTTCTTATTATAGCAGTTTGTTATATATCCTGGAGAGTATTCCTCATTATATGTATTTAACATTTTAAATGTCTTTTGTCTCATTAAAATTCCAAGTTCTAGAATTTTTTTAAAATGACTTATTTATTTGAAAATCAGAGTTACACACAGAGAGAGAAGGAGAGGCAGAGAGAGAGAGAGAGAGAGAGAGAGAGAGAGAGAGAAAGTCCTCCATCTGCTGGCTCACTCCCCAATTGGCAGCAAGGACTGGAGCTGTGCCAGTCCAAAGCCAGGAGCTAGGAGCTTCTTCCGGGGCTCCCATGTGGGTGGCAGGGGCCCAAGCACTTGGGCCATCTTCCACTGCTTTCCCAGGCCAAAGCAGAGAGCTGGATCGGAAGTGGAGCAGCAGGGAATTGAACGAGCAGAGTTCAAATAGATTCTGTGGTAATCTGTATCTTTTTTGGCTATTATGTTTTCTGATTGATTTCTGCTGATGTACAGGTAAACTATTCTTTTTATATGCTGACCTATCTCCAGCAACCTTCCTCAACTCTTAGTAATTTTTTAACAGTATGTAGATTCTTCTGCAGATAATCATTTCATTTATGATTAACAATAATGTTTTTCCTCCTTTCCAATCTTTATACCTCTTTTCTCCTCTTCTAATGATGTTGGTTAAAAACTCCAGCATGATAAAGAGGAGCATGGGCAGCAGACATCCTTGTTTAGTTTCCATGTTAAAGTGTTTATGTGTATACATTTTGCAATCAAGACAAGAGTGTCAAATTGTTAAATCAACAACAGGAGTCACGGTGTACTTATGTCCCATGTGGGATCTGTCCTTCATGTGTTGTCCAATGTGAAGTAATGCTATAACTAGTACTGAAACAGTATTTTTACACCTTGTGTTTCTGTGTGGGTGCAAACTGATGAAATCTTTACTTAGTATATACTGAATCGATCTTCTGTATATAAAGATAATCAAAAATGAAAAAAAAAACTTGGTTTTAAATTGGAAATTGCATAAAAAATTAATCCATTTTTTAGAAAAATATCATGTAGGATTTCTGTCCTTAATGGGCCGTACATTGTGATTCAATGCTATAACAAGTATTCAAATAGTATATTTCACTTTGTGTTGCTATGTGAGGGCAATGGTTGAAATCTTTACTTAACGCATACTAAACTGATCTCCTGTATACAAAGAGAATTGAAAATGAATCTGGATGCGAATGAAAGGGGAGAGGGAGTGGGTAAGGGGGGAGGGTTTGGGGGGGGAGAGGGAAGCTGGGGGGGAAGCCATTGTAATCCATAAGTTGTACCATGGAAATTTATATTCTAAATAAAAGTTAAAAAAAAAGAATAATGCTGGTGACATGTTTTTTGGTAAATGAGTTGTATCATTTTAAGGCACTTCTCTTTTAACCCTAGTTTGGTATGATAAGAGTTTTTGCTCTTCTGTTCTCTGCCAGGAACAACATTCCAAAAATCACATCTGCCTGGCTTGCTCCCTCACTTTGTATGTTTGTGGTTCAAATGCTATCTGCTCAGAGACGTTCCTTGACCATATCTAAAATAACACTTCTTGTTATTCTTATCTCTTTTATGCTGCTTCATTTATCTTTATTGCAATTAGTGCCACTTGCATTCAGCTGTTTGTCTCCCCCATCCACATGTGAGCCTTATAGATCAAGAAGTTGGTAGAGTTTGCTTAATGCCATATTCCCAGCACTAAGAACACTACTAGGCAAAGAGGCCTGTCTATCTCTGCAAAAACAAATGAACAAACAAAAACTAGTTCCAGGTTTTCTTGATTTGCTTCTACTTTGCATCTCATTTATTTTTTCTTCTATGTTATTTGTATTTATGTTATTACTTTAAGGTTGAATACAAAACACATTTTCCCAAGCTTTCTTTTTTTTTTTTTTTTTTTTGACAGGCAGAGTGGGCAGTGAGAGAGAGAGAGACAGAGAGAAAGGTATTCCTTTACCATTGGTTGACACTCCAATGGCTGCTGCGGCTGGCCCGGTGCACCACGCTGATCCAAAGCCAGGAGCCAGGTGCTTCTCCTGGTCTCCCATGGGGTGCAGGGCCCAAGCACTTGGGCCATCCTCCACTGCACTCCCGGGCCACAGCAGAGAGCTGGACTGGAAGAGGGGCAGCCAGGACAGAATCTGGCGCCCCGACCAGGGCTAGAACCCGGTGTGCCGGTGCTGCAGGCGGAGGATTAGCCTAGTGAGCTGCAGTGCCGGCCCCAAGCTTTCATTTTTAATAAGCTTATAACTTCCTATTACTGAAAATTTTCCTTCTATTAAATTCACTTTACAAATACTGCTATTTATTGCCTTTTATCAATTAATGGCAAATAATTTGTAATTTAGTTTTCCATACAATAGTGACTGAAAAACTTCATGAAAAATGGAATTAAGTGCTGTCTTGGTGTACAAAATATTTAAATCTATGCATAGCTTTTTCATAGTATGTATTTCCCATGAACTTTTTGAAGACCCCTTGTGATGCATAGATTTCAAATTCATTGGCAGTAAAATAAATTTACATTTTAATTCTATTTCCCAGAATGTTTTTGAAGTACCCATGTATTTACATAGGTATATTTTCTATTTTTCAAACTACAAACTACTAATCAATCATTTTTTCCATTTCAACCAAGGAATACGGTTTTCATGATAAAACTTTCTTTGAGACAAAAGCCACTAGTTTACTTTTTAAAACAATCCTTTTTTAATAAAAAGTACATATATATACTTATATATAATAAGTACATATGAAGTGAATATGGTGAAATGTTAAAAATAAATCTTAAAAATGCAAGACGAGACCGGCACCATGGCTCACTAGGCTAATCCTCCGCCTGTGGTGTCAGCACCCCGGATTCTTGTCCCAGTTGGGGCGCTGAATTCTGTCCCAGTTGCCGTCTTCCAGGCCAGCTCTCTGCTGTGGCCCGGGAGTGCAGTGGAGGATGGCCCAAGTCCTTGGGCTCTGCACCCGCATGGGCGACCAGGAGGAGGCACCTGGCTTCTGGCTTCGGATTGGCACAGCGTGCCGGCCGTAGCGGCCATTCGGGGAATGAACCAACGGAAGGAAGATCTTTCTCTCTTTCTCTCTCACTGTCTAACTGCCTGTAAAAAAAAATGCAAGACAGACCCCATGAATTCTTTATGTTCATCTTTCAAGTTTATTTGCTATAATACTTTCTATAAGCAAGTGTATAAATTATAGTGTTCAAATCTTCCACTGCCTGTTTTTCTGCTTTGTCTACCACTTTATAAGCTATGTTAAATATTCAACTATAACTAGGCATTTATTAATTTCTTTTTGCATTGTTAATTATTGCTTTCATGCCAAGATTATGTTGCTGGGTTTATGTAGGGCTATGAGTTTTATATTTTCTTCTAGAGTGGTTTTTTTAAAAATCATGATCTACAGTCTTTTATTTTCAGTAATGTCATTTGCCCTAAACTCTATTGTCTCATATTAATATCACTAAACCACCTTTTTTATTGCCATAAATGCATTTTAATGAGTCTTCAAATTTTTATTTATTTATTTTCTTTTTAAAACTTTACATAAAGGGAACAAATTTCATGTATTTAAAATATACAAGTTGTTAAGAGCATAATTATACTTCTCACCCTAGCATCCCACCACCTTCCTTATCTTTTCTTTTTTATTTTCCTTTTAAGTGTTACAGTGACATACTTTAAATTTACTTTATAATCACAAGCTTAATCCTCCACTAAATAAAGAAGTAGTAAGAGAAAAACACCCGTTCTTCAAGTATATAGATAAGGGCTATAAACAATAATCAAATCTCAAAATGCCAATTTCATTCATATATATTACTTATTTTTGTACTCTGTATATTAGTTGCCACAAATCAGGGGAAACATGTTTGTCTTTTGGGACTGGTTTATTTCACTAAACATCATGGTCTCCAATTGCATCCATTTTGTTGCAAAAGTATATTTATAAAATTACATTTGATGGAATTCCCTAAAATATTCCCCGAATGTTTTGATTTCTTTGAATAAAACTATACTTCGATATTCTGATGCAGATGTTGAGGTAATTTATATTACAGTATATGCCACACATAACAATTATATACTCTAGACAAAAAACAAAAACAAACATGAAGGCAAAAGAGATTGACCAAAATCAAGTAATAACTAGAGGGAAATCATTGTTAAATGAACGAACTGCACTGAGCAAAATTTTTATAAGGCTGTCACCTAGAAGTGCTACTTACCAAACTAAATGGCAACAATCAACTAGAACTATGGTCTTGCCAGCTGAAGGAGAACAAAGTTTTGGGTTGTTAGGGCAGCTGGAAAGGAAACAATGAAATCCCAGAAAAGAAGGTACTGCAAAATTTCTGTATAAACTATGCCCAAATATTTGGATGATCCTTGTTGGGGAATGCCTCCATGGTTCCCAGCACCCCCCCCCAAAAAAAAAAAAAACTAGAAGGGGGAAAGCTCTCAGATAAGATTTCTGCTGCTACCTGTCACAAAGGGATAAAAGCTGGAGTTTGAATCTAGCCACATTGAATTAGATGTCTAGTAAGGTAAAAAATTCAACATTCACCACAGAAAGACAACAGAATCCAAAGTCTACAACGTATTACCCACAACACCTATTATACAAATAAAATTTACTAGAGTAAAGAAACAGGATAAAAAAAAAGACCTAGAATCATGAGAAAAGGTAGATCACAGAAACCAAACCCTGAACGATGGAGATGTCAGTATTGGTAGAAAAGGTGGAATGATCATAATAAATGTACACATGAGGGAATCTTAGCTGATAAATGGAACCTGTGGAAAAGAACCAAATGTAAAATATAGAATTTAAAAGACATCTGAACTGAGAAATTCATTGAATGACGTTAAAACAGGAGAAAATATGGAGGAAAGGGGCCACTGAACTAGAAAATGAATAAATTTATTGAGTCTAAAAGGAAAAAAAAAAAAACCTTTTTTTTTTTTTTTTACAGGCAGAGTGGACAGTGAGAGAGAGAGACAGAGAAAGGTCTTCCTTTGCCGTTGGTTCACCCTCCAATGGCTGCCGCGGATGGCGCGCTGCGGCCAGCGCACCGCGCTCGTCCGATGGCAGGAGCCAGGAGCCAGGTGCTTTTCCTGGTCTCCCCATGGGGTGCAGGGCCCAAGCACCTGGGCCACAGCAGAGGGCTGGCCTGGAAGAGGGGCAACCGGGACAGAATCCGGCGCCCCGACCGGGACTAGAACCCGGTGTGCCGGCTCAGCAAGGCGGAGGATTAGCCTGTTGAGCCACGGCGCCGGCCAAAAAAAACCTTTTTAAAATAAACAAAGCCTCAGAAATGTGTAGTACAATATGAAGTAGTCTAATTATGAGCCATAGAGAAAAAAATGAGACAGAAAAATATTTAATAAATGGTCTAAGTTCCCCAATTTTCATGAAATACAGAGATCAGTGAAGCTCAGCAAACTCCAAGAAGGACAGTTATAAAAAGAAAACACACACAAACATATCATAGTCAAAAGGATGAAAACACAAAGAAGCACATCATGAAAGCAGCCAGAGCAAAGTCATATTACGTACAGTGACAAAGTGATATGAATGACAGCTGTCAAGTGATCTGCAACAGAGGAGCCAAAGCAATTCAAAGGAGAAAGGAAGCTGAAGGACTAAGTGGATAAATCTGTAAACAAATAAACATACCTCATCCTGTAGAAGAATTTGAGCTGGATCATAACTGTAAAACTTTAAACTATCAAGTTATCTGTAGGAAATTATACAGGAATATATGACTTGAGAGCCAACAAAGATTTCTAAGGATAGAGAAGCAAGTCATTTTTTAAAAATAAATAAACTGGGCCGGCTCCGTGGCTCAACAGGCTAATCCTCCGCCTTGCGGCGCTGGCACACCGGGTTCTAGTCCCCCTCGGGGCACCGGATTCTGTCCCGGTTGCCCCTCTTCCAGGCCAGCCCTCTGCTGTGGCCCGGGAATGCAGTGGAGGATGGCCCAGGTGCTTGGGCCCTGCACCCCATGGGGAGACCAGGAAAAGCACCTGGCTCCTGGCTCCTGCCATCGGATGAGCGCGGTGCACCGGCCGCATCGCGCCGTCCGTGGCGGCCATTGGAGGGTGAACCAACGGCAAAAGGAAGACCTTTCTGTCTGTCTCTCTCTCTCTCACTGCCCACTCTGCCTGTCAAAAAAAAAAAAAAAAGAGGGCGAAAACCCTAGTAGTAAGAAGTAAGATCATTCGAGAAAAAAAAAAAAAAAAAAACACCAACCTTGTAATCTTCACAAAGAGAAGACAATGCATTTAAGAAATAAAAACTAAATACCATATACCTATGTATTTTAAAAGAACATTCAGAGTCAGAAAGAGAGATTTTAGAAAAATTGAAATGATTGGGCTGGATATTTTCTGTTTGTCCTTCCAAACCCACGCTCTACCCTCTACCCAGGGAGCTGGCCTTCTGCATGCATGAGTAGGGTTCCCTTCTTTTCTTTGCCAGCAGGCCAAGGGGTGCCACTGCAAGGAGATGAAGGAGCAAAAGCAGGAGGTATTTATTCCACCTGGCTCTATTCGGCAGGCAGTGAGGTAGTGGTTGAAAACTCTGTTTTTTCTCAGCAAGAACTGTAAAACCTTTTCACTAATTAATTAAAAGAAACGAACACTTTGATTACAAATAAAAAATGAAATACATGAAAATTTAAATAAATTAATTTTTAAAATCCACTAAGTTACCAAACAAGGAGGCCAGTGCTGTGACATAGTGGGTAAAACCATTGCCTGCATTGCCACATCACATATGGGCACTAGTTCAAGCTGCTCCACTTCCAATCCAACTCTCTGCTATGTCTTGGGAAAGCAGTAGAAGATGGCCCAAGTCCTTGAGCTCCTGTACCTGTGTGGGAGACTCAGAAGAAGCTCCTGCTCCTGGCTTTGGATCGGCACAGCTCCAGCCGTTGCGGCCAACCAGCAGATGGAAGACCTCTTTCTCTCTCTCTCTCTCTCTATCTCTCTCTGCCTTTCCTTCTCTCTGTGTGTAACTCTGACTTTTAAATAAATAAAGAAAAAAAATCTTAAAAAATAATCAAGAAATGGAACTGAACTCAGAGGAATATAGTTGGCTTAACTCTCTTTTTTAAAAATCATTTCTGCAACTAGTTAAGGTTAAGAAAATTTTTCTAGCAGTTGTCAAAATATGCACAAAAGTAGTTTACCATTCAATAATGATTCAATGATGTATATTTGAGCCTACAATTTAAAAGACAGCCATTTGGCTTTTTAATATTTCATAATTTAAATGTTCTTCATTATTATTTTTGACTACAACTTTACTAATTGTATCTGCAAATAATAACTGTCCAGATGATAAGTTAATATATTTCTAATTATTTTATGCTTTCTAAATTGTTCATAATTGATTATAGTGGAAATGCATTAAAATTTTGGTTTTACTGATTTGTTATAAAAATGTTTATTTATTTATTTATTTGACAGGCAAGGAGACATATAGAAAGGGAGATCTCCCATCCACTGGTTCACTCCAAAATGCCTGCAAGAATTCCACCTTTCTCCCACATGGGTGACAAGGACTCAAGTTCTTGAGCCATCATGTTCCGCCTCCTAGGATGCATTAACAGGAAGGTGAATTGGAAGCAGAGGAGCCTGAATGGGAACTGACACTCCAATATGGGACGTGGCATCCCAGGTGATGGCTTAACACATTGTGCTAAAACACCTGCCCCAGTTTTATTGATTTTTTTAAAAAAAGTTTATAAAAATGTTAACAGTATCAAACTGGCATTCTGAATAAGACACAATCAACAACAAATCATTAAGCAGCATAATTTTGCTGTGGTGTTTACTGTGTTCATGGAGCATGCAAACTACTCATCTCCTCAATCTTTCAAGTTAAATTTTGCATAGCAAGTCAGATTACCAGAATTTCACGAAGTGAATCTTAATTTTAGAGCAATGGGAAAGCAAAGGGGGAGGAAGGTAAATACCAGCAAGTAGAGCACATAAAAAGTTGAGCAAAGAAAGATACTTGAGAAACAAATTTTGTTCTGTCTAACTGAAACTAAAGAGTGAAACTGGGTAAAGCTTTCTTACTTAGCAGGGCAGCACAGAAGAGATAGTAAATTTTAAGAAACATGTGTTTAAAAATAAAAAACTTAGCCTAAGCCTAATTTATTTCATGCAAATACTTAAAATCACATGTCTCCCTTTTCTTTACACTTTACTATGACACCATATATAAATCAGTCATGAACCACACATACAAAGAATATAATACATTATTAATAATGTCTGAAAGAGCATTTTGATACCTTGCTTGCTAGAAACATTTCAGAATCTGTTTCCCCAGTTTCAACAAATTGTTTATAACCTATTTTTTATCATTGTAAGAGGTTCCCACTGTCCCTCCCAACACCAAGCATGGCCTCCATCCTGAAATTCAATACTATTTTTACATTTATTTGGAGTACTCAAGTCTGAAGTCAGAGTGACTTCCTATATATTTGATTAAAATTTCTTCTGTTAGATCTCACCCAAGCAAAGTCTGAAGTATACCAACTTTAAGAAGCTCTTGCAATGTAGCCTTGCCAGGACAAATTAAACAAATGCTTAGCCTTCACTCCTATAAAATAATCAATTCCTTAAACCTACACTGACTTTAGATCCCTTTTGTAGGGACCTGTGACTGAGCTCACAGCCCATTATAGTAAAACATGTTTTTATCTTATACTTGCTCACAAGGAATGTGAAGTACAAGTTGAGTATACCTTATCTGAAGCACATGAAAACAGAAGTGTTACAGATTTTGTAGTTTTGTTGGATGCTGCAAAATTTGTATTGGCTTTACCAGTTGTTAATTCATAATCTCAAAATCTGAAATCTTAAAAGCTCTGAAATCTGAAACATTTTGAGTATCGTCATTAAAAAAAATTTAGATTCTAGAGCATTTTGAGTTTCATATTTGTGGATTAGGGACGTTCAACCTGCATAGCTGCTCTGGAAGAAAGTTTGGCATTTCCTCAAAATAGTAGAAACAGCATTACCATGATTCAACAATTCTACTCTTAGGTATATATTCACAAAAAACTTGCATATAAATGTTCATAGCAGTATTATTTACAAGAATGTATTTATTTCAAAAATATGCTAAGCAGGGAGAAATGAAAAGTCACATACATGATTCCATACTTAGGAAATATACAAAATAGCTACATCCTAGATATAAAGCAGATTATATATAAAGCAGGGACTTGGGGGGAGTAAAAATGGGGAATGCCTGCTTAATGCATGTGTGTTTTCTTTCTAAGATGATAAAAATGTTTTAGAACTAGACACAGGTGATGGTTCCACAACACTAAATATATCAAATGCCACCAAACAGTACACTTTCAGTAGTTAATTTACTATCTTACATGAATCCTACTTCAGTTAAAAAAAAAAAAAAACTGGATCATTAGGATCATAAAACTAAGGAAAATCCCATTTGGATACTGCTACTGCCCAGAAAGAACAACAACTACAAAAATCCAAAGTACCAAATCTGTTTCTTTTTTATAACCTAAACGCCTCTAGAATACTTACTGTTCACAATTCTTGGCTATATTTATGAACTTTTGGGGAATCTACAACTATATACCACATAATGACAGCTTGGTCAACAGCAAACTGCATGCACAAGGGTGGTCCTGTAAAATTATATCACTTGTTTTGTCTTGATATTCCTACAATGACTAAATCACCTGACACATTTCCCAAAACATGTCCTGGTTATTAAGTGATGCATGACTGTACTTTGAACGCAAATTAACCTACCTGTGTTTCTCAATAAGGCACCAACACTTTAGGCAGTACTCTTGTTTTCTTTACAGGTTTGCCCTATGCATTACAGGATGTTTGGCATCACTTGATGGTGTTCACCAAATGTCAGCAGTGCTTCCTAGACATTGGCAACCAAAACTGCCTCCGCATATTTCCTGTGTTGCTAGTTGGGAGCCACTGCTCTAGAATGCAGGAAACAAAATCAGCTCACATGCTGCTTACTGAGTCAGGTATTTCAAGTTCCTTAACAGATACAGCACATAGTTCTATACATGAGTTACTTTTAAAAGCCCAAACTTCTTTAGGCACAGAAAGTGAACTCCTTGCTTCTGACACAGTATGTTATAAAAGTTTAATTTTTTGTAACCCCTATTTTATTGTACTGAAAAAAAAAAACTAATTGCAACCAGAAGAATGAACTTTAATTTAATCACCAGGTAGCTGTTGCCTACAATTTAATTAATGACATTAATAAAACTGAAGTTTCAGTTTCTTAATGGCGTTATTTCATTCACTGATTTAATATTTTCTTTTTTTATATTACTAAGTTCCAAATATATAGGAAAGTTACAAAGAATAATGGAATAATGTAACACTCATAGACTTGTCAACCATTTGAAAAAATCTTAATGTTTTCCCTTTTCTTTTGTCCTTTAAGAAGAAAACTTTACAGATAAAACTAAAAGTCCCTTGCTGGACACTACCCACTGTCATTCCATCAGTTCTTTCCCAGTGGTGGTCACATGCAGTACTTGTTTATCATTCCTATATAAGTGTATATTTTTATTACAAATGTCATATATATCCGTAAACAATATACTGCGGTTTAATTTACTTTATAGGCATGGTGTTATGGTGTATATGTCCCTCTATTAAATGTTTTTTACTGACAGGAATTAGAAATTTATCTATTTTTATGTATTCCAGTTTTAATTTATTTTTATATGTTCTGGGGAATTTTAAAGAAAGTCAAATCTTTTGTAAATAATTTTAAAAACCATGTGGTTTATTCTGCTTATTTAACCCACTGGTTGTTATTCTGTAAAAACTTGTATAAATGGTAAACTCTGACTATGTTATTTTACCTAATTGTATTTCACGTGTATTAAGAGAAAATGTACAGTTTTGTTAATAAAATTTAATAATGTTTATTAAAAATTTATTCATTTGAAAGAGCTATAGGAAGTAAAGGGAGAAGAGTGACAGGGAGGGAGAGATGGAGAACGAAAGGAAAGGGAGGTGGGAGGGCAGGGAGATAGAGAGAGACATTTTCCATCCACAGGTTGACTCCCAAAATGGCTGCAGCAACCAGGGCTGGGCAAGGCCGAAGCCAGGAGCCAAGAATTCCACCCTGTTCTCCCAAATGGGCAGCAGAAGCCCAAATATTTGAGTCATCTTCTGTTACCTTCCCAGGTGCATCAACAGGCAGCTAGATCAGAAGCTGATTAACTATAACTTGAACCTTCACACCGACATGGGATGCCAATGTTGTAATGCCAGCCCCTTCAGCTTATCCTTTTTAATATTTTTAAATATTTAATAGTTTAAATTTAATGTTTTTAGTATTATGAACTAAATTGTGTATCCCTTCCCTTACCTCCCCAATTCTTAGGTTGAAGTCTTAACTCTCAGCATCTGAGATTGTGACCTTATTTGGTGATAGCATCTTTATAGAAGTATAAAACATCCTAAAATGTAATCATTATGGTAGGCTCTAATCCAATACGACTTGTTTCCTTATAAAAAGGGGAAATTTGGACACAGATAGTATAGCAGCCCTAGCAAACTAACATACTTATACTCCACTGTTTGAACATAGTACTTTTACTTACTCATTGACTGATGGACTCTTACAGTATTTTCACCTCTACAGTGTACCACATAATACTTCAAGAAACAACTGACACATACATCTGGCTATACACACTGCCTGAATTTTTCTGACACAGAGACAGAAACACAGACATATGCCAGAATATGCTGACCTTCAACATTCTAATTATTGTCATATTGTCCTCCAAGGTAGCTTTAGTCAATTTATAGTGCACCAATTTTGTATGAGAATGATTCTTTCTACCCTCTGCAAAAAGTTACAGACTTTCTGACAATCTGACAGGTGTAAAGTATTTTGTTGTTTTAATATTCATTTAATAAGGTTGAGAATCTTTACATGTATACTATGAATTGCTTACTCATATCCTTTCCCTTTCATTTTTCTTGGTTGTTTGCCTTGTTTATCATGATTTTATTTACTTACAGGGGTCCTTTTCATACTTTAGTTATTACACTGTTGGCAATTATTTGAGTTACAAATAACTCCTCCTTATCTGCAGTTTGTTCTTTCTCATGGTGTTTATTATTGCACAAAAAAGCTTTTATTTTAATTTAATCCAATTTATTAATATAGCCATGGACTGCTTAATGAAAGTGTTTCTCAACAAATGTGTCATTTGGTGATTTCATCATTGTGTGAACATCAAAGAATATAATCAACACAAACATAGATGGTACAGCCTGATCACTTCCATGGCCTCTTAATAAAATCAAGAGACTCAATCAAAACAAGATGTATGAGGCTGCTGTTGGAGTAACCTGGAGTACTGCATACCTTTTTATATAAGCAGAAGGGTACACTCTAAAGTGACAGTAACAAGATGGGAAACACATAAACCAGTAGCCAAGACATTATTGTAAAGTTCTACATATCATACATAACTGTATTGCTATACATAATTGCATGTGCACACTGGCAGTGGAATAGGGTTAGCCCAGCATCATTCCAAACCTGTGAATAATGCATTATGGTAAGATATTAGCATGCTTATACCACTTAGGTGAGAGGAATTTCTCAGCTCCATTATCATCTTGTGAGACCATCTTATGCAGTCCATCACTGGCTAAAATGTTGTTATGCAGTGAATGACAATTTTTTTTCCTCACAAGAAGTACTTTTAATATCTTTTTTTAAAGATTTATTTATTGAAAGTTAGCTACACACAGAGAAAGGAGAGAGAGAGAGAGTGAGAGACAGGGAGAGAGAATCTTCCATCCACTGGTTCACTCCTCAATTGGCCACATTGGCTGGATCTGCATTGATCAGAAGCCAGGAGCCAGGAGCTTCCTCCGAATCTCCCATGTGGGTGTAGGGGCCCAAGGAGTTGGGCCATCTTTTAAAGCTTTCTCAGGCCACAGCAGAGAGCTAGATTGGAAGTGGAGCAGTTGGGACTTAAACTGGCATCCATATGGGATGACTGCACTGCAGACAGCAGCTTTACCCACCCCCAATATCTTGTTTTTCTTCCTTATTGTAATAAATACACTTTTTTATTAAAGTTCTCTTTTCACATCTAGAGGTTGGATTTTCCTGAATTTTTGTGTGTTTTTTTTTCATGTAAATAGCTAAAGGTACCAGTACTCTACCCTTTGTCTTATAGATAAGCCCTGAGTCTCGTTAACTTGTATGCTGAGCTAGCACTTTGTATGATACACCTTGGGCAATTATAAATATGTATTTAACAAAAGGAGGGATGGAGAGAAGAGAAGAGAAGGGAGAGAAAAAGAGGCAAAGTTGGAATGAGACTGTGGGAGAGAGTATTTAGATTATTGGCTTGGGTACAAACTAAGTATCAGAACCACACAGGTCAAAGAGTATTAAAACAGACTCATGGAGTAGAGCCTGCAGAAAGGCGAGTTTTCCAGAATTCTAGAGTGCTGGAGGTAAAATACTATTGATGTGCAACTGGTCGCTAATTCTGTTTTCTCTTATTCAGGCCGTGAATATGGCCAGCTGGTGCTGAACTGGTTCAAAATACAGAAAACGGGGCCAGTGCTGTGGCGCAATGGGTTAATGCCCTGGCCTGGAGCGCTGGCATCCCATATGGGTGCCAGTTTGAGTCCCAGCTGCTCCTCTTCCGATCCAGCTCTCTGCTGTGTCCTGGGAAAGCAGTGGAGGATGGGCTCTGCACCTACATGGGAGACCAGGAGGAAGCACCTGGCTCCTGGCTTCAGATCGGTGCAGTGCACTGGCCGTAGGGGCCATCTGGGGGGTGAACCAAGGGAAGGAAGACCTTTCTCTCTGTCTCTTTCTCTCACTGTCTAACTCTGTCAAAAAAAAAAAAAAAAAAAAGAATTAGAATATCCTGGCCTCCTGGTGGAAGTACATACCAAAAACTACAAAGAGTAAAGAGGCCAGCGCCTTGGCTCAACAGGCTAATCCTCTGCCTTGCGGCGCAGGCACACTGGGTTCTAGTCCCGGTCGGGGCGCAGGATTCTGTCCCGGTTGCCCCTCTTCCAGGCCAGCTCTCTGCTGTGGCCAGGGAGTGCAGTGGAGGATGGCCCAAGTGCTTGGGCCCTGCAACCCATGGGAGACTAGAAGAAGCACCTGGCTCCTGCCATCAGATCAGTGGGGTACGCCGGCCACAGCGCGCCGCCGCGGCGGCCATTGGAGGGTGAACCAACGGCAAAAGGAAGACCTTTCTCTCTGTCTCTCTCTCTCACTGTCCACTCTGCCTGTCAAAAAAAAAAATTAAAAAAAAAAACTACAAAGAATTACTGCTGAAATATTTATCAATTTTTAGGAAGTAAAATAATATGTTAAATAGCACTATGAGGATGAAATCACAAAAATCCAGGTTGTGGGAAACTCCATAGAACAAGTGACCCAATTTCTTAAAAAAAAAAAAAAAAGTCTAAGAAAAATTCAGAAAGGGGACCTATAGATATATGTCAACCAACAGAAATGTAAGATATTGATTCAAACAAATTATAAAAATTTCAAAAAGAGAAATTGTAGAAATTTGAGCACTGACTGTATGCTTGCTGATATTAAGCAATTATTATTTTGGTATGTTAATCATATAGCTATATTTATATACAGATAGAATGATTATATCTCAGAGTCTCTTCAAAATAACTACTGTTAATATGAATTATATATATGTATATATACACACAATATAAATTATATAAATAGGATAATATAAAGTTAGCTGTGAAACTATTTATTAAAGTTGAATGATAAAGATATAAAAGCTCACTGTATGTTCTTTCTTTTCAAATATATTTCAAATTTTTACAATGGAAGTTTCAAAAGGGGGAAGTATATTAACAAAATCTTAAAGGAAAGTACAGCAACCACACAGATGCTAATTGAGACCTCAAAACCTTCTGAGATAGATTTAAAAGATGCAACAAACTTAACAAAGACCACACAGAAATCTACAAAATGCAGATTTAGCAACCATAATCAGTGTCTGTCTATGGGGTGATTGTTAATTAATATTTATTTAGCAGACAAGGAGTGATACTGAAAGAGTACATTAGTATACAAAAGTTCAGAGTATAGACACTCATTTTTGACTTTCTAATGAGTTATTTTTCTTTCTTCTGTATGGGCAACTTTCATTTTATGATTGCCGTTGCTCCAAATGCTGAATTTTACCACAGAATATTAATAAAGAATTAACTCTAAACAGTTGTAAAAATCTGTTTTTGGCACTGGTGCTATAGCATAGCAGGTAAAGCTGCCGCCTGTGGTGCCAGCAACCCATATGGGCGCTGGTTCAAGTCCCAGCTGCTCCACCTCCGGTCCAGCTCTCTGCTGTGGCCTGGTAAAGCAGTAGAAGATGGTACAACTCCTTGGGCCTCTGCATCTTCATGAGAGACCCAGAAGAAACTCCTGGCTCCTGGCATTGGATCAGCGCAGCTCCAGCAGTTGCAGCCAACTGAGGAGTGAACCAGCGGATGGAAGACTCTCTCTCTCTCTCTCTCTCTCTGCCTTTGCTTCTCTATGTAACTCTGACTTTCAAATAAATCTTTAAAAAAAATTCTGTGTTTTGAGGAGGCAGTGTTTTGAACAATTTTTGCTGCTGTTTGTATCAATCTATACACTTCTCTAGATTTTTTTGCTATGTAAACAGATTTTCAGAATGATAATGAAAGCTTAAAGAGTCAACAGGATTCAAATGTGTGGTCAATGTCCTACTGTCTTCTTAAACCCATGAATCACAAGATTCTTCTCATTATGAAATGTCAAAAACATAAAAACCATTTGATTGTTAATACTAGCAATGTCTCCTACAAAACAGTAAGATAACCAATGGTGGAAAGTTTTACCTAAACACACTTCAATTTATTAGCTAGAAGGCCATCAAAAGACAGCAAAGAACTCTAAGTGAATCTCCACAGTGTTCAAATTATGTCTTAGGAAGATACCAAGATATATATATATATATATATATACATATATATACACACTTTAAAGGTAGAACAGTTATAATTAGAAATATGTAAATATTTTATTAGTTATATAGTTAGAAAGGTCTAGATTTTCCATCTTTCTCCCTAATCATGTCTAAGGTGTGATTATATGAAGGAATATTTGATAGTAATTCCTTCTTGGGAGACTTCAAAATGATGTATGGGATCAAGGACTATTTGTTCTCAGGCCAAAAAGCTTTATTAAAACCTGGATAATGAAAGAGGTTCACTCTCTGAGCCTATCAGTTCACTGGAAAAGTGCCTATATTCTCATTGTAAATTAGAAGTATAATACAAAACACACAGGTAATCCTAAATTACATAACTGTGTTATTAAATAGAAGTAAAAACAGATATTACTTTCAATAAGATATTTTTAGTATTTATATATCCAAGTATTAAATTCATTGTTAAATATAAAAAAGTTATGTTTTAATATATAGTCAATAAAAATATTGGGATATTTAAGTCCTTTTTTCTTTGAAATCTTGCATTTTATACTTAACAATATATCTTAATCAGACCACTTATCAAAGTGTTCAATACCCATGTGTAAGAGCTAATGTATTAGGCAGGACAGGTCTACGGTACAACATGCTTGGTGTACTAGAGAAAGTAAGAAAAGTCTGATGACCGCTTCAGAGGTGAGCATGCAGAGAAAAAAGGGACCATGTGTTCTTTTTAAATTACAGGGATTTAGTCCTAAAAGGTATATAAAATTCCCAGTCTATTAGGTAGACTACCATTACTCATGATAGACACAGAATCATTGCTTTCTAGGAGTAATAAAGTAAAATGATCATTATCCCAGTATCTGTCCCCCTCAAGTACTAAGCTAATATCCTATTTTCTCAAAATCAAGAAGCACAGAAAAAGATAATAAAGTGTTTTACAGTTGTCTTACTCAGTAAGGGATTATGACAGAACATAAGACAGTTGTGAAGCCAGCCATATGACCATATGGAACAGAAAAAGAACTGTAGGCTTAGTACATTTTAGTGACATATTGCCAGTATTCTTGAAATGCATCTCGTGAAAACTGTTGGTCCCAATGTACACAGGTAACCCATGTAAGAAGCAGATAATGTACCAGTAAATTTAGAAATTGCTGAGTTAAACAAGATTGGATAGGACTTTAATTTTGTTTAAAATGGGATTTTAATTATCTTAAGAATTAAGCTTTCTATCATTGTAATACAGGATTCCTAGGGGGCCTTTGTATTTTACTATGTGCCATATTCATTTGAGAGTGGGTTAAAGAGCTATCCTATGCAGCATTTCCCAAACTAATTTAACGAAAAAATTTTCACAGATCATCTTGAGGAACTAGTACCGCAAGTTGGGATACACTAATACAGAAACACAGGTAAGATGCTGCTCCTACAACTCCAGAGAGAATCAATGCTAACTTATTAGTGAAGGCTTTGAGAAAAAGGTTATTGTTGGACTAAAGCTATGAGGGTCTAATTCCAACAATATTCTAATATAAACTCTAAGGACTAAATTTTTAGAAATACCTTTTTGACTAAATCAAGAACAAAAGGCAATGATCTGTTTATACAGCTTTATCTATCCCCAAACTCAAATTCAAGTAATACTGGCTGTGGAATATAGGCGGAATTTATTTTAGTCTTATGCTCCTGCACACTGAAATATCAAATGGGAGTAATGATCACAAATTTGTTTAACTCTAAAGCTGCTAGCTATGACTGAAGCAAGGCATGGAAAGAGTTTTGTGAATCTGACAACATAAAGTTTTAAGAAGTAAACAGCCTTAGTTGGAACCGCGGCTCAATAGGCTAATCCTCTGCCTGCGGCGCCAGCACCCCGGGTTCTAGTCCCGGTCGGGGCACCGGATTCTGTCCCAGTTGCCCCTCTTCCAGTCCAGCTCTCTGCTGTGGCCAGGGAGTGCAGTGGAGGATGGCCCAAGTGCTTGGGCCCTGCACCCCATGGGAGACCAGGAGAAGTACCTGGCTCCTGCCATCGGATCAGAGCGGTGCACTGGCCGTAGCACGCCATTGGCAGCCATTGGAAGGCGAACCAATGGTAAAGGAAGACCTTTCTCTCTGTCTCTCTTTCTCACTGTCCAGTTTTCCTGTCAAAAAAAAAAAAAAAGAAAGAAAAAAACCACACACACACATATATATATACAGATACACAAAAACACCATCAAAAAAAAAAAAAAACAGTAACAACCCAACAACCATATCTTCTAGAACCAAAAGAGACATAAAATACTTCAAATAGTATCAAGTAAGATGATAGAGACAAAAAGCAGTTACTTCCTCTAAGGAGGGAGATTTTTCTATGGCTTGTGGAAGGTATCCCAAAATATATACTCAAAAAAAAAAAAAAACCAAAAAAAAAACCTCTGATCTCTCCAAATTCCTAGTCTGGATTAGATGTTCTTTCTACAGAATCAAAGGAGAGAGAACACAAAATGAAGCTGCAAGTAGAGTTAACACTTCAGTCTTTAGGAAAGAGAGTTCTAACTGCCAGCAGCAGAAGACTTTCAACTTTTGCCAATTCTAGTCAGTATGAAAAGTTGTCTTAATTTGCCTTTCCCTGAGAACTAGCAAGTCTCAGCAAGCTTTTAGTAGTTTTTTGACCTTATATCTCTTCTACGAAATGTGTAGTTATACTTTTCACTTGGATTTCTATTTGCTTGTTTTTTCAAAAAAGATTTATTTATTTGAAAGTCAGAGTTACACAGAGAGGGAAGGAGAGGCAGAGAGAGAGAGAGAGAGGTCTTCCATCCGCTGGTTCACTCCCCAGATGGCCCTTTAAACAGTAAACTGTAGGATTGGGGCCGACGCTGTGGCAGAGCGGATAAAGCCACTGTCTGCAGTGCCAGCATCCCATATGCTGGTTTTGAGTCCAGTCTGCTCCACTTCCTATTCAGCTCTCTGCTGTGGCCTAGGAAAGCAGTAGAAGCTGACCCAAGTCCTTGGGCCCCTGCACCTGCCTGGGAGACCTGGAAGAAACTCCTGGCTCCTGGCTCCAGATTGGCTCAGCTCTGGCTGTTGCAGCTATCTGGGGAGTGAACCAGAGGATGGAAGACTCTCTCTCTCTCTCTCTCCCTCTGCCTCTCTTTCTCTCTCTGTGTAACTCTTTCAATAATAAATAAATCTTAAAAAAAAAAAAAAACCCTGTAGGATAGCTTTATATATTTCAAATACTAATCTTTCAGTTGTACTGCAACCATCTTCTCCCAGTTTGAGATTTATCCCTTTGCTCTCATTACTGACACAAGTATGATTAACAAACTTCCTTAGGTGAAAAACAGAGATATCACCCCATACCTATTAGTAGGACTACTATTTAAAAACAAGATAAAGGTGGCCAGTGTCATGGCTCACTTGGTTATTCCTCTACCTGCAGCGCCAGCATCCCATATGGGCGCTGGGTTCTAGTCCTGGTTGCTCTTCTTCCAGTCCAGTTCTCTGCTGTGGCCTGGGAGGGCAGAGGAGGATGGCCCAAGAGCTTGGGCCCCTGCACCCACATGGGAGACCAGGAAGAAGCACCTGGCTCCTGACTTCGGATCAGTACAGCGCCAGCCATGGCAGCCATTTGGGGGAGTGAACCAACAGAAGGAAGACTTTTCTCTCTGTCTTTCTCTCTCATTGTCTCTAACTCTACCTGTCAAATAAATTTTAAAAAATTAAAAACAAGATAAAATGGAAAGATAGAAAACAACAAGTGCTGGTAAGAATGTAGAGAAAATGGAATCCCTGCTGCTACAGCAATTATAGAAAACAGTAGGGTGACACCTCAAAATATTAACAATAAAATTACCAAAAAATCCAGCTGTTCCCGTTCCAGATATTTACCAAGAATTAAAGCAGGGACTCGAACAGGTATGTGCTCACCCATAATCATAGCCGCATTATTCATAACAGGCAAAAGGTAGAAGCAACCCAAATGTCTTCCATGAATGAATGGATTAAAACTTACATACACATACAATCCACATACAAAGTACCTTCAGTAGTCAAATTCACACAGACAGGAGATAGAATAGGACTGGAAGGAGGGGGATGAGGTGTCATTTAATGAGTACAGTTTCAGTTTTGCAAAATGAAAAGAATCCTGGAGATGGATAGTGTTGATATCCGCGTAGCTGTGTGAATTAACTTAATGCCATTTAACTATGCTCTTAAAAATTTTTTAAAGGATAATTTTTTGTGTATTTCACCGAAATTGAAACAAATTTTAAAAATAAACTTCAAGCTAATCTCATACTATATACAGAAATTAACACAAAATGGATCACAGGCTTAGATAAGACAAAGCCATGGAACTCATAGGTAAAAGAAAAAAAAATCTTTCATATGTAGGACAAGACAGACTTCTTAGACTTTAAATCAAAAGCATTATCTATAAAAGGAGAAACTGATAAATTATACATCTGTTTTGCAAAAGAATGTTAAGAGGATTTTCAAAAAAGCTATGACTTCTGAATTCTGGCGAACCATTTAAGAAAACTAAAAGTTGCCACTAAATGCCATGCAAGAGAAAAGTTGAACAAACTGAAAAATCACCAAGTCTTGGATCCATCACAGTGATGACATCACAAGACAAATCACAGTCCTCCAAATTGGAGTGACTGACAGTCACGTGCAGAGAAGTGCCACTTGCTAGAACAGAAACCCAGGAGCACAAGCCTCAGCAAGAACCACTATCAAGGAAGGGAGACTTGAACTTCAACTGAGGACTTGCTCAGGTTCAGTGTGGACAAGGAAGAGACATTACGTCCAGCAGGAACCAGTAATTGGAAGCATCCATGCCTCTTTGAAATGTACTTTTAGTAGCTCTACCAGGTTTTCACAGTGAATACTTTAGAAAAGTTCCCCAATATATAAAGCAGGGAAAGGGGAAAAGGAACTACTTTGCAATACATCAAAGCACAGTGTTCTTCACAAGGTCTACTCAGGAGAAACTAGTTAACCAGAGCCTAACCTGTTGAGGCTTTACCAAAGCCTAACAGACCTGGGAAAGGGGAAATACCCAGTTCTACCCACCCCACTCTAGCCATTACATCCCAAAGAAGTGGATGGGGAGCAGTGTTGAGGGAACGGAGAAGCACTTACAGTCCAGAGGAACAGACTCACTAAAAGACAAACTTAGTAACAGGATTACAGAACATTTCCCTTATGCCTTACCACCAACATTACTAAAGGTCTATTTACAATAGTTCTTTTTACCCAGAACATCGTGGCTGACTGCCAATAAAAAGCTACAAGAAAGTCAAAGGCAAAGTCCAGATTCAAGAGCACATAGCAAATACTAAAAGTAGACTCCAATATGGCAGGGAGGTTGGAATTAACAGAACCAAAATGCAAAATGTCTATGATTAAGATGCTAAAGGGTCCAATGAAAAAATAGACAGCCTGTAAAGACAGATGGGCAATTTAAGTAAAGGGATTAGAATTTAAGAACTAACTAAAAAGAGGAGTTGGCACTGTGGTGAAGTGGGTTAAGCTGCCGCCTGCATTGAAGGTATCCCATGTGGGCAATGGTTTGAGTCCCAGCTGTTCCCTCCCTGCTAATGCACCTGAGAAAGCAGCAGAAGATGGCCCAAGTGCTTGGGCCTCTGTACCCACATCGGAGACCTGGAAAACACTCCTGGATCCTGGCTTTGGATTGGCCCAGCTCTGGTCATTGTGGCCATTTGGGGAGTGAATCAGAGGATGGAAGATCTCTCTCTGTAACCCTGCCTTTCAAATCAATCAATCAATCAATCAATCATTTAAAAAAGTAACTAAAAAGAAATGGCAGAGATCAAAAATGCTGTAATAGACATGAAGACTTTGATGGCCTTACTGGTACTCTAGACACAGCTAGGGAAAGGTTCTGAGGTTCAGGATATCTAAATAGGAGCAAAATTGAGGAGCAAAGAGATAGACTAAAAAAAAACAAATCAAACCAAACAAGAATCAAAAAAATCAAAGCAGACTATCCAAGAACTGTGGGACAACTACAAAAGGTATGTAATATGCATGTAATGTAAATAAATTCCAACACAATTGGAAAGACAACAAAGAAAATTTTTTAAACAATGAGAAAGAATTTCCCCCAATTAATTTCAAACCTGAAACCACAGACCCAGAAAGCTCAGAAAATATTCACCAAGATAAGTGATAAAAAGGCAAACCAAAACAAAATAAAGCAACAAGGAAACCACCTAGGTACATATTCTCAAACTATAGGAAATCAAAGAAAGACAAATCCTAAAAGAGGCCAAAGGGAAATTTTATACCTTACCTACACAGAAGCAAAAATAAGAATTACATCTGGCTACACCTCAGAAACCATGTAACAAGAGTGAATTAATTTAAAATATTGAGAGAAAAAAATTCATCAAGCTAGAATACAAAAACCTGCAAAAGTATCCTTCCAAAACATGGGAAAAATACTTTTTTTTTTTTTTCACAAACACACACAAAGAGGGAATTTGTTGCCAGTAGACCTGCCTTACAAAAACTGTTCAGAAAAATTCTTCATAGGGAAGGAAAAGGATGAAAGTCAGAAATTGGATCTATATAAAGAACACTAGACAAACATGCAAATGTAAAATTAAAATTAAAATTTCTGTGACTCCTACATATGTTTTTAAAGATTTATCTATTTGAAAGGCAGAGTTGCAGAGTTACAGAGAGAGAGGAGAGAGGGAGAGACAGAGCGAGAGAGTGATCTTCCATCCACTGATTGACTCCCCACAGGGTCACAATGTCTAGGGCTGGGCTGAACCAAAGCCAGGAACAAGGAGCTTCCTCCAGGTCTCCCATGTGGGTACAGGGCCCAAGCACTTGGGGCATCCTCTGCTCCTCTCCCAGGTAAACCAACAGGGAGTTGGATCAGAAGTGGAACAGCCAGGACTCAAACCTGGCACTGCAGGAGGCGGCTTAAACAACTGCACCACAATGCTGGCCCCTCCTTTATTTTTAATTGACCCCAAAGATAATAGTTACTAAAAATAAAAGGACAATGTATTCAATTATGCATACCTTTACATATACACAACCTCCTGTGTGTACACTTCTATTAGAGGGGGCTTCAAAAAGTTCTTAGGAACTGTATATTATGAAAAAACTACACAAAACTTCATTTTATCTTTGAAAGGCAGAGAAGACAGTGAGAGAGAGAGACAGAGAGAAAGGTTTTCCTTTGCCCTTGGTTCACCCCCCCACGGCCACTGCGGCCAGCACACCGCGCTGATCCGAAGGCAGGAGCCAGGTGCTTCTCCTGGTCTCCCATGCGTGTGCAGGGCCCAAGCACTTGGGCCATCCTCCACTGCACTCCCTGGCCACAGCAGAGAGCTGGCCTGGAAGAGGGGCAACCGGGACAGAATCCGGCACCCCGACCGAGACTAGAACCCAGTGTGCCAGCACCGCAGGCGGAGGATTAGCCTAGTAAGCCGCGGTGCCAGCCCAAAATTTCATTTTTAAAATAAAAATAAGTTTATCTTTAATACCATCTTTGATGAACTTTTTAGGGTTCCCTCATATTAGTGAAATAAATAAACAATAACAGAAAGAACTAAAGACAATTAGGATTATTTTGTTATTTTAAAATACTTACATAACCCGCACAGCAGTTATTAGTGTATATTACAAACTCCAGCACAAATGGGAAAAAAAAAGAAGTATAACTAATATGTCCATAAGGGAAACAAAATGGAATCATAAAAAATGCTCAATTAAGGCCGGTGCCAGGGCTCACTGGGCTAATCCTCCGCCTTGCAGCGCCGGCACACCGGGTTCTAGTCCCAGTCGGAGCGCCGGATTCTGTCCTGATTGCCCCTCTTCCAGGCCAGCTCTCTGCTGTGGCCCGGGAGTGCAGTGGAGGATGGCCCAAGTCCTTGGGTCCTACACCCCATGGGAGACCAGAACCACCTGGCTCCTGCCTTCAGATCAGTGGGGTGCGTCGGCCACGGCGGCCATTGGAGGGTGAACCAAGGGCAAAGGAAGACCTTTCTCTCTCTCTCTCTGTCTCTCTCTCTGTCCACTCTGCCTGTCAAAAAAAAACAAAATCTCAATTAACATCACATAAGACCCAAAAAGAATGGGGAAAAATGTAAGACAAAAGAATAAGGGCAATAAGAGGAAGACAATAACAAATCTGGTAAATAATAATCTAACTATATCAATCATGCTGAATACCAATGGTTTAAATGCACCAGTTAAAAGACAGACACTGAGGCCAGCGTTGTGGTGCAGCGCTAAGCTGCTTCTTATAACATCAGAATCCGTATCTAACTGCCAGTTGAGTCCCACAGCTTATATTCCAGCTCCCTGCTAATGTGCCTGGAGAAGCAGTGGATGAAAGCCCAAGTTCCTGGGTCCCTGCCACCCTCATGGGAGACACAGATGGAGTTCTAGACTCCTGGCTTCAGTCAGGCCCAGCCCCAGCTATTGTGGACATTTGGGAAGTGAACCAGTGGATCTCTGACTCTGTCACTCGGCCTTACATATAAATAAATAAATCAAAGTTTGTCAGAATAGATCAAGAAGAAAAGACCAAACAAACTGTCATCTACAAGAAACAGACTTTAAAAACAGGCAGATTAAAAGTATGTAGATGAAGAAAGATGTGCTATGCTAACATTAATCTAAAGAATGCAGGAGTAAATCTATTTAATCTTCCCAGATCTACGGTTTCCCTTTCCACAATTTCAATTACCTGTGGTCAGTTACAGTCTGAAAACATTAAAAGAAAAATTCAGAATTAAAGAATCACAATTTTGGCCGGTGCTGTGGCTCACTAGGCTAATCCTCTGCCTGTGGTGCCGGCACCCGGGGTTCTAGTGTCGGTTGGAGCTCCGGATTCTGTCCTGGTTGCTCCTCTTCCAGTTCAGCTCTCTGCTGTGGCCCTGGGGGGAAGTGGAGGATGGCCCAAATGCCTGGGCCCTGCACCCGCATGGGAGACCAGGAGGAAGAACCTGGCTCCTGGCTTCGGATCAGCGCGGTGCGCCGGCCGTAACAGCCATTTGGGGGGTGAACCAACGGAAAGGAAGACCTTTCTCTCTGTCTCTGTCTCTCTCTCTCTCTCTCTCTCTCACTCTCACTGTGTAACTCTGCCTGTCAAAAAAAAAAATCAATTTTAAAATCACTTTAATTACCACTTACTGTTATAATTGTTCCATTTGATGAGTATCGTTATTGTTGTCAATCTCATACTGTGTCTAACTTAGTAAATTAAACTTCACTGATGTGCATGTGTAGGTAAAAACATTGGTAAGCTTATATGGAGAGTCAGGTACTATCTACAGGTACAGGCATGCACTGAAGGTCTTGGAACACATGCCCTGTAAGTAGTAAGGGAGCTGCTGTAATTGCTATAATGGTGGATACATGTTATTTTCATATACATTTATCCTAAACTACACAATGTAAAAGAAAAAAACCTAATACAATCTATGGACTAGGGATGATAATGTGTCAGTGTGGGTTCATCAATTTCAACAAATGTACCACTATGGTATAATGGGGGAGTGCATAAGTCCCCCATATATGCAGGGAGTATATGGGAAATCCCTGTACCTTCCCATCAATGTTGCTGTGATCCTAAAACTTCTCTAAAAACAAAGTTTATTAAAGTAGTTAAAAAAAAAAAAAAACCTACACGAATCAGGGTGAGATCTGACAAAATTAGAGGTTAGGCAATTTAGTCTAGTGGGTAAGTTGCTGGTTGAGATTCCCATATCCCATATTGGCGTGCTGGGGATAGGGTCCTGGCACAATTCATGCTTCCTGCTAACCCATACTCTAGGAGGCAGCAGGTGATGGCTCACATAGTTGGCCCCTGCTACCTGTTAGGTCTGGATTGAATTCCTGGCTCTGGCCTTCTTAGTGCATACTGTGGGCATCTGGAGAATAAACCAGTGACAGGAACTGTCTGTCTCTGTCTGCCTGACCTTTTGCCCCTCAAAAAAGGGCTAATATTTAGAATATATAAAGAACTCTCAAAAACTCAGAGTCAAAAAGCAATTACTGCAGCCAAAATATATGCAAAAAATTCAAGAAACATATCACCAGAGGCTATCTACAAATGACAAACAGCGTATGAAAATATATGCAACATCATTAGCCATTAGGAAAATGCAAGCAAAAGCCACAATGTCAGCAGAAACCTGTAGCAACAGCAACAATCAAAGAGTGTCAATATCTAATACTAGTAAGGATATGGAAAAAATAGATTGCTTAGACATCACTGATGGAAATATAAAATGGCAGAGACACTCTGTAAAAGTTTTGCAATTTCAAAAAACTATTCTATGACCCAGCAACTGCACTTTGGGAATTTATTTCAGAGAATGAAAATTACACTGACAGAAAAATCTATATATGAAGGGTTGGTGTGGTGCAGAGTGGCATCCTATACTGGAGTTCCAGTTCCAATCTCTGCTGCTCTGCTTCCAATCCAGATTGCTGCTGATGGTCCTGGGAAAGCAGTGGATGGTCCAAGTGCCTGGGCCCTTGCCACCCATGTGGGGGACCCGGATGGAGTTCCTGGATCCTGGCTTCAGTCAGGCCCAGCCCTGTCTGCTGCAGCCATTTGGGGACTGAACCAGCACACAGATTTCTCTCTCCATATCTCTCTCTCTCTCACTCTCTTGTTGCTTTGCCTTTCAAATAGGTGAATATATAAATCTTAAAAAATAAAATCTGTATATGAATGTTTATAGCAGGATTATTCAGAAGAAACAAAAACTGCAATTAACCTGATATCTCACAATGGATGAATGGTTAAATTGTGGTATGTCCATATTAAAGAATACAATTCAGCAATAGAAAAGAATAAGTTGCTTCTAACTGGAACAACACAAATACCCAGAGAATTATGCTGGGTGCAAAAAGCCCATCTCCATAAGATTAGGTATTCTATGATCCAATCTATATAATATTCTTTAAATGACTAAATTTTTTAAAATGGAGAACAGATTAGTTATTGCCAATGTTGAGAGGGTGAAGGATGAGAAGGAAAAGGGTGTGGCTTGAAAAGGACACCATAAGAAATGCTCGTGGTAATAGAAATGTTCGGTTTTGATCAAGGTCAAGATCTTGATTGTGATACCGTACTACAGATTTGCAAGATGGTTCCACTAGGTAAACAATACACAGGCTCCCTCTATGTTATTTCTTACAACTGCATGTGAATCAAGAGTGACCTCAAAATAAAAGTTTAATTTAAAAATTTAAACATAATCAAATGTATTGATTAATTCCTTCCTGATATGTACATCTGTGTCCTCTTCTACCTGGGGATGCTTTGTCCTTTAAAAACTCTGCATTTTATATTTCTCTTACAGTATTCACCTAGAGTTGACTAAGAATCAAGCGGTAAAATATAGGTAATTTATTTCTTTGGTATAATCAATGCTCCCAGCATCTTTTATTAAATAACAATTTTTTCCCATTATCTCAAAGTTCCCCTCTGTCTTATAAAAAGTATCTACATATGCATGGGTCTTTTTCTAGGCTCAATTCTTTTCTCTCTCCTCTAATGTTTTGCCCTGTGCAAATACTAAGCTAACAAAAACACTGTCTGATCTTGGCATCTGATAGGACGTGTTCTTAACTTGTCCTTGCGGAGCATCTTGGCTGTTCTAGGCCATTTTCTCACCCATAAAAAGCTTAAAATAAGATTGTCTGATCTTTTAAAAAATATTTCTTTGATTAAAATTATATTATGTAGCCATGTTTGGCAAGAAAGGAAAAAATGTTTTTTGTTGTCTTTATTTCTATGACTATATCTTCATCTACGTCTGAATTATTTAAAATCTCTCAATAACTTTTTAAAATCTATAATAAAAAGTCTTTCACATCTAAACTAGATTTATCTCCATACATCCACATTACTTAAAAAGATTATATTACATTTTCTATTTTTTTCTTGTATGCAGAAATGCAAATTATCTTTACTAGACTATCTTAATGTCAACAATTTTAGAGTAGAAAGAATTTATTATATGGATTAACCCATGGTAAATTTGTTCCTTCTAATTATTCATAAGTTTTGCTTATTGTGTTTCTTTACTTCTGAATATGCTAGGAATTTTGTATAGTTCTTGTTTCTAATTTTTAAACAGGTGCTTAAAATCTTTTTCACTAGTAAGTATATATTACTTTATGGCTAATCCTTCACTAAATTAAGGAAGTTACCTTCTATTCTTGATTTGCCAAAAGCTTTATCATAAACACAAATTGAATTTTACTAAATTATTTTCCTGCATCAATTTAGATAATCAAATAATTTATTTTCCCTCATCTGTTAACACAGTAAATTATATGAACAGAGTTTCTAATAAGCCAACTTTCTACTCCTGTAATAGGCTCAGGCTGGAGAAGATATTTTTACCTTTTTTATGCATTTTCCACTTCAATCTGTGAGTTTTTGCTTTGGATTTTCTGTTCCTGCATTTAATAGCAAGTTAGTAAAATCACATTTTTATATTCTGTCTGTGCGCCAGAATTAAATTGGATTTGAATGTGAGTAGGAGGGTCTATTACTGGGTAATAAATTATCCTAAAGAGCAGTGATTCAAACTAACAAACATTTGTTTTCTAAGTGTATGTGTGACAGGAACTCAGGTGTAGTTGAACTGGGTGGGTTCTAAGGGTTTCTCATGAGGTTTGTTATGTCAGCAGGGGCTGTGGTCTCCCTTCCATTAGGGCCCCCTCACTTGACTGTTGGCAGGCAGCCTCAGCTGCTCACCACGGGAACCTCTATAGGCTTCTTAAATGACCTCATGGTATCATAGCTGCCTTCTTCCAGGAGGAATAATTCAAGAGGATGAGAAAAAAGGAGCCATATCTTTTATGAACTATTCTAAGTCCCATACCATCACTTATGCTTTTTTCTGTTAGAAATACACTGTTAGGTTCAGCCCATCCTCAAGGGAGTGGATATCAGGCTCTTCTTTTTGAAAATTATCAAAGGAGTCTGTAAACATATTTTTTTTACCTACCACAGAGAATTTCACCTACTCTAATTTCTGAGTCTGGGTTCGTTTGTTGCCTGAATGCTTGGTAGATTTAACTTAGAAAACTATTGGAATTCAATATCTTCTTTGCACAGTTTTTAAGGGACCAATTCCATTCCTGTAATGAATGGATAAAGGGCAATAAGGTTTTCTACTATTAATGAAATGTAAAGTATTATTATAATTAAATCATTGCTTTCAATTTTTAAACTTTATTAGCATTCAGTTGCTTATACTGTTCCCTAAAGTTCTGCTGCATCCATACTTATGTCTCATTTTTACTTTTAATATTATTTGCATCTACTTTTTACCTAATCTATCATTTCTGAGCCTTGAACATTCAATAGGAATTTGTAAAGAAAACAAATCATGTTATTGATTCTACCATAATTTTTCATTTAATCAATTTCTACTCTTACCTTCTATTTCTGTTGGGTTAATTCTGTTGTTCATTTTCATCTTATATTGAAAGCTTGACTCATCAATTTTTAATTTGTCACCCACCCACTACAAGCAAGTAAAGTTACATATTTCTATAAATGTCAGTTAGCTATATCTCCAAGTTCTGATATGGAAACTTTTCTTCCACCTAATTCTCAGGACTCTCTAATGTTCACCATAGTTTTTTCTTTGAGATTTTTTTTTTGAAAGACTTTATTTATTCATTTGAGAGGCAGAGTTACAGAAAATGAAAGGGAGAGACAGAGAGAAAGAACTTCCATCCTCTGGTTCACTCCCCAAACGGCTGCAACGGCCAGAGCTGCGCCTATCCGAAACCAGGAGCCAGGAGCCTCCTCCAGGTCTCCCATGCGGGTGCAGGGGCCCAAGCACTTGGGCCATCCTCCACTGCCTTCCTGGGCCACAGCAGAGAGCTGGACTGGAAGAGGAGCAGCTGGAACTAGAATCCGGAGCCCATATAGGATGCCGGCGCTGCAGGCAGAGGATTAACCTACTGCGCCACAGAGCCGGCCCCTCTTTAAGAGTATTTTTTAAATTTTTATTTATTTGAAAAGCCAGGGAAGTGTGGGGGATCGCCTATCCACCGATGCACTCCCCAACTGCCTACAAAAGCCAGGACAGGGCCAGGCCACAGCCACAAGCTGTGGGTCTCCCACATGGGTGACAGAAACCAGCTACTGGCCTCCTCAGGTTCTGTGTTACCAGGAAGCTGAAGTCAGGAATTGAACCCAAGTACTCTGATGTGGGCCATGGGTGTCTCAATCACAAGGCTAAATGCCTGCTCCCCACTGTAAACATTTTTAACAAGAAACTATCTTAAAAAAAAAAAAACATGAAAAAGAGATTAATGTCATTTATATTTATCTACAGAAAGATCAGTTCTGGTCCCTGTCATTCCTTCATTTTGATCTGAGTTTCTGACTGGAATAGATTTCCTTTAGCCTGAAGGACTGTTTTTTAGCATCATTTATAGTTAAATTCTGATAGCAGTGAATTCTTAGTTTTATCTCACCTGTAAATGTCTATATTGCCAACATAGAAAAGAAATATTTTTGGTGGATTTAGGATTCCTGGTTATTTTCCTTTTCTTCAGAATCTAAAAGAGATAATTACATTGTCTTGTAGCCTCCATTATCTCTGATGAGAAACCAGTGTTTAACCTTATTGTTCCCTGATGTATAATATAATGTGCCTTCCCCACATCCCCTTTAGCTGTTTTGAAGATGTTCCCCTTGGAGCCAGTGCTGTGGTATAGAAGGTTAAGCCTCCATCTGCAGTGTCAACATCCCATACTGGCACCGGTTCAAGTCCTGGCTGCTCCACTTCCAATCCAGTTCCCTGCTAATGCACCTCGGAAAGCAGCAGAGGATGGCCCAAGTGCTTGGGCCCCTGCACTCATGTGGGAGACCCAGAAGAAGCTCCTGGCCCCTGGCTTCTACCTAGCCCAGCACCAGCCGTATGGCCATTTGGGCAGTGAACCAATGGATGGAAGATCTCTCTCTTTCTCTTCTTCTCTCTCTGTATCACTGCCTTTCACATAAATAAATCTAAAAAAAAAAAAGTTCTTTTCAGGACAAGTGGTGTAGCACAGAGCATTAAGCTGCTACTTGCGACATTGGCATCCCATATCAGCATACTAGTTCAAGTCCAGGCTACTCTGCTTCTGATGGAGCTTCCTGGTAATGCACCTGGGAATACAGAAGAAGACAGCCTATGTTCTTTGACCCTTGTTGCTTACATGAGAGACCAAGATGGAGTTCCTGACTTGCAGCATCAGCTTGGCCCAGACCTGGCTGTTGTGGACATTTGGGAAGCACTCCAACAATTAAAAGACCTCTCTATCTCTGTCTCTCTGCTTTTCAGATAAATAAATAAACAAATATTACGGAGGAAGAAAATATGTTCTCTTTGATTTTCAGCAATGTAATGTGCTAGTATGATTTTTACTGTTTACTGTGCTCAGAGTTGTTGAATTCTGTGGTCTGTGGATTTTCTTCAATTCCCAAATTCCTTTTTTGTCTTTATTGCCTTTATTTCAGTTTTTTGTACACAGAGAAAAACCATGTTCATATCTATCATGAACAAAGACTTAAAAGGCAAAACTAGAAGACATGTGTCCTTCACCAAAGCAAAGCTGTGCTAAAGGTTCCAAACATTTTCATTCTTAAAATAAATATTTTCATTGTCCTATGTCTACTTTGATGTCTTCACAGTGTCACAGGAAACTGAAGCCTATCATAAATTACAACTCTGCATAGAGTCCCAGTTCACTGTGTTTGGTAACCTACCATACCATATCCAGCTTGGTTAAGAGAAGGTACTACAGGGGGTGGAGCTTGTCTTTGGAGAGGCTGAGCACTGAATCCACCCATCCAAGCAGCAGAAGGTGATTGATCTTCTCTTCCCTATTGATTCCATGGTTGCCCATATACTCTTTAAGGCAGTACTTGTCACCTATTTGCCATATACTGTCCATACTGTTGTAGGTTTCCACATACCTGGCTCCAACGGCCCTACTGCTATAGCTGACCTGTTGGAAGTTTTTAGTCAAACCAGGAGATTCTTTACCCCGATAGCATTTAACCACACGTGCTTCAATCGTAGTACCATTCATTCAAACAATGGCATGGGCAGCACTTTCATGGGCTGATAATCTGACAAATGAATAGCCCTTTTCTAGAAAAACGTTTTTCCGTAATTTGCCCAAATGGGGAAAATATCTATCTCCTAAGTTGATCTGTTAACCCAGAAGCAATTCCTCCACAGTACACAGCACAGTTTTTTGGACTTGACTGGTTTACTACATCTTTAAATATCAACTGCTTAGTGTTGTTTTATTGTGTACTTTCAGTTGCAGGTGGTTTACATGTGGTCCAGTTAGCTCTGATTTGACTACCACCCAACCACTGACCTCCCATATGTACAACTGCATTTTCTGTATCCAGTTTATTATAAAAAGACACAAAACCACAGTGTTTGGATTTTCCCACTGCCATGTATTTAACCCCAGACATCCGATATTTTACTAAAGGGGGCAAATGCTGATTTAATATCTTCTGTTGTAATTTATGGACTCAAATGCAACAAACACGTCCAAGTGATTGGAGGTATCTTTTCTCTGGTTACTTGGTGTTGGTGCCCAGCTTACTTTGACCTTCCCAAAATTTTTCTCCCATTCCTAACAGCTAATGCAGCAGCTGCATCTCTGTTTGTAAAATTTCACAAAACAATATGGGTAATTGCTTGTAAGCTGCAAAAGAGAAAATGCAACTCAAGAGTTGAGTGCTCTGTTATCACTTCTATCAGGGTGCTCTGTTATCATTTTATAGCTTTTACAGGGTTCAATTTGAGCAGCTGAAGTATAAGAACTTCTGTTACATCTTTAGAGAAGTTACCTATGTGTAGAGTCCAGGGCTGTCCATTATTACCCATCATGGTGGGTGCAATGGAGGGATCCCGGGACAAGGAGGAGGTCAGGGTTGGAAACTGGGGATTAAAGAGGGCCTCCAAGGACCAGCTGGGGACAGAGGAAAAGGCACTGAATCCAGATCCTGGGCTGTCTTATCCCCGCCTACTCCAGACACTGTGCTCCAACCAGGAGGAGCAGGAGGAAGAAGGGGATCCAAATCTTTCAATGCTCATATATCCAAATTATTATTCTGCTCCAATCTTTTGTCTCCTTCTAGGACTTTTTCACTCATATATTCTAACTCAATATGGGCTCATTCATACAAGCCTTATTCATCTTTTCCCTCTCTGTAATTAATTTCACTGAACTTTTATAGCTTCCAATCTGCCATTTAACATATCCAGTGAATCTTTTCATTTCAGATATTTAGTTTTCTGTTCCACATTTTCCACCTGATTACTTGGATTTCTGCTTCTGTTGTGATTTCTTTCCTCTGCATGGATCATGTCCATGTTTTCTTTAAATTCTTGGGCATATTCACCAAAGACTATTTAAAACATTCATCTGCGAATTCCATATTTTTGTCATCTTTGCACTTCCACTGCTTTCTCTCTCATAGACATTTTCTTGCTTCCTCTCTGGTAATTTTTTTTTTAACAGGTGGACACTGCAGGTGCTAAGTTGTTAATAATATTCAGTTCCTTCAAAATGTGCTTTGTCTGGGCATCAAATGAATTTACTGGTAGCTCAATATGATACGCATGAAGATTCGCTTTTCACTTTGCTAGAACTGGTCTAGAACTGCTCTTACTCAATAGGTAGAGTAGCCCTGGTTCTATGGCATAGATTTTGAGGTTTCAATTGATGCCCAAGTTGCTCAGCAAAGTCTCTCCAACTGGCCTGAATGAAAATTCTGTCAGTATGGGCGGCCTCCAGAATTTCCTCTTGACTAACAGGCCCTGCATATATGGCGTTCTTCATTACAGTTAAAGACCAAGGAGGACTCCTATAAACAATTCACCTCTTCCCAGTACCCAGCCTCACGAATTCTAGCTACTTCAGCAGGCATACAGTCCAGTCACAGATTCCTCTATCTCACTAGACATCTGGTTTCTGTTAGGACTTTACTTCCCTAAACAACAATTTGTATAGCCAGGGTGAGTTCATCTCTTGGGTTTCCCTTCTCTAAGCAATCAAACCCTATGCTTTGCCATCTAATGCTAAATAATATCAAGCTGCTTCATTTTACCCAGTATTATAGATTATGGACAGGTAAGTTTAATATCTATCAATCTATTAAGATAGGACCTGGTCTTATGATATATCAAAATTAAATTTTAGGATAATATTTAGGATATATTATAAATATTTAATATATTTAAATATATATTAAATTCATATTTATATATTTAAATATATAAAAATTTAGGATAATATTAATAAATATTTAATAAGAAAGTGGATAAATAAAAATGCAAAAGAAAAATTTTTAAACCAAGAACAGACTTCACAAAGAATATCTGCTAGCTTCTGGTTTCTTCTACTTATTTTCACATATTTGTACACACACATGTATATGAAATCTTTTTAAAAATTAGGGTTATATCAGTTTTATATCTTTTCTCACTTAAATATTATCTTGGTTAAAGTTCCCTGAACAAGCAATTTAAAATACTAATATTCTGACTGATACACAGATTCTATTCAACTTCTTTATTTTTTTCTCCAGGTAATTTATCATATATATATGATATATATGTTACATATATACATATATGCATATTAAGTATCCCTCTTTTATAATATAGACTTTATGAAAGACATTTTTGACTATTTTTCTGACTACCATAACTTCAGAGTTCTCAAAATATACCTTCCTGATAGGCATTTAATGTTTGTTGCATCAAAAAATGACTATTACTAAATTTTTTTAGATTTTTATTTATTTACTTGACAGGTAGAGTTACAGACAGTGAGAGAGAGAGACAGAGAGAAAGGTCTTCCTTCCGTTGGTTCACTCCCCAAATGGCCGCTATGGCTGGTGCTACGCAGGTCCAAAGCCAGGAGCCAGGTGCCTCCTCCTGGTCTCCCATGCGGGTGCAGGGCCCAAGCACTTGGGCCATCCTCCACTGCCCTCCCGGGCCACAGCAGAGAGCTGGACTGGAAGAGGAGCAGCTGGGACTAGAACCTGGAGCCCATATAGATTTCCGGTGCCACAGGCAGAGCCACAGCGCCGGTCCCGAAAATGACTATTACTATTACTATTAAGTAAATATATACAACATGATTTAGATAAGACAAAAAAAAATTACCTATAGAAATAAAGGAATCAAAAGAAAAAAATGTGTTATGATAGAAATAAATTGTGGTTTTCTATAATTTTGCTTTTTAAATGAAAGCTAAATTTTTAAAATTTTTTATTGCTTTTTAAAAAGATTTTTATTTGAAAGGCAAGTTATATATAGTCAGAGGCAGAGAGAGAGAGAAAGAGAGAGAGAGAGAGAATATTCCATCCTCTGGTTCACTCCCTAGATGACCGCAATGGCAGGAGCTGCGCAGATCCGAAGCCAGGAGCCAGGAGCTTCTTCCGAGTCTCCTACAAGGGTACAAGGGCCCAAAAACTTAGGCCACCTTCTACTGCTTTCCCAGGCCATAGCAGGAGCTGGACTGCAAGTGGAGCAGCCAGACTGAACCCGGCGCCTATAGGATGCTGGCTCTACAGACGGTGGCTTTACCTGTTATGCCACAGCACAGGCTCCTATTTATTTTCTTAAAAGGCAGAGAGAGGGGCCAATGCTGTGGCGTAGAAGGTTAAAGTCCCAGCCTGCAACACTAGGCATCCCATATGGGTGCCGGTTCTAGTCCCAACAGCTCCAGTTCCAATTCAGCTTCCTGCTACCACACCTCAGAAAGCAGCTGTTGAGTGAACTAGCAGATGAAAGACCTCTCTCTCTGGTCTATAACTCTCTCTGTTAACTCTTTCAAATAAATAAAATAAATCTTTTTTTTAAAAAGGCAGAGAGAGGGAGACAGGCAGACAGATTGATATCTGGTTCTCTCCTCAAACACCTACAACAGTCAGAGCTGGGACAGCCTGAAGTCAGGAGCCTGGAACTCCTTCCACGTTTCCCAGGTGGGTGGCAGGGACCCAAGTACTTGAGCCATCATCTGCTGCCTCCCAGGATACATTAGCAGGAAGCTGGATCTTTAAAGGAGGAGCTGGAACCTGGTCTGGCGTGCCGGATATGGGATGCAGGAGTCCCAAGTGGTGGCTTAACCCACTGTGCCACAGTGTCTGCCCCAAATGTTCTTAAAAAACAAACAAGCAATTACATATTAAACAAGAAGAAATCAGTGTAAAGTAGAAGGTAGGGACCGGTGCTGTGGCATAGCGGGTAAAACCACTGCCTGCAGTGCCAGCAACCCATGTGGGCACCGGTTCGAGTCCTGACTGCTCCACTTCCAATCCAGCTCTCTGCTATGGCCTGGAAAAGCAGTGGAAGATGGCCCAGAAGAAGCTCCTGGCTCCTGGCTTCGGATCGGCCCAGCCTCAGCCACTGCAGCCATTTGGGGAGTGAACCAGCAGACGGAAGACCTCTCTCTCTTTGCCTCTGCCTTTCAAATAAATAAATATTTAAAAAAGAAGAAGGTAAACTGGGGTGACTTTATGATGGCCCTGAAAGCTCTCCCTCAATAGAGGGAAAAGGGAAGCACTATTGCTAAAGGGTACTGTCAAAGCCAAGGAAATGAGATGGAAGACTACAGGACACTTGTAAAAGAACATCAAGTACTGCAAGTTACTCCAGTGCTGTCAGGCAAAGGATATCCTTCACTGCTCTGCAAATCAATTAAACACATGATGAAAATGGATCCAGTACAAACAAAATGTGGGAGACCATGTGGTAAAATGGAACAAATGGAAGGCACTCACAACACACTTTTTGTAAAATTCTGACCCTGTGCAAGGGGAAGGAAGATGGGGAAGGTAAGCTGGGAAGTCAAGAAGGGTAAGCTAGAAAGTAAAAACCAAGTATATATACTTGAATCTGTAAGCAGTTTCAAAAAAAATATTTTAAAGTAAGTTACTCATTTCAGAAAGGCTTAAAAACACACAAAAAAATTTGAAACCATCCTTTTCACTATTTCCCTGACATTACTGAAAATTAAGATTTTGATATGATTTCTTTCCATTCTCTTTTTCTCAGCTTAGGGGTATGTATATGTATATAACCATGGCTATTAAATTATACATATGTTCTGAATTTTTTAACCTACTACTGCTTTTTTCATATAATAGCATATTCTCCTTAAACACTGTAAAGGCTATATAACACTCCTATTTTATTGTGTTCAGATTAGGTGTAAGTGAAAAAAACCTAAACTTTTTTTTTTTTTTTTTGACAGGCAGAGTGGACAGTGAGAGAGAGAGACAGAGAGAAAGGTCTTCCGTTGCCATTGGTTCACCCTCCAATGGCCGCCGCGGCCGGCGCGCTGCGGCCGGCGCACCGCGCTCATCCGATGGCAGGAGCCAGGTGCTTCTCCTGGTCTCCCATGGGGTGCAGGGCCCAAGCACTTGGGCCATCCTCCACTGCACTCCCGGGCCACAGCAGAGAGCTGGCCTGGAAGAGGGGCAACCGGGACAGAATCCGGCACCCCAACCGGGACTAGAACCCGGTGTGCCGGCGCTGCAAGGTGGAGGATTAGCCTGTTGAGCCACGGCGCCGGCCAAAAAACCTAAACTTTTTCATTTTAAATAGTAAAAGTTGCTTTATTTCTGTCTTCTTCTATTCCCAACAGTTTAAAAAGCTCATGCACTTTATCAGAAGAATACTGCTGTTTTGTTCCAGTTTTCTTAAAAAAAATCATCCTACTCCACCCTCTCTTTAACTATATATTCATCTGAAATTGATGAGTATGACTACTGATGACTGCTATGAGTTGAGGATCTAAATTTATTCCATCCCTCCTTGAAACTGCTAACCAATCATGCTAATACTATTTCTTAAATAATCCTGATGATAATTTGTAATGCTTCCTTTATCATTTGTTTGTATCACAAGTGAAATATAAGTAGATTATGAGTCTAAAGAAACAAAGGTGTGTGAATGGCAGTAATAAAAAAAAATTTCAGCATTAAATTTTACTGAATGGTAACAGTTTTATACTTTTAACTCAGGAGATGTACAACTGCAATCCAAAACAAAAGTTATATTCATTTCGGAGCCCACTTACCTCTTTAAGTCACTACAAAAATTGAACATACATAATCTCAGCTATACAAACCAGCGGCCACTGACAGCACAAGACAGTTTCCTATAGAACTGGATTTCTCTTGCTGGGTTTCAGTTACAGTTCCTTATAGGTCATTGTTTTCAACGAGAACAGTTGTCTGAGCAACTTCTCAGTTGTTCATACTTCAGTGACAGTGCTGGATGACACAGTCCAACTGACTTAGAAAACTGATTTTAACAAGAGTCACTGTGTACTTACGTCTCATGTGGGATCTGTCCTTAATGTGTTGTCCAATGTGAAGTAACGCTATAACTAGTACTGAAACAATATTTTTACACTTTGTGTTTCTGTGTGGGTGCAAACTGATGAAAGTTTTACTTAGTATATACTGAATTGATCTTCTGTATATAAAGATAATTGAAAATGATTTTAAAAAACTTGGTGTTAAATTGGAAATTGCATAGAAAATTAATCAATTTAAAAAAAATGTCATGTAGGATCTCTGTCCTTAATGTGCTATACATTGTGAATTAATACTATAACTAGTACTCCAACAGTATTTTTCACTTTGTGTTGCTGTGTGAGGGCAAACTGTTGAAATCTTTACTTAATATATACTAAACTGATCTTCTGTATATAAAGAGAATTGAAAATGAATCTTGATGTGAAGCAAGGGGAGAGGGAGTGGGAAAGGGGAGGGTTGCGGGTGGGAGGGAAATTATGGGGGGGGAAGCCATTGTAATCTATAAGCTGTATTTTGGAAATTTATATACTTTAAATAAAAGCGTTATTAAAAAAAACCTGATTTTAGACAAGTATAAAGAACTTATTCTAGTCTTTAAAGCAAGATGTACTTCTATCCAAATAGACTGAAAATACAGAGAATTCACAACATTTCACAGCTCATTTTAGGAGTCAGGATCCTGTACAGTCCTATCTTAACTCCTCTCTGCCCTCAACAGGTATGTTCAATAGGCTGGGATTTGAAAGCCTTAGATCTGAGTTCTACAGCAAGCAAGCAAGCAGCCCAGCACAACACACCTTCTGTAAACCTGCAGCTAACTCACATCTCCTCTACAGTACAGTGATAAATGAATTTGTCTAATCTTTTTTTTATTAATCAAAGCCTCATCTTTTTTTTTTTTAAGGAAGAGGGAGAGAGAGAGGGAGAGAGAGATGGGGAGGGAGGAGAGGGAGAAGGGGAGAAAACCATACTTTCTCAGACACATTAGCAGGGAGCTGGTTCAGACGTGAAGCAGCTGGGACATAACTGGCGCCCATACGGCATGCCTCTGTCAACCCACTACACCACAAGGGCCACAATGTTGGACCCTCAAATCTTAAACAACTTGATTATATTTTGAAACAACCTAGTAAAGAAACCTAGAGCTCTTAACTTCTCAAATCTTAAAAACATAAGAAAAAAAGATACCGTGAAACTATTATATACTTTGTATTTTTCCTTTTATGATATATAGAGAAAGGTGGGAGTGAAAAAAAGGTAAAAGAGGAAGAGAAATAAATGAGAACAAGAAAAGAACGAGGACAAAAGTGAATAGAAAAAAAATTCAGAGAGCATCAAAAGGTTAAGAGACCAAGTAGGAGGCTCTGTAGTTTTCCACTACAAACACTTGCACCATATAAATTTGAGCACTGTGAGAAATATTTATTTCACAATTTACAGCAAATTATCTCATGTCTTGTTTCAGACTAGATGAAAAAGTGATCCCTATTTAAAATGACAAGTTGTAAGAAGTATATGTAGTAAGAGACCAATGCACGTATTTGGGAGGCCACAGAGTCAACCTAGGTAGTGAAAGAAGAGGTACACAGATAGTGATTAATTATAAAGGAAGTATATGTGTAGATACCCAACATTAGCTATCCACAGGGATGTCTACTAGAGAAGGATTAAAACCAGGAATCGCTTTGGGAAGGGAGATATTACGCTTCCTATGCAGGAGCTCAGAACCAGCTGGGTGAGAAACCCTCATCACTATTTTCAAAGAGCCAAAGACTGAAGCCCAATTTAAGAGGCAGAACTGCAGGAAAAAAAGGAAAAGAAAATGATGAAAGAAACTGAAAAAGAAAACAAAAGCTTAAAAGGGCTAGGAGCCAAAGTGGAGCAAGAAAGTAACACAGAAAGAAAAATGTAAACACTGAAGCATTATGTGAAGACCTGCTACTTAACAAAACTTTGCTCCTGATGTAGAACCCCCACTAGTACTCAAGTCTGTAACTCAGAAATTTCCCTATCACCATGAACAGAATGAGAGGTGTAAACAGCTGTGCATATGCTGTATGAAGCCTCCATAGAGGAAGGGCATAAAAGCAAAACTGCAGCACCAGAAAAAGTGGCACCCAACACTGGGGTGAGGCTGACACTCAAGGACAAAAGGGAGCCTTCTGTCTGTGTGGTGGTTCTTCAGATCTGTTTTATACAGGAAAGACTCTTTGGAGTTCTCTTTATTTTGCTTCTAAAAACCTTAAAATATCTTTGGGAGCAAGAAATAATAAATAAAAACTGAGTTATTCTGTAAGTAAAAATGTGATCAGAAAGATAAAAGTTTCAGTTAGTAGGAATAAGTTCTGCAAGGTGCCTACAATTACTAATGATGTATTTTATATTTCAAAATTGTAAGTGGGTTTTAAAATGTTCTAATCATAAGGAAATAAGTATGTGAAGTGAGGGGTATGTTCATTCGTCTGATCTGTTCATTCATTCCACAATGCATATATATCACATTTTAATTTATTATATATTTTATTTATATACATTATAAAATGTTATTTTATATTTATCCCATAAATATATTCCATTATTATTTAAACATAAAACTAAATTTAAAAAACAAGTGCTCAGTTAGTCTTGAACTTTTTTGAAAATGACCTTCAAGGGTCAGTGCCGAGACTCAATGGGCTAATCCTCTGCCTTGCGGCGCTGGCACACCGGGTTCTAGTCCCGGTCGGGGCACTGGATTCTGTCCCAGTTGCCCCCCTTCCAGGCCAGCTCTCTGCTGTGGCCAGGGAGGGCAGTGGAAGATGGCCCAAGTGCTTGGGCCCTGCACCCCATGGGAGACCAGGAGAAGCACCTGGCTCCTGCCATGGGATCAGCGCGGTGCGCTGGCCGCAGCATGCTGGCAGCAGCAGCCATTGGAAGGTGAACCAACAGCAAAAGGAAGACCTTTCTCTCTGTCTCTCTCTCTCACTGTCCACTCTGCCTGTCAAAAAAAAAAAAAAAAAAAAAAGAAAAAGAAAATGACCTTCAAGAAAAAAAAATCTGCTTTGCCCCCTTCTTGAAGTAAAGCCTTAAGGATCATAGGTAAATGTTCTGTCACTATGCCAGGCTTCCTGCATAGTTTGTTTTCAACACACTATATTAATGTCATAATTTCTAATGGATAAAAAAAAATGTTTAAGTGTGGCAGTGCTACCAGAGTTGAATTCATCTCTTTCCCTATATCTCCAATGAGAAATCATAAAAAAAAACCAGAATTTTATTAACAGCACTGAAATACCTATAAGAAAGCAATATAAGTAAGCAATATATACCAGTAAAATCCACCTTTCTAAGAAGAAAGGGAGTGTAAACAGAGGAGTTTTAGAAAAATGTTTCAAACTTTAAGCCCAAAAGAACCCCACATGTGAGATTACACATACTTAGTCTAATTCTAATACAGTCATGTGCTCCATTCGATTTGTGTCAACACATGAAGGTGATCCCATAAAATTGGATTGCCTCGTGATGCTGTAGATGTTAAAGTTTTCAAAGTACACGTTTATGTTGTTCATACAATGAACATCATCTGCTGACATGTTTCTCAGAACATATTCCATCATCAGGTGACATATTATTATAAAATAATTTAGTTTGGTAATGCTACCTGTATTAACACTAAATTATACATTCAAAAGGATCATCTGTAAACAGAAAAATACAATAAGCTATGCTTTCATGCTGTTGAAAATGCATACAACTTAGTCAGAAAATTTCACATTTGTACTGGTAAAAACACCAAAGTTTGCTGTTTTGGCTTAAAACTTCAATCATACTTAAGAATTTAAAACAGCATATGAATGGGGAGGGGGATGAGGAATGGCAGGAAAATTACACCAGATGCCCAACTCAGTCAAGCATTTACACTGTTAGCTCATCCATTCATTCTGTACTGGGAATGGCTATATGTAAGAGAGAGACAACTCACCTTACTGTACTGACACTCTAATAAAGGAAACTATACCATTACACTATTATTTTATTACAGTTGTAATGCACAGTAACAAGATCAGAACTGGTGGGTTGGTGTTGTGGTGCAGCAGGGTGAGGCACTAACTGTGATGTCGGCATCCCATATGAACAATGGTTCAAGTCCCAGCTGCTCCACTCCTCTCTCTTTCTCCTTTTAAAAGTTTATTTATTTTGAAAACCAGAGTTAGAGAGAGAGAAATAGAGAGAGAGAGAGAGAGAGATCTTCCATTTGCTGCTTCACTTCCCAGATGGCCACAATGGCCAGCGCTGGGCCAGGCTGAAACCAGGGGCCAGGAGCTTCATCTGGATCTCCCATGTGGACGGCAGGGAGCCGAAACACTTGGGCCATTTTCTTTTTCCCAGGACTTTAGCAGGGAGCTGGATGTAAGCAGAGCAGCTGGGATTCAAACTAGTACTCATATGGGATGCCAATGTCGCAGTTGGCAACTTAACCTGCTAGACCACACCACCTGCCACCCTGCTCCACTTCTGATCCAGCTCCCTGCTTATGTGTCTGGAAAAGCAGTGGAAGATGGCCCAAGTGCTTGGGCCCCTGCTATCCACATGGGAGACCCAGATGGAGTTCCTGGCTCCTGTCTTTGGCCTGATCCAGCTCTGGCTATTGTGGCCATGTGGAGAGTGAAATCAGCAATGCAAGATGTCTTTCTGTCTCTCCTGCCCTCTCTCTAACTCTTTCTAATAAATAAATGAATCTTCAAAGTAAAAAAAATTGGAACAGAGATGGAGGGAATAAGCAGGATTTAATTAAATGGGCTCATGAATGTCTCCAATTGTAGTTAGTTGATGTGAGCTCTGTAAAACAGGAGAAATTTACTGAAGGCGTGGGGCTGTGGATCAGGCAAAAGGACAGTAGATGAAGAAAAAAAGGAACAAGGTTAATTACAGTGGTCTATTAAGATCAATAACTAAATGTCATTCTTTAAATAGGGTTTGAGGTTTCAAAAGTAATTTATAATACTCCACTGCAAGAGGAAACCAGGAGCAGTAAAGCTGCTAGCTTGCACCTTCTTTAAAATAGTACCTCTCCTGTTAAAATGTTTTAGCTTAGTGTTATGCTAGTTATTTAAAACAATTGACTGATTTGTAAATTTTTTTATTTTCTAATTATCACTTTTCGCTAAATTACTTAACTCATTTATTCCAAATTGTTAATGCTTCAAAATACTCCAGTAGATGGATTATAAACATTTAGTCTCTCTGAAGCCCTATCTTTCAAATTTGGCAATTGTCTATAAAACTGTACCTAATATGTAATACATCCCTCCAATCAGAGCCTAATATGTCACATCATACTTAGAAGGTAGAGAGAAGTATAAATAAGATTATTCAAAGTTAACTGCAAAAACTTAAGACTAACACTGAATATTCTGATATACCGCCATATATATATCTTCTACATGCATCCAGTACAGCGTCAGTCACAGTCCAGTCTGGTCTCCCTGTTTGTGCTCTTGCTCTGTAGTCCACACACCATTCTCAGCACAGCAGTCCAGCAAGCCTTTTAAAGCATCAGTTGGTCTTGCCACTCCTCTGTTCATCCTTTCCCTCACAATGAGAACATGCATCGTAGCGCTTACAAGACCTGCAAAACCCTACTGTAGGTGGCAGCTTTACCCATTGTGCCATAGCGCCGGTGCTCCCTCAACCATTTTTTTTTTAAAGATTATTTATTTGAAGGGCAAAGCTACAGAGGCAGAGACAGAGAGAAAGAGAGAGAGAGGCAGAGACAGAGAGGTCTTCCATCCCTTGGTTCACTCTCCACTTGGCTGCCAATGGTTGGAGCTGGGTAGATCCAAAGCCAGGAGCCTGGAGCTTCTTCTAGGTCTCCCATGTGGGAGCAAGGGGCCCAAGGGTCTGGGTGATCTTCTACTTCTTTCCCAGACCATAGTAGAGAGCTGGATCGGAAGTGGAGCAGCTGAGTGTTGAAAAGGCACTGTAGGCAGTGGTTTACAGGCTCCGCCACAGGGCGGGGGCAGGGCCCTCCCCCTCTCCGAAACCTTTTTAATATATAAAAATTTCTCTATTTTATACATTTTATGCTTGGCAGAAATTTCCTGTTTTAAAATAATTATTTTAAAAATGTTTGATTAACATGTGATACATGTGTATATTTATGGGGTATTGTGTTAATATTTCAACACATATACAAAGCATAAATTCATCAAACTAAGCAAATGGCCATTCCATTTCCTTATCTTTATGTCTGGCTCCTCTGTTCCAGTTCTTTATATGGCGTATAACACATTATTGAGAAGTACAGTCACTCCCACTGTCCTAACACTAGAGTGTATTACTCTTATCTGAGTGTGTACTTTTAAAAAAGTAATATACAGAGGAGAAAGGAAAGGTCGCTGAGAAACAGAGCCAAGTGCAACTTCATCTTTTGAGTTACTAGAAATCCATGCTCTATTGTTAAGTCTCATAAATGTGCAAAACAATAGGACCTCAAGTGCTCCCACGCCATTGACTCTCTAGACTTAGTAACTAGATCACTATAACTCAGTCAATATAATTCACTTTTCAACTGCTTCAAAAATCAAAATGTTTTAAAATCAGATCAGGATAATTATGTGCACAGTGATGTAAAAAATGAATATGCTAAACATCATTTTAACCATATGCTTGAAACAGGTGAATTTAATGGGATATAAATTATCTCATCAAAATTATTTAATAAAAAATCATAAACCACATAAGAAGTGCTCAATAATTACTTGTAAAATTAATTATAAGTGGAGGAAATGGTCTCATGCACAAAACTGAGCACAAAAGGGTGGCCATTTTCCTTGAACTTTGTAATTTAAGCACCCTGCCATTTGCTTGCAACTTTTATAGCAAATGTTCTCAAATTCTCTGTTAAAACACATTCATGAAATTTGTTAAAAGTAATTGGTTACTAAATAATCAAGTACCAAAGTCTGTAAAAGATATATTTGTAGATACCTATAATGGGTCCTATTTTTTAAATCTACATGGACAATCTTTTAATTGATGTTATCTAAAACATTCAAAGAAGTGATTTTTGATATAGTTGGACTAATATGTACCATATTTGTAACATGTTAGTATTTGTTGCACTTTTTCTTTGTTTCACCATTTGTCTTCTACTCTATTTCTGTGTCTCTGATTTTGAGTATTTTAGATGATTCTATTTCTCTGCTCTGTTAAAGTCTATCAATTACGTTTCCTTTTAATTTTTTCAGTGGTTTCCTAAAGTCTGCAATATGCATATATGACTAATCCAAGTCCAACTTCAAATAACACATACACAGCTTCAGTTAGTTCAAGTGTCTTAAGAGCAATCCCAATTCTTCTAACCTACTTATTCTAACACTGCTCTCATTCACTTCAGTTACTCAAGAGCTAACAATACACTGCAATTATTATTTGAATGAAGTTACCTATTAAATTACATAAGAAAAATAAAATTTTGTTTTACCTTCATTTATGTCTTCTATTCTGAATTTTTGACCCAACACTATTTTCTTCTCTCTGAAGAACTTTTCATATTTCATGAAAGGCAGGACAAATTCCCTCACTTCTTATTTGTCTGAAGAATATTTTTTGCTGCATACAGGAGTCTAGATTTGTGTGTACTTTTGTAACACTAAATATTCCAACCAACTCTTTTCTTGCTTGCTGGTATCTGAGAAGTCTGATGTACATCTTACCTTATTCCTCTATAGGAAAAGTCATCTTTCCACTGGCTTCTTTCAAGATTTTTCTCTTTGAGTTTCTATAAACAAAATATGATGGTGTAGATTTTTCTTTTCTGTATTTATACCACTTAGTGTTCAGTGAACTTAATTTGTCGTTTGGTGTTATTAATTCTGAAAAATTCTCAAGCTATTACTACAAATACTCCTTGCATTCTTTTTTTCTTTTTCTGATATTCCTATTATATATGCACCTGTTTAACTGTCCTGTACATCTCAAATACTCTATTCCAGCTTTCCATTCCTTTCATTTCAGTATTGAAAGTTTCCAATGACATATCTCCATTTTCACTGGTTCTTTCCTTACTCATGCCTAGAATACTGCTAAGTTCCATCAAAAACATTCTTTATTTCTGTTATGTTTTTCATTTCTAGCATTTTCTCTGGATTTTTCCTTAAACTCTCCACTTTTCTGTTTATCTTACTCATCTGTTTTTGCATAATATACATCTTTTCCTTTAGAGCTCTAGGGTATTCACCAGTTAAAATTCACAATCTCTTATTTCCAAAAATCTGTGATATCTGAGTCTGATTCTGATGCCTGATTTGCCTCTTTGTATTGTAGGAGTTTGGCTGCTTTTTTTTTTTTTTTGCCTTTTAACATGCCTTGTAATTTTTTGTTGAAAGCCAGGTATGACAAGGAACTGAGGTATAACCTCAGGCATAACCTCCTGTGATGTTTTGTTTATCTGGTAAGGTGTAGGGTTGTGTTTACTGTGTTTTTGTCTCCCTGCTGCATCTGAGTATCCTTTGAGACTCCTTAAATAGGGTCTGAGGCTTACAATTCTTTTACACCCAATCCCTTATGATTATACAGGATCCCCACTCAGGTGGTAGAAAAGTGTAGTGGGAAGAGAAACGTTCTACAGTCTTCGATGAGGGCTCAGTCTTTCAGAGAGCCTGAGCTGAGTATTTCTTTTCCCCTACATCAAAGGCTGAAGGGACTGGAGTTGGCCACTTTCCGTCTCCAGGAGAGTAAGGCTTTGGTAAAGCTCCCGCAGGTTAGACCCTAGTAAAACAGTTTCCTTTGCAGGCAAGCCTTGTGAAAGAAAAAAGAGCTGGAAGTGTATTTCAAAATGGCAACTTTTTTTCCTCCTTCCTCAGGAAGCGCAAGGGTATTTTTCCTGATTTTCACACAAAGAACCTGATTCGGATCCCAGAAGCATAATTCAGAAAACTACCCTCCCTCCTCATGAAGGCTGGCCTCACTTAGTTTTAACTCTCAAGGTAGTTCATACTTAGCTTCCAGTTTAAAGTGCTCTGAACCATATTTGCTTCAGCAGTTGGCTTCAACTCTTGGGATCATCCTCTGGGTAAACTGGGATTATCTGTATTGCCCATCTCTCTGTTTTTTAGGGTAGCACTTTGCCCTGTGACTTCAATTTTCTAAGGAATCTACAAGAATTGGTGATTATCAGTTTGTTCAGTTTCTGTTTTGCTTTGATGACAGGAATGACAACTTCTGAGTGCTTGATGCCTTGGATCAAAACCAGTAAATAGACTATTATTATTATATAATGGAATTATTATAAAATAGTGGAAGATAATTAGGAATTATCCCTGAAAAATAACTCTCACATTTTCATTCTAATAAACAATGCATGTCATCTTGGATTTGCATATGGGAGAATTACAGAATGATTAATACCAAGCAGGTGAATGACCATCATCCACTGTTCGTCAGTAAGAGAGAGAAGATTGAGAACTCTTTATTCTTCATTTGCCTAGTATGGCAATGGGTTACCAAGTGTCAAATCCAGTCATATCCATTCATTTATATGGCTACTTTCCTGATACAATGGCATAGTAAATAAAGTAGTTGTAACAGAGACTCCAGCCCTATAAAGTCAAAAACAGTTACTATACTGGTTCTTGGGTTTTACATCTCCTATTTTCTTTCACATGCATCACTGGTATTTTGTTAGTGTGTGTCTTTTTTTTATTTGACAGGTAGAGTTACAGATAGTGAGAGAGACAGAGAGAAAGGTCTTCCTTCCGTTGGTTCACTTCCCAAATGGCCGCCATGGCCAGCGTTGCACTGATCCGAAGCCAGGAGCCAGGTGCTTCCTCCTGGTCTCCCATGTGGATGCAGGGGCCCAAGAACTTGGGCCATTCTCCACTGCCCTTGTGGGCTGCAGCAGAGAGCTGGACTGGAAGAGGAGCAACTGGGACTAGAACCCGGTGCCCATATGGGATGTCGGCACCACAGGCGGAGGATTAACCAAATTGTGTGTCTTTAATTGTTGGTTAGGACTAAGTATAATGATGATTATGAACTATGTACTTCTGTTTTATCCATCAGTCCATTGAATACACAGAGTGTAAAGATTTGTTTAGTAAAAAAGTTACTTATTTATACTACAGTGTAAATGAAGATACAGCAGAATGATATTCAAATAGCATGAAAGTTAAAATAAAGAAATTATTAACTCAACCTGGGGTACTCAAGAATGACCGAGAATATTAAAATTTTGTCACAAAGGAGTTTGGTTTAACATTTTTATGAGAAGATGAATCCTCTAATCCAGGGGGATTAATCGTCATTTTGAGAACTAGAATCACCTGTAGTATAGTTAAACTAAACACTGTTGACTATATTCCCAGAATTTCTGCTATAATAAATCTGAGGTTAAGCCTCAAAATTTACATTTCTAACAAGTTCCTAGGTGATATTAATATAACAATAATTTGAGAACCACTATTCTCACAAACCAAGTGGCATAATATAAAATACCATTTTAAATGGAAAGCATCTTTTAACATAAACATTATTAAACATTCACATTCCCCTATAGAAAAAAAGTATTCCTTCAGACAAATGGAAGGCTGAGCAGACTAGGTAGTAAGTTTTTTGAAATCGAAACAGGTCAGGCCCACAGAGTTGTTTTCTTATTTTAGTCATTCCCTTCTATACTCCCAGTAAATCTCCCTCTTCGATCAACTACCCTCACAGATTTTTCTCTGCTATCTTCAGGCTTTGGTCACAGCTCAACAAATTACCTTAGCTTTGGATCTTGTCCTCCAAAAAATTAGCTCACACCTCTCACCAGGCCCAAACTGTAAGAAAATTATCTCCAATTCAATGTTAATGGATCTTTAAGATTCCACAGAATAATTATTCAGCCAACAAAACTAACAAAATATTGTTGTATAATGAGTGAAAGAGTTGTCTGCTTCATCATTTTTCAAATGAGGGACACAAAGCCTCTCACTAGGGCACATATTATTATTAATATTTTTTTGACAGGCAGAGTTAGACAGTGAGAGAGAGAGAGAGAGAGACAAAGAGAAAGGTCTTCCTTCCGTTGGTTCATCCCCAAAATGGCTGCCACAGCTGGTGTGCTGCGCCTATCTGAGGCCAGGAGCCAGGTGCTTCCTCCTGGTCTCCCACGCGGGTGCGCTTAGGCCATCCTCCACTGCCTTCCCGGGCCACAGCAGAGAGCTGGACTGGAAGAGGAGCAACCAGGACAGAATCCAGCGCCCCAGCCAGGACTAGAACCCAGGGTGCTGGCACTGCAGGCGGAGGATTAGCCAAGTGAGCCACATCGTCGGCCACATATTATTTTATATATATATATATAGAGAGAGAGAGAGAGAGAGAGAGAGAGAGAGATAAAAGAGAGAGAGAGAGGGAGGGAGAGGGAGAGGGAGAGGGAGGGAGGGAGAGTGAAAGAGAGTGAAAGACACAAGATTAGTAGAATTGAAACTCTTACTAAATGATTACTTTGGCTTTATCAATGTAATTTTAAAAATCATTGATATGATTCTGTTTCCAATTATACTACTTATTTTGATAGTAGATACCACTATTCCTTCTTTCTATCAGTCTAGTAATATTAGTTTCATCTTTGATTTTTCGTGTCCATGCTCATGTTTAACAAGTTGCCCAGTTTGCATTATAAAATCAGTTCAGTCCTCTATTCTGTAAAGTGTACCATAAGTTAAAAGCTTGCTTGTGGAGAAAATTACCACATTAAATAAATCAAATACAGAAATATTAACACAAAGGTATTTCTAAACATTCATGGAAAACATGTTACAAAAAAACTGAGGTTTTTTTTTTTTTAAGATTTATTTATTTGAAAGGCAGAGTTATGGGGGCAGAGGGTGAGGGCGAGAGAGAGGGTGAGGGTGAGGCAGAGAGAGACAGAGATCTCTTCTGTCTACTGGTTCACTCCCAAAATGGTTGCAAGGCCAGGGCTGGGTCAGGCTGAAGCCAGGAGTCAGGAACTTCATCCAAGTGTCCCATGTGGGTACAGGGGCCCAGGCACTCAGCCATCTTCCACTGCTTTCCCAGGGACAGTAGCAGGAAGACGAATCCAAAGTAGAACAAACTCCTCGGTGCCCTTGTGGGATGCAGGTGCTGCATACGGCAGCTTTACCTGCTATACCACAACATCACAGACGGCGACTTTACCTACGACCCTATGTATGAGTTTTGAAAAATTTTTGCACCAGAATAAATTTAGTTTCTGTGAAGGTTTTGAAATACTCTAATATTAATATGTAGGGGGAAAAGTGCCTCTAAACACGTAGTAAGCAAAAGAAGATATGCACTAGACTTACTACTAAAAGAGAAGCAAAAAAGATACAAAAGGTGTACCTAACTTCAAAGAAGTGATTAGAACAGCACATGAAAAAAATTTAGAATGATTAAGTGCTTAACAGTACACGATTCCCTAAATAACAGCAGGAAAAGAAACGGCCAATAAGAACTAGAGTACATAAAGACTATTTCAGAGTACAACAACTTGAGCTATGACTTCAGAAATGTTTAAGACATAATTACATGGGATTTGGAGACAGGGAAGTGGAGATTTCAGAAAGATACAAAGCAGAACAAAACATGAACATAAGTAGGACCACACAACACTTGGATAAGGCAAACAGGGAGGTACCTGCTAGACTGCGGGAGATGTTGAATGCTGATAAACAGCAAGAAATAGACTAGGATTGACTGTATGAGGCTAGATTATAAAGGCCTTTGAAACCTAAAAGAAAATTTTAGAAACAACATAGTGTGCAGGAAGAAAGTACTGTAGGTTTTTAGAAGGGAACTACATTAAAAAAGAAAAAAGATGATTTGGAAGACTTATCTGGATAGCAATACATAGCACAGTTCTAGGAAAAGGTCAGTGGCAAAGAGCAGTTACATCCCTGCTGTAACAGGAATAAAATGGTGAAGCACTTAACTAGGATTATGGCAATGGAACAGGAAGAAATTTAAGGTACACTGCAAACTAAGCAACTTGTTAAAACAATGGGCAGGGACACAAGAGAGAAAAATCAAAGTTGAAACCACTATCACCAGACTGATAGAATAGTGATATCTACTAGCAAAATAAATATAATAATTAGAAATTTGGAAGCAAATTGAGATAGATGAGGTATCCATACATAGGAGAAGTTACTGTAAAAATTCTGTTAAAGGTAATAGTGTGGGATACCTGTATTCTAGTCCTCTATGAAGTTTCCATGCCCTCCTATCTTTTTCTTCTCCATGGTATTTCATATTCTTTCTTCTATATTTATAAATAAAAATTTAGAGAGGACTGTGATTGGCTTGTGGAAACATCACACTTCGGTCAAACAAAATTTTTCCCCGAGTTATTTTCCTCTAATTACCGACATTATTGGCTAGCCTCATTGTCATCACGAACTCTGAACATATTTCCTACAAAAACTCTGAAGATGTCCCAGGTAAGCGTACTGTTATGTTTGTTTGGATTCAAAGCCTATCCTTTGATTTTTCCTTAAGATGACTATCCTGAATTTTGCTAATAAAAATACTATGCCCTCCACACTGACTTCCTCCCTCATTTAACTCAGTATTTGTTTATACTAATAATTAATTACACTCCTATTGTGTTTAACAAAACCTTGCTTTTGCCAAAATTCAACTGATGATGCTTATATCTAACACAGAAAAGTTAATGTTTTAAAAGTTGGGATAGTGTCTGGCTAACTATCTTTCATGGAATAGATATTTAAATAAATGTGTATTGAATTCAGTTTCCCCTGACCATTTGATTCTAGAAATTCAGGATTTATCTTTGAGCTTCTTACTTTTTGAAAATTTGTGTGTGTCGAATCTGCCTACATGCTACTTAACAAAAAAGCTCCTGCTTCAGAAAAAGGATCATGCATTAAATAAACTGTTAAATTTTAGGTTAGATTACTTATACAAAATTGCTATTAATAGATCTAATGACTGCAGTCAAATCGGAAAGTGATTCATTTTCATTAATTGAAGCAACTTGTTGGAATACATTTCCCAGGTTCCCAGAAGCACCAACTTTACTCCAAGCCCTATCCAATTAAATTTACTTAAAATTTGTACTTGTTCATATGAGAGAGGGAGAGGGCAAGAAACATATCCCATTCACTGTTTCATTTCTCAAATGCCCACAGCAGTCAGAATGGGTGGCTAAAGCTGGCATCCTGGAGGCCAATCTAGGTCTCCCACAGGACTGGCAGAGATCCAACTACTTATGCCATCATGCTGCCTCCAAGGGTCTGCATTAGCGGGAAGCTAGAATTTGGAGCAAGAGTCAAGAGTCAAACCCAGGTGCTGATGTGGGATGTGAGCATCCTAACCAGCATCTTCACCAACAGGCTTAACCCCACTCCATCACCAATTAAATTCTTTAAAAGATTTTATTTATTTATTTGAGAGGTAAAGTTGCAGACAGTGAGAGGGAGAGCCAGAGAGAAAGGTCTTCCATCCACTGGTTCACTCTCCAGATGGCTGCAATGGCCGGAGCTGAGCTGATCCAGAGCCAGGAGCCAGGAGCCAGGAGCCAGGAGCCAGGAGCCAGGAGCTTCTTCCAGGTCTCCCATACAGGTGTAGGGGCCCAAGGACTTGGGCCATCTTCTACTGCTTTCCCAGGCCATAGCAGAGAGCTGGACTGGAAGAGGAGCAGCCAGGACTAGAACCAGCATCCACATGGAATGTTGGCGCTGCAGGTGGAGGAGTAACCTACTGTGACACAGTGCTGGCCCCCACCAATTAAATTTTAAAATTTCATATAGATCTCAAAAATTAATGGCCACTTTTTAGTTTCCCAATATGCAAATAACATATTTTACTATCATACTATAAATTATTGATTAAGCAGCAATTTGTTCAGGGATATTGTGTTTCTGAAATCCTATGAAATTTACAAACTAGAAAATGAGAATATGTTCACTTAAATCCAATAAAAACTAATATGGACTAATCTCAGATAAAGCCAATCTAAATTAATATAAAAATTAAATTACACCACTCAGATCATTGTTCCCAGGGGGCTGAAGAAAGGTCCATAAGATAATATTTAGTGACATTAAAATCAAATACCTTATCAGCAGAAAAATAAGAAAGATTGTTAAGGTAGTAGCAAAGGCATAGGCAGAGAAATAAGATGTGGAAGGAGAAAAAAGGAATAACGGAAGCTGCAAACCAATGTCAGGCAGTAAGCCCTATTCTCATCTTGTAGCTACCTGACAGTGCTAATGCTCAAAATTGGAAAACCACAGAAAAACAGAAAGGCAAGGCCAAGCCCAAGTGATCTCCATGCTTAACTTGTATCTTAACTGGGCATTATAACAATGGCAACACAATAGCCCTAGTAACTCTTACCTTCCAAGAGCACCAACTGTTCTACTACTTTGTGCATAACAGAGATCAAATTCTAAAAATCACTGGTGTCAGAAAGGAAAAGGAAGGCAATCCCAGGGCGTGCACATCGCCACTTCCTATTCCCATGTCTTTGGCAGCCACAACTAATCAATGAGATTTAGCATGCAAGTTCAAATAAATTTGCTAATCTTGTATTGGAATGAGCTTACTATCCTTTGCTTTCTGAACTCTTGCTATACAAATACAGACAACAAATAGATTGAAATAATTTTTCTTCATGGTAGGGCTATTTGGAGATGATATTTCACACCATATGGACTCTTCTTCCAAAACCCGAAGATACAACAGATTGGAATCTGTCATTCTCTGACCTCTCACTTTCTGAACTTAAGAACCAAAATAGATTTCAATAGCAAGGAATATCTGCATGTTTTCAGTTTGTTCTCAGATATGAGGAAATAAAAAACCTTGCCTCCCACACAACTCTCTGTAATAAAGATAGGAGCTACTGTAATAGATGCCTGATAGAGGTATTATACATAATTAACCAAACTCATTATTATGTTTCTATTTATTTTTATAAATAAGAGATAGAAAATGCCCATTTATGGTCTCAAAAAAAGGAAAATTAAATTATGTTTTAAAGTTTTAATTCATGTGGATTAAGGTTGAGCGCTATCTTAATCTCACATTCAGCAACCATGTGCATTAAGACCTTATTTTAATATCCAGCCAACAACAGTAGAAATCTTGTTCCTACTGGCCCATGCTGTTCACCTTTAACCTCAACTGTTAGAATCCTCCAGAAAGCAGAAGAAAAACAACTAAAAGACTAACATACAGAGTGGTGGAAATGGACACAGAGGACAAGAATGGTCTACTTTGGTCAGAGCTGTGGGGTAGCCATCTTTCTGTCTTGGTTCTTTGTGACTAACAAAGACATTCTGTCACAATTATTTATTAAAATGTTTACCCTAGAAAAAGAGAAATAGTCCTGAAACTCAACCCTAAACTAAACATTATTCTGAAAGGAATAAACCTCTTATTTACATAATCACATTTATGGCAGGACATTCACTACTGCCTTAAAATATTACATTTTTACTATAGGAAAAGGTCCCTATGTGATGTAGGTATAAATATTACCACCTCAGGGAGGGCATTGAGCCTTGCAGTTAAGATGCTCATATTCCATTTAGCAGTGCTTGTACCCAAAATCCAGCTCTAGCTCCTGACTCATTTCCTGCTAAAGCAGACCTTGGGAGGCAGAGGTGAGGGCTCAAGTAACTGGGTTCTTGACACCTGTGGGAAACCCGGCCTGTGCTTCCAGTTCCTGGCTTCAATCCGGCCCATCCCTGACACTGCAGGCATTTGGAAAAAGGATAGGAGCTCTCTCCATCTACCTGTCTCATTCATATCCTCTATCTCAAGTATATAAATAGTTTTTAAAAAGTATTACCATCTCTTTATAAGGAAAACAGAACATAAGCAGCACACAGATAACCCCCTTGCTGCACTCTCTCCACTAGCAGCCAGTAAACTCCCTAAAAGCCTGGATTACTGCAATCTTGCATATTTTTGCATAATCAACATCAGCTCCCAGAACACTTTAAATGTAATACAAGCTCAATAAATATTTGTAGGCTTACTCTCACATAACAGAACCCTTGCACAAGGAAACAATAAGTAACACCTTCAGATAGTCCTCCTGGGCTAACACCCAAGGAAACACTGATAAATCCCAATAAGCTGACAAGTGAAAATGCTCCAAATGCTTGCGATAAGTTCATTATCTTAGTACTTCACTGTGCTTATAATATATTTTATTATTGTTCTTAATATTCAGTAATAGGACCACATAAATTTAACCTAAAGAAATCTGCAAGGTCATCTAGTATAAACCTCTCATTTTGTACATGAGAAAATTAAGGCCTACTTTTCCCAGAATTCATACTTTGACATTCATATGTGTCATTTCTTTCTCTGGGGCCCTAACTGAATAAGAGAGAACTTCTATTGCACATTTTTGCTTAGGTTACTTTTGCCAGGTTAATGTTATTAACAAGTGAATGAATGAGCAGTCCTTACATGCCGGTCTCTAGCACAGTACTTTGTGCAAGTATATAGCAGATATTCAGATGAGTGCTTACAGACTGCTCTTACTTAACATGCTCAAATTTCAATAAATGACAGTGCTTATTTTAATATTCACTTGTACAATATTAGTGTGCAACATTATTTTTGTAATATAAACAAAGTAAATTCATGTGAGTTTTTATTCAAAGCATATTTTTTTCAAGAGCTCTCATAAGAAGTAAAATACTTCTGAATTTTCTACCACTGGGAAGCTCGTTTTCCTCATTAACACAAAAACTAATAGTGAGATGAAAACCAAATCAGTTCTGTACATACCCAACATTCAAGACACCATCCAAGAGAGGGAACAAATTGATCAATTATTTATGTGCATACATAGCCATTACCTAAACCAAATAAGACCAGAAAATCAACAGGCTTGGAACTGTTTAACTTGCCTCTCTGGACAATATGGAAGGATATTTCAGCATTTTCAAATCATGGGAGAGCAAAGAGGTGCCTTCTTTATGGAATCAGAACCACTTAGGGCTGAGACACAACCATCACAGCTGGCCTTGTTCCATACAAGTCTTTCGCTTACCTAGTATAAAAGACAGGCGGAATGCTGGGTTGGTGGCACGTCAACTAACTAGTCAAACACATATGTAGGTCAGCTGATGTACTGGTCAGTCTTTATTTTGAAAGCCAAAAGGAAGATCATGGAATTATGGATAAACTCTAAAGTTATAAGCTTTATAGTGAATGTGTTTCATTGCAGTTGAAGGAACAATAACTATTCTTCAAACAGTGCTAATAAATGCCTGACCCAGAACCAAGAACAAAACTAGACTACTGAGTTACAGGACAGGAGACAGAAATCGGGACTAATATGGCATTACTGTGTAAACCTTATAGCTCAACATATTTTGCTCACAGTAACACCACTGGAAACAAGAGACTGATCACTTAATATATAGCTGTTTACTGTCATCTTAATTAGAAAGTAAAACACCACCACTCAACTTGGGTTTACATTTGAATTTAGAAAATACCAAAATGGACCACATAAATTCTGCTTCAATTATAATTCTCTCAAATGTACCAGATTCAGAATTTTGTATACCCTGCAGGACCGAATAAAGATAAGGAAATCTGACCCAAACACTGCCTTCCAGGGTCTGCAGTCAGAGGAATTCTATAGCTTCCCTGTCATTTAGTTTATTTTTTCCATAAAATGGGTGCAACAGAGATGCTTCTCATAAGGACTGGTTTTTATAAGCTCTTACCTGCAAACAAAGAGTTACATTTCAAACAAGCTCTTACCTGCAAACAAAGAGTTACATTTCAAAAAACTTAGAATCCCTAAACTTTTCAAGTAAATACAGTATTAGAATATTTTCTTCAATAAAACATCAGGGCTTCTTTTAAATTTTTAAGAAGAGTTATTATCGATGTTATAACCTAACAGAAAATACAGTAATCATTCCCACCCATGTAAGTATGATCTATTCTTAAAACAATCACAAATAGGTAGAAAAGATCCCAAATGTAATTTTTTTCATTCTATTTTTTCCATAGCAATTTTATTCTATCAGTTTCTTTAAATAGAAAAAGCAAAGCATTTGGCAAATTTTTTTGTTTAAATATAAATTTTCTTTTTTTCAATTATGAAAACACTGGGAGACAAGAGAAACAGAAAAATTTGCTTTGGCATTCATTTTTAAGTAATCAAAAAGGGTACAACGTAAGTTGGAGAAGTATACAGTTAGGTTGGGTCATAGCCTTGTTTTAGGTCACCAGTACAAGACTTTGTTTAGAAAAAGAGACACGGGTTACTAGTTTTCCTTTTTTTAAAATGAAAAAAAAAAAAGTCTTAGAACTCTACTGTTTAGAAGACACAAATAACATTCTGACAGCATGTTTAGTAATAAAACACACCTCTAGAGGCAGATGTTCAGGCTAGCAGTTAAGATGCCTACCTCCTCTATCAGAGTACCTGGGTGAGATACCTCACTCTGGCCTATGACTCCCACTGATGCAGATCATGAAGGCAGTGAAGACGGCCCAAGTAAATTGATTTCTGCCTCCCACATTGGAGAACTGGACTGAACTCCCAGCTAGTCTCTTCAGCTCACACCAATCCCAGCTATTGTTAGCATTTGGGCAATGAACCAGCAGATGAGAGCGCGCTCTCTCATATAAGTATATATATATATATTTTTTTTTTTTTTTGACAGGCAGAGTGGACAGTGAAAGGGAGAGAGACAGAGAAAAAAGTCTTCCTTTGCCATTGGTTCACCCTCCAATGGCCGCAGTGGCCAGCGCACTGTGGCCGGCGCACCGCGCTGATCCGATGGCAGGAGCCAGGTGCTTCTCCTGGTCTCCCATGGGGTGCAGGGCCCAAGCACTTGGGCCATCCTCCACTGCACTCCCTGGCCACAGCAGAGAGCTGGCTTGGAAGAGGGGCAACTAGGACAGAATCCGGTGCCCCAACCGGAACTAGAACCCGGTGTGCTGGCGCAGCAAGGCGGAGGATTAGCCTAGTGAGCCGCGGCGCCCGCCTCATATAAATACATTAAATAAATAAAAATAATATAAAAAAAAACCTCTACAAATAAATCTCTTTTCAAGTTTCAGTGACGTGGACCTTTTGTTTATGGAGTGGGATGAGGAAGGTCAAGAAATATACAGGTCTGTTGACCTGAACTTCACTTGAAGGCATTCATACACACATTATACGAACATTTCAAAAACACTATCCAGTTAGCAGTATCTTTATTTTCTAGAATTGCCTTTTACATGCATTACATTTCTAACTCTTAGTTTGGGGGCTGGTGCTGTGGCATGGCAGGTAAAGCAGCCGCTTGCAGTGTCGGCATCCCATATGGGTGCCAGCTTGGCCCCAGCTACTCCACTTCCAATTGAGCTCTCTGCTATGGCCTGGGAAAGCAATACAAAATGGCCCAAGTCCTTGGACTCCTGCACCCACGTGGGAGACCTGGAAGAAGCTCCTAGCTCCTGGATTCGGATTGGCACAGCTCCGGCCATTGTGGCCACCTGGGTAGCGAACCAGTAGACGGAAGACCTCTCTTTCTCTCTCTCTTTCTCTTTCTCTCTAGCTCTGCCTCTCTGATACTCTGCCTTTCAAGTAAATAAATAAATCTTAAAAAAAAAAAGTTTCTAATCTCCTTAAGGCCTATGGTTTCAACTTTGAATAGTTAATCTTTTTTTCAAAGACTCATGTAATACTTGAAATTACAATGGAATACTTTTATCAAACAGCATTTTCATTTAATAAACAGAATAAATTAATTATGAACTGCAATAATAAATAACTCATTGTCCAGCTAAAGGCCTACATCACATACTATATTTATATCTGTAGAGTGGGAAGACAAGTTCAGACTTGTTTGTGATCTACAAGCCCAGTAATTTAGAAACTATGATTAACCTAAATGTAAAACCCATTTGATAAAATTTTAATTGCCATATTTATTTTGAATTAATTTAAAAATTTTTATTAACAATAGTACCAAAAGATGATACAGCAAGTAGTACAAAAACTGTACTCTCAGAACATTAACAGGTGATAACATAATGGCCAGAAGATATCACTGCCTAAAAAATGGGAGGTAAGATACCTAAGGAATTGCAATCTTACCTCTTAAAAGTGTTTTAAATTTAATGCATGTATACTATTTCTGAGAAAATGGTAGTTAAGTAGTTTCCATTTTTTAATATCTTTTTATAGTCACGATGTATAATGTAAAGCCAGTCTTGTGGAGGAGTATGAGACTATAATAAATACAACCACTAATGTATATGATTTACTTATATTTATTCTGAAGTTTCGAACATAATATAAAGAAAGCATTTTTGCAAACAGGTTTTCCAGAGTTAAAGATAAAATCTTAGGAAGTAGGCCATCACAATTTTAAAGCAAAGACATAAAATTGCACATTTTGGGATTGCTTGTTGCCCATTAGCTTTTCAGAACAAGTATAAAAAACTAAAGTGTACTCTCATCAGAAGTTTTTCCTCAAGTCAAATATTAGCGCAGTTAAGTTGTAATGGATGTGTAAATGTCAATTATTAATGAAAGAATAATTAAATCATATGATTTACTAAAGAAAGCACTCCACATCATCATTATTCAAACACTTCTCTCAGGCGCCTGTCCCACTCACTCTTAGTTTAAAAGTATGAGGTGAAAATTCCTTTCTCTTTTACCCTTAATATATTAAAATACAACTATCATAGTAATTCAACTTTTAAAATGTGCCTTTCTGAAGATTTCAGTCCTTTAACTTGAATGTCTCTCATATGAATGTAAAAACCAAGGTGCTCAGTTCAATTTAATGATTATTTCAGAGACACTAACTTACATCAGGTTAACAGGGGGAAAAACACTCTAGGTGTGTGGAAACCTAGATGGTGAGCTGGAAAAGCATCGTTTCTTTTCTTAAATTATAACTGTAAAAGGGGGTAAGGGTATCCATTCAAGAATAAAGACTGCTTTCTCTCTTACACACACACACATACACACACACATACATCTGATCTATTCAAACTGCCACATGACTATTGTCAACGTCAAAAAAAAATTCTCCTTTAAAATATTTAAACATCATTTTAAAATTAAAATTGAAAGCAAGATATCCAACTACCAACTACTATGTGGAATGAAATTATTAAAGCCTGCACTGACCTACTTCATATTAGCATCATGACAACATGGATGCATGCCAGGAAAATAATGAAAATTACTGTCTAACAAATCTTAATTTTGTATTTAAAAACTGTCACTGTTTTTAAATGTGTAAATACTATACATGCCAGGTCAGCTGCTTTGTGATACATGCTGTGCTGTTATATTTCAATATAAATGTAAGGCATTTTGATATTCTGATATTCATATCTGATGGACCTGCAAGATTGCATTTTTAAAATCAAGGCTTTTTTTTTTCTTACTCACATTTAATTCTATTTTTAAGCTTCTATTAAAAGCATGCTCTTAGACCAGATCCTAGATACTGCTTTCCATTTTAAAAATAGTGCTACACTTATTAAAAATATCAGCTAATGGAGAATCCTACAAAACAATGCAAGTTCATGCTCAAAGCATATTTGCCACAGCTCTAACAGAAGATGACTTAACTCGCTGTATTTAATTATTAAAGGATTGCCACCAGTCTTGAAGAGTTCAAATCTGACGCTGAAATACTGGAAATTCTCATACAAGAAAGTACAAGAATAGTACAGAATATTTCACATATTGCTTCTTTTAAAATACAGGAAATGGCAAAACATTTATGACCCCCACGTCCCATTTAAATGTAAAAAAATCACTCTATGGTGTAAAGCACCACCTTCCAATATTTTATACTAAAGAAGCACTTTCCTCACAACCAATGCAAAGCAGTAGAATAAAGGAGGCAAAAACATCCAGAAACAGCCTCGACCCAACTGAAAGGAAGAAACCCATTGGGTTTTGTGCTGCACATTAATATTCTTACGCACAATGTCTGTTTGGTGAGAATTCACAATACACTTCTTCCTCCCGCTATGACTGCAAAAGGAGGAAACACATTTCACATGCCCAGTTCCAAATTCATGCTGCCATCATGCCACACGCCTTAATAGCCCTGTTACACCATGCGAAAAACACAAATAACTTGGGTATCTGCACTCCCACTTGAGGAGGGGGTTAAAGCATTTTGGCGCTACGGAGACCAGAGGCTGCTGCAAAGTCCCCACGCCTCCCGAGGTCCTGCAAATACGCACTCGACTCTGGAAACCCACTTTGAATGAAGGCATCAGCCTCGGGCTGCGCTCGCCGCCCGCCGCCCCCCACCCGCTTTGCAGCAGCAATGTGCCTGGGCTTTTTTACCCCGGCGATGGAGGATCCTCTTACCAGATGGAGTTCTTGATCTTGTGTTGCAGCGCGCTGGCCTCTGTCCCTGGCAGCCCGGGCACAAGGGCTGGCAGAGCCACCCCCGAGTTGGGGGCGCTGGGGGGAAGCTGTTGATGGGCATCAGGCTGCTGTGGTGGCGGCTGTTGTTGTTCCTCTGCCATCGCTGCTGGAGGGGTGGGAGGGAGGGAGGGAAGATGGGGGCGCGGGGAAGGGTGAGGGAAGAGACGGGGAGGGGAGGACGAAGGGGGGAGAGGGGGGGAGGGGAGGAGGAGGAGGAGGAGGAGGAAGGAAGCTGGATAAGCTAGGCCTATACCCCAGAGCTCGAGTGAGTCGCTTTCGCCTGCCGCCTGGGGGACATCACCGGGGAGACCGAGCGGCCGGGCGCTTCACCGCGGGAGAGGCATGGCGGCGCCCCTCAGCCCCCCGCCGCCGCCGCCTTCTCCCGTCAGCGGCCGGGGCTGGGGGGGTTGAGGAGGGGGCGTCTGAAGACGAGGTGTGGGGGGCAGGTTGCCCCCACAATCCAACGAGAACGGCTGATCAGGGACTCCACGGCCCAGCCTTCCTTCCTTGCCCCGGGGCTTTCTACTCCGGGTTCCCCGCGCCGCTGCAGCCCCAGGCTCTGCTCCACGCCACTCCCCACGCCGCCGCCGCCGCCGCTCGCTCCCGGCCCCGCCGCCGCCGCCGCCGCCGCTGCCCTGCCAGCCCCGGAGGCAGCCCAGTGCGCGCAGCCGCACTGCGGCCCGGCGCAGACGGCACAACACCTACCGCTCCGCCCGGGGAGGGGGGTGGGGGGCGTGGACGAGGGTGTGCGGGTTACGGACGCGGGGGGCTGGGAGGGGGGCACACGGGTGCGGAGGGCGGGCGCGGGCCGGCGGGGGCAGAGGGGACCGGCCCAGCTGGTGGCGGAGGCCGGGATAGCGTGGGGGAGGTGCGGGCGAGAGAAAGAGAACTTGCGCGAGGAGGAGGAGGAAGAGGAGGTGGAGAAGCCACATTTAATAATATTTGGCGTGAAAATGGGATTTTTTTGGGGGGCTGAGGGAGGAGAGAACGTATCTTGGAAGCGGGTCAAGTGAAATTCATCCACGTGAGCCCCCCTCCCCTCGACCAGGAGGATGACTTCCTGCCTCCGCAAATGAAGGCAGGTAAGAGGCTAAGCTGACTGCAGAAGCCCCCAGCGCTGAGCACCCGTTGGAATCCACCACCCCTGAGGTAATTCGGTCTTGAACGGAAGTCGCAAGACGGGAGCTGGGTTGAGTGCTCCTCGGTCGGGCATTCAAAGCCCTCCAAATCTGGCCCCACTTTAGCTGTCCAATCATAGCTCCCTTCATCCCCCTGCAAGAACTCCGGGCTCCAATCAGGCCAGTCTCCATGCCATCCTCAGCGCGCAGCAGATGCATTCTTCCTTCGTGCCTTTGCTCATGCGGTTCCCCTGCACCTCCCCACCCCACCCCCTTTCCAGGAATGCCCTCCCTCCTCCTTTATACCGCTCCCAATTCAACCCAGGCTCCAAGGCATAGGCTCAAGTCGCGGCTTGTCAGGGTCCCTGGCAGCCAAGGCCCCTGCCTGGCTCTGAGAGAAACGCGTGCAATACTCACAACAACATGGAGGCTTAGGCTTCAGCCAGCAGCTCCGTCCTTTGGAGCCAGTTAAACCCCCTCCCTCCCCGCCGACACACACACACACACACACACACACACACAGGCTCTGCACCACTCCCCCTTTTCCATTCATACTGAACAGCTTTGCCCTCTGCCACAAACGAGCCAGTCCCCTTTAAGAGCACAAGGATTGGCTGTTCTAGGTAGGGCTGGTCAGGGAGGCCTAAGCCGCCTGGGTGTAGAAGACAACAGCCAAGGCCCTGGCACCAGATGCAACAGCTGCTCGGCTCACGCTGACCTTTCTCTGGGCCTGTGGGTGTTAGGAGCCCTTCAGCTTGAAGACTTTCTATCAGGTTTCTACCTGTCAGATTTCCTGGCCACTTTCCTGTTGTGCATGGAGTTTGGGCTGTGAGGCCCTGTCACCCTTTAGATTCCCAGTGGATGGTGAATCTGATTGGCATGAGTGGCTTGGCCTTTGAGTGCTCAGTTCCCTGCCTTGGCCTGAAACCCTCTTGCTTTTGTGCATGGTGCCCTCGGGCCTGGTTCACAGACTTCAAGCCCAGACTTACCCTGAATATTTGCACATGGTGGGGGTGGGGTGGGAGAGGGACACCTGTGTACCACACACAGCTCCTCTGTGAGGATCCAGGACTCTGGGATTCTTTTGTACTCTAAATACCCATTGCACTGATTACATCACACAAATGAACCCCCTTTTCCATAACCTGAGGTCACTATTAGCTTAACCACTTTAGTAAACTATAGGTTATTAAGGGGATTCATTTCACTTAGGTGCCCTCTGTAAAGACAGGATTTTTCTGGACCAAACTGACAGACATGGTGTGCACTGTACAGAAGCTTTGAAGAAGCATAGAGGTAGCTGCCATTCATTGAACATGTTCAGTGTGTCCATCTAGCACTTGCCATACATTATCATGGTAATTCCTCCCCAAAATTATATGTACAGATTATTATTCCCCCTGTTTTATAGATGAAACAAGATCAGAGGCTAGATAATATTCTGAAGTTACTCAGTTAGTGCAAGGGGCCAGGATTTGATCCTGAAAGTTTAATTTCAGAACCTGCAAACCATGCTACAACTGGGGTTATAATGAAAACCCTTGAATGTTTATCTATGAGCTCTATATCCATGGGGAAGATGGAGGAAGTAAAAAGTTGCCAACTTCCTAGGTTCTACTTTCTTAACTTGCCAAGAGAGAATGGTGGCCCTATATGGCCACATCCTAGGAAGGGACGATAGGGAGTGGGAAACGCATGGAAGGAAGCTGACTGAGATCTGCTTAGGTCCTTAGAAAAACGCAGCTGACAACCAAGACTCTACAGGCCCCTATCTGGTATTACAAGGGCTGGCTTCCTGAGTGCAACTTCTTGAGTTTTTAGCATAAAAGAACCACGTTTCCCCCAGCAACCACTAGAGGGCTCCGCAGAACTGCAACCCCAAGCCGCCCTCTACCGACGGTGCTGAAGAGAGGGGCGTGGAGGCCTTTGGGCCTTTAGGACCTAAGGTGCCCCTGAAGAAGACATGAGAATCCCGGGTCACCCAGTAATGAGAGAGTAGCAGACAGTATCAGGCTGAAGAGACCTTATTGCCTGTCCTGGGGGTAGGGGGAGGTCAGCCCCCACTGCCCACTTTTGAAATGTATATTTTATTACTGTCTTCAGAGAAGTCTGTGAATAAAATTATGCCACTGAGAAAACTGAAGAAAAAACAAACAAAAACCGGATGAAGTTACCCAGAATTTTGGGTAGAGCCTCAGGCCATACCCAGAAACCCTCTGTAAGGGCAAGAGGGTAGCCATGTGCTCCTCACAAAGTGTGTTAACGTCTCTCAGTAAAAACACTGTGCTAAGGAACTCCAAGGACCCAGAATCACCCAGAATCAACGTGGCTTGTTTTCTCAGAGCTTCAGCTTGACTCACTGGGAGGTAGTGTAAATCATTATAGGAAGCATGTATTTTTAAGATAACTGGTGAGATTTGGAGCTTGTGTTTCTCAGCCCTAGGGAGTATAAGTTAATTTCCCCAGTGGAAAATTTTAAGGAACACTGGTGTGGTTGGGAAAGAAACACTCTCATCTCAGAATCAGAAGTCCTGGGAATTAAAATCTTCTGTTTCCATCTCTCTAAAAATGAAAATAATGACCTATCTCAGAGGGTTATGGTAAGAAACAGCATATAAGTGAAGAAGTTTTGTATACATATAAAGAGAATCTCCAAGACAGGGGGTGAGCTCCTGAGAAGTAGGAACTGTGTTCTCTTTACCTCATAGTCCCAGAAAGCAATTCCTGTTTCCTCCACGATTGGTAGATATTTGTTGAATTCGGTAGTTACCTAACCTTAATTTCCTTAACCTGGTATGTTATACTGTCTTCAACGGGCTCATGGAAATGGAAAAATGAAATTAAAAGATGTTTATTTTACTGCAAAAGAAGTTAAAGTCCAAGCATTTTTTTTTCACAATACACATTTTCCATGAACTTTTTGGTTGCCTTATATGAATTATGCAAGACTGTAAGTTCTAAAATGTAAGTGTGTCCACTGGAGCTGTGGAGACATATGGAGGGAAATATTTGCCCAGGATGAAAAAGTTGTTTGGAGAGGAGCCTGTTGACTAACATTTGAACTGATTCTTGTGGAAGGAGTAGGAGTTCAATAGCCAGAGCCCTGAAGGAAGATGACCTCAGGTTAAGGGAGCAGTATGATGAGAAGCCACAAACTGGCAGTGTTTCATGAGAAAAGAGTGCATAGCCCTACGTGTTAGCTCTGTGATCAGATCCTTAATGAAGTATAGGACACATTTGCAAAATGTGCCTCTGCTTTTAATTGTAATTGTTCTGTCAAAAGAAAATGAAACCTAGAATACTCATAAGTTTCAACATTTGTAAATGCTGGTTAATTGCTGAAAGTGCACAAATACATTTCATTACCACAAGTTATGGTGGTTTGTTGAGATGGAAAAGATAAAGTTCCACCTTTTCCTCCCTTCCCCCCCTAAAAGCAAGGTATTCCCCTCATCCTCTGCCTTCTTCCTTGGCAAACTGTTCCATCTAGGAGATGAAAGTAGAATATGTAATCACTCATATGTTGTTATTTAAGAAAAAAGAAGGCTTTTCTAATATTCCCCCTGAAATACTCCTACTTGATATCACAAAGTGATGGCTAATTTCTTTGAATTAAGCTGTTGTCTTTGAAAATGCACATAATCCTAGGTGTACTGATGCTGTAATATGATTGAGTTTTCAATCTCACTTTTTAAAGATTGATTTATTTATTTGAAAGGCAGAGTTACAGAGAGGCAGAGGCAGAAAAAGAGAGAGGTTTCCATCCTCTGGTTCACTCCTCAGATGGCCACAACAGCTGGAACTGCACCAATCCAAAACCAGGAGCCTGGAGCTTTTTCCAGGTCTCCTGCACAGATGCAGGATCCCAAGCATTTGGGCCATCCTCTACTGCTTTCCCAGGCCATAGCAAAGAGCTGGATTGGTAATGGAGCATCCGGAACTCAAACTGGTGCCCATATGGGATGCTGGCACTGCAGGCGGTGGCTTTACCCACTATGCCACAGCACTGGCCCCCAATCTTACTTTTAATAGCATTAGAGAGAGGGATATGGAAGAAGTGAGGAGAGGGGAAGTAAAAGAAGTAGCAAGATTACAGAAGAGAGAAGTTGGAGGCAGGGAATGTTCCAAACTAAGGGAATATTAGCAAATTTGGCTAAATGTTCTCAATACCAGGAGTACTAATGAAAGTATGATGTGAAAATGTGAGATCTGTTAGAGCACAAATATTCCATTATGTCATTAAAACAATGATCTGTTAAGGCAAAATAGCCTGACTGTTCAATTACTGGGCAGGGCAGCAGGCTGTTAACAACGCTGTCACCACCTGGCTGTGTGACCCTATCTATACAAGCCATTCTTCCAGGTCACTTTACTTATCTCTAGGGATTAATGGGATAAAGTTCACATAATGTACTTGGCTGTTCAAGTGAAACCTATGATGACAATGAATGCCAGATCCTGCTTTGATTTCCTTAAAAATCTTCCATTCTTTCTACATATATTGTAAGCTGTAATTCCCTTAAATTAAAGAACATTCAAGTTAATACAATCTGTCTTATTTTAAAGGAAGTTTTTGCCTTTACTTGGTGCCATAAAGATTCCAAGTAGAAATTGGATATCTCAGAAATTTAGGTCAGCAGCAGCTGTGAACAGAAGCAGGTAAAGGAAAAGCATATTTACCTAACCCTATAAGTGACAATGAAAAGACACCAGAGCCAATCTTACAATGAGGAAGTCAGCGCCAATGTGATCTGAATTGGTGCAGTTTAACCAATAATTCACAAGCTCTCTCATTCCTCCGTTCATTTCAAGGCTCGTTTTAGTACCCACTATGTACAAATTATTATTTTAGAACCCTAGAAAGATTTAAAATTAAGTGATAAATATTATATTGTTCTCATTTTTAAAACTTTCGGGAGGCTAGTGCTGTGGCATAGCAGATTAATCTGCCTTCTGGGGTTCTGGCATCCCATATGGGTTTTGGTTGGAGTTGGGCTACCCTACTTCCAATCCAGCTCCCTACTAATGTACGTGGGAAAGCAGCAGAGGGTGGCACAAGTGCTTAAGCCCCTGTACCCATGTGGGAGACCCAGATGAAGTTCCTGGTTCTTAGCTTTGGTCTGACCCAGCCCAGGCCGTTTTGGCCATGTGGGGAGTGAGCCAACTGATAGAAGATCTCTCTCTCTCTCTCTCTCTCTCTCTCTCTCTCTCTCTCTAACTCTGATTTTCAATAAGTGAATCTTTAAAAATACAAAAAGAAGTCATAATCTAATTTGAACACCAGACATACCAACCCATACATATTTTTAAGTGAAATAAAAATGCAAGGAAATAAAAAATTAACATGTGACAGGGTAATTTATTAACCTATTAATTTGTTGTTTGTACTTATGTTTTCCTTGCCCACCCATTCCAGTCAGAATTCAAGAGAGTTTATGTTACTAGGCAAAGTTGTCTGATTGGAGCTCCCCCCTAGACAACTTCAGGAGGCATCATTCTCATTGTAAATGAAGGCTTTTGGAACAGGACCCCGTAGAATGCAGTGCTAGTGTTATCTCTGGAGTTCTGTTCAGCTATACCTTCCAAGTTCCTTGCTTCTTGAATAAATTTTGCTTTGAATAGGGAAGCACATTTAGGGGGAGAAGGAAAGAGAAAAAAGGAAGAAGGGATTGTGAGCAAGTGAAATTGCTCAACTGGAGAAAAGACAAAGATTCTAGCAGTGGGGAGATCAGCTTTGCTTCATAGAAACCCCAGGTAGATAATACCTCAAATGGTGTCCATAGAGAGCTGGACCCCCTTACCCATCTTGGCCTATAAGCAGAGGAGTGGCCTGGCTTCTAAGGACTACATGGCCTTGTACAGTGAGGATATCAAAGTTCATCTACCCCCAGTTTCCAGGTTCAGTGTTAAAATTACCAGACTGCAATGCAATCCTATGAAGAATGGAAAGCCCAATAATTGGATTTCCTTCCACTCCAGCAGAATGAAGCCTGGGGTCCCTTAAGTCTGGAGTGAATTTAATTTGATTTAAATAAATTAATGTGAGATTTCTTTGTATACCCAAATTTACACTTGGAAATTTATACTTGCTAATGGTGGATATTATATACAAAACAGTGTTAGGTGAGCTATGTAATATTAAAAACATAGAAGAGTTTATAACTGCTGGGGAACTTTAGACAAAGATTGGAGCAGCAGGAGCTAAAGTAATGAAAGGTGACTTCATGGGCTAGAGCTAGAGTGTGAGTAAGGTAAGGAACTTAGGAATATAGAAGAATGAATAGAGACAAGTCAGAGGGAAAAGCAGTGTGAACAGAAGCAGGAAAATGAGCATGCATACGGAGAGACACACAGGGGACCAGCCTGACATGAATGCATGGCTGATGATATAGGTTAAATGGGATGCCAAATTCCGAGTTTCCTGGAGCTAGTCTGAAGAGCTTGTGCTTCTATATTGCTATACAAGGCATGGCTCTACAGGGGACAACCTGTAGGAGATTTTTGAGGGATCTTCACAAAGGTCATGGAAAATGCATATTATGAAAATCTTATGCATGGAATCCAAAGATTTTTTTTGCACCAAAGTAAACTTATCCTTTGGTTCCATTTTCCCATGAACTTTTTGTATAGCACTTATGTATATATGTGTGTTGTGTGTGTGTGTGTACTTATATGAATTGGCATGTGGGACTGGTAAATCTGAAATCTGTAGGGCAAACCAGTAGGCCAGAAACTCTTGGTAGGAGTATATGATGTAGTCCACAGGTGGAATTTCTTGTTGCCTAGGAAAAATCTCAGTGTAGCTCTTAAGGCTTTTTGCCTGATTGGATGAGACTCATCCAGAGTATTCAGGATTATCACCTTTGTTTGAAGTTAACCATAGATGTTAACCACATCTATATAATATCTTCATGGTGACTTCTAGATTAGTATTTAATTGAATAACTGGATATGTGTCAACATAAAGGCAGTTTCACAAAAATAGCCAGCACCCTCAGCACACTCTTTATGTCACTGCTAGTGTATTTTAGAAGAGGAAGATCTGCTCATATGAACCTCAGGAGAGGCCATATCCAATGTCATTGGCCAACCCATCTTCTTTCTTATGATAGATGCATTTTCTGTGTGCTTTGTTCAACATAAATGTGTTCATTTGCAGAAACTTTCTACTTCTCTTCATTGTTTTATCCCTTAGCATGGCTTGAAGTTATAGCAGGGTAGTATTGTGTTTGATGTTAATATGGACTTTTATTTGTTTTTTCCACTTACAGTGCCTCCAGTTGTGTCTGCGGAATAATGCTCCTGAAACAGACAAGCCTCAGGTTGTCTGCCATATCCAAAGATATGGATGTAACTAAGGCTGGCCCTACTAACGTGAGCCTCCTTGCTCATCTTCTGTAACCCTGGCCACCTGGCTGGAACAGGGCTTGGCATCTGACACCGAGACAACCAGGCTCCTGCCTTGACAGTGGCTGAATATTAAGAGCTTTACCCAAGAGAGAGGTTAGTATTAGTTAACAAATTGATTCATTTCTTGGCTATTATGAACTTGATACAGAGAGAGCTTCATTTGGCAATAAAGACAGTAGCTAAAAGACACAAAAGAGAAAGCAGACCTCATAAACTATTATACTAGAGCAACCAGCAGAAGCAACAAGTAAACAGAAATTTGAGGAAAGCTAAGAAGCATATGGAAGATAAGACAGTTGCTTAGTAGTGGTGGAAGCAGTAGTCCCTAGGATTGACAGTGCTTGAATAGATTTTTCTGATGGAGCATGGAATTGAATAGATTTTTTCTGATGGAGCACTAGATCAAGGAGCACAAATTAAGAAGAACAGATTATTGGCCACACAATGGGGAAACCCAGAATAACCACCAGGAGAAACCCAAGAACAGACTTACAGGTGACATCATATAAACTTGAAGAAAACTGGTGAACAAGAAGCTCATCGAGGTTCCAAAGCAGTTCTAATGATTGATTTATCTTCTTGCACCCTAGGAACAGGCTTCTCTTACTTAGTTTTGTGTGGATCTGTCTTCCTCTCAAAGAGTCATATATGAAGTTACAATCCTGATCACCTGATGATCTGGCTCACTCACCTATCAAAAATTGCAGACTGGAAGAAGTAAGTCTTTCCTTATATATGCCTTGCCCTTCCCCCTTTCTACTATAGCTGCCTTTTTTTCTGTGATTCTGTAATAGTTTGCACAACCTTATGTGGTAGACACTATCCTATTGTGTGGTAATTGTCTACCTTCCCTATCCTAGGCTCCTAGTTCTGTATACTACAAATAAGGTTGAGAAGTAGGATTTTATTCTTCTCTATATCTCCAACATATGAAGTGGCCCCTACCATAAAGTAGCCAAACAATATATGCTTGTTGAATTGAGTTACTGAGGTAAAAAAAAAAAAAAAAAAAAAAAAAAAACTCCTTTTGTCCCAGCCAAGGAATAAAACACAGCTTGCCAGAAAAAAAAAAAAAAAAAACAGAGTAGGCTAAGAAGAAGGCTTGAGAACTTATCCACAATAATAGTACGGGACTGAGAACTTATTTAATTCGTACTTAAAATTCATGTCTTCATGTCTATAAAGATTTTGCAAGCAGCCAATTTTGTCCGTTCAGCTTGACATCTGGTGCTACGATTTTCCAGTTTTCAAGGTACTCCGCCAGCCCTGTTCCTTTTAAGGAGAAGAGTCAGCTGCACTCTGCCTTCTGCCTCTAGTTTCTCATCTGAATTCAGACTTGCACTCTTGGGCAGCTCAGGCTTGAGGTGCAGTCTCAGGGAGATTCCCTGGGCCTCAGAACTTAGGGTCCATGATCCAATCCCCAACTCTACAACTTGCCATGCTGAGGATCTAAGGCAAGTTCTTCACCTTTCTGAGACTCAGTTTTCTATTTGGAAAACATGGGGATAATAATACCTCTCTCAAACAGTGGTACTTAGGGTTTAATGAAAAATATTGGTGAAAATACCAAGCACAGTGCTCTGTACATAGAGCCATGTGCACATGGCTTTCCCTTCCTTTCTATCTCTGTGGAAGTTGACGGTAGAGGACTAAGTAGAGGGTTAGGGCTCTAACAATGACCAGAGTGCTGAAAATCTTAAAAGTGATAGCAGCCCAGTTATTAGGGACCACCACTTTAAAATATGATACAGCAGAGATCATGGGCACTGAAAGGTACACTGATCAGAGCATGGAAGAACATTAAAACACTGCGAGTGTGTGGTGAAGGGTTAAGATGCTGCTTGGGATGCCTGAAATCCATGTTGGGTGGCTGGGTTCAAGTCTGGATTCCACTCTCAATGCAGCTTCCTGCTAATGTGCACCCTGGGAGGCAGTGGTGATGGAGGTCCCTGCCATCCGTATGGGAGACCCAGATTGAATTCCCCGCTCCTGGCTTTGGCCTGGCCCAACCTTGGGTGTTGCAGGCATCTTGGGGAGGGAACCAAGAGATGGAAGATCTCTCTGTTTGTCTTTCTGGCTTCCAAGTAAATTAAATCAATCATGAAAACCAGACAATCTAGCAAAAAATACTGTTAATTTAAAATTTTGTCACAGCAGATAATGAGATAGATTCCATTGGATGGCAAATAAAAAGAAGTTTTGCCTACAGCAAGCAAAGAAAATTGAGTGATTCAACCAAAGCTGTCTCAGAGAGTTCTGGGGGTGTACAGAGGAGCCTGCCAGCAAACATCTCCAAAAGTCAACCCAGCACTGAAAAGGAAAAAAGAGGGAGGGTGTTCATAATCAGCTGGGAAATCTCAAAGAATACTCAAGCAATTTCAAATACAGAGCCTTCCTGAGGTTCCTAAGGAAAGCCAGGTACTCCTGTCAGAGACTTCAAAGCCCAGATAATGCAGGGAAGGGAGGGGGCGGGGCCTATGGTTTCTAGTTGCTCTAGGAAGAGTTTCCTTCCCCAGTGCTATAAGTGAGCTCTGGTTGTGCTCTGAACAGACTACTCAGCAGGCAGGCATCAATGCATGGCAGGATGGGGTGGAATTCCAAAGCAGGAGGCGCTTGGAAGCCATATTTTTTTTTTACTGAAAATGTCACAGATGTCATGACTCCTGCCCAGTATTATTACATGGAAAAAGTGGTTAAAATTCACAGCTCTTCTGCAAGCCACGTCTGCTGCCCCTATGAACACTTTAAACAAAATCGAATAGACTACCCAACCTATTTTGAAAGCCAAGTGACTCAAGACTATATGCCCCTTTCCACCATAGTTGATGATAGTCATTTTTATTATTTCAAATCCCTTCAGAGGTATTGTTGGAGTAGGTCTTCAATTCGCTTTCTCTATCAAAGATTCTGAATATCTGTTTAAATGTTTTCAAATAAAAATAGCAAGATCATAGGCTACCACCCATAAATTATATTTAATGGTGTTTTGAAAGAGGTAATTGGAAAATCCTGAGCATGAAAATTAAATCAAGATGTCAGACTGCAGAAAATACCATGGGGCAGGGATTTGGCTCAGTGGTTAAAACGTTCCTCTTTAAAGATTTATTTATTTGAAAGGCAGAGTTACAAAGAGAGGGAGCAGGGAGACAGAGAGGTATCTTCTATCCACTGGTTCACTTCCCAAATAGCTGCAAGGGCCAGGGCTAGGACAGGCTGAATCCAGAAACCAGGAGCTTCTTCTGGCCTTCCACATGGTTACAGGGGCCCCCATGCTTGGACCATCTTTCACTGCTTTCCTAGGTGTGTTAATAGGAAGCTGGATTGGAAGTGGAGCAAGCAGGACTTGAACCAGCACCCATGTGTGGGATGCTGGTTACAGCAAGAGGCGGTTCAACCTGCTATGCCACAGTGCTGGCCCCTGAAATGTCTTTGATACTACTGAATCCCATATCAGACTGCCAGGGTTCTAGTCTTGGCTCTACTTCCAATTCCATCTTCCTGTTAATGTGCCCTTTGGGAGACAGCAGGAGATGGCTTAAGTACTTGGGATATTACCACCCACATGAGGGATCTGGATTGAGTTCCAGACTCCTAGCCTAGCCCAGCCTTAGCTGTTGTAGGGCATTTAGGAAATAGAAGACCTCTGCACATCTTTCCCCCTCTCTTTCTGTTTGTCTCTCTGACCTTCAAATAAATAAAAATTTTAAATTAAGTTAAAAATAAAATACACTTTTAAAAAAAAAAAAGAAATGTACCTCTACCAAATCTTATGAAATGAAGAAAAGAAACTGAGGAATAGAGAAATGTGCATGTGTGAGGGCTGATTAGTAACAGAACCAGGGACAGAAAGTACCATCAACGTATCAGGAATTTTTAGGAGATGGTATCAGACCTGGAAACACATACAAGAGCAACCACACCAGAGGAAACCAGACTCCAAACTCTGAGGAGCTAGTGGGAATGTCAGGGAGGCTCCAGACCCGTGAATAGCGTGCTTAGTGGAGAGAGGCTGCTAGGGTAACGCCTAGAGTGATTACTGAGATGTTGTGTTTGGAGTGGCTGGACTGTTGGTCCCCAGCCCTTCTCCTGCTTCCAGTGTGCACACATTAAGTAGTGAGCCCCCAGGTCCCAGATGGTAATGATGGACTCCAGGGAGGACAGAGAGGCTCCTCTGAAAATCCATTCTGCCCAGCAGGATGCCCTGCCTTCCTCTGTCGTCACCTGTCAGCACATATGAGGCCCAAGCAGAGAGCTAACAGGGCTTCAAGAATAATCAAATATAAGAGTAACACCAAGCTCAGTAAACTGAAGAAATGATATATAATAAAGCAGAGTTAACAAAGGGTAAGTATACATTTATTTTATAAATGTTATAATTAAGAAAAATGTAATGATTATAAGTAAAATGTATACTTGTAGGTATTATGAATATAAAAGTTATCCTCAGTGAGATTCTACCAATGAAGATGAAGCAATGATCTTTGGCATTAAAAACAGGATTTTGAGGTACAAACCTCAGTAGTTGTGCTTCACTAATAGAATCTTTTTGAAATGCTAACTACTGGTAAACTTTAACAATGTAAATAATCCAAAGAAGATGAAAATGTAGGATTCAAGAATCAAAGGAGAGCTAGGAAACTAGTTTAACTTGTGATTGTTCAACTATGGCACATATTTAAAGTTAATAACAAGATTAAAATCCAGCTTGGATGTTGGCAAACATTTTCAGTGAAAGGCAATATGGTAAATAGTTTCAGTCTGGGCATCCATGCAGTCTTTTCCACACCTATTCAGCTCTGCTTTTGAAGTATGAAAGCAGCCATAGGTAAAACATAAATGAATGGGCACGACTATGTTCCAATAAAACTTTATTTACAAAAGGAGGGAGCAGGCCAACCCTTGTTCAAGATGATTGCAAAATAAATACACCAAGGATAAGGAATGGTGGCTAGAGAAGAGGGAAGTTCTAAATGTATACCACACCTACATGCACACGTACAGCAAGATAGCATGGGGAAAACAAATAAATCCATCAATAACTATAATACATGACAAATGGGTAAAATGTGTTCAATAAAGAAAATCTCAGACCTGGTAAAACAACATATCTAGCTACAAGTTATTTGGAAGAAATGCATCTAAAAGGTTGAAAATGAATGTAAAGAGATACACCAGGTAAGTACTAGTGAAAAGATAATAAATGTGGTAGCATTAACGTTAGACAAAAAATAATTTAATGTGAAAAGGACTTGACAAGATGAAGAATATTCATACTGATGAAAAATTCAATCCATAACTCTACTAATAATGAACTTTAAAAAAATCTGACAATACCAAAAGTCATATAATAATATAAAGTAATAACTGATAGAAGGAAAAATAGGAATGAAGACTAAAGAACTATTTTGGGAATACTTTAACAGCTATCTCAGAAATTGACAAATTAAGCAGAAAAAAAGAAGGGAATAGTAGATTTGAATAAAACAATAAAGAAGCTTGATTGAATAAAGGACTTTGTACGCAATAAAGAGTGAGTGCACAATTTCTTCAAACACATATAAAACATTAACCAGCTGCTAAAACACAAAGAAAATGTTAATAAATTTCTAGATAAGAAATCCTTCAGGTCACATTCTTTGATCACACTACAATAAAATTTGGGATTAAAAAGCAAATAGATAAAATTTTTAAATACTTGTAAATAAGAACCACTCCTTTAAGTAATGGGTTAAAAGAAATTTGAAATGAAGTTACCAATTGTTTAGAAATGGCAACACCTAAAAATGATTGAACATTACTATACAACCAGCCATGTGCTAAGGGATCTACTTGAATTGTCATTTTATTTTCACAATAATCTTAAAAGGCTGATTTCATTATCATCTCATTTCACAGATGAGGAACTGAAACACAAAGCTTGTTAAATAACCTGCCCAAGGGCACAGAGTTGGGATTTGAACATAGATAGTGGAATCCAGAGGCAGTATATTTAACCATTACAGCAAGAATAACATGATACAAATACAAAAATCTACATGTACTCAGAGAAAATGTGTAACTGGGAACATATGTATTAGAAAACAAGAAAATACAGAGTAGAAATAAATCGGGTGCCGGCGATGTAGCGCAGTGGGTTAACACCCTGGCCTGAAGCGCCAGCATCCCATATGGGTGCCGGTTCTACTCCTGGCTGCTCCTCTTCTAGTCCAGCTCTCTGCTATGGCCTAGGAAAGCAGTAAAAGATGGCCCAAGTCCTTGGGCCCCTGCACCTGTGTGGGAGACCTGAAAGAAGCTCCTGACTCCTGGCTTTGGATTGGCACAGCAATGGCTGTTGTGGCCATCTGGGGAGTGAGCCATCGGATGGAAGATCTCTCTCTCTCTGCCTCTCCTCTCTCTGTGTAACTCTGACTTTCAAATAAAATAAATCTTAAAAAAAAAGAAATAAATCATGTATAGATCAAAAAGCAAGTGGGAGAATCAAAAAATATATATATAAGGAAAATGGAAGGAAGGAAATTACTAAAGAAAAAGGAGGATGAATGAAATAGGAGAAGGGGATCAATTTTAAAAGCTGATTCCTTGAAGAGAACAAAAACAATGTCTTTAAGTCTGGAAAGTCTAAAGTAAAAATAGATAGATCGATCGATAGATCGATCGATCGATAGATAGATAGATACTATTGTGAGTGTTAGAAATGAGAAGGTGGGGCCAGCCAGCACTGTGGTGTAGTGGGCTAGGCCTCTACCTGCACTACCAGCATCCTACATGGGCACCGGTTCCTGTCCTGGCTTCTCTTCTTCTAATCCAGCTCTCTGCTATGGCCTGAGAAAGAAGTGGAAGATGACCCAAGTGCTTGGACCCCTGAACCCACAGAGGAGACCTGGAAGAATCTCCTGGCTCCTGGCTTCAGATTGGCCCAGCTCCAGTTGTTGGCAGCCATATATTGCTGTCTCTAACTCTACCTCTCAAATAAGATCTTAAAAAACAATAAAATGAGAAGGAGGGGAGGGGTTTGGTGCAGTGATTAAGATGCTTCTAGGAATACCTGCATCCCTTGTTGGGGTACCTAGTTCTGCTCCTGATTTCCATTTCCTACAGACACATATGCTATGAGGCAGCAGGTGATGGCTCTAGCACTTAGCTTCCTGAATGGAGTTCTGGGCTCCTGGCTTTGAACTGGCCAAGTCCAGGCTGTTCCAAGCATGTGGGGAATGAACCAGCAGATGAAAGATCTGTCTTACTCTCTATCCCTGACTTTCTTTCTGCCTGTCAAATAAGAATAAATAAGTATAATAAAGGAAAAAAGAAAATGAGAAGGAAATATAATTATAAATATGGGAGTAGATTCCAGATAGTCCATAGTGAATGCTAAATTTAAGATAATTTTTTTAAAATTGAGATTTGAATAATTACTATTTCTTAAGAGTATAAATCCCTACAAGTGATCAAAAAGGAAATATCAACCTTATAAAAAGATGGAAACAAAACACACTGACTCTGAAAACGTCATTAAAGCCCTCATAGAAAAGGTCACCACCTTAGTCCAGCTGAGCAGCTCTAACAAAATACCTTAGACTGGGAAATTTATGAACAACACCAATTTTATTGTTCACCGTTCTGGAGCCTAGGAACTCCAAGATCAAATTTCCAACGTATTCTGTGACTAGTGAGAACTCTCTGCTTCATAGTTGGCACCTGTTAGCTGCATCCTCAGGGTGGAAGGGATGACAAGCTGCCTTGGGCCTCTTTTGTAAGGGTGCTGATCACATTAATGAGAGCTCCATTCATATTACTTAATCACCTCCCCAAGGGCCCTGCTGCTTAATGCTGTTATATTGGGGATTAAGTTTCAAAGTATGAATTGTGGGGGGACACAAACAGACCATAGGAGTCACCAAACACAAATGGCTCTACAAGTAAGTAACAAATGATCCATATACTATTAATCAATCAATCAATCAATCCAAAGTAAGGGATAATATAACTTTCTGGGCCGGCGCCATGGTGCACTAGGTAATCCTCTGCCTGTGGCACCGGCATCCCCTATGGGCACCGGTTCTAATCCCTGCTGCTCCTCTTCGAGTCCAGCTCTCTGCTGTGGCCTGGGAAAGCAGTAGAAGATGGCCCAAGTGCTTGGGTCCCTGCACCTGCATGGGAGACGAGAAGAAGCACCAGGCTCCCGGCTTTGGGTCAGCGCAACTCTGGCCATTTTGGCCATTTGGGGAGTGAATCAATGGAAGGAAGACCTTTCTCTCTGTCTCTCTCTCTCTCTCACTGTCTGTAACTCTACCTGTCAAATAAATAAATAAAATCTTTAAAATACATATAAAACTTTCTAATTCATTTACATTTCTGCTGACATGGCCTGAATACTAAAACTACACAATAAAAACATTTACTCATTTATAAACAAAGATCAGAAATCTTAAGTATTAGCAAAATTAATACAGAAATATTTTTAAAAATATATCATAACCAAGCTTTCCCAAGTATCCAAGGCTGATTCAAGCTTCAGGCTATATGCATAGAAGTCAGTATGTTTGAATTAAAGGAAAATGATGTAAGTATCTTAACAGATGCTAAACAAATGATAAGTATTAGAAGCTTTCCCACTGAAGTTTGGCTTTGAGAATCCTAGCCAAATGCCATGTTGTAAGAAAAAGAAAAGTTAAAGTTGGCAAATCAGGAGAAAATATTTTCAACATCTACTTAAAATATATTTTATTGAGGGCCAGTACAGTGGTGTAGCCACATGGGCCACTATTCGAGTCCTGGCTGCTCCACTTCCTATCTGGCTGCCTGCTAATGAGCCTGGGAAAGCAGCACAAGATGGCCCAAGTGCTGGGGCCTCTGCCACCCACATGGGAGACCTGAAAGCAGTAGCAGGCAGGGCTGAGTCAGTCTGTAGCCAGGATCCAGGAACTCCATCCAGGTCTCCCATGTGGGTGGCAGGGACCCAACCAAGTACTCGAGCCATCCTCTGCTGCCTTCACAGATACATTAGCAGGAAGTTGGATCAGAAGCAGAGTAGCTGAGTCTGAAATTGGTACTCTGGTTACAAGGTGCCGGCATCCCAGCTATTGGCTTAACCCTCTGTGCCACAACACTCACCCCTAATTATGCTACATTGATGCTGGTGTTTGTTCTTGCTTCAATTTCAGCAGGTTTTATGGTGGTCTGTTAGAAGGTTCTTACCCTTCTTAGTACCTCAAACTATATCCTGTTCAAACATGCTCTAACAAGTTAGTTTGAGTTTACTTTGGTAAATAAAAATTGAAATCCATGCATAGTTTCTTTAAAAGTTTTTTCGTGAACATTTTGAAGATGGCCTAATAGAAATAATAACAAATGTACTTGAATGTTTTATGAACACAGGGAGAAAGCACTTGACGTTTAATCATGAAATATATTAGCAGTAAAAGCTCATATACAAATGCTATTATTTAAAGGAGTTCTCTTTTATTCCTAATTTGCTAACAGGTTTTTTAAACCATGAATTAATGATTAATTTAGTTGGAAGTATTTTGGTATTTGTTGAGGTGATATGTTATTCACTTGTATTATGTTGTGAGGTGAAATGTTAACTTTTAATGTACTTGAAAGGCAGAATGGCGGTGTGGGAGCAGGTGGGGGCAGGTTATCTTCTATTTTCTGATTCATTCCTCGAGCACCAGGCTAAAGCCAGAAGCCTGGGACTCCATCCTGGGTGACGGGCCCAAGCAGTTGCTCCATCATCTGCTGCCTCCCACGATGCTTTAGCCAGAAGCTGGATTCTAAGTGGAAAAACTGGTATTCAAACTGGCACTTTGATATGCAAGTGGGCATCACAAGCAGTGACTTTAATATGCTACACCACAATCCCTGCCCCAACTTTCTGAATTTAATTCAACCCTTAAAATTCCTGAAATAACCCAATTTATTACTATGTTGTCCTTTTAGTTAGTTTCTAGATTTGAGTACCTAATACTTCATTATATTTTTATGCCTATATTTATAAGAAGTATTGGCCTGCAAATTTCTCTTCTTTAATATCCTTGTATATTTTTGTACCAGGGTTGTGCTGGTCTCATACAATAATTAGAAGGAAGTGTCCTGTCTTATTCCTTAAAAGAGTTTGTGTAGGATTGGTACTGTTTTTTTCAGGATTTTATTTTATTTATTTGAAAGGCAGAATTACAGAGCTAGAGGGAGAGATGAAAAGATCTTCCGGGGCTGGCGCTGTGGTGTAGCGGGTTAAGCATCTGCCCATAGTGCTGGCATCCCTTATGAGCACCGGTTCAAGTCCCGGTTGCTCCACTTCTGATCCAGCTCTCTGCTATAGCCTGGAAAAGCCGTATAAGATGGCCCAAGTTCTTGGTCCCCTGAAACCATGTGAGAGACCTGGAAGAAGCTCCAGGCTCAGCTCTGGCCATTGCGGCCATTTGGGAACTGAGCTAGCAGATGGAAGACCTCTCTCTCTCTCTCTCTCTCTCTCCCTTTACCTCTTGGTGATTCTGCCTTTCAAATAAATAAATAAATCTTAAAAAAAAAATTTCTACTCCCCAAATTGCCCCACAGCTGGGGCTGGACCAGGCCAAAGCCAGGAGCCTGGGACTTCCTCCACATGTTTGGCACTGGCCTAAGCACTTGGATCATCTTCCACAGCTTTCCCAGACACATTAACAGGGAGCTGGATTGGAAGGGAAGTGGCTGGGACTCAAATTGATGCCATATGGGATTATGGCATCACAAGCAGCAGCTTAACCTGTACACCACATTGCCAGCTGCATTTGCTTCAATATTTCAGAGAATTCACCAGTAAAGACATCTAGGTTTAAAATTTTATTTGAGGGAAAATTTTAAATTATAACATGAAAATATTTAACAACTATTGAAACCTTGATTTTCTTGTATCAATTGAGACACTTATTTTAAAGAAAGTCATCCAATTTATTCAGGATATCCAATTGTAATCTTTCTCTCTGTAGGTTCTGTAGTAATATCTCTCATTCTAATATTAGTAATTTATATTTTTACTTTTAATCAGTCTTGCTAGGAGTGTATCAAATTTCCTGATCTTCTGAAAGAATAGGCTTTTGACATTGCTGTTATTTATTTTGTGTCAGCTTTGTATTCCATGCATTGCCCCCCCCCATTTTATTCATTTCCTTCTTTTCTCTGGTTTTTTTCCTAAATTTTTGAGATAATAACTTATAAATTGATTTTTAGTTTTTTTTTCTAATGTGCATAAAGCACTGTGAGTCAATACATCTAATTAGAAGGGAGAACCCACACAGAAATTTGACCTTAAATTTTTTAATATAAAGAATTGTTACCTAAAGCAGCGTGTTGGAATACTGAGGGATGATGTAGCAAGAAGGAAAGCGAATTCTAAAGAATATGGGAGTTGTAGATACAGGAAATAGCCATTCTCTCTAGAGCAGAAGTACCCAGGAAAGAGACTGCCCATACCTAAGACCGACCACGTAGAGGGCCCTGCTCTGGCTCAGGGGTTGGCAGAGACCTTGCTATTGGAGACATTCTGGTGGAATGTGCTGGAAATCTACCCTCTGGGCTGCCAGCAATGGTATTCATGGAGAGATGCCTCACTGGAGGCACTTGGTTGCAGAACTGCCTGGGGTGGTGCCAGAGAAAGCTACTGGCTGCTGGGTGCTGCTGGCCACCAGGCATTGCTGGAACCTGGTGCTGGGGAAATCATGCTTCCTGGAGAGCTTGCCTAGCAAGCACGCCGAAACCAGGAAGCAAAAACCTTTTCCTCCTGCCTAGTATTTCCAGTACCCTCTAATGACAAATTTCCAGTTGGCAAGGAAAAATATTTAAAGGGCCAAAACCTATTTTCATGCATCAGGAACCAAGAGGAATTTGGAACGGAGAGCCAATAAATCAGTAACCAGTACATAGTGCTTTAGCCACACCCTATACATTTTGATGCATTGCATTTTTGTTATCTAATTTCTGTTGTGATTTCCTGATGACGATGTTACCTAGAAAAGCTTTGCTTCATTCCCAAACATTTTCAGATTTTGCAAGTCATCTATCAGTTGATTTCTACTGTGATTCTCCTGTGATCTGAGAATGCATCTTAGATGATTTCAGGCTTTTGAAGTTTGTTAAGTCTTGTTTTATGCTTGGCATATAGTCTGTTTTGATAAACAAGTTATGTGTACTTGTAAAGAACTGTACTGCAGTGGTTAGGTATAGTGTTCTGTATATATATTAAATAGGGAAAAATTGGTTAATAATTTTGTTCAAATATCCTATATAATTTTTGATTTTTGTTATCTACTTGTTCTCTTGAGTCTAACATACTATAGATAGTGTGTTAGCAGGCAAATAAGAGGAACAATGATTATATTTTACTTCTCATTTTATTTCTACTGATATTTGCTAATATAATTTGAAACTATATTATTTTGGATATAAAAATTTTAGGTTGTAGCTTCCTATTGAATTGATGCTTTTATCTCTCATACTTCTCTTGAACTTTGCTTTGTGTGACATAAATAATTACACATACATACTTTAGGTTACCATTTGTATGATAATATGCAAATGCCTCAAAAAGTTTGTGAAAGCAGACATTTGGCTTAATGGTTAAGACGCCACTTGGGATGCCAGCATCCCGTATCAGAGTGCCTGGGTTCCAGTCCGAGCTTCACTTTTGATTCCAGTGTCCTACTAATGTGCACTAAGAGGCAGAAGGTGATGGCTCAAGTAACTGGGAGACTCAGATTGAGTTCCTGACTCCTGGTTTTGGTGTGGCACAGCCCTGGTAGATGAGGGCATTTGAAGAGTAAATCAGTGGACGGGAGATCTCTGTTTCTTTCTCTCTGTCTTTCACATAAAACAAACAAACATTTTAAAGGAATTTTTATGGAAAATGAAATTAAAGGCTAAATTTATTTTGGTGCAAAAAATTTTGAAGTTTGTGTATTTTTTTTTATAATATGCATTTTTCCATGAACTTTTTTTTAAAGAAGGGCACAGTAAGCCTTGATATGCTTTTTTGACTTTTTATTTAATTCTTATTTTAGTTCAAAGAAAGGAAGAGAGAGAGAGAGAGATAAAGAAAGAAAGAATGAAAGAAAGAGAGATTAAATTAGTTTTTCCTTTTTTAGAAAAAAACAAAGAGAGAGCTAGGCTATCTGCTGCTAAATGCCCACACAACCAGGTTTGGACCAGGCCAAACCCAGTTCAAAACTCAGTCCAGGTCTCTGACAGAGGTGACAGGGAACCAAGCACCTGAGCCATCATCTGCTATGTCCCATGGTGAGCATTTGTAGGAAGCTGTGTCAGAAGCAGAGGAGTCAGGACTTAAGAGGAGCCAAAACTCCAATCAGGCACTCCAATAAGGAATGTGGGCTCTCCAGAAGGGGTCCAGTCTGAAAGCTTTTGCCTTTTAATTGGAATGATGAGTCCATTTGCACTTTATGTAATTACTCATATAATTTAAGTTTTTCATTAAAAAATTTTTTTTGTTTTTTTTCCTTCTTTCCAAACTTTCTTGGAATTAATTTTGTATTCCATGTTACTTTCTATATTAGTTTTCCTTAAATTCAGGCTCATTGAAGTATAATTTTCTTAAAGTATTTTTACCTCAAAGTTCTAAGAGTTTTGACAAACACATATTTATTTAACCACCCCCACCCCCACCACAGTTAAGATACAGAACAGTTCCCTCATTCCCCCAAATCTGCTTGTGCTGCTTTGCAGTCAGTCCTCTGTGCACCTGGATGTTCACATTCATCAATATGTTTTCTGTCTCTCAAGTTTTAGCTTTTTAAAAATTGTCATATAAGTGAAATCATATAGTACATAGCATTTTGGGTAGGCTTTTTTTTTTTTGCACTGTGCATTTTAGTTCATTCATGTTGTTATATTAATCATTTGTTCTTTTTTATTATTGAGTCATGTATCATTACATGAACCAATCTGTTTATCTATTCACCAATAGAAAGACCTTTGCCATTTTTCAGCTAGTTAGCTGCGATGAATAGCACAATTAGTTTGTTACCAGTTTTTGGTGATTTTGAATAGATTTGATCTAAGTATTCAAGTGCAGGTTTTTGTATGACTATATATTTTCATTTTTTGTGGGTAAATACCCAGAAGTTGGATGGCTGTGTCATATGATAAACATATATACATATATATTTTTAATATTATTTATTGGAAAGAGTGACAGAGAGTAGGGGAGAGAGAGAGAGAGAGAGAGAGAGAGAGAGACGTAGAGAAAGAGAAAGAGAGATTGATCTTCCATCAGCTAATTCACTCCCCAAATGCCTGTAACAGCCAGGGCTGGGCCAGGCAAAAGCCAGAAACCACAAACACCATCTAGGACTCTCACATGGATTGCAGAAATCCAAGTACTTGGGCCATCATAAGCAGCTTCCTAGGCACATTAGCAGGAAGTTGGATGGGAAGAGGAGGAGCGAGGACTCAAACCAGCATTCAGATATGGCTGTAGGCACCCTAAACCACAATACCCGCCCCTGATAAGTATGTATTTAAATTAAGAAACGGAAAATTTGTTTTCAAAATAATCACCATTTTTGAATTCTCACCAATAATGTATAAGGATTCCAGTTTGTTCCACATCTTAATCAGTTCTTGATGTTGTCAGATTTTTTTTATCAATCTAATAATTGTGAATAGAATCTCATTGAGATTTGACTTATTTTTATTTTTATTTTTTTAAGGGAAAGAGTTTATTGGGGTAAACCTGACAGACTGGAGGGAAGGGGTGAAGAAGGAAAAGAGGGAGAAGGAGAGCGTTAGAGAGAGAGAGAGAGAGAGAGAGAGAGGTCAGGAGATGGAGAGAAAGAGCCACGTGTTCAGGAACAGGTCCTTTTAAAACTTTGCAGGGGGGCGGGCAGGGAAGTAGGAGCAGTGAATCCAATTAGGATGGGGGTGGAGCTGACATTGGTGGTTGGGCCATGGGTTACCTGGATTCCAGCAATGGCGGCGGGGGCTAGAGCCTAGGATGGTGTCAGGGTGTAAATTGTGCCATAGATAAGACTGCTCCCATTTTACTAACATTCCCCCCTTTTGTTTTTTATAAAGCAGGAGTTGTATGGGATTACTTTAGTCCCAAAAGTCCAGAAGGGGTAGAGGGACGATGATCTGTCCTTAGAGCTAATTCTTGTTGACATGGGGCAACAAGGTACTCTCTGCTGTCATGGGCATTGTTGCAAGCCACTGTCTCCTGGGTACGGAGCTGAGTATATCCCTGTAGCAGCATTTGGTTGACCACCTGGTTGCTGAAGGCCTTGGTTCGTTCCATTATCAACTCCTGTAAACACTTTAAACATACATGGTAGTGAAAACGACAGGATGCGAATAGCAACCAATGATCCCAAGAGTGGCTTTAACCAGATAATGAGAGGATTTCATAGAGGAGAGGAAATGGGGGGAGAGGGGGAGGATCTGGACCCTTGTGAAGACTGTTTGATGGACGTGGTTTAAAGCTGATACCAGCCAAGACCAGGAGAAAAGCCACTCATCTTTTGCAGCTAGGAGGGGTTTGTCTATGGAGAAAATCCTGAACAATCATACAACATTAAGTGGGGGAGAGGACCATCAATACACAGGTCAGGAGTAGAGCCATTGGTGTAAGAGTAGAGGCTATGATTACAAAGGTATGAGGCCCCAAGTGGGCTAGACAGCGTCTAGAACAAAGGACAGAGTCATTACTAGCACCTAAGAAAGGTGCTATCTAAGCCACAACTAAGTTTTCTGATTGAGAGGCAAGTAGAAACTGACAGAAGGGGCTTGATACTAATCTGGTGGGCTTTAAGGCCTTGTCACTTAAGAGGCCCAGACCTATTTATCTCTCCACATGGGGTATATCCTAAGGGAGGTGTGAAACTCCTTGGGAAGGCACCCTGTTGACTTCCATTACCTAGCTGGCCTGGGAGGAGAGCTGGCCAGGTAAAGGCAGGTGGCAACTCTAACGGGAAATTTAGTTCTGCCTGCAATGTTACTGACTATACTTGGCCGTCCCTTCAGCAGGTGGTGGTCACTTTGGAAGCTGGACTGAGTGAAGGGCTTTTCCGCTTGGAGCCAGCAAGATCTGTGGCTCTGACCTGGGTGCCCTTTGACTCCAGGGCAAATCCATTTCCAGTGATCCAACACTTGGCAGAGCTGCCAGAGCTCTTCATAGGCTGACTTCTGCTGAAGCCCAGGCTTGCCACCTTGAAAACGCCTGCAGTCAACTGCCCTGTTGGGTCTTTTTGATGGCAGATCACTGTGTAAAGCAGCCATTAATTGGCCTGCCACCTATCTTTACATTGCTTCTGATGCCTAGCTTTCTCTTCCTCCTGGTTTTTGTTAAAGCAGACTAAAGGATACAAGATGCAAGATGTAGAACACATTTTTATGTACCTATCATTTATATGTGTATATATATATATATATATATGTTTATATATTTTGTAAAAATTTACTTCTATCTGTATAATAGCAGAGAGAGAGAGAGAGAGAGAGAGAGAGAGAGAGAGAGAGAGATTGAGGGAGGAGGGGAGGGAAAGAGAGAGAGAATCTCTATCCTCTTGTTCATGCCCCAAATGGCTGTGGTGGCTGAGGCTGGGCAGACTGAAGCCAAGATCCTGGAACTCCATGCAATTTTGGGTAATAGGGGTCCAAGCACATGAATCATCTTCCACTGCTTTCCCAGGTGTGTTAGCAGGGAGCTGGATCAGAAGTGGGGCAACCAGGACTCAAACTTGTACTCATAACCCACTCCAACACAATGCCAGTTCCAATCCATCTATTTTTTTTTTTTTATAAAGTACCTATTTGGATCTTCCACACACAGTGTTCCCCGTACTGTGTTGTTTGTTTTCTTCCTATTGACATTTAAAAAATCTGTTTATTTATTTGAAAGACAGAAAGAGAGGGAGGGAGGGAGGGAGGTAGAGAGAGGTCCTCCATCTGATGGTTCATTCCCCAATTGACTGCAATGGCCAGTCATGTAAATCAGATAGTCTTTTTTAAATAGACTTATTTATTTGAAGTCAGAGTTAACACAGAGAGAGGAGAGGCAGAAGTGCTGGGTCCTGGCTTCAGCCTGGCCTAGCCCTGGCTGTTGTGGCCATCTGGGGAGTGAACAGCGAATGGAAGTTCTCTCTCCCTCTCTCTCTGCCTCTCTCACTTGGTAACTCTGACTTTCAAGTTAATAAATAAATCCTTTAAAAAAGAAAGAAAACCCGAAATCATTTATTTACTTTTCTAATATAAACATTAATGCTAAAAATTTCCCACTATGTACAGCTTTATCTGTATCTCACTTTCATTTAATTTTGAATATTTCTGGGTTTATTTATTTTCTTTTTTGACTCATTGATTATATGACTAACCAAGGAAAAATTTTAAATTTACAAATTTTCCCAGAAATATTGGTCTGTACTTTAATTTTTCTATGACCTGAAAAGATAATTTGAATTATTTTAGTATTTTTAAATATGTTATTTTTATTTTATGGCACAGAATATTAACTGTCTTGGTGAATTTTCATTTTTTTTCTTGAAAAGAATGAGTATTCAGCTGTGTATTTGGAGTGTTTTCTGAATGTCAATTAACTGAAAAATTTTTATATAAGCCAATAAAACTCTTATTGAGTTTTATTCTAATTGCTTTGTTAATTACAAAGAGATAAGTGTTGATATCTCCAACTGTAATTTTATTGATCTGTGTCTTTCTAAATTCTATCACTTTGCTTCCTGTATTCTGAAGACTTTTTGTTAGGTACAGGTATATTTAGGATTTTTTGAGTGTTCTTGGTGAATCAATCCCTTTATCATTATATACTTGTCATCTTTATCTCAGGAAATATTCTTGTTCTGAAGCACAATTTTCTGATACTAATATTCACACTCCAGCTTTCATTTTATTAGTTTTTATATGGGATATGGTTTTCTACCATTTACTTTATATTTTTTATGTCTTTCATTTAAAGTAAATTACCTGTACACAGAATGTAGTGAGATCTTTTTATTGAAATTGATAAAAATTCATTTAATATAAAACTCACCATTTTAAATGTTTTAAAATGTATAATTTAGTGGTTTTTAGATTATTCATAGAATTGTGCAGTCATCAAAACTATTAATCCCAGGTCATTTCCATCACTCCAAAAAGAAAAGCCATATCTGCTAACAGTCAATCCCAGCTTTCCCTTCCCTCCAATCCCCCTGGAAGCCACTAAACCTACTCTTTGAGTATGGATTTGCCTATTCTGGATAGTTCAAATAAATGAAATATGCAATAAATAGCATACTCTGCCTGTGCTCCTTCACTTAGCATGTTCTGAGGTGTCCCTCATGTTGTAGTATGTTTCAGCACTTCCATGTCATTCCTTTTTATGGCCAAGTAACCTTCTATTGTATGGACAATGGACATACTGTGTTAATCAGTTGATAGACATTTGGGTTGTTTTCACTTTCTTGCTATTATGAGTAGCATTGCAATGAGTATTCATGTACAACCTTTTCTATGAACATATGTTTTTACTTGTCTTGGCTACATAGCTTGGGGCAGAAGAACTGGATCATGCGGTAACTATTTTTAACTTTGTGAGGAACTTCTAAACATTTTTTCATATTGGCTATACCACTTTACGTTCCCAGTGGGTCTTGATGTTAACAAAATATATAACAGTATATTTATCTTTTGTTTAGTGTGTTTATACAATTTACATTAAATGACTGGAAGAGGAGCAACCGTGATTAGAACTGGGCACCCATATGGGATGCCGGTGCCACAGGCGGAGGATTGACCTAGTGCGCCATGGTGCCGGCCCCCAAATTCTTATAATTTCTATCTCTGCTGAAATATCTTTTTCATCCATACTTCCCATTTTTCCCACTAGAACCGTGTTAATCGTAAATATTTTAAGCTCCCTGTCTCTCCTGATGTTCTGTTAATTTCCAGACAATGTGAACAACAGTAAGACTTGGGAAAATTTAAGTCTGGCACTGGGCAGGCCTATTGTTTATTCTACTGTTAGTTTCTCTGTGAGAGGGGGTTGAGTCAGGATAGAGCATGTTTCCTTTTTTTCTTTTAAGATTTTATTATTCATTTGAAAGTCAGAGTTACACAGAGAGAGGAGAGGCAGAGACAGAGAGAAAGAGGTCCTCCATCTGCTGGTTCACTCCCCAACTGGCCACAATGGGCGGAGCTGTGCTGATCTGAAGCCAGGAGCCAGGAGCTTCTTCCAGGTCTCCCACGTGGGTGCAGGGGCCCAAGGACTTGGGCCATCTTCTACTGCTTTCCTAGCCCATAGCAGAGAGCTGTATTGGAAGTGGAGCAGCCAGGACTAGAACTGGCACCCATGTGGGATGCTGGCACTGCAGGTTGCAGCTTTACCCGCTATGCCACAGTGCTGGCCCCAGAATGGAGCATGTTTTCTTAACTTCTTGTTGCAATGTTTGACTTCAGTGCACCAATGTTTTCAAATTCTTCTGGTTTATCCTGTCTTTAGGTTGAGGGTCAGTTTTCCAGACAGTTTTTCTAAACACTCCTGCCCACCCTCAGGTTTCAAGCCTTCTCTGTTTTTCTGAGCCTTAGAGAAGGTCGCCCTCCATGGCATCAGCAGCAAGCGGTTAGTGTTTGAGTTCCCTGTCTGTGGGCCAGGGGAATTCTCTGTTCTTTTAGTTTAGCCCATTCTTCAGTAGATCCCATGCCCCTGTGTGTAAGGATTGTGTTTTTTCAGTCATCCCTTCTCTCCACCAGCAGTGAAAATATCTCTAATGGTATAGATTCAGGATGAGTTTCTGGCTCCTCTAGAGGTTGGCAGTTTTTTCCTCCCTCACTCTCCCTTACTCCCAGTTTACTTGTATCCTAGGAATAACATGATTTGCTGTTTCCCTCCTGGCTGGTTAAGTCTTTCGTCTTTTAAAAAATTTTATTTATTTGAAAGACAGACAGATACACACACATACAAACACACAGACACAGGCACACACATACACACACATACATGACAGAGAGAGAGAGAGAGAGAGAGAGAGAGAGAGAGAGAGAGAGAGAGAATCTTCTATTCACTGGTTCACTGCCCAAATTCCCCCAGTAGACAGGGATGGGTCAAGCTGAAACCAGGAGCCCAGAACTCAATCCAGATCGTGAACATTGGTGGCAGGGATTAAAGCACTTGAGTCTGTTTCTCATGGAAGTAGAGCCAGGGTTCTAACCCAAACACTACACTATGGGATGCAGGTATCCCAAACAGCATCTTATCTTCTGCTCCAAATGCCTACCCCAAGTGTTTTGTTCTTCGTGGAGCAAGGGATCAAGCCCATCATAGTGGCTTTCCCACACCTTAACCACAACCACTTTCTAAGCCCGTAATCTTCAATGGATGTTTCCTCTGTCTTGCTTTATTTCCATTTCTTTAGAGAATACCTGGTGAGCCCCAGAGAGAAGAGCTCATGAGTGAGTAAAAGTTCATATCATGTCCATGACTCTTTTTAAAAACAAATTTATTTGAGAGACAGAGTTACAGAGAGAGAGAGAGAGAGAGAGAGAGAGAGAGAGAGAGAGGTCTTCAATCTGCTGGTTCACTCTCCAAAAGACCACAGCGGCATAATCCCATGGTTTGGACTGAGAGATTGTCTCCTTAGCCTAAGGACTATGGAGCATTCAGTATTTTCTTAAAAGAATTTGAGATTACCTTTTTAAACACCTGCTCCCTATAAAATATCTTCACGGGGATTGCTTGAATTTTTGAAGCAAAACCATCTAAATAATTAAACAGTCCTTAGGCAGGGTTTGCTAAACAATCATTTGGGGGTGCACACTCATCCTTTGGCTTTATTCCAAAATACAGAAATTTCTCTTAGCAGAATTATACCCCAGTAAGGCAAACTACTCAAAAATATTATTTATATACAGAAAATTAAGAAATATGTTAAGACTATGAGGACTGAGAGCAGGTTTGCAGACTCACTGCTGCCTCTCCATGCTCCGTAATGACCATTTAAACTGTCTTGTGGGAAGGGCCTTTAGTGTTAGGGAAACAAGGATGTTATTTATTTTGTTGTTAAACCCTCCCATTGTGCAAGCCTTGAAAACTATGCAGAAATGATTTTTAGCAGAGGGATAACCCTCCTCCTATCTTTTGAACCTACTGCCCAAAGGCAAAGATTAGAGGGGGGTAATCATAGATATAACATCTGTGCACAAGGAATAAATCACATGAGCCAAATGACATGAATGTGGTTGCTACAAATAAAGGCTAGATTATGCAGGATTTGTAGTGAAAATTGATCTGGGTGACTACTGCCAGTCAGTTTTCATGGCTTTTGTACTTTGCATCTCTACCCTACTGTAGTAACCCACACCTAAGATACAAATGGTGAAGAACTTGGTTCACCAAGGAATGATGAGATATATGGGTGCATGCTAATCAAATTCCCAAGATACTGTTTTCATTAACCACAATGTCAACTGGTTTTCACTTACGATATTAGCTGTTTCTGACCTTAGCAGACAATGTGTACCCTTAAAAAAATGATATTTTTCTTTATACTTATCTCAAGTAAAAATGAAGATATTTGAAACACTTCTTATTAATATTCATGTAAACCTTTTAAACAAAATGTGAGAAACAGTGTGTATTTTTTAATTCATCATAACCAAAGGGATTGTATTCCAGGAATTAATAAAGAATTCAACATTAGGAACTATTTTTCTGTGATATATAATATATGTAAGTCACATAAAATATCATAATCATCTCAACAGCTTTTAAAAGTGCATTTGCTAAAATCAAATAATTCCTAATTATATTCTCTAAAAGAATATTAGTAAACAGTTACTTCCTTTATATGGAGAGTATATATTTCTTTTTCTAAGGTTTATTTATTTGAAAGGCAGAGTTACAGAGAGGCAGAGAGAAAAATAGGTCTTCCATCTGCTGGTTCACTCCCTAAATGGCCACAAGGGCTAGGTCTGGGCCCATTCAAAGCCAGGAGCCTGGAACTTCTTCCAGGTCTCCCATGTGGGTACAGGGACCCAAGGACAGGGTCCATGTTCAGCTGCTTTCCCAGGCACATCAGCAGGGAAGTGGAGCAGCTGGGATTTGAACCAGTGCCCATATGGGATGCTGGCACTGCAGGCAGCAGCTTTATCCACTTCACCACGGCACCAGCACCAAGAGTAAATATTTCAAACCACCAGTAGACATAATACTCTAAAGTAAAGCCAAAAGCCATGTTCACTAAAAATAGATTCAATACTAGAGAGTCCACTATCACCATTATTACTTAATATGGTATAGAAAGTTCCTGTTAGTGTAATAAATATGAACCATAAATAAACTCTCACAAATATTTGCAAAATTACAATACTGGCAAATTACATTCTTAGAGATCAAGATATTTTATTAGCATTTACAAAAACTATTAGAATTGGATTTTATTTAGTCACTAGATACAAGAAAAATGTTTTTGGAATTCCAATCTAGTTAAGTATCAGTGAGATAGAAGGGAGGAATGGGCACTGAAGTAGATGTGGGGGAATTCCTTAAGGAAGACCTAGAGCAAGAGGAAAGAGTCGATTACGAAGAGTGAAGTTCTGTATGGCTGTTAGTTTGTGAAGGATATGATGAGAAGAATTCAGTGGGACTTCACAAGTTATTTAAAAAGTTATTTAAAAATTCTTTCTGGATAAGGAATCAACTACTGTTATGAAAAGTGAAAGGAATAAACAACCCTGAGAATTGAATGTGTATTATGATTATTGTTTAAAATAAATGGGGGTGGAAATAGACATTATCTATGTATATATATGTGTGTGTATGTATATGTATATATACATATACATATATATGTATATATATATATATATATATATATATATATATATATATAGAGAGAGAGAGAGAGAGAGAGAGAGATAGTGTCTGGAAGAATACAATAAAAATGTTAACAGTAGGCCCCAAGAAAAAGAATTGAGAATTTGAAGGTACATAGTTCTTCTTACTTTATATCCTCCAATACCATTTGAATAATTTCCATGACCACCTTATATTGTTGTAAGTATTTAAAGTTCTTTGTATTGGTATTGAAAATATAGGCAATCATCAAATAATCCTCACTAGAGATATTTCTAGAAGAAAAACAGCAAAGATATTTTCTTTTCTTTTTTTTTTTTTTTTTAAAAAAAGGGGGTTTACTTATTTGAAAGATTTAGTTAGCATCAAAGAAAGAGGGAGAGAGAGAGATCTTCCCTCTCCATTTGGGTCTCCCACATGGGTGGCAGGGTGCCAAGCTCTGGTGCCATCATATACTGCCTTACAGGTGCATTCACAGGAAGCTGGGTCAGAAGCACAGCAGCTGGGACTTGAATCAGCACTCTGATATGGATACTAGTGTTGCAAGCAGCAGCTTAACTCACTGCACCACAATGCCAGCCCCACCCCTCCACCAAATATTTTTGAATATCATCTAGTGAGTAATGGTAATGCTAGATACAAAAGCATATTATGGCTTTTAATATTAAACTTTTTAAAACTGGGGCAGGGAGAGACTATCAGTGATACAAAAGAATGCAGAAATAAATGAATATAACGTGAATGTAATGGAAACAAAGCTATGTTATAATCAATGGGGAAAGGGAATTATTTGATAAATTGTGTTGGAGTGATTGTTTAGCAGTTTGAAAAAAATTCTGTAGATTCTCACCTCTCATCAAACATCAAAACAAATTTCAGATGGTTGAAGTTAAGTATATAAAAAAGTCAAAACATAAGAAAAATAAAGTGAATATTTACCAAAATTTTGGAAGAAGATAGCTTAAAAGCAATAAAACAAATAGGGAAGTATTCACCTATGTAAACATTCCAAATTGCTCATTCGAGAAGAGAAACCACAGTTGGGGCCAGCATTGTGGTGCAGTGGGTTAAGTCACTACTTGCAATGCTGGTGTCCTATATTGAGTGCCAGCTCAAGTCCTTGCTGCTCCACTTCCAATCCAGCTCCCTGCTTAATGCACCTGGGAAGGCAGTGGATGCTGGCCCTACTGCTTGGATCTGTGCTATCCATCTGGGAGATCCAGAGTGAGTGTTCGATCTGTCCCAGCTCCAACTGTTGCAGGCATTTTGGGAGTGAACCACTAGATGGAAGATTCTCTCTCCCTGTCCCTCTGCTTTTCTAATAAATATGTAAAATTTTTAAAAGAGAAACCACAATTAAAATTAAGAGACAAACATAAACTAGTAGGGACGATATCACAATTAAATTTATATACAAAGGAAATTAACACAGAGAAAACATGTCTTAGACATACCTGGGGAATGTCTAATCTTATTCACAATTAGAAAAACATACATTAAAACATCTTTCCATTTTTAACATAAATTTAACAGATTTTTAAAAATTGCTAGTATTAAGGTGCCTGCATTCATTGGTAATGGAAATGTAAATCATTACCAACATTTTAAAAGACATTTTATTAATGTGTCAAGTCCCCTAAAATATTATGCATTGATAAATACATATTATATTATAGAATTTTTTTTCAGTAATTACTCTTCTTGAACCTATACTGAGGAAGTAGTCCTAGATATGAAGAAAGCTTTACCCACCAAAATATCATACTTTTTAAAAAAATATCCAGCAATATAAGACTGGCCAAGTAAAATATGGTATCATCTGTATGGAATTAGTTACATTATCATTTTATCAGGAGTATGTGATAGATGTAAAAGTACCCATTTTATAAAATACTAAGTCAAAAGGAATATAAACTATATTTATATAAAGTTATATAATTATTATTATGTCCAAAAAGAAATAAATGGAAAAAATATGAATTTTGACTGGTCCTGCAGCCAAGCCACACCCATTTTCTCCCCACAGGTGCCTGCTACTGATAGTTCCAGTTTCGTCAGAAGGCTACTCTGACTGCTGTGTATCAGGAATGAACATTCTGGTACCTATTTCACTTTCTAAACAGAACTTTCTTATTTTCTGCTCATCCTCACTGCTGCTGGCTTGATTTTTTATTTTATAAGTTCTAATCTCTCACAGGAAGTTAAGCAATGACCCCACTTGCTCTCCCTGTTTTCACACTTTTTGGTTGTTGTTGCTGATTTTCCAGCTTAATTTTTCCTCTGGCAAGAGAACATTTTCTATCTGATTATAATCATGTTAAATTTGTCAAGATTTCTTTATAGCCCAATTTTCTGTAATGTTCCATGTGTGCTCTAAAAAATATGTGTGTTCTGCACTATTCCTTTATTTAGGTCAAGCTTGTTAGTTTTATTCAAGTCTTTTTTATACTAATTGCTCTTTTTTTTTTTTTTGGTCTGTTATAAATTTTTGAAAAGTATATTAAAAACATCCCACTATGTTTGTAGATTTAGCAAAATTTGTTTTACACATTTTAAGACTGTTCTTAGGAGCCAGTGTGGTGGCGCACTAGATTAATCCTCTGCCTGTGGCACCGGCATCCCATATGAGCAGTGGATTCTAGTCCCAGCTGCTCCTCTTCTAGTCCAGCTCTCTGCTATGGCCTGGGAGGGCAGTAGAAGATGGCCCAAGTACTTGGGCCCCTGAACCCACATGGGAGACAAAGAGGAAGCTCCTGGCTCCTGGCTTTGGATTGGCGTAGCTCTGGCCGTAGTGGCCATTTAGGGAGTGAACCAATGGAAGGAAGACCTTTCTCTCTGTCTCTCTCACTGTCTGTAACTCTACCTGTCAAAAAAACAAAAACAAAAACAAAAACTGTTCTTAGAATTATATACATTTAAAGTGCTTATGTCTTCTTGGCTTTTTCATAAAGAAATCATCCTCTTTGTCTCTAATAATGCTTCTGCCTTTGTATTTATTTGTTTGATAGTAATATTGCCGCCACACTAGCTTTTTAGGGGGTTAGTTTACTACTGACACTTATACCTTTTTCCATTCTTTTATTTTATTCTCATTATTTTAGGTGTGTTTCCTGAAAACATTATATTGTTATAGGAAGTTTTTAAAAGATTTATTTATTTATTTGAAAGAGTTAGAGAGAGAGAAAGAGAGATCTTCCATCCACTGTTTCACTCCACACATGGCAGCAATGGTTGGAATTGGGCTGGTCCAAAGCCAGGAGCCGAGAGATTCTTCCAGGTCTCCCATAGGAGTAGCAGGAGCCAAAGCATTTGGCTCATTCTCCGATGATTTCCCAGGCCATCAGCAGGAAGCTGGATCTCAAGTGGAGCAGCCAGGACTCAAACCAGTGTCCATGTGGGATGCTGGTGTGGGAAGCAGTGACTTTACCCAAGATGCCACACACTGGCCCTGAGAATTGTGTTATTTTTCCCAGCTTGAATCTGTCTTTTCTCTATAGCACTGAATCCAGATAAATGTAATTACACTTATACAGGTGTTTAAATCTATTATTTCATTTTGTAATTTCTATCTGACCCACTTTTTCTCTATTTCTTCCTTTTGATTCAAGCTTGCTTTCTTTTTGACTTTTTTTTTTTTTAATTATTGAAAAGTTTTTTTCTAACCTGAGAAACAGAGAACTTCCATCTGCTTATTCACTCCTCAAATGCCCACAATGGCCAGCCAGAGATGGGAGCCAGGAAATCAATTTGGCCTTCTATGTGGATTGCAGAAATTCAATTATTTGAGTCATCACCACTGTGTCCCAGGTTCTGTATTAGCAAGAAGCTGGAGTCAGAAGCCAGAACTAGACCTCAAACCCAGGCACTACAATATTGGCTGTGGGTGTCTTAACTATGAGTCCAAACATCAACTCCTAAAGAATATTTTTATATTCTTTTTTATTATCTTATTACTTCCTTTGTAGTTTGGAACATACCTCTTCGTAATTTCTCCTTTCTTAATGGTGACACTAGGTATTTAAGTATTTACATCTAATTTATCAAAGTGTAAAGTTAATTACTACCTTTACTGTCCTCCAGCATAATACAAATTTCCTACAACACATTAAGGTCACTTCCCTCACTTTTGCTTATATTAGGTGGCTTCAGATATTCATGGAGAGGAGCCAAACTGTGGTATATCAGGTAAAGCTGCCGCCTGCAGTGCCGGCATCCCATATGGGCCCAGTTCAAGTCCCAGCTGCTCCATTTCCGATCCAGCTCTCTGCTATGGCCTGGGAAAGCAGTAAAAGATGGTCCAAGTCCTTGGGCCCCTGCCCCTTCGTGGGAGACCTGGAAGAAGCTCCTGGCTGCTGGCTTCGGATTAACGCAGCTCCAGCAATTGCAGCCAAGTGGGGAGTGAGCCAGTGGGTGGAGGCCCTGTCTCTGCTTCTTCTCTCTCTATCTAACTCTGAATTTTAAGTAAATAAATAAATCTTTTAAAAAAATTAATGGAGAAATGGAGTTAGGGTCTGTGTGTGGCAAATGGGGCTAAGCTGGTACCTGTGACACCACCATCTCATATGAATAACAATTTTGAGTCCTGGCTGCTCCAGTTCCTATCCAGCTTCCTGTTGACGTGCCTGGGAAAGCAGTGGAAGACGGCCCAGGTGTTTGGGCCTGCCACCCATGTAGGAGACCTGGATGGAGTTCTAGGCTCCTTGATTCAGCCTGGCTCAGCCCTTGCCATTGTAGCCATTTGGGGAGTGAACCAGTAGATGGAAGATCTCACTCTTTGTCTCTCTCTCTCTCTCTGTCTCTTTGTAACTCTGCCTCTCAAATAAATAAATCAAATATTTTCTTTAAAGATTTGATTTATTTATTTGAGAAGCAGAGTTACAATGAGAGGAAGAGAGAGAGAGAGGAAGTTCTTCCCTCTTTTGGTTCACTCCCCAAATGGCCGCAATGGCTGGAGCTGCTCCGAACTGAAGCCAGGAGCTAGGTGCTTCTTCCTGGTCTCCCACATGGGCGCAGGGGCCCAAGCACTTGGGTCATCGTCTACTGCTTTCCCAGACCACAGCAAAGAGCTGGATTGGAAGAGGAGCAGCCGGGACTAGAACTAGCGCCCATATGGGATGCCGGCGCCGTAGGTGGAGGATTAACCTACCATGCCATGGCACTGGCTCCATAAAAAATCTTTATAAAAAGGAAAAAAATGAAATTTATAAAGCTAAAGCATACTTTCCAGGAACCTTTTGAAGCCCTGTCACATGTTCAGTATTTTCATTCTGTGTTGTGATTTTCTTTACCTCACGAGAACTTATTTCTCTTGTAAGTCATTGTTCATTTAGAGTCACCCTTTTAAATGCACCTTTCTTATTCTTTATTCCTTTTGCCTGAAAAATGCTCTTTAGAATTTTTATTAGAGCAGAACCGCTTGTTGTACTCTCTTGATTTTTTGTGTTTCTGAAAGGTTTTGCTTTGCTTTCAGTCTCAAAATTGTTTTCTCTTGGTACAGAGTTCAGAGTTGTCAATTATTTCCTTTAGGAACAATTGAAGATATTTCACTGTCTTCTGCCTTCCACGGTCACTATTGAAAATTCAGTTATAAGTTTATCAGTTGTTCTTTTGAAGATATTTTACAATTGGCTGCCTTCAAACTTTATCTTTGATGTTTTGTATTTTTACAGTGATATGCCTAGATTGTTATTATTTTTTTTTTTAATTTGAGAGACAGAGAGAACTGCTGTCCACTGGTTCACTCCCTAAATACCCACAAAGGCCAGAACTGGGCCAGACTCAAGTCAGGAGCCTAGAACTACATTAGTCTTCCATGTGTCTGGCAAGGACCCAAGTGCTTGTACCATCTTGTTGCCTCTCAGGGACTACATTAGTTGTAAGCTGGAGTCAGAAATTAAAATCAAGGCACTTGCATGTGGGATGTTCTAAATGGCCTCTTAACTACTAAGCTAAACACTTGTCCATGTGATTTGCTTTTTTTTTTTTTACATACTACCTCATTCTGTTTGAATCTGTTAATTGGTGTTTTTCATTAGTTCTGGAGAATCCTTAACTATTGTTTCTTTAAATATTGTGTCTGTCCATTCTCTGCTTACTGTCCTAGAATTACAATATTTGTATGTGTGTACATGTGTGTATGTCTATTAGATCTTATCTATCTTTGTGCTTTTTAAACTTCTCTTTCATGTTTTATGTCTTTTCGTCTAACTATCTGCTTTCTGGATAATTTCTCCTAACTAGTTTTTTAAGTTAATCTATAGTTTCAGCTAGTTCTAATCTGCTGCTAAATGTATCCTGTTGTATCTTAAATTATGGTTATTATGCATTTTTGTCTCTATAGGTTTTTCATTGGTTATTTCAGGTCTATTTTATACCTATTCTCAACAGGAAATTTTAATTTATCTCTCATTTCTTTAAACATACTAGGCATAGAGGACTTTTAAATTTGTGCCTTGAGTATTTCTGTGCTTGCTGTTTTAACTATGTATGGCTCATTGTGAAAGTTATTGCTGGGGATTCTTTGAGGCCTATAATGGGTGGATTCATTGAGGCCTATTGCTGCTATAACAAGTCATGATTTTAGTAGCATAAATCATACAAATTGATTCTGTCACTGTTCTGAAGTCTGCAGTCAAGGTGTTGGCAGGACTGTGTTCCTTCTGGAAGCTGAAGGGGGCATCTGTCTCTCTGCCTTTTTCAGGGTCTGGAGGCTGCCAGCTCTCTTTGGCTCATAGTCCCTTCTTGTATCACTCCACCTGTGCTTCCGTCATCACGTCTCCTTCTGTTTCTGGTCCTCCTGCCACTTCCATAGGATTCCTGTGGATACTTTGGTCCACCTGAATAATACAGGATAATCACCAATCTCAATATTCGTAATTTGAACACACTTGCAATGTCCCTTTTGCTAAGTAAAGTAGCTTATTCGCAGGCACTAGGGATTAGGACATGAACACTTTTTTGGTGGTAGGATATTACTCAGCCCATCACAGTACCTTCTCCAGAGAGACCTTGTGTTGGCTTCTCTCAGGCTTCAGGTAGGACCACGTCAAAACAAGTTCCTAGCTTGAGGTTCTCTGGAGCACGACACACAATACTATCTGCTGTGTATCCATGTAGGGATAGTGTGTGATCACAAATTATTCCAGAAAATTTTAGTTCTTCCTTTTTTTTCCTTTTCAACACCAAAGCAATGTTCTGTGCAGTCTCTCTAAGTAGATTTTCTTGTTTTATCTGTACCTGAAGTGGGTAACATTTAGGGCTTCAATTAAATTTGGAAAAATTTTTTCATACCCTATTCACTTGGGATTTGACATCAGTTTGTTTGGTTTGTCAAAAGCAAATCCAAGTTTTCAGGAATGACAAAAACTTTCAGGCTAACACAGGCTTTGGTGTCATGGCTTTTTTCTAGGGTTTCAGCTGTTCCTTGTATTTTGGCTTAGTAGTTCCTTCCAATCTTGCCAGTTCTTCGATGCCCTTAAGGAAATGAAACATATATTTTATTCAATATTTTTTGGTGTTTTCAGTTCAAATAAATTGCCTACCATGACACAAAATTAAATCCCCTAACAAATTATGCAACTGTTATGTATTCATCATAAATAATTTGTATGAAGAATATAAGGTATTTATATTAATCAATTTTTTACTACTACAATCATGTACCTTAGGCAGGCTTCTTTCTAAAGAAAAGGGTTTATTTTGGCTCATGGTTCTAGAGATGCCTGGTCTAAGGGCCTTTTATGGTGATTATTTTCCTGACAGCAGAGTCTTGCATTGGCACAGAGCATCACAGGGCAAGAGACGGGGAGCACACATCTCTGTCTTTATTTATGTATCTGGTTTCCTTCTCTCTCTCCTTATAAAAACACCAGGATTCAGTCATGGGGGCTCCACTTCTGTCATCTAATCCAATATAACCACTTTGCAAAGGCCCCACCTCGAAACACCATAACTGCATTAAGTTTCCACCTTTTATGCTCACTTCGGCAGCACATATAGTAAAATATGTTTCCACCTCTCAGTATCATTAACCTAACAGTTTGGGGACTTACCTCCTGCATGAGTTCAGGGGCCAGACCATATTCAAAGCACAGCAGTAGGATATGATTATTACTAAAAAAGAAAATGGGATAATTAGTGCTTGTCACTTGAGAATAAAATGAAATCGCCATGAGCTGAAACAGTTTGGAAAGTAGAGTGCCATTTAACGTCCAGACAGGAGAAATAACTTCTGTTCTTTCATTGTGCAGTAGGGTGACTGTAAATAATGCATAAGTCAAAAAAGCTAGAAGAAAGGATTTTGAATGTGTTCAACACAAACCAATGATAAACATGTAAGGAAACGGATGTGCTTCCCCTGCTTTGTGCATTGTATAATGTATATGTGTATCCAAACATCACATGGAAATCCATCAATAGGTTAAATTTTTATGGATCAACTTAAAATGTGAGAAGTATAATGTTAGATAGATCAATGGATTTTGGTTATTAGAGCAAAAAAGCTTCATTAATTTTCATGATTTTACCTTTATTCAGCTTGGGATTTAACTCTTGAATAGTCTGAAACTATTTTGAGATACAAATTCATGGGGTCTTTGTGTCCTGCCTTCCTACATAAGCATGTAGTTCTTTGGTTACCATCTCAGAGGAGGTAAGCAGCAATATGAAAAGGAGAAATACCCCTAATTCTTGGCTTTTGCATTCCAGAAGTATAAGTCCTTGGGAACACTTGACAGTGAAGTTTAAATTAAAATGTAAAGAAAATTCCCAGGTATAAACAGCAGATTTCAAAAGAAATTGAGGTGGAAGTTCTACTGCGATATTAAAAGATATTCTCTTGGACTAAGGGTAGGAGCTGAAAAGGAGCTCTGTGGTGTTCGGATCTGAGACACTGGCTCATCAGGTTGTTCCACCAGGAAGACAACAGGCCAAAGGAGAATGGCCAGAGAAAAACGGCTTGTGGAGCAAGTAGGCAGATAGGACCTAGGTGGTCTAAAAAAGATTTCCAGGTGCTATGGAGGTATAAAATCAGCAGACAGTTTGAAGGGAAAAAAAATAGACTCCCACACCTGGTTCTGACACTGGGTGACTCTGAAATTATAGCAAAATCCAGGGAGGAAAAAATCCCCAAGAATGGCTGAGGTCAATTTCCTATCAGCCTGGTAGGATTGAGGTTCAAGGTCAGAAAGTAATTTGAAATATAGAAAAATAAAATAAGTGATGTATCTTAGCCAAGCTTGTGAGTGATGTTCAGATTACCACATCTGCATCTCTAGTTCTAATATTCCTATCTTGCCCAAGTTCCTTCCAAGTGCTTCCTGGAAAGTTCTAGTTACATTTTCTACTGGAACCTCAAATTTGGTGTATTTATGACTATTCTGCTAACATCTTGCTGAGGCGGAACCAGCAGAGATAATTACCTCTATATTATCCTTCCTATGGCACGTGAGAAAGCCAGCAATAAGGAAAATAAATTCAAGAAGAGTGATCTTTATTGTGATTTAATGTCAGAATGCTTTGTAATTTAGTCCAGATCAAAGAGGATGCTCTGTGTCCATTTAACACAATGCCTAATTTGGCAATCAGTAAAGCTTTATTGAAATGTGGAATACAAATCTTTTGTATAGAAGGATTGTGTTAAAGAAAATTAAACTTCACACTGGATGGATGTTTTATTATAATTCTTAAAAGAATTCTATTCCTAGCTAGAGTGGAAACTGCCTACCACTATTCATTTTGCAACTTTCCATGGGATCTAAGATTTGATTACTTGCATGTTAAAAAGTTAACATAGTTTCAGAGGTGCTGGCAAATACAAGATTCCTGGGTCAGAGACAAATGATAGGATTTCTATCATTTTAAAGATGGTATAGGATTCCATCTTGTATAAATACCCATTTCTTTATGCATTTATTCACAGATGATCACAATGGTGGATAATACTCAATGAACATAGGAGTGTAGATATCTATTCAACACACTGATTTCATATTCCTTGGATATATACCTAGTAGTAGTGTTGTTGAGTTGTATGGTAGTTCTATTTTCAGTTTTGTGAGGAAGCTTCATTCTGTTTTCCATAATGGCTGTACTAATTTACATCCCCACCATTGGTATGTCAAAGTTCCCTTTTCTCAGCTTTGTCAATGCTTGTTATCCTTTGTCTTTGAATATTGGCCATCCTGACAGGTGTGAGGCAACATCTCATTGTGGTTTTAATCTGCATTTTCCTGATGATAAGATATATAGTATTTTATCATATCTCTTTTAGCCATTTGTGTGTCTTCTTTTGTAAAATGTTTACTCGGGTCCTTAGTGTTTTTTAAAATCAGATTATTTTCTTGCTATTGAGTTGTTCAGATTCCTATATATTTTGAATATTAACACCTTATCAGATGAATGGTTTGCAAATACAGTCTTTCATTCTATAGGTTGTCTCTTCAACTATGCTGATTGTTTCCATTTCTGTATAGAGACTTTAACATGATAATCCCATTTATCTATTTTTCTTTCATTATCTGTGCTTTTGGTGTCACATTCAAAAGCCTTTGCAAAGACTGATGTCATGTAGCTTTCCCCCTCTGCTTTCTTCTAGTAGTTTTACAGTTTCAGGTCTTACACATAAGTTATTAATCCACTTTCAGTTGATGTTTCTCTATGCTGTGAGATGGGAAGGGGGTAATTTACTCTGCATGTGGATATTCAGTTTTCCCAGCACCAGTTTTTTGATAATACCATCTCTTTGGTCTGTGTTGGCAATTTTGTTGAGAATTATTTGGCTGTAGATGCTTGGCGTTATTTCTGGCCTTTCTATTCTGTTCTGCTTACCTATATATCTATATCTGTTTTTTATGTTAGTGCCATACTGTTTTGATTAATAAAAGTTTGTAATAGATTTTCAAATCAGTGCCTCTGACTTTTTTGTTCCCCTCATGATTGCTTTAGCTGTTCAGGGTTTCTTATGGTTCTACACAAATTTCAGGATTGTTTTTAGGGGTAAGGAGTGTTGCTGGAATTTTTTAAATACAGAATGCATTAAATCTGCAGATAATTTTGGGTATTATTATTTTTTAAAAATTTATTTATTTATTTGAAAGACAGAGTTACAGAGAAGCAGAAGTAGAGAAAGAGAGGTCCTCCATCCAGTCATCCCCCAGATGGCTGCAACGGCTAGAGCTGCACTGATCTGAACCAAAGCCAGGAGCCAGGAGCTTCCTCTGGATCCCCAATGTGGGCTCAGGGCCTGAACAATTGGGCCATCCTCTATTGCTTTCCCGGCCATAGCAGGGAGCTGGATTGGAAGTGGAGCAGCCGGGACTCAAATTGCCACAGGCGGCAGCTTTACCTATTACACCACAGTGCCAGCGCCTTGGGTAGTATAATTTTGACAATAGTAATTCTTCTAAACCATGAACATGGGATAACTTTCCATTTATTTGTGTCTTCAGTTTCTTTCATCAGTGTTTCAGAGTTCTCAGTGCACAGGATTTTCACCTCATGGGTTTAATTTATTCCCAAGTATTTTTTTTTTTTTCTGACAGGCAGAGTGGACAGTGAGAGAGAGAGACAGAGAGAAAGGTCTTCCTTTTGCCGTTGGTTCACCCTCCAATGGCCGCCGCAGCCGGCTTGCTGCGGCCAGCGCACCGCACTCATCCGATGGCAGGAGCCAGGTGCTAGGTGCTTTTCCTGGTCTCCCATGGGGTGCAGGGCCCAAGCACTTGGGCCATCCTCCACTGCCCTTCCTGGCCACAGCAGAGGGCTGGCCTGGAAGAGGGGCAACCGGGACAGAATCCGGCGCCCCAACCGGGACTAGAACCCGGTGTGCCGGCGCCGCAAAGCGGAGGATTAGCCTGTTGAGCCACGGCACCGGCCAATTCCCAAGTATTTTTAAAACAATTGTAAATGGGGTTATTTTCTTAAGTTAATTTTTCAGATAATTCATTACTTGTTTATAGGAATTATGGGGATTTTTATTTTTATTTTGTATCCTATAACTTTATTGGATTCATTTGTTAGTTGTAACAGTTGTTTTAGTGGAATGATTAGGGCTCTGTCTACATAAGAGTATGCCATCTGCAAACAGATAAAATCTAACTTCTTCCTTTCTAATGTGGATGTCCTTTATTTGTTTCTCTTGTTTAATTGTTCTGGCTAGTACTTCCAGTACTATCTTGAGTTAAAGTGGTAAGACTGGGCATCATCATCTTATCCTTGATCCCAAAGGAAAACTTTTGACTCTACCGTTAGCTATGAGTTTGTCACACAGAGCCTTTATTATGTTGGTGTACATTGTGTAACCAACTTGTTGGGAGTTTTTATAATGAAAGGACATTCAGCTTTGTCAAATGCTTCTTCTGCATCTATTGAGATGAATTGTCGTTTTTGTTCTTTATTCTGTTAACATGGCATATCACATTAATTGATATATTTATTTATGTTGAACCATCCTACATTGCAGGAATAAATTTTAGTTGATAGTGGTAAAGTTATCCGTTTCATGTGCTATTGAATACAGTTCATTAGTATTTTGCTGAAGATTTTTTTGTCTATGATCATCAGGGATATTGGCCTTTTTTTCTTAACTTGTATTGTTCTCGTCCGGCTTTGGTACCCAGAAAATGCTGGCATTTGTAGAATGAGTTTGGATTTTTTTCCATCTCTTTATTTTTTTTTAAGAGCTTAAGGAGAATTTATGTTGTTTCTTCTTTAAATGTTTGGTAGAATTAACCAAGTCCTGGAATTTTCTTTGTTAGGAGACTTATTACGGATTCAATCTCTCCTTACTGACATTAGTCTTTTCAGATTTTGTTTTTTCATGTTTCAGCCATGTATTTCAGCTATGTATATCTTTTAAAAAATAATTCATTAATTTCTGCTCTATTATTTTCCTTTCTTGTACTTGTATTGGGCTTAGTGTGTTCCTTTTTTTTTTTTTTTTGACAGGCAGAGTTAGACAGTAAGAGAGACAGAGAGAAAGGTCTTCCTTCCGTTGGTTCACCCCCAAAATGGCTGCTACAGCTGGCATTCTGCGCCGATCCAAAGCCAGGAGCCAGGTGCTTCTCCTGGTCTCCCATGCGGGCGCAGGGCCCAAAGACTTGGGCCATCCTCCACTGCACTCCCTGGTCACAGCAGAGAGCTGGCCTGGAAGAGGGGCAACCAGGACAGAATCTGGCGCCCCAACCGGAACTAGAACCTAGTGTGCCACTGCTGAAGGCAGAGGATTGGCCTAGTGAGCCATGGTGCCAGCCTTAGTTTGTTCTTAATTTCTGGTTACTTTAGGTATAACATTAGAGTATCTATTTATAATATTTCTTGTTTTTTAGGCACATTAGCAGGGAGCTAGATTGGAAGTGGAGCAGCCAGGATTTGAACTGATGCTCACTGGTGTTAGAGGTGGCCGTTTAACCCACTGTATCACAACCCTGGCATTTTTCTTGTTTTTTGATATAGGCATTTATTGCTATAAATTTTACTCTTGAAACTTCTTTTGTTCCATCTCATATGTTTTGACATGTTGTGTTTCCAATATATTTTGTCTTAAAGTATTTTTAAATTTTCATTTAAATTTACTCTTTAATTCATTAGTTGTTTAGGAGCATGTTGCTTAATTTCCATATATTTGAGTTTTCCAAAATTTTTCCTATTATTGACTTTTGTTTTCACACTATTTTGCCAGAAAAAATATTCTATATGATTTTAATTTTCTTAAATTTATTAAGACTTTTGTATGGTACAACATGATTTATCTTATAAAATGGATGTTTATTTTAGCAGAATGTGCATTCTGTAGCTTTTGCATGGAATGTTCTGTATATGGCTTTTAGGTCCATTGTGTATAAACATATATTTCAAGTCCAATGATTCCTTGTTAATTTCCTGTCTGAGTGATCTATCTAATTGTTGAGAGTGGCATATTGTGATTCTCTACTATTTTTTGTATTTCTACCTATCTTTTTTTTGCATCTATTAATATTTGCTTCATATATTTAAGAAATTGTTTCATTATATCTTGTTGATGAATTGGTTTCCTTACCATTATATAAAGACATTTTTGTTCTCATTTTACAGGTTTTGAAAAGGTCTGTTTTATCCAATATAAATATAGCTCTCCCTTCTCACCTTTCATTCCTATTTGTGTGGAATTTTTTTCCATCTGTAATGATTAATTTTAGATGTTAACTCAATTGGATTAAGGGATAGATATCTATATGGCTGGTAAAACATTATTTCTGGACATGTCTGTGAGGATGTTCCCCGAGGATATTGGTACGTATGTGAGTATATTGAGTGGGGAAGGTCTGCCCTTAATGTGGCGGACATCATCCAGGTGGCTGGGGGCTCACGTGAAACAAAGCAAATTCATACGCTCTCTTTTCTAGAGGTATCTAAAGTCACCTTCATTAGCTTACCTTTGGGTGTTAGAACTCCAGACTCTCGGGCCTTTGGACTGACTCTAGGACTTGCACCAGTAGTCCTCAGGTGCTCAGATTTTTCATCTCAAAGTGAGAATGAGACCGTCATCTTCCCTGAGGCTTTGGGGCTTGGATTGAGCCACAGCACCAGCATTTTGCAGTCTTCATTTTGCAGACAGCCTTACTGCAGGACGTCTCAGCTTCCAGAATAATGTGAGCCAATTCTCCTAATAAATATTCTCTGTCCTCCTTCACCTTCTCCCTTTCTCTCTCTCTCTCTTACTCTTCTCTCTCTTACTCTTCTTTCACTCTATCTCTCGTTCTCACTCTCCTTGTCTTCCTCCTCCTCCCTTTTCCTCTTTCTCTCTCTCGTTGGTTCTGTGTTTCTGAAGAACTCTAATAAATTAACATGTTCACTTTCAATCCATGTGGGTTCTTAGGGGTCAGTTGAGCCTCTTGTAGCAGAATATATTTGGCTCCTGTTTTGCTTTGCTTTTAAAATCTATTCAGCTGCTCTCTTTTGAATGGACAATTCCATCCACTTACATTCAAGGTAATTACTTTTTTCAAGATTCATTTATTTATTTGAAAGGCAGATTTACAGAGAGGCAGATACAGAGAGCGAGAGAGAAGGAGAGACACAGACAGAGAGGTCTTCATCCGCTTGTTCACTCCCCAAATAGCTGCAATGGCTGGAGCTGTGTTGTTCTGAAGCCAGGAGCTAGGCTCTTTCTCCAGGTCTCCCACACAGATGCATGGGCCCAACAACCTTGGCCATCTTCTACTGCTTTTCCAGGCCATTAGGAGAGAGCTAGATCGGAAATGGAACAGCTGGGTCTTGAACTGGCATCCACATGGGATATTGGCACTTAGGCAGTGGTTTTACCTGCTACGCCACAGCGCTGGCCCCACAAGGTAATTATTAATAGGCAAGGACTTGTTAGTAGCATTTTGTTAATCATCTTCTGGTAGTTTTGCAAACCCTTTGTTCCTTCCTTTCTCTCTTTATCATCTCTTCTTTTTTTATTAGATGATTTTATTAGATTATTTTATCTAGTTATATGCTTTGATTCCTTACTTTGATCTTTTGTGTATCTATTATAGGTTTCTGCTTTGTGATTATCATGAGGCCTATACAAAACATCTTATAGTTGTAACAGGTTTTTAAAGCTGATAACAAGTTAACTTTTCGTAAAATAACCCTACATTTTTCCTTTATATCTCTCATTTTATGTTTTGATGTCTCAATTTACATTTTTATATTGCATGTGCCTGAAAATTTTATTGCAGCTTTTTTTTATACATACATGTTTTAACTCGTGATTTACACATCACCATTAAAGTATTCTGAACTTCATTGAATGCTCACTTTTATCTATGAGCTTTTAACTTTCACATGTTTTTGTGTTCCACTTTCCTGGCCTATAATGTTTCTGCTGAGGAATTTGCTAACCTTATTGCAACTCCCTTCTTTTCTTTTCCATGTTGTCATGATCTTCCCTTTGTCTTTGGTTTCCTAAATTTTTTTTTACTTACTTAATTGCAAGACAGAGAAGAGAGAGAGGGAGAGAGAAAAAGGAGCTCCCATTCCCTGTCTTACCCTCCAAATGTACATAATAGCCAGGGCTGGACAAGGAGCCAGGACTGCAATACAGGTCTCTCAAGTGGGTAACCCAATTTCTTGAGCCATCAGTGTTGCCTCCCAGGATTTGCTTTGCCAGGAAGCTAGAATAAGGAGCCAGAGCTGGGAATTGAACCCAGTATACTCCAGTATGGGATGTGAGTATCTTAACTACAAAGCCATTTAGTCCCTGCCTTTGATTTTTGATCATTTGATTATGGTATTTCTTTTTGGGTTGAATTTTATTTGGAGATCATTGACTCCTTGTACTTAGATGTTTCTGTCTTTCTCCAGATTTAGAAAGATATCTTTTACTGTTTATTTAAACATCTTCATAGTCCTTTGTCTGTTTTCCTTCTTTGACTCCTACATGAGTCAAATATTTGCTCTTCTGATGTTATCTCAGAAGTCTAACTATTCCAAAAAGTTGAAAAGAGGGAACCCTTCCAAACTCACTTTATGAGGCTAGGATTAACCTGGTACCAAAAACAGACAAGATCACAATCAAAAAAAAGAAAGAAAGAAAGAAAGAAACTATAGACCAATCTTCTAGATTAACATAGAAGCAGCTATTCTCAACAAAATACTACCAAATTGAGTAAAAAAAAAAAACCCACCTGACAAGATCATCCTTGGGTTTATTCAAAGGGTGCAGGGTTCAACATAAGCAAATCAATAAATTTAATACATCATATCAACAAAATGAAGTAAAAATTATATCATCTCAATAAATGCATACATAGCATTTTATAAGATTCAATGTCCATTCATGTCTTAAGTGCTAATTAAATTACATATAGAAGGTTCATAACTCAACAATACAAGCTATTTGTAACAACCCACTGCAGATGCTATACTGAGTGGATAAAGGCTGAAAGCTTTTCCTCAAAGATCTAGAAATTGACAAGGGTGTGTATTCACATATTTTAATTCATTATTGTATTCAATACAGTACTTAATACTGTATTGAAAATCTTAGCCAGAACAATTGGACAGGAGAAAGAAAAGGTACATAACAAATAAGAAAGAAGGAAGTCAAATTACCTGTATTCAGATGACATGATTCTATGTGTAGAAATACCTAGAGACTAGGGGCCAGTGCTGTAGCACAGTGGGATATGCCACCATCTGCAGTACCAGCATCCCTTATAGGTGCTGGTTCGAGTCCCAACTGCTCCACACCCAATCCAGCTCTATGCTATTGCACCTGGGAAAGAAGCAGAAGATAGCCCAAGTGCTTGGACCCCTGCACCCATGTAGGTGACCCAGAGGAAGCTCCTGGCTCCTGGTTTCATTCTGGTCCAGCCCCAGCCATTGCAGCCATTTGGAAAGTGAACCAGTGGATGGAAGATCTCTCTCTTGTGCACGTGTTCTCTCTCTCCCTTTCTCTCTGTCTCTTTCAAATGAATAAATAAATCTTTCAAAAAATACCTAGTGATTACACTAAAAGACTATTAGATTTTTAAAAATATTTATTTATTTATTATTTGAAAAGCAGAGTTAGAGAGAGATAAAGAGAGAGCACTCTTCCATCCACTGGTTCACTCCCCAAATGGTTGCAATGGCTACAGCTGGGTGGATTTGAAGCCAGGAGCCAGGAGCCTCTTCCAGGTCTCCCATGTGGGTGCAGGGCCCAAGGATGTGAGTCATCCTCCACTGCCTTCCCAGGCCATAGCAGAGAGCTTGCTTGGAAGTAGAGCAGCCAGGATCTGAACTGGCACCCATATGGGATGCAGGCACCTCAGGCAGCAGTCTCACTCACTACACCGTAGCGCTGGCCCCAAGACTATTTAATTTGATAAATTAATTTGTCAATGTTGCAGGATACAAAAAGCAACATAAAAATCTGAGTAGCATTTTTATACCCTGATAACAAACTTGTTGTAAAAGAAATTGAAAAGCAATCCCATTAACAATGTGCAGAAAAACTAAGGACTAAATTGAGCCAAGGATATGAAAGTACTCTAGAGTGAAATTACAAAAATAGTGATGAAAAAATTGAAGAGCACACACACACAAAATGGAAAGACAGGCCATGTTCACGGTTTAAAAGAATTAATATTTTTAAAATGTCCATCCTACCCAAAGTGTTTTATAGGTTTAGGGCAAATCCAAATACCAATGACATTTTTCACAGAACTAGAGTAATGAACAGTTCTAAAATTTGTGTGGAAGCACAAGAGTCTGTGAGTAGCCACAGCAATCTTGAGCCAAAGCACAAAACTGGAGGCATCACAATACCTGATTTTAAGACACACTATAGAGCTATGTCAACCAAAAAACATGGTAGTGACAAAAAAATAGGCACACAGACCAATAGAAGAGAATAGAGACCCCAGAAATCAATCCAAGCATATACACCCAATTGATCCTCAATAAAAATGATAAAAATGTATACTGGATAAATGACAGTATCTTCAATAAATAGGGTTAGGATAAGTGGATACCCATATGCAAAAGACGGATATTGAATTCTTTCACTTTACAAAAAAGTCAACTAAAAATGGATCAAATGCCTAAATGTAAGATATGAAACTACTAGAAGAAAACAGGGAAAACTAAGATATGAGTATAGGCAATGATTTTTTTAGATATGACTGCAAAATCACATGATAAATGAGTTAAAACTAGATGAATGGGATTACATCAAAGTAAGAAGCTTCCGCACAGCAAAGGAAACAGTCAACAGGGTGAGGAGATAACCGGATGCATGGAAGAAAATGTTTGTAAACTATGAAGTCTGACAAATGATTAGCATCAAGAATATTTGGGGAACTCAAAATCCTTAACAATAAGAAATAAAAAATTTAGTTAAGAAATGGACAAAGGACCTGAATAGACATTTCTCAAAAGAAAAAATACAAATTCCATCAAATATATGAAACAATGTTCAGTATTCCTACACATCAAGGAAATGCAAACCAAAGCTATAATAGGAAATTCTCATTCTAGGTAGAATAGACATTATAAAAAGGACGCAAAAATAAATGCTTATGAGAAGGTGGGAATGTAAATTATTGTAGCCATTACTGACAGTGAAATGGAGATTTTTCAAAAAACTAGAACTAGGTCTACCATATCACCCAGTTATCTGCGTCTGGTTATTTATCCAAAGGAAGTGAAATCTGTTATCACAGAGTCAGCTATACTCCCATGTTCATTGCAGCACTATTCACAAAGTTGAAATATGAAATCAGCATAGATGTCCATTGATAGATTAATAAACAGTGATGTTTTATATACACAGTAGAATATTATTTAATCATTAAAAAGAATGAAATCCTGGGGCCAGTATTGTGGTGTAGTAGGCTAAGCCTCTACCTGCAGCACCGGCATTCCACATGGGTGCCAGTTCATGTCCCGCTGCTCCTCTTCTGATCCAACTCTGCTATTTTCTGGGAAAGCTGTAGAAGATGGCCCAAGTGCCGGGGCCCATGCACCTGCATAGGAGACCCAGAAGAAGCTCCTGGCTCCAGCTGTTGTGGCCATTTGGGTAGTGAACCAGCAGATGAAAGATCTCTCTCTCTCTCTCTCCCTCTCTCTCTCTCTCTCTCCTTGTCTCTGCCTGTAACTCTACCTCTCAAATAAGTAAATAAATAAAATCTTTTAAAAAATAAAATAAAGTATAATTTTCAGAAAAGACTGAAATCCTGATGTTTGCAGCAAAATGCACAGAACTGGAGATTACTGTGTTAAGTTAAATTAGTCAGACACAGGAAGAGAAATGCCATATGTTATCTCTCATATGTAGAAACTAAAATAAAATGTTGATCTGAAATTAGAATAATGATTACTGGAAGCTGGCAAGGACAGGGGGAAGGCAGACAGAATAACATGTAGATAACACAGTTATCTAGAATTAGTGGGTTCTAGTGCTACATAGCACCATGGGATGATTCTAGTTCACAGTCATGTAGCATATATTCCAGAGCAAAGGAGCTGGCAGGCACCAAACATGGGCGAAGGGTGGCAAGGTTCAGTTGCTGATGGTCTGATTTGATCAGTTTACATTGTAGGTATATGTTGAAACACTCTGCTCCATTTTAGTGTACAAATATTACATGTTAATCAAAGCATTGAAAAACTAACATAAAGAGGAAAATAGCCGGTCCTAGTTTGCCCGTGTTGAGCCCAAATGGCAGGGCATTTATACCCTATGTTAACAAATCATTGGCTATGGGATGCTTTGGAAAGGGCATGACCATGGTATAAGCATTCTCTATAGCTGAGGCAGAACCCACAAGGTCTCACAGCTGACAGATACCTGTAGACAGCACTTCTAGCAGCTGGGGCAAAAAGTCCTTCTGCTAAGGGGTCTGTGTAGTGTGTCCTCACAGTGGACAAGGCAGTACTCAAAACATTTAGCAGATGTCTCCTCCTCTTGATTATCAATAGGCATTAGCTCTACTTTATCATGTACTATTTGGTTTCAAATTAAACCACCCACATTAAACAAGCAGCTAAAGTAAACCTAATATTGGTTGCTGTGTCCTCCCTTTTGCCAAAAGGAAGAAACTGCCTTATAGGTTCCCCTTAAATAAGTTATTTAATTAATTTCTTTCTTTCTATTAGTGATACTGTCAGTATCATGATTAACCACGCTCAATCATAATCTTCTCCTGAACATTTCTAATCAATTAGTACTTGGCTGCTAGCCTTGCATTTCTTGTTTTGTTTTAGGGTAAAATACACTATCTTGGTCCGTTCAGGCTACCGTAATAAATTATCTTAGACTGGATGATTTATAAACAGTAGAAATGTGTTGCTCACAGCTCAGGAGTCTGTCAAGTTTAAGGTCAAGGCACCAGCAGATTCAGTGACGGGTGAGGACTCTCGGCTTCATGGGTGGTACCTTCTTCGGACTCTTGTATGGTGGAAGAGATGAACAAGATCCCTCAGGCCTCTTATGGGCACTGAGCCCATTTATAAGTGTGGAGACCTCGTGGCCTAATCACCTCCCAAAGGCTCAGTATAAAAATAGCATCACAATGCAGATTAGGTTTCAGTGTATAAAGTTTAGGGGAGGGGACACAAACATTTAGGCCATAGCGTAACTGACCATTTTAACCATTTAAAAGTGTATAATTCAGTTGCTTTAACTATACACACATGGTGTGACAATATCACCACTATCTAGTTTCACATTTTTTTAAAAACTTCGTACCCCTTAAGTCATTTCTCCCCATCATCCGCTTCCCCTAGTCTTTGGCAACCAGTAATCTGCTTTCTGTCCCTATGAATTTGCTTAGTATGGACATTTCTTTTTTTAAGATTTATTTATTTATTTGAAAGTCCGAGTTACACACACAGAGAGAAGGAGAGTCAGAGAGAGAGAGAGAGAGACAGAAAGAGAGAGAGAGAGAGAGAGGTCTTTCATCTGCTGGTTCACTCCCCTAACTGGCCACAATAGCCGGAGCCATGCCAATCTGAAGCCAGGAACCAGAAGCTTCTTCCGTGACCCCATGCGTGTGCAGGGGCCCAAGGACTTGGGCCATCCTCTACTGCTTTCCCAGGCCATAGCAGAGAAGTGGATCAGGAGTGGAGCAGCCGAGACACAAACTGGTGCCCATATGGGATGCCAGTACTGTAGGCGGCGGCTTTACCTGCTACGTCACAGTGCTGGCCCCTGGATATTTCAAATAAATGGAATCATACAACACAAGTGTTTGTCCTTTGGTAGCTGACCTATTTCACTTGGTGTATCACTCCTTTCCTTTTAACGGATGAATAACATTCCATTGTATGGATTTATAATATTTTGTTCATCTACTCATAAGGTGGACATTTGGATTATTTCCATCTTTTGGCTATCATGATAGTGATGTTATGAACATGGTTGTACAAGTTTTGGTTTGAGCACCTGCTTTCCATTCTTTTGAGTATATACCTAGGAATGGAATTGCTGAGTCATAGCGTTGCTCTGTTTAACTTTTTGGAGAACTGCCAAACATGCTCCATGTTTTGAAAAGGGTTTCCTGTTGATGCTGTCATGCAAGGATGACTTTGAAATGTCCTCACTGCCTCCAGTCCTCCTTCCAACAGTTCTACTTATTGTCACTGCACATCTTCTTAAAATAAAGCTTATATTGATTCACTCTCTAAACACCATCTAGGCCTTCCCTTTAATTCCAGAGTAATATTCTTTTTTTTTTTTTTTTTTTTTTTTTTTGACAGGCAGAGTGGACAGTGAGAGAGAGAGACAGAGAGAAAGGTCTTCCTTTGCCGTTGGTTCACCCTCCAATGGCTGCCACGGACAGCGCGCTGCAGAGAGTAATATTCTAATGTTTCTCTTGGCCTGTAACCCTCCACATTCTCATTCTAGACTTAACTCTTACATCTCATCCTCCAAGCCCACCAAGACAAACTAGTTCTCTTGTGCTGTGCACACATTTTGTGTTTCACTAGTCCCTGCTGTTTTCTTGAAATGTTTCCTCTTTCTATCCTCAATCATGGCAAAGTTATAACCTAAACATGATTTAATCATTCACTACAAAGCCATGTTCTTTCTTGTTTGTCCTACCTCTGCCCTTCTACATTATTAAGATCAGGTTGGAATTTTCCATTGTTTGATTACAGAAGGTTGTGAAACTTCTGGAAGAAAGTAACTCTTCTTTGGAAAAGAGTATACAGCTTTAAAGGAGATGAGATTTCTAGGGATTGAATGATTCCATGTGAAAAACATAAAGACAACCACAATCTTAAATTAATGTTAGAGGTTCAGATAACTTAAGTTCTGACATTTTTTGCAGAATCTTTTGAAAAGAAATAGATTTCTGAATATACATGCCAACTCTAAGAAAATTTTTTTTTGTTAAGGTAGGTAATACAATAATAGCAAATGCAAGTATACTGTGTCACACTTAAATTTGACTAACAAAGGCCTGAGAGATAATTTGAGATTGGATTCTCTGAATAGAGAGACCAGGATCTTGATTGGTCTGGCTTTGAAATCCTAAGTGTGATTGTCCAAATCAGAGATATGTTTTCTTTTAAACACAGAGAAATGAGTTATGGTATGAGAGCCAGCCTGTCTGCAAAGGAATATGGTTCAAAATATATAAGAGATTTCAAGTCAGGGATTTGGCACAACAGTTAAGCCATCCCTTGGGACACCCATATTCTATATTGGAGTCCCTGTTCAAGTCCTGGCTCCTCTGCTTCTGATCCACCCTCCACCTAATCTACAGCCAGGGAAACATCAGATGATGCTCAAGTACTTGGATTCCTGTTACCCACATGGGAGACCTGGACAGAGTTTCAGGCTTCTGGCTTCAACCTAGCACACTCTGGCTACTTCCAGTGTTTGGGAAGTGAAATATCAGATGGAAGATCTCTCTGTCTCTGTGCTTTTTAAATAAAATGAAAATAAACAAGATGCAAATTTTAGAGAAATCTGCTTCTTCTCCTCTTTTCCGTCATTAAGGAGGAGCATGCCTAAACTTGATCCCCCTTCCTTCAAATGCCCAGTGCATGCATTTTTGTTTATTTTCACAACTGATATTATTTTACTTGGAACTTGGTGATGTATTAGTACTTCAGGCTTCTTAACTGGTGCGCATATTTACATCTTCTGCACTATTTTTATCTCTGGCCACTGGGATTTTCATGTGAACATGCTCCTTTTCAAAGAGTCTTTGTTAATAGAAGAAGTTTGGCATCCATAGCAACTTCTTTACTATCTAAAGGAGTCTTTGGTGATTGTCATCTAGCTTTTCATTATCCTAGCTAATATTATTATTGATAATAATATTAACTGATTCTGTAGCTTTCCCTGCCATCAGGTGTTGGTTGATGCCAGGTGTTGAGAGTAGCTTAGAGGGAACGAACCCAGGGAAATGTTTGGGGGTGACCCAAACATTCAAAGGAAATGTAAGTGGGAAAAGGAATACAGGCCGATAGCAAACACAAATTCTGTTTCACTGAGGATTCCTTTAGGAACTGGGCAATACATGCTCCTCTTGGGGGAGTAAGAGACTAAGGCAGAAATTGACAAGGGTGGATGTTATCTAAAGATTTCAATAATAGCTGAGTGAGAAAGGGCAAGTAACCATTAGAACAGTGTAGTAGTGAGCATGTACTTTCACTTCATCTTGCTGTATATTACAGTTGGCTTAACTATCTGTGTAAATACACATTGGTTTTTTTGCTTAACTGGTAACAAATTGAATATATTTTATTCCAGTTGTAAGTTGTACCTCTTTCATCTCTGCTTTGGTGGAACAATTAACAGTGCCTGGACACCATTCTGTACCTTGTTAACCAAGTGCCTGGGGACCATTTACTGTACTTCTCTGAACTTAGCTTCCTTGGTGTCCAAGTAGAAATCATTCTATTTTGAGTCCATTGTTTCTGTATTGTTAGTACCTTCTTGAGGATTGGGCTGCCTACTGGTTTCTGCTTTCATTGGCCCTGTCCCTCTATTGGCACCAGCACCCTCAACCTGACCCTTAGCCTCACTTGGTTCCTCTACATCTTTTCAGCCATTGCTTTTACATTTGCACCAGATTCAAACCAGAGCCATTTGTGTGGGATTGATTCTACTGCTTTAAACCAGGGTTTTATGTGCCTGGGGTAGAATCCTAGCTTCTCATGCATTGTGAAGCTAAAGTGGCCTTCTTGTTCATTTGGATTATCGTTAAATATTTGAGTGAGTTTCTGCCCCAGTTACCTCTTCAGAATTCAAGTTCCACATTGGGCAGTGGCATTTAACCAAATCTCTGTGAATAGGATTCTAACAGCCTTTTCTCATGGGGATTGGGGGAGGCTAAACTGGGGGATGGATCCTATGCTCTCCAATCCCAAGAGTTTGTTCTACTTCCGCCGCTGAAATCCCAAACTGCTACCTCTTCTGATTTTGTATTTTCTACCTCCGTACCCCTCCCTACTTGAATTGGCCAAATTTCAATGCCAGTCTGAATCAGTAGTGAATTTTTCATTTGAACACTAGTTTATTACCCCATGAACCAACTCTGTAACTGGATCCATTCCTCCTCCCATCCCACCTGGATTCAGGTCCCAGTATATTCTAAGACCAAGATCATACAAGCATCAACACGACTAAATTCACCCAGGTATTATATCTCTTTAAAAATTCACATAAATTATATTCCATGTAATACCCTATGGGACTACTTGCTGCCTACTGTATTATGTATGTGCTTCTTTTAAAATCTTCTAATTATCTAATTTTGTGACAATCATTCCAGTTTGTTACTGAATTTCAAATTCCTTTTTATTTTAGAGCCCTAGGAAATTGCTCAAGTTGCTTTAATTAGTATCAATTTGGTTGTCAAATTTTAAAGATGAAGCCATTGTATATCAGCATTATTTCAAACTAGGGCCTTAAAATTAGCTGGGATTTTTCAAGAATCACTCATTATGACCTAATTTTAAAGTTATTTTTAAATGTAACATTTAAAAAGAATTATTAATATGTCTGTATTTTATCTCTTTGGGCTACAGTACCTCAAAGTTCTATAAAAAGTTAATTGCTAGCTGAAGGTATCACTTTCCACTATGTAAAGTGTGATGTCAGTACTATTGTCGGTATTGGAAGAAGTACAGATTAAGTAATTCAAACTTAATTTATACTTGTCTTTGGGATGCTTTTGCCTTTGAGTTTGAATATGAGTGAGTCTGATATCAAGGGAATTCATGCAAAATAATGAAGCCGTATTATAAAGATCTCAAATCAGGGAGCTAATGAGTTCCATTGTTCTGTTTCTTCTTCCTATTTGTGTTACTTTTTCGTTTTTGTTTTTGTTGTTCTTTTTGTTTTTGCTTTGAGTTGTCCTCCTAGGTTGAAGGGAGCAAATGAAGTTGAACTTCATACCTCTTTGGTATATTAAAGTATTGAACCACGATGTTAAATCCTGAGTCTGGGAAGAATAGCAGATTTTAGAACTTGTTGAAATAAGGATTTTTAGATCTGTATTGGGTTATGTGGATAAGCTATCAAATAACAACCACTGAAGAAATTTGGGAAAGAAATGAACAGGTAGATTATATCATGTAAAAATACTGTAAAAGATTTGTAAAAGGGATGAGGGCAAGATGGCGGAATAGGAAGGGAGCACACCGATAGTCCGGGGAGAGACAGTTTAATAAAAGTGGAGATACTGCAGGTTCAAGGAAGAGTAGGGGAAGAAACAACAGAGGAAACTCTTCCAGAACTAGTGATTCACAGTGGACCTTTGAGGAGAGCGTGGGAGCCCGCAGTTTGGGACACCAGCGGCAGACTCAACGCACCAGCGCTAGAACGCGAGGTGAGCAGAACCTCAATAGCCCGAGACACCAGCAGGGAAGAGGAAAGAGGAGACTAGAGCGAACAAGGCTTGAAACCCTGTGGGGAAAAGTTCACCAGGCTAACTAGAAGAGAGAGAGAGAAAGAAAAAAGTGACCGATACGGACACGGGTTTCTCTCTCTCCGCCCACCTCTCAAAGGTGAGCAAGACAAAGAGCAGGCGCCATTTTGGACATACGTCATAAGCAGGGCGACCCCAGGTCTGCACCAGCCCTGAGCCTAGCAGAAAAACGGGACTCTGGGCATGGGGGTGAAATAACAGGAGATTAGAACCTAATGAATGTGTGGTGCTAATGAACTGAGACTGTGAAAAAAGAGACTATGGGGGAGAGAACTCACGGAATTCACCACGTGAGTACTCTCCAGAGACGCTACAGTTCGGTAGCCTTGGTAGCCCAGTGGTGAGACTGCAGGAGAATTTGAACCCACACTGAAGGCTGCAGAGATTCCCTCTGTGGTCCTTGGGAAAGAGCTTCCGATCTCTGGCTCCTGTGGTTATATCATTTGCCTGCTAACCACCCCCAATTCCATTCAGCTGTGTGGAATTACTTCCCTTTTGAATCAAAAATAAAGAAAGAAACAGGGAGAGATTTACCACACCTAACCTGGGAGTGTCACCTTTGGCACACCCTCAACCCTGAGGAACCAAACAGAGCTATCAGGCCACACCCATCTCAAGCCTCTAAGGCTCCATTGAAAGCAGACAGTCCACTTATCTAGAGTCATAGTATAACAAGAAAAAAACACCACAGTGAAGAAACCAATATGCCAAACAACAAACGCAAAAACCAAGGTAACAAGAACAAGGAAGACACTATGACACCCCCAAATGAAAAAGACACCCCAATTCAAGATTACGAAGATGATGAGATAGAAGAAATGCAAGAAGCAGATCTCAAAAAATCGATAAGAACACTAAGAAGTACTCAAAAACAAATTCTTGAACTACAGAAATCCTTAATGGACAAGGTAGAAAATCTCTCTCATGCAAATGAAATATTAAGGAGGAATCAAGCTGAAATGAAACAACTAGTAGAACATGAAACTGTGATAGTGACGAGAAATCATAATGAAGTGAAGAAGTCAATAGATCAAATGAAAAACACATTAGAGAGCCTTACAAACAGAATGGGTGAGGCAGAAGAGAGAATATCAGACTTATCAGACTTAGAATACAGAGCACAGGAAAATATACAGTCAAACCAAAGAAAAGAAGAGGAAATTAGAAATCTAAAAAATATTGTTGGGAATCTACAGGATACTATTAAAAAACCCAACATTCGAGTTCTAGGAGTTCCTGAAGGCATGGAGAGGTAGAAAGGATTAGAATGCCTTTTTAGTGAGATAATAGCAGAAAATTTCCCAGTTTTGGAGAAGGACAGCGACATCCTAGTACAGGAAGCTCATAGAACCCCTAGGAAACATGACCAAAAGAGATCCTCATCACGACACATTGTAATTAAACTCACCACAGTGAAACAGAAAGGACATGGGACATGCTCAATCGGAACTGCCCCAAATGATGGAGTTAGAAATGTGCCAGGGAATTCCAATACAATCCCATCAAGGTGGCATGTACCAAGGCCATCTCACTAGTCCAAGTGATCAATTTCAGTTCACAATTGATCACACTGATAGGTCTAAGAGTCAAAGGGATCACACAAACAAGACTAGTGTCTGCTAATACTAACTGATAGAATCAAAAAGGCAGAGAATGATCCAACATGGGAAGCGAGATACACAGCAGACTCATAGAATGGCAGATGTCCTAAATAGCACTCTGGCCTCAGAATCAGCCCTTAAGGCATTCAGATCTGGCTCAAGAGCCCATGAGAATATTTTATGCATGGAAAGCCAAGACACTGTGGCAAAAAAAAAGAAGACCTAAATGAAAGATCTCTGCAAGTGAGATTCCAGTGGAAAGAATGGGGCCATCAAAGAAGGAGGTACCTTTCTCTGAAGGGAGGAGAGAACCTCCACTTTGACTATGACCCTGTTGGAATAAGATTGAAGTCAGCAAACCCTAAAGGCTTCCATAGCCTCAGCAACTCATGACTAGACCCTAGGGAGATTACTGACGCCATAAACAAGAGTGTCAAATTGTTAAATCAACTTCAGGAGTCACTGTGTACTTACGTCTCATGTGGGATCTGTCCTTAATGTGTTGTCCAATGTGAAGTAATGCTATAACTAGTACTGAAACAGTATTTTACACTTTGTGTTTCTGTGTGGGTGCAAACTGATGAAATCTTTACTTAGTATATACTGAATCAATCTTCTGTATATAAATATAATTAAAAATGAAAAAAATCTTGGTGTTAAATTGGAAATTGCATAGAAAATTAATCAATTTAAAAAATATATATCATGTAGAACCTCTGTCCTTAATGTGCTATACATTGTGAATTAATACTATAACTAGTACTCCAACAGTATTTTTCACTTTGTGTTGCTATGTGAGGGCAAACTGTTGAAATCTTTACTTAATATATACTAAACTGATCTTCTGTATATAAAGAGAATTGAAAATGAACCTTGATGTGAATGCAAGGGGAGAGGGAGTGGGAAAGGGGAGGGTTGCGGGTGGGAGGGAAGTTATGGGGGGGGAAGCCATTGTAATCTATAAGCTGTATTTCGGAAATTTATATTCTTTAAATAAAAGCATTATAAAAAATTAAAAAAAAAAGATTTGTAAAAGGAACATTGAGGGACAACTTGCCAAGCATTATGTTAGCTTAGAATATACCTCTGCATATTGTAGGCTATCGGGATCCAGGTAAAATGGGGAAAACCATGAAATGAAAACTAGTGTCTTTGAAAATTAGGGCATCTTTGGGGTCCTGATATGTCAGGAACTCGAATATATTTTAAAAAACAAATGCTCTTTTGCATCATTTCAGAATAGTTTCTTATGTACACTTTCATTCATTACTCAACAGCAGCAAGCAAAAAAATAGATACCTTGAAATTAAAATAATGCAATTTGACAGTAACAGCAAATGTTTCTTTTCGTAATTAATACCTAACACTCTACCCAGCGAGCTGTTTCCCACAAAACTTCTCAATGTAAGGTAGCAGTTGGTAATATTTTGTTTTTTTCTCTTTCTGGACTATACATGCCTTAAGGCCAATTGCTGTCATTATAGTCCTTTGACAGTCTCTAGGAATAATACTTTGTACGTAGTAGGTGCATTCTTTTCAATGAATGAAGGCGTGAATGATGAAAGAATGCATACTCTGGATGCTCCCAAATAATAACTTAGTGATCTGATCGTTTCAGTCATTTTAATGCCCCTCCAAATGGTTTCTTTCTTGTTGTGTCATCTGCATGTAATAGTCATGACAATTGTTGTTTATTTTATTTATGCTGCATCTCCTTTACCAAAAAGTGTTTGAGATGATCTCAAAATTACATTAATGACTTGCCATATCTGTCAACAAAAGTTTCTTATTTAATAAGGGAAATAATTTGAGTAGTGTCTGGTGACTTTAGCTACTTCCACATTATTACTTCAAATAAACATCTCCCTTAAAAGAAGGGTCATTTTTGTACCTCCCCTTCTTCCACTATCCTTAGTAGAAATACATGTGTATTTTCTTAGTGTTTTTAATGTTAATAAGGAAAGGGTGAGACTTCTTGGGGGTAGGGGTGAGTTGAAAACTCAGAAGTTCTTAAATTTTTGCCCAGTGCCTACATAAATAATCTATTTAATATAACAATTTCCGGGTTATCCGTGGTACAGAATCCATGGTGCAAAGGAAAACAAAACCAGTTTTGTAGCAAACATGGTTGTTTTAAAGATGACTTTTATATATGTCATAATGCGTGTAATCTATGAGTAATAAAGCAGTGACAAGACAAAAAAAAAGAAATATACTTTAATTGGTTACAAATATAAATGGCATACTAGTTTTTAAGTAATTCAGTATCCATGTTTCTTTGGTATGCATTTATGCAGAAAATGTGTATTTATATTTTTCTTTTTGAGGCTCATAAATCACTTCCTTCAAAATTGTAAAATTTTGTTTACTTAAGAGGCAGAGGGAGAGAGAGAGAGAGAGAGTTGATTCCATCTGTGTGTTCCCTTCCTGAATGCCTGTAGTGGCTGGGTGGCAAGGGGTGAGGGAGACAGGGCAGAAGTCAGGAGCTGAGAACTCAATCCAAGTTTTCCGTGTGGCTGGCAGGAGCACAATTACTCCACTCATCACTGCTGCCTCCAAGGGTCTGCCGTGGCAGGATGTTGCTGTCAGGGCCCAGAGCTGGTAATCAAGTCCAAGGTACTCCACTGTAGAGTCTAAGCATCCTAATTGCTGTGCTACACACTCCCAATTCTAGTTTTTTCTTTATGCTTCCTTATTATTTCAAAATATGTACATTGGATCCTTATGATACAATTAGAAAAATGCATTGTACCTTTTTGCCCTGCTACTTTCTCAAGGTGTCTCATCTATCCTTCCTTTCACTGCTGAACTTGAAAAAGCAGCCCAAACACACGGCTGTCACTTTCTCCACTGCCCACTCACTCTTCAGTCCTCTCCACTCTGGGTCACCTCTCTAACAAAACTGCTTTTCAAAGGTCACTGTTGTCCAATCCTAAGATTAGGCTCTCTTCTGGGCTTATCTTTCTGGAACTCCTTTGCTAACATCCTTAACACAGTGTCCAGCAATCAGTCAGCTCTTCATTTAGTTTAATGCTTTGTTCCCACAACCATTTGTTTATAATTACTGATTAAATGAATAAAGTCTTTATCTGTATAAATGACTGCATCAGAATGAAAAGTTAGACTGGCTTTTACTAATGGTTACATCTGGTTTATCTGTTGCTAATGTGGCACAAGCAATTTCAGCATTCTGTTTGAAGATTTTCACTCACATGGAGGGTATTTTAGAATTTTAACTTTCATTTGTTGTTCTTCCTGGCCATGCTTAGTAACATAACCATTCATCCAAAATACAGTGTTCTGGCAGGCAAATGACTAGGTAGCCTGAGTACACTGAAGTAGGACACTTGCCCCGCTCTATGAGAAATCAGGCTGGCAGCCAAATGAAACTCAGGGACATAAGAAGCTTGGATTTGAATGAAGGAGCCTTGAGATCACATGAAATTAGTCATGTCTCAACTTTATCCACTGCCCTTTCCCTAAGTTCATTGTCTAGAACAGTCCCTGGTGAGAGTCTGTATCGATTCTCTGATTCTGCATTCCCCATTCTTTACCCAGCTCTGTGTCCCAGCCCACTAACCTGGACAGCTGTGTCCATTTCCCCTAATGGCAATTCCCAAAATGGTCCCACCTGGCCGTTGCCTGGGCTGATGGCACGAAAGATGTTAAGCCTTGGTCAGGAAATAGCTTCAGCTCTGTTATCTGTATTTAGGCTGATGGCAGTGAAACCAACCGATATTTTTAAAGGCCTACTGTATGCCAGACACTTTCAAAATCACAGCTTGGAAACAGAAATCACATAGCAAGGGCAGGTGTTTGGCACAGTGATAAGACCCAGCCTGTAGTGCCCAGATTCCATGCTGGAGTGCCTGGTCTAAAGTCCCACCTCTGCTTGCTGTCCCAGCTTCCTGCTAATGCACACCTGGGAGGCAATGGGTGATGGCTCAAGTATTTGAGTCCCTGCCACCTGTGTGGGAGACCCGGCTTGAGTTCCAGCTCCTACTTTTGTGTTGGCCCAGCCCTTGCTGTTGTGTGGGTATTTGGCTGTGAACCATCAGAAGGAAATTCTATCTGTGTGTGACTCACTGCCTTTCGAAAAACAAAATCACAGACCATAAAACTTACCCTTTTAGAGTCTGTTCAATGGTTTTTAATTGGTTTATGTAGTTTTTTTTTTTAATTTGAGGAGTTTTATAATCAAACCTCTTATCTAACTTCAGGATATTTTCATCACTCTAAGAGTAAATCTCATACTCATTAGCATTCATTCTCCATTCTTCCCTCCCCTAAGTCCCTGGAAAATACCAATATACTTTCTCTCTATGGATTTGTCTGTTCTAGACATTTCATATAAATGAGGTTGTATATAGCCTTTTGTGCCTGGCGTTTTAAAGTTAATATTTTCAATGTTCATCCATGTTGTAGTTTGTATCAGTACTTCATTTAGTCGTATAGCTTAGTAATATTCCATTTAATGGATTACATTTTATTTATCTGTTCATTAGTTGATAAGCAATTTTAATTTTTATAGATAATACTGCTATGAACATTTGTGTACGAGGGTTTTTGTGGACATAATTTTCAGTTCTTTTCAGTGTATATCTAGGAGTGAAAATGATGATTATATTTAATTTTTTTCTATTTAAAGTTTTTTATTAACATGCAATACTTACAAATTTTTATGGGGTACAGTACAATATTTCAAAATAGCATAAACCAATCAAGCCAGACAACCAAGCCTTATCCTACTCATTATTTTTTTTAACTTTTATTTAATGAATATAAATTTCCAAAGTACAGCTTATGGATTACAATGGCTCCCCCCACCCATAACTTCCCTCCCACCTGCTACCATCCCCTTTCCTGCTCTCTCTCCCCTTCCATTCACATCAAGATTCATTTCCAATTATCTTTATATACAGAAGATCAATTTAGCATATATTAAGTAAAGATTTCAACAGTTTGCACCCACACAGAAACACAAAGTATAAAAACTGTTTGAGTACTAGGTATAGCATTAAATCACAATGTACAGCACATTTAGGACAGAGATCCTACATGAGGAGTAAGTGCACAGTGACTCCTGTTGTTGACTTAACAAATTGACACTCTTGTTTATGGTGTCAGTAATCTCCCTAGGCTCTTGTCATGAGTTGCCAAGGCTATGGAGGCCTTTTGAGTTCATTGACTTCGATCTTATTTAGACAAGGTCATAGTCAAAGTGGAAGTTCTCTCCTCCCTTCAGAGAAAGGTACCTCCTTCTTTAATGACCTGTTCTTTCCACTGGGAGCTCACTCGCAGAGATCTTTCATATAGGTGTTTTTAAGAATAAAAAAGGGAGAGAACAATCCAACATGGGAAGTGGGGTACACAGCAGACTCATAGAATGGCAGATGTCCTAAACAGCACTCTGGCCTCAGAATCAGCCCTTAAGGCATTCAGATCTGGCTGAAGAGCCCATGAGAGTATTTTAGGCATGGAAAGCCCAGACACTGTTGCAAAAAAAAAAAAAAAAAAAAAACCCTATTCTACTCATTCTTTCTCTGTGTTTGTAACCACTCAGCTCCTATCTTCCAGTTATTATTTTTTAAAGATTTATTTATTTGAAAGGCAGAATGACCAAGAGAGAGAAAAACAGAGAGACAGAGAGACAGAGAGAGACAGAGAGATAGAGAGCAAAACAGCAAGAGCAAGAGAGTGAGAGAGATATGTTCCAGCTGCTTGTTCACTCCCCAGATGGCTGAGCCAGTATATCTACCCAGGTCTGCCACATGGATGGTAGGGGCCTTCCTAGGCATATTAGCAGGAAGCTGGATTGGAAATGGAGTGGCTGGGACTTGAACTGGCACTCTGCTATGCAATGCTGGCATAGGGAGCAGCAGCATAACCTGCTGTGCCACAATGCAGGCTTCAATATGTTTAATTTTTGAGGAACTTTCCGACTTGTTTTGCAAAGAAGCTGCATCATTTGCATTTTTCCAGTAGTTTATTTGAATTCTAATTTCTCTTTTTTTGCCAACACTTATTATTTTTCATTATTTTTATTATGATTACTTATTGGGTGTGAAATAATATCTTGATGTTCTTTTGATTTGATTTGCTGATGAATAATGATATTGAACATGTTTCTGTATGCTTTTTGTAAATTTGTTGGTCTTCCTTGGAGAAATTTTTATTTAGATATTTTTTTAACCAAAGACACCTTTATTGTTTTAGTTTTCAAAAAAACAAACTCTGTTCTTCTTTTTCCAAAATAATCATGATTAACTTACAAAATGGGTATACAATACATCTTCAAAGCATTTCCTTTTAATGGGAAACTTAGTTTTATGGGATCTAAACATTAAAAAGTTAAAAAAAAAATGTGTTGTTGCCACCAGAAGACAACACAGAATGTAGCGTAAGTCAAGGAAATCTGCTCACACGTCAGGCCCTTCTCCTGGGGCCAGCATTGTTATATTATTTCCATTTAGCAAACTCTGATTGAATTTAGTGATCTTTCTTCCTTCTGGTGTGATTTCAAATTCAGTAACATTTTCCAATACCAAATTGACAAAGTCATCGAAGCCAAGAAGAAGGGTGCCAACAATTTTCTTATCACTCTTCATCACAATGTGAATTCTGGATCCTATACATTTATCCACAAGCTCTAGTGGCAGCAGATGCGATGGGTTGGTAGTAGCGTTAGCCACCATGGCTATGCTGGACTTTCATTTAGATCTTTTGCCCGTTCACTAATTGGGTTATTTGTCTTTTTATTGTTGAATTATGAATTCTTTTAATATATTCTTGATACTAGATCTTTATCAGCTATTATTATCCCATTATATGCATTGTATTTTCAGTTTTGAAGTGCTTGAAGGACAAAAGCTTTTCATTTTGTTGATATCTAGTTTACTTTTTACTTTTGTTTCTTGTATTTTTGATATCCTATAACAGAAATAATTGCCTAATTCAGGGTCATGAAGATTCATGCCTATATTTTCACCCAGTATTTTTATAGGTTGATTTCTTACATTTAGGTCTATGATCTATTTTCAGTTAAATTTGTATATTGTATGAGGGAGGAGCTAAACTTACTCTTTTGTGTGCAAATATTCAGTGGTTCCAGCACCATTTGTTCAATTGATTTTTTAATTTTTATTTATTTATTTATTTATTTATTGACAGGCAGAGTGGACAGTGAGAGAGAGAGACAGAGAGAAAGGTCTTCCTTTGCCGTTGGTTCACCCTCCAATGGTCGCCGCGGCCAGCGCACTGCATTGATCCGATGGCAGGAGCCAGGTATTTATCCTGGTTTCCCATGGGTTGCAGGGCCCAAGCACTTGGGCCATCCTCCACTGCACTCCCTGGCCTGGAAGAGGGGCAACCGGGACAGAATCTAGCGCCCAACCAGGACTAGAACCCGGTGTGCTGGGCCGCAAGGCGTAGGATTAGCCTATTGAGCCACAGAGCTGGCCCATGTTCAATTGATTATCCTTTTCCATTGAGTTGTATTGCACTCTTGTCAAAATTAATTGATCTCAAATAGAATAATTTTTTCCTATGCTTTCAATTCTATACCATGATCTTTCTATATACCCATATGTCAATATTATACCATTTTGATGGCTTGTGATAAATTTTGAAATCAGGAAATGCGAGTCCTTCAACTTTGTTCTTTTTAGAGATTGTTTTGACGATGCAGGATTTCATATATTTCCATATGAATTTTAGGATAATCTTGGTAATTTCTTCACAAGGCCAGCGCCTTTGCTCACTTGGCTAATCCTCTGCCTGCGGCACTGGCACACCTGGTTCTAGTCCCGGATGAGGTGCCAGATTCTGTCCTGGTTGCTCCTCTTCCAGTCCAGCTCTCTGCTGTGGCCCGAGAGGGCAGTGGAGGATGGCCCAAGTGCTTGGGCCCTGCACCCATATGGGAGCCCAGGAGAAGCACCTGGCTCCTGACTTCAGATCGGTGCAGCACCAGCTGTGGCGCCCATTAGGGGAGTGAGCCAAAGGAAGGAAGACCTTTCTCTCTGTCTCTCTCTCTGTCTAACTCTGCCTGGCAAAACATAAAAAAATAAAAAAAAAATTCTGCACAAAAAAGCTAACTGGGACTTTTATATCAATTTTGTTTAACCTGCAGATCTTTGAAGAATATTGCCATAAAAACAGTATTACCAGTTTCACCAGTAAGTATGGTGGTAGCTGTGAGCTTTTCATGGATGATCTTTGTCACTGAGGAAATTCCCGTTTGTTATTCTAGTTTATTGAGTATTTTTATTAAGAAAGGATGTTAGAATATGTCAGATGTTGTGTGTCTTTTGGGATATGGTTTTATTTTTGTGCTATCAACAGATTAAAATAAATTACATTCATTACACACACTTATTAGTACTTGATTTTTGGATATTAATCTGATCTTGCATTCCTGAGATATGTCTTGGTCATGGTGTATAATCCTGTTATTATATTGCTGGATTTCACCTCACTGATATTTTATTGAGGGTTTTAACATCTGTATTCATAGCGAATATTGGTCTGTAGTTTGCTTCTCTGATATCTGTCTGTAAATGAGGTTAATACTTCACATGAGGTTAATACTGGACCTGTAGAATGACAAGGAAATTTCCCTCCCCTTCTATCTTTAAACAAGAATTTGTGAAGAATTGATATTGATTCTTCTTTAAAAGTTGAGTGGAATTCACTGATGAAACATCTGGGCTTTTTCTGTGAGAATTTTTTTTTTTAAATGTACTTAGTTATTTGAAAGTCAGAGAATCTTCTGCTGGTTCACTCCCCAGATGGCCACAACGACCAAGGCTAGACCAGGCTGAAACCTCATTCAGGAGCTTCACCTAGGTATCCCATGTGGGTGGCAGGGGCCCAAACACTTGGGCCATGTTCCACTGTTTTTCCTAGGCCATTAGCAGGGAGTTGCATGAGAAGTGGAACAGCTGGGACAGAACTGGCACTGATATGGCATGTCAGTACCTCAAGTGGCAGCTTTACCTCCTATATCAAAAACAGGCCCATGAGAAGTTTTTAAAGCTAATAAATATCTTTACTTGTTATGGTTCTATTCAGGTTTTCTATTTATTCATGTGTCAGTTTTTATCATTTATATTTCTAAGGATATAGTCATTTCATCTAGGCAGTTGCATTTATTGGCAAGGAATTCTTCATTTCTTTCTAGTCCTTTTATTTTCTGTAAGGTAGAGAGACATCACCTTATTATTCCTAATGTTAATAATTTTTTTGTCTCTTTTTATTTTGCACTATAGTTAACAGTTTGGAGATATTGTTGATCTAACCAATGTCTTGTTTTGCTGATTTTCTCTACTGGATTCTGATTTTCTGTTTTACTTGTATTCACAATATTCTTTTTTTCAACTTTTATTTAATAAATATAAATTTCCAAAGTACAACTTTTGAATTATAGCATCTTTTCCCCCCATAATCTCCCTCCCATCTGCAGCCATCTCATCTCCCATTTCCTCTCCCATCCCATTCTTCATTAAGATTCATTTTCAATTAGCTTTAAATACAGAATATCAACTTAGTATATACTAAGTAAAGATTTCAACAGTTTGCACTCACAAAAATACACAAAGTATAAAGTACTGTTTGAGTAGTAGTTTTACTGTTAATTCCCATAGTACAAGACATTAAGGACAGAGATCCACATGTCAAGTTGGTGCACAGTGACTCCCGTTGTTGATTTAACAATTGACACTCTTATTTATGACGTCAGTAATCACTCGAGGCTCTTATTGGCTTATTTCACTCAGCATGATGTTTTCCAGATTCCTTCACTTTGTTGCAAATGACCGGATTTCATTTTTTTTTTTTTTTACTGCTGTAATAGTATTCTACAGAGTACATATCCCATAATTTTTTTATCCAATATTCTGTTGATGGGTATTTAGGTTGATTCCATGTCTTAGCTATTGTGAATTGAGCTGCAATAAACATTGAGGTGCAGACAGCTCTTTTATTTGCCAATTTAATTTCCTTTGAGTAAATTCCAAGGAGTGGGATGGCTGGGTTTTATGGTAGAGTTATATTCAGGTTTCTGAGGAATCTCCAAACTATCTTCCATAGTGGCTTTACCAGTTTGCATTCTCACCAACAGTGGATTAGTGTGCCTTTCCCCCCACATCCTTGCCAGCATCTGTTGTTGGTAGATTTCTGTATGTAAGCCATTCTAACCAGGTTGAGGTGAAACCTCATTGTGGTTTTGATTTGCATTTCCCTGATGGCCAGTGATCCTGAACATTTTTTCTTGTGTCTGTTGGCCGTTTGGATTTCCTCTTTTGAAAAATGTCTATTGAGGTCCTTGGCCCATCTCTTAAGTGGATTGTTTGTTTTGTTGTGGTGGAGTTTCTTGATCTCTTTGTAGATTCTGGTTATTAATCCTTTTTTCGCTGCATAATTTGCAAATATTTTTTCCCATTCTGTTCGTTGCCTCTTCATTTTCTTCACTGTATCTTTTGCAGTACAGAAACTTCTCAGTTTGATGTAATCCCAATTGTTAATTTTGGCTTTCACTACCTGTGCTTCTGGGGCCTTTTCCAAGAAATTTTTGCCTGTGCCTATATCTTTCAGGGTTTCTCCAATGTTCTCTAATAATTTGATGATGATGTGTCATAGATTTAGATCTTTAATCTACGTTGAGTGGATTTTTGTTTAAGATGTAAGGTAGGGGTCTTGCTTCATGCTCCTAAATGCGGAAATCCAGTTTTCCCAGCACCATTTGTTGAATAGACTGTCTTTGCTCCAGGAATTGGTTTTAGATCCTTGATCAAACATAAGTTGTCTGTAGATGTTTGGATTGATTTCTGGTGTTTCTCTTTTGTTCCATTGTTCTATCCATCTGTTTCTGTACCAGTACCATGCTGTTTTGATTACAACTGCCCTGTATTATGTACTGAAATCTAGTATTGTGATACCTCTGGCTTTGTTTTTGTTGTACAAGATTGCATTAGCTATTCGAGGTCTCCTGTGTCTCCGCATGAATTTCAGCATCATTTTTTCCAGATCTGAGAAGAATGTCTTTGGTATTTTGATTGGTATCACATTGATTCTATAAATTGCTTTTGGGAGAATGGACATTTTAATGATATTGATTCTTCCAATTCATGAGTATGGAATATTTTTCCACTTTTGGTATCCTCTTCTATTTCTTTCTTTAAGGTTTTGTAATTCTCATCATAGAGATCTTTGACATCCTTGGTTAGGTTTATTCCAAGGTATTTGATTGTTTTTGTAGCTATTGTGAATGTGATTGATCTTAGCAGTTCTTCCTCAGCTGTGGCGTTGTCTGTGAATACAAAGGCTGTTGATTTTTGTGCATTGATTTTATATCCTGCTACTTTTCCAACTCTTCTATGAGTTCCAATAGTCTCTTAGTAGAGTTCTTTGGATCCCCTAAATAAAGAATCATATCATCTGCAAAGAGGGATTGTTTGACTTCTTCCTTCTCAATTTTGTATCTCTTTAATTTTGTCTTGCCTAATGGCTCTGGCTAAAACTTCCAGTAGTATATTGAATAGCAATGGTGAGAGTGGGCATCCCAGTCTGGTACCAGATCTCAGTGAAAATGCTTCCAACTTTTCCCCATTCAATAGGATACTGGCTGTGGGTTTTCATAAATTGCATTGATTGTATTGAGGAATATTCCTTCTATAGCCAATTTGCTTAGTGTTTTCATCATGAAGGGGTGTTGTATTTTATCAAATGTTTTCTCTGCATCTGTTGAGATAATCATGGTTTTTCTTCTGCAGTTTTTTAATGTGGTGTATCACATTGATTGATTTGTGAACGTTGAACCATCCCTGCATACCAGGGATGAATCCCACTTGGTCTGGTTGGATGATCTTTCTGATGTGTTTTTGCATTCTATTGGCCAGAATTTTGCTGAAGATTCTTGCATCTCAGTTCATCAGGGAAATTTGTCTGGAATTTTCTTTCTCTGCTGCATCTTTTTCAGGTTTAGGAATTAAGGCGATGCTGGCTGCTTAGTAGAATTTGGGAGGATTCCCTCTCTTTGAATTGTTCTGAATAGTTTGAGAAGAATTGGAGTTAGTTCTTCTTTAAATGTCTGGTAGAATTCAGCAGTGAATCCATCCAGTCCTGGGCTTTTGTTTTTTGGGAGGGCCTTTAGTACTGATTCAATTTCTGACTCAGTTATGGGTCTGTCTAGGTTTTCTCTGTCTTCCTGGCTCAATTTACGTAGGTTGTATGTGTCCAGGAATCTATCCATTTCTGATAGATTTCCCTGTTTGCTGGCATACAACTCTTTGTAGTAATTTATGATGATTCTTTTTATTTCTGTGGTGTCTGTTGTTAAATTCCCTTTTTTATCTCTGATTTTATTGATTTGCGTCTTTTCTCTTCTTTTTTTTAGTTTGTTGGGCCAATGGTGTGTCAAGCTTGTTTATTGTTTCACAAAACCAGCTCTTCATTTTGCTGATCTTTCTGTAATTTTTTTTTGGTTTCATTTCTGTTGATTTATTCTCTAATTTTAATTATTTTTCTTCTCCTACTAGTTTTGTATCTGGTTTGCTGCAGTTTTTCTAGATCCTTGAACTGAACTGATAGCTCATTGGTTTGGTGCCTTTCCAATTTCTTGATGTTGGCGCCTATTGCTATACACTTTCTTCTTAACATTGCTTTTGCTGTATCCCATAAGTTTTGAAATGTTGTGTTGTTATCTTCATTTGCTTCCAGGAAGTTTTTGATTTCTTGTATGACCCACTATTCATTCAGGAGCATGCTGTTCAGTCCCCATGTGTTTGCATATGCTCTAGGGATTCCTGAGTTGCTAATTTCCAACTTTACTCATTGTGATTTGAGAAGATGCATTGTATGATTTCAATTCTTTTGAATTTGCTGAACTTGCGTTATGGCCTACTTTGTGGTCAATGCTAGAGTAAGTTCCATGTACTGCTGAGAAGAATGTGTATTCTTCAAGTGTAGGATGAAAAGTTCTGTAGATATCTGTTAGCTCCATTTGGGCTACAGTATCAATTAAATCTAATGTTTCCTTGTTGATATTCTGTCTGGTTGACCTGTCCATTGCTGAAAGTGGAGAATTGAAGACTACCAATACTATTGTATTGGAGTCTAAGTATCCCTTTAAGTTCTCTAATATATCTTTTAAATAGCAAGGTGCTCTGTAATTAGGTGCATATATGTTTATAATTGTTACACCTTCCTGTTGAATTGATCCCTTAATCATTATATAGTGCCCCTCTTTGTCTCTCTGAACAGTTTTTGTGTTAAAGTTTATTTTGTCTGATATTAAGATGGCTACACCAGCTCTTTTTTGGTTTCTGTTGGCATGGAATATCTTTTTTCAACCTTTCACTTTCAGTCTGCATGCACCTTTGTTGTAAAGATATGTTTCTTGTAAGCAGCAAATAGATGGGTTTTGTTTTTTAATCCATTCAGCCAGTCTGTGCCTTTTAACTGGAGAGTTAAAGCCCTTTATATTCAATGTGACTATTGATAAGTAGTAACTTTGCCCTGCCATTTTTCCAAATATATTTCTAATATATACTTTGAAGTTCCTGTGATCTTTTACTGAGAGATTTTCATTCTTTATCTTCTCTTGTATTGATGGCCATGTTTCTGTGTTTCTGTGTGTAACACATCTTTAAGTATCTTTTGAAGGGCTTTCTTTCAGTTTCTGTTTGCTATGAAAGGTCTTTATCTCACCTTCATTCACAAATGAGTTCTTTTCAGGATATAATATTCTAGGCTGGCAGTTTTTTTCTCTTAGTACTTGGGCTATATCTCACCATTTCCTCCTAGTCTGTAGGGTTTCTGATGAGAAGTCTGCTGTGAGTCTAATTGGAGATCCTCTGAGAGTAATCTAGCATTTCTCTCTTGCACATTTTAGAATCTGTTCTTTATGTTTCACTGTGGTGAGTTTGATTAAAATGTGTTGTGGCGAGGATCTCTTCTGGTCATGTTTATTAGGAGTTCTGTGTGCCTCCTGTACTTGGATGTCTCTCTCTTTCTCCAAACCCGAGAATTTTTCTGCTAGTATCTCACTAAAAAGGTCTTCTATTCCTTTCTCTCTTTCCATGCCTTCAGGAACTTCTAGAACCGGAATGTTGGGTTTTTTAATAGTATCCTGTCAGTTAGAAATGTGCCAGGGGACCCTAATACAACCCCAACAAGGTGGCATGTACCAAGCCATCTCACTGGCCCAAGTGATCAATTTCAGTTCACAATTGATCACACTGATAGGTCTAGGAGTCAAAGGGATCACAGAAGCAAGACTAGTGACTGCTAATACTAACAGAACTAAAAAAGGGAGAGACTGATTCAACATGGGAAGTAGGATACACAGCAGACTCATAGAATAGCAGATATCCTAATAAATCACTCTGGCCTCAGAATCAGCCCTTAAGGCATTAGGATCTGACTCAAGAACCCATGAGAGTATTTTAGGCATGGAAAGCCAAGACACTCTGGGAAAAAAAAAGAAGAAGAAGAAGACATAAATGAAAGATCTCTGCGAGTAAGATCCCAATGGAAGGAACAGGGCCACCAGAGAAGGAGGTACCTTTCTCCGAAGGGAGGAGAGAACCTCCACTTTGACTATGACCCTGTCAGAACAAGATCCAAGTCGGCGAACCCTAAAGGCTTCCATAGCCTCAGCAACTCATGACTATAGCCTAGGGAGATTACTGACGCCATAAACAAGAGTGGCAAATTGTTAAATCAACAACAGTAGTCACTGTGTACTTACGGCCCATGTATGATCTGTCCTTAATGTGTTGTCCAATGTGAAGTAATGCAATAACTACTACTGAAACAGTATTTTTACACCTTGTGTCTGCGTGGGTGCAAACTGACAAAATCTTTGTTTAGTATATACTGAATCGATCTTCTTTATATAAAGATAATTGGAAATGATTAAAAAAAATTGGAAGTTACATAAAAATCAATCAATTTAAAAAAAATAATATCATGTAGGATTTCTGTCCTTAATGTGCTGTACAATGTGATTTAATGCTATAACTAGTACTCAAAGAGTATATTTCACTCTGTGATGCTATGTGAGGGCAAATGGTTTAAAATCTTTTCTTAACACATACTAAACTGAGCTCCTGTATACAAAGAGAATTGAAAATGAATCTGGATGTGAATGAAAGGGGAGAGGGAGTGGGTATGGGGGGAGGGTAGTGGGGGGAGGGGAGGTATGGGTGGGGAAGCCATTGCAATCCACAAGTTGTACCTTGGAAATTTATATTCTAAATAAAAATAAAAAAATAGTATCCTGTAAATTCCCAGCAATATTCTAATTTCTTATTTTCTTTGGTTTGACTATATACTTTCCTGTGCTCTGTCTTCTAAGACTGATATTCTGTATTCTGCCTCACTAATTCTGTTTTTAAGGCTCACACGTGTGTCTTTTATTTGTTCTATTGAATTCTTCATTTCATTTTGATTTCTCTTCAATATCTCAATTTCATGTTCTATTAAATTTTTCATTTCTTTTTGGTTCCTCCTTAATTTTCATTTTCATGAGAGAGATTTTCTGGCATGTCCTGCATGGACTTCAGTAGTTTATGCATTTGTTTTTGATTACTTCTAAATACTCTTATCATGAATTTTTGAGTTCCATTTCTTGCATTTCTTCTATCTCATCATCTTCATCATCTTTTATTAGAGTGTCTTGTTCTTTTGGAAGCATCATGCTATCTTCCTTGTTCTCGTTTCCTGGGTTTTTGCATTTATTGTTTGGCATTGTGGAGATATTCTTTGGTTTATTCTCTTGTTTTATTCATGTGGTGGCTTTTCTCATTATACTATGACTCTAGATTAAGTGGACTGTCTGCTTTTGGTGAATCTCTAGAGGCTTGTGGTGGGTGGCCAGAGAGCTCTGTTCAGTTCTTCAGGGTTGAGGGTGTGCCTAAGGTGAGACACCTATGTTTGGCATGATAAATCTCTCTCTTGCTCTCTTTTTTTTTTAATAAGAAGGGAAGTAATTCTGCTCAGCTGAGCTCCTTTCCTTGATGGCGATCAGTGCCTGAGTGCTAGCCCCAGCGGGTATAATATTCAGCTGTTTTAATCCTTAGTGTAAGCTCAGATTCCCCTGAAATGTCTCTCACTGGGTAACCAGTTCCACCCTAGCTTGTGGCTTCTCCCACTGAGACTACTCACATCTCAGCCACACTGTGAGTTCTCCAACACACCCTCAGTTTTTTTGTTTGTTTGTTTGTTTTTGTTTTTGTTTTTTTTCACAGTCCTGGTTCAGAAGCTCCACACATTCACTAGGTCTTAGTCTCCTGTTAACACTCCCCACCAGAGTCAGGTTTTTCTGCTCAGCTGAGGGCAAGTACAGCCCCAAGCTGGTGCAGCTGTTATGTATGTCCAAAATAGCACCTACTCTATTGGCTTGCATGCGTTTGTAAGGTGAGTGAAGAGAAAGAATCGTGTCTGTACTGTCCCTTTTATTTTTTCTTTCCTCTAGTTAGGCTGATGTACTTTCCCCCATAAGGCTTCAAGCCTCGTTCCCTAAAGGCTCTTCCTGCTGCTTTTCTGCCAGTGTCTCAGGCTACTGCAGCATCGTCTCACCTCTGTTTCCAGCGCTGGCGTAGAGACTCTTGGCAGCTGGGATCCTGAGCCATAGGCGCCTGTGCCCTCCACATAGACCCACCGTGTCCCTCTAATTTCTGAAGCGTTTCCTCTGCTGTTTTTCCCTACCTCTTCCCTGAGACTACACTGTCTCCACTTTTATTAAACTATCTTTTCCTGGACTATCAGTGAGTCCCCTCCCTATTCCGCCATCTTGGAACCTCACTCATTTCTCCACAATATTCTTTATTATTGCCCTGTTTCTGGTTGTTTTGAATTTAGCGTCCTCCTTTTTTTTTTTTTTTTTTTTTTTGCATATTAAGGCAGATGATTTGGCTTTCAATTTGAGGTCTCTCTTCCTTTTAATAAAGATATTCGCCACTGTGTGCATACCTCTAAATAGAGCTTTAATTGTTTTCCTAAATTTTAGTATGTTGTGCTTTCATTTTGGTTCATATCAAGGTATTTTCCAATGTTGCTCATGTTTTCTGCTGTGATTGAGTATTTTCAAGTGTGGTTACCAATTTCCATATTAGAGTTTTCCAGATTAACTTCTGCTGTTCATTTCTAATTCTGTTCTATTTTTGTTGAAGGACATGTTTTAGGTTATTTAGTTCTTTTACATTTATTAAGCCTTATTTTGTGGCTCAACAAATGATGTTTCCTGGAGAATACTCCATGTACACTTGAGAAGAGTGTGCATACAGTTGTTTTGTGTATAGTCTTCCATAAATGTCTGCTAGGTCCAGTTGGTTTGTAGCATTTTTAATATTTTTTGTTGTCTTTTCATTATTGGTTCTATATTGTATTGAAGTTGTGTTATTGAAATCTACAACTATTATTCTCGAGTGTTGATTTCTGTCTTCAATTTTTGTTTCATTTATTTTGTGAGTCTATTATTAGATACTTGTATTGATAATTGTTGTGTTTTTGTTGAATTTGTCTTTTTGTTTGTGTTCCTAATGGATTAATCTGTTTGTAATGAAAAGATGCCCACTTTTTTCTCTAGTAAAATTTTTTGAAATATTTATTTTCATCTTCCTGAAAGGCAGAGAGAGAGAGATCTTCTATCTGCTGTTTTACTCCCTAAATGCCTGCAACAGCCTGGGCTCAGCCAGGACAGAAGGAGCCTTGAACTCCCTCTGGCTCTCCCACTAAGCACTTGAGCAATCCTCTTCTGCTTCCATGATTTCATTTGCAGGAACCTGGGTCAGAAGCAGAGTGGCTGGGACTCCAAACTATCACTCAAATATAACATACAGGCATCCCAAGAGGCAGGTTAACCTGCTGGGCCACAACACTAATCTCTATTTAAAAAAGAAAAAGCCTCCTTAATCTGATATCAGTATAGCCAGTCAAGCTGTCTTTTGTTTAGTTTACCATCTTTCTTACTGTCAACATATTTGTGTCTGTTTGACTCTAGTGTTTCTTCTGCAGGTATCACATAGCTGTATTGTGTTTACTAGCCATTCTCTAAGTCTCTGCCTTTTTATTTGAGTGTTTTGTTCACTAAATTTGATTAGTGCTTAGTTTACATTTAATATGCTTACTGAGGAATTAGGATTTTGACTGCCATGTTCCATGTTTGTACATATCTTATTTGTTGCTTTCCCATTCCTTTATTAATTCCTTTTTTGTGTTAAGAAGTTTCTAGTATATCATTTTAATACCCTTGTTTCTATTTATTTTTTGAGTAATATTCTTTTTTTAAAGATTTATTTATTTATTTGAAAGGCAGAGTTACAGAGAGGTAGAGGCAGAGAGAGAGAGAGGGGTCTTCTATCTGTTGGTTCACTCCCCCAATTGACACAACTCTCAGAGCTGCACTGATCCAAAGCCAGGAGCCAGGAGCTTCCCCCAGGTCTCCCATGTGCATTCAGAGGCCAAGGACTTGGGCCATCTTCCACTGCCTTCCCAGGCCATGGCAGAGAGCTGGACCAGAAGTGGAGCAGCTGGGACTTGAACCAGCACGCATATGGGATGCCAGCACTGCAAGTGGTGGCTTTACCCACTCAGCCACAGTGCCGACCCTAAGTAATATTCTTTTTTTTTTTAAAAAAAGATTTATATGTTTATTTGAAAGCCATAGAGAGAGAAACAAAGGGGGAGAGATCTTCCATCTACTAGCTCACTTCCCCAAATGGCCGCAATAGCCAGGACTGGGCAAAGCTGAAACCAGGAGCTAGGAGTTTGTTCCGGGTCTCCCACATGGGTACAGGGACCCAAGGACTTGAGCCATCTCCTGCTGCTTTCCAAGGTGCCTTAGCAGGGAGCTGGGTTGGAAGTGGAGTAGCTGGGACGCAGAACAGTGCTTACATGGGATGCCTGTGTTGCAGGCAGTGGCTTTACCTTCTACAGCACAATGCCAATCCTGAGTAACATTCTCAGTGACTTATTTTGGAGATTGCAATTAACACCTTGACTTGAGCAATTAAGTTCAGATTAATATTAACTTAATTTTAATAGTATACAAAAATTTCACTCTGATATATCTCCGTTCTCTGCTGCCTCTTTTGTGCTATTATTATACTAATGTTATCTCAATACATTATAAAACCATCAACACAACTATGTATAAATAATGCATTCAGTTACTAAGAAGCTATTTAACAAATGAGATTCAAGAGCTTTATACTATTGTATCCTAGTAACATAAGGTCTCGAACTATATGCTGTCTATGTATTGCCCAGTATTAAAACATAAAAGAAAATTATTTAATTGCTTAAAGAAGTATTTAAAAATCTCAGTAATCACTGCTCAGTGAGAAAGTATCACCAGTGAAATGAAAAGTTACTTCACCAAGCCGTATCATCTTGTTAATGCTATAAATCTGAGAATTTCTTTGATCAAAGGACAGGAACAACTTTTTCTGATGGCCACAATAAGCCCTTTCAAAAGTTCTTGTTGATCCTTTGTATGGGTCAGTTGCAGTTCTAGCTAATATGACTGTTGCTAACTGGTTCAGATATCAAAGTGTTTTTAAATACTTTTTATGATATTCAAGTGGAAGACTCTTACTAACTCGGTCACCAGATCAAGAATCTTAGCTGTATCAGACACAGCTGTATCAGTGGTATTCACACACCACTGTCAACATACCAACTACTTCTGATGCTCTGGATACAGATTCCAGAACATAGAGTACAAATTGTGCAACAATTTCAACCATCACACTGCTCCTATTCTAGAACAGGAAGGTGCCCTTTCACGATTCTCACATTTGCTTTTACTGCTCCTCAGGTTTGAATGTTGTTTTCAGTTTTTAGTTGAAACTTCATTTTCTTCCCATGGAACTCTTTCCCTTTCTAAAGGCCTGACTTGAATGGGTCTGAGCAAAAACCCAGAAACGTGGCGGTACTAAGTAAAAAAGTCAGAAAATATGAGCACAGTCCAAATTGGACTTAAGATAAATTCCTAGGGTGGAGAAGCAGAAGCTTTGTTTGTATGAGCCAGCGTTAGAGCCAAGAAAAATGTGACCTTTGAGGTGAGGGGGAACTGGAGGATCAGCGTTGAAGGCAGTGGTCAGATGAGGATGGATGCACCCAGTGTGAAGTGTGGATGTGTTAAATGTGAGGTAGAGGGGGTCTAGGACAAGACAGCACCAGCATGATTTGTGAGGCCGGGAGCATCTATTTGCTTAGGACATCCATAAGGCTGGAGAGAGCTAAAGCTCCATCTGTCATGTCCTCTCTCAAACTCACGTGATATCCTTGTAATGGGTAGCTCTCCCTTGGGCCCTCGAAGACATTTTTGTTGTACCCTTTTTTTAGATTGTATTTTATTTTTAACATTTTAAAAATATTTATTTATTTAAAAGGCAGAGTTACAGAGAAAGAGGCAGAGACACAGAGAGAGAGGGAGAGAGAAAGAAAGAGATCTTCCATTGCTAGTTTATTCCCCAGAAGGCTGCAATGGCCAGGGCTAGGCCTCGCAGAAGACAGGAACCCAGAACTCCAAGTCTCCCACATGGGTGTCAGCAGGCCAAGCACTTAGGCCACCTTCTGCTGTCTTCCCAGGTGCATTAGCAGGGAGCTGGATTGGAAGTGGAACAGCTGGGACTGGAACCAGTGCTCATATGGATGCCGCTGTTGCAGGCAACAGTTTAATCTGCTGTGCCACAATACATCCTGTTTTAAATGGTCATTTCATTCTGTTTAATATCAGGCATTACATTGGTGCTCAGTTCCACTCCAGTAGAATTATTTTCTGAAAAGTGACTATAGTGTGTTCTCTACTAAACTGTGAGGTTTTTTTTTTTTTAAAAAAGATTTATTTATTTATTTGAGAGGCAGAGTTACAGACAGAGAGATACTCCCCAAATGGCTGCAATGGCCAGAGCTGGGCTGATCTGAAGCCAGGAGCCAAGAACTTCTTCCTGATCTTCCATGTGGTTGTAGGGGCCCAAGCACTTGAATCATTCTCTGCTGCTTTCTCAAGCACATTAGTAGAGAGCTGGATAGAAAGTAGAGCAACTGGGACTTGAACTGGTGCCCATATGGGATACTGGTGCCACAGGCAGAGGGCAGGAAAGCCAATGGAATTGACTTAATTTTTGATTTGTTTCTGCATTGATTGGAAAGATGATATAAAGCTGGGATAAACCTTGTGAATATCAGAAAGAAGGAATTCTTGCTGCACCCTGTGTGTGACCTTCGATGCATGATGAGCACATCCACTAATACATGTGACCCTAACAGTCTCCAGGAACCTGACCCAACAGGGATTTTTAGGAGGAAGGAGGAAGTGAGGAGAAGGAAGTCTTCCCCAGGGGACCCTCTTCCAAGCTCACAAAAGTGCCCATGTTGTATCTTTGATTTACTTTTTGTCTTGGGTATTATCCTGAACATGAAGTACCTCTCCTCCCCCGGAGTTTGTTGTATAAACATAAGAATAATAAACAGATATGTCCCTCAAAATACAAAGCCATAAAGTTGCAAGTTTTGGGGAGGAACATCAGATAACATCTAATGAAATCCAAAGCTCTCATTCATGTCTTGAGATACAGAAGCTCAGGCCCAGAGAAGTGAAATGAGTTTCACAAGGGCATTCAGATAGCGAATGGAAGGAACAAGCAGGGGGCTTATGGTAGCAGAAGCAGAACTGACTACAATTCAGTATTTTATTACAACTAACAGCCATGCAATCCAGTCACACTATAGCTCACCTGATACATAAATGCATTACCTAGAAGGAATACACGAAACCAAAAGTCAACAAGAGCAAAAGTGTCCTCAAATGGTGTTGCAGAACCAGTCTATTTTCTTCAATGTGATGCATCGTTCACATTTGTGACTCAAATGGCATTTTATTTATGTGGTGGTAAAACTGTGAAACTTTCTCTGTTATATGTATACACACACCTATATACAAATAAGCTAAGAGAACATTTTGTTAACATTGCTGTTTAGTTTCTCCACCCTGGCCATTGGAATTGCTCTTGTTAAGGTCAGGAAGGCCTACGTAAGCCTGATTAATGCTTGTTCAACTCAGGATTTTGTACAACTGAACATAGATTTGTTAAAAATGACTAAACTCAGATATCAGAAGATTAAGAATTATGTACCTTTTTTTTGACAGGCAGGGTGGAAGTTAGAGAGAGAGACAGAGAGAAAAGTCTTCCTTTTTCCGTTGGTTCACCCCTCAATGGCCGCTGCCGCTGGTGCGCTGCAGCTGGCATACTGCACTGATCCAAAGCCAGGAGCCAGGTGCTTCCTCCTGGTCTCCCATGTGGGTGCAGGGCCCAATCACTTGGGCCATCCTCCACTGCCCTCCTGGGCCACAGCAGAGAGCTGGATTGGAAGAGGAGCAACCGGGACTAGAACCTGGTGTCCATATGGGATGCTAGTGCCACAGGTGGAGGATTAACCAAGTGAGCCAAGCCGGCCTGCCATTCTTATTTTTTTACAAAGATCTATTTTCAGCTAATTCTATACTCACAAGATTAACCCTACCCTAAGTAGAGAGTTCACTGAATAGTATGAAGAAAAAAGTATGAAGAAAAAGAAAAAAACAAAACAAATAAAAAGAACCTGTTTCTCAAACAATGTCTCCAAGTATCAGTTTCGCTCCTGATAAATTACTTTTAGGTACTCTATTAATTACCACTGATCGGAGAGACCATATGGTATTTGTCATTTTGTGAATGGCTTATTTCACTAAGTATAATGGTTTCCTGTTGCATTCATTTTGTTGCAAATGACAGGATTTCATTTGTTACTACTGTAAAGTATTCCATATTGAATATATACCATAATTTCTTTATCCATTCTTCAGTTGATGGACATATGGGTTGATTCCATATCTTAGCTATTGTAAATTGAGCTGCAATATGGGGGTACAAATCATTCTTTCATATGCTGATTTCACTTCCTTTGGGTAAATTCCCAGGAGAGGGATGGCTGGATTCTATGATAGTCTATATTTAGCTTTCTGAAGTGTCTCCATACTGTCTTCATACAGTGGCTGCACCAGTTTACATTCCCACCAACAGTGGATTAGGGTTTCCTGACCCCACAACCTTGCCAGCATCTGTTGTTTGCCCATTTCTGTATGAGAGCCATTCTAATAGAGATGAGGTGAAACCTCATTGTGGTTTTGATTTTTGTTTCCCTAATGGCTAGTGATCCTGAGCGTTTTTTCATGTGTCTGTTGGCCATTTGGATTTCCTCTCTTGAACAATGTCTCTTCAGGTCCTTTGCCCATTTCTTAACTGGATTGTTTTATTGTTGTGAGTTTCTTGAGCTCTTTATAGATTCTGGAAATTAATCCTCTATCAGTTGCAGAGTTTGCAAATATTTTCTCCCATTCTGTCAGTTGCCTCCTCACTTTCCTAAGTGTTTCTCTTGCAGTTCAGAAGCTTCTCAGTTTGTTGTAATCCCATTTGTTAATTTTGGCTTTGATTGCCTATGCTTCTGGGGTCTTTTCCATGAGATCTTTTCCTATGTCAACATCTTATAGGGTTTCTCCAATGTTCTCTAGTAATTTGATGGTATCAGGTTGTAGATTTAGGTATCTGACCCATTTTGAGTGGATTTTGTGTAAGGTGTTATGTAGGGGTCTTGTTTTATACTTCTGCATGCAGAGATCCAGTTTTCCCTGCACCATTTGTTGAAGAGATTGTCTTTCTCCAGGGATTGATTTGTGCTCTTTTGTAAAAGATAAGTTGATTATAGATGTGTGGATTCATTTCTGGAGTTTCTATTCTGTTCCATTGGTTTACATGTCTGTTTTTGTGCCAGTACCAGGCTGCTTTGATTGTAACTGCCCTGTAGTATGTCTTGATATCAGTTGTTTCATATTAGTTTGTTTGATATCAGTTTGTTTTTGTTGTTTAAGATTGCTTCAGATATTCACAGTGTCTTGTGTTTCCATAAAATTTTGGCATCTTTTTTTTCTAGATCTGAGAAGAGTGTTTTTGGTATTTTGAATTGAATCACATTGAATCTATAAATTGCTCTTGGTAGTATGGACATTTTGATGATATTGATTCTTCCAATCCACGAACCTAGAAGATTTTTCCACTTTTTAATCTCTTCTATTTCTTTATTTAATGTTTTGTAAAAGATCTTTGATGTCCTTGGTTAAATTTATTCCAAGGTATTTAAAATTTTTTGTGGCTATTATGAAAGGGATTGATCTCTAAAGTTCTTTCTTGGCTGTGGTGTTGTCTTTATACACAAAGGCTATTGATTTTTGTGTGTTGATTTTATGACTTGCTACTTTACCAAACTCTTTTATGAGTTTCAATAGTCTTTTGGATTCTTTTAGGTACTCTGTATACAGAATCATATTAACTGAAAATAGGGACAATTTGACTTTTTGGTTCCCAATTTGTATCCCTTTGATTTCTTTTTCTTGCTAAATGGCTGTGGCTAAAATTCCTGGGACTATATTGAATAGCAATCATACTAGTGGGCATTCTTGTCTGGTTCTGGAACTTAGTGCTAATGCCCCCAAATTTCCACTGTTCAGTAAGATGATGCCTGTAGGTTTGTCATAAATTGCCTTGATTATGTTGAGGAATGTTCCTCTGTACACAATTTGCTTAACGTTTTCATCATAAAAGGGTGTTGGACTTTATCAAATGATTTCTCTTAATCTATTGAGATAATCATATGATTTTTGTCTATTAGTTTGTTAATGTGATGTATCACATTGATTTTGTGAATCTTGAACCATCCCTGCAAACCAGGGATAAATTCTATTTGGTCCAGGTGAATGATCTTTCTGATATGTTGTTGGATTTAATTGGCTAGTATTTTGTTGAGGATTTTTGCATTTATGTTCACCAGGGAAGTTGGTCTATAATTCTCTTTTTCTGTTGTTTGTTTTTCTGGTTTAGGAATTAAGGTTATGTAGGCTTCCTAGAAGGAGTTTGGGAGGAAATCCTTCCTTTCAATTGTTTTGAATAGCTTGAAAGAAGAATTGGAATTAGTTCTCCGTTAAATGCCTGGTAGAATTCAGCAGTGAAACCATCAGGAACTGTGCTTCTCCTTGTCGTAAGGGTCTTTATTGTTGATTCAATCTTCGTCTGGGTTATTGGTCTGTTAAGCTGTTCTGTGTCTTCATAACTCAATTTTGGTAGATTGTATGTGTCTAGGAATCTATCCATTTCTTCTAAGTTTCCCAATTTGTTGGCATACAGCTCTTTATAGTAATTCTTGATGATTCTTTTTTATTTCTGTGCTATTTCTTGTTACATTTCCTTTTTCATGTCTGATTTTATTGATTTGGGTCTTCTCCCTCTTTTTTTGGTTTGTTGGGCTAATGATTTCTCAATTTTGTTTATTTTTTCAAAAAACCAGCTCTTCATCTCATTAATCTTTTGTATTGTTTTTTGTTTCAATTTTGTTGATTTCTTTTCTAATTTTAATTATTTCTTTCCTCCTACTAACTTGGGGTTTGATTTTTTGTTGTTTTTCTAGGTCCTTGAAATTCATTGATAGCTCATTTACTTAGTGACTTTCCAGTTTTTTGATGTAGGCACCAATTTCTATGAAATTCCCTCTTACCACTGCTTTTGCTATATCCCATAAGTTTTGATATGATGTATTGTCATCTTCATTCATTTCAAGGAATCTTTTTATTTCTTTTTTTATTTCTTCTATGACCAACTTTAATTCAAGAGCATGTGGTTCAGTCTCCATGTGTTTGTGTGTGTTCTCGAGATTCTTGAATTGTTGATTTCAAACTCCAATCCATTGTGCTCAGAGAAGATGCATGTTTTGATTTTGATATTTTTATACTTGCTGAGACGTCCTTTATGGCCTATATATGGTCTGTCCAACAGAAAGTTCTGTGCACTGATGCGAAGAATGTATTTTGCAAATGTGGGGTAAAAAGTTCTATAGATATTAGTTAGCTTCATATGGTCTATAGTTTCAAATAACTGTTTTCTTACTTTGTTAATTTTCTTTCTAATTGATCTATCCATTGATGAAAATGTGGCATTGAAGTCCCTTGTTACTATTATATTGGAGTCTATGTCTTCCTTTAGATCTATTAACAGTTCTTTTATATAGTTAGGTGGGTTGTATTTGGATCCATATACATTTATCCACGTCTTCTTGTGGATTTGATCCCTTAATCGTTACATAGTGCCTTTCTTTGTCTCTTTTAATAGTTTTTGTGTTTGTCTATTTTGTATATATTAAGATGCCATACTTGTGTTTTTTTTTTTTTTTTTTTTGCTTTCTGTTTGCACGAAATATCTTTTTCCATCCTTTTACTTTCAGTCTACATATATCTTTGGTGAAATGTGTTTCTTGTAAACAGCAAATAGATGGGCCTTATTTTTTAATCCATCCAGCCAGTTTATATCTTTTAACTGGAGAGTTTAGGCCATATACATTTAAGGTAACTATGGATAAACAATGAGTTGGCCCTGCAATTTTTCCATGGATATTCCTATTGTTTACTTTTGGATTTCTGGTGTACTTTTACTTGGGGGTTTTCTGCATTGACATTCTTTCATGATGATGATGGCTTTCTGTGTTTCTGTGTGTAGTATATCCTTTAGCATCTTTTGTAAGGCTGAATGAGTGGTGACAAATTCTTTTAGTCAAAAAAAAAAAAAGAAAAGAGAATAGATTTGTTTCTGTTCTGGTCCAATCTGCAAGGATTTCTTGCATCTCCTTCCTGTTTAACCACATTGATCTGAGAGAGAGAGAGAGAGAGAGAGAGAGAGGTCTTCCTTTGCCGTTGATTCACCCTCCAATGGCCGCCGTGGCTGGCGCATTGCGGCCAGCACACCACACTGATCCAAAGGCAGGAGCCAGGTGCTTCTCCTGGTCTCCCATGGGGTGCAGGGCCCAAGCACTTGGGCCATCCTCCACTGCACTCCCAGGCCACAGCAGAGAGCTGGCCTGGAAGAGGGGCAACCGGGACAAAATCCAGTGCCCTGACTGGGACTAGAACCCGGTGTGCTGGGCCGCAAGGCGGAGGATTAGCCTATTGAGCCGCGGCACCGGCCATTGATTTTTTTTTTTTTTTGAGACATTACTTTCTAGTTTTAGGGGCTTTAAAATTTGTCTTGTATCTCTATTTCTGAAAATTCGAATTCTACCCTAATACTCTCTTTATCGTTGTTTTGTTGTTTATCCTCTCAGAGTCATTGGGAAATTCTGGCTGCAAGTTTTACCTGGTAATGATAGGAATGACTTTAGTCCTTTAACCCTGTACCCCTCTCTTTGTCTGTCTATTTTCTGATGCTTCCGTAATACTTCCAGGGAGTAGGAAATAAAAAGAGTTTTATGATATGTATGCATTCTGTTTGTAATTAAGGTAACTAAATAATTTATCATTAAAATTGGCACACTTTAACAGTAAAGCAAATGTTATTAATAATTACGCCTGGCATCCAACACTGACCAGACACATCAGATCCCATAGTCATCCTAGCTTATGACTCAAGTGCTGCTTCATTTTCCTTTGTCCCTGTCACCTGGACATGTATCTCCCTCAGGGATCTTAGATGAGTGACAGGAACTAGCAAATGAAGAGGCCTCCAAGGTGAATTCAGAACTGGAACCCAGTATAACTCCTTTATTATGCAGAAGATAAGCCTAAGCCAATTTGTGAATCATTAAAGGTTGCTAAAGCCACCTTGCAATTATAGCCTGCCAGCTATGATGCTGCATCTGCACCAGGCACAGGAACTAACCTGTGCATTTCTTGTTATTCTTACATTTATTTCCAGCTTCTGGGAAACTCAATGCCACTGTGCAAGTCACAGGTCAGAGTTCCCAGTGGGTGTGAATGATTAGTGGGTGTGAAATAGTCAAACAGAAATATAACAAGGTCACAGTAATTGGGCTGGAAGTTGGATATTAATACTTAAGCCTCCTGTGCTGGGACACTCAAGTCACAGATGCAGCAAACCAGAGAGCCAAGGGCAGAATGCACAGCACCAAGGTTAAGAAGCAACTGGTATCTGAGCCAGGCTGCCCAAATTCAGCTTGCAGGACTCAGGTGGAAAGAGATTGGGAGCTTGCATTTTGCAGAGATCATCAGAGAGCATGACCTCCAGCAGGCAGTGACAATGATTCAGTGCTTAAATGAAGTTGGGCACTGGTACAGTCAAAGAAAAAGAACTGCAATTGGCATTGAGAGCATTATGTAAAGTGAAAGTTTATGAGGGGTGTGAACAGATATTGGAAGGAGAATTAGCAGAACCTTGACCAACACGAGAGGAGGAATCTGAACCAAACCAGACCAGACCAGGGCAGGAATGATTCTTCCAACTTGCTTTGACAATCTATGTTACATTTCCTCCAAAGCTCATGGTTAGTTATTTACTTATACCATAATTATATTTTGTGCTATTGTCAAGTTATGATTTGAATAACTTCCGCAGATGTTAGAACCAGCTGTATCCTGAGTAATGGCTGTAAATCAAAATTCAAGGGCCTTAGGGTGGCTGTGGTGGCACAGCAGGTTAACCTGCTGCTTGTGACACTCCCTTCCCACATTGGAGTGGTGGTTCAAGTCCTGGCTGTTCTGCTTCTGATTCAGCTCCCTTCCAATGTGCTCGGGAATGCATACAGGATGGTCCAAGTACTTGGGTACCTGCCATCCATGTGGGAGACCTGGATGGATATTCCTGGTTTCAGCCTGGACCAGCCCTGACTGCTGCAGCTATTTGGGGAGTGAAACAGCAAATGGAAGGCATCTCCCTATCTGCTTCCAAATAAATAAGTAAATCTTTAAAATGAAAAGCATGGGAACCTGGTACTATAGAGATGGAGGGCTTGGGAGGTGGAAGAAGAGCTTGACTCTCAAAGGGGATGCATGAGGGATTTCAGGGCAGCAATGGAACCACGTTGTATTTCTATTATGGAGGTAGATCAGTGATTCTAGGCATATGTAAAAATTCATAGAAATTGGGTTCTAAACAGGCAAAACCAGATAAGCAGTCTCTGATCCCTACTCTTCATGCTACTCCCACCCACCTCCTTGCTTTAACAAGTTTATATTATTTCCAATGGATACAAACATAGCTCTCTCTCTTCACACATCAGCATACTGTAAGCCCAGAGATGCAGCAAGGAATAATGCAACTTGCACATCAAAAACTCCCACCCATGGTAGTAAGTAGAATCTTGAGTACTGATGGTTTTCTATGTTTGGGCTAATTGTACAAAAAAAGAGACAGGTATGGAGGTAGAGGAAGGTGACATAAAAACAGAGACCAGAATGAAATTAGCCATGTTGCAGTCAGAGGGACCAACAGGTACAAAGGGGGTGGACGAGAGCTTTGGGTCTGAGGATTGGCAAGAACGCCAGTGTGGATGGAGGCGTGTGGGTAAGCAATGTGGAACAGCCAGATCATGTAGAGTCTGATGGGCCTTAATAAGAAGTGGTTTTAAGTATGGCAGGAAGCCATCAAGAATAAACAGTGTAATTATCTGGTCTGCTTTGCATTTTTCAAAGCTTATTCTGGGTGCTTTGTGGAGAATAGATATTATGAGGCCAATATGGAATCAAGAAACAAGAAAACTACTGTAGTTGTGCTAGGTGGTGGTATCTTGGAAAGGTTATTGTGTAGGAGGATGGTATAAGAGGGAAATCTCTGCTCTGTTGCCCAACCAGAAGCCCATCTTCATGCTCATCATTGCAATGATACATTTAATGTTGTCTTGAGATTCCTTATTTTCTTGGCCTTAAACAGGTGTTGCAGTACACATGTAGAAATGCTTCTAGGTAACTTGAAGCCTAGCTGAAGTTGGAGACCAAAATTTTTAGGGGCAGGAATTTTACAGAATGGTTAAGGCATCACTTGGGATGCCTGCATCCAATGTTAGAGTACCTGGGATGATATCCTGGCTCTACTCCAGAGTCAAGATTCCTGCTAGTATATACCTTGGAGGCATCAGGTAAGGTCCTTGTGGTTCCTGCCAATCATGAGAGAAATCTGGATTGAGTTCCCAAGTTCTGGCTGTGGCCTGCTCCAGTCTTGGCTATTGTTGGCATTGGTTAAATGAACCAGCAGATGAGAGATCTCTGTCTGTGTCTGTCTCTCTGCCTTTCAAATGAATAAAATAAAAAATACTTAAAGTTGTAAGAATAAAAAAATCATTTTAATGGTGCCAAAGCACAGACTAATGAATTCCTCTAGCAATGTTGAGAAGCCTGAGTGTATGAATGATGACATTTTAATTACTCAGAGTCAGCATTTCATCAGATGTATCTGAAGGATGAACCAAAGAGCCAAGATAATACTTCCATTAACTCACACTAAGGAGTCAGTACTGTATTCTGATAATCATATTACAAAGAGGATCACATGGTAAGGGAAGAGTGGTATGGTGGATTCTAGGAGGATTGTAAGAAGCATGGTAACTAGCAAATGGGATTGAGGGATGGATGATGGATGGTGAAGAGAGGATGAGGAGAATGAAAGGGAGAAAACAATATCACTGGCTCCTCTCTAACAAAAATAAAGAATGGTGCAACTTCTCATCCATTTGGAAGCAGTGCTTCCTGGAAGCTCTCATGTTGTATTGTTGTTATATGTCTATAATTTATACTATAATAGTTCATGGGCCGGTGCCGCGGCTCAATAGGCTAATCTTCCACCTTGTGGCGCCGGCACACCGGGTTCTAGTCCCGGTCGGGGCGCTGGATTCTGTCCCAGTTGCCCCTCTTCCAGGCCAGCTCTCTGCTGTGGCCCGGGAGTGCAGTGGAGGATGGGCCAAGTGCTTGGTCCCTGCACCCGCATGGGAGACCAGGAGAAGCACCTGGCTCCTGCCTTCGAATCAGCGGGGTGTGTCGACCGCAGCGGCCATTGCAGGGTGAACCAACAGCAAAGGAAGACCTTTCTCCCTGTCTCTCTCTCTCACTGTCCACTCTGCCTGTCAAAAAAAAGTTAGAAAGCAGTTTTCATGTTCCCATCACAGCTTCAAAACAAAACTGATAGACAAATATCTTTCTTGCAGAATGAAGAATTAATTTTAACTGCTTATTATGATCATGTTTTAAATTAATTTCTAAAACATCCAATATACAATTTTTTACACATTTATCAGATTTTTACATAAGATGAGTTCTTTGTAGAAGTATTTGAAAATAGATAAATGCCTTTGTTTAAGATTGCCCAGTATTTCAGGCATGGAAAGCCAAGACATAGTGGCAAAAACAGTTCTGCATGATCTCTGTGAGTGAGACCCAGAGGAAAGAACGGGCCATCAAAGAAGGAGGGACTTTCCTCTGAAGGGAGGAGAGAACTTCCACTTTGCATATGGCCCTGTCTAAAAACCAACGGATTTTGTCAACTCAAAAGGCTTCCACAGCCTTGGCAGTTCATGTCTGGAGCCTCTAGTGATCACTAACATCATAAATAAGAGTGTCAGTTTTTAAATCAATAACAGGAGTCACTGTGCACTTGCTCCCCATGCTGGACCTCTGTCCTTAATGAGTTGTACTATGAGAATTAATGGCAAAGCTTGTCTTCAAATTGTACTTTATACTTTGTGTGTCTGTGTGGGTGCATCATATAATTTCCTTACAAGATGAGGCCAGAAAGCTAGCTAGCTAGCTGTTTTTCTTCCATGCAAGGATACAAATAGAAGTGGGTAGTATGCTACTCAGAAGGGAGCCCTCACCAGAACATGACTTCTGGAACGCTGTTCGCGGACTTCAGGTCTCCAGAACTGTGAGAAGTAAATTTCTATTGTTAGTGAACCACCCAGTCCATGGTATTTATTATAGCAGCCTGCACTGAGTAAGACAAAGATAAACATGCAGAAGGTTTAATGAGGAACACTCTTATTACCTAAAAGAGGGTGAGGGAAACCAGAAGGGAAGATAAAGTGGTTGACTGGCAATGCAGTTGCAACAACATTTTGAGCTGATAAGACAAGAAGCTTAGCTGCCCATTCAGACTTGTTCTGAGCCGGAGCAGGGGAACGTGGCCTCTGCAGCCATGTGTCAACCAGTCTTTGATTGTTGGCTGCTGCTTGGAGAAGTGGGTTCAACCTTGGGCAAGACATGAATCTTTTATCAACAGAAATTCCTAGAAGAGACTCAGCGGTGAACTGTAAGCAGTAATTCCCAGAAAAGGAAGGAAATACCTTAATCCTGAAGGGGCTATTTGGACAAAGTATCCTAAGCTTTTCATCACTTGTGTTAACTTGCTTCATGTAATAATTTCACACCATGTGAAAATAGCTCATCCTGAATTCTGGTTACTCATTTCTATTGGAGAAACTACATGAAGAAGTAAGAAGCGAGAATTCCAAATCCTGACATTGCATTTGATCCTGAGACTGTAACTAATATTCATAATCTCTCTTCTTCTAGATCCCTGTCACATTCACTGAGCTCTTCTGTGCCTGGTGGCTTTTTTGGTGGAGGCTATCTAGAGGGTTGTTCAAGGCCTTATCCTAGCTACCATGTCTATCTTAGGTTAGGATGTGGCATTTGTCCGTTTATCTTCAAAACTGGAAAAGGGGATTATCAAGAGACATTCCACTAGATCCACTAAGTGCTTAATGGTCTTCCCTTCTCCCACGTGTAACAACATCTCTGCCTTATCCAAGCCACTTATCCTGCCAGAAGAGAGACACTCTTCCTTGCCTGCTAACCCCTTGACTCAGGGTTCTGGAATAAGCAGATGGCAACCATAGTTTATAGTTGAATGATGTTATAGTATTGTGTTCCATTTTGGAAGCATTTTCGCTAGGCAAACTGGAAACACTAGGACTGCAGAGCATGATGTTACAGGAAAAGGAAACACCTAGAATGCTCCTGAGAAAAGCTACTCCTACTTCTACCTCTAGAGTTTCCCTGTTTGGAAAACAGCATTGTTCTTGGTCATTGATTTCAGAGCCAGCTCTATGTTGAAGGATAGTGCCTCATTCTTATGATGCAGTGCTTTCTAAAGTCTGGTTCATCTCTCCATCAGGCCTACAGGTTTGGGGATGATCTGGTATGTGACAGAACTAGGGAATCCCATGGATATGGGTCCATTGCCACATCTCCCTTGTAAACTAGCTCACATGGTCTGCAACAGTGATCTCTTGTGTGGAGAAGTTTGCTCAGGCACTTTGAGCAGGAAATGTAAATCCATTCCAGAATTGAGGGGATGTCTCAGGAAGTCCCAAGCCACTAAGATCTTAAAAACAGCAATGATAGAAATGAATCTTCCTTTGGGGGTTGTTGCCCACCCTCTGGATGGTGCTTGTCAACTGTGTACTGGTCATTCTTTAATCATTTGCCCCAACTAACATGATGCCTTTAGTTTCATAGAATGATGTGATGCTCCTTAGGAAATTCATGGGGTTCAACCATATTATCACAAAGAGTAAAAGCCCTTGGGCAAGATCATTATTTATTGTGCTGTCTCCCGTGTAAAGGCCAGCTACTTATTTTCCTTCCTGCTAGATATTGAAAACAACACCACATTTACCAGTGTAATAGCCCCATATCACTTAGAAGAGACTGTATTATTGTGATATAAAAAATATACCAAACCCAGGATATTATTTACAGTTAGGGTATTACTTAGTTGAGTTTGGGATTTATTTACTACTATATACTGAATGTTTACATCCCTCCAAATTTTATATATTGAAATCCAATCCCCTAGATGATGGTATTACAAGATGGGGTCATTGGTAGTGAGTAGGTCATGATGGCAGAGCCCTCATTAATACCATTACAAGAGATTACAGAGAACTTCCTGACTCCTTCTGCCTGGTGAGACACAATGAACAAGCGGCGATCTATAAGTTAGGAAGCAGTCTTCACCAGGCACTGAGTCTGCTGGAGACTTGATCTTGCACTCCCCAGCTTCCAGAGCTTAGAGCAGAAGTATTTGTTGTTTGTAAGACATTCAGTCTATAGTGTTGTTAGAGTAGCCTAAATAGACTAAGACATCTTATATTTTAGAGACCAGACTGGAAAATTACAAGGTGGTATGATAGGTACCACCAAACCTGTATCACTTGCCTATTAGACGATGATACTAATCTCTTCAGCACTTAGAAGTAGTATTGTTTTTATTTTATGATCTTCCAAGGATTTGGAAGATAATCAAGAGGTTTTCACTAGGCATTTTTTGTCATAATAACTCTTTGTTTATAGTTCAATAAAACAAGGTGAGGATTCTGCCAATTGTCTGTTCCAGTTATGTGGTTTATACCAGGAAAATGATCTTTGGGTAGGCCCATGAACCAAATGAACTCCCTGTGAGACAGGTTTAGGCCAAGACTATATTTATTAACTTACTTCCTTCTTTATTCCAACAGAGGTATCATGATAAGATGTCTTTGGGTATTAGTATTCACCTCAGACCTGGAATACAACATCTTTCAAAAGAAATTCCCTTTCTCTAGCTTATGGTTACCTGCAAAAATGACCAGAGTCCTTTAAGGGAAGTTTGGGGAAGTCATTATACTGTATACTTGTGCCATGGTAAGGTTTCATTGTCCTTCTTTAAGGACTCTTCTTTCAGTTGAGTTGTGGATTTGAAAACTGCCTTAGATATGGAAATTAGCTAAGGGCTTATGTCTTTCCTTGGGAGACAGTTCACTTTAATCTTTTACCCATGTAATAATATTTATCACTTTTAATTGTAAATATTCAGCAATGCCTTTGGTGGATCCCCATCCATCTTGCTTCTATATCATCATGTCCTAGCAGTCATCTCTGTAGATCACCATGGGTCAGGCTTTCCTAGTTGCCATTCCAATGTTGTTGATGAAGAGAATACCTGCATTGCTTCTAACAGCTGGGTGCTGCTATTCCAGAATCGCATCATTACTATCACAGAGTCTGGTTCTTTCATACACTCTCTTACTCTCAGTCCCTTCTTTTATGATTTTTTTTTTTTTTGACAGGCAGAGTGGACAGTGAGAGAGAGAGACAGACAGAAAGGTCTTCCTTTGCTGTTGGTTCACCCTCCAATGGCCGCCACAGCCGGTGCGCTGTGGCCTGCGCACCGCGCTGATCCGAAGGCAGGAGCCAGGAGCTTCTCCTGATTTCCCATGGGGTACAGGGCCCAAGGACTTGGGCCATCCTCCACTGCACTCCCAGGCCACAGCAGAGAGCTGGCCTGGAAGAGGGGCAACTGGGACAGAATCCGGTGCTCCAACCAGGACTAGAACCCAGCGTGCTGGCGCTGCAGGCGGAGGATTAGCCTAGTGATCCGCGGCGCCGGCCTCAGTCCCTTCTTTTACAGAACAACTCCTATGGAGTTTCCAACCCTCACCATTGCATTTTTTAGGGCCTTGGTAAATGGGCTATGCTAAAGGCCCACCAAAGGAATATAATTAATCAACTATTGAATTTTCCGTTTCATTTAAAGTAGACCATTGCTTTACCCAAGTTTCTAAGAGTCATAGCAGAATTTATTAAAACTGGGCATCCAGATCCTTGCCAGAGTGTTTATTCCATTGTCATGAAAGAGTGTTCCCAGATCAACAAAATCTTTCTTATTCCACATCCCCAGCATATAATTCCTGGTTCTTGTTACTGAGGACCTATAGCTCATTTGTAACTCATCTGTCTCCTCTCTTATTATATTTAAGTATCTCCTATACTGGTGAAAGTTTTTCCTTTTTTTTGATCTGATTCCAAGACAGCAGTTTGTGACAGATCCTGATATGGTCAGGTCTTGTCTCCTAAGTCACCTGCCTATTTGAAACTTTGGCACAGTCTTCAAGCAAAACAGCACAATAGTGCTGCAAGAATGAGTGAGCCAATTCTGCAGTACCACAAGGTTCAGGCACACCTGGTTCTGTTCTGAAGCGGTTCTGTTCTGAAGCGGTTCTGTTCAGAATTCTTAACCTAACATGCAGGGTCTCATTCCTCCCATCTCATGGCCCTGACTTCGGCAGAGGGGACTTGCTGGGGTTGAGAATACCTTATTTTCTAAGGTTCTTCTACTCTTAAAAGTACATCCTAAGCAAATAAACTTCTTTAAATGCTTTCAAGAAAGGTATTTAGCATTCACACTTTGCATTAATTGATAAATAACCACCACTGCTATTTTTTCATGCCAAAGCAGAGATGATGTTCAGCAACAGTTAGGCAATTCCATAGTCCTTATAATTGTTACTTTCCTCTTACTTCTCTAATGCCAGTGGTATTTTTTTAAAGATTTATTTATTTATTTAAAAGAGTTACACAGAGCCAGGGGAGAGAGAGAGAGAGGGAGAGAGAGAGAGGGAGAGAGAGAGAGGGAGAGAGAGGTCTTCCATCTGCTGGTTCATTCCCCAGATGGCCACAATGGCCAGAGCTGTGCTTATCCGAAGCCAGGGGCCACGAGCTTCTTCTGGGTCTCCCACACGGGTGCAGGAGCCCAAGGACTTGGGCCATCTTCCACTGCTTTCCCAGGCCATAGCAGAGAACTGGATCAGAAGTGGAGCAGCCGGGTCTCAAACTGGCGCCCATAAGGGATGCTGGTGCTTCAGGCCAGGGCTTTAACCCACCAGCCCCTGCCAGTGGTATTACACAAGCCTGTGCATCATCTTCCGGTTGATCCCATTACCGTTGTGAATATTTACAATTGCAACACCTCAGCCTACCAGGAACTATCACTGTCCCACCTATTATTGCAATCAGGTTTGATTGCATGATTCAACTCCTGAGTGCCACCTCTATAGTTTGCTTCCAGCCCATATATAATATCAATATATTGTTAAATGGATTTTCTAGAAGCAGAATCTGACATACAGATTCAGCTATAGGCAATTTATTGAGGGATTGTACTTCAGGGAAACACTTGAGAGAGAGAGAAAGAGAGAGAGAGAGAGAGAGAGAGAGAGAGAGAGAGAGAGAGAGAGAGAGAGAAGGAGGGGGAGTAGAAAGGGCTTTCAATATTCCCATAGATCAACTATGATAGTTTGAGAAGAGAAATAATATTAGTAAATGTTATTAAAGAATTGTTTTAAAAACTAGAGTCGGGCTGATGTGGTGGGTTAGCCTGCTGTCTGAAATGCTGGCATGCCATATGGGTGACAGTTTGAGTCCCAGCTGCTCCTCTTCCTATCTAGCTCCCTGGTGACACACCTGGGAAAGCAGCAGAAGATAGCGCAAATGCTTGGGACCCTGTACCCATGTGGGAGACCTAGATGAAGCTCCTGCCTTCTGGCTTAAGCCTAGCCCAGCCCCAGCCATTGTGGCCATTTGGGGAGTGAACCATCAGATGGAATATCTGTCTGTGTGTATCTTTCTCTTTCTTTCTGTAACTCTGCCTTTCAAATAAATAAAATAAAATGAATGTTTTTTTTAAAAAAAGTTGAGTCTAGGAAAGATCATGATTAGACAAAAATATGCAAAAAGAAAAATTTATATAAAGTACATAAAAGAATCACAAGTACAAAAGTTAATTTTGACAGGAGATCTTCAATTTAAATTTTAGGTTCACATGAGAGTTCATGATGAGCTAAATGCTGATGATTTTAGAGACAGAGGTAGAAAAGTATTTCCTTTAAAGCACTTTTTCTTTTACTTTTTTAAAAGAGCAATAGGCACATATTGATTTTTTCCCGAATTACCACTGCATGGGGAAGTTCCCCAATTTTTTCCTACCAACTGTTTATTTTTTGAAAAGTGAAATTTTTCTATTACTTTGACATAGTTTCAATTTTTTGCTCACCATTGATGAAGTCTAGAATCTGGAATTTTTTTAAGTTAAAACACAAACTTTCAACTCTGCACTTCCTCTTCATTTGATAGAATCATCAGTTGTTATTTTTCTTGTGATCCTATAAAAATAACGAACAACCCATACCAGAAACTCTCTTAGCCCTCCATGTTCATGATTCTTATATTAGACAATAACTTTATAAGGGAAGAAGTATTGTTATTTCTATATTTTCATATTAGAAAACCAAACCTCAGAGATTTTAAGTGTAAAGGCCACACAACCAGGAAATAAATGAAAATGCAGTCCCAAGATAACTGCTTTTAGAAAGTAAAAACTTAAGAATAATTGTTCTTTCTATGGCCATTTGTTTTACTTGCAACAACCTGCACATTTGTGGTTAAAAACAGAAGTAAAAGCAAATATTATGGTTCAGAGCATTTAGTATTTAATTCAAAAGAAAGAAAGAAAAGCTCTGTGTGCAGTAAAAAAGTTGGTGTTGTTTGGGAGTGGTAGAAATAAACACACTTAACATTGGCCCATTGCAATGAATTCCCAAACAGACAGTAAAGTACTTTTTTTAAAAAGCTTCATTAAAAAAATAAGCAAGAGGTTACATTGGACTGAAATACAATCCACAAGGACAAATGTGGTTTTCTGAAAGAGATTATTCAAGAAACTTCCTGCAGCTGTACCCAATATGGCGGCTCCCAGAGAGAAAGAATCTCTCTACTGCTGTTTCCAAACAGTTAGCAGGGCTATATATTCTCAAAAGGGTAAACTTCCAATTTATTGAACTCCAAACATTGTCAGCCAGAGGAGAAAGAAGAGAAAGATTAATCACTGCACTGCAGAGCCATTGTTTAAATCTTCTGAGGCCAAAGTTTACCTTGCTAGGTTCCAGATGCCACAGGAAGCTCCAACTTGCCCTCCACAAAGGTGATTGAAACAAGGGAAAAAAAAAAAAAAACAGTAAAATAGGAGGTGAAAGTAAAATGAAGGTAGGGCCATGGAAGGAGAAACCAGGGATTAAAAGAAAGAAATCCAAAGTGGTTTGTAAAAATAATTTTAAAAAAATCAGAGATCAACAATATGTTGCTGTGAAAATTAGAAAATATTTGAGCTGATTGATACTGAACATATGACTTAAAATTGTCAGAAGCAGCTAAAGTAGTACCTAGAGAAAACTGATGGCCTTAACTGTATAAAACAGAAAATAAGAAAAGCTCAAATTTTAAGTCTCTAAGAATTAAAAAAAAGAAAAAAAGTTGCAAATCAAGGCTAAACAAAGCAGAAGGAAGGTAGTAAGGATGGTAAGAACAAAAATCCGTAAAATAGAAAACATTGTACTGTAAGGAAATTAACAAATTTAATTAAAGTGATCCCTGTTAAATATAAGAATGGAAATAAGAGAGGGACAAGATGTACAATTTGGGACATGCTCAATCGGACTTGCCCCAAATGGTGGAGTTAGAAATGTGCCAGAGGATTCCAATACAATCCCATCAAGATTGCATGTACCAATGCCATCTCATTAGTCCAAGTGATCAATTTCAATTCACAGTTGATCACACTGATAGGTCTAAGCGTCAAAGGGATCACACAAACAAGACTAGTGCCTGCTAATACTAACTGATAGAATAAAAAACGGAGAGAACGATCCAACATGGGAAGTGGGATACACAGCAGACTCATAGAATGGCAGATGTCCTAAATAGCACTCTGGCCTCAGAATCAGCCCATTTGGATCTGGTTGAAGAGCCCATGAGAGTATTTTAGGCATGGAAAGCCAAGACACTCTGGCAAAAAAAAAAAAAAAAAAAAAAAAAACCACAAAACCAACCCTAAATGAAAGATCTCTGCGAGTGAGATCCCAGTGGAAAGAACAGGCCATCAAAGAAGGAGGTACCTTTCTCTGAAGGGAGGAGATAACTTCCACTTTGACTATGACCTTGTCTAAATAAGATCGAAGTCGGCAAACTCAAAAGGCCTTGGAAACTCATGACCAGCGCCTAGGGAGATTTCTGACGCCATAAACAAGAGTGTCAAATTGTTAAGTCAACAACAGGAGTCACTGTGTACTTACTTCTCATGTGGGATCTCTGTCCTTAATGTGTTGTCCAATGTGAATTAATGCTATAACTAGTACTAAAACAGTATTTTACACTTTATGTTCTGTGTAGGTGCAAACTGATGAAATCTTTACTTAATATATACTAAATCGATCTGTATATAAAGATAATTGAAAATGAATCTTGATGTGAATGGAATGGGAGAGGGAGCAGGAGATGGAAGGGGTGCAGGTGGGAGGGAATTATGGGGGGGAAAGCCATTGTAATCCATAAACTGTACTTTGGAAAATTATATTCACTAAATAAAAGTTAAAAAAATTTAAAAAAGAAATTAACAATGGCAAAGTTGATATTTTGAAAAGATGAATGAAACTGATAACCCCATCACAAGTCTTAATCAAGTAAAAAGGAGAGATGGCAAAAAATTATCAGTATGAGGCAGAAAGAGAAATGAATTAATGAAAAAGATATTAGGAGGAAATGATGAAAAACTTAATACCAAGAAATTTCACAACTAGATGAAATTAACAGATTTGCTAAACATGTCTTACTATTAAAAAAGTGGAAAGACAATCCACAGAAAGGAGAATATTGTTGCAAATCATTTGTCTGATCAGAAACTTATATCTACTACATACAGAAAACTCCTTCGATCCAAAAAAGATAAATAACCCATATTAAAAATAGGCAGAGGTGAGGCTACCATTGTGGTGTAACAGGCAAAGCTGCCACCTATGATGTCAGCACCTCATAAGGGCACCTGTTCAAGTCCTGGCTGCTCTGATTCGGATCCAGCTTCCTGCTAATATGCCTGGGAAAGGAGTAGAAGATGGCTCAACTTAGGCCCCTGCCTCTGACGTAGCAGACCCAAAATAGCAGTTAGCTTTGGACTTGTCCAGCTCTGGCCATTGTGGTTATTTGGGGAATGAACCAGCAGCTGGAAGATGCTCTCGCTCTCTCTCTCTCTCTCTCTCTCTCTCTGTCTCTTTCTCTGTCTCTGTCTTTCTCTCACTCTGCCTTTCAAATAAATAACTAAGTCTTAAAAAATAGTCAGGGGCAGGCATTTGGCAAATTGGTTAAAACACTTGTTGGGACACTTGCTTCCCATATTAGAGTGCCTGGGTCCATATCTTGGCTCTGGTCCCAAATTCAGCTTTCTGATGAAGTATGCCCTGGGAGGCAGCAGGTGATGGTTCAAGAGGTTAGGTCATTGCCACCTGTGTGAGAGACCTGGGTTGAGATCTTGGCTCCTGAGCATTTGAAGAGTTGACAAGAGGATGGGATCTCTCTCTCTCTCTCCTTTCTTTCTCTTTCTCTTAAATAAATTAAAAATTTGAAAAGCATATGAATAGGCATTTCACCAAAGAAAATGTACAAATGGGGGCCGGCACCATGACTCACTTGGTTAATCCTCCGCCCGTGGTGCTGGCAGCCCATATGGATACCAGGTTATAGTCCCGGTTGCTCCTCTTCCAGGCCAGCTCTCTGCTGTGGCCCGGGAAGGCAGTGAAGGATGGCCCAAGTGCTTGGGCCCTGCACCCGCATGGGAGACCGGGAGAGGCACCTGGCTCCTGGCTTTGGATCAGCGCAGCACGCCGGCCGTAGCAGCCATTTGGGGGGTGAACCAACAGAAGGAAGACCTTTCTCTCTGTCTCTCTCTCTCACTGTCTAACTCTGCCTGTCAAATTAAAAAAAAAAAAAAAGAAAGAAAATGTACAAATGGCCAAATGAGGATACAAAAAATGCTCATTAGCCATCAGGGAAGTACTGATCAAAACCTTAATGAGAGATCCCTTCACACCCCTCCCAATAACAAAAAGGAAGATAATAACAAATGTTAGTGAAGATATGGAGAAACTGGAACTCTCATAAACTGCTAATGGGAATGTAAAATGTGCAGTTATTTTGGAAAACAGTTTGGCAGTTCTTCAAAGTACTTACCACAATGACACAGAAATTCTGCTCCCAGGTACAAACCCAAGAGAATTGAAAACACAAGTTCTTACTAAAGCTTGTACACAAATGTTCATAACAGCATTGTTCATAATAGCTAAAAATTAGAAACAACCCAATGCCTATAGACTGAAGATTGGATAAATAAATGTGATATAGCTACATATAGAATAGTATCTAGTTATAAAACTGAGTTAAGTAACTAATACTACATATAACCACAAGAAAGAAATACTGGGAGTGGGAGTAATATGGGCAGTTCTTTCCTTTCTGGCTTCTTCAATGCATTTTTCTCACTATTATACTAAAAGCAGGTTTGTAGTCTCTCATCTGGCTTCCATAGTTCTTTTTTTTATTTTTTATTTTTTGACAGGCAGAGTGGACAGTGAGAGAGAGACAGAGAGAAAGGTCTTCCTTTGCCGTTGGTTCACCCTCCAATGGCCGCCGCGGCCGGCGCGCTGCGGCCGGCGCACCACGCTGATCCAATGACAGGAGCCAGGTGCTTTTCCTGGTCTCCCCATGGGGTGCAGGGCCCAAGCACTTGGGCCATCCTCCACTGCCCTCCCTGGCCACAGCAGAGAGCCGGCCTGGAAGAGGGGCAACCAGGACAGAATCTGGTGTCCCGACCGGGACTAGAACCCGGTGTGCCGGCGCCGCAAGGCGGAGGAGGATTAGCCTATTGAGCCACGGCGCCGGCCTTCCATAGCTCTTATGAAAGTGGTTTGGCGCATGAATAGCTGGGTCTCTGAGGAGAGACAGTCTCCGGAGCATCTTACTTAGTCATAAGCTTGCTCTTTTTAATGGAAAACTCAAGATAAAAACAAACCTGATGTCTAGTCCTATGAGCTGGGCTTTCCTACCTTTAGATGTATTGCAAATGTGCTAGAGAAAACTGTACGGTTGAATCATATATTATATCTCAGGTGCATTATCAATCAAGATGATCCACCTTGGGATCAATGTAGGAGAGAAATGGGTTGGAGGACTTTAGTTCCCATACAGAAAATAGTGTAGCAAATGGAAGGTGGGCTGACAAATCTAGAGATGGGAGAAGGGCTTTTAGGAACTTCAAGGCTCTTTCTCATGCATAATTTAAAAGATTTTAATAGTACCTGGGAGGTCTCCTCTCTCTCTCTTTCTCTCTCTCTCTCACTTTCAATCTGTGTGACTCTACCTTTCAAATAAATAAAAATAAATAAATGAATATTTTTAATATTTTAAAAAATAAGTTTTATGACATTAAAACATAACAAGGAATTTATCACCACTTATAAAACATGCTTAAGGGATTTCAGATAACTATCATCACAAAGATATATGAAAGTAAATAAAGAAAGTAAGTAAACACTGGAAAGAGAGCAGAGAACATTCAAAATTAATACAAGAAAAATGTTCATGACAGGACCAAGTCATTGCTTATGAATAAAAACTTTGCAAATGAACTGAATACCCTACTAAAAGATATTGTTGTATAAATAAAAAGAGAACATATAATATATTCCTACAAAAAATTGACTACAACAGTAAGGATATACAGAGTCTGAAAATGAACACATCAGAAAAGATATTCCATGCAAATGGAAACCAAAAGTGAGCAAGAATAGCTTCATTTATGTGAAACTGTATAAAGTTTAAGACAGAAATTATTAAGAGACAAAGGTGATCAGTATATAATGATTAATGGATGAATTCAGTGAGAAATTATAACAACTTAATACAAGAACACTCAATTTCATAAAGCAAATATATTAGATCTAAAGGGAGATATAAACTCCAATTCAATAATAGTAGAGGATTTCAATACCCCACTTTCCTCAATGGACAGGTCATCTAAACAAAATAATTCAACAGCCACACAAAAACATCAGAACACAACCATACTGTGGATCAAATGAACCTAATAGATACTGAAGACTTTCCGTCCAGTGACTTCGGAATACACATAATTCTCATCAGCGTATGGAATGCCCTCTGAGACAGACAGACATATATTAGGCCACAAAAAGTATGTACTAGTTAAAAAAATTAAAATTATTCCATGTATCTATTCTGACCACAGTAAAATAACACTAGAAATTAACAACGAAAGAAATTGGAGGAAGTATCAAATATAGAGACTGAATAAAATGCTTCTGAACGACCAACATTCACTGAAAGTATCAAAAAGAAAATTTAAAGTTTCTTGGGAGAAATGAACAAGGAAACACAACATGCCAAATGTTATGGGATACAACAAGAGCAATACTAAGAGGCAAACGTATAGCAGATGCTTCCTACATAAAAAAGAAATAGTTAAAATAAACAACCTAATTATGCATCCCAAGGGCCTAGAAAAGCAAGAACAAAGTAAAAACATTGGTAGCAGAAAGGAAGAAATAACAAACATTGGAGCAGAAATAAATTCAAAAGAGAATTACAATTTGGAAGACCAATAAAATGAGAACCTGAAAAGACCAAAAATGAGTGATTATACTGAATTGAAATTCAAGTCTTGCAACAAAGAAAAGTGCAGGACCAGCTGGATTCACTACTGAACTCCGTCAAACATTTAAGGAAGAATTAGCATCAGTTCTTTGCAAACTATTCCAAAGAATTGAAAGGGAGGGAACCCTTCCTTTATGAGTCCAGAATTACCCTAATTCCAAAACTAAACAAGGACATAGGAAGAAAGAAACTATAGACCAATCTCTCTGATGAACATAGATACAGAAATTCTCAACAAAACACTAGCAAATGAAATCCAATACTTCAGAGCTATAGTAACCTAAAAAGCTTGCTACTAGCATAAAAACAGACACATAAATCAGTAGAGAAGAGTAAAGATCCCAGAAATTAATCCACACATGTACAGCCAATTGAACCTTAACTAAGGTGCTCAAAAGGACAGTCTGTTGGATAAGTGATAAGTGGTCCTAGGAAAATGTATTATCCATATGCATAATTTGATTGAAACCTGACAGTACTTCTTAATCTGTATAAAAATCAATTAAAAATGGATCAAAGGCCTAAATCCAGGATCTGATACTTTGAAACTACTAGAAGGAAACTGGGGAAACACTTCAAGACATGAGGATAGACAAGAAATTTTTAAAGATTTTATTTATTTATTTGAGAGATAGTTATATATAGTGAGAGGGAGAGAGAAAAATGTCTGCATGGGTTTACTCCCCAAATGGCCTCAATAGCCAGAGCTGAGCCGATCCAAAGCCAAAAGCCAAGGGCTTCTTCCAGGTCTCCCACGTGGATACAGGGACCCAAGGCATTGGGCCATCTTCTACTGCTTTCCCAGGCCACAGCAGAGAGCTGGATCAGAAGAGGAGCAGCCAGGACTAGAAGTGCTCTCTGTATGGGATGCCAGCACCGCAGGTGTGCCACACCTGTGCCACAGCACCAGCCCAGACAAGAATTCTTTAAATAAGACCTCAAAAGCACAGACAACAAAAGCAAACTAGACAAATGGGAGTAAATCAAAGCAAGAACCTACTGGTCCAAGTGTTTGGGCCTCTAAACCCATGTGGGAGACCTGGATGAAGCACATGGCTCCTGGCTTCAGCCTGGCCCAGGGCTGGCTGCTGTGGCCAGATAGAAGTGAATTAGGAGATAGAGTGAATTAGCAGATAGAAGATCTTTCTCGCACATTCCGTGTGTGTGTGTGTGTGTGTGTGTGTGTGTGAGTGTGTGTGTCCCTCTCTCTATTAATTTATTTGAAAGTCAAAGTTACAGAGAGAGAAGGACAGACAGAGATCTTCCATCCTCTGATTCACTCCCCAGATGGATGTGTTGGCCAGTGCTGATCCAGGAGCCAGGAGCCACAAAATTCTTCCAGGTCTCCCAAACACTTGGGCCACCTTAAATCAATGCAACATATAATATTAGCAGGCTAAGAAACTTCATATGCTCATATACTACTCGCAGAAAAATAATTTGAGGAAAGTTATGTGTAATTTCCTTTTATCTGAAAATGTATTTATTTCACTGTCATCATGAACCTATAATTTAGCTTTTAAAGAATTCAAGAGTGATGGTTTTTTCTTTCATTACTTTTAAGGTCTTATCCCATTGTCTGATATCCTCTATTATTTTTTAAGAAAAGTCAGTTGTAAATGAAATTGTTGTTTTTTATGATATGCTGATTTTCTTTGACTGCCTTCAAGATTTTTTCTTTGCTTTCAGAAATGTTACTATGATGGTATGGTTTCCTTCATATTTGTACTGCTTGATGTTCACTTAACTTCTTGGACTGATAAATTTACATCTTTTGCCAAATTTGGAAAATTTTTGTCCATTATTTCTCAAAATACTTTATCCGCATTCTATCTCCTCCTTTATGACTTTAATAACATATATTACATAAGCCACAAATACCATTACTGGCCCCACAAGTCCCTTGGTTCAGATTTTTAATCTTTTTCTATTTTTTTGTTCAGATTGAATGATTTCTATTAATCTGGCTTCAGGTTCATCGACCTTTTCCCTTGTGATTCTTATTCTGTTGTCCAGCCCACCCAGTGACTTTTTCAAATTTCAGGGAGTATAGTTATAATTTTTGCTTTAATAAATTCTTCATTTGTTAATCCTAGCATTTAAGTCATCTTGTGGTAAGTTTCTGTTGGTGACTTTTTATTTCGAGAATGGGACACAGTTTTCTGTTGCTTCATATATCAAGTAAATTTGGATGATATCCTAGATAATAAGCATGCTAATATTATGGAGATTGGATTGTCTTGTTTTCTTCTATAGAATCGTTTTAGCATGAAAGGAAGTTGTCTGGAGTAAATCTGCAAACTATCTTTTGGGAAACAGTTCGAGTTTCATATTTATAATTAGTTGAATTGCTTGACGTTTGCTTGTATATGTGTTTTCATAGTTCAGCTGGAGACTTGAGTAGACTTTATACACAGAATTTGGATCTTTTCCTCTCTGGAACTCCCTGGTCCAGTTGCCCCAAATTCTACTTTATCATTCTTCAGGCCAGAAATACTATGGGTTTGCTATGAGAGTTTTAGGCGCCCTGTGTTATGGCAATTACAGCTTGCCCTCCGACTTGAAGCCAAGAAAATAAGACACTCTCTCTATGATATTCCCTTCAGGCAGTTACTGTTTCTCCCCAATAAGCTGCCCACTGTTGGAAACTCTCCAGTGTCTATAGGTGTGTGTGTGTGTGTGTGTGTGTGTGTACACAGAGTTTATGGATTTCCACAAAATGGTTGTTACTTAACCATAGCAGAAGTTGAGTGTTGTTTTTCTTTTTCTTTTTAACCTGAACATCAAGAATCAGTTACGACATCTTCCCAGAGAAATCCTTTATTTTTCCCTTCTTCAGGTTGAAAGTTAAGTGTTCTCTTGGGTTTTTATGTGTTTCTGCATCAAATTTTCATATAGTACTTATTGTATTTTAATGAGCAGACTTGTGTGTATATGTATTTTTACAAGAATTTAAGCTCACAAACACTAGTTTACTTACCTTGATATCTCTGATGTCTTGCACAAGGTCTGGCACTAGGTATTTTGGTGCTAAATATGTTTTCACTATATTAATAAATAAAACAGATACATACTTTTAAAATGACTTCCTGTTGGCAACTGTACAACATTCTGATATTCGAATTATGGAATTTAAGGGCCACATAATCTTTGGCCTAATAATGATAGTATAATTTTGGAGAACAACCAAGTAGACTGGAGTTCTACTAAGCATTCCACACACAATGAGAATGGCAATTCAAGTCAGAAGCTGAAGTAGAATCTAGGACCTGTTGAACAGACACTCATAGGAGGAGCTCAGGAAGGCAGCCATGTGGTACACCCACAGGTATCTAGACGATTCTCATTTAATTCACACTAACTAATTCCACTTTTTACTCATTTAGTCTAGAATAGCCTTTGGAACTGGAGAGTCTGAACCATCATTCTGCTGGAATATAGGACAATCCTGGTCAAATAAATGTCATAAATTTCTATGTAGTTCATTAAACTTTTTTTTTTGACAGGCAGAGTGGACAGTGAGAGAGAGAGACAGAGAGAAAGGTCTTCCTTTTTCCATTGGTTCACCCTCCAATGGCCACCGCAGCCAGCATGCTGTGGCTGGCGCACTGCGCTGATCCGAAGGCAGGAGCCAGGTGCTTCTCCTGGTCTCTCATGGGGTGCAGGGCCCAAGCACTTGGGCCATCCTCCACTGCACTCCCGGGCCACAGCAGAGAGCTGGCCTGGAAAAGGGACAACAAGGACAGAATCCGCTGCCCCGACTGGGACTAGAACCTGATGTGCCGGTGCCGCAAGGCGGAGGATTAGCCTATTGAGCCGCGGCGCTGGCCGCAAACCTCAAACTTGTATTAATTTTCAAAAGATCCATAACTAAAGTGAAAATGATCATGAGAGGCCAAAACCAGGTAGTAATGTGACACATGTTGAGTGTTTAAAGAAAGGTGTTTTGGAGTAGGCAATGTGACCAAATGGGTTAAGCAGCAATTTGGAATGACCATGTCTGATATAGGAGTCCTGGTTTGAGTGCTAACACCTTCATTTCCAGTCCAGCTTCCTTCTGATGCTGGGAGGCAGCAGATTATCACTTATGTGCCCAGGCACCAGAAGTTCTAGGCTCCTGGCTCCAGCATGGTCTAACCCTGGCTGTTGCAAGAATTTGGGAAATGAACCAGAGAACGGAACATATGTGAGTGTGTGTGTGTGTGTGTGTGTGTGTTGAAAGTAAAATAAACAAACATTTAAAGAAAGGTGTTTTTAGTGTGAATATGGCAGTGGAATGGAGTGCACGAGGTGGAATACTGATGACTGTAGAATATTTCCATAGCTTCATTCAGAGTCACTGTTTGAGAAGACCCTTGGTCAATTTTTCCTTCATAGTTTGACAAACCCCATTTAACTAGAATTATATTTTCCCTCTCTTTTAATAAAAGGGTAAATATAATGACATATGGATGTCAGCAATGATTTGTATGTCTTACCCACGTTTTGTGCATCTTTCTAAGAAAGGTAAATTTCACATTTTAGCAGCACACAGGAAATGCAAGAATCTAAAGTTTCCTTTTTTTTTTTTTTTTTGACAGGCAGAGTGGACAGTGAGAGAGACAGAGAGAAAGGTCTTCCTTTGCCGTTGGTTCACCCTCCAATGGCTGCCGCGGATGGCGCGCTGCGGCCGGCGCACTGCGCTCATCCGATGGCAGGAGCCAGGTGCTAGGTGCTTTTTCCTGGTCTCCCATGGGGTGCAGGGCCCAAGCACCTGGGCCATCCTCCACTGCACTCCCGGGCCACAGCAGAGGGCTGGCCTGGAAGAGGGGCAACCGGGACAGAATCCGGCGCCCCGACCGGGACTAGAACCCGGTGTGCCAGCGCCGCAAGGCGGAGGATTAGCCTGTTGAGCCACGGCGCCAGCCCTAAAGTTTCCTTGTTTAAGATTTGTGTCTGCTTGTGTTTATTATCTGTAGTAAGAGCAAAGAAGGATTTACCTAACAAACCTATCTGAAATGAAATAATGAAATTATGATAGGATATCATCACTATTGAACTTGAACATTTCAGCTCCCCCTTTCAAAAAAAAAAAAAAAACAATTATAAGAGGGCTAGAATTCCATCCCTCTTTGAAGGAGACTGTAGGCAAATGGCTCTCGGTTTTGGAGTGTGTGGTTCCACTTGAATATAATATCAAAAGCAGAGGATTAAACTCACATAAGTTTTGGACTGTAGTCTGTGCGGTAATATTTGCATATTGTGTAATATTGTCTTGAACAGAGATGAACAAAATGACAACAGGCTGACTCTTGAGTGATCTGTGAGTCTCCAGCTAGGCAAAAACAATTAGGCATAGCTAAATGTTATTGCCTGTAGCTTCAGCCTATATCTTAAATGGACTTAAAAGTTAAAATATTGAGCTCAAACAGTTTCTGCTTTCATGAAATCATTTCAAAGTAAGAATAAGAGTGGATTAATGATATCCTCTATGTGAAAGAAAAAAAATGTCTGTTTTATTTGGTATTGTGTATTTCTTTACTTCAAAATGTTGTTTCAACTAAAACTCCAAGTTCAAGGCTAAAAATGCTATCTTTGGTTTCTGTAAGATCCAATATCTAACTTTACTAAGGTACTTTAGATGCTATTGTCATCCTTAATACTTCAGATGTCATACTTAATACTTACATATATAAGGAAACACTGGGTTTGAAAATATTCCTGTAAGTAGACTTCAAGCTTTTTAAAATGAACGATATTGAAAAAAAACCAACTTTAGCATTTCAGATAATGAACTTCATTTCTAGGAAGTTGCCATGTACGTGTTTAAAAGCAATTACCTGGTTCTAAGATGGTGGAATAATAACAGGATGTTCCAAATCTCTCAGGGCAAAATTAATAATTAAAAATGTATAGAGGGGCCAGCACTGTGGTATAGCAGGTGGGGCTGCCATCATCCCATATGGGCACCGGTTTGAGTCCCAGCTGCTCCACTTCTGATCCAGCTCTCTACTATGGCCTGGGAAAGCAGTGGAAGGTGGCCCAAGTCCTTGGGCCCCTGCACCCACATGGGAGACCTAAAGAAGCTCCTGGCTCCTGGCTTCAGATTGGTGTAGCTCTGGCCATTGTGGCCAGTTGGGGCGTGATCCAGCAGATGGAAGATCTCTCTCTCTCTCTTTACTCTCTCTGCCTCTCTTTCTCTCTGTGTGTAGCTCTGACTTCAAATAAATAAACAAATCTTTTTTCAAAAACAGGATAGAAACTACATGGCTGACATAAAGCCATGAGGAATTTGTAGCGGGAAACCCAGCGAGAACAACAGAGATGGTCCAGGGCTTTGCCGAAAGAGAAAAAAAAAACAGCAGAAGTTAAGACCCAGAGAGGAGAGCAAGAGCCCTAGTGGACCGGGACAGGGGGGGACCCCCGTGGGCCCATGGAGCTGCAGATAGCAGCAGGAGGGAGTGCTTGGCAAACTGCTTTTCGAGGTCCACCTGGGGAACAAAATAAATGAACAAGTAGGGAGGCGGCACTTCTTTTCTCCTCCCCTGACCCTTTGGGACCAGCACCCAGCTGGCTTGGTGTGGGATTTTTTTTTTCACTATTTTTGGGTGCAGGCAGGTGGTGTACAGCAAGGGGAGGCCCCGGCTATCAAAAACTCATGCCAGCCCATCACCATTGAGAAGTGAGCTGGGCTCCAGTAGTGGGGTGCTATTCACACCTGCCCACCACCCACAGACTTATAGCAGCTCATAACAGAGGGAGTTGTATTCTTAGGAAAGACACCACAGATCAAACGTGCAGTTTATAAGCAGTGTGAACTATTGCTGAAAACACCAGGAACTAACACCAGGGTGTCCCACAGCTGTGTGGAGAAGGGCAGGTCACTCCAACTGAGGTGAACACACTCCTCCATCCAGATAACCAGAAGAGAGATACAAAGTTCCTCGGGGGCCTTACCTTGTATATTAGCTCTACCCTGGAAGAGTGAACAGTGCAAGCAGGGCACACCCAATACACACCTCTTGGTACTCACTGTAAGTATAGCAGGCCCAGTGAGGCACAAATCACACACACAAAATAAAAGATACAGACAAAAAATAAAATGCTGAAATGCTGAAAACCGAAGGAAGAAACTTAAAGAGGAATAAGGAAAACAGTATAAGCCCCCAAAAAGAACTCTACAACACTTCAATAATAGAAGTTCAAGATGAAGAAATTGAGTATATGCCAGAAATGGAATTCAGAAAATTAACCATCAGATTACTTAGAAGCAACGAGAAGCAAATTCATGAAATAATGAGAATTTCTCTGATGAAACTGAGATATTAAAGAGAAATCAGAATGAAATACTAGAAATGAAGAAATCATTAGATCGAATAAAACTACAGTGGAAAGTCTTACCAACAGAGTAGGGGAGACAGAAAAAAAGAATATCAGAATTAGAAGACAAATCTCTGGAGATTTTATACTCAGACCAAAAAAAAAAGAAATTAGAACACTAAGATACACTGTTGGAGGGGCCAGTGCCATGGCACACTAGGTTAATCCTCCACCTGCGATGCTGGCATCCCAAATGGGCACCAGGTTCTAGTCCCAGTTGCTCCTCTTCCAGTCCAGCTCTCTGCTGTGGTCTGGGAGTGCAGTGGAGGATGGCCCAGGTTCTTGGGCCCCTGCACCTGCATGGGAAACCAGGAAGAGACTCCTGGCTCCTGGCTTCGAATCAGCGCAGTTCCAGCCATTGCGGCCATTTGGAGAGTGAGCCAGTGGAGGGAGGACCTTTCTCTCTGTCTCTCTTTCTCACTGTCTGTAAACTATACCTGTCAAATAAATTTTTAAAACATCGAAGAAAAAAGAAACACTGTTGGAGATCTACAAGATCCTATTGGAGATCTACAAGATCCTATCAAATGACCCAAAATACGGGTTCTATGGGTTCCTAAAGGTACAGAAAGAGTGAAAGGATTAAAAGGCTTTTTTTATTGAAATAACACAAACGTCCCCAATTTAGAGAAAGAAAGGGACATCCAAGTACAGGAAGCACATAGAACTCCAAATAGACATGACCAGAAAAGATCTTCACCATGACATATTGTGGTTAAACTCTCCACAGTAAAACATAACGATTCTAAAATATGCACGAGAGAAACACCAGATTACATTCACAGGAACCCCAATTAGAATCAAAGCACACTCCTTTCAGAAAACCTACGGACTAAGAGAGAATGGAGAGGTTTATTCCAAGTCTTTAGAGAAAAAAACCTGTCAATCCAGAATACTATATCCTGCAAAGCTCTTATTTATGAAGGAAAGTGAAATAAAGATCTTTCATAACAAACATAAATTTAAAGAATTTGTAACTACCTGCCTAGCCCTACAAAAATTGCTCATGGATGTGCTACACACAGAAACAGGAACATCACTATTAAAGGACGTGAAGGCAAACAGTAAAAGTACAAAGGGAACCTAAAGTAAAAAATAGGACTATTAACAGAAATATGGCAGGGCAAAGACATTACTTAATAATAGTCACCCTGAATGTAAATGGCCTCAACTTTTCAGTTAAAAGATACAGATTGGCTGAATGGATTAAAAAAAGAAAAACCCATCTATTTGCTGCTTAAAAGAAATGCAGCTCACCAAAAAAGATACATACAGACTGGAAGTGAAAGGATGGAAAAAGATAATCCATGTCAACAGAAACCAAAAAAGAGCTGCTGTAGCCATCCTAATATCAGACAAAATAGGCTTAACACAAAAACGATTAAAAGAGGCAAAGGAGGGCACTATGTAATGATTAAGGGATCTATTCAACAGGAAGATGTGACTATTAAAAATGTATATGAACCGGCCGGCGCCGTGGCTCAACAGGCTAATCCTCCGCCTTGCGGCGCTGGCACACCGGGTTCTAGTCCCGGTCGGGGCGCTGGATTCTGTCCCGGTTGCCCCTCTTCCAGGCCAGCCCTCTGCTGTGGCCAGGGAATGCAGTGGAGGATGGCCCAAGTGCTTGGGCTCTGCACCCCATGGGAGACCAGGAAAAAGCACCTGGCTCCTGGCTTCGGATCAGCACGGTGCGCCGGCCACAGCGCGCCTGCCGCGGCGGCCATTGGAGGGTGAACCAATGGCAAAGGAAGACCTTTCTCTCTGTCTCTCTCTCACTGTCCACTCTGCCTGTCAAAAAAAAAAAAAAGAAAAAAAAAAGAAAAAAAATGTATATGAACCTAATTACAGGGCACCTGGCTATTTAAAAGAAATGTTAACGTATTTAAAGGGAGACATAGACTCAAATACAATAGTAATGGGGGACTTCAGTATGCCACTCTCAGCAATGGACAGATCAACCAGAAAGAAAATCAGCAAGGTAACAACAGAGTTAATTGACATTATTGACCAAATAGACCTTACATATATCTATATAACTTTCTACCCTACAGCCATAAAATACATAGAATAAATAGAATGCAGGGAGTTGGATGGCAAGTGGAGCAGCCAGGATCAGACAAGCAATGGAAGTAATATGATAATGATGATATGAAGGTCATATAAACTTGAAGAATGAATGTTAGATGTCTAGAAGAAAATTCTCAAAAAAATAGTGGAACACTCTTCATAAATACTGTACATCCAACATTCTTCTCAGCAGTACATGGAAGTTACTCTAGGACTGACCACAAACTAGGCCATAAAGCAAGTCTCAGCAAATGTAAAAGAATTGAAATCATACCATGATTCTTCTCAGACCACAATGGAATAAAGTTGGAAATTAGCAACTCATGAATCATTACAGCATATGCAAACACATGGAGACTGAACAGCATGCTCCTGAATGAACAATGGGTCATAGAAGAAATCAAAAGAGAAATCAAAAACTTTCTGGAAGTAAATGAAGATAACAACACAACATATCAAAACTTATGAGATACTGCAAAAGCAATGTTAAGAAGAAAGTTTATAGCAATAGGTGCCTACATCAAGAATTTGGAAAGGCACCAAGTAAATGAGCTATCAATGCATCACAAGGATCTAGAAAACTGCAGCAAACCAGACCCAAAACTAGTAGGAGAAGAAAAATAATTAAAATCAGAGAAGAAATCAATTAGGTTGAATCCCAAAAAATTAGAAAAGATAAACAAAGAGCTGTTTTTTTGAAAAATAAATAAAATTGACACACCGTTGGCCTAACTAACTAAAAAAGCAGAGAAAAGATTCAAATCAATAAAATCAGAGATGAAAAAGGGAATATAACAGCAGACACCACAGGAATAAAAGGAGTCATCATAAATTACTACAAAGAGTTGTATGCCAACAAGCAGGGAAAACTATCAGAAATGGATAGATTCCTAGACACATACAACCTACTAAAAATGAACCATGAAATCACAGAAAACCTAAACAGAAATCAGAAATGTGTTCAGTACTAAAGGTCCTCCCACAAAGAAAAGCCCAGGACTGGATGGATTCACTGCTGAATTCTACCAGACATTTAAAGAAGAACTAACTCCAATTCTTCTCAAACTATTCAGAACAGTCGAAAAAGAGGGAACACTCCCAAATTCTAAGAAGCCAGCATCACCTTAACTCCTAAAGCTGAGAAACATACAGCATTGAAAGAGAATTACCATTATTCCTGAGGAACATATGTGCAAGAATCCTCAAGAAAATTCTGGCCAATAGAATGCAACAGCACATCAGAAAGATCATCCACCCAGACCAAGTGGGATTTATCCCTGGTATGCAAGGATGTTTCAACATTTGCAAATCAATCAATGTGATACACCACATTAAAAAACTGCAGAGGAAAAACCATTTGATTATCTCAATAGATGCAGAGAAAGTACTTGATATAATACAACACCCTTTCATGGTGAAAACACTAAGCAAATTGGATATAGGAGGAACATTTCTCAACACAATCAAGGCAAATAATAACAAACCCACAGTCAGCATCCTATTGAATGGGTGAAAGTTGGAAGCATTTCCACTGAGATCTGGTACCAGACAGGGATGCCCACTCTCACCATTGCTTTTAAATATTGTACTGCAAGTTTTAGCCAGAGCCATTAGGCAAGAAAAAAAATTAAAGGGCTACAAATTGGGAAGGAAGAAGTCAAAGTATTCCTCTTTGCAGATGATATGATTCTTTATTTAGGGGATCCAAAAAACTCTATTAAGAAACTATTGGAACTCATAGAAGAGTTGGAAAAGTAGCAGGATATAAAATCAATGCACAAAATCAACAGCCTTTGTATTCACAGACAATGCCATGGCTGAGGAAGAACTGCTAAGATCAATCCCATTCACAATAGCTACAAAAACAATCAAATACCTTGGAATAAACCTAACCAAGGATGTCAAAGATCTCCACGATGAGAATTACAAAATCTTAAAGAAAGAAGTAGAAGAGGACACCAAAAAAATGGAAAAATCTTCTATGCTCATGGATTGGAAGAATCAATATCATCAAAATGTCCATTCTCCCAAAAGCAATTTATAGATTCAATGTGATACCAATCAAAATACCAAAGACATTCTTCTCAGATCTGGAAAAAAATGATGCTGAAATTCATGTGGAGACACAGGAGACCTCGAATAGTTAAAGCAATCTTGTACAATGGAAACAAAGCAAGAGGCATTACAATACTAAACTTCAGGACATACTACAGGGCAGTTATAAACGAAACATCCTGGTATTGGTAAAGAAACAGATGGATAGACCAATGGAACAGAATAGAAACACCAGAAATTAATCCAAACATCTACAGACAACTTATGTTTGATCAAGGATCTGAAACCAATTCCTGGAGCAAGGACAGTCTATTCAACAAATGGTGCTGGGAAAACTAATTTCCACATGCAGAAACATGAAGCAAGACCCCTACCTTACACCTTACACAAAAATCCACTCAACGTAGATTAAAGATCTAAATCTACAACCTGACACCATCAAATTATTAGAGAACATTGGAGAAACCCTGAAAGATATAGGCACAGGCAAAGACTTCTTGGAAAAGATTCCGGAAGCACAGGTAGTGAAAGCCAAAATTAACAATTGGGATTACATCAAACTGAGAAATTTCTGTACGGTAAAAGGAACAGTCACGAAAGTGAAGAGCAACCAACAGAATGGAAAAAAAAATTTGCAAATTATGCAGCCAAAAAAGGATTAATAACCAGAATCTACAAAGAGATCAAGAAACTCCCCAACAGCAAAACAAACAACTCACTTAAGAGATGGGCCAAGGACCTAAATAGACATTTTTCAAAAGAGGAAATCCAAATGGCCAACAGACACAAGAAAAAATGTTCAGGATCACTGGCCATCAGGGAAATGCAAACCAAAACCACAATGAGGTTTCACCTCACCCCTGTTAGAATGGCTTATATACAGAAATCAACTAACAGCAAATGCTGGTGAGGATGTGGGGAAAAAGACACACTAATCCACTGTTGGTGAGAATGCAAACTGGTAAAGCCACTATGGAAGACAGTTTGGAGATTCCTCAGCAACCTGATTATAACCCTACCATACAACCTAGCCAGCCCACACCTTGCAATTTACCCAAAGGAAATTAAATTGGCAAATAAAAGAGCTGTCTGCACCTCAATGTTTATTGCAGCTCAATTCACAATAGCTAAGACATGGGATCAACCTAAATGCTCATCAACAGAAGATTGGATAAAAAATTATGGGATATGTACTCTATAGAATGCTAAGACAGCAGTAAAAAAAAAAAAAATGAAATCCGGTCATTTTCAACAAAATGGAGGAATCTGGAAAACATCATGCTGAGTGAAATAAGGCAGTTCCAAAGGGACAAGTATCTTATGTTCTCCCTGATTGGTGACAACTAACTGAGTACCTAAAAGGAAACCTGTTGAAGTGAAATGGACACTATGAGTAACAATGGCTTGATCAGCCCTTGTCCTGTTGAGGAACAACTTACTACTTTATTCCTTTTAGTACTTTTTTTGTTCCACTTAATACTACTGGTTGAACTCTTTAATTAACACACAACTATTCCTAGGTGTTTAAATTTAACTGAAGGCCGGCGCCGTGGTTCAACAGGCTAATCCTCCGCCTTGCGGCGCCGGCACACCGGGTTCTAGTCCCGGTCGGGGCACCGGATTCTGTCCCGGTTGCCCCTCTTCCAGGCCAGCCCTCTGCTGTGGCCCAGGAGTGCATTGGAGGATGGCCCAAGTGCTTGGGCCCTGCACCCCATGGGAGACCAGGAGAAGCACCTAGCACCTGGCTCCTGCCATCGGATGAGCGCGGTGCGCCGGCCGCAGCGCGCCTGCCGCGGCAGCCATTGGAGGGTGAACCAACGGCAAAGGAAGACCTTTCTCTCTGTCTCTCTCTCTCACTGTCCACTCTGCCTGTCAAAAATTAAAAAAATAAATAAATAAATTTAACTGAAAAGTCATCCCTGTTAAATATAAGCATGGGAATAAGGGAGGAGATGTATAGTCCGGCACATGCTCAATTGGACTTACTCCTAATGGTAGAGTTAGAAACATGCTAGGGCATTCCAATTCAATCTCATCAAGGTGGCATGTACCAATGCCATCTAACTACTCCAAGTGATGAGTTTCAATTCATAACTGATCATAATGATAAGATTAAGAGTCAAAGGGATCACATAAACAAGACTAGTGTCTGCAAATAATAACTGATAGAATTTAAAAGGAGAGAACAATCCAACATGGGAAGCGGGATACACAGCAGACTCAAAGAATGGCAGATGTCCTAAACAACACTCTGGCCCCAGAATCAGCCATTAAGACATTCGGATCTGGCTAATACGTAGGAGTATTTCAGACATGGAAAACCAAAACACTGTGACAAAAAAAAATGACCTAAATGAAAGTTCTTTGTGAGTGAGATCCCAGAGGAAAGAACGGCCCATCAAAGAAGGAGGTACCTTTCTCTGAAGGGAGGAGAGAACTTTGACTTTGACTATGGCCTTGTCTAAACAAGATTAGAGTTGGCAAACTCAAGAGACTTCCATAGCCTTGGCAGCTCATAACAAGAGCCTCAGGTGATTACTGACATCATAAATAAGAGTGTCAATTGTTAAATCAACAACAGGAGTCACTGTGCACTTACTCTTCATGTAGGATCTCTGTCCTTAATGTGTTGTCCAATGTGAATTAATGCTATAACTAGTACTCAAACAGTACTTTATACTTTGTGTGTCTGTGTGGGTGCAAACTATTGAAATCTTTACTTAGTATATACTAAATTGATCTTCTGTATATAAAGATAATTGAAAATGAATCTTGATGTGAATGGGATGTGATATGGAATGGGAGATGGGATGGTTGCAGGTGGGAGCGAGGTAATGGGGGGAAAAGCTGCTATAATCCAAAAGTTGTACTTTAGAATTTATATTTTTTAAATAAAAGTTTAAAAAATAGTACTACATCATAAAATTGTTTTCTAATTATTCATTACTGGCATACAGAAGTATAATTGATATATGCATACTTTTTGTCCTGTAATTTTGCTAAACTTATAAGTTCCATGTACTTTTTGAGACTTGTGACCTTATTTGGAATTTTATAAATAGGCAATATGTCTTCTCTGAATAGAGACAGTTTTATTTTTCCCTTTTCAAGATTAATTTATCTTATTGCACCAAGTAGCAGGTCTAGATCTCCTGTATAATTACAAATCAGAGGGTTGCAAAGGGAAAGCGCTTCATTTTCCCTGACATTAGAGGGAAAGCTTTTTTGTTAATTCTTAGATATGATGTCATTTGTAGGTTTGCTTTTTCTTAACATATCCTTTTTCAGGTTGAGAAATTTCCTTTGTTTCCATAGTTTGATGAGAATCCAATGTTTGAATCTTCACTTTCTTTTTATCTCCACAAAGTGGAGATAATTATTAATAAGAATTATTAGCAAATTATAGGTTGAATAACAATTATTCTCAATGCTTGGAACCAGAATTATGTTATATTTCAAATTTTGGAAGATTTGTACATATATAATAAGATATCTTAGGAATGAGACATGAGTCTAAACACAAAATTCACTTATGTTTCTTGCACACTTTATACACATAGCCCAAAGGTAATTTTATACAATATTTTTAATGAAGCTGTATTTTGACTGTGACAAGATATATGAGGTCAGGTGTGGAATTTTCTACTGTTATATCATGTTGTTGCTTTAAAAATTTCTGATGTTTGAACATTTCAAATTTTGTATATTTGTATTAGAGATGGTCAACTTGTATATATTTAAACCTATTTCCATGTTTACCATTTTGCTTGCTCACCATTACTCTGACCTCTCAGTGTGCCCTAATATTATATATTATATTCTTTCTTACTGGAGCATATACTTAGAAGAAATTTTAGTGTAAGTGTATAGATTTTATTTACATACAGGCATCTTTATTTCACCTGCACTCTTGCAGTACAGTATACATAGGTGAATGTATAGTTCAAAAGTGAAATTTTCTTTTCTTGATGTATGGTTTTAAATTTAAGCAAAAGTAAAATGTGCACATGAGCTATCCATTTTCTTCATTGCTTTTCTTCATGGCTTTGGGATTGTGACTAAAATGATCAGCTGGGCTGTTCTTTCCATGATGGCTTTGCAGTTATTAGAGGAAACACTATGAGCAATCCCTTCTCAGTAATATTGCTTCCAATCCCAATAATCCAATATTGCTTCCATGCAGAACTACAAGTTCCCTAACATTGGGGACTAGGAACTTCAAGAAGCAACCAGGAAGTACTCAATTCGGAAGACAGAAGATAGGCAATCATTAGTGATTAATCATCAATCATGCTTAATCCAAATTCTCCTTGTAGCAAACCTTATAACCAAGGAGTCATTGATTATTTTTCTATCTGTCTGACTTCCATTGTTGCTATCAAAGCATCTACTTTCAGTGTGATTGCTTCCACGTAGGTCATCTGTCTTTTATCCTCTCTGACTACTTTAAAGATAACTTTTTTCTTTGGTCTTTGGAGTTTATGATAGATCTGGGAATTGGTTTTAAAAGTTATTCTCCTTGTGTACATGGTGTTTTTGAATATATTCCATTGTGTCTTTCCTCAATTCTGGAAAATTCTGAATAATTTATTTTTGTAATATTCCCTCTGAACTTTAAAAATCTGTCCTTGTAATATTTACACATCAGGTCTTTGTCTTCTAGGTTGCTTACCATTTCTTTAATGTTTCAAGTATCATCATTATGTATTCATTTTTATTGTCTTCTTCTGCACCTTCACCAAAATATCCCATACCACTCTGATCAAGATTAAAAAAATCTTGGTGTTAAATTGGAAATTGCATAGATAATTAATCAGTTCTTTAAAAACAATCATGTAGGATCTCTGTCCTTAATGTGCTGTACATTGTGAATTAATACTATAACTAGTACTCCAACAGTATTTTCACTTTGTGTCTCTATGTGAGGGCAAACTGTTGAAATCTTTACGTAATTTGTACCAAACTGATCTTCTGTGTATAAAAAGAATTGAAAATGAATCTTGATGTGAATGCAAGGGGAGAGGGAGCGGGAAAGGGGAGGGTAGCGGGTGGGAGGGCAGTTATGGGGGGGGAGCCATTGTAATCCATAAGCTGTACTTTGGAAATTTATATTCTTTAAATAAAAGCTTTATATAAAAAAAAACACTTTAAAATTTTCTAGGCTGCTACTCAAAACTCTTCCAACTTCTGTTAGAAACCAAATTCCAAATTGCCTCCACATTTTAAATATCATTATAGTAACAATCCTACCTTTGTCACCAGTTTTCTGTATTAGTCCCTTTTTCATTATTATAATGAAATAACCAGACAACTTTATAAAGAAAAGTTTATTGTGGTCCATGGTTCTGGAAGTTCAAAGTCTAGGGGCCTCCTCTGTTGATGGCCCTCTTGCTGGCAGAGTCCTGAGTTAGTTTAGAGAATCCCAGGACAATGGAAAAGGAGAATACATATCTATATGTATCTCTCTAGTCTTTCTCCCTCTTCTTTTTAAATATTTATTTATTTATTTATTTATTTATGTTTTATTTATTTGAAAGGCAGAGAGAAATAAAGGAATCTTCCATCTGCTGTCTCTCTCCCCAAATGGCCACAACAGGCAGGGCTGGGCCAGGTGATAGCTAGGAGCCAGGAACTCCATCCTGGTCTCCTACTTGTGTGGCAGGGGCTCAAGCATTTGAGCCATCATCTGTTACTTCTCAGGATACATATCATCAGGAAGCTGGATCAGAAGTAGAAGCCAGGGTCCGGCGCTGTGGCACACTAGGTTGTGTGAACATCATAGATTGTGCTTACAAAAGCATGCATGATACAGCCTACCCTATTGTTTCTAGGCTGCAAATCTGTAAATATTGAATTGTATTGAAAACTGCAGTCCCTTGTAACACAATAGTAGGGATTTGTGAATCTATACACAGAGGACATATAATAAAATACAATATATAAGATATTTGAAAATGGTACATCTGTATAGGGAGCTTACCATGATTGCAGATTGCTCTGGGTAAGTCAGTGGTTAGCAGTGAATGAATGTGAAGGCCTAGGATACATGGCTGTAGAATTTATTCACACTGCATGCTTAGGCTACACTAATTTAAAGATTTATTTATTTCATTTGAAAGGTTAGTTACAGTGTGTGTGTGTGTGTGTGTGTGAGAGAGAGAGAGAGAGAGAGAGAGAGAGAGAGAGATACACCTTCCATCCACTGGTTCACTCCCCAAATGGCCCCAGCCTACCTGCTGCAGCCACACCAAATCCAGGAACCAGGAGCTTCATCTGGGTCTTCCATGTGGCAGCAGGGGCCTGTTTTCCCAGGCTCATTAGCAGGGGAGCTGGATCAGAAGTGGAGCAGCCAAGACTTGAACTGGCACCCATATGGAATGCCGGCATTGCAGGCAGCAGTTTAACCAGCTGCGCCACAGCACTAGCCCCACTGCTACCCTAAATTTATGAAAGTATCTTTTTTCTGGAAAAGGAAAAAAAGAAGACCTAAATGGAAGACCTCAGTGAGCGAGACCCCAGTGGAAGGAACGGGGCTACCAAAGAAGAAGGTACCTTTCTCCGAAGGGAGGAAAGGACCTCCACTTTGACTGTGACCCTGTCGGAATAGGATCAAAGTCGGCGAACCCTAAAGGCTTCCATAGCCTCAGCAACTCATGACTAGAGCCTAGGGAGATTCCTGACGCCATAAATAAGAGTGTCAAATTGTTAAATCAACACCAGGAGTCACTGTGTACTTATATCCCATGTGGGATCTGTCCCTAATATGTTATCTAATGTGAAGTAATGCTGTAACTAGTCCTGAAATAGTATTTTTACACTCTGTATTTCTGTGTAGATGCAAACTGATAAAAATTTTTACTTAATACATACTGAACTGATCTTTCTATATAAAGATAATCGAAAAAAAAAACCTCAGTGTTACGTTGGAAATTGCATCAAAAAAATTAATCAGTTCCAAAAATATATATATATTTCATGTAGGATCTCTGTCCTTAATGTGCTGTACAATGTGATTCAATGCTATAACGAGTACTCAAATAGTATATTTCACTTTGTGTTACTATATGAGGGCAAATGGACGAATTCTTTACTTAACACATGCTAAATTGATCTCCTGTATACAAAGAGAATTGAAAATGAATCTGGATGTGAACGAAAGGGTGGAGGGAGCGGGCAAGGGGGGAGGGTTGCGGGGGGAGAGGGAAAGTATGGGGGGAAAGCCATTGTAATCCATAAGTCGTACCTTGGAAATTTATATTCTAAATAAAAGTTAAAAAAAAAAAAGTATCTTCTTTCTTCAGTAAATTAAATTTACCTTACTATAACTTTATTTTAGAAACATTTTAACTTTTAAAAACCTTTTTGACTTTTTTGTAAGAATATTTTGCTTAAAGCACAAACACATGGTACAGCTGTTCAAAAATATTTACCTTTATTCTATAAGCTTTTTCTATCTTATTGTTTTCTAGTTCTTATAGTTTAAAATTTTGTGTTAAAACATGAAGATACAACCATACACATTAGCCTAGGCCTACTCAGGGTCAGGATCACCCACATTATCATCTTTTTGTTTGTTTGTTTTGACAGGCAGAGTGGACAGTGAAAGAGAGAGACAGAGAGAAAGGTCTTCCTTTGCTGTTGGTTCACCCTCCAATGGCTGCCACAGCCAGCATGCTGCAGCTGGTGCACCGCGCTGATACGATGGCAGGAGCCAGGTGCTTCTCCTGGTCTCTCATGGGGTGCAGGGCCCAAGTACCTGGGCTATCCTCCACTGTACTCCCGGATCACAGCAGAGAGCTGGCATGGAAGAGGGGCAACCGGGACAGAATCCGGTGCCCCGAGCGGACGTAGAACCCGGTGTGCCGGCACTGCAAGGCGGAGGATTAGCCTATTGAGCCGCGGCGCCGACCCCACATTATCATCTTCCTGCTCCACATCTTGTCCCACTGGAAGCGCTTCAGGAGCACTGATGTGCATGAAGCGTCCTCCGCTATGCCACCAACGCCTTCCTTCTTCTGCATACCTCCTCAGGACCCACTCTTTTTGAGAAGTTATCACACTTTTCAGAAATATGTCCATGGTGGTTTGCTTGGTCTCTTTTTCTCATCATAGATTTGCTTAGAAGAAGATGCACCCTGAATATTCCTGTATATTAATAGTAACATTTCAGTGTTGGGTTTATGTTTTCTTTTTTTAAATGATTTATTTATTTATTTGAAAGTCAGAGTTACACAGAGAGAGAAGAGGAGGGAGAGACAGAGAGAGAGAGATCTTCCATCTGCTGGTTCACTCCCCAATTGACCACAATGGCCAGAGTGCACCAATCCAAAGCCAGGAGCCAGGAGCTTCCTCCGGGTCTCCCATGCAGGTGCAGAGGCCCAAGGGCTTGGGCCATTTTCTACTGCTTTCCCAGGCCACAGCAGAGAGCTGGATCGGAAGCGGAGCAATCCAGACTTGAACCAGCTATCATATAGGATACTGGCCCTTCAGGCGGTGGCTTTACCTGCTACACCACAGCGCTGGCCCCGGGTTTATGATTTTAAACATTTTCAGGAGCTGCTGAGGTCTGCAAAAGTTTCCACTACTAAACCTGTCATTGTAAATTCTCTTGGTGGTTCTTTTCCTTCTCCTTCAGTTCCCTTTCCTCCTTGCCTCTTCTTTAGCTGTGCATTCCTTCTCCAGTTCCCACAACTCCTCCGAAGCCAGTTCCTCAGGAACCACCTGTAGCTCTCAAGGTCATCTTCATCCACATCCAGGTTAAAGTTGTCTGCCATCCAAACCACATCCTTGTTGCCTTATGTAACCAGTAAAGAGATTTATAATTTTTTTGAAGGGACAAATCTCTCGAGTGTGTTCCAGACATCATTCATACACTCCTAGCTGATATCACCCCGTGTCCAAGCAAGGCTCCTTAATTCAGTCTTAGATTTGGAATCTTTGCAGACTTGCATCAGCGTCTCCCCAGTGTTTTCCTCAGCTGTGGCAATAACCTGGGCGATGATCTTCCTCTGGCAGTAGATCCTAAAACGGCTACAACTCCATGATTTATTTGTTGGACCAAAGAGGGGGAATTCAGGTAAGGAAATACCACTTTGATGGTCATACAAAGGTCACCAATCAGGGAAGGATGCATATGAACACTATGGATAATAAGTAAATCCCGAAAGATTGGTTACTCTACAAACAGTATTTCTCAATCTTGCTGGCTTAGTCGTTTGAAAGGGCCTCATGGAAAAGGAGTTGGGTCATCTGTGACTTCCGTTTGCCCCCGTGGTGCACTGGCAGTGGGAGTTTATGGATAGGCTTCAAGGCTCCTGGGTTCTTGCTGTGTCAGATCACAAAGGTTTCAGTTTATAGCTTGAACATTGCTCCTGAGCAAAACTATTATCTTGTCCTCAAAAGTCTTGAATCCTGGCACTGGCTTGGCCCTTTTATGGATGAAATCCCGTTCAGGCATCTATTTCCAGAATATGGAGATTTCATTCCCATTGATGATCTGCTTTCCTAAGTAATTTTCCTCCAAAATCACCTTATCAGGTGCTTCTTTGGTTCCTCCATATCAGCACTTGCAATCCCACTATTTGCCTTCATATGATGTAATGAGTAATGATTCTTGAATTATTTAAGCCACCCAGGGCTAGCAGTAAATTTAACATGACCAGTGCCAACCATTTTGTGCAACCTTGTAAACAAACTTCGATTTGCCCATGATTGTCATGGTGTGGAGATGGACACACTTTGTGTTGGTCTTCAATCCAGTCCTTAGAAGTTTCTCCACATCCTGTAGAAGCCTTTCTCAATTTGTGTTAGTCTTGTTCCCTTCAATAAAGCACATCCTTTAGCAGCTTGTGTCACTTCAAGATTGTAACTGCAGTGGAATGGGACATGCCTGTCTGGTGAGCAATAGCCATTACTGATCTTCCATCTCCACATTAAATTTGTTTTCAGTTCAGTCATCCAATGAGGGTAGTTACTGGCAACATTAGCAGCAGATTATGTATGATTAGGGTACATTGTGACCAAAACAAAATGAAAATGAATCAAGTAAAAAGAAAATGAGACGATAAATAAGCATGGTAAAAATAAGATGTTTTGAGGCTATAGTTGGCATAACATGGCATACTGTTTTATAGCAAACTTTCCTTTTAAAATATAAATAGGGGACAGGTGTTTGACACAGTGGTTGAAACACCACTTGGGATGCCTGCATTCCCTAATATTCCATATCAGACTGCTGCCTTTGGCCTGGCACAGCCCTGGCTGTTGCTGGCATTTGTGAAAAGCAGCAGATCATGGAAGATCTTTGTTTCTCTCTCCCCTGTCACCCCCACTCCAATCTGTATTTCTCTACCTCTCACCTCTCTGTCTTTCAAAGAAATAAATACACAAAAAAATCAAAAAGTATCTTTTAAAACTGTGGAATCACTCAAGTAATGATTAAAAAGCATAATATAAGAACATAATTTAGTAAGTAGTCCATTACTTTTATTATCAAGATCACATCTTATAAATAATCCTATGTGCTATGCTTTCATGCAACTGTCAGTTTGTTTGTTCATGCCAGCCTTACCACAAACATGTGAGTACTGTGCTATCTTATAATGCTGGCTATAATATCAGTAGTTGGCAGGGATTTTTCAGTGCCATTATAATCTTATGAGACTACCCTTGTATAAGTGTTCTGTCATTGACCAAAATGTTGTTACATGGCTATACTTTGTTACATCAGCCCTAGAAAACCAATATAATTTCTATTCTTTTAAATTGAAGAATGTTTTATGGCCCAGAATGTTGTGTATCTTGGTAACCATTCATGTGAACTTGAGAAGAATGTGTATTCTGCAATTGTTAGATAGAGGCTGCTATAATTGTCAATGAGATCAAGTTGATTGACAGTGCTGTTTAGAGCAACTATATCTTTACTGGTTTTATGCCTGCTTGAACTATACATTACTGAAAGAGAGTTATTGAAGTCTCCAAATGCAATAGTGGATTTGTCTATTTCTCCTTGCATTCCTAACAGTTTTTGCCTCATATATTTTGACACTCCCTTGTTAGGTGCATACACACTAAGTATTGTTATGTCTCCTTGGAGAACTGATCTGTCTTTATGTAATACTCCTCTTTCTCCCTGATTTTCCTTATTATGAAGCCATGTTTGTTTGAAATTAATATAACTACCGCAGTTTTCTTAAGGTTAATGTTAGCACAGTGTTAACTTTCTCTGTCCCCTGACTCTTTTTTTTTTTTTTTTTTGACAGGCAGAGTGGACAATGAGAGAGAGAGACAGAAAGAAAGGTCTTTCTTTGCCGTTGGTTCACCCTCCAATGGCCACCGTGGCCAGCGCGCTGCGGCCGGCACACCGCGCTGAACCGAAGGCAGGAGCCAGGTGCTTCTCCTGGTCTCCCATGGGGTGCAGGGCCCAAGCACTTGGGCCATCCTCCATCCTCCACTGCACTCCCGGGCCACAGCAGAGAGCTGGCCTGGAAGAGGGGCAACCGGGACAGAATCCGGTGCCCCAAGCGGGACTAGAACCCGGTGTGCTGGCGCCGCAAGGCAGAGGATTAGCTTATTGAGCCGCGGCGCTGGCCCCCCTGACTCTTTATACAATTTACTATTTCAATAGCTTGAGTGATGCATTACACATATGTACTACTCATCCATGTAATGTGTTACTCATTGGCTTTTAGTATATTCAAAGCTATGCAACCATTACTATGAAAAATTTTAGAACATTTTAGTACTCAAACTGCAAACTTTTGTCAATCTTACGTCATCTGCAAGGTCTAGGCAGCCACTAATATCATTTCTGCCTCTCTGGATTTGCCTATTCTGGAAATTTCATTTACTTGTCAGAGTGGAATCATATTGGGATGAAATCATACAATATATGCTCTTTGTAAATGAAATTAAATAGCATGTAGTCTTTTGTGAACAGCTTCTTTCACTTAGTATATGTTTAAGGCTTAATAGATTTATTGTAGTATTTATCAGCACTTAATTTCTTTTTCTAAGTAATATGCCACTGCATAAATCATTTTTAAAGATTTAATATTTTTTCAAAAGGTAGAGTTACAGAGAGAGGGAGAGAGATCTTCCATGATGGTTCACTCCCCAAATGGCCTCAATGGCCAGGGCTGGGCTAGGCTGAAGCCAAGAGGCAGGAACTTCATCCTGGTCTCCTATATGGATGCAGGGGCCCAAGCAGTTAGGCCATCCTCCACTGCTTTCACAGGCGCATCCAGCAGGCAGCTGGATCAGAAGGGAGAGAGCAAGAGAGAGAGGGGCCTTCTAATTCTTCCATCTGCTGGTTCACTCCCCAAATGGCAGCAATGGCCAGGGCTGGGTCAGGCTGAAGCCAGGAGCTAGGAGCCAGGACCAGGAGCCAGGAGCTTCTTCCTGATCTCCTACTTGGTTACAGGGACCCAAGGATCTGTACCATCTTCCGCTGCTTCCCCAGGCCATTAGCAAGGAGCTGGATTGGAAGTGAGGCATCCGGGACTCCAGCCAGCGCTCATATGGGATGCCAGCATTGTAGGTAGCAGCTTTACTCTTTATGCCACAATGCTAGCCTCAGTAATTTTATGTATAAACTTTAAAGAAAACTTTTTACATTCTCTCCAACAGATATGATGGTTTGAATTCCTCTACTTCCTCCCCCACTCTTATTTGTCCATCCTTTTGATTATAGCCTGCCTGGTGGGTGTGAAGTAGTATTTCATGGAGGTTTTATTTTTCATTTCTGTGAAGACTGAATATATAGAACCTGTTCTGTTTATCTGTTGAATATCTTTGGAGAAATTACTATCGAAGATCCTTTACCCATATTTGATTTGGCTTTCTGCATTTTTACTTTTGAAGTTCAATAATTCTTTATATAGTTTAGACATAAGCCTCTTACCAGATACTTAATCTGTAAAATTCTCCTTGTCTTTTTATTGTCATTTTTTTAAAGAAAAATACTTTTGATGATCTCCAGTTTATCTGTTATTCTTTCGTCACTTTTTACTTGTGGTTTTGGTGTTACATTCAAGAATCGCCACCTAATTCAAGAGCATGAAGATTTACACCTATGTTTTCTTTGAAGAGCTTTATATTTTAAGCTTTGAAGTTTAGGTCTTTGTTCCATTTTAATATTTGTACATGGTGGGGCCAGTGCTGTGGCATAGCAGGTAAAGCTGCCACTTGCAGTGCCAGCATCCCATATGGGTGTCAGTTCAAGTCCTAGGTGCTCCACTTCCAATTCGGCTCTCTGTTATGGCCTGGGAAAGCAGTGGAAGATGGCCCAGGTCCTTGGGCCCCTGCATCCACATGGGAGACTTGGAGGAGGCTCCTGGCTCCTGGCTTCGGATATGCCCAGCTCTGGCCATTGGGGCCATCTGGGGAGTGAACCAGAAGATGTAAGACCTCTCTTTCTCCCTCTCTCTCGGTAAGGTCCAATCCATTCTTTTGCATGTGGATATCCAACTGTGGTCCATTTGTGATCGAGTACTCTTAGCCCACTGAATGTCCGACTACCCTGGTGAAGATCAGTTGCTCCTTCATATGAAGGCTTATTTCTGGACTCTCAATTTGACTCCGGAATAATTGGCACCGGGGACTTTTTACGGTGTTCCCTGATTCTCAGGCTGGTATCATTTATGCCTAAGAATAACGCTGTGAACTGGGCACTACTCTTCCTCCCATTTCACAGATGAGGCAGCTGAGGTAACAGAGAGGATTTGCCACGGCAGTACTTAGCGGCAGAACCAGAATATGAACTTAGGCCGACTGACTTGACAGCCCGAGCTCCTCCCGCTCTAAATAAACGTTAGAAATCAGAACTTGAGAAAATAATACATTTTCCATAAAGGGGGCTTAGGCTCTCATTGGCCACGAGTGGAAGGGCGTCACTCGCCTGCTTCCTATGGAGTATTAGACACAGATATGCGTTCTTTGGCTGGAGCCCTTTCACCCCTATTCGAGAATACACTCGGGCTTAAGTCAAAGCACTACACCTGCTTCTCCGGCTCCCGGACTGCCCGGGTGCAGCTGGAATTAACCGCGAGGCCGCCGCGCCCACTGCCCCGCCCTCGGGCCCCGCCCCAACGCTCGCGCCGAGCGCCCGGGGAGTGGGAAGGGGCCTCCCGCCCCTGCGGGATGCGGAAACTCTCGCGGGAAGACGCGTCGTTGCCTCGGTAACCGCGTCGTGGCCGCGAAAGATGGCGGGCCGAAGTCTTGGTCGGAGGGTCGGTTCACCCCCAGTTTCGAGGGGTGGCGGTTGGGCCCTCCGCGGCGGGGACGCCTGATAACTCAGTTGATCTCCGGGTCTGAAAGGCTCTGCCTCTTTTACAGGGACGCAGCGTTCCCGGGACGCCGCTGCCGTCGCGCGTGCGGCAGCCTGCGGGTCTCCGACGGGACCTCCTCGCTCAGGAGGAAGAATATAAGTAAGACACTTGGAAGTTGAGCCTTTTTTCTCTCTCTGACGAGCACTTTTCCGGGAGACTGGCCGCGTCTTTGGGGTTGCTCCCCCGGGTAGCGTAGCATCCCGCCCCTTGGCCGCCGTGGTTCCTTGCCTGCCTCTCAGAAGACACTTGAAGGGGGCGAAAGTCTTGCTCAGGGAGACGTGTTCTTTAGCTAGATGACACTGTTGAAAGGATTCGGATAGCGGGAGCCGCCACGGCCACTCTCGGTTCCTGGTTTAGAGTATTTCTCGTAACTTCCAGGGCCTGGAGTCGACGCGAGGTGCATGTCTCTGGAGACTGAAACCACGTTTCTCCGTGCGGCTGGAAGTGCCGTTCTCATCCTCCGTGGTCACACAGAAGCCCCGGCACTCTTGTGAATTTGAGCATGTCGCTCCTCTGCGTAAAAAGCCGCACTGGTTTCCTGTTGCGCTTCAGAAACTCTGACGCATCCGGCTCCTGCCTATGCTTTTATTTGATCTGTGCCCGCGCCTCTGTGTGTGTGTGTGTGTGTGTGTGTGTGTGTGTGTGTGTGTGTGTGTTTTCTATTAACTTTTCCAATCTTAGTGCCCTTTTAGTTTTGAAAACTTTTTCCTTCCCTTCCTTGAGGATGATCACACACGGCTTTCCACCCGAAATGCCCCAGAGGCCTTCCTTGATTATGTTAAATACTAGGCTGTGCGTTGTTTGTTGTTGATGTCTTTCCGGTTTTTCTTTTGTAATTGGTATAATTTGTTAGAGTCAATTCATTGGTTTTAGATTTTGTGTCTCTTCTACTAAAGGGCAGTTGGACAAGGGCAGAGACCATGTTTGTTTTATTTGCCATCTGGCATTCTTATGGAAATTTATTTTAGCAGCTCCCTTCTTTTTAATTGAAACTAAAGTAACTGTGGTGCCAAAGGCTCAGTCACTGGCTGCAGTGCCAGCATCCCATAAGATCCCCAACTGGAGTCCTGGCTGCTCGACTTCTGATCCAGCTCCCTGCTAATGCACCTGGGAAGCAGCAGAGGATGGCCCAAGTACTTAGGCCCCTGCACCCTCGTGGGAGTCCCAGATGGGATTCTAGGCTCCTGGCTGAGCGCTGGCCTCTGCAGCCATTTGTGGCGTGAACCGGCAATGGAAGATACTTCTCTAACTCTCCCTTTGAAATAATAATAAAAAAACTGATTTAAAATTTGGAAAACAATCTGGCAATTCCTCAGAGTGTTAAATAGTTACTATTATATATGTAAAATCAAAGCATATTTAAAATTAATACTGAAGGGGGCCGACGCCATGGCTCACTTGGTTAATCCTTCTCCTGCGGCGCCCGCATCCCATATGGGCGCCAGGTTCTAGTCCCAGTTGCTCCTCTTCCAGTACAGCTCTCTGCTGTGGCCTGGAAGGGCAGTGGAGGATGGCCCAAGTGTTTGGGCTCCTGCACCTGCATGGGAGACCAGGAGGAAGCACCTGGCTCTTGTCTTCGGATCGGCGCGGTGCTGGCTGTGGCGGCCATTAGGGGAGTGAACCAACGGAAGGAAGACCTCTCTCTGTCTCTCTCTCTCTCAAATATATAAAAAAATATATAAAAATATAAAAAATATATAAAAATATATAAATTAATACTGAAGTGCACTGTCTTTAGATGGGCTAAACACAAGCCAAATTGCCACAGCATGTAGGCATGCAGTCATCCTTCTCTCCCTTATCAAATGGGCCTGTTATCCCAATTCAAAGTAGTACTTAAGCAACTTAAACATTTGTCCTTTTACGGTTCTGTATCAGCTGTGCCAGAACCAAAACGGTTATTTCCATTACCAGTTGACTAGGTAGTATTAAATACCTATGTTGATTAAGTTAATTCACTTAAGTTACTTGAGGGTGTATTATGGACCTGACTCTAGTGTGCCATTGGAGATGCAATCCTGTTTCAAGTCTGAAATTATAGGAACTGTTCTGTTTAGCGGGAGTTATCATTTTACTACATGAAAGTGTTGGGTATATAATTTGAAGTGTAGTTGGTTGCTGCAATGAGTGGCTTTTTTAAAATAACATTTTCTAATTTGTATTTTATTGATTGTGCTTGTTGGTGCTATATGTATGTTTATATAGAGACAGAAATTTTAGCCCTGCTAATCTCAATTTTTTTAAAAAAAGAGATATTTATATATTTTAAAGTCAGAGTTACAGAGAGAGAGGCAGAGACAGAGAGAGATCGATCTTCCATCCACTGGTTTACTCCCCAGATGGTCACAAAGGCCAGGACTGGACCAGACTGAAGACAGGAGCCAGGAGTTTCATCCGGGTTTCCCATGTGGGTAGCAAGAGCCCACACACTTGGGCCATCTTCCACTGCTTTTCCCAGGCCATCAGCAGAGAACTGGATTAGAAATGGAGCAGTTGGAACAGGCCAGCACCTATATGGGATGCCAGCCTTGCAGGCTGCAGGTTTACCTGCAGTGCCACAGCACTGGCCTCTAAAGTTACTAATTCATTCTGTTGAGTTCCTTGGATTTTTGATGAAGATAGTCATATCATATGCAAATTAGGGTTGTTTTAGCTCTTGACGGTTTCTTATTCATCATCATTTTTTTTTTCCCCTCTACGTTTAGGACCTTTAGTGCAGTGTGTAGTAGAAAAAAATGATGGTGCACTTTCTTATCTTGGTTATAACTTTGAGGAGCTCATTTAAATAATTTATCATTGCCTTTCAGGTTTGTTGTGGGTTTTGATAGATTCCTTTCATCAAACTTACAGAAATTATTCCCCTTAAAACCTAACTTGAGCAGAGGTTAAATCCTTCAAAACTCTTCTTTTCTCTGATTAATTCAGGTGGTGATATATTTTCTCTTTTAATGTTTTATCATATGAAAATAATAGATCTGTTGTTTTCCTTTAAAGATAGTTGCATGCTGTAATTTTACTTTGGGTTTTTTTGTATCCATGAACACAAATGAAGTTGGTTGTATGCTTTTCTTCTATTTTATTTTTATGAGTTATTTTCTTTTCTGATTTTAATAGTATTATCTTAGCTCTGTGAAATTGGTTGGATAGTTTTTCTTTTTTTTATGGTCTTGAAAGCTTTTTATGTTTAGGGATTGTTTTGTTCTTGGTTAAATTTGTGAACCTCTTTGACTCTTTTTTGTTTTTTGTCAACTGATTTCTTTTTGCCTATGAATTTCGTTTCCTCAACGGTTGTTTATCTATTTAGATTCACTGTTTCTTCTAGAATAAATTTTGGTTATTGATAGTTTTTTAAAAATTATTCATGTATGGGCCGGCGCCGTGGCTCAACAGGCTAATCCTCCGCCTTGCGGCGCCGGCACACCGGGTTCTAGTCCCGGTCGGGGCGCCGGATTCTGTCCCGGTTGCCCCTCTTCCAGGCCAGCCCTCTGCTGTGGCCCGGAGTGCAGTGGAGGATGGCCCTAGTGCTTGGGCCCTGCACCCCATGGGAGACCAGGAAAAAGCACCTAGTACCTGGCTCCTGCCATCGGATGAGCGCCGTGCGCCGGCCGCAGCGCGCTGTCCGCGGCAGCCATTGGAGGGTGAACCAACGGCAAAGGAAGACCTTTCTCTCTGTCTCTCTCTCTCTCACTGTCCACTCTGCCTGTCCAAAAAAAAATTTTAAAAAAATTAAAAAAAAAAATTATTCATGTATGTTTTAATAGAATATATTTGTGTGAATTTATTCTTATATGTTTTAAATCTGGACTGTATCTGCAACCATGAAGAGTCGTCAAAAATATGGAAAATGTGTATTATTGAAACTGTGCATCGATTTAAAACATTTTTGCACCAGTATAAGCATCTTTTAATTTCATTTTTCCATGAATGTTTTGAATACCTTTCTACATCCTTCTGGGTACTTCCCAGTGTGGTTTGCTTTCATCTTTTCCATCTACATGGAAGATTTTTATTGGTTTTTTCAAAGAACTACCTTTGATTTTCTTGCTAATCTAATTTTAAAGATTTATTTTATGTATTTGAAAGGCAGAGTTAAAGAGAGAGAGGGATACAGATAGTAATCACTCCCAAATAGCTGCAGTGGCCAGGGCTGGGCCAGGCTGAAGTCAGGACCCAGAAGCTCCATCTGGGTCTCCCCTGTGGGTGCAGGGGCCCAAAGACCTGGGTCACTTTTCGCTGCTTTCCCAGGCATGTTAACAGGGAGCTGGATCAAAAGTAGAGCAGCCAGGACTTGAACTGGCGTTGCAGGGGCAGCTTAACTCATTATGTCATGAGGCTGGCCGCTAATTGATGAATTTCTTTAAATTATTATGTTTGCTAATTTGAAGTTGCCTTAGTCATCTTATTTTTCATGTTTTCTATCATATTTTTGGCTTTTGTTTGTCAACTGTTAGAGTGAATGAGATTTCATTAGTTTCCTTTCATATTTTATTTTCCTTTTTCTTTCTTGAAAATATTTGATTTTATTTATTTTTTAAAATTTATTTGACAGAGTTATAGACAGAGAGAGAGAAAAGTCTTCCTTCAATTGATTCACTCCCCATATGGCCACTACGATCCGAAGCCAGGAGCCAGGTGCCTCCTCCTGGTCTCCCAAACAAGTACAGGGGCCCAAGCACCCGGGCCATCCTCCACTGCCCTCTTGGGCCACAGCAGAGAGCTGGACTGGAAGAGGAGCAACCGGGATTAGTACCCGGCACCCCAACCGGGACTAGAACCCGGCGCCCATATGGGATGCCAGCACCGCAGGCAGAGGATTAACCAAGTGAGCCATGGCACCGGCCCCTTGGAAAGATTTTAGAATACTTTAACTTGGTTTTCCTGCTTCAAGTTAGATAATTCTTTGTTTGGAAAACACCTACACCCATTTAATAATCAGTGTGACTTTTTAGTTTGTATTAATTTAGTTTTATTATGTTTTTTGGCCGGCGCCGCGGCTCATTTGACTAATCTTCTGCCTGTGGCACTGGCACCCCGGGTTCTAGTCCCGGTTGGGGCGCTGGATTCTGTCCCGGTTGCTCCTCTTCCAGTCCAATTCTCTGCTGTGGCCCGGGAGTGCAGTGGAGGATGGCCCAGGTCCTTGGGCCCTGCACCCGCATGGGAGACCAGGAGGGAGTCCTGGCTCCTGGCTTCGGATTGGTTTAGTGCGCTGGCCGCAGCGGCCACTGGGGGGGTGAACCAAAGGAAGACCTTTCTCTCTGTCTCTCTCTCATTGTCTGCCTGCCAAAAAAAGTTAGTTTTATTGTGTGTTTTTTTTTTTTTTTTTTTTTTTGACAGGCAGAGTGGACAGTGAGAGAGAGAGACAGAGAGAATGGTCTTCCTTTGCCGTTGGTTCACCCTCCAATGGCTGCCTCTGATGGCGCGCTGCGGCCGGCGCACCGCGCTCATCCGATGGCAGGAGCCAGGTGCTAGGTGCTTTTTCCTGGTCTCCCATGGGGTGCAGGGCCCAAGCACTTGGGCCATCCTCCACTGCACTCCTGGGCCACAGCAGAGGGCTGGCCTGGAAGAGGGGCAACCGGAACAGACTCTGGCGCCCCGACCGGGACTAGAACCCGGTGTGCCGGCGCCGCAAGGCGGAGGATTAGCCTGTTGAGCCACGGCGCCGGCCTTATTGTGTTTTCTGATATCTTGTTCTTCATGAATCTTTTTTTTCCAGGTTCACTTTCCTCCTTCCTAACGCATAGACCCTTCATTACTAACTCTTTATGTGAAGAGCTGTCTTAAACGCCCCAGTGTTTTCTGAGAGTTCTGTTCTTTTGAACTTACTTTTCAATGACATTTTATCCAAACATAGAATTCTAGATGTCCAGTTTTTCCCTCAGTCCACTCAGCACATCCTTTTGTTGTGTCTTGGCATCCACAGACGTTAATGATCCATCTGCCATCAGGTTTTTGATACTTGTATTGTTTTTCTCTGGTCTTTTAAAATAATGAGTTGGGAGTTTCAGAATATTTAGTTTAGCCATTTCACCATGATATGTACAAGTGTGTATTTTCTTTCTGTATTCTGTTTGAGATCCACGTCCTTCTTATTTGGAAAATTTTCAGCATTATCTCTTCAAATATTGATATTTCTTCCTCTGTAGGATTTCTTTCTGTTATTTCTATTAGAGAACAGATAGATAACACCTGTCTTTGTCGCAGAGTCTGTCTTTAATGGATGTTAACTCTCTTTGGTGTTTTTTTATCCCTTTGTTTTTCTATACCTTCTTGTAGATGATTTCCTCATGTTCATTTCTTTTTTTTTTTTTTTAAGATTTGTTTGTTTTTTTTGAAAGACATAAGGAGATATTCCATCCACTGATTGATTCCACTAATGGCTGCAATGACCAGGGTTGGACCAGGCTAAAGCTTGGAATCAGGAACTTCTTTCAGATCTCCAGTGTGGGTGCAGGGGCCCAAGGACTTGAACCGTCTTCCACTGCTTTCTTAGATTATCAGGGAGCTGGATCAGAAGTGGAGGACCTGGGACTGGAACTGGTTCCCATAAGGGATGCTGATGTCACTTATAGGATGCTGATGTCACGTATGGGATGCTTAACCCATATGTCACAATGCCATCCCTCTTCATGCTCATTTCTAATTCGTTGTTCATTCCTCTTCAGTCCATTCTATTGCTTGCCATATCCACTGAGTTTGAGCTTTTAATTTTGATTGATCTTGGTTTTCAGTTATGTGATTTGTTTTTTAAAATTCAGTGTTCCAGGCCGGCACCGTGGCTCAATAGGCTAATCCTCCGCCTGCGGCACTGGCACACCACGTTCTAGTCCCAGTCGGGGCACCGGATTCTGTTCCGGTTGTCCCTCTTGCAGGCCAGCTCTCTGCTGTGGCCCGGGAGTGCAGTGGAGGATGGCCCAAGTACTTGGGCCCTGCACCCCATGGGAGACCAGGATAAGCACCTGGCTCCTGCCTTCGGCCCAGCACACCATTGGAGGGTGAACCAACGGCAAAGGAAGACCTTTCTCTCTGTCTCTCTCTCTCACTGTCCACTCTGCCTGTCCAAAAAAAAAAAAAAAAATCAGTGTTCTTTTATTTAATATATGGGTCTTGTCAAATGGTGTCCTTACTTTTTTTTTTCAAATTGAAAATGTTAAAGAATCTTCTTTAGTTTGCTTTGTCTCCATTTCTCATGGTACTAATTTTCCCTTTCATGTGCTGATTCTCCATTTTAGTGGCTTATTTCTTTATATAACTTGTGTTTTTGAAGTCAATGTTAGTAGGGTTGCTGTGTGAGGGAGTTTAAATATTCTAGATGCGTACATGTCTCTATAAGGTGGTTTGAAATTTATCTTTATTTACTAGCTTAGAGATTTCACTGGTTCCAGGCCTACTTTCTTCCACATGGAAGTTTTGGCATAGTGTTCCCGGAACATCTGGGAAGGTGAATTTGGATTTCACTCTGTGTTTTAATGGCTGGATGTGGCTGCTTTTCTGTTCTCCTAAGGTTATGGGCAGAGGTTTTGTAGCCTGTGTTTCACAGGTGTCCCCCTTCATGACTCACACGTGCCTCAGCTTCTAACTGTTAAGCTATTTTGGCTTCTGTTCCTGTTTACTGCTCTCACTTTGAATTGCTGCTTTATATTTAGTACCAGGGCATTTCCCTTGCCTGAGTTTGAGCTCAGCAAAGTATTTCCTTCATCATATTTTATCCGGTGTTTCCTTGGATTTGGAATTTAAGGCTGGTTTTCTTAGTCGTCTCGATTTACTGTAAGGATTGGGAGCTTCTATTTAAGTCTTCAGGACTCTTGCTAGGAATTTTAAAATTCAGATTAACAGCACCTTAAATACAGATTTTAGGTGTTTTGTGAATATTTTTCTTTTGACCAAAGAATCTCAAAATATGAAAATATTTCTTAAAATATCAGACTGTTTTAATAAAGAATGTGGTAGTGCCCCTTTCTTTTTCCTGGGATTAGAGGTTGTCAGTGATTTCTGTTTATTCATGTCTGCTTGTAACTTCAAAAGAACCAAATGGTCTCAAAATGACCTTTCAATAAGAGAAAAAAGGTGAATGTTTTTTGAAGATGCTGATATACTGTTAACCTTTAAAAACTGACTTTGACAATGGAAGAGTTTAGTAATTATGTTAACTGCGATTCATTGGAGTTTCATGCAGGTATTTAAATTGCTAATTGTAAAGAAGTTACACATTCACTCCACTGCTGTGCAAAAAAAGTAAAAATTTGTAAATGTTATAGATGAAAATTGGAAGGGAAATTTAAAAATAAAAATGGTCAAATGATGGTAGTAATACTATAAGCAATTTGTCCTTTAAAAACAATATCTTTCAACGATATTGTCATTTTTGTGGTTTTGGTGGGACTGAGTAAACAATATTTTTCGCTAGATACTGAATAGATTGGGAAAAATAGTGGCAGGTGAGGGTCAGAATAATCTCCTTTGTTTTTGATGAGGCTGATATGGAAACATGCAGCCGACCCCAGATGTAGCTACCTAATGATAGCCACACCTCTTCCCGGAGCAGGCCTCGCCCCCACTCTGCCTTCTCCTGTCCTCTGTGGTGGATTGAGGTTAGAACCTGGTGCTCCCTGCAGGTAGCCAATCCCAAGAAGATCACAGTTACAGCGGTGCTGAACGCATTCAGTTTGTATTCTACCCAAGTTAGGAGTCAGGTAAACCCCTGATTCACTTGCAGTGAGTAAAGGCCCCCAGAAAGGCCAGCGTTGCCAGTGAGTTCTGACAGCTTTGTCTGTCTGAGAAGGGAAATATCCTGGGAGTGTTTGCCATTTGTGTATTAAGTCACTTGCTGAAGTGTAATTATTTTCAATTTTGTTAAGAATCTTCTGTGTATTTCAGTTAACTTATTTTCTGCTTTTAGGCGCTTAAATGCAGAATTGGAGGCAAAAACTGCTGACCTGGTTCGACAAGCTGAAGAAGTAATCGTAAGTAAATGCACAATTATTAGTAATTCTGTGTAAATGCTAGGTTTTTAATTTTTAATTTCATGTAGCATATCAAAAATGTACTCAACAAATATACAGCTCAATAAATTATCACAAATTGAACATGATTACATATACATGAACATAGTATCTATATATGTATGGGTGTGTTTTGGGTAAGCCAAAGTTTCTTTTTTAAAAAGATTTAATTCATAGACAGTGAGAGGGAGAGACAGAGTGAAAGGTCTTCCTCCCATTGGTTCACTCTCCAAATGGCCTCAGTGGCCAGAGCTGTGCTGATTCGAAGCCAGGAGCCAGGTGCTTCCTCCTGGTCTCCCATGTGGGTGCAGGGCCCAAGGACCTGGGCCATCCTCCACTGCCCTCCTGGGCCACAGCAGAGAGCTGGATTGGAAAAGAAGCAGCTGGGACTAGAACTGGTGCCCATGTGGGATGCCGGTGCTGCAGGTGGGGGATTAACCTACTGCGCCACAGCGGCGGCCCCCGGTAAGCCAAAGCTTTAAAAATACCATTGGAAAAGTGTTTTCCACTTTTTACATTTTCCATTCATTGAGTTAGAATCTTAATACTACATAATTAAGTATTTCCCAGCATCAAAAGATTAATATTTTGAGAGTAAATAGAATTAACCCTGTACCTCAGTGGAGATTGACATAAATTGTCCTCTAGATGAAAGTTGATTAAGTGATAACAATTATTACTGAAATTTAGTGATAATTTGTTTCTTCAACTTTTGCAGCTAGATGTAACTCAGATTCTTAGAGGTAGACTAGAATCACATTTTCAATCAAGAAAATTTGTGAGATTGTATCTCTGAGCAGGGTAGCTAAGCATATTATCCCACATTCTGATATTAAATTGGGTATTCCTGTGTTGAGGCATCTCTCCTTGAGGGTCAGCCTGCCCACTGTCAATTGATAAGGTAGAGTAGCCCTTTTGTGAGGAGTAAACTACTTTCAAACGTCTACCAGTTCTTATCCTAGTTTAAGTATCATTCTTCCTTTTAAAACCCTGTACTCTTCAAAATGGAATTGATAAAGGCAAGAAATTAAATCTCGGTAATATTTTAATGTCTTACACAAATACACAATTCTTTGTTAGTTTAGGAATAAGAAATGTATCATGTATAACATTTCAAGTAATATCTGTAGATAATGGTTACAGATTTACTAGCTGCATTTATCATTAAATATTTTTTAAAACTATTTTATTCCATTTTTCAGTTTGGCCAGTGTATGAGGAGCAGAAGAAAACATGTGCAAAGAAACCCTAAGATACAGTAGAATGAGAGATTTATTATGTATTATTTTCTGAGAGTTCCCTAAAAAGAACCTTTCTTCCTCAAAAACAAGCAGATCATAAAAGTGAAAAAGGCTGGACAGAGGGAGGGGACATCCCCTTTTCCCCATAGAAGCTAAGTACAACTTTGGCATCCTGATTTTTTTTTTTTAACTTTCAATTTTTGATGTATCTTTGCCAAAAAGCTCTTTTGTCGAGGTACTTCATTTTTGATTTAAATATTTACTTACTATTTCAAAGGCAGAGGTTAGATATATAGAGAGATCTTCGGTCTGCTGGTCTGCTCTCTAGATGGCCACAATGGCCAGGGCTGAACCAGGCTAAAGCAGAAGCTTCGTCTGGGTCTCTCACCAAGACAGCACAGATCCAAATACTTGGGCCATCTTTTGCTGCTTTTTCCAGGTCGTTAGCAGGGAGCTGCATAGGAAGTAGAGCAGCTGGACACAAACCGGTTTCTGTATCAGATGCTGGCATTGCACGTTAGGGCTTTAGACTCTGGCCTCTGGAACTTCATTTTTACCATCTTCATAGTGTTTTCAACACTGAAATTTTACCCAATTTGAGACAAGTACCCATTAAATGGATTTTTTTTTTTGCATTTTGTATGCCACTTTCTAATTTCCATTGCATGCTATATGAGATGGAAGACTAATGTAAAGAAAAAGCAATAGTTGGAAGTATTTCAAGGCTTTGTTACTCTTAGATTTTCCCTTTGGGCCGGCGCCGTGGCTCAACAGGCTAATCCTCCGCCTTGCGGCGCCGGCACACCGGGTTCTAGTCCCGGTCGGGGCGCCGGATTCTATCCCGGTTGCCCCTCTTCCAGGCCAGCCCTCGGCTGTGGCCCAGGAGTGCAGTGGAGGATGGCCCAGGTGCTTGGGCCCTGCACCCCATGGGAGACCAGGAAAAGCACCTAGCACCTGGCTCCTGCCAACGGATGAGCGCGGTGCGCCGGCCGCAGCGCGCCGGCCGCAGCAGCCATTGGAGGGTGAACCAACGGCAAAAGGAAGACCTTTCTCTCTCTCTCTCTCTCTCTCTCACTGTCCACTCTGCCTGTCAAAAAAAAAAAAAAAAAAAAAGATTTTCCCTTTGGGACTGGTTTTTATAACCTGGACATTGTCCCTGTAGGACTAGTTTTTATAACCTGGAATGAATGAAAAGTGAAGCTATGATATTACAGATCTTATTTGTATACCATAACATTCAGAATTTTGTGCCTTAATACCATAGAAACTTGGGACAGTGCTGAAATGATGAGTGATTAGAGGGTCACTTCAATATAGCCTAATTTTGTGGGTTTTTCCTGTATTATATATGACCTAATTTTACTTATTTAACTAGCGAGATCAGCAAGAGGTACGATCTAGGCCAATTTCATCACAAATTAAATCATATGAAGAGGAAGGTGATTACAGTTTACGGTAAGTGATTTAAATGATGTTCATGGATCTTGCAATACAAAAAATTTTACATGCAAATGTTGAAAATCTATAATTTGAAGAATATTTATATAATGTAAACTAATAATACTTGAGCATTTGTGACAGTGCAAGCTCTTTCTCTGTTATTTTCATAGAATTATTTTGAAATAAATATTATTGTCTTCAAAATCCTGCAGTTTAGAAATAGTACTTGCCAAAGGTATAAACTGTACTACCTTTCTTTAAAAATTACAAAAATTATCTATTTACAAAATTAGATAAAGGTAAATAATTAGTAAAGATAATGTGTTATCAGTTTTTTTTTCTTGAATTTCAGGTAGGTTTCTGGATTGTCAAATTAGGGAACTATAAAGTATTAGGAATCAGTAAAAGTAGTAATGTGAACAAAATTGTAAAATCTTATTAGAGTGGAGACCACGGTGATCACCAAAGTTCTAAGTCTTTTGCATTGGTCATTGGGTTTTGAACAAAAGTCAAATTAACTTCTTCCTAGCTAAGACAGAAGGGAGTTCCAAATGACTTTCTGTGCAAAGATCAGTGAAATTTCAGTTGGTGAAACCTCCCAATGAGTTGTCTGGGTGATCCTGTGGAATATGTGGGAGAAAGGGGTCCTTTTTGTCTGCTGCTACATTGAGTGTGTTAGGGCACTGAGATTTTGAGGTGACTATCCTAGCATTTCTTACTCAGTTGGAAATTGGCATTGGGAGTGGAGTGCTGCATAATGAAAACTCTCAAAGTGTGGCTTTAGATTATTAGTTAGGTGGGAGTCAGCAAGGAAACTTGCTGAAGACTGTAAAGATAGAGAATTAATGTCATGTAGTAAATTTAACAAAATTGTCACCAATTGTAAATTGAGAGGCAGAACAGATTTTTTTTTTTGAAATATTTTATTTATTTATTTATTTGAGAGGTGGAGTTACAGACAGTGAGAAGGAGAGACAGAGAGAAAGGTCTTCCTTCCGTTGGTTCACTCCCCAAATGGCCGGAGCTGTGCTGATATGAAGCCAAGAGCAGGTGTTTCTTCCCAGTCTCCCACACGGGTGCAGGGACCCAAGGACTTGGGCCATCTTCTGCTTTCCCAGGCCACATCAGAGAGCTAGATTGGAAGAGGAGCAGCCAGGACTAACTGGCACCCATAAGGGATGCTGGTGCCGCAGGCAGAGGATTAACCTACTGTGCCACTGCGCTGCCCCCTAGATTTTTAATGAACTTATGCACTAGTGGAAGAGGTTGGAACATTGAATATCAGTAATCTGTGCTGTTGTTGTTAGAAGTATTTGGCATGGTATTGTAAGAAAGAAATATGTTTGAGAGTATTGGCTGTTTTGCAAGCAGAAATGAAATGAAATACTTTATTACCTAATTCAAGGCAATTAAGATTTATACCTTTGGTTTCTTGGAAGAAGTTTTATAGCTTTAACTCTTAGATTCAGGTCTTTGATCTGTTTTAAGTTAATTTTTTATATGGTATGAGAAAGGATCAACCTTCCGTCCTTGGCATCTTTTGTTAAGTAGACTATTCTTTCCCCTATTAATGGTGCAGACACTCTTGTTAAAAATCAGTTGACCATAGACATAGGTTTTATTTTCAAACTCTAAATTATATTCCACTGATTTATTTATCCTACCCAGCCCTGATGACTTCTCATTGTAATCAACTGCTTTTAGACTTTAAGAATTAGGAGATAAACTTGAAGACATATTTGAAGAACAAAAGTCTATAAAAACTGAACTAAGGCAAAAAAAAAAAGAATAAACCTGTGGCCTTTTCAACTATGGATAAAACGTTCCAATGAGTTGAAGTCCTTTGGGTCAAGGACCAGATTAAATAGCATCTACTGAAACTTTCCAGCTGGATAAATAGCTTATGGTAAAGATCTAAACAGAGAGTAGTCTCTCCATAGAAGCCTGACAACTTTAACCTATTTTTAAATTGAGAGGGAAGTTCAAGGTAAAATAAAGAAATGTAATAATGAATTGTAGTGTTAGAAGGAACTGTGGATGTGATAATGGCACATAGAACGGACCAAAACCAAAAGTAAGAAGGTCCCTAGTGGTTGCATCAGCAAAGAAGCTGTAAAAGCAGATTGAAATTGTTCATGGCTGTTTAAATCATGAAACAGCCTTGGCTCCCCAATTTTCTAAGATCAAGAGCCAGACTTTGAGAGCTGTGCAACCCTAATTAGGCAGATGGATAGACACCTTGCAGGGCTTAGAAACAAGTAAGAATTGTGTGACTAAAGTGGTAATATTTTTGGCTTGTACTTTAATTAGGATATTATACATATCTTCAGAAATAATTATTGCATACAATCCAACAGTTAATTTCCTTCCTCAATATTTACTCAAGAGAAATGAAGACATACATCCAAGAAAATCCTGCAGGCAGATATTAGGGCAATGTTATTCATAACTTTCAGAAACTTCAAACAACTCAAATACCCATTAAATGGTGAGTGGATAAACAAGTTAGGAGATATCCATGCAGTGGAATACTACTTGGCAATAAAAAGCAATGAACTTCTGATGCAGCAATAACATAGGTGCTCAATGAAGGAAACTAGATTTCAAAAATGTACATGATCTTTGTTTCCATTTTTTTGATATGCTGGAGAAGGTAAAACTATAGGGATAGAAATCTGATCAGTGGTTATCTGAGGCTTTGGGGAGTGGTTAGGGGACTAACTACACAAGGAAGCTATTTGGGATAATGGAATTTTCTCTTGTTCTGGTTATGTGATCACACAAGTTAAAGTTTATTGAATAGTATAATTTAAGCAGGTGTATTTTATGATATATAAATTACATAAATAAGCCTTAAAAATAATTTTGTGCCCTATTAGTTATAGGTTAACTACTGGCACTCCCAAGAAGTTAATGCCTATGTATTGCTTTTGACTTTTTAAATGGTTTGTTGCTGTTTTTGAAAGCCAGAGTTACAGAGAGCGAGGGAGAGACAGAGAGAAAGCAATCGTCCATCTGATGGTTCACTCCTCAGATGATCACAGTGGCCAGTGTTGGGCTGACCAAAGCCAGGAGCTTTATGCAGGTCTCTCACAGTGTTGGCAGTGACCAAGTGTTTGGACCATCTTCCAGTGCTTTTCTCAGGCCATTAGCATGGAGCTGGGTCAGAAGTGGAACAGCAGGGACACGAACTGGCACCAATGTAAGATGCTGGCATTGCAAGTGCTGGCTACGCCACAACTCCAGCCCCATGCAATTTTATTAGTACATCAAAATGTGTTTTTATATCACCATTTGATACACATACATGTGTACATAGAGTTTGAAATTACTCATCCTTATATGTAATTTTGGCACATTTTATAAAAATATACTTAACAGTTACCAAAATTCTAGAATTTGAGTGCACATAAGATTACATATAACTTTATCCAACTAATAAAGAATTGAAATATTAGCAACAGATGATCTCTAGTTTCTGTTGAAGCAAGTGAGACAGATTTCACAAGCATGAAAACAAATCTGATAATTTTTTGTACTAAATTTTCCCTAAGTGTAAAGTGGTAAAGACACCTGTTTACCTACAACAGGTAGTTTTTTTTTTAATGCTACTGTTGAACAGATGGCTCTTATCATAGCATTTGACTGTTAGCTGGGAGCTGTGAAAGGTAAAAAATTGGGACCAGTGCTCTGGCACAGAGGGTAAAGCTGCTGCCTGCAGTGCCGGCATCCCATATAGGTGCCAGTTCGAGCCCCAGGTGCTCCACTTCCCATCCAGCTCCCTACTAATGTGCCTGGGAAAACAGCAGAAGATGGCACAAGTGCTTGGGACTTGTGTCACAGGGAAGACCTGGAAGAAGCTCCAGACTCCTAGCTTTGGATTGCCTCGGCTCCAGCCCTTGCGGCCATTTGGGGAGTGAACCAGCAGATGGACGACCTCTCTGCCTCTGCCTCTGCTTCTCTGTAACTCTACCTTTCAAATAACAAATAATTTTTTTAAAAAGTTGAAAGATAATTCTGTGTAGATACCTTCCATTTCAGGTTGGAGCAGTGGTAATCCACCGAAATAATTATAGTCAGTTAGTATATTTTATAAAATGTTTGCAATTCCCAAAGTTACTCCATTTTAAAACATATATAGGGCATCAGAATTTAGTTTCCTTTGTAGTCTATATGTCTTTCACTTTTCTAGAAATAGGATTCACCCATAGATTGTTTCAATCTATTTACAAATAAACTATTCATGAACAAATTTAATTTCATGAAATTATACCAGCAAAATAATATTACTATGAAGCCTGAAGATTCAAGACACATAACCATTAAATATTTTTTGGCTGATGTGGGCCAGGTAGGAAGAATGGATGCCAGGAGCAGAAAATATGCTAAAGAGATGGCAAACATTAATTTGAAATGAGAAATAAAAATGACAGTTAAATTTGTAAAATATTTGACATTTTTTATGTCCTGTGAGAATGATTACTTAGTTTCTGTAACAGTAAGATACTTTGAAAGATTTTCATTCATCTCAGTGGTTCTAGTAGTTTAAGAGGTTATATTTAGTATTGTCTATATATTTGTGTTTGATGTTGAAAAAAACCTGTGTGTGACTAGTTCATTGGGTGACATCTGATGGAAAGTGATTTTATGGCCTCTACTATAGTTAGGAATTCTTTTTTTATTATTTTTTATTTTTTACAGGCAGAGTTACAGTGAGAGAGAGAGAGACAGAAAGGTCTTCCTTTGCCATTGGTTCACCCTCCAATGGCCACCGTGGGCGGCGCACTGCGGCCGGCGCGCCACACTGATCGGAAGGCAGGAGCCGGTGCTTATCCTGGTCTCCCATGACCCCATGGGCAGGGCCCAAGCACTTGTGCCATCCTCCACTGCACTCCTGGGCCACAGCAGAGAGCTGGCCTGGAAGAGGGGCAACCGGGACAGAATCTGGCACCCCGACCAGGACTAGAACCCGGTGTGCCAGCACCGCTTGGCGGAGGATTAGCCTATTGAGCTGCGGCACCGGCAGGAATTCTTTTTAAAAAATATTTATTTGTTTGTTTGAAAGAGTTACACAGAAAGAGAAGGAGAGGCAGAGAGAGAGAGAGATCTTCCATCCGCTAGTTCACTCTCCAGTTGGCCGCATATAGTTAGGAATTCTTAGAGGATATGGTAGAATATTTTACATAGCAACAGCAGATACGAAATGGTACATTTTAAAAGAGATCAATGCAGATGCTGTAGACATTTGTTAAAGGGTAGGCGAACTTTGTAAAGAGCCATATGGCAAATGTTTTTGGATTTGTGGGCTGTATATACTATGTTAAAACTATATAACTTTGCTGTTGTAAGATGAAAACAGTCATAGACAGTAGGTAAGTGAATGAGTTTGGGGTGGATTCAGCCCATGGGCCATGGTTGTAGATCCCTGTAAATACTTCATGTTTTAAAGTACAAACATGTTTTGAAAACCATGTACATTAAAGTGATTTGCATTTTAGATGTTTATTCATCCACTTGGCGATACTTAGTACCAGTTTAAGAGCTTATATGCCAGATACCATGACAAGTACCAAACATGCAGCAGAGAACAAGGCAGACATAATCCCTACCTTTGTAGTGTTCAGAGTATAATGGGAAAACGGAGTACAATAGGGGAAAATTATTTTTTTAAAGATTTATTTATTTAAAAGGCAGAGTTGTAGAGGAAGAGATGGAGATGGAGAAAGACCTTCCAACTGCTGGATCACTCCCCAAATCATCACAAAGATTGAGGCTGGGCCAGGCCAAAGCCAGGAGCCAGGAGTTTGCATTCAGATCTCCCACTTGGGTGATGGGACCCAAGACTTGGGCCATCTTCTGCTGCTTTCCTAGTGCATTAGCAGGGAGGTGGATCAGAAATGGAGCAGCTGGGTCTAGAACCAGGGCCCATATGGAAGCAACTCCTGGCCAAATTCTTTAACTGCCTTAGAAGAATGGTAACATTGAGTGAACTCACAATAAAAAAAACCTGGTGATGAATCATTTTTAAAATGGATAATCTCTGTATAAAGCCTTGAGTAACTTCTTTTGATTTCTGTTCATTAAAATTTGTGCTACATTCTCCTCCAAAACTACTGGCGTTATATATCTCAAAGGTGAATTATTTATCCAAATCACTTGTTTGTGACATTCATTCAAAATGAATTTAACATGTAGATAATTTGACTTATAGCAGAGTCTACTTGATAATTGTACATTTCACCTTTCAAATAAAATTTCTGTTGAATTTTTCTCTCCATTTACTCTCATCTATATATGTTTATTTTTGGTCTGTAGAGGACTATTATCAGATGAAGGGATGATTAATCTGCATTCAGAAACTAAGGTATGGAACCAAACTTTCTGTGAAGGTAATTACATTCTGTAGAATTTAGATCATTTTTAAAACTTAGACAAAACAGAAGAATATAACTTTAGAATATAAACCTTGGTACTCAGGGATCTGTTCATGAAATGTTGTCCATATAATAAATGGAGGCTTTCTTTGTTTCATAATTTCACTGTCCAATTTGGAGGTGAAGTATAGAAATCATACAGGTTGTGAGTTTGTAACCTGAGACTTTTAGTTTTTCCTCTGAAGCTTTAGTAGAGAGAAGACCCTATAAAAGAAAGGTACTCATATCCGAAGAAGGTGATTTGAAGGGTTCATTCATTTAAATGATTGTAGTGTAGAGATAACTCTTTTTTTCAGTGCTGGACATATTGGGAACTATGTGTTCTGCACTTATGGAGCTCTAGGCCTAGGACACTGTCTGTATGAAGGCCAGGGATGCCTACCAAGGGCATAGTGAGCAAAACTAAATTCTGTGGTTAGAATATCTATATTTAACATTCCACTAGCTATTTGAGTTTCTTTCAACATTCCTTACCGTTGGCTGTCTTGGTCCTGGTACTACCTAGGTTTTTTTCTTTTTCCCCAAATTTATAATTTTGGGATCATTGAAAGTACAATTTGATTAATTCCATGAAAACAGCAATTCTTTTTGGTAAAACTGTGTATTCCATGTGTTACAAATTTCTTTCCTTGTTAGATGATTAGATTATAATTGTTTAAATTCTTTTCATATAGCTGAAAACCAAAAACAGTGGTCCTGTAAACAAAGTTCAAAACAAACTACTATCTGCTAATAAAGGAAAGAAAACAAATTCAAGGTATAGTATAGTTTTAAAAGTGATTGCTTTAAAATGTACTGTATTGGGTAAAATGGTCATCTTTCCATTTGACTGTTGTTTATAGTCCTTGCCTATATTAGTACTGACCTAGGATCTTATTGTCTGTTGGACTCTTTATTTGGTGGAGAATTAAGTCTATGACTATAAAACTACATGTAAATTAAAAATAGGTAATCTCAGAAACAAAGAAAGAAAATCTTTATATTCTTAGAATTATATTTATGAACTACATTGAATCTATTAAAAACTAAAAATAAATAAAAGTGTTACTTCTTTTCAGTTTTATAGTTCTTAGTACCATCATTTTTCAAAAAAGATATATTTATTTATTTGAAAGGTAGTTAAAGAGAGGGAGAGACCAAGACAGATCTTCATCTACTGGTTCACTCCCCAAGTGGCTGCAATGGTTGGAGCTGGGCCAATCCTAAGCCAGGAGTCAGGAGTTCCTTCCAGGTCTCCCATGTGGGTGCAGAGCACCAATTGCTTGTCTTCTTCTACTGCTTTCCCAGGTGCATTAGCAGAGAGCTGGATTGGAAGTGGAGCAGCCAGGGCTTTAATCAGAGCCCATATGGAATGCAGGTGTTGCAGACAATAGCTGTACTTGCTATGCTACAGCACTAGCCCCAGTAGCATCATTTTTTTTTAAGAGTATTTATTTGAAAGTCAGAGTTAAATAAAAAGGGAGAGACAGAGAGATCTTGTATCTGCAGATTCACTCCCCGCATGGCCACAGCAGCCCACAAAGGTCCAGGCTGAAGCTACATGTTTCATTCGAGTCTCCCACGTGAGTGGCAGGGCCCTAAGTACTTGGGCCATCTTGTGCTGCTTTTCTCAGGCTATTAGCAGAGGGCTGGTGGGAAGTGGAGTGTCTTGGACACGAATTGGCACCCGTATGGGATGCCAGCATCACAGGCAGCAGCTTTACCTGCTACACTGCAGTGCCGGCCCCAGTACCATCATTCTTAATTATTAGGCTTTTTGTGTTTTTTCTAGATCTTTTGATATGGCAAATATATAAAATGTTACTTTATGCATCTTACTGACATTCAATAATTTAAAACATTTTCTGTTCAGAAATGTTTTATAGCAGGTAATGAATATTTTGTATTGTTCTCTTAAGCAAAATCACCATCTTTGAAATGTTATTTGTAGTGATATTTTCTTAGAACTGGGACAAAAATCTAAGGGTTTTTTTATTTGTTTCTTTTGTTTCCACCAAGTTCTCATGAATAGACTAGATAGTCTTTAAGTTTTTTAGTGTTTATCAGACTGTCACATTATAGTATATAATGAAGTACAGAATGATTTGCTATGCTCTAAACAAGACTGTGGTATAATTATAATCTACATCCTATTGCTTTTTTTTGAGAAAGAATTAAAGACTGATTTTAGTGTTATAAGCATAAAAAGGGCTCCAGAGGCTGTGTAAGCTCAGAGGCTTTCTAGAAAAGGAAGAGGATGGGATTGCACCAGTTGGCTGCTTAGTCTCAGTGAGCTCCTACGTTTACTTACCCAAACTGAAAATTGCGTTGTAATTCTAGAGAAATATTATTCTTACATTTTTTTGTTTAACTTCATTTTTCTCTTCTTTTTGATAAAAGGGAAGAAAAAGGGTTACAGAAGATAAAATAGATGAAAAAATGAATGTATGCCATATTTCTACATGCATGCATAGATACATACTTACCTGGAAAGATGTATGTAATTTGAGAGACACAGAGAGAATGAGCATGTGAGCACATTCTCATCTGCTGGTTCACTCTCCAAGTACCTGCAGTAGCTTAGATCGGAAAGCCAATGCTGAAAAACTAGGAACTCAATTCAGGTCTCCACATGGTTGGCAAGAGCTCAGTTTCTTGAGCTGTCACTGCTGCTTCCCAGGGACTGTATTAGCAGGAAGCTGAAGTCAGGAGGCAGAACTAGGATTTGAATGCTAGTCCTCCAGTGTGCACATGGGCATCTTAACCGGTGTCTTTTTTTTTTTTTTTTTTTTTGCCAGGCAGAGTGGACAGTGAGAGAGAGAAAGAGAAAGGTCTTCCTTTGCTATTGGTTCACCCTCCAGTGGCTGCCGCACATGGCGCACCGCGCTGACCCGATGGCAGGAGCCAGGTGCTAGGTGCTTTTTTCCTGGTCTCCCATGGGGTGCAGGGCCCAAGCACTAGGGCCATCCTCCACTGCACTCCGGGGCCACAGCAGAGGGCTGGCCTGGAAGAGGGGCAACCGGGACAGAATCCGGCGCCCCGACCGGGACTAGAACCCAGTGTGCCGGCGCCGCAAGGCAGAGGATTAGCCTGTTGAGCCACGGCACCGGCCAACCAGTGTCTTCATTGCTAGGCCAAACACCTACCCTGAAATGGTTCTCTGATTTTCAGACTTGTTACTTTTAAACGTTTTTTTTTTTTTCCCTAGGTAGACTTCTGAAGCCTTTGGTTTTATGTTAGACTATTAAAACCTGACTTTGGGGCTGGCACTGTGGCACAGCTGCTTAAAACCCTGGCCTGAAGCACTGGCATCCCACATGGATGCCAGTTCTAGTCCCAGCTGCTCCTTTTCCAATTCACCTCTCTGCTATGGCCTGGGAAAGCAATAGAAGATGGCCCAATTCCTTGGACCCCTGCAGCTACATGGGAGACTTGGAAGAAGCTCCTGGTTTCTGGCTTCGGACCAGTGCAGCTCCAGCCGTTGTGGCCATCTCTGTGACCTCTCTCTGTCTCTACCTCTCTCTGTAACTCTTTCAAATAAATAAAATTTTTAAAAAATAACTGCAAGATAAGTTTAAAAAAAAAAAACCCTGACTTCATTTTAAAAGTCAAATCTAACTTTTTGATTAACTTTGGTCTTGGTTAGAATGTTTTTGGGGGAGTGGGAGATTTTGTTGAGCACTTAAGATAATACCTGTGATTCCCACATCCCTTGTTAGAATGCCAGAGTTTGAGTCCCAGCTCCTGTTTCATTTCTGAGTTGTTGCTAATGCACACCTTGGCTGGCAGCAGGGGATAACTCAAGTACTTGTATTCCTGTCACCCAAGTGGGAGACCAGAATTGAATTCATGGCTCCTTGCTTTCACCTGATCCAGGCATCCTTGCTTTGGGCTTTTGGGGAGTAAACAAGTGATGAGAGCTCTTTCTTTCTCTGCCATTCAAATAAAATTAGTAAGTAAAATTTAAACCTAAAAAAATAAAATGTTTCTATAGGTGGAAAAAATTTGAACTTGACTGGGCTAATTATTGTTAAGGCTTTCTCGAGAGATTATTTTGTGTTTGCAGAATTATGCCCAGGGCAATCAATATCTGTTATGATCGAGAAACATGTAAAATTAAAAGCCATATGCTAGATTTGACTAGCATATCAAATTTGGTATAATTGATTTTGGTATTTGCATGATTGGATTCACAATCTAGACCAACTGGCCTCATAAAGTTTTCTCCAACTCAGTGGTTGTGTGTGATTCACAAAGTTCTAAAGTCTGTTATGTCTCATATAGTCCCTGAAAGAGTTATAGTTTTCATCACAAGCTTAAAACTCACATTTTTTATTTGCATTATTGTTTGGGTAACACTGTATCTCCTTTTTGCCTTTCTGTTCTGTTTATAAGAAATGTGTACATTGTTTAATTTTCACTTCTCTAGTGCTAAATTGAAATACTCAGATGTACACACTGCTGATGATGTTGCCATTCCAGAGGATTTCTCAGACTTTTCTCTGGCAAAAACAATTAGCAAAATTGAAGGGCAGCTAGAGGAAGAAGGCTTACCTGAATGTGTAGATGATGATATCTTCTCTGGAATTAGTAAAGACATTGGAACAGGTAGGTCTTTTCTTTATGTCACAATTAGAAGAGATTTTTGTGAGCAGCTTCTTACATTTAAAAAAGGTGTTGTGATGTCTTGGATTTGTTTCAGAATAATCTAGTGGGATGTGATGGTGGGCAGAGTAAGCAGGATAATAGATGATATAAAATGGGCCGGGAGTCAGTGATTATTAAAGATGGGTAGTGGGTAAGTGGCAGTTCACGGAAATTATCTTTGTACTTTTGTGTATGTTTGATTTTTTTCCATTGTAAGAAGTAAAAAATAATAAGATGATAGTGTTGGTTTCATTGAACACTTTTCAGCTAAAATTAGCATGTTTTATCATATATGGCTTTTCATTAAAATAGAACATTTTTCTGAATTCCTTTTATATTATGTTAATATATTTTACATATTTCTTACATATTTCACATGCAGAAACATGAGTTATTGCTATTCATCATATAAGATAATGAAACGAGTTTCCTAATGAGTGTGAGTTTCCTGTATTAACTCTTCCTGACATACCACTAGAAAAATCACAATGCTAAGTTTAGATAATGTAGACCAATTACCTTATTTACCAGTAATGCCTGTAAAACTGTTGAATTTATGAGGAACCACCTATATTATTAAAACAAGAAACAAGATGGTTGAGAATGTATGAACATAGTGCTGACCTGTAATGCAGTTAGTTATGACCTCATGAAAGCCACATGGTCCTTCTGTCACAGCAGTTTTTTTTGTTCAAAAATTTAATAGTTTATTTTAGGTGATCAAGTTTATCTTTAAAATTCTCTGATTCTTTGACAAGTCATAACATTTTGTGTGTTTAATGTTTATTGTGTTGCATATTAGTTAATTGCCAGGAGAAAATTCAGTTTTATGCAAATGTGACATTTACTTACCTAATCAAGCTTTATGGTGCTAGTTATAGGCAGGAAAGATAAGCAGAATAGGAGGTTTCCTTTCAGTCTCAAGATGTCTTCAAGGACATGATGGGCAGATGGTGGCTGTTGCTCCGTAGAATCTGCCACGGCTCTGTTAAAATGTTCCTGCTTCCAGAATCCAGACATTTTAGTTTACCTAAAATGGTTCTTTTTCCTGTGGATAAATTATGTCTCTGCTACTTCGTCTCTTTATTTTTCTTAGTATCTTCAGCCTATGTGCCTTCCCTTTGGGGAGAATGTTCTTACTCCAGATGATGGCTTGGAGTGGCTGGGTTGTGTGTGGGAGAAGATCAAGATAGGTTTTAAGCATAGATTGCTTTGTAAGCTTAAAGCCAGTGTGGGGAGGGCAGGTTAGGCTTCCCGCCTCAAGGCATGAGGACACTGAGCTCCTTGAGATAAAGTTGACAGCTGAGGAGAGAAATGGGGAAAGTTGTGCTCTCCTTTTCTTTCTTCCTTTTTAACCCTAGACACCAACTATTGCCAATTTATTGCCATTTCCTTTCTATTCTCTGCTCACCTGGAGTTCCATGAGAGGCTGGAGGGGCGCTGAGGCCAGAGAGAATGTAGGAAGGTTACAGCCAACCATAGCCCGGTACTAGTACTGGGGGCACTTCAAAGGAAGGCAGCAGGTGTGAGGGGAGCAATTTTTAGCTCTATTGCTCCTGTATATATGGCTTAGTGTGGTTTCTCCTAGTGGCTTCTCACAGGCAATAACTGTGCTCACAATAGGCTCCCTGAGGGCAAGGCTTGTCTTCTCTCTGAAGATTGAATTAGTTTTGGGATGAATAACTGAATAATTAATGAGTGGATTTTAAGTTCAGTTTTCATTTTATTTGTTTATGGGTCTATAACTTACTACTGATATTACTTAATAAAGAACTTTTGTGAGAAATGAATAACCAAAGATGGATCTTAGTGAAGGTTTGTGGGAGAAAGTGTGACAATAGGTATTAATGTATTTGTTTACTTTTGAAACACATAAACTACATTTTAACTTCCCAGATATTGGGATGTATTATACTCTGGCGTTTTATCATCAGAATGTCTGGGATTTGAGTTGAGTTTTCCTAGAGAGCATTTGTGTTTGTTTCTGTCAAACACTTAGGGACATTACTGACCTGAGACCACTTTAAATTCTGTGTGATATATTTTGGACCTCCATGCTAAACATGAATTCAGTTTCTGCTTTATATTCTTGGGAGTGGTTTTGTTTCCCCTCTCTCTTTGTCCTTACTCATTTCCAGTATTGAGATCTGATTGATTCTTTGCTGTTCTTTTCTGTTGAGTGGATTTATTTCTCAAAGAAGAATGGGAGGGAGGGAGACAATATCACTATATTTTTAGAATTTTGTGTATGAACTATGTTGAATCTGTTTTCTGTTAATATTACATTAACATGGAAAAAATAAAATATCATAAAGTATTTCATGTCCTTAATGTCCCCTAATGGGAATTACAGAGAGTAATGTTCTATTTTATAATTGATGTTTTAGATTCAGCAAAAGATAATGAATATAATTATTTAAATCCACAGAAGCACAGATCAGATTTCTAAAGGCCAAACTCCGTGTTATGCAGGAGGAATTGGATAATGTTGTGTGTGAATGTAATAAAAAAGTAAGTTTTTAAAACCTCTCTAAAAGATGCTCTGATATTTGATAATAGACATTTTAGGAGCAATTTCAATTAAATTTTTGAATGGCTTTATTTAGATGCAACTCAGTTACATTTTGAATTTAAAAATCATGTATTAATACTGAATTTTGATATTGAATTCTCACAGAATTTGTTATTCACAAATAACTTTACTTGTTACAATTAGAATTCTTTATATTAGACCTAAAATCATGAGCTACCAAATACAAGTAAGACATCTTATTTTCATTTTTGAAGATGAAAATGGAACATAATTTTTCTTAAAGAAAATGGACATTTCAGAGCTTTAACCACCTGTCACAGTTTAAGGCTCAGCCTATGACACAGCAGGTTAAGGCTCAGCCTATGACACAAGTATCCCATATGAGCGCCAGTTCTAATCCCATGCACTACAGTTCTGATCCAGCTACCTGATAATGGCCTGATAAAGCAGCAAAATATGGCCCACGTGCTTCTCACCCAAATAGGAGACCTAGATGAAGTTCTAGGCTCCTGGCTTCAGCCTGACCTGACTCTAGTCGTTGTGCCATTTGAGGAGGAACCAGTGAATGAAAGATCTTTCTCTCAACTCTCCCTCTATCTCTGTAATTTGCCTTTTCAAATAAATAAGTTTTTTTTAAAAGGAAAGAAAATGGATATAAGTATTAAAGATCATATACAGCTGCTTTTTTTATTTTGGCTTTGCTTTGCTTCCAAAGTTTGTGCACTTTTAACATAATCTTTAATTAACTATAGGAAGATGAAATTCAGGATTTAAAGTCTCAAGTAAAAAATTTTGAAGATGATTGTGGGAGACAGCAGCGAACAATTAATATGCAACAGTCTCAACTAGAAAAATATAAAACTCTTTTTGAAGAAGCAAACAAAAAATGCGATGGATTACAACAACAGTTATCTTCAGTGGAAAGGGTAATTAATTATGATATTTTTCTTCACTTAATGCCAAGGATCTACTACAGCTATTAAAGCTACCCATTTGTACAGATTGTACCTCTTTTACTACAGTTATTTTATTAGGATTTACTGAAAATTATTCTCCCATATTCAAAAGAGTATTTTTAACAACTTTATGGAGATATAATTCACATGGCATAGTTCACACTTGTAGTGAACATTTCATTGCTTTTTTAGTATATTCAGAGTTGTGTAACCATCATTACAATCAATTTTAGAACATTACATAACCCCAAAGAGACACTTTGTTCACTTTAGCTACTATGCTCCAACTCTCCTCTTCCAATCCCTTCTAGCCCTATTGAGTTACTAGTGTATTTTCTGTCTCAATTGATATATCTATTCTGGAAATGTTATATACATGAACTCATTCAGTGTGGTCTTTTTGATGGACCTCTTTAACATACTGTTTTCAAGGCTCCATTTTTCACCTATCAGTGCTTCATTCCTTTTTATTGGCAAGTGATATTCCGTGATTTAGACAAAACATATATATTTACTTGTAGACATTTAGTTGTTCCCACTGTTTGACAGTTTTAACAGTACTGCTATAAACATTCATGTACAAGTTTTTGGGGGATGTATATTTTCATTTCTCTTGAGTACATATCTTGGAGTGAATTTGAATCATATGGTAACCCTATGTTTAATCACTCTCCCAGATTTCTTTTGTACCCTTTGCCCATAAATCTCTAATTACTAACCACAGCCCCAAGTAATGCTGATCTGCCTTCTTTCACTGCCAATTTGTTTTCATTTTAAATTTCATGTAGATAGAATCATAAATTTGTACTTTTTAAAAATGGCTTGTTTTGTTCAGCAGTGTTTCTGAGTTTCATCAATTTTCTTACATGTTTGGTAGTTTATTTCCTTGTGTTGCTGAGTAGTATTGATTTATAGGTACATTTTATCTGTTCACCAGTTGATGTGGAGATTAGAACTTTTTTCCAGTTTTTGTTATTAGAAATAAAATCATTATGAAGTTTTAGGGCAAGCTTTTTGTGTAGATGCATGTTTTTCTATATACATCCAACATCCAACATCACTCAAGGTATTTGATAAATACCTAGGAGTAAAATTGCTGGATCTTATGGAAATTGTATCTTTAACTCTTTAAGAAATTGCCAAATTGTGTTCCAAATGATTGTACCATTTTACATTCCCACTGGCAATACATGAGTATTTTGGTTATTTTATATACTTACCTATATTTGGCCTCTTTTTTTATTTTAACCATTCCAGAGGGAAAGTATTATCTCATTGTTTCGTTTTTATTTCCTTTATAACTGTTGATGTTGAATATCTTATCATTTGCGTACTACCCATTCATATGTCACCTTTTGTGATGTGTCTGTTCAAATCTTTTGCCTATTGGAAAAATATTGGCTTGTACTTTATTTATGTTATTCGTGTGTGTGAGTGTGTGTGTGTGTGTAGTGAATAATTTCATTCTGACTGGGCTTTATTTTCTTAACATGTTTCAAAAAATTTAAAATTTTTATTCTGATATATTGTTTTCTTGTGGTTCATGTAGTTTTCTTTCTATCCAAAGAATCTTTGTTTAACCAAGGTCCTGAAGATTTTCACCTGTTTTCTACTAGAAGTTTTATGTGTGTGTCTGTGTGTGTGTGTGTGTGTACACAAAGTAAAGTATTTCAAGTTAATTTTGTGTATGGTGTGAGGGTAAAGATCAAGGTTGTTTTTTTTTTTCTAATACAAATAATCAATAGGATTTGCTGAAAATAGTTTTATTTTCTCATTTAGTTACCATGCCACCTTTGCAGAAAATGAACTGATTATATATGTGTGGGTCTGTTTCTGGACTCTGTTCTGTTAATCGATGCAAATGTTGGTGTACATAACAGTTAAAACCATGTGGGCTGGAGTCTTTTGGGAGAATTTTGATTTCTACTTATTTAATGTACTTAAGTCTGTTTTCTTTTTCTATTACTTTTTTTTTTTAAAGATTATTTATTTGAAAGGTAGAGACAGACACAGAGAAAGAGAATCTTCCATTTGCTGGTTCACTCCCCAAATGGCAGCAACGGCTGGGGCTGGGCCAAGCTGAAGCCAGGAGCTTCTTCTGGTCTCCCACATGGGTTTAGGGACCCAAGGACTTGGGCTACCTTCTGCTGCTTTCCCAGGTGTATTAGCAGGTAGCTGCATCAGAAGTGGAGCAGGTGGACTCAAACTGGCTTCTATATGGGATGCCAACACTGCAGATCTAGGCATAATCCTTCTAGAACCTTTTGAGTCAGTCTTCGTAATTAGTTTATTTTTTTTTAAAGATTTTATTTATTTATTGGAGAGGTAGAGTTATAGACAGAGAGGGAGACAGAGATAAAGGTCTTCCATCCACTGGTTCACTCCCCAGTTGGCCGCAATGGCCAGATCTGAGCTAATCCAAAGCCAGGAGCCAGCAGGAGTTTCTTCCAGGTCCCCCAGGTGGGTACAGGGGCCCAAGCACTTGGGCAATCTTGTACTCCTTTCCCAGGCTATAGCAGAGAGCAGGATGAACCGGTGCCCATATGGGATGTGAGTGCTGCAAGCAGAGGCCTAGCCCACTACGCCACAGTGCCAGCCCCAATAATTAGTGTATTTTAAGAAATTTGTCTATGCTATATCTTTATATATTTATAATGCATGTATAATTATAATAACTCATCTTTCATTTCTAGTATTGGGAATTTGTCTCCTCTGGCTTTTATTCTTATGTACTTATTGGAGAGGCAGATAGAGATCACACCCATCCACTGGATCATTTTCCAAATGCTCACAATGGCCCCTGGCTAGAGCTAAAATTGGGAACTAGGAAGTCCATACAGGTCTCCCATACACGTGGCAGCAACCTAACTTCTTGTGCCATCACCACGGCCTCCCATGATTGTCTAAGCAGGAAGCCGGAGCCAGTAGCAGGGCCAGCTATGAAATTCAGATACTCAGATATGGAGTCTTCATCGCCATCTTAACCAATAGGCCAAATGCCTGCCCCTCTCTTTTATCGTTAATCACTTCTTTATTTACAAATTTCAAACATAATGCATTTTCCTCTTTCACTTTTTTTTTTTTTTTTACAGGCAGAGTGGACAGTGAGAGAGAGAGACAGAGAGAAAGGTCTTCCTTTGCCGTTGGTTCACCCTCCGATGGCCGCCGCGGCTGGCGCGCTGCGGCCGGCGCACCGCGCTCGTCCGATGGCAGGAGCCAGGTGCTAGGTGCTTTTCCTGGTCTCCCCTTGGGGTGCAGGGCCCAAGCACCTGGGCCATCCTCCACTGCACTCCCGGGCCACAGCAGAGGGCTGGCCTGGAAGAGGGGCAACCGGGACAGAATCCGGAGCCCCGACCGGGACTAGAACCCGGTGTGCCGGCGCCGCAAGGCAGAGGATTAGCCTGTTGAGCCACGGCGCCGGCCCTCTTTCACTTTTTGAGAAGTCAAATCCCTCCTTCTTCAGTCTCTGGGATGATTATTAGACAGGCATTTTCCCTCAGCTTTCTAACTCCCCACACCAGTCCATTCTCAGCTCGTGACTTTGTTCTCCATTTCAATAATAAACCAAAGTCGACCAGCCTCTTTTTCTCTGTGCTTCTATCTTCTGCCTTCTCTCTCATTATGATGGATGACCACCTCTTTTTTCTAAAGCAGATTTGCCCTTCTGCCATTGCTTTGTTCCTTTGTTCCTTTACCTGCCTTTATTTTTCTTCATATCCCTTATCACTACCAGGTGTTGTGTGTATATATATGTGTGTGTGTATGTGTGTGTGTGTGTGTGTGTGTGTGTGTGTGTGTGTGTGTGGTTTATCCTCCTTTTCTCCTTGAATGCAAGCTTTGTGAGAGGAACAATTTGGGTTATTTTTTGTGCTGGTCATGTAAAATACTTGCTAAATATGCTAAATAAATGAGGGAAGCTTATTGGATACAGATGTTACTGTTCCCAATTTCAGATACAGAAATATAGTACCAAGCTTATAAATTGTCTGACTTTAAGTCGATTGTTTATCTACTTAGCTGCCTGTTTCTGATCGTTTATTTATGCTCTTCTGACTGTTCCTCATGTGAGTTACTGTGCTGAGCTGTATATCCTTTACAGCATTTCCTGTCCTTTATCTTGTACTGCTGGTGTACAGCCCTTTCCCTTGCTCTCCCTCAATGTGTTTTACGTATGCTTTCATATTTATAAGAGAATAATAAACATTTTCTCTTGAAGCTCACAGTATTTGAATTTTAAAGCTACATTTTAGTTTTTCTATGCCATTTATCTTTTCTTTTAAAACTAATGGACAATTCAGAAATGAGATTTTCATTAGATTGTTGTCTAGCAGCATGTAAATTGCTCAGTATCTTTGTAACAGATTACTTTAGCAAGTTTTTAGGATACAAGCTCTCATAACAATATTGGTATCCAGTCTGCACTTTGTAAAAGATACTTGAGTATGACTGAAAACAGAAGTGTCTTTAAGTTTTTGTAAGATTTTCCCTTTCTTTACTTTCTTTCCCTTTCTACTCATATAGAAAACCTTTCTGTCCTACTCTACTCTTCTTCTGGCTGTTAATTCATGGATTGTTGAAATCATGCAGTGAAAAATAGTTTTAATTTTTCTGGAAAGCAGGCTATAAAGTTACCAGCCAGAAAGAGAATAGCATAGAATTATTTGCATAGTCTAATGAGGGGAAGCTGAAATAAGGCAAAAATAATTGTGGACCTTGCAGCTAATGAGAATTTTTGCCTTTTCCATGGGAACAGTGAGATAAGGCAGACCAGCTCTGAGTGTAGCTACCACCCACAATGCTGTGAAGAAGGCTGTGATAGCAGATGGTATCCATACACAGCTTGGTTTGTTTAGAAACCTACATAAGGAGCAGCATGTGTTTTATTTTGTTTTGTTTTCCTCTTAATTACTCAAAGTCAAGAAGATCAGTTTTCAAATAAAATGTAGTGATACAGCAGGAGAAAAACATTATAAAAGAGGAAGACATACAACCACATTTGTAACTGCATTTTAATTCTACAACATTTAGGGAGTTTCTGCTTGGTGTAAGTCTCTAGATTTGGCTTTATCTTGGTAAGGGATAAATTTAAAAAGTGGGATAAGTATTAGAAGATTAGTTTAATAAACATGCCAAAATACCGAGAATACAGAAATTAAGATTTCCTATATTCAAGTAGTTTACACTATAGTAGAAGAAATAAAGTAAATGGATAAGCTCAGTACCACACAGCAGGTGCTGTGATAAATGTATACCAGGACTTTGTAGAGGCTCTGAAGAAAAAGTACCTAATCCAACCTGAGAGGGTAGGGAGGTTTTGAGAGGGAAGCCTTCCTGGAAGAGGTAAAGCCCTAGTATGCAACTCTGGCTGAGCCTTAAAAAATCAGTAGATGTGTGCTAACTAGGTAAAAAGGGGAGGGGTGTCTGTGTGTGGAGGGCGTGGGGGTTGTAGATTAGGGCAGGAGAAAGAGCATGAACAAAGAAGCAGTAAACGTTATGGCTTTTTGGGAGAGATTTAAGTACTGCTATTATTAAAAGTTACATCTGTGGTGGTTTAGGCTGGTTGACAGGTGCCAGATTATGGTAGTTTGGTGTTTATCTTGTATGTTCATGTTTCTTCAGTTATTGGCCTGTTGACTCTGCAAGATAACATCCTAAAGTATTTGTAGAAATATAAGTCTAGGCCGGCGCCGTGGCTCAACAGGCTAATCCTCCGCCTTGCGGCGCCGGCACACCGGGTTCTAGTCCTGGTCGGGGCACCGGATTCTGTCCCGGTTGCCCCTCTTCCAGGCCAGCCCTCTGCTGTGGCCCAGGAGTGCAGTGGAGGATGGCCCAGGTGCTTGGGTCCTGCACCCCATGGGAGACCAGGATAAGCACCTAGCGCCTGGCTCCTGCCATCGGATCAGCGCAGTGCGCCGGCCGCAGCGCACCATCCGCGGCAGCCATTGGAGGGTGAACCAACGGCAAAGGAAGACCTTTCTCTCTGTCTCTCTCTCTCACTGTCCACTCTGCCTGTCAAAAATAAAAAAAAATAAAAAAAAATAAAAAATAAAAAAAGAAATATAAGTCTAAATTTACCGCAAGATGTGCAAAATGTTGTATAAGATCTGCTTTTTCTATGTAGAATTTGTATTTTCCTATAGAGCTAATATAGAATGCTCTGTGTTTACTGAATACTCTCTTAAATGATATGTTTTATCAGTTCTGCACAAAAACATTATTCAGAAGAGAATTTATTTTTGTCTTACATTGGACTTTTGGGAAACACTCAAAGAAGAACTGTAGTTATAAAGAATTGCTTGTAAAATAAATATTGGGGCCATGTTTACAGAAAATTCTAACTAAAAAGCAATTTGAGGCCGGCGCCATGGCTCACTAGGCTAATCCTCTGCATGTGGCGCCCCCACCCCTGGTTCTAGTCCCGATTGCTCCTCTTCCAGTCCAGCTCTCTGCTATGGCCCCGGGGAAGGCAATGGAGGGTGGCCCAAGTGCTTGGACCCTGCACCTGCATGGGAGACCGGGAGGAAGTACCTGGCTCCTGGCTTCGGATCGGCACAGCTCTGACCTTTGCGGCCATTTAGGGAGTGAACCAACAGGAGGAAGACCTTTCTCTCTCTCTCTCTCTCTCTCTCTCTCTCTCTCTCTCTCTCAATAACTCTACCTGTCAAAAAAAAATTTTTGAAAGCCTAGAGCATGATTACATGTTTTTTACAAAAGATTATTTATTTATTTGAAAGGAAGAGCAACTGAGAAGGTGACAGAGTGGGCACTTACACTGAGAGAGGGAGAGATCTTCCATTTATTGGTTCACTCTCCAAATGGCCACAAGAGCCAGGTCTAGGCTGGGCTGAGGTCAACAGCCAGGAACTCCATCTGGGTCTTCCATGTCGGAGTGTTGGGCCATCTTCTACTACCTTTCCAGGCATATTAACAGGAAGGTAGAAGAAGAGCAGCTGGAACTTGAACCTGTGATCACATGGCATGCCAGCATTGTAAGCAGTGGCTTAACCTGCTGGGCCACAATGCCAGTCCTATGACTAAATTTTTTACATGTATGTTTTTCTAATAGCAATTTGGGGGAAAAATTTCCTGAGACTTTTATCACTTAGTGTTTAGCCTCTAGCTTCCTACATTACTCTTTGAAGTAAAATACTGAAGATAATTTCATTTGGCAGCAAAAAAATATTGAAACCTATACATGGTTTTTAAACAAAATATATTTTCTGTGAACTTTTTGAAGTCCTGTGTGTGTATATATAAAATTTGGGAGAATGGAAAGAATATGGAGAGTGAAAATGATGTAAAATAATAAAAAGAAACATGATTTAAATATTCTCTCTTTTTTTGCTATGCAGGAATTAGAAAATAAAAATAGACTTCAAAAACAGGCTGCCACTAGTCAAAGTGCCACAGAGGTTCGCTTGAATAGAGCTCTAGAAGAAGCAGAAAAATATAAATTGGAGTTAAATAAATTAAGACAAAACAACAAGGTATGGAACAAATGAATAGTTTTAGTTGTCATTACCTTTGGTAGCAACTTCTTTTATGCAGATGTTAAAAATAATAGTTTTATATTTATAATTGCTTTTTTAAATGCTTGTTTATTTTTATCTATGTGAAAGAGTGCTATGTGAAAGAGTGAACCATCTACTGGTTCACTCTTCAAATGCCTGCAAGAGCCAGGGGTGGCCAGGCTGAAGTCTAGGACCCAAAACTCCATCTGGGTCTCCCACATGGCTGGCAAGGGCTCAAGCACATGGCTGGCAAGGGCTCAAGCACTTGGGTCATCATCTGATTCCTCCCTGGATGCGTTAGCAGGAAGCTGGATTGGAAACAGGGTAGCCAGGACTTGAATCAAACACTAAGATTATGAGGATACTAACATCCCAACTGAGGCTTGACCTACTATACCACAATGCTTGTTCCTAAAATTATAATCCTTTTCTTTTTAAAAAAGATCTGTCTGTCTAAAAGGCAGAGTTAGAGAAAGAGGAAGAGACACAGAGAGAAATCTTCCATCTGCTAGTTCACTCCCCAAATGACCACAGTGGCTGGAGCTGGGCCGATTAGGAGCCCAGAGCTTCTTCTGGATCTCCCAGGGCCCAACTACTTGGGCCATCTTCGACTGTTTTCCTAGGCACATTAGCAGGGAGCTGGATTGGAAGTAGAGCAGCTAAGACTGAAACCAGCACCCATATGGGATGCTGCTGTTTCAGACCGTGGCTTTACTTGCTGTACTACAGTGCTGGCCCCAAAATTGTAATTCTTTATGTCATAATGAGTATTTCTCTTTTCAAGAAGAACATATTCATTATCAAGGGGATTCAAAAGTTTGGGAAAAATGGAATTATAATGTGCTGTCTCTGTGAACTTCATCTTTCATAGCCTTTAATACTGTCCATTTTTATAATATCACATTGTTAGGTTTTCAGTTAACACATACTTGTACAGTTTTATAGGATACAGTGCAGTAATTTAATATATTTATATATACAGTATCTATGGATCATACCAGACAGTTAGCCTTTCCATTTCCTTTTCATTGTGTTTGGAACCTACCAGCTTCTCTTTTCTAGTCTTTGATACAGAATATAATATATCATGCTGAACTGTAGTCACTCTGTTTTGTGGTCATAAAATATGCATGACCTGAATTCTATGTTTTTGAAGTTTTGAGACTTGTTTTGTGGACTAATAAGTAGTCTAATTCCCAGCTTTTGGATGAAGTATCTGTAACGTCCATTTGGTCTGTAGTGTTGTTTTAGCATTGACATTTCCTCGTTGATTTTTTTTTTTTTGTCTGGATGGTCTTTCTATTGATCAAAGTGGAATGTTGAAATCCTCTACTATAATTGTATTGGTACTTATTTTTCCCTTTAGAGCTAATAATGTTGGTTTTACTAAATCAGGTGCTCTAGAATTAGGTGAATATACATTTAAAATTGTTGCATCTTCTTGCTGAATTGATCATTTGATAGTTATTTTGTGACCTTTTCTTCTTTTTACACTTTTTATCTGACCATCTGTTTTGTCTGTTAGAAGTATAGCTACTTCTGCTCACTTTTGGCTTCCATTTGCACAGATTATCTTTTTATATCCTTCTACTTTCAGTCTCTGTCTTTACTGGTGAAGGTAACTTATTCTAGAAGCCTATCACTGAGTCTTTTTTTTTTTAAATCAATTCAGCTAATCTATATCTTTTAGTTGGAGGAATTTAGTCCATTTATATTCATTATAAATATATAAGTAATGACTTAAATTTATTGTTCACTTTGAGTATCCTTTGTTATTTTCCTAGTGGGTTTTATACTTTAACATATCTTCATGATGGTGATTACCCTTCTGTCTGTAAATTGGACTCCCTTAAACATCTTTTGTAAGTTTGATCTGGATATGAAGAATTCCTTTAGTTCTTGCTATTTAAAAGTCTTTTTCCTTCATTTATGAAAACATTGCTTCAATGTGTAAAATATTCTTGGTTGGCAATTTTTTTTTCTTTCTGAACATGGAACATATCATTCTTTCTAATTTATAAGATTCAGGCTGAGAAATCTGTTGTTAATCTGCTGAGAATTTCCTTAAAAGTGATGTGGTTCTATTCTCTTATATGTTCTAGAAAAGAGAATTCTCTATTTTGTACTTGTTAGAATTTGAGTGTAATGTGTTATAGTCAGGATCTTGTCATGTCTATTTGGGGTTCTGTGAGCCAACTGTATGTAGATATTCACACTTTTGTAGATTGGGGAAGTTTCTAGCTAAATATAAATATTTGTCTACTTAATGGTGTCCCATAAGTTTTGAAGCCTGTCTTCTTTTATCTTGAAATGTTTTTCCTGATTGGGATGTTTCAAACTTGTATTTTTTTAAAAAAAATATTTATTTGAGAGGTAGAGTTACACAGAGAGAGGGAAAGACAGAGAGAGGTCTTCCATCCCCAGGTTTACTCTCCCAGCTGATCTGGAGCTGGGAGATTCCTCTGGGTCTTTCACACAGGTGCGGGGGCCCAGGCTCTTGGGCCATCTTTTGCTACTTTCCCAGGCCATAGCAGACAGCTGGATCAGAAGAGAAGCAGCTGAGACACAAACCAGCACCCAAATGGGATGCCAGTGCCACAGGCGGAGGCTTAGCCATTGCACTAGCGCCTCAATCCTATCTTTAAGGTATTTTCTTTTGCTTGATCTAGTCTGTGGTAGCTTTCAACTTTATTTGTAGTCCATTGTAGCTTTTAACTGGATTTTTTAAAAATTTGACTCACTGGCCGGCGCGGTGGCTCAACAGGCTAATCCCCCGCCTTGCGGCGCCGGCACACCGGGTTCTAGTCCCGCTCGGGGCGCTGGATTCTGTCCCGGTTGCCCCTCTTCCAGGCCAGCCCTCTGCTGTGGCCAGGGAGTGCAGTGGAGGATGGCCCAGGTGCTTGGGCCCTGCACCCCATGGGAGACCAGGAAAAAGCACCTGGCACCTGGCTTCTGCCATTGGATGAGCGCGGTGCGCCGGCCGCAGCGCACCAACTGCGGCGGCCATTGGAGGGTGAACCAACGGCAAAGGAAGACCTTTCTCTCTGTCTCTCTCTCACTGTCCACTCTGCCTGTCAAAAAAAAAAATTGACTCACTGAGTTCAGCACCTATATTTTCTGTAATTCTTTTTCAAGATCTCTGTCTTTGCTGAATTTCTCATTTATATCATGCATTGATTCTCTAATTTTAACTATGTGTTTCTCTAGTATCTCCTTGAATATCTATCCTAATAATCATTCTCCAAATTCTTTCTCAGGCATTTTCTCAATCTCCCTTTCTTTGGAGTATTATTCTGAAGTATTATATTCCTTTTGGGGCATCATTTTGCTGTGGTTTTTCATACTAATTGGGTCACTGTATTGATTCTTGCACCTCTGGCTTATCAGCTGTTGCTGTTTCTTTTAAAGGGTGGTTTTCATGGATGGATGCTTTTTCCTAAAGATTTGTCTTTGTTGTCAGTTTGACAGACTGCTTTGGCTTTAGTTAGAATTGGATATCTTAGTAGGAGTGTCTCTGAACCTTCTTTTACTGTATTTGATGACAGCAGTGGGGGCGGGGAGGAGGGTCCAGGGTGTGCTTGCAGTCTGGCGTGGTGTCCTGGATCCCTGAATCAATTGGGTTCTGTTGCTGCCCAAGGAAGGGACTGGAGTCATGGGAGAAGTGCTGATTTTGGGAGTAAGCCAGATACCTATACCTCTAGCTACACCATGAGATGCGGGCCAGTTCTAAGAGGATGGGAGTGACTCCTGGAGTGGGTTTGGTATCTGGACCCCCAGACAATGCCTGAGGGAGAAGCAGGAGTCACCCAAGTAGTGTTGGTCCCAGCACAGGCTGGTGCTGGGAATGAGCCAGGCGTGCAACCCCACACCCACTATCTTTGGGAGGTGCCAAAGCTTCAGGAATTGTGTTTTCAGAGTGGGCCAAGAATACACACAGTTCCTCGGGCACAGTTCTGAGTGGCAAGGGGGAGCCTGTGCTAGGGTCTTGGGAACTGTGACTAGGAGTCCTGGTGTGTTCGATTCTCAGTGGTAGCAAGCAGTGAGTGGTCAGGAAAGAGGGTGTTAGGTGGGCCTCAAGTCTGAGGGGGCAAGTGCCCTTTCTTTCTAGAATTTTGTGAGCAGGATCCTTCCTGTGTTCTGTTCCCCATACCTAAAAGTGCAAAGCGCTGCATGGATTTGGTGTTAGGGTCACAGTCGCTCTGCTTGGTCTAGTTGGATTTGTGAGACTTTTTTTGTAGTGTTAAAGAACATCTATGGGGCCCTAGGACAGGGATATGCAGGGGTTTCTGTCCTCTAGGGTAGTTTGGATTCCTAGAGTGACACCTTTCTGCAGGTAGTACCACACTGCCACAGCCAGTGCTCTGATGGTTGTGGGTGATATGCAAATTCCTTCTCTGAATCAAAGCAACAGTTTTTCTGTAAGCTCTCTTACTAAGCTCCTAGTCTGTGGCACCTGTGGATTTCTCTCAGCTCTATGCTTGCCCAACAAATGCAGATGGGCTCTGCTGAGGTTCTATACTTGCCTTCTTTCCTACAACAGGGATATTCTCCAGCTGTGGGGTGAAGTCTTAGTTGACATTTTCTTTGTTCCTCTCTCTAGGCTGCCATCCCAGGTCTTCATATTCTACCATGTTCCCATTTTTCCTTTACTATGTTTTTGTCTTTGTCCTTGGGCCCTCACCTTGACATGCAGCTATTCATTTGTTTTCTTGGTTCTGTTCCTCAGAAAAAGAGATAAATGAAGGTTACCTCTATTTGGCCTTTTTTTTTCCCCTTTTAAAAAAAATCTATTTATTTATTTTAAATGCAGAGTTACAGAGAGAAGGGAAGAGGCAGTGAGAGATCTTCCATCTGCTGGTTTACTCCCCAAATGGCTGCAACAGCAGGGCTTGGCCAGGCTGAGGCCAAGAACTTCATAATGGTCTCCCATGTGGGTGTAGGGCCCAAGTACTTGGGCTGTCTTCCGCTGCTTTCCTAGGTTCATTAGCAGGGATCTCGATGGGAAGTGGTATAGCCAGAACTTGTAACAGCACCCATATGGGTTGTTGGTGCTGTAGGCAATGGCTTAACCCATTGTGCCACAGCGCTGGCCCTTATTTGGGCATCTTGAAATCAACCTTCTCCCATGAACTTTTTATAGCTCTCTCCTATAGTTTCAACATGGAGGATTATATTCTTGGGGTATTGCCATAATTGGATGATAACACAACTCTGGATGATTCATTCACTTCTCCATCCAACAAATGATTGTTGGGCACCCATATAATTTACCACCTTTTAAGCTCGGAGTATAGGTGGTGAAAATGAGTAGCTTTTCTACCTCAAATGTGCTAAATTCTTCGACCTTCAAGTTTCTAATAGATAAAGGGGCTAAGACAGTGACTCCTATTTTAAAAAAGAGTATTTTTTTTTTTGAGAGGCAGAGTTAGGAGGTGTCAGAGAGAGAGATCGATCTTCCATCTGCTGGTTTGCTCTCCAAATGGCTATAATGGCCAGGGCTGGATGAGCTGCAGCCAGGATCCAGGAGCTTCTTCTGGGTCTCCCACCTGGGTTCAGGGGCCCAAGCACTTGTACCATCTTCTGCTGCTTTCCCAGGCACATGAACAGGGACTTGAATCCATACCCATATGGGATGCCAGCACTACAGGCAGAGGTCTAACCTACTATGCCATAGTGCTGACCCCAGGGCAGTGATTCTTTTTTTATTTTAAGTTTATTTATTTATTTGAAAGTAAGAGTTACATAGAGAGAGACAGGGGGGAGGAGGAGAAGGGAGGGAGAAGGAGGAGAAGGGAGGAGGGAGGTATTCCATCCGCCGGTTCACTCCCCAAATGGCCACAACAGCTGGAGCTACGCCCATCAAAAGCCAGGAGTTTCTTCCGGGTCTCCCACGTGGGTGCAGGGGCCCAAGGACTTGGGCCATCTTCTGCTGCTTTCCCAGGCCACAGCAGAGAGCTGGATCGGAAGTGGAGCAGCCAGGTCTGGAACTGGTGTCCATATGGGATGCCAGCCAAGGCGTTAACTTCAGGCCAGGGCGTTAACCCACTGCACCACAGCATCAGCCCCAATGATTCTTAAACTATAATATGTGTCAGTCACCTGGAGGGCTTGTTAAATCGAAGATTGCTGGGTCCCACCTCCAGAGTTTCTGATAGGTCTCTGGGGTGAGTCCTAACAAGTCCCCAGGTGATACTGGTTCTGCTGTTCTGAAACCACATTCTGATAAGCGCTATAAAAAAGTTATTGTAGGAATCGCCAGCATATCCTCAATGGACAGACAATGCTTGGTATGGAAATAGCACTGCAGTGCCTTAAATATCTGTTGAATAAGTGAAGGTTCAAATACTGATGTATGTGAAAACTTTTTGTATGTCTTAGAAATTTTGTATTTAAGTTTTGGATATAGGTTGTATCAACCTGAGAGGACAGTAATATTCTATTGGAATTTCTCCCTTAGAACAGTATTTAATAATTTAATAATGTGATGAAATTATGAACTGCCTTTTTAAAATACACAAATGATACATTTTGGATTAAATTTGTAACACTTGATAGCAATAGAATGAAACTGACCTCTATAAGTCCTCTAGCATAATTACCAAGGCAAATATGTGACATAATGTCTGCAGAGTTTTAAGATACCTTCTGTTTTAAGATATCCGCATGTTTATGCCGTGTTAAAGGACCACCAGTGGTGGCATGATATCTTGGATTTATTAATGGATATTATTAAAAGAACATGTTAGTAAATCATCTTAGAGTATTTCCAATTTGGTTCATTTTAAAGGGATTCTGAAGAAAATAAAAGGAAGAGTAACCATGTATATTATCAAGATTTCCTAATCTGGTTGTAGATTTAATCTCTATATTAGCACACAAATTTCAGAGTAGAAGAACTGTCTCCATGACAGCAAATAACTCTCCTTATTGAAGCCAGTCATTCTGTAAGTTCAAGTTTCAAAACTTAGTATATGAACTCAGTATAAAGCCATCAATGCAATGAAAAAAAAAACACTTCAGTGTGTTCAAGATTCAATCTTCTGATTCATGTCTGCGTTATGAGTGACTGATTTAAATACTTTTTGTGTCTACTGCTTATTTACTATCATATTGACATATTGGTTTGATTTCTCAACTATTTTGTTTCTAAGCTTTATCTTTTGGGTGCTGTTTCTGGGATATGCAGTATTTTTTCTCTGGGGTTCTTTTGTGAGCAGGTATTTGGTTTTTTCATTTTAATTCTTTGTATTTTTTATTCTGATTACACCTACAATTATAATTAAGTAGACAGTTAAAACTCTTTGGGTCTATATGTTTGATAAAATATGACAAGGAAATAGCAAGGTTTCTGTAACACAGAATAAGATTACCTCACAGTCATCAAAAAAGGTAAAGATCTATTTTTAGAAAATAATAAACACCCACAGAGGTTAGGAAACAAGTAGTTTGGCTTTGAAACAAAAATAACTTTTTTTAAAAAATTATTTATTTATTTATTTATTTGAAAGGCAGAGTTACAGAGAGGCAGAAGTGGAGAGAAAGAGAGAGAGAGGTTCACTCCCCCAGATGGCCACAGTGGTCAGAGCTGGGCCGATATGAAGCCAGGAGCCAGGAGCTTTTTCCGGTCTCCAACATGGGTGCGTGGGCCCAAGGACTTGGGCCATCTTTTGCTGCTTTCCCAGGCCATAGCAGAGAGCTAGATTAGAAGTGGAGCAGCTGGGACTTGAACCAGCACCCATATAGATGCTGGCACTGCAGGTGGCTACTACTGCTACTCCACAGCACCAGCCCCAAGAGTAACTTTTAAAATGAAAACTGAGGGCTGGCGCCGTGGCTCAACAGGCTAATCCTCTGCCTTGCGGCGCCGGCACACCGGGTTCTAGTCCCGGTTGGGGCGCCGGATTCTGTCCCGGTTGCCCCTCTTCCAGGCCAGCCCTCTGCTGTGGCCCGGGAGTGCAGTGGAGGATGGCCCAGGTGCTTTGGCCCTGCACCCCATGGGGAGACCAGGAAAAGCACCTGGCTCCTGGCTCCTGCCATCGGACAAGCGCGGTGCGCCGGCCGCAGCGCGCTGGCCGCGGCGGCCATTGGAGAGTGAACCAACGGCAAAGGAAGACCTTTCTCTCTGTCTCTCTCTCTCACTGTCCACTCTGCCTGTAAAAAAAAAAAAAAAAAAAGAAAGAAAAAAAAAAGAAAAGTGAGTCTACTTAAACCATGTGTTATATGAGTGCAGGACCTTATCTGTCAGATTTACTGTTATGTCCTCAGGGCCTGGCACATAGTCATCACCTCTGAAACACCCTGAAGAATAAATGATGCAATGATAGTTTAACTGGAATTCTGGTTAAAAACTGGACTTTGGTTAAGAGGGTTGCTTGAAATCCATTTTAAATATGACACCAAAGTTCATGTTACGTCATTGGGATCAAATATTTTCTAATTCTTCACTAATTTATTTAGAAATGTTTATGTTTAGAAATCTTTACCTTATGTGATTTTTACAGTTATGCATCTGACGGGATTGTTCAGGTAATCTACCAAGTAAAACTAGGATTTTATGGGTAATTATCTAATTTAGATAATCCATCAAGCAAAACTAAGGTGGAACTCTGAAAACTGCTGTGGAGGGGACATGGTATATTGAGCAGGTAATCGGGCCAATGTATGCCTTTTTAAAAAATGTAATTCTAAACTAAGATCTGAATTCATGTATTTCAAAATATTTCACACACAAATTTACCTTTTAATTTTTCCATGAATTTTTTTAAAGTATCTTCATATGTAAGAGTTACATGCCAAGGGGCTTACTACCGATAGAAGAAATAGTATATAAAAACAGACCTGTAGTGGAAAATAAGGCTACAAATAGAGATAGAGGTCAAACTATCCAGGTCCTTTAGGCCACAGTTAAGGATTTTGGATTTCATCCAAAGAACAGATACTCTTTGCAGTTTAGAGAATCATTTGTAAAGGGATCAGAATGATGCAATTAGATTGGGTAAGTGTAGCAATGTAATTGAGGGATGATGTTGTTGATTTGACTAAAGTCATAGTGGTAGAAATGGAAAGATGGGGTCGGCACTGTAGTGCAGTGGGTTAATGCCCTGGCCTGGAGTGCTGGCATCCCATGTGGACACTGGCTCAAGACCCGGCTGCTCCACTTCCTATCCAGCTCTCTGCTGTGGCCTGGAAAAGCAGTAGAAGATGGCCCAAGTCCTTTGTTCCCTGCACCCATGTGGGAGACCTGGAAGAAGCTCCTGGCTCCTGGCTTTGGATTAGCACAGCTCTGGCTATGGTGGCTGATTGGGAAATAAACCCATCAGATGGAAGATCTCGCTCTCTCTCTCTGCCTCCCCTCTGTTTAACTCAGACTTTCAAATAAATAAATAAATAAATCATTTTTTAATAAAAGAAATGGAAAGAAACCAAGTATCAAAAAATTCAATTAGGAGGGAAAATCACTAGAGCTTATTTATGATCTGCATATGGGTTGTGGGAAAGGGAAGCCCAAAGAATTTTTAGACTTCTGGTTTTCAGAATTAGAAAGACCGTACTATTCACTGAATAAGAAATACTGCAATGGGATTGAGGAAGGAAATTATGGAAGGAAATTGAGGAAGGAAATTATGGTTTGTTCTAGAACATGCTATCTGAGGAAGTGTCAAGACTTAGTGGAGAAGTCTGTGTAAAGACAAGAGAATAAAATGGGTGAGGGGAGGAGAGAAGCAAGGGCCTAGAACTGAGACGTGAAGAATTCCAGTATTTCACAAGAAGTTGTCAATAGTGTTCAACACTGCTGAGAGGCTAGTTCTGTGGGAACTGAAAAAAATGTTTTAGGAGAGTGATGGGGAAGAGGTGAAGTTCCAGGGGAAAGACAATGGATGCAGGTGAGCAAATAGATTATCTTGTAAACAACTCTTTGAAAATCCTTAGCTAAAGGTTCACGCTGGAGGGACATACAGAGAATTCTGTTTTATTCAAGGGGCAGAGAGAGAATGCACACTCCCGTGTACTAGTTAACTCTTCAGATACCTGCCGTGGCTAGGCCTGGCAGGCAGAGCTGAAACAGGAACCCAGGACTCAATCCAGGTCTCCCAAATGGTGTCAGGGACTCATCTACTTGAGTACCTGCTGCCTCCCAAGGTCTACACTGGCTGGAGCTGACACCAGTATGGGACATGGGGGTTTTTAGCTAGTATCTTAACCACTAGGCTAAATGATCACCCCATGAGGTAATTATTTTAATGGATTAATAAATAAAATGCACAAATTGTGCATGTGTAGTTCAGTGAGAGACAGATATAGTGAACTCCCATCCACTGTTTCAGTCCCAAAATGCCTGCAATGGTCAGGGCTGAGCAAAAGCCATGAATGAAGAATGCTAGCCAAGTCTCCCATGTGAATGGCAGTAACCAAAATCTTGAGCCCTCACCGCTGCCTTGTAGCACTTGCAATAGAGGAAGAAGGAGTCTGGAGGTTGAGCTGAGAACTGAACTCAGGTACTCTGATGTGGAATCGCTGGCACCTTAGCTACTATGCTAAAGGTCTACCCACCTATTTGTCATTTTGATAAATTCTTTTATGTAGTATATGTATAAATCTTTGGCTCATTTTAAAAAAATTAATGAACTTGAATTACTAAAACATTTTTATATTTACTGTAAAATTGTTTTTTTTTTTTTTATTTTTTTTGTGACAGGCAGAGTGGACAGTGAGAGAGAGAGAGAGAAAGGTCTTCCGTTGCCGTTGGTTCACCCTCCAATGGCTGCCGCGGATGGTGCGCTGCGGCCGGCGCACCGCGCTTATCCAATGGCAGGAGCCAGGTGCTAGGTGCTTTTTCCTGGTCTCCCATGGGGTGCAGGGCCCAAGCACTTGGGCCATCCTCCACTGCACTCCCGGGCCACAGCAGAGAGCTGGCCTGGAAGAGGGGCAACCGGGACAGAATCCGGCGCCCCAACCGGGACTAGAACCCGGTGTGCCGGCGCCGCAAGGCGGAGGATTAGCCTGTTGAGCTACGGCGCCGGCTATTTACTGTAAAATTGTGCAGCTAGCACAGATCATTCCTATAATTCCAAACTTTGTTCCTCCTATTAACTATACATCAGTATGGTACATTTGTTATAAATAATGAATGAGTCAGTACAGATGTACTGTTGTTAACTAAAGACCATACTTTAGGTTTCTTTAATTTTAGTCTCTTGTTAATTTTTAAAAACTAGGTTGTTTGACTTATTTTGTAACAACTTGTACAACTTGTATAAATAAGTTGTTAGAGTTCTGTGTATATCCTAACTATGTATCTCTTATCAGAACAGATTTTTTGCTCACTGTTCACATTTTGGAATTGTAGATTTTCAAGAGTAAAAGTTTAGATTTTTTATGAAGTCCAGTTTGTTTTCATTTTTAAAAATTGATGCTTTTTATGTCATACTTAAGAATTCTTTGATAAATCTAGGAGCAAGGCCAGCACCGTGGCTCAACAGGCTAATCCTCCGCCTTGCGGCGCCAGCACACCAGGTTCTAGTCCTGGTCAGGGCGCCAGATTCTGTCCCGGTTGCTCCTCTTCCAGGCCAGCTCTCTGCTGTGGCCTGGGAGTGCAGTGGAGGATGGCCCAGGTGCTTGGGCCCTGCACCCCATGGGAGACCAGGAGAAGCACCTGGCTCCTGCCATTGGATCAGCGCAGTGCGCCGTCCGCGGCGGCCATTGGAGGGTGAACCAATGGCAAAGGAAGACCTTTCTCTCTGTCTCTCTCTCTCACTGTCCACTCTGCCTGTCAAAAAAAAAAAAATCTAGGACCACTGAGATTTGTTCTTAGGTTTTCTTATAGAAGTTGCATAGCTTTGTAGCATTGATGTTAGGTGAGCTTTTGTATATATGACATTGAGATAAAGATCAAGGTGGTTTTTTTTCTTTCCCACTTGTATTTGTTGAAAAGATGATCCTTTCACCACTTATTTGCCTTAATGCCTTTGTGAAAAGCAGTTGTACAAAATGTTGCCAGCTCTAGAATATTTTTCTGTTGGTCTATATGCCTTTCTTTCTGCTGCTAATGTATTGTTGTGAATATAGCTTTATAATAAGTCTTGAAATTAATTTGAGCCCTCCAACTCCATTTTTCTTTTTGTAAATTGTGTGGCTCTTGTGGATCCCTTGCATTTCCAAAGAAAGTTTAGAATCATCAGTTTCTACAAAAATCCTGTGGGAGTTTTGATTGGAATTTGCATTGAATCCATTGATCAATTTTGGCAAAACTGACATTTTAACAATATTTTGTCTTTCAAGTAATGAAGAAAAAAACATCTGTTTAAGCTTTCTTCAGTTTCTCTAAGCAGATGAGCAAATAGATTATCAGCATGCAGGTCTTATACATTTTCTCAAACTTATCTCTTATTCTTTTTTTGATATTACAAGTTTTTTAAATTCCAATTTCATACTGCTGCTAACATAAAAAAAGAAAATTTACTCTTGAATATTGACTCTGAATCTTGCAACTCTGCTATACTCACTTTATTCTAGAAGCCTTAAGATTTTCCGCACAGACCAATGGTAAGCAAACTTATTCTGTACAAGGCAACTTGTAATTACTTTGGGCTTTCTGGACTACAATTGGAAGCTGTTGAATATTCTTCATTGGTTTTCATTTTTCAATTTATTCAATGCTTCAAAAATTTTAAAAATCATTTTTATCTCACATGTTATAGAAAAACTGGCTACAGTTTCCTGAGAGATCTAATTTATCAGGAATAGATGTTAGGACAAATGTTTTTTCTATTAACTGTTCAGATAACATGAGAGGTCTTCAAAAGGTTCATGGAAAAAAATGCATACTGTCTTTTTTCTTTTTTTTTTTTTTTTTTTTTTTACAGGCAGAGTGGACAGTGAGAGAGAGAGAGAGAGAGAGAGAAAGGTCTTCCTTTTGCCGTTGGTTCACCCTCCAATGGCCGCCGCGGCCGGCGCGCTGCGGCCGGCGCACCGCGCTTGTCCGATGGCAGGAGCCAGGAGCCAGGTGCTTTTCCTGGTCTCCCCATGGGGTGCAGGGCCCAAGCACCTGGGCCATCCTCCACTGCACTCCTGGGCCACAGCAGAGGGCTGGCCTGGAAGAGGGGCAACCGGGACAGAATCCGGCGCCCCGACCGGGACTAGAACCCGGTGTGCCGGCGCCGCAAGGCGGAGGATTAGCCTGTTGAGCCACGGCGCCGGCCCATACTGTCTTTTAATTTCATTTTTCATGAACATTTCTTTAAAGATTTATTTATTTATTTATTTATTTATTTGAAAGGCAGAGTTGCAGAGGCAGAGAGAGAAAAAGATCATCATTCTGCTGGTTTGCTCCCCAGATGGCCGCAGTGGCCAGAGCCATGCCAATCTGAAGCCAGGGGCCAGGAGCTTCCTTTGGGTCTCCCATGTAGGTGGGTGCAGGAGCCCAAGGACTTGGGCCATCTTCCACTGCTTTCCCAGGCCACAGCAGAGAGCTGGATCAGAGGTGGAGTAGCCAGGACTCAAATCGGCACCCAAATGGGAAGCTGGTGTTGCAGGCGGAGGCTTTTCCCACTACACCACAGTGCTGATCCCTTCCATGAACATTTTGAAGTACCTCCTTTAATCTATTAAATTATTAAGTATATAGATTAATATTCAAATGTTAACCTTAAATTCCTGGGATAAACTCCACTTTGTAATGGTGTTTCCTCTTTTTTATTTATTACTGGGATATATGTATAACACAACTTAATAGTTTTTGCATGTATACACACATGGGAACATAGTTTTCATCTGTAATGTAATCTGTAGTCTTTTTAAACTCTTCAGTGCATAGTTTTCTTGTAACTATGCTTGCACTTAATGAATTTGCAGGTTGTTCTAAAAAAGCTCAACTTTGTTTCTGTAAAACTGGTATTAATTTTAACTTGAATGTCTGCCTGGCCGAGTTCTCAAGTGAAGCCATCTATGCTTGAGGTTTTCTTGTAGAAACATTATAACCTTCAAATTCAGCTTCTTTAATAGATACATAATCTCTGTGTAGAGGCAATATAGATTTTATTATGTGTTTGGGATGTTGATGTCTGAAGAAATCTATTTCAAATGTTTTTTGAAATCTCCTACATAGCTTTCTATACTGTTTCTTCATTGTCCTTTGAATATTCGTCTTACATTCATATTATTTTTTCTCCCCGTGCTCATTGTTGCATTGGTAATTTCTTTTTTCTTTTCCTGATCAGCCTTATTGGAGGCTTACTTCTTCTGATTTCATTGATTTCCCTTTATAGTTTTAAAAAATAATTTTAAAAATTTTAAGTGCAACATAAAAATTGTACATATTTATGGGTACCATGTGCTATTTTGTTCCATATCATGGTAAACCTGTCCATTTCCTCAAGCATTTAACATTTCTTAAATTTTATTTTAAAAATGTATTAGGCAGAGAGACACAGACAGAGCAACCATTTACTGGTTCACTCTTCAGATGGCTACAGTAGCTATTGTTGAGCTGAGACTGAAGCCTGGAACCAGGAATGCAGTCCAGGTATCTCATGTGATAACAAAAACCCAGTTGCTTCAGCCTTCATTGCTGCCTCCATGCCACTGTATTGGCAACAAGCATGAGTCAAGAGCTGGAGCTGGGAATTGAATCAAGGTATTCCAGTGTGGAACTGCATTATGGGACATGGGATAGGCTAAAAGCCTGCTCCCTATTTAGTATTTATTTATGGTGAGAACATAAGAATACTTTTTTTAAAATAGAAGTGTATTATACATTATTTTCTATAGTCATTCTACAATGTGTTAGAACACCAGAACTACTTATTCTTATCTAACAGTACCTTAGTACGTTCTATCTGACTCTTTCCCACCTCTCAACTTCTGTGAGATTAAAATTTTAGGATTCCACATATGAGTTAGAATACATGGGTACTTGTCTTTCTGTACTTAGCTCATTTCACTTAACCTTCTATTTCCAGCCACACTAATAATGTAAATGACAAGATTTCATCCAGTTTAATAGAACAGTATTCTGTTGTGTGTATGTACCACATTTTCTTTATCCATTCATCAGTGGGTAGACATGTTGTTTCCATTACTTGTGAGTTGTTGAGCAATATACATGGAAGTGCAAATGTATCTTCAGTAGACTGATTTCCCTTGGACCCAGTAGTGGATTTGCTGGATCATACGATAATTCTATTTTTGGGGGGAAACTCCATGCTTCCTACAATGGCTGTTCTACACTTGATCTTAGCCAAAAGGCCAAGAAGTGATACAATGGATGTTCTAATTTACATTCCCACCAACAATGTGCAAGGATGTGCTCTTTTCTCTGTATTCTCACCAACACTTGTTACTTTTGTCTTTTTCTATAGTAGCCAATCTGACTGCATTATTTGGAGTTTTTTGCTACTGAGTTCCTTTATGTATTCTGGATATTAATTTCTTAACAGTTACTTGGCCTGCAAATATTTTCTCCCATTTGGTAGGCTGCCTCTTCACTCTTGTTTCCTTTGCTGGGCAGCTCTTTAGTTTGATGAAATCCCATTTGTTTTTGTTTCCTGTGCTTTGGTAGAGGGGAGCTGACAAAAAAACGAAACAAAACAAAACCTTGCTCACTGTAATATCCTGAAGTGTCCCCTATACTTTTTTCTAATACTTTCAAAGTTTTAGGTCTTACTTTTAGGTCTTTAATGCTTTTTGAATAGACTTTAGTATACAGTGAAAGATAGGGGTGTAGTTTTATTCTTCTTATGGATAGCCAGAATTTCCCAGGACCACTTACTGAAAAGACTGTACTTTTTTCTAATGCATTTTCTTGGCATCTTTGTCAAAGATCAGTTGGCTATAGATGTGTGGGTTTACTTCTAGGATTGTTATTCTGTTCCTGTGGTCTATTTGTTTTTATGCCAGTACCCTACTATTTGAATTACTACAGCTTTGTAATACATTTGGAGTCAGGCAGTGTGATGCCTCTTTTTTATTTTTTTATAATGACTATTTTAGCAATTTTGGTTCTTTTGTGGTTCCATACAGACTTTAGAGTGGCTTTTCTTTAGTTTAGTGAAAAAGATCATTGGAATTTTGGTAGGAATTACTGAATCCATAAATTGCATTATGGACTAATGACACTTAACAATATTTATTATTCCAATCCATGAGCATGAATATGGGGTGTCTTTCATCAGAATTTTATTGTTTTCATTGTAGAGATCTTTTATATCATTAAATTTATCCCTCTGGTTTCTTTTCTATTGATAGCTATTCTTAATAGGTTTTCTTTCTTGATTTGTTTTTCAGGGACATCACAACTGGTTATAACTGAGTTTTGTACATTGAGCTGGTATCCTAAAACTGCCAAATTTATTTATTACTTTTAATAAATCTTTGGAAGAGTCTTTGGTATTCTCTCTATAGGTGATTGTATCACTTGTAGACAGTTATAATCTAGCATCCTCTCTTCTAATTTGGTTACACTTTCTTTTACCTGCCTAATTGCTCTGGAAGGGCTTCCAACATGGTATTGAATAAAAGTAGTGAAAAGCTATTTTCTTATTATATGTGGTCTTTATTATGTTGAGGCACATTCCCTTTATACTGAAATTTATTCAGAGGTTTTATTATGAAGGAATGTTGGATTTTATCAAATTCCTTTCCTCTATTGAGGTGATTATTTTTTATTCTTCATTCTGTTGATATAGTATATTATTGATTATTGATATAGTATATTATTGATATTGTTGATATAGCATATGTTAAACCATCTTTGCATCCCTGAGATAAATTTCAGTTAATAACGGTGAACCATCTTTTAAATCTGCTGGTGGATTTCGTTTGCTGGTATTTTGCTGAGGAATTTTTGTATCTCTGTACATCAAGGATAATGGTCTGTAACTTACTTTTTTTCTTGTTGCATTCTTGTTTGGTTTTGGTATCCAGATAATGCTGGCCTCATAGATCTGGAAGAATTCCCTATTCTATATTTTGGATTAAGGTTTTTTTGTTTTTTTTTTTTTTTGACAGGCAGAGTGGACAAGGAGAGAGAGAGAGAGACAGAGAGAAAGGTCTTCCTTTTTCTGCTTGTTCACCCCCCAATGGCTGCTGCAGCTGGCACACTGCGCTGATCCAATGGCAGGAGCCAGGTGCTTCTCCTGGTCTCCCATGGGGTGCAGGGCCCAAGCACATGGGCCATCCTCCACTGCGCTCCCAGGCCACAGCAGAGAGCTGGCCTGGAAGAGGAGCAACCGGGACAGAATCCGGCGCCCCGTAGAACCTGGTGTGCCGGCACCACAGGTGGAGGATTAGCCTATTGAGCCACAGCGCCGGCCTGGATTAATTTTTAAAAGAAATTTTTATAATTCTTTTAATGTCTGGATTCAACAATCAAACAATCTGTTCCTTGGTTTTGCTTTGTTGCTTTTTTCCATTCTTCCTGAAGACTGCTTATATTTACTGTTACAACAGTTCAGTTTACAATTATTTGAGTGATAAAGCAACAAATATTTATTGAATTCTCTGGCTTCGTCATACTTAGTTATTTTGTTTTAAAGATTTATTTATTTACTTGAAAGGCAAAGTTACAAAGGGGCAGAGTCAGAGACAGATTTCTTCCATCTGCTGGTTCACTCCCCAAATGGCCGCCACAGCTGGAACTGAGCCAATCTGAAGCCAGGAGCCTGGAGCTTCTTCCAGGTCTCCCATGTGGGTGAAGGGGCCCAAGGAGTTTTGGGCTATCTTCATTGCTTTCCCATACCATAGAATAGAGCTGGATTGGAAGTGAAGTAGCTGGGAGTTGAACCAGCATCCATTTGGGATGCTGGCACTGCAGGCAGCAGCTTTATCCACTACGCCACAGCACTAGCCCCATATTAGGTATTTTGTATTATTATTTCATGATTGTTTGTCAGAGGGTACTTATATTTTATTTTTGAGATCTGTGATTAAAATTTATTTGCACATCAATGAAATTGACATCTTTACATTTGATTATTGTTTATAGCCCTTGCTTATATTTCTGCTGAACTATTCTTTATATTAGCTGAACTCTTTATTTAATGGAGCATTGAGTTTTTTTACTATAATGTAGTTTTTCTTATTTATTTATTTAATGGGTCCTCCTGATTTTTTTTTCTCTTAATAATTCAGTCTTGGTGAGGTGTATGTTTTCAGGAATTTGTCCATTTCCTTTAGGTTATAAATTGTGTTCATGTACAATTGTCTCTAATGATATAGAGTAATCCATTGCATGTCTTTGGTGTCAGCATTAGTATCTCTCTTCATTTTTACTTATGTGATTTTTCCCTCCTTTTTTGTTAGTTGAGATAGGTTGTTCTCTTTATCTTTTCAAAGAACCAGCTCATCATATTTTGAGGGTATTTTTAAAGTCCTTATTTCCTTTATTTCTACTGGATGTTTTCTTTTCTTCCACCAGTTTTGACTTTGATTTTTTCTTTCTAGTTCATTGAGGTAGCAATAAGTTGAGATTTATTTATTTATTTATTTGAAAGGCAGAGTTACAGAGACAGAGAGACAAAGAAAGAGATCTTCCATCTACTGGTTCACTGGCCAGGGCTGGGCCAGGCTGAATCAAGGAGCCTGGGACTCCATCCAGGTCTCCTACATGGATAGCAGGGGGCCTAAGTACCTGGGCCATCTTCCACTGCTTTCCCAGGCACGTCAACAGGGAGCTGGATAGGAACTGGAGCAGCCAACTCAAAACTATTATTCATATGAGATGGTGGTGTCACAGGTACCAGCTTAACCCCATGTGCCACACACAGACCCTAACTCCATTTCTCCATGAATTTTTTTTTTAAAGATTTATTTATTTACTTGAAAGTCAGAGTTAAAAAGAGAGAAGAAGAAGCAGAGAGAGACAGGTCCTCCATCCACTGGCTCACTCCCCAATTGGGCCGCAACTGCTGGAGCTGCATCAATCTGAAGCCAGCAGCTTCTTCTGGGTCTCCCACGAATAGGCAGGGGCCCAAGGATTTGGGCCATCTTCTACTGCTTTCCCAGGCCATAGCAGAGATCAGAAGTGGAGCAGCTGGGACTTGAACCAGTGCCCATATGGGATGCTTTACCTGCTATGCCACAGTGCCAGCCCCTGTGTCCATTTCTGAAAGTGGAATGTTAATATCCCATTCAACTGTTGTATTGGGAGTCTTTTTCCTTTTGGATCTATTAATATTTGCTTTATGTGTTTGTTCTGATTATGGGTATATAAATAGAGCTGTTATTTCCTCTTAGCTGGGTTGAACTCTTTATCATAATGACTGTCCTTGTCTACTTTTATTAAATTCTAACTTACGAGATTATAATTATTCCTACTGTTGTTTTCTTTTGCATACTATTTACAATACCTTATTTCGTCTTTTCACTCTCAGTCTGTGCATGTCCATAGAGGTGATGTATCTTTTAAGCAGTATATAGTTGACTTGTTTTTTTCTTTATTCATTCAGTCACCCTATTATGTCTTTTAATTGAAGATTTTAATCCATATAAATTTCAGGTAATTATTGACAAGTCAAGTCTCACTGCTACCATTTTGATACTTGTTTTCTAGTTTTATTTTTTATTTTTCCCTCTCAAACAGTCTTCTTTGTGGTTAATAAGTTTTGACTCCTTGCTTCTTTTTGGTAAGTGTATTATAGATTTTTACCTTGTGGTTTTTAACAAGCTTACAAAAACATCTTTTGAAATGATACCAACTTGACATTCATTTTAAAATATGCAAAGTAAAAAAAGAATACTCAATGCAGGCAAGTATGTGGAGAAAGGGGAACTCTTAAACATGTTTGGTGGGAACTTAAATTAGTACAGCCACTATGGAAAACAATATGAAGATTCCTTAAAAACCAGAAGTAGATCTATCATAGGATCCAGCAGTTCCACTGCTAGTTATATGTCTAAAAGACATGAAATCATTATATCAAAGAGATACCTCCTCTACTGTGTTTGTTGTAGCATTATTCACAACAGCCAATATCCTGAATCAGCCAAGGTTCCACCATCAGATGAATGGACAGATAAAATGTGGTGTATATATACACAATGGAGTATTACTCAGGCACAGAGAGAATGAAATCCTGCACTTGCAGCAGGATGAATAGCACTGGAGAACATCATGTTAAATGAAGTATGCCAGACACAGACAGATACTGCATGTTCTCCATCATATCTGGAAGCTAAAATAACTCAATTTTTAAAAAAGATTTATGTACTTATTTGGAAGGCAGAGTAAAAGGGGTGAGGGGAGAAGGGAGAGGGGAGAGGGAGAGAATCTTCCATCCACTGGTTAGTGTTGGGCTAGGGCTGGGGCAAGAGCCAATGGCTAAGGGCTAAGGGCCAGGGCCATGCCTAGGGCTAGGGCTATGCCTAGTTCTAGGACTAGGGTAAGGGTTAGAATTAGGGTTAGGCTTCTGCTCACAAGTATGCAGTCAGGTATGAATTGGGACTCCTTTTTGTATTTTGTTTCTTGTCTCTTGCAGCTCTGAGAATCCCGTCTTTGAACCTAAGAGAGGTTGATTATATCAGGTCTTGGGGGAGACTTGAGTTGACTCCAACTGATGAGCTCTAATGTTCCTATTCCTGGATGTTATTTTTGCTTTTCTTTTTTTTTGGTTTTGGAAGTGTTCTGTCATTATCTCTGAGTTTTCTTTCTGCTCCTTTGCTATCCTCAAGTCCCTCTTGAACCCCATTAACTCAGATATCTGCTCTTTTAATGCCCCACATTTCCTGTAACACTTCTTCATTCCTCTTTGTTCTTTTTCTCCTCCACGTGTGTGTTTTCAAACAGCCTATTTTGAGTTCTCTGATTCTTTGTTCTGTTTTGCTACTGATGGCTGCCTTTTTTAAAAGATTTGTTTATTTATTTGAAAATCAGAGTTATACAGAGAGAGAAGGAAAGGTAGGGGGAGGTTCTTCCATCCACTGGTTCACCCCCCAGTTAGTGGCAATGGCCAGAGCTATGCCGATGCGAAGCCAGGAGCTTCTTTTGGGTCTCCCGCATGGGTATAGGGGCCCAAGCACTTGGGCCATCTTCCATTGCTTTCCCAGGCCATAGCAGAGAGCTGGATTGGAGCAGCTGGGACTTGAACTGGCACCCATATGGGATGCTGGCACTGCAGGTAGCAGCTTTACCCACTACACTATGGCACCAGCCCCAATGCTGCCTTTGATATTTTTAATTCTATCTAATGTACTTGTCAGTTAATAATAAAAATTTTAAAAAATTATTCCACAGAATAATTTCTGTATTCTAACTTCACTGAATTTCCTTAAAATAGCTATATTGAATTTTTTTGTACAGGTATTTATAAGAGAGGTCATGGTTCCCTAATTGTTGATGTTTATTGGCATATGGCATCATCTGCACATTGGAGAATTATATTTTTCCAGTATTTATACTGTGGCTGTCCAGTTTCCAGTATTCACTGTGGCTGTCCTTCCAGAAATTCTAACCAGTCTGCTCATTTTTTTCTGATCCTATTTGCACTACTATTTCAGCTCTAGATGGGTCCCTAAGTTGAGATTTGCCACAAGTCTGCCGTTGGTGTGTGGTCACTGTTTAAGTCTTAGAAGACACTCCAAGCTACGATTTGTCCTTATATTTTATTCAGAATGAACTGGAGAAGTGTAAGAAGGGGTAGTCCTTCCCTGTAAACCTCCTCCTTGGGCTGTGATGGCATAGACACCCAGTCCTGTGGCCAGGAATATTGTAATGCTAGATTATTACTGGAACCTACAGCCCACAAAGAACAGCATGATAAGCAGTAGGACCAAAGTTACACTGCTATGGTCTTGTCTACTGCTAAGATGGACTCATAGCCCAGGGCTGATATATCCAGCCATAGATGGTGCTGATTGATATGTAATTCCAATCAACTGGGGCTATGGAACTCTACTTGACACTGCAGCAGGTCCAGAGGCTATGTCTTCAGGCATTGGCCAAAGGACAAGGACCTTTAGGATCTACCACCCATTGTTAGATTTTACCATCCCTGCACTGAGTCCCTAAACACAGTCCTGTAGTTCCCTGCTTAATTCCCAAGTTGGAAGAAGGATGATACAGACAGGCCCTTGGCCACCCTGGCTGGCACTAAACTGGGTCATATGTAAGTTTCACAGAATCAGGTCTTACATGGTCCATTCAAAGATGGCGATAATACATGCTTAAATAAGTCCCTCTGGGTCTCAAGTCTCCACCAGTGCTGGAACACACCTAGAGGATCTGTCAGCAGGCCCTGGCCTGTCTCCCTTAGCCTTTTGTAGGTAACTTGGTGTAGGAAAAGATGTTCAAATAGCTGTGTCTGTGGGGAAACAACCACCGGAGCATCTTACTAGCTGCTACATTGCTTTGTGTCCTTCTTTTTTATTTCTCTTTGGTTTCTGTTCTTTATTATTTCCTTCCTTCTGGTTACCTTGTGTTCACTTTGTCTCTGTTTAAAGTCATTAGAAAAAGAAAGTTCGAGACAGTTAAACTGAGAGTTTTTTGTTTTTGTTTTTAATTTGAGAAAGAGACACAATGAGACAGAAAGCTCCTGTATACTGGGTCACTTCTCACATGCCTGCAGTGGCGGGGCCTGGGCTGGGCTGGGCTGGGCTGGGCTGGGCTGGAGGTAGGAGATGGGAATTCCACCCACGTCTTCCACATTAGCAGGAAGTTGTCAGAATCCGAGTCAGATATCAAGCCCAGGCACTTTAATGTGGGATGCAGGTGATCCAACCCACTTGGCCAAACACCTGCCTCTTCTCTTCTAATATGAGTATTTAATGCTACAAATTTTCCTCTATGCATTCCTTTTGCTACTTCCCATAAATACTGATTTTTTTCAAATTTTTTCTTTCATTCTGTTCATAGTACTTCTAAGTTTCTTTTTGATTGTTTTCTTTGGCTCATGATTTATTTTGAAGTTTGTTATTTCATTTCCAAGTATCTTAGTGATTTGTAATTTAATTCCATATAAACAGAGAATGCATTTGTTCTTATTTGAGTCACTGTAAACTTATGTTTATTTTTATAGTATAGAATATGGCTTTAATTGGCAAATATTCCATATGCCCTTGAAAAGAATATATATTCTGTATTTTAAAAAATATTTTATATATTTGAAAGGCAGAGTTAGTGATCTTCCATCTTCTGGTCTACTCCCTAAATAGCTGTAGCAACTGGGGCTGGTCCAGGCCAAAGCCAGGAACTTGGAACTCAATAGGTCTTCTATATGGGCAAGAGGGGCTCAAGCACTTGGAGCCATCTTCCACTGCCTTCCTAGGCAAATTAGTATGGAGCTGGATCACAAGCAGAAGAGTCAGGACTTGAACCACTGCTCATGTGGAATGACAGTGTTGCAGGATGTGAGTTAACCCACTGAACAACAATACCAGTCCCCTTTTTACATTCTGTAAATGTCAGTTGTGTCAAGTTGCTTGATAGTGTTAAATCTTCGTATTTATTTTTTTGTTTACTCATTCTATCAACGATTGATAGGTAGTGAACTCCGAATAGAACTGTGTATTGGTACATTTCCTTTTCAATTTTATCCATTTTTTTTGCATCTTATACTTGGAAGATCTATTATTAGGAATACTAATACTCACGAGTGTTGTGTCCTCTTGTTGAACTCTTATTATTATGACAACTATTGTTATTCTTGGTTATAGTCTTTGTTCTGATGTTACTTTGACAAACATCTCAAACTGTATTTCAGCTTGTGTTAGTACTGTTTTATGTTTCCATCCTTTTACTTAAAACTGTCATGTCATAGGCAGCATATAGGTGTTTTTGAAAATCTAGTATTAGAATCTATTTGGGTGGGGTTTTTTATTCCATTACTTTTAATGTGATTTAGTATGTTGGAATTAAGTCTATTGATAATCTAGCTATTTGGTTTTATTTATTTCATATATTTTCCTTCTCTTTTATTCTACTGTCTTTTGAATTCCCCTCTTTTAAATAATTCCATTTATTTCCTTTATTGGGTCATTATCTACACTAATTTGTTTGCATCTTAGCATTTATTTATACATCTTGTTACTCTGCCTTCATGTCATACAGAATTTAATGAATCATGTAAAAAAAAATCTTTGAGCAATAAACTTCCACATATTTCCAGTATACTTCCATTACCTAAACCTGCCCTTTTTGCTCTTGTTGCCATATATTTAACTTAGCTCAAACTCCATTCTACACTGTTAATTTGAACATTTTTAATTTTGGTAAACTACACATAAAATTTACCCTCTGAAACATTTTTGAACATATAATTCAGTGTCACCTACATTCACACTGTTGAGCAGCCAATTTGCAGAACTCTTGTAAAACCTGAAGCTCTACACATATAAAATAGTCCCTTCCCATTTCCACTGAATAGTCTTGGAACACTTGCAAAAATCATTTGACCATATGCATGAGGGTTTATTTCCGGTCTCTATTCCATTGATCTCTATATCTTTATGTTAGCACCACCACTTTTTTTTTTTAGAGATTTATTTATTTATTTGAAAGTCAGAGTTACACAGAGAGAGGAGAAGCAGAGAGAGAGAGAGGTCTTCCATCTGATGGCTCACTCCCCAACTGTCCGCAATGGCCGGAGCTGCGCTGATCCAAAGCCAGGAGCCAGGAGGTTCCTCCAGGTCTCCCACGTGGGTGCAGGGGCCCAAGGACTTGGGCCATCGTTTCCACTTTCCCAGGCCATAGCAGAGACTGGATCAGAAGTGGAGCAGCCAGGCCTGGAACTGGTGCCCATAGGGAATGCTGGTACTTCAGGCCAGGGTGTTAACCCACTGGGTCACAGCACCAGCCCCAGCACCATTCTTAATTACTGAGAATTTAAACTTCAGTCTTTGAGAAATTGATTTGCTTTTTGGGGGGTCCCATGAATTTATGGATAGATTTTTCAGTTTCTACAAAATATATTGTGAAGATTTTGATGGAAATGCATTTCATCCATAGGTCACTTTGGGTAGTATTGACATCTTAACAATATTGTTATCTTCTAGGCTATAAATATGGGATGTCTTTGTATTTATTTGTCTTTAATTTCTTTGAGCAGCATTTTATAGTTTTCAATGTGCAAATCTTTTACCTCCATTAAATTTATATGTTAGTATTTCTGTGCTGTTGTAAATAGAATTTTGGAAAAGATACATTTATTTGAGAGGCAGAGTTTCAGACAGAGAAAGAGAGAGATACTCCATCTGCTGATTCATTCCCCCAAATGACCTCAATAGCCAGAGCTGGGCCAATTGAGCCAGGAGCCAGGAGCTTCTTTCTGGTCTCCCATGTGGGTGCAGGGGCCCAAGCACTTGGGCCATCCTCTACTGCTTTCTCAGGCCATCAGCTGGATTTGAAGTGGAGAAGCTGGTACTGTAACTGGCACCTATATGGGATGTTGGCACCACAGGCGAGGCTTAACCTTCTATGCCACAGTGCCGGCCCCTGTAAATATAATTTTTTAAAATTTCCTTTTCAGAATGTTTATTGTTAGTACACAGAAACACAAATCACCTTTTGTGTTTTGCATATGTATTTATGCAAACTTACATACTTATGCTGAATTTGTGTATTCTAACAGCTAGTTAGGGTTTTTTACATATAAGATCAGATTATCTGTGGACAGAGATAATCTTCCTTTACAATTTGGATGCCTTATTTCTTTTCCAGTCATAATTGTTCAAGTTATGACTAATTGTATGGAGTAGAATTGAAATGAAAATAGTGGATACCTTTTGTATTCCTCATCAGAGAGAGAAAGCTTTTTTACCACTGAATATGATATTAGCTGTAGGCTTTTCATATATGATCATGTATTGAGGTAGTTTCCTTCTAGTTTGTTGGTTTTTTTTTTTTTCATGAGGAAAGAGTATTCAATATCAAATACTTTTTCTACTCGAGATGATCATCCTTAAGCAGGTCAATGTGGAAAAATAATACTGATTTTTGTATGTCAAACTGTCCGGCTTTTCAATAAGAAATCCCTTGAATATCAAGATTAGTGGTAAATTAAGCCTTTGAATATAGGGTGGATTAAAGTTAGACCTTTGCAAAAACTGATGAAGAAATCTAAGTAAGGAAGGAGACGGGTGTGGGGGCAGGAGGGATGTAAGGGAAGTGTGATTGGTTGTTTTCTTGGAACTGTACCTATGGAATGCATATAATCTGTTCTCTTTATAGTAATAAAAACCTAAAAGAAAAAGAATTCCCATTTAGTCATCATGTATAATCCTTTTAACGTGCTATTGAATGTGATTTTGCTACTTTAAGGATTTTTACATCAGTATACACAAGGGCTATTAGTTGTGCTCCCCCCCGTCCCCACGGTCTTTGTCTGGCTTTGCTATCTTGTTAATGCTAGACTCATAGAACAAGTTTGGATATATTACGCCCTGTTCAAATTTGGGGGAAATTTGATAAAACTATTATTAGCCGGCGCTGTGGCTCAACAGGCTAATCCTCTGCCTAGCGGTGCCAGCACACCAGGTTCTAGTCCCGGTCGGGGCGCCAGATTCTGTCCCGGTTGCCCCTCTTCCAGGCCAGCTCTCTGCTGTGGCCAGGGAGTGCAGTGGAGGATGGCCCAAGTGCTTGGGCCCTGCACCCCATGGGAGCCCAGGATAAGCACCTGGCTCCTGGCTTCGGATCAGCACGGTGCGCAGCGCGCAGGCAGCGGCGGCCATTGGAGGGTGAACCAACGGCAAAGGAAGACCTTTTCTCTGTCTCTCTCACTGTGCACTCTACCTGTAAAAAACAAAAAACAAAAAACTACTATATTTTCTTTTAAAAATGTTTGATAGAATTCAGTAGTAGAACCATCTGGTCCTAGACATTCCTAAAGGGATTTGTATAAAATTAATTTTATTTAAAAAGTAGAGAGTAAGTTATTTCCCATCTGCTGGTTCACTCTTCAAATGCCTGTAACAGCTAAGGCTGGGCTAGGCTGAATCCAGGAATCAGAAACTCAATCCAGGTCTCCCATGTCAATGCAGAGACCCAACCACTTGAGCCAGCAAGGTGCCCCCTTAGAGGTACATGTCAGCAGAAAGCTAGAATCATGAGCAGAGCTGGATCTGCAGTCTAGGCACTCTTCATATGGGATGTGGGTACTCCAAGAAGCATTGGGAGGTTCTTTATTATTGCTTTAATCTCCTAAATTATAATAGGCCTGTTCGGAATTTCTATATCATTTTTTAGCTTTGGCACATTATGAATTTCTAGGAATTTTCCCATGTCATCTAACTTATCTAATTTGTTAGCTATAAGCATTCATTATATTACTTTATAATTCATTTTATTTCTTTATTTTTTTATTTTTTTATTTTTTTAATTATTTTTTTAATAACGCTTTTATTTAAAGAATATAAATTTCCAAAATACAGCTTATAGATTACAATGGCTTCCCCCCCTAAAGACTTCCATAGCCTCGGCAACTCATGACTAGAGCCTAGGGAGATTACTGACGCCATAAACAAGAGTGTCAAATTGTTAAATCAACTTCAGGAGTCACTGTGTACTTACGTCTCATGAGGGATCTGTCCTTACTGTGTTATCCAATGTGAAATAATGCTATTACTAGTACTGAAACAGTATTTTTACACTTTGTGTTTCTGTGTGGGTGCAAACTGATGAAATCTTTACATAGTATATATTGAATCGATCTTCTGTATAGAAAGATAATTGCAAATGATTAAAAAATCTTGGTGTTAAATTGGAAATTGCATAGAAAATTAATCAATTTAAAAATATATATATCATGTAGGATCTCTGTCCTTAACGTGCTATACATTGTGAATTAATACTATAACTGGTACTCCAACAGTATTTCTCACTTTGTGTTGCTATGTGAGGGCAAATTGTTGAAATCTTTACTTAATATATACTAAACTGACCTTCTGTATATAAAGAGAATTGAAAATGAATCTTGATGTGAACGGAAGGGGAGAAGGAGTTGGAAAGGGGAGGGTTGCGGGTGGGAGGGAAGTTATGGGGGGGAAGCCATTTTATTTCTTTAAAAAAGTTGTAATGTTCCCTTTTTAAAAATTTTTCCTCCATTTTTTTTTTTTAATTTATTTTTGACAGGCAGAGTGGACAGTGAGAGAGAGAGACAGAGAGAAAGGTCTTCCTTTGCCGTTGGTTCACCCTCCAATGGCTGCCGCGGTCGGCGCGCTGCGGCCGGCGCACCGCGCTCATCCGATGGCAGGAACCAGGTGCTAGGTGCTTTTTCCTGGTCTCCCATGGGGTGCAGGGCCCAAGCACCTGGGCCATCCTCCACTGCACTCCCGGGCCACAGCGGAGGGCTGGCCTGGAAGAGGGGCAACCGGGACAGAATCCGGTGCCCCGACCGGGACTAGAACCCGGTGTGCTGGCGCCGCAAGGCAGAGGATTAGCCTGTTGAGCCACGGCGCCGGCCCCTCCATTTCTAATTTTAGTTGGGTCCACCCTTCTTTTGCCAGTCTAGCTAGAGGTTTGTCAATTTGCTGATCTTTCTGTGAAGTAACTCTCAGTTCATTTGATTTTCTGATTTCTAGTCTATTTATCTCTAATCTTTATTTCCCATTTTATAAGCCTTGGGTTTAGCTATGTCATTTTCTAATTCCCTAATGTGTAAAAAGTTAGATTGATTTGAGATCTTTTTTCTTTTTTCAGCATGTTTGCAGCTTATAATTATTACTCTTTGCTGTGCTTATCCTCTTTCACTTAAATTTTGATATATTTTTTACTTCATTTGACTCAAAATATTGTGATTTTCCACTCATTGACACTTTGTGTTGTGTAACTTCCACATATTTCTGCATTTTCCAGTTCTTCGGCTACTGATTTTTTTTTAAGATTTATTTATTTATTTGAAAGTCAATGTTACATAGAGGAGAGAGAGAGGTTTTCCATCCACTGGTTCACTCCCCAATTGGCCGCACCGTCTGGAGCTGCGCTGATCTGGAGCCAGGAGCTTCTTCCAGATCTCCCATATGGGAGCAGGGACCCGAGGACTTAGGCCATTTTCTACTGCTTTCCCAGGCCATAGCAGAGAGCCAGATCGAAGAGCAGCGGCCAGGCCTTGAACCGGCACCCAAATGGGATGCCAGCACTGCAGGCAGCGACTTTACTTATTATGCCATAGCGCTGGCCCTGCTACTGATTTATTTCATGATCAGAATTACTTTATATGACCTCTACCTTTTAAAACATACTAACGTGACAGAGTTGTGGTGTAGTGGGTAAACTCACTGCCTGCACTGCCAACATCCCATATGGGCACCGGTAGTATCCCCACTACAGGCTTGGGAAAAGCAGCTGAAGATGGCCAAAATGCTTGGGTTCCTGATACCCACATGGGAGACCTGGAAAAAGCTCCTGGCTCCTGACTGGAAAATATACCATGTATACTTGAGAAAACTATTCTGGTGCTATTGAGAGGAGTATATGTCTTTTAGGCCCAATTTTTCTATAGTGTTGTCCAAATCCCCCATTTATTTTTTTTATTGATCATCTGGTGGTTTTATCCCATGTTGAAAGTAGAGTATCAATGTCTCCTCCTTTAAAAAAAATTTATTTATTTATTGAAAAGGTAGAGTTAGAGGCAGAGGGAGAGAGAGGAGGGAGGGAGGGAAGGAGGGGAGGAGAGAGAGAGGGAGGTCTTCCATGTGCTGGTTCACTCCCCAGATGGCAGCAATGGCCAGAACTGAGCCAATCAGAAGCCAGTAGTCTGGAGTTTCTTCTAGGTCTCCCACGCAGGTGTAGGGGCCCAAGGATTTGGGCCATCTTCTACTGCTTTGAAGGCCATAGCAGAGAGCTGGGTCAGAAGTGGAGCAGCTGGAATACAAACTGGCGCCCACATGGGATTCTGGCACTGCAAATGGCTGCTTTACCCACTAGGCCACAGCACTGGCACCAGCTATTTATTTTTTGAGTCTGTCAATGCCTGCTTCGTGTGTGTGTGTGTGTGTGTGTGTGTGTGTGTGTGAGCGCGCGCGCGCGCGCGCGCGTGCATTACAATATACTCATTGTATCTTCCTGGTGACTTCACCCTTTTGTCTTTATATGTCAGTCTGTTTGAATAGTTTTGACTTAAAGCCTATTGTGATTGATAGTATAATAGCCACTCCTGATTTCCGTTAGCTTTTCCATCAGATCTTATACCATCCCTTCACTTTCAACCTTTGTATGTCTTTAGCTCTAAAGTGAGTCTCTTGTAAGCAGTGTTAAGTTGGCTCCTGTTTTTCTAATATTTTTGCATTCCAAGTTTTATGTACTTTAACATGTAATAATTGTAAATTGCCATCTCCTTATTTCTTTGGTGACTCTGAGCTCCTCTGTTGTAGTACTTCATAAAATATATAATATGCAACTACAGTCATTCCACTGAACTGTGCCAAAACAGAATAATTCCTTCTATCTCTGTTTTGGTACCCATTTTCCAAGGTATTCTTATTCCCCCCACCCCCTTGAGATAAACTTTGTTGTTTGTTCCCACATACAAGAACATGAGCTATTTGTTTGTGCCTGGCTTATGTCATTCAACACTGTCCTCCAGTTTCACCTTGCTGCAGGTGACAGGATCCCATTCTTCTTTGTAGCTAAATAATAGTCCATTGTTTATATATTCTACATATTCTTTATCCATTCATCTGTATACAGACACTTAGGTTAATTACATATTTTGGCTATTATGAGTAGTGTCTCAATAAACATGGGAGTGCAGCTATCTCTTTGATATACTGAATTTCTTCCCTTTCAGTGGGTACCTGAAGTAGGATACCTAGATCATATGGAAAATCTATTTTTTTAAAGATTTATTCTTTTATTTATTTGAAAGACGGAGTTACAGAGAGATGTAGAGACAGGTCTTCCATCCATGGTTCACTCTCCAGATGGCCACAATGGCTGATCCGAAGCCAGGAGACAGGATCTTCTTCCAGGTCTCCCATGTGGGTGCAGGGCCCCAGGGATTTGGGCCATCTTCTACTGCTTTCCCAGGCCATGGCAGAGAGCTAGATTGAAAGTGGAGCATCCAGGACTAGAACCAGCGCCCATATGGGACGCTGGCACTTCAGGCCAGGGCTTTAACCCGAAAATAGAAATAGCAAATAGAAAAATCTATTTTTAATCTTTGTTTCTCAGTGACTGCATTAATTTACATTCCCACCAAAGTATATAACTTCCTTTTTCTCCACATCCTCACCAATATTTGTTATTGTCTCTTTTTAATATCCATCCAAAATAGATGGAGAGGATATCTCACTGTGGTTTTGATTTTCATTACCCTGACAGCTAGTGATATTGAGCATTTTCCACATATTTGTTGGTAATTTGCATATTTTCTTCAATTTCTTTATACATTTTAAAATTAGATTTACTTTTGAAAGGTTTTTTAATTCCTTGTAATATATTCTGGATATGAATTTTGTCAAATGAATAGTTTACAAATATTTCTCCTATCAGTTGCATCTTCTTCTGTTGAAGATTCCCTTTACTGGGTAGAAGCTTCTTAGTTTGGTATAATCCCATCTGTTTAATTTTGCTTTTTCTTTCCATTTACTTAGGGATCTTGTCCATAAAGTTACTGTATATACCAGTGTCTTAAAGTTTTTCCCCTAAAGTTTCATCAAGTTGTTAAATAGTATTTGGTCTTCCATTTAGGTCTGATCCATTTTGAGGTGCTATTTGTGTAGGGTATTCTACTTCTGGATACCCCCCATTCTTAGCACCATTTGCTTAAGAGGCTTACCTTTGTCCACTGTATGTTTCTGGCAACTCTGTCAAGAATCAATTGGCTATCAGTGGGTGGACTCTTTTCTGGGATCACTATTGTGTTCCTTTGGTCTATGTGTTCTATGCCAGTATCATGCTATTTCAGTTAGAATAGTTCTCTAAATGTTTTGAAATCAGCTATCCTGATGCCTCCAGCTTTATTCATTTTTGTTCAGGACTGCTTTAGCCATTTGCGCTTTTTTGTGTTCCATGTGAATTTCATAGTATTTTTCTAGTACTGTGAAGAATTATCATTGGTATCTTGGTGAGGAATGCATTAAATCTATTGTTTTGGGTAGAATGCACATTTTAATATTCTTGTCGATAGACAAGGAAGTCTTCCTGTTTTTGGTGTGTCATCTTAAATCTTCCATGAGTGTTTCAGAATTTTCATTTTTGAACTCTTTTTTCTAAATATTTATTTGAAAGAGTTACATATAGAGAGGAGAGCGAGAGAGCGCGCCCGCGAGAGAGAGGGGTCTTTCATCTGATTGTTCACTCCTCAAATGGCCGCAATAGCCAGAGCACCACAGATCCAATGTCAGGAGCTTCTTCCAGGTCTCCCACGTGGGTGCAGGGGCCCAAGGACTTAAGCCATCTTCTACTGCTCACCCAGGCCATAGCAGAAAGCTGGATCGGAAGTGGAGCAGCCAGGACTCGAATTTGGCACACATATGGGATGACAGCACCACAGGTGGCAGCTTTACCCATTCATTATGCCACAGTGCTGGTCCCAGGCTTTTACTTCTTAAGTTTGTTCCTAGGTATTTTATTTTTCATAGCTACTATGAACAGGACTGTTTGTAATTTTTCTCAACAAGTTCATTATTGGTGTACAAATATACAGTTGAAGACCATGTTAATTTTGCATCCTACAGTGTTTACTTATCAGCCCTTTGGAAAAATTTTTAAATACTTATATAAGGTGAACAAATTTCATGTATTTCAAAAGAGCATAATGATACTTCCTCCCCTACCCTCCCTCCTCCTTCCTTTCTTAATTTAATTTTTACAGTGACATACTTTCAGTTTATTTTATAATTACAAGTTTAGCCTTCCACTAAATAAAGAACTCAACGAGTAGTAAGTAGAAAAACCAGTGTCCCTCAAGAGAATATAGACAAGGCTGTAAACAATAATTAAATCTCAAAATGTCAATTTTGTTCACATACATTACATTTTTTGTACTCGGTATATTAGTTACCAGTAGTTAGGGAAAACGTATCCAAGTCTCTGCTATTGCACCTGGGAAAGCAGCAGAAGATGGCCCAAGTCCTTGGGCCCCTGCACTGTGTGGGAGACTGGATGAAGCTCCTGGATTTGGTCTGGCCCAGCCCTGGCCATTGGAGCCATTTGGGGAATGAACTAGCTTGCTCGCTCGCATCTCTCTCTCAAATAAATCTTAAAAAGAAAATCTGATGTTAGTCTCACGTTGTTTCCTTTAAATGCAATGTAGCAATTTTCTTTTTCTGTTTTTAGAATTCTCTTTGTATTACACTATTGACAGCCTGGCTAACATGTTACAGTGAGGAGCCTTTTTAGTCAAACCTCTTTGGGATCCACTGGGCCTCTTGCACCTGGCTATCTTTATCTTCCTCAAGAAGGTGAAGTTTTCAACTATTACTTTATAGAATAGGCTTTCTATGCCTTTTCCTTTTTCACCTTCAGAAATCCCCCAAATTCAAATACTTTTTCCATTTAATGATGTCCCAGAGGTCCTGGAGAATGTCTTCATTATTTTTTCCCTCTGACATATTTCATAAGACCTGTCTCCAAATTCAAATATCCTGTATTTTGCTTAATCTTGTCTGTTCAGCATTTCAACAAATTGCCTGAGTTCTTTATTCCCATGATTTTTTTCTTTCGTCAGTATCTTCTTGCCTGAACTTCTCACATCATGCATTGTTTTCCTAATTGCATGAAACTCTGTTCTCTTATATCGCATATAATCATTCATTTAAACCATCTGAGTTCTTTGTTAGGCATTTTCTCTGTCTGCTTTCGGGAGGGGTCTTTGCTAGACAGTTACTGGTTTTCTTGGAGAAGGAATTTTGTATGTCATGCTTGTGTCCCTATGTTATTTGGGCATCCAGTAAAAGCAGTTCTACCATTTTCATAAGGTGACTTTCATAGTAGATGGTTTTGTCCTGAATATGTCTTTAAGATTTTAAATTTTATTTGAGAGGTAGACTTACAGACAGAGGAGGAGGAGGAAAGGGAGGAGGAGTCTTCCATTGGCTGGTTCGCTCCCCAAATGGCCACAACGGCCAGAGCTGAGCTGATGCGAAGCCAAGAGCTTCTTCCAAGTCTCCCATGTGGATGCAAGGACCCAAGTGCTTGGGCCTTCCTTCACTGTTGTCCTAGGCCATAGCAGAGAGCTGGAATGGAAATGGAGCAGCTGGGACTAGAACTGGCACCAAGTGGGATGCTGATGCCGCAGATGGAGGATTAACCCCCTGCTCCACAGCACCGGCCCCCTGAATATATATGTTAAGGTGTTGGTTGGGTAGGCTGTGTTGGCTTTATTTCTAGTTCTGTGCCTTAATGTAATCTCCCTATAGATTCTTTGGCATTGATGGCCTTGTGCATAACACATGTGATGGTAAGGTTAGAGAGGCCTGTATGCCAGAAGCCACACAGAGGGTATTTTAGTGCCTCGGTATGGTGTGTTGCACATAACAGTGAAGGTAGAATATCCACTGTGTGGTTACTCCAGCAGTGGGAGTGGTGGCACCAGAAGATCACGTAAATTCTTCCTTTGTAGTAACAGTGGCAGGTGTGGAGCCGGCACACTCTAGGTAAGCAGAGGCTTGGACTGTGGAGGTAGATGGGAGAGGATGGGAGGCAAGTGGCATCGAATTTATGCTCTTTTTATCTATAAAATTTTAAATAAAAAATTTGTTGATGTAATGATTGTTTTTATAATTATTTCCATTAAAAGACTACATTTAAAAACACGTTTTTTTTTTCCTTTTTGTAGGATATAGCAAATGAAGAACACAAAAAAATTGAAGTATTAAAAGCAGAAAACAAGAAACTAGAAAAACAAAAAGGAGAGTTAATGATGGGGTTCAAGAAACAATTAAAATTAATTGATGTTTTAAAAAGGCAGAAGGTGAGTCTATCCTAAAAAACTAAGTTAAATCAGATCTCATTTAGACCTTTCTACTACAAAAATATTTAGCTTATTTTATGTCTTTTGACTTTTTATATTAATGTCCATGCACAAAATTTTTAGCAATATGACATCTAACACATATTATTGCTTATAAATAATATATCATCTGTGCTAGGTTAATCTTCCGCCTGTGGCACTAGCATCCCATATGGGCGCCAGGTTCTAGTCCCGGTAGCTCCTCTTCCAGGCCAGCTCTCTGCTGTGCCCAGGAGGGCAGTGGAGGATGGCCCAAGTGGTTGGGCCCCTGTACCCGCATGGGAAACCAGGAAGAGGCACCTGGCTTCGGATTGGCGGAGCGCCGGCCGTAGCAGCCATTGGGGAGTGAACCAATGGAAGGAAGACCTTTCTCTCTGTCTCTCTCACTGTCTATAATTCTACCTGTCAAATAAATAAAATCTTTTAAAAAATGTATCATCTGGGCCAGCGCTGTGGCTCAATAGGCTAATCCTCTGCCTTGCGGCGCCGGCACACCGGCTTCTAGTCCCGGTCGGGGCGCCAGATTCTGTCCCAGTTGCCCCTCTTCCAGGCCAGCTCTCTGCTATGGCCCGGGAGTGCAGTGGAGGATGGCCCAAGTGCTTGGGCCCCTGCACCCACATGGGAGACCAGGAAGAGGCTCCTGGCTTCGGATTGGCGGAGCGCACAGGCAGCGGCGGCCATTGGAGGGTGAACCAACGGCAAAAGGAAGACCTTTCTCTCTCTCTCTCACTGTCCACTCTGCGTGTCAAAAAAAAAAAAAAAAAAAGTATCATCTAAGCAAATGGATAGTAGTATGGAAAAACATGATGGGTTAGTATGGTATGGGTACTTCTCAACTACAGAAATGACTATATGCAAGAATGACTATTATCTTAAAAGACTGCCACTTCAAACCTTCAAGAGTAAACACTGACTCCAGACAACTGATGTTCCTTTCTCTAAACATGAGATACCTGTTGGTGAAAGATAGGAATTCTTAGTTCTGTCACTTCCTTTTATTACAAAGCTCAGGCATTAAAATAGGTTGATGCTGTTATCACTGTTTGGCAAAAGAGCTTTTTTTAAGTAGATTCTTGAATGTACAAGAGTTCAAGAAGTCTGAAAAATTGATTTTAATGCAAAAATATTTTGAAATCGTACACAGATTTTTCATAATATTGTCCACGAACTTAAAATATCATGCTTACATTCTTATAAAAATTAACTCGGACAATGCTTTTTTTTTTTTTAAACCAGATGCATATTGAAGCTGCCAAGATGCTGTCTTTCACTGAAGAAGAATTTATGAAGGCACTTGAATGGGGAAATTCATAAATGACACAATTCAGTTCGTTTTATGACCATGTATAGTTGTAATGGTTTTAATTATTTTTACTCTTTATGAAATTGAAATACTTTCAAGAACTCCAAGTTTACATTTGAGGGATACAAAACTGATATATTACTCTATGTAAGTAGGAAATGGAAATATAAAATAAAACAAGAATTATACTTTTAACTCTGCTACCTTTTCATCACCTACTAGATTTTTGAGTTTTTACAACTGCAGTTGAAAATGTTTTATATGTCTAGAGAGTGCACTCTAGTTTATAAATGAAGGTTTATCTGAGAAATTCTATGTGTAAGTTCTGGCTTTTACCATGACAATTAGGCACATTAGCTCATAAAGCACTCTGACAGTCTGAAATCTTTTCTCCTTCCTTAAAGTAGATCAAAAAGATGCTTTAAAATCAAATTCTAAATATTTCTTTCCCTGGCCAAATGAGGAAGGAAAGTTCCTAAATACAAAGGCAGAAGGCAACAGTTCAGAAGTAAATATAAGCAGAAAACATGGAGTGTTATGGTATAGAATTCAGGTACTCAGATTATCAGTATAAAAATGTTTGACTAAAAGTAGCTAATATACTTAATACTCCTGGTAGCTGTTTATAAGTTATTAAATAAGTAAATGTTTTAGAAGATCTGCATAAACGATCTGTAGTGTCACTGAACTGTAAAATCAAAGTTACACTGACATCTAGTGGCAACATACAAAAGAACCACCTAGGGTTACCAAATCGATGTCATCACTTGTCTTCACAAGTTGTACTTCTTTTCTGATATGCTTTCTTAAACTCTTCACCAAGCATATCAATGTCGTCCTCTTTTTTAAATATTCCCTACAAGAAAAATATTTTGCAGGTTATTTTGGTTGCTAGAATACTTCACTAAATGCTTTCAAGGCTTACATACAGAAATTTATATTTCAAAAAAGTCAATGTTCTCTAAAAACATAACTTATAAACACACACACACACACACACATGGAATATTCCTAGACTGACATAATTTCCTATCTATCGCTGCAGTGCAGAAACCTGTCATAGGAATTTACTTGCAAGTACTACTGTTTGGATTGCCTGGAGGAGAAGGAATTTATACTATAGTACCCTTCCCTATTTAAAACAGCTCTATAATATTAATGATGGAGGGCTGGGGTGAAGAGATAGAGCTTTGCTGGATTCATGTATGGAACTGTCTCAGTTCTGTGACCAGTCAGCAAACCTTCAGTGTTGCAGAAAGCATCAGGTTTTGAATTACACAGTTGAAATTCTATTTTTCTTTGCCCCTAAAGTAGCAAAAAGCTGTTTAATAAATATTTATGTTATAATCTAAAGGATTTAAGGGATAATGTAGATCATTTGGGGCCATTAGGCCTTCTTCTTGCCTCCACAATTTTTTCACCCATAAAAATATCAAAACCCAAAGACTCTTCCAGAATTTCTAACTTGTTTTGTGAATTTTACCCATTACAAATATATTTTATCAATAGAAGAGCCTTTGTCCAGATAGTAATTACTTAAATAATTTTTTTTCTTTTTCCTTCCTTCCTGAGTACTGGACTGAAGTTATTGATTTCTTTTTCTGAATTAATATCAAATGGCATGACTTCTGTATTTGAAGGAAGGTGATTTTATTTATATGTCTTGATGTCAAGGTATTACTGTTGCTCTAGGGTAACTGAATTTTAAAATTTCTATGCTGAAAGGAGAGAAAGGAGCCTTTAAAGTAGAAATTCAGTAAACCTAACTCATACTTTAATAATGTGCCAAGACCATGAACTCATTTTAAGGATGTTTGGATTGGCCCAGAGATGGTCAGAGCCTGGCCGAGATCCCACTGCTGCTTCATAACAGAGCAAAAACTCAGCCTTCTGTGACCATTCGATGTCATGAAAATTGATACAAATCTCACTTACTTTAGGGAGATATCCTAATAATTTTGTAGCATGTTCTTTGAGAAGTTTTAGCCTTTCTTCTTCAATGACTGCATTAATGCATCCTTGTCTTCTTTGTTGCAATTGCCATTCTTCCAGTTCACGTTGCTGGAAATGTGAATCAAATTTTGTTAGTTGTCTTAAGAACTATTCTTGCAGTGAAAAACTTCAAGAGCTACGTGTGTGTGTGTGTGTGTGTGTGTGTGTGAGAGAGAGAGAGAGAGAGAGAGAGAGAGAGAGAGAGAGAGAGAATCTTACCCTCATTATTCCTTAAAAGTTACAAGAACACTATTTATGATTAGGATTTTAGGGAGGCATGTATACATGTTTAGGAAAATGTATAAGGAAAAAATATTCAAAGGAGGGATTTTTCTAATAAATTCAGCAAATATCTATTTTGAATACTTACATCCCAAGAGCTAAAAAAAACTTAAGACAAAAAATTAGTGAACAGAACAAGGATATCTAAATGATAAATATTTTCCCATATATAAAATGTGTGACTCTTTTAGAGGTGGACACAATTATAAATACCTAATTAGGAAGATCTCTTAAATCCAAATAGAGTTGCAGCCTTACATCATTGTATAATGGACTGAATTAATAAGATGCATCATCATATAGATATTTCTTCCCCTGGCCCAGAACAAAAATATTGCCCAGTCTTCCACTGAAAGCTTACTTCATATGAGGAACATTTGTAATTTATGAAGAACAGTTAAGACATGAATTTCTTACACAAGTATCCATGCATTAAGTGGTCTTATATGACTTCCATTTATAGTTGTCCTGCTGACTTTTCCAGGAGCTTTCTATTTTAAATTCATTTTTTATTTGAAAGGCAGAAAGACACAGATGGAGATCTTCCATCTGCTGGTTCACTTCTGAGATGCCATCCACGGTCAGAACTAGGCCAGACCAAGTCAAGACCATGCTACTCAATCTGGGTTGCCCATGACTGGCAGGGACCCAAGCTCAGCCATCACCTGCTGCCTCACAGGATGCACAGTAAGTGGGAGCTGGAACTGGAAACAGCCAGGACTCAAACCCAGGCACTCTGATATGAGATGCTAGCATGCCAAGTGGCATCTTAACCAATGCATGAAAAGCCTATCCCTCCAGGAGCTTTCTGATTAAATATGAGTAGGGCAGTCAGTCACTGGTTCTGCCTTTTCATAGGCAAGGGGCATTTCAAATGTCATCAATTTAGAAAATAGCCGTTCCCTGTCTGCTTTTATTCGCATGTAAAATCTTTAGGTAAATCCACAAAGTTCTGCCACAAATGCATTGCACATTTAGTAAATTACACACCACCAAATTCTGCAGGTGTTTCCACATTTAAGAAACACATCAGGGTAATGCATATATTCCATTCTTTGGGGTCCCGATACCCTGTTTTCAGTAGATCAGAAGCTGCCAGAATGAGCTTTCATGTTTTGTTTCTCTCACAAATACAAAGCAGAGTAGTAAGTATCTGTGATCACAAGAATATCCTGAAATTCTTCTTACCTACCCATGGAGAAAAGATCAGCATTATATTAATCCTACGTCTGCCACTTAATTCTAAGAAACCATGAACAATAATATCCCTATGCCTCAGTTCCCACATCATTAAAAGGGAGATAACATCAGTACATAACTCAAAGGGTTCAAAGTTTTCTTTGCTTGTGATGAGGTTAGAATACTGAATGAAATGAACACTCAATAAATGTAATAATTATTATTGCTTAAAAGTATTTACCATATGCCTAAACTATACATATTTAGAGCTCCTTATCTCTTCAAAGCACTTATGCATTATCTGGTTTGGTTCTTAAAGCCCGACAATCTAGTGAAACAGATTATATGAGTATTTCTTTGGTTTTTATGGGTGAGTGATAAATAGTAAATGAATGTGTCCAAAGTCACAGACCTTAAGTCCACATTTCCTGCTAGAAACCTTCCCCTGGGCATCAACAAAATCAAATTACACAAAATGGGTTTTTCTTTCTACACACTTATCCCTTATCCATTAAAGACCGAAGTAATAGTGTTAGTTACTGTCAGTAGTAGCCTTAGGTTCTCTTTTGGGGCCGGTGCTGTGGCACAGTGGGTTAATGCCCTGGCCTGAAGGGCCAGCATACCATATGGGCACTGGTTCAAGGCCTAGCTGCTCCACTTGTGATCTAGCTCTCTGCTATGATCTGGGAAAGCAGTAGAAGATGGCCCAAGTCCTTGGGCCCCTGCCCTCTTGTGGGAGACCTGGAAGAAGCTCCTGGCTCCTAACTTCGGATCAGCACAGCTCCAGCCATTGTCGCCAATTGGGGAGTGAACCAGCAGATGAAAGACCTCTCTCTCTCTCTCTCTCTTTGCCTCTCCTCTGTGTAACTCTTTCAAATAAATAAATAAATCTTTAAAAAAAAAAAAAAAAAGTTCTCTTTCCTCTCTCAGTATCCAGCAGTAAACAAACCCCTTCCGAGATGTATCCATACCTTCTGATGGGCCCCAACTGCAAGGATTTTATCACTTATCACTGAGATTACTGCAGTAACTTCCTTACTGGACGCCCTATCTCCAAGTCTACTCCTCTCACATCCACCCTCAATGCTGCCACTGGAATCACCTTTCAAAATGCAGATTTTAACATGTAGCTTTCCTAATTCTTCAGTGGATCCCACTGGGAAAAACTGACCTTCTTATAATAGCACTCAGGGCACTCAAGATCTGTTTGTCCTCTCTGCATTACCAACACATCTATTCCCTGCATAATTTATCACATGCAAGTGACATGACTTTATATTTTAAATTCATTTATGACATGAACTCAGTTGTATTTACCGCTATGTTCTCAACACGAACCAGTAAATGCATAAAAATATTTTCTAGATGCGTTGATAATGGGTCAGAAAATTTATGTATCATGATTAGTAAACAGATCTAACGTCTCACACATAAATGGTTCTTAGTAAAGGTTTAGTGACAGTGACCCCCCCCTCCAGAAAAAATCTTTTTCTTACTTTGTCTGCAAGGAACTGGTTGCGACGTTCCTCTATGAGTTTTTCCACAGCCCTTCTGTGTTCCAGTTGCTTCATTCTTTGTTTCTGCGCATTCATTAATTCTATTCGATCATCCTCTGCGAGCTTAGCTAGCATGGTTTTCCTAAAGAGCTCCTCTTCCTCCTTTGCAGCCTGCAGAACCAGTTCCTTCAAGGCCATCTGTTCTTCAAAATCCTGCTTCATCTCCTTTTGCTTTCTCAATTTCTCTTCTGCTTCTTCCTAAATAATACAGCTAAAGTTAATTCCATAAACATGTCCTTATACTGGATTTATAAAGAAAGGAAGGGATAATTTGGGTAAGCTTAACATTATAATATATAATCATAACAACTGAAAATTAAGCCTTTAATGGTAACACTGTGCCCTTTTTAACTAATTGTATAAAGGGTGTGTTACCTTTGTGTTGCCTTCTATTATTTTTTACATTTGTACTTATTTAACATTTTGTTTCTATACTCAGAGCTGACATACAACCATTTAAAAAATAAAAGAGCCGATAAGAAAACCTATTTTTACACACATGAGTTTATTAGGCTGTGGTTTGTAAAATTTTTACCAACTATTACTCATTCTAGAATCTTATCTGAAACAGCTTTCCAACCACCAATAAGTATTTTTCCACTTCCAACTTCTTCCCTTTATGAAACCATTTACCCATCTCTAATCTTCTAATACTCCTTCCATTATCCAAAATTCTCTAAAATTTAAAAACAATCTACAAATGACAATCAGAATTTTTTTTCAGGGAAATTCAAATTTCCTTGGATCAGTTAAGTCCTTTCTTTCAAGCTTTTATTATGAAAAATTCAAGCATACACAAGAAATATAAAGAATTTGATAGTGATCACCTGCATACCTAATACCTAGATCTAGGTATCTACCTATATTTTACTATTCTTTGCCTTCCATCCAATTTGGGCTGATGTAAATTCTCTACTCTCTTCATGAATCTAATCATCCTTACCCAATTCTAAAAAAAGCTCCATGCAAACCAGTATCCTCTAGGTATCCAGAATATTCCTTTCATAGCTGAATTGGTCAGAGTTGTATGTAAAGATAACACAGGCCATAAGAGATTTGCTACAGGACATTAAGTGGCATGCAGAACTTCTAGGAGGCGGCAGTCACACTGCTCAGGTTTCACGAGGGTATAACTCTAACCCAGATGATCCAATCGCCCATGTGTGGCTGCTGTCTCATTTAGCACACTTCCATCTTCATATCTCGAAGGGGTGAAGGGAGAAATAACTTTTTTTTAAAGATTTTTTATTTATTTATTTGAGAGGTACAGTTACAGGCAGTGAGAGGAAGAGACAGAGAAAGGTCTTCCTTCCATTGGTTCTCTCTCCAAATGGCCACAAAGGCCGGGGCTGCGCCATTCCGAAGCCAGGAGCTTTTTCCAGGTCTCCCATGCGGGTGAAGGGGCCCAAGCACTTGGGCCATCTTCTACTGCTTTCCCAGGCCACAGCAGAGCTGGATTAGAAGAAGAGCAGCTGGGACTAGAACCAGCGCCCATATGGGATGCTGGCCGCAGGCAGAAGATTAACCTACTGCGCCATGGCGCCAGTCCCAGGAAATAACTCTTGAAGATAACCTAGGTCCACATAAAGAACTCTAGCTAAAAGAAAGACATACTTTGAACCTCATGGTCTTTTTTTTTGATATTTCTGTTTGGTAATAACAATTATTTATAATGTATATTTGTTAATTATTTTATTTAAAAAGCAGAAAGACAGACACAGAAGCAGATACAGAGAGATATATCTTCTATACACTTGTTCACTTGCCAGATGCCTGCAACAGCCAGGATTGAGCCAGGCTAAAGCTAAGACCCCAAAACAATCTGGCTCTCCCACTTGGTGGCAGGGAACCAAGCACATGAAGCATCATCTGCTGTCTCCCAGGGCATGCATTAGCAAGAAGCCAGCATTGGAAGTGGAGCTGGGACTGGAACCTACACTCCAGTTATGGAACACAGGTGTTCTAAGTAGCATCTCAACCACTGTGCCAAATGCCCTTGCAATATGCCATGTAGTACATTGAAATTGACCCAGTGAAGGCAGAAAAACTGTCTCATTTAGTTTTGAATTTCCCAGAATTTGCATAATATTAGCCCAAAGAATTTAATACATACTAAATTACAGATGAACTGTCAACATTGCCTGCTATCCACTTCATATACAAATCTTAGTTTAATCCAATGATGAAGGCATCTGGCTAAAAAATGGAAATATTTGGCAAAGCAAAACTTTACTCACATTTTTACAACTGCAAAAGTTTTCATGTACTCGATAAGTCTGGATCATGATTCTGCTAAGTTATATAATATGAACTGCACAACTTTCCATCCTTTTCTAAGTCCCAAAACCTATTATGCAGTTTTAAAAATAGCTGTTCACTGAAATCTTGAAATAAAGTTCTGTAAAAACACTCTGACTGGAAATTTTTAGGAGATATCTCAGTCTAGGTTCTCTTCTGAAAGCATAACTTTCAACAAAAAGTTGTATGTAGCTATTTTATTGAACAGATAATATCGGCAGTGAGGGAAAAGCAGAGTGAAAAGGGAAGGAAGAAAAAGCAACACAAGAGTTCACTACTGGCCAGTGCCGTGGCTCAACAGGCTAATCCTCTGCCTTGCGGCGCCAGCACACCGGGTTCTAGTCCCGGTTGGGGCGCCGGGTTCTGTTCCGGTTGCCCCTCTTCCAGGCCAGCCCTCTGCTGTGGCCCGGGAGTGCAGTGGAGGATGGCCCAGGTGCTTGGGCCCTGCACCCCATGGGAGACCAGGATAAGCACCTGGCACCTGGCTCCTGCCATCGGATCAGTGCGGTGCGCCGGTCACAGCACGCCAGCCGCAGCGGCCATTGGAGGGTGAACCAACGGCAAAGGAAGACCTTTCTCTCTGTCTCTCTCTCACTGTCCACTCTGTCAAAAAAAAAAAAAAAAAAAAGAGTTCACCACTGAGCGGTCAGCACGGCTGGCAGCTGAGGATCAAGCTGCCAGGACTTCGTGGGGAACATGCCTTCCAGCACAGGAGAGGAATGTGTCCATAGCTGCTGTCCACTTTGGCTGAGGGATGCCACAGGGGATGTTAACTCTGCTCTCACCCACACTCCACCCTTTCGGAGACTAAATGCCCCGTCAGTCGATACCTTCACAAGTGTCCCCGCAGCTGTCACTGAAATCAGAGGGTAGGCTGGGAGCGCCAGAGGCAGGGCACAAAGGGCTTTAACATAGGAGATAGCCGTAATGATACTGTTTTGTCTGATTCTTTTTTTACATTTTTGAAATTACTCTATTTTTAACTTGGAAATTGTGCCATGGAGAATTCCACATGAGTATATAGTGGAATGATTTCTCATTGGTTTCCTAATGTGCTGTGTATTTCCATTTATAGACCATTTATTCCTTCTAATTTGTTCTCACATTTCTCCTTATACTTTTCCATTATTGAACAATTGGATTAATATTACTGGTTTTTCAAATTTTAACTTAATGTCCACTTTAACATTTAGTATTCTTGGCTTATACTTGGATTTGTATACTTTTTATAGATTCTGGAGCTGACTGTCTAGATAACTTCTAGCATTTCTCATTTCATAATTGATTGCCTCAGAGATCAGTTTTATAAATGATTGCTTTTGATATAGAGTAATCTCATCCTCTAAGTAGTTGCAGGTTTTCACAACAAAAAATAATAAATAAAATGTCTCTAGATTTTCTGTTTAGAAGATTAAAATATTTCTTAATACTGGTATATTAAATACCCTTTTCACTTATGCTTGTAAATTTCCTTTATATTTTGAACAGCTTTTTTTTTTTTTTTTTGGACAGGCAGAGTTAGTGAGAGAGACAGAGAGAAAGGTCTTCCTTCCATTGGTTCACCTCCCAAATGGCCACTATGACTGGCGCTGCGCCGATCCGAAGCCAGGAGCCAGGTGCTTCCTCCTGGTCTCCCATGTGGGTGCCGGGCCCAAGCACTTGGGCCATCCTCCACTGCCTTGCCGGGCCACAGCAGAGAGCTGGACTGGAAGAGGAGCAACTGGGACTAGTACCCGGTGCCCCAACCGGGACTAGAACCTGGGGTGCCAGTGCCAAGGTGGAGGATTAGCCAAGTGAGTTGCAGTGCCAGCCTTGAACAGCTTTTAAAGTTGTGTATGTCTGTGTATGTGTGTGTGTATGTATGTATGTATATATCACTGCAACATTACTTGGAAGATTGTTTTACCTTCATTATCAATTGTATCTTTTAACTGCTACACAGATTCATTTGCTACTCTGCTTACCCTGCCTATCTACTTCCTATGTACTCACGTGTGTTAGGCTTTCAGCCATCATTTCGTCCTAAACTTTTTAGTTAATTCAGTATCAGGTATATGTAAACAGACTATATTAATATAACTCTTTAAAAAGTCTATACATATTTTATTTTACATTCCTTTATGTGTTAATCATTTAGTCTACATATCAGGGCAGGTGCTGTGGCACAGAGGTTTAAAGCCCCAGCCTGCAGCTCCAGCATCCCATATGGGTGCTAGTTTGAGTCCTGGCTGCTCCATTTCCAATCCAACTCCCTGCTAATGTGCCTGGGAAAGGTGCAGAGGATGGCCCAAGTCCTTGGGTCCCTGTACCTATGTGGAAGATCCAGAAGAAGCTCCTGGCTTCAGATCGGCTGGACTGGCTCTGCTCCAGCTATTGCAGTCATTTGGGGAGTGAATCAAAAGATGGAAGACCTCTCTCTGTCTCTACCTCTCTGTAACTACTTCAAATAAATAAAAAATTTTTTAAAATACCACCTATCAGCAGTTCTGCTTAGCCATTAAGATGACTGCACCCCTTCTTAGAGTGCCTGGTTAGTCCCAGCTCTGCTTCCAGTTCCAGCTTCCTGTTAATATGCTAGGAGGCAGCAAGTGATGGCTCAAGTAGCGGGGTCCTGGCCACCCACGAGAGATACTCAGATTGAGTTCCCAGACCCTGGTGTCAGCTTGGCCCAGCCCTGGCTGTTGTGGATATTTTGGGAGTGAAACAGCAGATGGCAGTATGGGAATTTTCTCTCTCTGTCTCTCCTAACCCCCCATCCTTCCCTCCAACTCAAATAAATTAAAATTTGGAGAAAAACCCAACCATAAATGAATACACAACCCAAATAGAAAAATCAGCAAAGATATGAAGAAGTGTTTACCACACAAAAATATTTAAGCACACAAAAACATGTTCATCACCATCAGCCATCAGGGATATAAAATTACAATGAGGCATCACTACATAGCCATTAAAAATGGCTAAAGTAAAACAACAGTGGCAATAAGAAATGCAGGTGAGAATGCAGAGAAACTATACCACTCACATTGCCAGTGAGAACGTTAAATGGTACAGCCATTCTCGAAAACATTCTGTAGTCCTGTTTATAATTGCTAACACTCAGTTATCACAAAACCTAGCTAATGGACTCTGGAGCATTTATCCCAGAGAAATGAAAACTTTTAATGTTTATACAAGAATGGATACTTGAATATTAGCAGATTTATTCATGAGAAAAACATGGAAACACTCCAGATATCCTGTAGTGGGTGAATGGTCAGATAAACTTTTACAAGGCATGCCAACAGAGTGCTGCTCTGCAGAAAAAGGGACAGAAGTACTGACAGCAGCACAAACGTGGATCCGTCTCCAGGGAATTCTGGTGAATGGAAACTGCCAATCCCTCCAGGTTACTACTGTTTGATCCCACTTATGTTAACTTTCTTGAGGTATTTCATGTTTAAATAAGATATAATTAAAGATTCACTCTTGTCTTAACACATGCCAGAACTTCATTCCTTTTCTGGTTGAATAACATTCTATTATGTGGAGACTGTCCATTCCTCAGCTGACAGACATTCTGGCTTTCATGAATAATGCTTCTATGAACCATTACATACAAGTTTCTGTGCAGACCTAAGATCACTAATTTTTAACCTCCCTTCTTTTTCAATATTAAAGAAATGAACTTTCCTCTTAAAACTGTTTTAGCAGCACCCCATATTTTGATATGCTCTTTTCCTAGTCATTCAGTTGGAAATATTTTTCTGATTTCTATTATGATTTCTTCCTTTTATATTATTTAGAAGTATATTGGTTAACCACAACATTTTTCAGGATTTTTCGAGATTTATTTTCATTATTGATTTCTAATTTAATTCCATTGTAGTCAGAAAACTTACTTGTAGGGCCAGCACTGTGGTATAGTAGATTAAGGTTCTGCCTTTAGTGCCTGCATCCCATATCGGTGCCGGTTCGAGACCTGGCTGCCCCTCTTCCGATCCAGCTCTCTGCTAACAGCCTGGGAAGGCAGTGGAAAATAGTCCAAGTACTTGGGCCCCTGCACTTACATGGGAGACCCAGAAGAAGCTCCTGGCTCCTAGCTTCACATCACCTAAGCTTGGCCATTACAGCTATTTGGGGGGTGAATCAGCAGATGGAAGACCCCTCTCACTCCCTCTGTAACTCTACCTTTCAAATAAATAAATCATAAAAGAAAAAGAAAAAGGAAACTTACCTGTTATGCTTTAAAACCTTATACATTTGAGACCATTCATTCTAGAATACGATATATCTTGGTGAACGTTCCATATGTACTTGAATGGAATTTTTCTTCTGTTTGTTAGGTGAGGTGTTTTCTACGGTCAGCTCTGCTGATACTGTTCTGACTACTTAAGCCCTGTATTCATGAGAAATGGATACTGCAATCATAGCTCTGTGGGTTTGTCTCCCCTTTGAGTTTCGTCAGTTTTGCTTCACATCACTGCCAAGCTTTATTATTTAGGTTCATATGCATTCAGGACTATTACATCCTCCAGATGAATCTACCCTACTATCATTTTCAATTCCTTGCCCTAAAGCTGACTCCCCCCTCCATTAACATAGCTACTCCAGGCCGGCGCCGCGGCTCACTAGGCTAATCCTCTGCCTTGCGGCGCCAGCACACCAGGTTCTAGTCCTGGTCGGGGTGCCGGATTCTGTCCCGGTTGCCCCTCTTCCAGGTCAGCTCTCTGCTGTGGCCCGGGAGTGCAGTGGAGGGTGGCCCAGGTCCTTGGGCCCTGCACCCCATGGGAGACCAAGATAAGCACCTGGCTCCTGCTTTCAGATCAGCATGGTGCGCCAGCCACAGTGTGCCAGCCGCGGCGGTCACTGGAGGGTGAACCAACAGCAAAAGGAAGACCTTTCTCTCTGTCTCTCTCACTGTCCACTCTGCCTGTCAAAAAAAAAAAAAAAATAGCTACTCCAATTTCCTTATGATTAGTGTCTGCATAGTACATTTTTCTCCATCTTTTCTCTTTTAAACTTTATGTGTCCTCACATTTAAACTGTCTTCACTGTTCAGGCACCATGGGGGCATCATTCTTTTTATGAGACAGTCTATGAACTGCTGCCTGGGTCTAGCTTTTTATCCAGCTCAAAAATTTCTTTTACCTGTCATGTTTATGCTATTTACATTCAGTGTACTTATCAATACAGTTGGGTTCAAACCTTTCTATTGCTTTCATCTCCAAATTGTATTCTTCTCTATGTTAACCATTATCTCACTTTCTGAAACTTACTTTTATTTTTTTCTTAACTATTTCAGCTTGTTCTTCCTGGTATAATTCCTGCCGCACTTGTTCCAAATCTTCACGTTGCCGCAGCTTTTCTTCCAACTTCTGAGACAGCTGTTAAAGTTTTAAACAAACACAGAATTTATAGGACCCACATTCAGTAACTAAGAATTCAGAATTTCACCGGTATCAAAGCAGCAGTGATTCAATACCGCATTCTGAAGCTGTAGCCTTTTCTCCTCGTTTTCTTGAACTTTCGCCATCCGAGCTTCTTCTCTTTGCTGCTGCATGTTGGCAAACTCCATGATTTTTCTGTTTTCTTCTTCCATCTCCTCACATTTTTTTCTTCTCCAGAGAGCCTGCTCTTTCTGAAATTCTTCCATATACTTTTGAATTGTAGTCATTTTTTCTAACTTTTGTTGTCTTTCCCTAAAAAGCAATAGGGGGTACAATTTTACGTTAGCAGAAATGATAAAAAAATCAAGAAGTTTAAAAAGTAATTTCCTTCTTTTGAAATAATATGAGGGAAAACACCTTTCCTATTTATAATGTGTTCATAGATTCATGCAACAAATATTTTGAATGCCTACTATGTAATAGTAAATATAATACCAGGTATGATTTTTTCTGGATGCACTACCACTGTGTCTCTCCTGCCCTCTGTTAGTACTCTCCTCTTCTTATTTCAGAGAGGTTACTACCTGTTAACATTACCTTGCAGGATCCTACATTTAAGCTGTCTACCAAGGAGAGTCATCAGATAACCTGTCTTGTGACATATGATATGAGAATATTTAAGAAAAACAAAGGTTTAGACCACTCAGGCACTTAATAACCATCTACTAGTTGCCATGCTAACAAAGAAGAGTAAGTGTTGATCTCAATTTACATGACCACAGCTGACGTTTATGACATTTACTATGTTTAAGGCAATGGTTCTAGGTGCTTCACCTATTCACAACAAGTCTATCCTGACTCTAATGTACATACTTAGGCATTATAACAAAGTAGGAATAAACTCACAATTGGTCTTCTTCATAGATTTTCCTAACAATCTCATCAATCATGAGTTTCTCTTTCAGCAACTGCTCATAAGCTTCCTGCTTCTTTATTTCTTGCTCTTCAAGTTGTTTCTCCAAGTCCAGGTAATACTGGGCTTTCACTTTATTTCGTCTGTCTTCCGCAGCGTTCTCCTCCTTGACTGCCCTCTCATGTTCTTCCATCATAGTTTTGGCTATTTCAGCATCACGTTTCTGTTAGTAAAAGAAAACTCATCTTTCCATTCTAGTCTCAGCATAGTATGACAGACTATTTCAAACAGATATAATTTAGGCTACAAAGCCTGTTATATAGAATAAATACAAGGGTACAAGTAGAATTAAAAGATAACTTTATTTTGGTGCAAAGACAGTTTCAAATCCATGCATAGTTATTCCCTCTGCACATTTTCCATGAATTTTTATAAGAATTCTTATATTTTCATTTGTCCATGTAAAAGCAAAACTAAGCCACTGACAGTGGAAGGATCTAAATTATGAATCAGACTCTAAAGAGACTTTCCTGTTCCTTCAGGTGGCTCTCTCAGGGGAGTAACCTGATAAGGATAATTAGTGAGTCCACATTTGAAAGCTAGCAAGTAAAATGCAGAATACTTTATCCATAAGTTTAATTATTTCAACTGCCAACGCCGTGGTCATCTTTTTTTTCTACTTTCAAGTTGATCCAGGTTAATTTTCATAATTCTGAGCTTCACTGAGCAGTAGCTGCTATTTAGAATAAAGATGGTAACTACCACATTCATGGGAGTCTACTATTAAATGGCTCTAGTGACTCTTAACTTTCTCCTAGTCTAAACTTTCTTTCCACTGGTCCTTCCAGGTTTTCCTTTTCTAATTTATTAAAGGCCCTGGTAATCACCTTTAACTTAACAGTGTCACATATGTCACCATGCCTGTTTTCTTCAGTTTTGAATTCACTCACTCAAGATCTTTCTGCTGAATTAGAGATAATCTCTCATCTTCAATGGATTAAACCCGTATTTCTTTTGAGTATTTGCAAATCATTTAACAAATTAAGTTGTAAAGTTAATATATTAGGATGATTTTTAGTATATTAGGATGATAGTTTTATACCTGCCACCCATATGTTTATCTATATGATTGCAATCCAAATGCTGAAAAGGTCAAAAGCATCAAACATAAAGAAGAAACATTAAAATATGAATGCTAAATGTCACTGCTGACAGAAGCAATGCCTTTAACATAGACTTGACTAATGTACTTGACCAAAATTTTTTCTCTGCTTTTCTTTCCATGTTTTGCACTTTCTTATGTAAAATCGATAAAGAGCATTTATGTACTGATCACCACTTACTGAAACATAATGTGGTCATTTTACAGATAAGAAAACTAAGGCTAGTCAAAACTAGTATACCTTGACAGGCAGTCAACTCCTCTGAGAATTTGGCTTTTATTTTGTGGGTCAATTTTTATTTAGAAAATACTAACAATGCTCTTAGCAGTCTGATTAAAATGTCTACAGCTCCTTTAAGTAGCCTCAACTACTAAGATAATGAAAACTCCAAACCATTGGAGCACATCATTATATTCTACTCTATTTATGAAAGGGTAACACTACAGGCATAGGAAATAAATTTCCCCCACTTTCCCTACCACACCTGAGGTTATGACTGTTCACAAAATGGTGCAGAACCCCTAGACAATTTATGTACTAAGTGCACACGTACAATAGTAATAATGTATAATAATACCTGTATATAATACCTGTATTGCATTGCCCTGGTTAACTATTTTGATACTCAACTCTGATTTTATGTATATGTGAATGTTTATGTTGACACATGCAATACACATGTACACATACATGCATTCCTATGTAACTACCCGATACTCAGAACTCAAGCAGTCTGCTTTCAAGTGTTAATTCAATAAGCCCTATTTCATCTTTATAGCTGTAGCCTCTCACATTATGTATATCTGAGACATACCAGCATCTAGTATGTCTGAGACTTCCTTTGTTCAAGAAAAAGCCTCGCCCTGAAGTTGGGAGCATGTGAGGAGTTAGAAAAGCTTATAAAGATATAGCAAATGAGCCAAAGATATTGCTTTTATAAAACAGTGAAGTTTTATATACAAAATTACAAAATAGCTTACTTTCCAAAAACACTTAAAATAAATTTAACAACCACCTAAAATACATGCATCATGCTAACAATCTGTACTGAACTTGTCTGTCTAGGAACACTCAGTTACAAAGCACGCAGGATGCTGGCAGTTACTGAACAGGACTTGCTCACTCGCAACGGCGGCCCGTGCCTCTGAAAGGCTCCACTATTTACCAGTTTCCTTCAGGGTCTGAAAAGTGTATGTGCGTTGGAGAAATGTAGCAGTGTCAATTCTTCAGATTGTAACAATTAAAAAAAAAACTGTCCTATCTTTTCTAAATGAAGCTAAAAACATAAAAATAACAAAATGACCAGAAACATAATTACCATTTGCTCATATTTAATGGCATCCTTTTCAGCAATCTGAGCTGCCCTTTCTTTATTCATATAAGCTGCTTTTAATTTCTTCTCCAGTTCTCTGAGCTCAATACTGTTTAAAAAAAAAAAAACAGTAGTAGTTTAAATTTGAGGACTATAAAAGAATTAAGTCTCATAGGAAATTCAATGACCATACTTTTAATTTCTCAAAGACAATATATGTAGTTGGTATAATATTTAGATTCAAAGGAGAGAGAAGTTAATGCATTACATTTAACAGATGCCTTAGGGCATTAGGGTTTACCTTTTTGGGTTGAAAAAGACCTCTCTATACTACTAACACTCTGTTTCTCCTGTGCCAGTATCACACTATCTTAACTACTATAGAAAGTAAGTCTTCAAATCCTAGAGAAGACACTTCCAAGTTTGCTTTTCTTCCTAAAGACTGCTCTAACGTCTTAGTACCAGCACAGGGGCTGCTGCCTATGATGCTGGCATCCCATATGGGCACCAGTCCACGTCCTGGCTGCTCCACTTCCAATCAATTCCACTTCCAAAAGTAATGTGCCTGGGAAAGCAGCAGAAGATGGCCCAAGTGCTTGGGAACCTGCCACCTACATGGGAGATCCAGATGAAGCTCCCACCTCCCAGGTTCAAAGCCTAGCTTAGCCCCAGTTATTGTGGACATCTGAGGAGTGAGCCAGTGGATAGATCTCTCTGTCTCTCCCTCTTTATTTAAAATAAATAAATAAATACAGGACACAGTTTGTGAATGACATATGCTCACTCTCTCCTCCTGACCAGGGACTGGGGCCCACAGGAGAAATATGGACTACTGTCTTCAAGGTTGCCTGCAAATTGGGAGGGGCTGAGGTAATAGCAAGTAAAAACATCACAAAACTTCAATATCATTTTTAAGTTGCTTCATTCTGGGCTCTTTCTTGGTGACCTTTAATAAACTGAGTCCATCCCGAGTTCTTGCAAAGTTGGTTCTATCCATTTCTGCTTGTTCTTTGATGTTTCTAGTAGGGACAAGGGGATGTTTCTGGTAGAGACAAGCAGAAAGGACAAGAGCTTGGAGCTGGCCACTCTGACATTTTGCTGAATCACAACATTCCTGCAACTTTTTTCTGTGTGCTATTTTCATTATTCAGTTAAAATTCTAATTTTGATTACTTTTTAGTTCAAGGGTTACTGAGAAGTATATTTTAAAGTATCTAAACATACAAGTATTGTATAGTTTTTTGTTGTTTTTTACTGATACCTAATTTAATTCCACAACAGCTAGAGAACAACCTGTATATGAATTAAATAATTTGAAAACCTGTTGACACTTTTGGTCTGTGCAACATATTGCCTGTTTTTGCAAAATGGTTTAAATATGTGTATAATAACAACTATATAATTGAGTCTAGATCTATGAGCATAGTATTTTCTATCTGTCCTTCCTAGTCCATGCTTTCTTTTCCCTCTTTTTTGCTTGTGTTGGGGGTCCCCAAGACCATCCCCGGTTAGATGACTCATGAGGAGGACTTGTAGGACTCAGTTTATAGTCAGTCTCATGGCTCTAATTTATTATAATGCAAGGATACAGAGCAAAATTGGCAAATAAGAAAGGCAAAGCAGGTGCAATCCAGACAGAATTTGGTATACACTTTCACTCTCCAAAGGATAAACCATACTACCGGTTTTCACAGTTTGGGCACAAGTGAGTCATTTTTTCAAATAGGGTGATGGGAACCTTCTCGAAATCCAAGTTTCTAGAAGCCAGCCAAGGACCAAACTTGTAAGCAGGACTTTCTGAAGACAGCAGCCTAAAGCTGGCTATGTTAACTGTTTTTCTGCTCAGCTTCTTTTTGGACTTATCATTTCCTAGTATCACCTCCTCTATTAATTTGTTAGAAATTCTTTTCCAAATTTTTATTATTCTGATTACAGAATATTTCTTTGTTTCAAATCTAACCAAAGATGTCCATTACAATTTACTAGATAGTAAAAATTTCTTGACCATTTTACCTCATTTATTTATTTACTTTCATTTAATTAATTTCACCTTTGTTAAATTTCTAAAACTTTCCATATTTTAAATCCCAAAAGACATTATAATAAATGCTTGATACATTCAAGTTTCACTAACTTATTACACATTTACCTTCTGCATTTCTAAAAGCAAGCTTCAGATCACTTTACTTCTCCTGTGAGAACAACTCTATTATTTTCTTTAGTGAAAGATTGTTGGTGCTCAATCTACTCTTGACTGAAAATATTATTTTATGCCTCTTTTTTCAAATCCATCCGATCTCCTTTTTTTATGAATTAACAACCTAACTATCAAGCTAGAACATAATTGTACTGACATCAGAAAGGAACTGGTGACAGTACTAATAAGGAAATTGTCTCTGTCTCTTCTGAATTGAAACACAAATTACAGGAATGGGCATTTTGCCTACTGATAGGACACTGGTTAGACACCCATGTCTCTCACTGGAGTACTTGGGTTTGATCCCCAGCTCCAGCTCCTGATGACAGCTTCCTGCTGATGCAGACCCTGGGAGGCAGCAGTTTATGGCTTAAATGGATTCTTGCCACTCACATGCGAAATCTGCATTTGGTTCCTGTCTGCTGGCTACCACCCAGCCCAGTCACTGACACTTTGGCATTTGGAATGTAAACAAGCAGATGGCAGCACGCACTTGCTCTCTCTCTCTCTTCCTCTTATTCTAAAATAAATAATTTTTAAAATATTCATTACAGGAGCTGGTGCCGAGACACAGTGGGTTAAGTTGCAGCCTGCAATTCCGACATCCTACATGGATGCTTTGAACTTCTCATCTGTATCTTCTATCCTTTTGTCTCTCTGTACTTTATTCTGGATATTTCCCACTAAGCTGCTTAAAATTATAACTTCATCCATACCTGTCTAATAAAATCTAATCAAATTCTGCATTTCTGAATTAAAACACATGAGGTACTTCAAAATGTTCATGGAAAATGTGTATTACAAAAATGCCACATAACAATTTTTTTTTTAAGATTTACTTATTTACTTGAAAAGCAAGGTTTCAGAGAGAATGAAAGACAGAGAGATCTTCCATCTACTGGTTCACTCCCCAAATGGCCCCAATGGTGACAGCTGGGCCAGTTTGAAGTCAGGAGAGTTAGAAGCTTCTTCTAGGTCTCCCCTGTGGGTGCAGGGGCCCAAGAACTTAGACAATCCTCCACCGCTTTTCCCAACCATTAGCAGGGAACTGGATTGGAAGTGGAGCAGCCGGGAAATGAACTGGCACCCAGATGGGATACTGGCACTGCAGACTGCAGCTTTACCCGCTATGCCACAGCGCCAGACCCTACATATGGATTTCAAAAATGTCTCGCACCCAACTATACTTATCTTTTAATTCTATTTTTCAGCAAACTTTTTGAAGACCCCTGTGTATAAAAGACACAAATCCTAGACGTACAGTGTGCAGAATGCTGCTGACCACACTGTCGTGTACTTATCAGCCAAGCTGTACTTTGTTTAACTCTCAGCCATGCTTTTTTTTGAAAAAAAGATTTGTTTGAAAGACAGAGTTACAAAGAGAGGTAGAGACAGAGACAGAGAGAGAGAGAGAGAGAGAGAGAGAGAGAGAGAGAGAGGTCTTCCATCTGCTGGTTCACTCCCTATATGGCCACAATGGCCAGAGCTGCACTTATCCGAAGCCAGGAGCCAGGAGCTTCTTTGGGTCTCCCTCGCAGGTGCAGGAGCCCAAGGACTTGGGCATCTTCTACTGCTTTCCCAGGCCATAGCAGAGAGCTGGATCAGAAGTGGAGCAGCCGTGCCTTGAACCGGGGCTCATATGGGATGCCGGCACTTCAGGCCAGGGTGTTTACCCGCTGCGCTACAGATTTTATTTGTTTGACAGGTAGAGTTACAGACAGTGAGAGAGACAGAGGGAAAGGTCTTCCTTCCGTTGGTTCACTCCCCAAATGGCTGCAACGGCCGGAGCTATGCCAATCCGAAGCCAGGAGCCAGGAGCTTCTTTCCTGGTCTCCCACGCAGGGGCAGGTGCCCAAGCACTTGGGCCATCATTCACTGCCTTCTCGGGCCACAGCAGAAAGCTGGACTGGAAGGGGAGTATCCAGGGCTAGAACCCAGTACCCATATGGGATGCCGGCGCTGCAGGTGGAGGATTAACCTAGTGCGCCACCGCGCTGGCCCCCCAGCCATGCTTTTTAATCAGCAGAAACTTCCAGAAGAAATGCAGCTACAAGTGCCAGGCTCACTTCCCCTCCCAGACTTTATTTTTAATAATTTCTCCAGACTCTGTTCTCAGAAGGAACATTTGTATAAATCAGCTAGCCTGGTGGAAAGCTATCTTATTTAATTAGAAAAAGACATAATGAAATATTTATTTCATATATAAGAGCTCATTAAATGGGGTGTTTCAACTTCAGATGATATAAAACAATGACTAACAGCTAATAATGACTGGAGAATACAAATCCAAAAAGAAAGAATATATATATATATATATATATATAGTTAATAATATCGATAGAATAAAATGCAGATAGCAGCAATAATTTTAATTTTCTTCTAAGAAATCTCTTAGAGAATTTGATTAACATTGTCAACCCAGAAAAATATACATGGGTACATTTGTCAAACATATAATTTAATGCCTCAAAACGCCTAAAGTTCACCATAATTTCTACAGAAGTCCTATTCAATTAGGATAAAATGTAACTATCAAAGTAAATTTCCAACATATTCAGCTAGGAAAGTATAAGATGGGCATTTAGTTGGTCCTTTTTAAAAAAAAAAATTATCTATCTCTTTGGTTTTTTTAATATTTTATTTTATTTTATTGACAGGTAGAGTTACAATGAGAGAGAGAGAGACAGAAAGGTCTTCCATCCACTGGTTCACTCCCCAAATGGCAGCAAAGGCTGGAGCAGCACCATTCCGAAGCCAGGACCCAGGAGCTTCCTCTGGGTTTCCCACACAGATACAGGGGCCCAAGGACTTGGGCCATCTTCTACTGCTTTCCCAAGCCATAGCAGAGAGCTGGATCAGAAGTGGAGCAGCCGGGACTAGAACCAGCACCCACATGGGATGCCGGCATCACAAGCGAAAGATTAACCTACTGCGCCACAGTGTCAGCCCTATCTACACACACACACACACACACACACATCTTCCATCTCCACTTCATTCTCCAAATGCATGAATGCCAGGGCTGGGCCAGGTCAAAGTTAGAAGCCAGTAGTCTAACCCCACATTGCCACAACACTGAACCTGGTCCTGGGTTTTTATCAACAGGGTAGCATGGTTGCACCTAAAAAATAATTTGAAGGGCTAGCATTGTGGTATAGCAGGTTAAGCAGCTGCCTGCTGTGCCATCACCCCATATTAAAGCACCAGTTTGAGTCCATGCTATTTTTTTTTAGACAGGCAGAGTTAGACAGTGGGAGAGAGAGAGAGAGACAGAGAGAAAGGTCTTTCTTCCGTCGGTTCACTCCCCAAATGGCTGCTATAGTCGGTGTGCTGTACTGATCCGAAGCCAGGAGCCAGGAGCCTCCTCCTAGTCTCCCTTGCTGGTGCAGGGCCCAAGCACTTGGGCCATCCTCCACTGCCTTCCCAGGCCACAGCAGAGAGCTGGACTAAGAGGAGCAACTGGGAACGAACCAGTGCCCCAACCGGGACTAGAACCAGGGGTGCCAGTGCCTCAGGCAGAGGATTAGCCTAGTGAGCTGTGGCGCCGGCCTGAGCCCATGCTATTCTGTTCCACTCCAACTTCCTACTCATATCTTGGGAAGGCAGAAGATAATGACCCAAATGCTTGGGGCCCTGCCACTCATGTGGGAGACCAGGATGGAGTTCCTGCCTCCTGGCTTCACCTTGGCCCAGCTTTGGCTGTTGTGGTCATTTGAAGAATGAATGAGTGAGTGGAAGATCTCCCCATCTCTGTCTCTCACCTTGATTTTTAAATAAACAACAAATTAATTTTAAAAATAAATCAAAGAAAAGGTAATTTTATCTTAGGCAACATTAAGAAATATATTCCAAGGGTGGAATTTGATGCAATGGTTAAGTCACTGCTTGGGACATCTGCATCCATTCTGGAATGCCTGGCTGGAATCCCATCTACTCCACCTCCAATCCAATTTTCTCAGAATGCATGCCCTGAGGCTGGCGCTGTAGTGCAGTGGATTAAAGTACTGGCCTGCAGTGCTGGCATCCCATATGGGCACCAGTTTGAGTTCGGGCTGCTCCACTTCCAATCCAGCTCTCTGCTATTGCCTGGGAAAGCAGTAGAAGACGGCCCAAGTCCTTGGGCTCCTGCACCCACGTGGGAGACCTGGAAGAAGCTCCTGGCTTCGGATTGGCTCACTCTGGCCATTGTGGCCATTTAGGGAGTGAAGCAGCAGATGGAAGACCACTCTCTCTCTCTCTCTCTCTCTCTCTGTCTCTACCTCTATCTCTGTCTTTCAAATACATAAAATAAATCTAAAAAAAAAAAAAAAAAGGAATGTACACCTTAGGAAGCAGCAGAAGATGGCTCAAGACTGTGTCTCTGCCACCCACATGGGAGATCCACCTGGAGTTTCAGACCCCGGGCTTTGGCCTGGCCCAGTCTTAGCTATTGCAGGAAGATCTCTGTCTGTCTGTTTCTCTCTGCTTTTCAAACAAATAAAACTAAAAATAAATATAAATGTAAAAATATAAAATATATTTTATATAAAAGTATTTTGTATAAAGACAAAAATTAAAAATAAGCATATTCTAGAACAATATTAATAATCCTTCCATTTGAGAGATCTTCCAGGAGTATTACACATAATACTTAATATTTTGTTAAGGAACAACAACAACCTAAGCAGCATGTAAAGAAGAAACCAGGGGCCGGCACCATGACTCACTAGGCTAATCCTCCACCTGTGGCACCGGCACACTGGGTTCTAGTCCCGGTTGCTCCTCTTCCAGGCCAGCTCTCTGCAGTGGCCCGAGAGTACAGTGGAGGATGGCCCAGGTCCTTGGGTCCTGCACCCGCATGGGAGACCAGGAGGAAGCACCTGGCTCCTGGGTCTGGATTGGCGCAGCATGCCAGCCACAACTTGCTGGCTGTAGCGGCCACTTGGGGGGTGAACCAACAGAAGGAAGACCTTTCTCTCTGTCTCTCTCCCACTGTCTAATTCTGCCTGTCCAAAAAAAAAAAAAAAAAAAGAAGAAGAAGAAGAAACCAGGATGGTAAGCTAGAAGCTGTTTTATATAAGAAACAAACAATATTTAACTTACAGAAGAAAGCGCTTAGTGGGTTTTTAGATAGGAAACGATGTCCTAAAGAAAACAAATGCATGGAAGCTACAGAGAAATTAATTTTAAATCAATGTAGGGAAACAGTTTCAAGTTAGGGCTCAACAACAACAAAAAGGCCCCACTGGAGTTACTAGAAGGGTGGAAACACAGGCTGAACAGGCACTTTCCATCAACAGTGTTGGAAATTTATGTAGGAAATGAGATTAATTTTGCCCTAGGCTGGCGCCATGGCTCAATAGGCTAATCCTCTGCTTGCGGCGCTGGTACTCCGGGTTCTAGTCCTGATCGGGGCGCCGGATTCTGTCCCGGTTGCCCCTCTTCCAGGCCAGCTCTCTGCTGTGGCCTGGGAGTGCAGTGGAGGATGTCCCAGGTGCTTGGGCCCTGCACCCGCATGGAAGACCAGGAGGAAGCACCTGGCTCCTGGGTCGGGATCGGCAAAGCACGCTGGCCACAGTGCGCTGGCCGCAACGGGCCAGCCATAACAGCCACTTGGGGGGGGGGGGTGAACCAACAGAAAAAGGAAGACCTATCTCTCTGTCTCTCTCTCTCACTGTCTAACTCTGCCTGTTAAAAAAAAAATTAATTTTGCCCTAAAGTGTCTCTTAAGACTAAGATTCCATTAAGATTTCTTTTTTTTTTAAAGAGGTCATTTAAAAATAAGTGTTTAAAGGAAAGAAGGGGGTGTTACTGATACTTATTTATTACTATAAATATTAACACATTTATAAATACAGTTCTTTTCAAAGCAATAAGTATTTCCAGGAAAAATATTAACTAAATGCAATAATATAAACAAAGTTCACTTTCAGGAGCTAAGAATTACATAAAAGTTTAAAGATAAAAAATAAGTCAGTGAACCCTACAGAACCCAACACACCTGTTTTCTCTTACTTGTTGCCTCATCTTTTCATCCTTTAGACTTTCATGTTTTAGTTTTGCCAATTCTGTAGCCAACTTTTCTTCTTGTTCAAGCTGGAGTTTCCTCAATCTCTTGTTTTCTTCTGCCTAAACAAACAAAATAACTTTATTGATTCTCCAGAGTCAATTTTTTTCAATGAAGGATGAATTTACTTGTTGAAGTTACTTGATGGCTCAAGTAACTGGATTTCTTCCACACACGTAGGAGACTTGGACTGCACTTCCTGTTCCTGGCTTCTGCCATTGCCCAGCTCTGCCCAGTGTGGGCATTTGGAGAGTGAATCAGTGGATGGAAGCTTGCTTGTTCTCTGTCCCTACCCCCACTTTCCCTCCCTAATAAACAAATATTTAAAATAAAAAAATATAATTATTTCAATAAGTATTTCTTCAAACATTGTATCCTGGAAATTTTCAAATATAATCAATAGTAAGAAGAATATAAAAATATACCCACTAGTACCCATATTTTAAAAAATTATCAACATTTTCTCAATCTTTTTTCTCTAGAGTCTATACTATTCTTTTTTCTTTGTTCTCTTTCTGCAAGGGTATTTTAAAGCAAACTTTAGATATCATGTATCATGTAAATAACTCAGTATGGATCTCTACCTAACAAAAATTTATTACTAAACAACCACACCATTAATACTTCTAGATAAATTAACAGTAACTCCTTAGTAATGTCCACATGTCAACTTTCCCCAATGTCTCAAAGATTTTTTTTTCCTAGTTGGTCTGTTCACATCAAAACTAAACAAGGTCCACACAGTGATTCTGGTTATTTTTCTTAGTTCTCTTTTATATTCTTTTCTGTAAGAGTCACCTCTGTACACACACATTTTTCTTCCCCAAGCTATTGATCTGTTGTAGAAATAGAAATTTCTACATAAACTGATTGTTTCCTCAAGATTCAATTTATATTGTTTCTTATGTATTTCCTGTAAAATGATAGAAAGATCTAGAGGTCTCACTAGGTTCTGTATTTAACAACAAATACCAACATGAGAAGATGTTCAACATCATTAGCTATCAGGAAATGCAATTAAAAAATCATAAGATGGATTCTAAGACGCCTGAATAGGAAAAATGCTGCTTTTGAACAGGGGAAAATAGAAGAAAAAAGGAGGCAGTGCATCCAAGGGGAAGAGTTGGAGAGAAGCCTGCAGTGGAAATTCTACAGAAGGAAGAGGGACACCGTGGAGCAGCATGGGAGGTGTGGATGCACAGCAGTGAGCGTGGACACCACACATGAGCCCCGCAGCCAGGAGCCGCAGGATACACCAGCTTTGGCGGTAACGTGAGAGCAGGCTACAGCAGCCTGTGCTACTGCTGATGGTGCCTAAGAGAGAGCCTTGCAGACCACACTGTCTCTGAGTCCGGCCTGGAGCCCTAGTGGGAAGCAGGGTAGCCATTTAATCCAGTGAAATAAAAGCACATTTCTTCCTCCCCATCCCCGACAAGGGCACCTGGCAACTGGCCGGAGAAGGCACCATTCTGACACCAGTAGAGGCTGTGGCAGCTCCTGTGTATGCTTGTGACCAAGGGATTTTACCAGAGGGAAAAACCCACATTCCCCGCAGGCGTTACGTCTGGCTGGGAGGGTTGACAGGGGCTGGGCACCAACATAGGACTGTGAGGTGCCCCGTCCTCTCAACGTATCACAGGCTCCACGGCTCCACATGCCAAGGGGGAGCGCCCACAGGCAGCTGGCTCTGGAAGCATCTCCTCTCTCTGTGGACAGGGCAGGCTCACAGGGCAGGCTTGCAGGGCAGACTGGATCCTTTGCACCCCACGACTACGGGAGCCTTGCATGCTGTCACTGTGGGAGTTCTGTGACTGCACAATAGGGTGCAGAGTACAGCTGGGTCTCTGCGCAATTATTATGTCTGGCGTCAGAGGCACTGAGTTCCTAGATGACCCAGAGTGAGGACCACATAGATCCTTTGTGCAGTCTCATGTACTAGCATGGATGGGGTTTGTACCCACTGTGGGCTAACTATGGTCACTGAAGTTGTGATTATGCCAACAAGCATGTTCATTCTGCACCCTTGCTGACAATACAGATCTACCACGCCCAACTTGGGTGTCACCCTGGATTCTCGTCCCACCCTGGAGCACTGACCAGAGTTTGATGGCCACACACAGCACATATCTATGGGTATTCACTGAAAGAGCAGACACTCCAATATTGAAGCCACAGAAGCATAGTTCTAAGATAAAAACCATCAGAGGAGAAAACCAACAAGCATTTCCACAAATGCCTAAAACTAAATGCAGAAATTAAAGAAACAAGAATACGGAAGACAACGTGATTTCCTCAAGGACCACAACACTTACTTCACAATTAGAATGTGAAGATGAAGGGATGAGGAAATACCTGAAAAGGAATTCCAAAGATTGGTCATAGGATTACTCAGAAGCAATGAGAAGTAAATTTACAAATTAAAGAAATCCATACATAATATTGAAGAAAATTTTTCCCATGAAATTGAGATTTTTGAAGAAAAATCAAACTGAAATATCAGAAATGAAGAATTCAACATGTTAAATAAAAAATATAGTGGAAAGCCTTAACAACAGACTTGGTGAGGCAGAAGAAAGACTATTTGGGCTAGAAGAAAAATCTTTAGAAGTATCTCAGACCAGAAAAAAAAATTAGAAAAAAGGAAACACAGACCTCCAACACAATAATAATCGGGGACTTCAACACCCCACTTCCATCAATGGACAGATCAACTAAACAAACAAACAAACAAAATCAACAAAGAAACAACAGAAATAATCGACACCATGGACCAAAAGGACCTAACTGATATCTACAGAATCTTTCATCCCAGACTTGAAGAATACACATTCTTCTCACCAGTGCATGGAACTGTCTCAAGGATAGACCATATGCTAGGCCATAAAGCAAGTCTTAGCAAATTCAAAAAAATCAAAATCATACCACACATCTTTTCTGACCACAATGGAATGTAGTTGGAAATCAACAACTTAAGAATCTCTAGAAAATATGCAAATGCATGGAGAATGAACAACACACTCCTGAATACAGAGTGGGTCACAAAAAAAAGGGAAATGAAAAAGTTCCTGGAAACAAATCAAGATGACAATGCAACATATCAAAATGTATAGGATACAGCCAAAGCAGTGTTAAGAGGAAATTTTATAATAATTGGTGCCTACCAAGAAATTGGAAGGCATCAAATAAATGAGCTATCAGTGCACCTTGAGGACCTAGAAGAACAACAACAAGCCAAACCCAAAAGAAATAATTAAAATTATAGAATAAACAAAATTGAAACAAAAAAAATCAGTGAAATGAAGAGCTGTTTTTTAAAAAAATAAAATTGATACACAACTGGCCCAACTAACCAACAACAACAACAACAAAGAGGAGACAAATTAATAAAATCATCAATGAAAAAGAAGATGTAACACATACTACAGAAGTAAAAAGAATCATCAAGGAGGCCGGTGCTGTGGAAGTAGCAGGTGAAGCTGTGGCCTGCAGTGCCGGCATTGCATATGGGCACTGATTTGAATCCCTGCCAATCTACTTCCATTCCAGCTCTCAGTTATGGCCTGGGAAAGCAGTGGAAGATGGCCCAAGACCTTAGGTCCCTGGACCCGCATTGGAGACCCAGAAGAAGCTCCTAGCTTCTGGCTTCGGATCAGCCCAGCTCTGACCATTGCAGCCATTTGGGGAGTAAACCAGTGGATGGAAAGGCATCACTTGCTCGCTCGCTCGCTCGCTCTCTCTCTCTCTCTCTCTCTCTCTCTCTCTCTGCCTCTCTGTAACTCTTCCTTTCAAATAAGTAAATAAATCTTTTTAAAACAAAATCATTAGGAACTACTACAAACAGCTATATACCAACAAATTGGAAAATCTAGAAGAAATGGATTCCTGGACACATATAATCTACCAAAATTGAGTCATGATTCACAGAAAACCTAAACTGACCAATGACCAAGATGGAGATTCAATCAATAATATAGACCCTTCCAACAAAGAAAACCTCAGGACTGGATGGCCTCACTGCTGAATTCCATGAGACTTTTAAAGAAGAACTCATTAAAATTCTTCTTAATCTATTCAAAACAACTTAAACAGAGGGAATCCTCCCAAATTCCTTCTATGAGGCCAGCATCACCTTAATTCCAAATCAGAAAAAGGTACAGTAAAGAACAGAACTATAGCCCAACATCCCTGATGAACACAGATGCAAAAATCCTCAACAAAATACTAGCTAATCTAATCCAACAGCACATCAGAATGATCATTCACGAAAAGTAGGATTTAACTCTGGTATGCAAGGATGGTTCAACACATACAAATCAATGTGATACATCACATTAACAAACTGAAGAATAAAAAAATATGATTATTTCAATAGATGCAGAGAAAGCATTTGATAAAATACAGCATTCTTTCATAATAAAGATTTTAAGAAAATTGGGTATAGAAGGCCCATTCCTCAACACAATAAAGGCAATTTATGACAAATCCACAATCAGTATCATACTGAATGGAGCAAAAGTTGGAAGCAGTTCCACTAAGAACCAATTTCCAGAACCAGACTAGGATGACCACTTTCACCATTGCTATTCAAGATAGTCCTGGAAGTTCTAGCCAGAACTATCAGGTAAGAAAAAGAAATCAAAGAGATAAATTGAAAAGGAGGAAGTCAAATTATCCCTGTTCACAGAAGACATTATTCTAAATATAGGGGAACCAAAAGACTCCACTAAGAGAATATTGGAACTCATAAGAGTTTGGTAAAGTTTTAGAATATAAAATTAACACACAAAAATCATAGTCTGTATACATGAATGATGCCATGGCTGAGAAAGAACTTGTTTCATCAGTCTCATTCATAACAGCTATAAAAAACTGAATACCTTGGAATAAATTTAACCAAGGAGGTGAAAAATCACTATGATGAAAATTACAAAACACAGGGCCATTGCTGTGGCTTAGTGGGTAAAGATGCCACCTGCCTGCATTGCCAGCATCCCATATGGGCACCAGTTCAAATCCTGGCTGTTTCTCTTCCAATCCAGCTCTCTGCAATGGCCTGGAAAGCAGTGGAAAGCCCCTGTACACATGTGGGAGACCCAGAAGAAGCTTCTGGCTCCTGGCTTCAGATCAGCCCAGCTCCAGCCGTTGCGGCTATTTAGGGAGTGAACCAGTGGATGGAAGACCTCTCTCTCTTTCTACCTCTGCCTCTGCCTCGGGCTCTCTGTAAATTGGCCTTTCAGTAAATAAATCTTTAAAAAAACTAGAAAATACTAAAGAAATTAAGATACAACAAATGGAAAAATCTTTCATGTTCGTGAATTGAAAAATTAACATCATCAAAATTTCCATACTATTGAAAGCAATTTACAAATTCAATGTGATCCCAATCAAAATACCAACAATGTTCTTCTCAGATATAGAAAAAGGGATACTAAAATTCATATGGAAACACAAGAGTCCCATGAACAACTAAAACAATCTTAAATAACAAAAACAAAGCAAACGGCATCACAATACCAGATTTCAAGACATACTACAGGGTAGTTATAATCAAAGCATCCTGGTACTGGCACAAAAATAGATTCATAGACCAATACTACAGAATAGAAACTCCAAAAATTAATCCACATATCTACAACTAATCTCTGACACAGGACCTAAAATCAATCCCTGGAGCAAGGATAGTCTCTTCAGCAAATGGTGCTAGGAAAACTGGATCTCTACATGTAGAAGTATGCAGTACTTTAACTTTACACAAAAACAAACTCAAAATGGATCAAAGAGCTAAATCTATGACCTGACACCACCAAATTACTAAAGGAGAACACTGGAGAAACTGCAAGAAATTGGCACAAAGAGTTCTTGGGAAAGACTCCAGAGGTACAGACAATCAAAGCCAAAATTGACAGATGGGATTACATCAAACTGAGAAGCGTCAGTATTGCAAAGGAAACACTCAGCAATGAGAAGAGGCAACTGATAGAATGGGAAAAAATATTTGCAAACCATGCAACTGACAAAGGATTAATATTCAGATATCTGCAAAGAGCTCTAGAAACTCAACAACAACAAAACAACTAATCCAGTTAAGAAATGTGCAAAGGACTTCAACAGGCATTTTTCAAAAGAAGACATTCAAATGGCCAATAGACAAATGAAAAAAATGCTCAGGACCACTAGCCATCAGAGAAACGCAAATGAAGACTACAATGAGGTATCACCTCACCCCAGTTACAATGGCTCTCATACAGAAATCAACAAACAATAAATGCTGGCAAGGATGTGTGGAAAAGGGCACCCTACTGCACTGTTGGTAGGAATGCAAACTAGTACAGCCACTATAGAAGACAGTATAGAGAAAGCTGAAAATAGATTTAACACATGACATAGCAATCTCATTCCTGGGAATTTACCCAAATGAAATGTAATCAGCATATGAGTTATGTGTACCCCCTACCATGTTTACTGCAGCTCAATTCACAATATCTAAGCTATGGAATCAACCCAGATGTCCATCAACTAATGACTGGATAAACTGTGCTATATATATCTAGTGTGGAATACTACTCAGCCATAAGAAGGAATGAAATCCTATCATTTGCAACAATACAGATGCAACTGGAAATCATTATAGTTAGTGAAATAAGCTAGTCTCAGAAAGACAATTACCATACGTTTTCCCTGATCCGTGGTAATAGAATGCAAAGAAATGTAATGTATATTAGTGAAAATGACATTTTGAGGTCTGATGATTGTTTACAGCCCTCGTCTCACTGTTGAAGAACAATGTTTTTTCCTTCTTACTATTTGTTAAACTTTACTTAGTGTAGGATTAATCTTATGAGTATAAAATAGACTGAGAGTAAATCATTGTAAAACTTAAAGGAAGGAATGAGAGAGGATGGAAGTGTGGGTGGAAGGAAAAGTAGGGTAGGAAATATTACTATGCTCCTAAATCTGTATATATGAAATACATAAAATTTGTTCACCTTAAAAATATTAAAAATTAAATAAACAAATAAAAGAAAATTACAGTGTGCTATCACTACCTACAAATTGCACTGGCGAAAATAAAAATAGCAACATGAAATATTGATGAGAAACTACAGATGTCATCCATCACTGGTAAGAATGTGAAATGGTACAGTTACTGTGAAAATCAGTTTGGTAGTTTCTAATAAGCTGACATGCACATACAATACAATTTAACAAATTATCCCAGGGAAATGAAAAATGATGCTTATTAAAACGTCTTTAATCAAATGTTTACAGCACATTTATTCATAACAGAAACTAGGGGAAATATCCCAAGTATACCCTTCTCCAGGTGAATGATCAAATAAACCACAGCAGGTCATTCTGTGGAATATCACCTATCAATTCCAAGGCAAGAAGCAACAAGGAAGAACACATGCAACAACTTGGATGCATCTCCCCACCAACTGTGCTGCATCAAAGAGGTCAATCCCAAAACATAAAATACCCTTTGATGCCATTTGTAGAACATTTATGGAACCTGTTCTTTATTAAAAATGAGACACAATTCATGTTATCATAAAATTCACCTTTGAGAAGTCACAATTCAGTTCTTTTTGTGTATTCACAGTGTTATACAACTGCCAACATTAATTTCAGAACTTTTTAAAAAAAGTTTTATGTTTTAGAACTTAGAGTTCATGAGAAAATGAGCAAAGTAGATATCCCATGTATCCCTTGCTCCTACACATGCACAGCCTCCCCCACACTCAACCTCCCCCAGTGTAGTGTTAATCTTGTTATAATCAATAAGCCTACCAACCATTCCTCCCCCAATCTCTGGAAACCACTAATCTTTCTACTGTTTTCATTGCCTTTCCCAGAACGTCATACAGTTGAAATTATATCTGCATTTAAGGTTCCTCCACATCTTTTGATGACTTGATAGCTTATTTTCAAACCAAATAATATTCCACTGTTTGGGTATACCACAGTTTATTTATTCTTTCAGCTACTGAAGAACATCTTGTCAGCTTCTAGGTGTTGGCATTATGAAAACAGATGTGCTATAGCAGTTTTATAGTTGCCATGTATTGTAAATACATTTCTGTATGTGCTATATATATATACACACATATGTAGCTGATGTATATATGCACACATGCTATACAGCAAATCTGTATGTATGTTTTTTGTAGACATAAATTTTCAATGTTCTACAATGTTTTCATTACCCCAAAAAGTGATGTATACCTGTTAGCATTCACCATTTCTCTTACTTGGACCCAGCCTGTGGCATCTGCTAATCTCACTTCTGTCTGTATGGGCTTGCCTATTCTGGATACTTCATGCAAACTAAATCATTCCATGTTCATATGTGGCCTTTTGTGACCAGCTTCTTTCATGTAATGTTTTTAAGATTCATCTATGTTGCAGCATGTATCAGTAATTCATTCCTTTCAAAACTGTGAAAGAATATGTCCAAACAGAATTGTCCAGGGTTTATCTTCTCACAGAAAAGAACCAAAATAACAAGTAAATAACTGTATTTCAGAGTGAGTGCCCAGAGGAGAGAAGAAATTCACAGGGGAATATGTAGGAAGCCTGTGAGACACAAAGATGTGGGGTGGTCACATAAAAACAACAGCAAAGCCACCAGCATCAGAGACTATGGCCTCAGGGCCAGAGGCAATCCCCAGGACAAAAGGGAAGCAGGAGAACCCCAGCAGACTCCATGTTAAGAATGCCGAATATAAGCAACCTCAGCTAGGAGGGTGGGGCCCTTACAGTCATCACAGACTTCGATTTGGGCAAGGAGAGCTACTCGCAGTATACTCCGTAGCTTTGCAACAGGGAAAGAACTCACAATGTCACCTCCACAGCCTCCACAGCACAGGCTGCAGCAGTAGGATGCCATCTTCAGAAAGGAGTCACTGTCTGAAAAAACACCACCCTGAAGGACAGAATCCCTATATAGCCCCATGCTTGGGACCTCACAGACACTCCACCATGCTGGAAAATGATCAGTTTCACAAAATCACCTGGGCCCAACAGTGGAAACAGACACAGCACCTTAGTCCAAATAGAGTTCTGCAGTACAAAAGACAGGTGCTCCAGTGAGGTAGGTCCTGCCTGCTTCCAGGACCTTAGATGCCGGCCACTTGCTTCTGTAGACTTGCCCATCCCCCTGCACTCCCTCCCTTCCCACAAGGCAGTGCACACCAGGGAGCAGTAGGGTTCACCACGAAGGAGACCCTTTCGCCCACCATAGTTCTCTTTCCAATTACACCCTGGTTCTGGGAAATGTGGCTGTACACAAGAACAAACACTCAGGCAGTGTGGCTTCCCTGGGCCAGGGGGTTTTGGCTTTAGCACCGAGGGCCTGCCTTGGTTGTCGTTTATGTTAAAACCCAGCTGTTGGTGAGTATCCTTAATTCCAGTCCTGGGCAGCTTGAAAAAAACCCAGCTTTGATGGGTACCTGGTCCCTATACTTGCCTGGGCTGCCCACTGGCACCACAGCTTTGGTGAATGCTTTAGTTTAGCTCGAGTGAGCACAGGCTTTGGTGGGAATGTCTGTTGTGCACACCTGCTTGGGATTCCAGTGGGCCTTGGCTTTGCTGAGCACCCAAGACCTCAGCACCCTGTCGTTGTTCCGTGTTTGTGGTGGTGCACAACTAGGTGCCCACGCTGTGCAGCTCCCTACCCCAGCAGCCTCCAGCTTTGATGAGTACCTCTGATTCCAGCCCCGACGTGTGAGCCCACTCTTGTTTTTGTGGGTACAGCTGAGTGTGTACATCCTCTCGGCAGTACAGCTCTTTTCTCCAATAGGTCCCTACTTTGGTGAGTGATCTGGAGTCCACCCCTACTGTGGCCCAAGGCTGCTCTGGCTTGCACAAACATGGTTGGTCACCCATATCTGCCCAGGCTGCTCACCCCCCTTTTCTAGCCTGCTGCCAGCTTAGCTGACAGACACAGACTCCAGCTCTACTGCAGGCAGTCCACCCCAGCTTTGCTGAGTGTAAATCACTGCTCACAGCAGCCCAGGCTGCAGGAGCCCCCTTCTCAAACACACCTTGACCTTGGTGAGTAGCTCAGACTCCAGCCTCGCCATAATCCAAGCCTGCCTCAGTGTTGGTAGACACAGTAGCAGAGTATATAAGTCACAGACCTGGATCTGGCACTGCCACACCTCTGGCAGCCACTACCAAGATTTGCATGCCCCTACTGGGATTGAGAAGAATCCTCCCAAACCCCTGTTGCCACTGCCCTCATTAACACTGGCAGAAGACATAGGGAGGCTACACTTCAGCATCCAACTGAAAACCAGTGCCAAAGTAGCCTACCCAATAGGCAGCTGAAGACACATCTTCATGCAGCAGCCTTCAAACCATGAAAGCCACTCTCCAAAACAGTAGAGGCAAATGATCCACCAGATGCACAAAAATAAACAGACAAGAAATATGAAAAAGGCAGTATCATGCCCCTTTAGGAATTCCTTTAGGAATCCAATAATGCTTCAATATCACACTCCACAGAAGGAGAATCTACTGAAATGCCAGATAAAGAATTCAAAAGAACGATTTTAAGGATCTAAGAAATAGAGGGGGCTGGCACTGTGACACAGGTTAATCCTCCACCTGTGGCACTAGCATCCCATATGGGCGCCGGTTCTAGTCCCGGCTGCTCCTCTTCCAATCCAGCTCTCTGCTGTGGCCTGGGAAAGCAGTAGAAGATGGCCCAAGTCCTTAGGCCCTGCACCCACGTGGGAGACTGGAAGCACCTGGCTCCTGGCTTCATGATCAGTGCAGCTCCGGCCGTTGTGGCCAATTGGGGAGTGAACCAATGGATGGAAAACTTTTCTCTCTGTCTCTCCTTCTCAATGTCTGTAACTCTAACTTTTAAGTAAATAAAATCTTAAAAAAAAAAAAAAAAAGAAACACAGAGAACACAGACTGGTAGCTAAATGAAGTTAGGAGATCAGTGCATGATATAAATGAAAAATTTAGCAAACAGAGGTCCTAGAGATAAAATCAGTAAGTCAAATAAAAATACAGCTGAAAGCCTCAACAGACTAGATCAAGTGGAAAAAAAAAAAAACCTGGACTCAAAAACAGGTCTTTTGTAATATCTCAGACAAAAAAGAATAAAGAATAAAAAGAACAAAAACAGCCCATGGAACACATGGGACACCACTGAACGGATCAATGTTCACATAACTGCAACCCCCGAAGGCGAGAAGAAGAAAGGCCAGAAGATGCATTCAATGGCTTAGCCGAAAACACCTCCAGGTGGAGAAAGACAACACTCAGGTATGGGAAACGCACAGGATCGCAAACAGGCGTGATCAGAAAATACCATCACCACCACACACTGCGGTTAAACTCCCAGAAGAGTGACACAGAGAGATAATTCTAAAATCTCCAAGAGAGAAGCACTAGGATTTATGGATTTTTTTTTTCAAGAGAGACCTCATAGAACAGAAGGAAATGGAGTGATATATTCCAACTTCGGGGGGGGGAAAACTGCCAGCCAAGAATACTTCACCCAGCAAAGCTATCTTTTTATTTTAAGATTCATTTATTTATTTTTGAAAGGCAAAATTAGCGAGAGAGGGAGGGAGAGAGAGAAAAGGAGAGAGTTCTTCCATCTGCTGGTTCATTCCCCAAATGGCCCCAATGGCCAGGGCTGGGCCAGACCGAAGCCAGAAGCTTCTTATGGGTCTCCCACATGGGTACATGGGCCCAAGCACATGGGCCATTTTCCATTGCTTTCCCATTAGCAGGGAGCTGGATCAAAAGTGGAGCAGCTGGTACCTGAACCTGTGCCCATGTGGGATGCCAGCAAATTTTTTGTAATTACAAGTGAAAATTGGTAACTTTACAGAGAAGAATCCTGGTAGGTATTACTTTAACCAAATGTTCAAGGTTATTATCAAGAATAATACATATTAATACCATCTACTCTCCATTGTGACTCATGAAAAGGGCATTAGGATCCCCAGTCAGTTGACATTCACTTAATAGAAGTGAGAGTATCCTGGGCAGGCCTAACCTAATCGATTGGGTTGTAAAAATGACTTGGCTTAGCTGAGGCTAGTCCCCACTGAGCCTCGGGGAAGCACACTGCCACATGGCAGGCAATGGTAGGGACCAGTGAGAGATAAAGGCCTCAGCACTAAAACTGCAAAAACATGAATTTTTGAATTAACTTCAATGAGCTTGGAGAAAGGCCGTGAGCTCTTGGTAACAATGAACCCCAAGCTACAGCCTTGACTTCTTCCTACTGGGAAAGCAGAGGACCCAGCAATACCATGTCTAGAGTTTTGATTTTCAGAAACTGTGAGATAATAAATTTGTATTGTTTTAAACTGCTAAATCTGGGGGAATTTAGCATATACCATTACAAAACTACTATAGAAGGAGAGGGCATGTGGCGCAGTGGTTAAGACGCCATGTGGGATGGGCACGTACCCCATCACAGTGCCTGGGCTTCAGTCTAGACCCCACTCCCAATTCCAGCTTCCTGCTAATGCACACTCTGGGTGGCAAGTAGTTACATTCCTGCCACCTTGTGAGAGAACTGAAATGAGCTCCTAATTCCTGGGTATTTGGGGAGTGAACTACCAGCAGATGGTAGCTCGCTCCCTGTCTCTTTGCCTCTCAAATAATTAAACAACAAAAAACAAACAAACAAAAACCACTATAGGGACTGGCATTGTGGCCTAACAGATTAAGTCGCTGCCTACAACAGCAGCATCCCAAATGGGAGCTGGTTCAAGTCTCAGCTGCTCCACTTCCGATCTAGCTCCCTGTTAACGGACTTGGGAAAGCCTTGGAGGATGGCCCAAATGCTTCGGCCCCTCCACCCACCTGGGAGACTGGGAGGAAGTTCTTGGCTCCTGGCTTCAGCCTGGCCCAGCTGTGGTCATTGTGGTCATTTGGGGAACCACAGATGGATATCTCTGTCTCTCCCTCCCTATCCCTCTGTGTATGGGTGTGTGTGTGTGTGTGTGTGTGTGTAACTCTGCCTTTCAAATAAAATGTTTAAAGAAAAAAAAAAACAAACTATGGGGCCAGCACCATGACTCACTTGGTTAATCCTCTATCTGTGCCGCCAGCATCCCATATGGGCACCGGGTTCTAGTCCCAGCTGCTCCTCTTCCAGTCCAGCTCTCTGTTGTGGCCCGGGAGGGCAGTGGAGAATGGCCCAAGTATTTGGGCCCTGCACCCGCATGGGAGACCAGGAGAAAGCACCTGGCTCCTGGTTTCGGATCGGCGCAGCGCCAGCTGTGGCGGCCATTTGGGGAGTGAACCAACAAAAAGAAGACATTTCTCTCTGTCTCTCGCTCACTGTCTATAACTCTACCTGTCAAAAAAAAAAAAAAAGGTACAACAACTGAACAACAGTCTTCAAAACTGGGAAGGCCACAAAAGCCAGGAAAAAGGAAGAAATTCTCAGAGATTGGAGGAGACAGACACTGAAGGAGACTAAGGAGGTATGATCCTAGAACAGAAAAAAAAAGCATTAACGGAAAAATATATGAAATCTGAACAAATCCCATGATTAACAATATTGTATCAAGGTTAATTTCTATGTTTTCAACATCTTCCTATGACTTTAATCCATGAAAGATAGGAACATAACAAGCCATCAGGTGATGGACATGCAGGAATTCTGTATCCAATTCTGCAACTCATAAATCTAAACTTATCTCAAAATAAAAAGCTAGAAATATGCACTAAGTTTTATTCATTGAAAAAGACCTGGAAAAGCCATTCCATCCCTATAATAATAAGCAGACTTAATGGCCACTCACTTCCTGTATCCAACTGCCAGTCCTGCCTCTCCTTCCCCTCCAGCTTCCTGCTAACATGCGCCTTGGGAGGCAGCAGATGACGACTCTAGTACTTCAACCTCCTGCCACTCACATGCAGGCATTCAAGGAATGAATCAGCAGACAGAAGTCCATCTCTCTCTCTCTCTCCCACCTCTCCTGCCCCGACTCCTCTTTCCCTAGTGATCCATTCCTCTCTGTCACTCTGCCTTTCAAATAAAATTAAATTTTCTTAAAAAATAGGACTCGGCCGGCGCCGTGGCTCAACAGGCTAATCCTCCACCTTGTGGTGCCAGCACACTGGGTTCTAGTCCCGGTTGGGGCACCGGATTCTGTCCCAGTTGCCCCTCTTCCAGGCCAGCTCTCTGCTGTGGCCAGGGAGTGCAGTGGAGGATGGCCCAAGTGCTTGGGCCCTGCACCCCATGGGAGACCAGGAAAAAGCACCTGGCACCTGCCATCAGATCAGTGCGGTGCGCTGGCCGCAGTGCACCGGCCGCAGCGGCCATTGGAGGGTGAACCAACGGCAAAGAAAGACCTTTCTCTCTGTCTCTCTCACTGTCCACTCTACTTGTCCAAAAAAAAAAAAGGACTCATTTACACAATAACCTATTACAGGTATGGGACAAGAAATACATACAATGAACCAATGAACCTGGACTTAGAACTCTCCAGAGAAAGCAATTATGGAGGCTGGGGGTCCCAAGACCTACAGGATGCATTAGCGAGCTGACAAGCCAATGTTTTAGTTCTGGTCTGAGTCTGAAGGCCTGAAAGGCAGTAGAATTGATAGTGCCGTTCCTGTCAGAACAGCAGCAGGCAGGAAGGATTCTCTTATCCAGGATTCGGGCCAGCCTTTTTGTTCTCTTCAGGCCTTCAACTGACCAGATGACACCCACCCACATAACCCAAATCACCCAAGTGGGCAATCCACTTTATGCAGCAGACTAACCTCAAACACCTGCACCGGAACACCTAGAATAATGTTAGATCCAACACCTGGGTGCCCCATGGTCCAGTCAAATTCACAGAAGTTAACCATCATGGGCCTCAGTCTAGATGAGAATGGGCACTGGTGACTGTGGTATCCAAAATTGTCATTGTGGCTAAACTGAGACACAGGTCATACTTTTATTGCAGTAAACGAACTGCAGTGGTGACAAGAAGACCTCTAACATTAAAAAAAAAAAAAAAAAGGAAAAAATCATGAATGTAGAACACTTTGTTCTGACAGAAACAAGGGAAGTATCAAAGGTTAAAGAAGGCTTGGGGCCGGTGCTGAGGCGCAGTGGGTTAATGCCCTGGCCTGAAGCGGTGGCATCCCACGTGGGCACCTGTTCGAGACCCGGCTGTTCTACTTCCGATCCAACTCTGTGCTGTGGCCTGGGAAAGCAGAAGATGGCCCAAGTCCTTGGGCCCCTGCACCCACGTGGGAGACCCGGAGGAAGCCTTAATATTAACATATAATGATCTCTGAATATTTAAAGATATTTTTAAAGAGAAAAAGTAAAATAAATTTTAAATAACAAAAAGATGATGGACACAAATGGAAGTAGCCAAGGTACCACCTTTTCACTCTGAAAATAAATATTTCCCTTTCTACTCAGAATCAATAACTCTAGTTGAGGAAAGGTTCTCTACAGAGGAATTTTAGCTATTAAATGTGAAAGGAACAAAAATTAGAAAATCCATGTTTGCAACCTCTAATGAGTGAAAAAAATATTTTCTAAAACAACAGAAAAAGCTTGCTGGGAACTGCAGAACACAGGAAACAGTCCGTCTCCCTAAACCTACTAAGCAACACTGGCACTACAGAATGAAACATCCAGATCTCACGTGACTCCTGACATCACACCATGCCAAGGGCACAACTGCACTTATATTAGCAAAACCACGGACATTACTAACTATGGATTTCATGCTACTGTGGAAGGAAATCTGAGTGCGTACTCCGTGCCAGGCACAACTCCAAGGGCTATGCACGTATTCACAGCAATCTTAAGTGGGAGGCACTACTATCCCATTTACTAGATTAAGCAGCTTTTTAAAAAGCTACTTAAAGTCCTACAGCTAAAACACAGCAGTATTAAAATTCACAAATAATCTAGCTCCAAAATATCAGCTCCTTATCAGGACACTGGGCTGACGCACAGGGTGGTGGTTGTCTGTCTCCTCAATTCCAGTATTAATAATTGGTTTGAATCATTTCCAAGGTAACAATAAACAGAAAAACTTACCTTTTGGATGGCCTCTTCCATATCCAACTCAAATTGTTCATCCTGTAATAATCTGAGGAATCTCTTCTGCTCTGCCCGGTTGTCATTCTCGTTCCTGACCATTTGGTTCCTGATCTGAGCCTCTATTTCTTGGAGTGCTTGGACATGCAATTTTTTACGGTAGTTTTCATCTACTAATTTCTGATGCCTTTCGGTAAAGCTCAAGGTTCTCCTTTTGGAAGCCTGTAGTTAAAAAAAAAGGGGGGGGGGGTGTCGTGGCAGTTATACTTCGATATTCCCAAACCCCAGTAATGAATGATACGAAAATAGGCAAGAGTAACAAACGCAGAATCTGTGGTTCCTTCCTAAATTTAGAGAAGCATCCCTAGTAAGAGTAACGATGATAGAGGGGTATACCAGTACATACACCCAACACGTACTAACACCACTCCCTGTTTTTAGTGGAAGAATGAAAAGTCTAAAGCAGCTTTACCCGAGGTGCTGCGCTAATGAGCAGCAGTCCCAGGCTCCAGAGCCAGGAAGCCTGGCTCTCCAGGCCCGGGGCTCCCTCTTTGCTCCCCTCCCAACTCCGCAAGGCTGCAGGTGCGGCTCAGGCTTTCCCGACGAGAATGTAGCAGGTCCAGCGCTTCCTGAGCCGTCGGCTCTCGCTCAGAAGTCTTGGCAGATTTAAAGACGAAGCGAACACGCTGGGGACCGGGTCGGGGAGGCAGAAACCCACGGCAGACGTTGCCTTAAATAGGAGCACCTGAAGCCTCTGACCACACACCCGCCCCGCTCTCCTTCTCAGGCACTTCTCCAAACTACAAGTAAACCAACGAGTACATAAAAGGCTGCCAATCCCCGGACAAGCTCACCATCTTGGTTGCCGAAAATCGCCGACGGGCTCAGGCGACCACCACCACCCACCGCAAACGCAGTCGCCGGCTGCGCTCAGAGGCCGACCCGGGCGGCACCAGGTGCACTGTTTACGCGGTTTCCCGGCAACCGCCGCGTTCGCTCGCCACCTGGCACGCGCAGGGCGCGGCCTCCCATTGGACGCCGAAGGGCCCAATCGGCATTGAGCTTCTTAGGCGCCTCGAGGGAGGGGGCTCCTTCCGTAGGCCCAGACGACTCGGGCGGGAAGTTCAGATCCCGCGTCTTGGACGTAGGACGTTTATGACTGTGGGGAGCCCGCGATGCCCCACAGGTGGTTAAATTCTGTGGATTGGGAGCCGAGGCAAGGCCTCTTCAAACTGTTTTCCGAGAAACGACGTCTGGTGCCTGGGGCCGACGGCAACTTGCACGCACAGAGCGTCTTGCTCCTCAATGCCTAATCTCCCGCTGCTGCGGACTGGTGTTCCGTGTCACTGTCCGCCTCGCCGGGTTACCGTGAGGCACTGTGGGTACGGTGCCGGTACCGGAGCCTTCACCTCAGCCCCCAACGCAGCTGTTGCTGAATTCGAGAAATAAAATGTATGAGCCACACGGATCTTACTCTTCTACGTGGTCCAGGGACCAGAGAAGGTCAGATGATGGCAGGATGTTGGTCTGGTTTATTTCGTTAGCAAGTTAAACATTAAAGTCCATTTTAAATGGAAGAATGTATGAACAAGAATAGATTTTAGATATGTTTAGAGAAACCTTAAAACTAAATCGGTGGGGCCGGCTTAGCAGCTAAGGCCACCATCTGCAGTGCCCACATCCCATATGGACTCCAGTTCGAAACCCAGCTGCTCCACTTCCAATCCACCTCACTCCTGGCTTCGGATTGGCCCAGCTCCAGCCATTGGGGCCAATTGGGGAGTGAATGGAAGTTCACTCCATCACTTCCAGTGGATGGAAGACCTCTCTCTCTCTCTTTCGCTTTCCTTCTCTAACTCTGACTTTCAAATAAATATTTAAAAAAAAAAAAAAGGTAGTTAGAATGACTTGATTGAGTTCATGTCCCAATTTGAAGTACATCCTATGTAGCAATATGTCTGCTTAAAGATTAATAACAAATAGGACTTCCAATTTCAACTACCACATGTAAAAAACTTAGTTCTTATTCTCATCTTTACAATCAGAAAAAAAAATGCTGAACAAAAAATACAACCACTTGTCTTGGCTCTATCATAGAACTCAGATCAGGGGAAAAACCCTGACATCTGGAGAATGGAGAATCCAGAGTCACAAACAAGACCTACTTACCTGAAGCACAAGCTACTGGAGCCCTAAACAAGTAGGATCACTTAGGTGGGGGCTTTAAGAAGCTGCTGGATACTGACTGTGGACTAGTATGAAAGAAACCACTAGAAGTCACATTCTCAGGAGGACCCCGCATCTCACAGGTAATACCTCCAGAAAGCCCACTAGGCTGTTTATGGTGAAGAGTGAAGGGAGTGGAAGAATAATCTCTGTCAAATACATTCAGAACCATCTCATAATAGAGTGTTACTTTACAGGGGAAAAGAGTTCACCATAGCCTTTGTCTAATCAAGACAAAGACATTTCTCTGACTACTGGTTCATCCATGTGGTCAGAGGAGCTAAGAAACACTTTTGAAAGTAAAAAAACAACAGCAGTATTTAAAAGATGAATTTAACCAGTAAGATTATAAAACACTTCCCCAGAGAGAGATCAAGTTGGCTCACGTCAGTTACAGGGAAGAACCAAAAAAAAAGGGGGGGTGGGGGTGGGAGGGTTTCAGAAGGTAACAGAGAAATTTCAGTAACTATGGGAACTTCAATTAGCACAGAAACTCTGAAAGCCAGCCAAGAGAGAGGAGGAACAAAGTCCACCGCAGCTCCTACTCTGGCTCCTCAGCCAAGGGGATGCCATCTGGCCTGGAAAAGGTAAACCGAAAGCTCTATAAGCCCTGCCTTGGCCACACACTGGAAGCTCTCACTACAGGAGAATTCCATAGTCCTCACTGGCTTTAAATGCAGTCTAAAAGCTGATGGGACCCGAGCTTAGCTCCACAAAAGGAACCCACATTACCTCCCTCTGCCCCCAAAGTGAGCTGCTGTGATACAACTCTGCTGCACTCCATTCTGTCTTAGGGAACAGCAAGCAGCCCCCTTTCTGCTGGAAGCCCCCAAAGCCAGAGGCCTGGTGCTTTCCAAGGCAGACAGCAGGCCTCTCTGCATCCTGAATTACATAATTTCTGGGCACAAGCCCCAGAGCTATGCTCGATCTACAGAAGATCCCCCCTTGGCTTCCGAGGGCTCAGCACCAGCCACAGTCTATACACAAGCCCAGACGTCCAGACCCAGGGAAGTCCTCTTCTGTACTTCTTAGCAAAGGGTGCTTGAGGCCAAAGCACAAGCCCCAGCAATACCCTAGCGTGTCCTGTGAGACCTGGGGCAGTGCCCTCTGTGAATGGCAGCTCTGGATGGTTGTCGGTGTTACAGTCCCTGGAGCATTTGCACTCACCTGTGGGATCTTGAGAGCCCTATCTGCATTTCTCTGCTTCAAGCGAGTGGCTGCCCATCCACCATCCCCAGCAAAATTGGCACTCACCCTTGGAGACCTGGGTAAGGATCCCATTGCACCTTGCATCTATGGGATTGTGCTTGCTGATGCTGTAGGTCCCAGGGTCATCTTCAGTCCCTTATAGCACCCAAGGAAAGCCCTATCTGCACTCCTGTGCTCCAGGCCTGCACCTGCTAGTGTCCAGTAACCAGTATAGTGTGCAATCACCTTATAGGACCTGAGCTAGTTATCCTCTGAGTCCTGAAATTTGGAGACTGTTACAGTTGAAGCTATTCCACAGTTACCTGATTTCACCCTGAGGGACAGAGATAAGATCCCCACTGCAAAGTGCAGCTGTGGGTCTGTAACTCTTCTGTAGGTCCCAAGGCCACTTGTGCTGATGCATGGGGCCTGGGAAGATCCTATCCTCATCCTGCTGATCCAGGCTTGCAAAGGCTATGCACAATCCCCAGCATAACCTGGTTCTTGGGTAAGGTACTCTCTGAGACCTGCAGCTCTGAGACTGAGACTGCTGCAGATACACTCCACAGAGTCACCAGAGATCTCCCCCATGGGACCTGGGGAGGACCCTATGAGCATTCCACTGCTCCAGAACTCTACCTGCTAGTGCATGCACAATCCCCAGCATAACTAATGTGTGGAACATGAGACCTGGATACGGTCTGAACTACATCCTGTCAGCTCTGTAAGCCCCAGGAACACCTGTGCTTGCCCTGTGGCCCTTCGGAAGGCTCTATCTCCATTCCATGCCCACAGTTGCCATTGCACAATGACCATCATAACCTAGGCTTTTCCTGTGAGAGCTGGACAAGGCACCTTCCTGTCTTGAAGCTCCAGGGCTGTGACTATTAGTAATGTGTTCCTCAGAGTCACTGGAACCTACCCTGTGGGATGTAGGGAAAAACCTACCTGCATTCCACTGCTCCAGACCACCACTTACCAGTGCACAATCCCCAACATAACCTGTATTCACCCTGTAGGACTGGGGCAAGGTGCTCTCCAAACCGCCTCCCCTCCAAGTTAGGACTAGCACCAGTCACACCCACCCAGCAGGACCTGGTGAAGACTGCACCCATGTCACACAGTTCCAGGGCCACAGTGAGTGGTGCCACAATCCCCATCATCACTTGGACTTTCCTGGCAGGACAAGAGGACAGCTCCCTCTGTGTTTCACAGCACAAGAGAGAGTCTACTGCCATCGCAAACTCTAGTGTGATTAATACCCAACTTCATGGAGATAGAAGACACACATCCTTGAAATCCCATGTTGAATTCAAAGTCAAATTACTACCTCCATGAAGCGCTGCAGACTCGACAACTATGTCAGTCAGACATCATGGATGTTGATTACACTTGAAGATATCACTCAGAGTTTACATTGCTGGGCTCACCTATAACCCAAACCAACTAAATTGCCCAATTTGATATCCCACATTGCAACTAAACAAACATAAATCCTTTCCACTGAATCCTTCTCCATAAAACTAATATACTAGATGTGCAGATGTCAACACAGAGATACAGGGGAAAAGAAGAAAAAAACATGATACCTCCAAAAGAACACAGTAGTTTGGTAGAAATAGAACCAGATTTGAAGAAAATATATGAAATAACTGAAAGAAAAATTTAAAATAATGATCCTAAGGAAATTCAATGAGATGATAGAGAATACAGTTTAAAGAAATGAGGGAGGCTCAAGTTTTTGGGCCCCTGCACCCATGTGGGAGACCCGGAAGAAGCTCCTGGCTCCTGGCTTTGGATCGGCACAGCTCCATCTGTTGCAGCCATCTAGGGAGTGACCTATCGGATGGAAGACCCCCCCCCCCTTCTCTCTGTGTAACTCTCTGACTTTCGAATAAATAAATAAAACCTTTAAAAAAGAGAGAGACAGAGAGATAAAAAGAAGAAAAAAAAAAGAAATGAGGGAGAAGCAGGCGCTGTGGCGCAGTAAGTAAAAGCCCCAGTCTGCAGTGCCGGTATCCCATATGGGTGTCGATTCGAGTCCCAGCCGCTCCACTTCCAATCCAGCTCCCTGTTAATGTGCCTTGGAAAGCAGTGGAGGATGGTCCACGCCCTTGGGTCCCTGCACCCATGTGGGAGACCTGAAAGAAGCTCCTGGTTCCTGGCTTCAGATCAGCTCAGCTCCAGACACTGAGGCCATTTGGGGAGTGAACCAGCATATGAGAGACCTCTGTCTCTACTTCTCTCTGTAACTGTCTTTCAAATTAATGAAATAAATATTTTTTAAAAAAGAAATGAGGAAAACAGTGCATAATGTAAATAAGAAATTCAATAAATAGATAGAAATCATTTTAAAAACACACATAAAATGAATGTTGGAGCTGTAAATAATCCAGTCAGACAAAAATAAAGAGAAAATAATTTTTTAAAACTCTTACTTTCAAATAAATAAATCTTTAAAAAAAAGACTGACTTATAGCTGGAAAAACTACAAAACACTCCATCAAAATTCTTATAAAGGAAATCCAAAGACAACAGGAGTCAATGAGCAAAAGCACTACAGAGCAATTTGAAGCCTCTGGCACCTACAACTACTGCAAACATTAAAAACCACCCAGCCCCTAGCCATATGCTACAGAGCCTCCCACAAAAAGCTCCAGGTCCTGTTATCCACTATATCACGTCCAACTTTCAACAAAAAGCTATATGCTAAAGACAAGTTACTACAAGGAAGGAAAAATAATCCAAAAGCCAAAGTAAGCACCAAAACTAAGTTCAGATGTTACATATTTGAGAAACACTAGATGGGAATGTAAAAATCAGTAATATGTTAAGGACTACAAAACGTGAACAACATGCGAGCACAGAGTAATAAAGAGATGGAAACTTGAAGAATCATAAAGAAATGCAAGAGATGAGAAACACTGTAACAAATGAAATCTTTGATGGACCTAGAAGTGGACTCAACTGAATAGTGAGTAGGCATGAAGATGTCAAGAGGAACTTCCAAAACTGAAATGCAGAAGGTTAACAGTACATAGAGAACAATATTGGGCTTCAAGTTCTCGCCTTATATTCAAATTCTTTTCCAACATTAGGATAGTACTTGTGGAAGCTAAATGTGGGCATTATCAATGTTTCTATCTTTTGGAAGTCTTATTATTAAATGAGTCACTGCAAAAGTAACTTGGTTGCAGGATATTTTATAATGCAAAATATTTTGAATCCAGGATGCAACTGTTGTGTGCATTTAATTCCCTGTTAGTCTATCTACCTCCACATGAATTCTACCAAAAGTATGGCTTTAGCTTCTCATTGTAAAGTACCTTCTAATTAAAATGTCTTCCCCAGAAATTTTTGTTTAAGATGCAAACATAGCCTAAGCATTGAAAATAATGCCTGGCATAAAGTAGATGCTAAATAAAATTTGTTAAATGAACACATTTTTAAAATAATGTAATTATTCATATAAAGAAAGCTCTACAAAGAAATTCCTTTGGGGAAGTATCATTCTTCATCAGTCCAATGAGAGTTTTATGAATCTTATTTATATTTTCAAAGAACAAATCTTTTACTTCATTAATTTTGGCCTATTTCTAAGTCAGTTGATTTCTGCTCTTATCACTATTTCCTTCATTATGCTTGCTCTGTGTTTTTTTATTTCCTAGTTTCCTATGTTGGAAATTTATATATTTAAGACCATTCCCTTTTTAAAAAATATTTATTTATTTATTCGAAAGGCAGAGTTACAGGAGAGAGACCGTCAGAGAGATCTCCCATGCGCTGGTTCACTCCTCAAATGGCTGCAATAGCTGGAGCGGGGCTGATTTGAAGCCAGAAGCCAAGAACTTCTTTGGGCCCATGGGTGCAGGGTCCTAAGTACTTGGACAATCTTCTGCAGCTTTTCCAGGCATACTAGCAGGGAGTTGGGTCAGGAGTGTAGTAGCTAAGATTCAAACCAGCATCCTTATGGGATACCAGCATTGCAGGCGGCAGCTTTACCCACTATGTCACAATGCCAGCCCCCTAAGACTATTCCTTTTACATAGAAACATAATTTTCCCTCTATTCCCTATCTGAACTGCCTTGCACAGATTTTGATATGTTGCACTTTCACATTCGTTCCATTCAAAATATTCAGACTTCTTTGACATGTAAGTTACTAGACTTGCTTCTTTCCAAATATCTCATTTATCCAGATATCACTTTGTACTAAAAAAGGAGTATGTAATGACTGAAACCATTTTTAAAACATTTTTTTATTTACTTGAAAGACCTACAGGCAGAGCAAGAGAGATTTTTCACTGTTGGTTCAGGTGGTGGCAATGGCTGGGGCTAGGCCAGGCCAAAGCCAGGGGTTGCTTCTGGGTCTCCCAACATAGGTGGGAGGGGTCCAAGCACTTGAACCATTATTTGCTGCTTTTCCCAGGCCTTTAGCAGTGAGCTGGATATACAGTGGAGCAGCCAGGACTCAAACCTGTGCCCATGTAGGATGGCATCATGGGCAATGGCTTTACCCACTATGCCACGACGCTAACACCACTGACTAAAACTCCTATTAGCCATCTTGTTCATGAGGTAATACATATTGTAGATGGCAGAGCAGAAAAATACAAGCCTTGGTTCTTTAAGACCACAGAACTATTAAACTAGCCCTAGTCTACTGATATTTGACTTTGTGTCATATGAAAGAAAAATAAGCATATTCATCTAAGCTTCCAGATCCCTCTCTGTCCCAGGGATTGTATTACCATTAGTCAAACACAATTTCTAACTGATTCAACCACTATTTCTTTAATCTCATGAGTGAAATAATTAAAAAAAATAAAACTTTTTATGCCTTAATTGCTTTTTTTTTTTTTTTTGACAGGCAGAGTAGACAGTGAGAGAGAGAGACAGAGAGAAAGGTCTTCCTTTGCCTTTGCCGTTGGTTCACCCTCCAATGGCCGCCATGGCTGGCGCACCGTGCTCATCCGAAGCCAGGAGCCAGATGCTTATCCTGGTCTCCCATGGGGTGCAGGGCCCAAGCACTTGGACCATCCTCCACTGCACTCCCGGGCCACAGCAGAGAGCTGGCCTGGAAGAGGGGCAACTGGGACAGAATCCGGCACCCTGACTGGGACTAGAACCAGTATGCTGGCGCCGCAAGGCGGAGGATTAGCCTAGTGAGCCATGGTACCGGCCTGCCTTAACTGATTTTAAAAATCAAGATTATTACTAAATATAATGGAAACTCTTTGATTTACTTTCTCATGTTTTTGTCTATTCCTTTAAAAAAAAAAAGATTTGTTTATATAAGAGGCAGAGAGAGAGAGAGAGAGGGAGGGAGGGAGGGAGAAACTCCCATCTGTTGGTTCACTCCCCCAAATGCCTGCAATGGCCAAGACTGGGCCAGGCCAGAGCTGAGAGCCAGGAATTCAATCCAGGTCTCCCTCAGGGGTAGGAGCGACCTAATTACTTGAGCTGTCATCATTGCCTCCCAGGGTTTGCACTCGAAGGAAGCTGGAGTCAGAAGCTGAGACCAGGAGTTGAACCCAGGCACTCCAATCTGAGGCCTGGGCATACCAACCAGTGTCTTAACTAGTAGGCCAACGCCATTCCTCTCTCTCCCTTAAGTATCTTCCAGAAGCTACTCCAGTGCTCTGCCTTTAATCCCTGTATTATTAGAGTCTTGACTATAACTTTTGATTCTGTTTTTGTTTTTCACAATATCCATGCTACATGTCTATCTAGTAATGATGTACCTGCTAGAGTCACCATTTACAAACTGAATAAGGAAGTGAATATTTTCAGATATCTCATAGATAAATATGTAGACTAGGACTGTGAGGACAGAGAGCCCTGATACACAACACTGTTATAATATCTTTCTTGGTGGAAACAGATACACATCTGAGTTTTATCATCCAATTAGTTACCAATGCATCAATAATAATACACTACCAAAATTACTACAGATTTTCTTAGGAATTCCAAGACTTTACTAAAGTCCAAATACATTATAATGTCTTCATTTCCTTTTTCTACCTATCAAAGTCAATTGATTGGCCGGCGCCGTGGCTCAACAGGCTAATCCTCTGCCTTGCGGCACCGGCACACCGGGTTCTAGTCCCGGTCGGGGCACCGGATTCTGTCCCGGTTGCCCCTCTTCCAGGCCAGCCCTCTGCTGTGGCCCGGGAGTGCAGTGGAGGATGGCCCAAGTGCTTGGGCCCTGCACCCCATGGGAGACCAGGAAAAGCACAGTTACCTGGCTCCTGCCATCGGATGAGTGCAGTGCGCCGGCCGCAGCGCGCCATCCGCGGCAGCCATTGGAGGGTGAACCAACAGCAAAGGAAGACCTTTCTCTCTGTCTCTCTCTCTCACTGTCCACTCTGCCTGTCAAAAAAAAAAAAAAAAAATTCAATTGACTCCTCAACAAGCAAATGGCAGGTCATTTCAGCTACATAGATTCAGGTCAATGTTATTTACTCACAGATCAATAAACACAAATATCTTTAAAACATTAACAAGGTACAAAGACGACCATTAAAATTTTACTATAAAAGGATAAATGATATCATGTATTTTTAAATCTAAAATCATTTTTTCAAATAGGCCTCTAAATCACATTAATGTGTTAATTTTTGCAAGGAAATAGTTGTAACTTAAAGAGTAGTTAGGGGCCAGCGCGGTGATGCAGCAGGTTAATGCCCTGGCCTGAAGCGCCAGCATCCTATATGGATGCCAGTTCTAGTCCCAGCTGTTCCTCTTCCAATCCAGCTCTCTGCTATGGCCTGGGAAAACAGTAGAAGATGGCCCAAGTCGTTGGGCCCCTGAACCTGCTTGGGAGATCCAGAAGCAGCTCCTGTCTCCTAGCTTTGGATCGGCGCAGTTCCGGCTGTTGCAGCCAATTGGGGAGTGAACCATCGGATGGAAGACCTCTCTCTTTCTCTCTCTGCCTTTCCTCTCTCTGTGTGACTCTGACTTTCAAATAAATAAATAAATCTTTAAAAAAATAAAGAGTAGTTAATTTATATAATACACCAAGTCAGTCACTCATCAATATATAATCAGTTTAGTCAGTTAAATTTATCAATACCATTTTTCTCTTAACATATGCAATTAATAGTTCAGAACACCATACATAATAGTATAAATGCATTATTAATTGTCTTAGAGTTCCTCAACGTTTGCCTAGCACAGAGCTCTGAACATAGTAAAGCTTAGCACTGAAGGGTTGACTATATATTTAGCATGGAGTAACTTTAGCATCAGGATGATCAGGGTAATTCAGATGAACAGTCTGTCATATAGGCAGAGAGAAAGGCACTGCGTTTAGTTGGCACAAATCAAGTAAGGGGAAGCCACAAAGCTCGTCAAGAAATTATAAAGAAAAAAGAAGAATTTTTAAAAGGTTTCCACTTTCCTAACCACAAGAGCAAGAGGAGTCAGACACCTAACTGGATTCTGAGGCAGAGTTCCACTTTTTGGTCAAAGAGTGTTCACACTACACTCTAAGTTGCCCTGGAAAAAGGACCCCCACTTTGAAATAATGGCTTTCTATCAAGAAAAGTGTACACTGCTAAAGGAAACACTTATTGAAAGCAGAGCCATACTTAGTCAGGTTAAAACATGCAACACAGGGGATGGTGCTGTACAGCAGTAGGCTAAGCTTCCACCTGAGGTCTCAGCATCCCATACGGATGCCAGTTCGAGTCCTGGCTGCTCCACTTCTGATCCAACTGCTCGCTGATGGCCTGGGAAAGCAGCAGAGGATGGCCCAAAAGCTTAGGCCCTTGTACCCGTGTGGGGGACCCAGAAGAAACTCCTGGATCCTGGCTTTAGATCAGCCCAGTTCCAGCAGTTGTGGCCATCTGGGGAGTAAACCAGAGGATGGAAGACCTCTCTCTTTCTCTCCCTCTCTCTCTCTCTCTCCTCCCCCCTCCCCTCCACTCTGCCTGTAACTCTGCCTTGCAAATAAATAAATAAATATTTAAAGAAATGTAACATATTTGTTGTAGGAAATTCTAGTAAAAAATTTATTTATGCAGCAAAGGCAGAGACCACAAGGAAAAGAAAATACAGTGTGAATAAAAATGCTTAACTTGAGCCTTGAAAGAATTGCTGGGGGCTGCAAACCTTTTGCTCCTTTCTGTCCTTGGGTCATTTTTCACATGGTTGCTGATCTGTGGTATCTCTGCTGCCTACTCATTGGCATTACTCTCCAAGAGAAAGAGAAGCACCAACTCACCCCTTCAGTGTTCTGTGTAAATTGACATGGGATGCAGCAAAGCAGGCAGCCTGCTATAGATTTTCCTTTTTGTCAGAGCCAAACTCTCATGGGTCAGCATCTCTGTAGTTGGGGTAGATAATGGGGGCATGTACAGGATAAAACAGAGTATAACACATCAACAGCGTGAGTTAAAATCTCATTCCTGGGGTCGGTGCTGTGGCACAGCAGGTTAAAGACTCAGCCTGTGGTGCCAGCGTCCCATATGGGTGCCAGGTTGACTCCCAGCTGCTCCACTTCCGACCCAGCTCCCTGCTAGTGTGCCTGGGAGGGCAGCGGAGGATGGCCCAAGTCCTGGGGCCCCTGCACCACGTGTAAGACCCAGAAGAAGCTCCTGGCTTTGGATAGGCTCAGCTCCAGCTGTTGCAGCCATTTGGGGAGTGAAACAGAGGATGACAGACCTCACTTTCTGTGTCTCTACCTCTCTCTGTAACTCTGTATTTCAAAGAATCAAAATTAAAATTTTTTAAAATCTCATTCCTAATAGCAAAGTGGTGATATTGCAAAATATCTCAGCAAACATATATGCTTTTTCAATATTTTTTTTTTTTTTTTTTTTTTTTTTTACAGGCAGAGTGGACAGTGAGAGAGAGACAGAGAGAGAAAGGTCTTCCTTTTGCCATTGGTTCACCCTCCAATGGCCGCCGCGGTCGGCACGCTGCGGCCGGCGCACCGCGCTCGTCCGATGGCAGGAGCCAGGAGCCAGGTGCTTTTCCTGGTGTCCCCATGGGGTGCAGGGCCCAAGCACCTGGGCCATCCTCCACTGCACTCCCAGGCCACAGCAGAGGGCTGGCCTGGAAGAGGGGCAACCGGGACAGAATCCGGCGCCCCGACCGGGACTAGAACCCGGTGTGCCGGCGCCGCAAGGCGGAGGATTAGCCTGTTGAGCCACGGCGCCGGCCGCTTTTTCAATATTATTGGCATCTCTAATTAAGGACTTTCAGCTCTACGGCAAATTTTAGTTATTTGAAAGGTCTTCAAAATGTTAATGGAAAATGTGTATTATGGAAAAATTACTCATGGATTACAAATGTTTTCACACCAAAGTAAACTTACCTTTTAATTCTGTCTTTTCCTGAACTTTCTGAAGCACTTTTGCAGCTCCTTATTTCCAGCCTATCAATATGGTAGAATTTATGTAATTTAATAGGTAGCTGCTGAGAAAAGAATTTCTGGCCCAAATATTGACCTAAATCAGACAATCTAATCATTTGCAACAACTAATTTTTCCTTTTAAAGATAGTCTACAATTATTACATTTTTAAAATTAGTATGCTAGGTTTGTTTTAGAGCAGTTTTAGTTTTATAGAAAAGTTAGACAGAAAAAAAATAATTCCCTATGATCTCTCTCTCCCCATACCCACATAGTTTTCCCTATATTAGCATTATACATTATTCTGGTACAACTGATATAATTGATAAGCTATTGATACATTATTTATAATTATATTATTATTACCATATTCAACACTGGGATTCACTTTTTTGGTATGGCTCTATTGGTTTCCACAAAATCATAATATCATGTATGCCCCATGAGAAATATGGGGCAGATATAATTTCTGTATGATACAGAATAATTTCACTATCTAAAAATCCTCTATGCTCTCCCTATTCAGCCCTCACTCACATCCTGATCTGAAGCTCTGGAAACCACTAATTGTTCTACTTGTTCTATAGTTTTGCCTTTTCCAGAATGTCATAGAGTTGAATGACAAAATATGCACACTAATCCTTCTCCAAGTCTTTTCACTTATTTCTTAATCACTGAACAATGTTGCATTATCTGGCATTTTAAAAAGCAATTATTATATTTAAAGATTATTTCAAAAGGTAAATGACCACCACCCTATATGAAAAGGGGAGATTTATGCCCTCCTGGCACTAAGGAGAAACCTCTGGTTTACATCCTTCGGAAAACAGCTTTTTACCTTGAGGTCTTTACTGAAAGGTCTAAGGCACTGAAAGGAGAGAGCTTTTGCTAATAATAAATGATGGATTTTACTGGTTAAAGTTCCCCAACAGTTACAACCCAACAGGGTTAAACATATCAGAGTTGCTGATCTGAAAGATGCTATGTTAATGGGTATGAACTATGATTTTTTCATACATAAATTATTTTTCCAAAATGTGGCTTTACAAAATGAGGCAACTAAAACAAAACAATTTTTCTTTCATTCAGAAAAATGCCCAAATCTAATCTAATTTGCTGCAGCTGGACACCACCTGCAGATGACTGCTTAAGTACTCTGAACATTACACACTTATCTTTTAAATATTGATAATGTCATTTTTCATTTCCTCGACATGAAATCCCACAGGGAATAATTATGCTAATATACCTTAATGATTCTTGCAAATAAATGATCAAACCAAATTGCTACTGTTGATTTATATTAATGGGTGCCTTTAGGATGAGATTTGCCAGTACAGTGCTGCCTCTTGAATCTCAATTTATCTTATTTAGATGAAGAGTGTACATAGTTTGTTAAATAGATGAAGTGTTTAAAATATAATGTGTTTGTGCAGTTTTTGCACTTCATAATGTTCAAGTATTACCATCTTGCCTTGTGGCAAATCTGCATTTAATGGTTTCATTGTATATAACTTCCTTTAGTACTTTTCCTCTCTGTTATATGCAGTTAGGAAGTGACTACTTTCTTTGATTCAGAATAAGCAAGCTTCCATATGTTGAATCTGATTGCTTCATTAACACAGTAGAATCCATTTCTGGGTATTTCAGCCATCATCATCTGGGAGTCAAACTGACTATGTGATGATGTGTTCTAGTGCTAAATAATTATTTGGGGGAAGAAAAGGACCCTTAAATGGCTTCTCTGTCACCATACTTAAACCCAGATCAGTGGTTCTCTTTCTTTCCTGCTGTCTCCCTTTCCCCCTCGTCTTGCATCCTCATCAAGTCTACAGGAAACAGGAGATTGCTGACCTTGTGAACTCTTGAATAAAACTAGAAAAGAACTACAAGATGGGTACGCTCTCAGTTCTAGGACCTGGGATCACTACACAGAAAGAATGTTCATTTGCTGTAGACATGAATAAAAATCTACCTAGATATCTTTATAAAACTCTTTTATTTAAAATACCATATAATTTCTAAAAGTTACCTTGAAACAGATAATTATCTCAATTATCTATTTTTGTGCTTTTAATGTCATCTTCTAGGCTTCGGTAAGTAACAAAGTAGACACACAGTCAGAATAAGAGCAGAACTGTGTTAAAAGCTAAGTAAGCTGGTAGTAAAATAAGGGACTGGCATATCCAGTGTACATACATGGGGCATGGAAGTTGTGATGCCCACTAACCATTACAAACAAATTTGTTGTGTGTTGCACAGAGATTGTAATTTCATTAGTGGTGAAGCAACAATGGCCATACTAGGTCAGGAATCACACAAACTCTCATTGGTTTAAAAAAATGGCATGCATATATCTAGTTTTAGAAGGGTTTTTCATTTCTTAAGAAAAAGTACCCACTTTGATCAATTTGGTGTAATTATAGCATCTTTTCTAATAAAAAGTAACAAGAGCCAACATTTAAAACTACTAAATGCATCATTTCACTTAAATCAGAATTTTCTAATTTAGCAGAAAAAGAGGATGATCCAAGTATGCAATGATAAGGGAATGGCTAAGTTATTTATGGTACATCAGCTCTGTACCTGGAGACTCCGAGTGTCTGGAGGACCAGAGGCTCAGGCCCAGGAGAGGCAACTTGTGGGAACCTGAGCAGCATCTATCTTGCGAGAATAGCTGGGCACTGGAAGCTAAGCACTGACTCCAAGGTCCTGGGGTAAGAGGGACACAGTTATCCTCCAGGGGGAACATCAGATGAAGGTCACTGAGGAAGCAAAGTCAAAGAACCCAAGTTGGCTCTGAACATGGAAACAAGGGTGAAGAAGACTGGCCCAAGACTATTCACCTCATCTTCAGACCCTGCCCCTGCTAGGACTGTGGTAGGATGACAAGCAGAGAGAGGGAGAGACCCAACCCACTAACAGTGCAAATGGATAAGCACAGCTCAGGAATTCTCTAACAACGTCACCATGAGCAAGTAGAAGGCAGAGAAAGTGAGCAAATGCACAGGAAGATATGACCTTGACCTTGGTATCTTCCCACTTATTATGCACATGTCAGACACTTGTTCTTCACTCATCAGAACAACTGCATTCATTATACATATGAAAACAAGATTCAAAGAGAATGGACCAGCACACCGTGGCTTAGAGGCTAAGCCTCCACCAGTGCTGCCACCAGTATCCTATATGGGCACTGGTTCATGCCCTGGCTGCCCTTCTTCCGATCCACCTCTCTGACAATGACCTGGGAAAGATGAGAAAGATAGTCCAAGTGCCTGGGCCCCTGTACCTGCATGGGAGACCTGGAAGAAGCTCCCGCTTCCTGGCTTCATATTGGCTCGGCTCCAGCCCTTGCAGCCATTTGGGGAGTGAACTAGCGGATGGAAGATCACTCTCTGTCTCTCCCTCTTTCTATCTGTAATTCTACCTCTCAAATAATAAAATCTTTAAAAAAAAAAAAATTCAAAGGGAAGAAGTAACTGCCAAGCTCATAGAAAGCATTAGTAGTGGGACAGATATTTGTACCAAGTCTGTCTCTTCAGATCATGATTCTTTCATGAGTTAAGCGTGTTTCAAATTATGGGACACAAACAGTATTTAAAAGAAATGGAGGGGGCTTGCGCTGTGGCACAGTGGGTTAAATCCTCGGACTGCAGGGTCAGCATCCCACATGGGTGCTGTTTGGAGTCCCGGCTGCTCCATTTCCAATCCAGCTCTCTGCTATGCCCTGGGAAAGCAGTGCAACATTGGGATCAGTTCTGTGGCGCAGCAGGTTAACGCCCTGGCCTGAAGCACCAGCATCCCCATATGGACACCGGTTCAAGACCCGGCTGCTCCACTTCCAATCCAGCTCTCTGCTAAGGCCTGGGAAAGCAGTAGAAGATGGCCCAAGTTCTTGGGCCCCTGCATCCACATGGGACAACCAGCAGAAGCTCCTGGCTCCTGGCTTTGGATCGGCGCAGCTCCAGCCGTTGTGACCAATTGAGGAGTGAACCATCAGATGGAAGACCTCTCTCTCTGCCTCTCCTCTCTCTGTGTAACTCTGACTTTCAAATAAATAAATAAATCTTTAAAAAAAATCTGTGCAACATTGATTTTTTTTCCTCCCTAGAAGTAAATTTTACTGCAATTCAGATAAACTAATGCCATGCATCATGAGAGCTCACAACCAGGGCTGCAATAATGGTGACTACAAGCAAACAGAAACCATGCCTTGGAACAATCTAATTCTTTCTCAGACTGTATATTTTTTTCAGTCCTTTCTCTGCATCAGCCAGGGCAGTGGCTATATTCTGCATCTGCCAGGGCCTTCTGAGATGCAAATGCCAAGACAGAATTGGATACTCCAGAGACTAACTCGGGGAAGGACCTGGAAAGAATAAGTTGGGGGTGGGGGAGGTGGAGTACCCATAGGCATGGAGAACCTCAGACCAGAATACAGATCTGAGGACTGCAGAAGCGGAGAAGAAAAGAAAAAGGAGCAGCCTCAACCTGCTGGACAGGGGCCGGCACTGTGGTGCAAAGAGTGAAGCAACAACATCCCATTTCTGAGTGCCAGTTCGAGTCCCGGCAGATCTGCTTCAGATCCAGCTTCCTGCTAACCCGCCTTTCCATCCACGTGAGAGAGTATAATGGCCTCGTCCAGACCTGGCTGTTGTGGCCATTTGGGGAATGAACCAGCAGACTGAAGATCTTTTTTTTTCTTCTCTCCCTCTCTGTCTCTCTCCCTTTCAAATAAGTAAATCTGAAAACAGTAACAATTAGAGCATAATTCAAAGGAAGCCTCTGCCAGGCTAAAGCAAAGCCCCCTAATGCCTCACGTTGGGCCCAAAGTCCTGGCCCTCAGACCCTGATCACACTCAGGTTTTAGGTAGGAGCACTCAGGAACAACATGGTCTCAGCATGGATGCAGCATTAAATCTGACTATAGGGGCCAGCACCCTGGCATAGCGTGTATAGCCACCACCTGCAGTGCCAGCATCCCATATGGGCGCTGGTTTGTGTCCTGGCTGCTCCACTTCCGATCCAGCTCTCTGCTATGGCCTGGGAAAGCAGTAGAAGATGGCCCAAGTGCTTGGGCCCCTGCGCCTCTGTGGGAGACCCAGAAGAAGCTCCTGGCTTCAGATCGGCACAGCTCTGGTCATTGTGGCCATCTGGGGAGTGAACCAGCAGATGGAAGATGATTCTCTTTCCCCCACTCTGCGTCTTTGTGACACTGACTTTTAAATAAATAAATAAATAATTTAAAAAAAAATCTGATATGAAACAACTGGAAGTTCTTGGACTTACTTTCCCTGTAGCAGTTTCGGTTAAGGGCAGACATGAGCAGGGCACTCTATGTTGACACCTGGCAGGTGCTCATGCTTCCCCCGTTTATGACGGCTGTCCTTCCCTCTGATCACCTCATAAATCTACATTATTATCATCACTACCTTACTAAGCTCTTCTCTAAAAATACTTTGTGCTAACACCCTAGAATCAGGTACATGGAATCCATGGGGGATGGCACAGCCTGCAACGCACCACCTAGGATTAGACTTAACAGAGGTGAGAAACCTGTTTTCCTGCCAAGGGCCATTTGGATAGTTATAGCATCACTTACGGGCCATACAAAAATATTCAACTTAAAAATTACTGAATTTCAGACCAGATGATTTCATGAGCCTCAAATAGCCCACAGGTTAGAGGTCCCAATCCCTGGATTGGGCCTTCACTCATGCCAAACTGCCATCTTGTTTGTCCACAAGTCCACATTTCTGTTCCCAGAGTTCCTGTCACTTATGCAAATTAGAGCACAGTCCCACCCCTTTTGCAACATTTGCTGCATAAATAGTATGGGAAAAGATTCAGGTTTTTTTTGTTTTGTTTTGTTTTTGTTTTTTTTTTTTTTGACAGGCAGAGTGGACAGTGAGAGAGAGAGACAGAGAGAAAGGTCTTCCTTTTGCCGTTGGTTCACCCTCCAATGGCCGCCGCGGTTGGCGCGCTGCGGCCGGCGCACCGCGCTCATCCGATGGCAGGAGCCAGGAGCCAGGTGCTTTTCCTGGTCTCCCCATGGGGTGCAGGGCCCAAGCACCTGGGCCATCCTCCACTGCACTCCTGGGCCACAGCAGAGGGCTGGACTGGAAGAGGGGCAAGCCGGGACAGATTCCGGTGCCCTGACCGGGACCAGAACCCGGTGTGCCGGTGCCGCAAGGTGGAGGATTAGCCTGTTGAGCCACGGCGCCGGCCAAAGATTCAGGTTTTAAAAACTGAGACTTGGAACCCTTTGCAAGCAAACACTCATGAGATGAACTTCCAGATATTTTATGAAAGGCTATAACAAAAGAACAACTTTGTTCAAATAATATTTCAGGATCGGACTCAAAGAAACTCATAAGAGTTTTAAAGATGCAAAATCAACTCAATTTATAGGGAATGGTGGAAAGGAAGGTCAGGATCTCTGAGCTTGAACAAACTGATTAACCTCCCTGATATCTATCTCCCCCTCTCTAAAATGAAGAGGGCGGGTTGGATGATCCTGGAGGCCTCATGAAGCACTAACATTCTATGAAATAAAACTCAACTTAGAGATTAATTGGGTTTCTGAGCCTCGAGCAATTAATTACACTGTCGCTGCCCTGCGACAGACCCAGCACAGAAGAAAATTAGATTCAGCTGACAGATTTTAATCTTCGCTCATGTTGATTTTAAGCCCAACATTTTTTAAGATTTGCAAATTAATACTTTCGTGAAACGTTCAACAGCTTTCCTGGCAAGGGAGCTGACCTGCTAGATGTTGTGTATTAAGGCCATTCTTTTCTATTTTAAAAGGTTGTTGTGGTGACGTTTTCCCCTACTACTCAGAACCTCATCAGGTACTCATCCAGAGATTTATTAATTGTGAGAGTGGTTATGAGAAATTCCTCACCAATTTCTAAAGTGCTCAAGGATAACTAGGATCAGGGACTCTAATTCTACCAATATTTACTTTACTGTATTATCAATTTGATTCCTTATTCTTTGGCTTTCAGCATTCCCTTACCCTATGTTTACCAGTACTTGGTCAATATTCAATTATTACTAGAAAAATTGTTGGTTACTTTAACCCTCTCCCCCCAAAAAAACACAGACAGAACACTTTACTTTCCAGTTAATAAGGAAATATCTTTTTTTTTTTTTAACAGACAGAATGGATAGTTAGAGAGATAGACAGAGAGAAATGTCTTCCTTTGCCATTGGTTCACCCTCCAACGGCCGCCGCGGCTGGCGCACTGCTCTGATCCGATGGCAGGAGCCAGGTGCTCATCCTGGTCTCCCATTGGGTGCAGGGCCCAAGCACTTGAGCCATCCTCCAGTACACTCCCTGGCCACAGCAGAGAGCTGGCCTGGAAGAGGGGCAACCAGGACAGAATCCGGTGCCCTGACCAGGACTAAAACCTGGTGTGCCGGCGCTGCAAGGTGGAGGATTAGCCTATTGAGCCACGGCGCTGGCCAGGAAATATCATTTTAATCTTCTTTTTTATGCCTATCTTTTTAAACAGTTTAATATTTTCCTAAAGTACTATAATTTATATTTAAAAAATTAAATCTCACTATTTTTAGTTTGTTGAACTTAGATTTCATACGTATACATATATATGTATATGTATATATATATAGTTGATACATGTGTATAAAGTCTACTCCCGTGGTAATTTCTGACATAGAGAAAGGTAAGGAGAACATTCATGTATCCGTACTGTGACATAGGGAAGATGTTTTTGTGTACCAGTGCACATACTCCTATCTTATTTCTTCACCTCAGAGATAAAACTATTCTATATTGAATAGTGTTTATCATTCCCTTGTCTTTATACATTCAATCACATGTACCAAGCTCTTAAAATTACATGATACTATTTTGCATGCTTTAATGACCAAATTAATTGAGTACTACATCTGCAAATTGCTTTTAATTTTTTCTGTTTGTGAGATTACTCCATGTGATTACATGAACTAGGATACTTCCAAAAGTCTGTGAAAAATGGAATCAGATAAGTTTTGTTGAAAAGTAAGCTTATTTTGGTGCCAAAAAAAATGAAATTCATAAATAAATGTTTATTTTCACAGAGATCTTCCATCCACTGGTTTAATTCCCATAGTCCCAACAGCCAGGACTGGGCCAAGAACTCCATGGGATACAGGAACCCAAGTATCTGAGCATCATCTGCTGCCTCTCAGGGTGTGTATTAGCAGAAGTTGGAATCAGAAATGGGATACAAAAGGTCCTCAAAAAGCTCATGAAAAATGCATGCTATGAAAAAATTTAAACAATCCTTTAGTAATGTGAGGCTATAAAGTTTTGCATGATACACCTTTAATTCACCTAGGATTTAAATTTCAATGTTTTGGCATCCTAGAGAAGAAGGCGTGCAGTTAGGATTCTTTTGTCCATATGGATAGCCAGTTATAACAGCATCACTTTCTTTTTTTCCTTACTGGTCTATACCATAGTGAATTCATACTTTTTTACTTTTTATGTACTTTACATTTATAATAATACTTAGTACCTAGTAGAATAAGACTTTATCTGGGCCAGCGTCGGAGCTCAGTGAGCTGGTCCTCTGCCTGTGGCGCCGGCCCACTGGGTTCAAGTCCTGGTTGCCCCTCTTCCAGTCCAGCTCTCTGCTGTGGCCCGGGAGTGCAGTGGAGGATGGCCCGAGTCCTTGGGCTCTGCACCCACATGGGAGACCAGGAGAGGCACCTGGCTCCTGGCTTCGAATCAGCGCGGTATGCTGGCCACAGTGTGCCAGCCATAGCGGCCATTGAGGGGTGTTGTCTGTATAAATTTTCTGGCTATTCTTTGCCCTTGGTTCTTTTATATACATTTAGATTTTCCATACAAAGTTACATGGGGAAAGAAAGTGAGAATTTTATAGACTCTCTGGCTCAATTTTGGGAAAAATCAATATCTTTATGATAGTACATATTCCTTTCCATGTAAATGGTATATATTTATTATATGTTCTCTAAAATACCTTTAAATTAAGTTTTATCACTTTCTCGATAAAGATCTCATGCCTCTTTTGTTGGGCTTATTCCCAGATACTTTAAATTATTTATTATTTATTTTTTAATTATTTATTTATTCCATAAATGGAATCTCTATCATTTAGGGTCTAAGTAGGAAACAGCACCTCAAAATTGGACTTTTAAAATGCTGTGGGTTACTGACGTGAAACAGACATTTTGAAAATCAAAGATGGTTCACAGCCCTTTTCTCTTTTGTTGAGGAACAGTATTTCATCTTGTTTTGTTTTGTGTTCTCTTCATACTATTTGTTGAACTCTTTACTTAGGGTAGTGTTAACTATATGATCATTAAGTGTACTGAAACAAGATCATTGTAAAAGTTAAGAGTGAGAATCTGAGAGGGATGGAGATGAAGAGTTGTAGTGTGGGCAGGTGGGAGGGTGGGGAGAAAGTGCCACTATGTTCCTCTAACAAGATAAAGGAAATATACAAAACATGTATAACAAATAGAATATATAATAAAAAAGATGTAGATAAGGTTTAAGGAAACAACCAGGAATCATACAGTACTCATAGCACAGTGACACTAGGGAAACATTGCTACTCCTAGGCCTAAGGGTAAAGGGAGAAGGCAATTTTGTAGAAGCTCAAGACAGAAACAGCTATATGAAGACATTGGAGCTGGTTCACCCTCCAGATGGCCATAATGGCCAGAGCTGCACCGATCTGAAGCCAGGAGCTTCTTCCAGGTCTTCCACGTGGGTGCCGGGGCCCAAGGACTTGAGCCATCTTCCACTGCTTTCCCAGGCCATAGCAGAGAGCTAGATCAGAAGTGGAGCAACAGAGACTCGAACCGGCACCCATATGGGATGCTAGCACAACAGGCAGTGCCTTTACGCGCTATGCCACAGTGCCGGCCCCATGCGTGGATAATTTTTAACAGAAGGAGATCACACTTTGCATCCTGCGGTTTAAAGGTTACAAACTGTAAACTGCTTTTCCTGCTATAGACGTTTTCTTCCTTTTCCCCCTTTGTGAAGATTTTGCGTCCTGAATGGGGATTTGATTTATTTCTACATTCAGAGAATCAATTTGTTCTCATTAATCAGTTAACATCCACTGGAACAGTTGTGATTATATTCTTCACTAATTTTGGGAGTCACTGGAGGGTGGCTTCTAACATAGAGACAAACGTTCCAGCTCCTAACCCTAGGTATGCAGACTGTGTAACACTATGTTAAAGTTGGCATATGAGGGTACTTCCAAAAGCTCAAGGAAAATGGAATTAAAAGGGGCTGGTGCTATGGCATAATGGGTAAACTGCAGCCTGCGGTGCTGGCATCCCCTATGTGTGCCAGTTGGAGTCCCAGTAGCTCCACTTCTGATCCAGCTCCCTGCTAATGTGACTAGGAAGGCAGTGGAGGATGGCCCAAATGCACCAGTGTCGGAGACCTGGATGAAGCTCCCGGCTGCGGCCTGGCCCAGCCCCCATCATTACAGCACCTGGAGAGCAGATGTATGATCTCTCTTTCTTTATATTTCTGTAACTCTGCCCTTCACATAAAGAAACAAATAAATCTTTTAAAAAAACTAATAAAAATGGAATTAAAACATGATGTTTATTTTTTACAAACTTTTTGAAGAACACCAGTACATTTATCTTATCTTTCTTATGACTTTTATTCTACTCTTTACTTGTCTAATCAGTCTAAACAAATAGTACTATATTTGATTATATCATTATATAAGATTTTCAAGGTTCTAATTTTGTTGCTATATTTTTCTATTGATTCTCACAGTTGGCAACTTTACCCTTAGATTTTTGTGAGCTCATTTTAGAGAAACTTCATTTGTGAGGACTTGGGGCCCAAGGACTTGGGCCATCTTCTGCTGCTTTCCCAGCCACATGAGCAGAGACCTGGGTTGGAAGTAGAGCAGCCAGGATGCCAATCTACACTCATATGGGATGCTGGCATCACAGGCCTATGCCACGGTGCCAGCCCTGGGAATTTTTTAGAAGCTTATTTCTGGCCGGCGCCGTGGCTCAACAGGCTAATCATCCGCCTTGCGGCACCGGCACACCGGGTTCTAGTACCGGTTGGGGCGCCGGATTCTGTCCCTGTCACCCCTCTTCCAGGCCAGCTCTCTGCTGTGACCCGGGAGTGCAGTGGAGGATGGCCCAAGTGCTTGGGCCCTGCACCCCATGGGAGACCAGGGAAAAGCACCTAGCACCTGGCTCCTGCCATCAGATGAGTGCGGTGCGCCGGCCACAGCACGCCAACCGCGGCAGCCATTGGAGGGTGAACCAACGGCAAAAGGAAGACCTTTCTCTCTGTCTCTCTCTCTCACTGTCCACTCTGCCTCTCAAAAAAAAAAAAAGCTTATTTCTATGCTTAATCTTTGTGTTTTTCATTACTGCAGCTAGCAATTATTTAACCTTTTTATTTACCTCAACCACAATCTGATTAGCTATGAAAATTTTGCACAAATATTTGTTTCTGTGCATGGACCTATTGCCACTTTTATTTTTAACATGATAAATCATCTGATATTTTTGTAAATGGAAACTGGATATCACTAGAATTTTAGCCAAAAGCAGATGCTATAAACAAAAGAACAAAGTTGCCTCTTAATTTACACCACATACAAAAACTAACTCAAGTGGCCAGTGAAACAGGTGTGATGCAGGCATCCCATTGTGGTGGAATGAGAAGGCCATGCCAAGATGGTCACTGGCAAGTGAGCGTCAGTTACTCAGGAATGGCTTCGGAACCCACCTGGCAAAGAGCCTGCCTGGCAACAGGCAGTGATGGGTTTGGGCATAAACCACCCCTTGACCAGACTGGCTGCCTCGGCTATATAAGCTGCTGCACCAACTGAAATAAACGAGTCTGTGAGCTGCTTGCCTCTAGCCTGCTTTCACCCAACTCCCAGCGTCTGTGTCATGTCTGTGTCATGACTCCACACCTCTTGTCCCAACTGTGCTTCTTCTCTCAGAATGTATCCACAGCAACATCCCATATGTGCACCAGTTCGAGTAAAGGCTACTTCTGATCCAGCTCCCTGCAAATTTGCCTGAGAAAAGCAGAAAATGGCCAAAATGCTTGGGCCCTTGCCCACTATGTGGGAGACCCAGATGACAGTCCTGGCTTCGGCCTGGCCCAGCCCTGGCCATTGCAGCCATTTGGGCGATGAACCAGTGGATGCAAGGTTTTTCCTCTCTCTCTTTCTCCCCTTTTCTCTTTTATTAATTCTGCCTTTCAAATAAATAAATATTTTTCACAAATTAACTCAATACAGATAAAAAACCTAAATATAAGAGATAAAACTATATATAATATATATTTTTTATTTATTTGACAAGTAGAGTTATAGACAATGAGAGAGAGACAGAGAGAAAGGTTTTCATTCTGTTGGCTCACTCCTCAAATGGCTGCTATGGCCGGCGCTGCACCGATCCGAAGCCAGGAGCCAGGTGCTTCCTCCTGGTCTCCCATGCGGGTGCAGGGGCCATCCTCCACTACTTTCCCGGGCCACAGCAGAGAGCTGGACTGGAAGAGGAGCAATGGGGACTAGAACTCGGCACCCATATGGGATGCCGGCACCGCAGGTGGAGGATTAACCAAGTGAGCCATGGCACTGACCCAAGACATAAAACTATAAAACTCAAAAATAAGACATAGAGGAGGGACAGGCTCTGTGGCATCTTGAGTTAAGCTGCCACCTGCTGATGCCAGAATCCTATATGGGCATCTGTTCAAGTCCCACCTGCTCCACTTCCAGTTCAGTTCCCTGCAAATGTGCTTGGGAAAGCAGTGGAGGATGGCCCAAGTGCTTGGGCCCCTGCAGCCACATAGGAGACCTGGATGAAACTTCTCACTTCTGGCCCTAGCTATTGTCATCATTTGGCGAGTGAACCAGTGGATAGAAGATTTTTCTTTCCCTTTCTGACTCTATCTCTCCTCTCTCTGTAACTCTGCTTTTCAAATAAATAAATAAATCTTTAAAAATAAATAAAACATAGGGGAAAGACTACTTACATTGAATTTGGCTATTATTTTTGAATACCACAGCAAAATCACAGGCAATAAAAGAAAGAACGGGTAAATATAACTACAGAAAATTAAAAACTTCTATACATTAAAGGATATAATCAGTGAAAAGGCAGCCTACAGAATGGGATAAAATATTTGCAAATAATGTGATAAAGAGTTAACATACAAATTACATAAAGAACTCACATAGCTCAGCAACAAAAAATTAAACAACCGATTTAAAAATGGCCAATAGGACAGGTATTTAGCCTAACAGTTAAGATGCCAGAGTAGCTAGTTTGAATACAGCCCCAGTTCCTGACCCTCATTTCCTGCTAACATAGACCCTGGGAGGCAGCAGAGAAGGCTAAGGAATTGTATTCCTATCACCCACGTGGGAGATCTGAATTGAATTCCCAGCTCCTGGCTTTGGCTCAGTCCATCCTTAGCCACTGTGGGCACTGGGGAAATAACCAGCAAAGGAAGCATGCACTCTCCTCTCCTCTCTCCCCTACCCTCCTCTCCTCTCCCTTTTCCTCCCCTCCGCTCTTCTCTCCCCCACCACACACCTCTCTGCCTCTCAAATAATTTTTAAAAATATTTTATTTATTTATTTGACAGGTAGAGTTATAGATAGTGAGAGGGAGGGACAAAGAGAAAGGTCTTCCATCTGCTGTTTCACTCCCCAAACGGCTGCAATGGCTGGATCTGGGCCAATCAGAAGCCAGGAGCCAGGGGCCTCCTCCAGATCTCCCATGCAGGTTCAGGGACCCAAGCACTGGGCCATCTTCTACTGCTTTCCCAGGCCATAGCAGAGAGCTAGATCAGAACAGAAGCAGCTGGGACTAGAACCAGTACCCATATGGGATGCCGGCGCCGTAGGTGGAGGATTAACCTACTGTGCCACAGCACCGGCCTCAAATAATTTTTAAAAGCACAGAGGACTTCAACAGACATGTCTCCAAAGAAGTTATACAAGTATCCAGGTACATGAAAAGGTGTATAACATCACCAGTGATGAGGGTAATGTAAATGAAAATGATAATGAGATACAATCATATCAATTAGGATGACTATTGTAAAAAAAAAAATCATGACTACCTATATTTGAAATCAATTCATTAGATATATCTGCACTCTCTCAATAGCCAAGTTACAGAAACAACCAAGTCCGTCAAGGGATGAATGAATAAAGACACCATATCGTTTATACACAGTGAAATACTACACAGCCTTAACAGGGAAGAAACTCTATCATTTGCAACAACATGAATGGAATCAGAGAACATTGTGCTAAGCTACATACAAAAAGAGAAATACACATGTTCTCAGCTAAATATGAAGGCCAAGACAACTGGATTCACAGAAGTAGAGAGAAGAATGGCTGTTACCAAGAGACTGGCAAGTGGGAAGGTGAGAATTTTATAGTCAAAGGGTACCAAGGCTGGTGCCTCGGCTCACTTGCCTAATCCTCCACCTGTGGCGCCGGCACCCCGGGTTCTAGTCCCGGTCGGGGTGCCGGATTCTGTCCCGGTTGCTCCTCTTCCAGCTCTCTGCTGTGGCCAGGGAGTGCAGTGGAGGATAGCCCAAGTCCTTGGGCCATGCACCCTCATGGGAGACCAGGAAGAAGCACCTGGCTCCTGGTTTTGGATCAGCACAGCGTTGGCTGCAGCGCACCGGCCTTAGCGGCCGTTTGTGGGGGTGAACCAACAGAAAGGAAGACCTTTCTCGCTGTCTCTTTCTCTCTCTAACTCTGTCAAAAAAAAAAAAAAAAAAAGAAGAAAAGAAAAAAGAGAAAAAAAAAAGTGTACCAAGCCTCAGATGGGATTAATAAATTCAATTTTTTATACAATTGCCAAGCATAGTGAATTATGTAGTAATTGAGTATTGCCCATTTCAATATGGCTAGGACAATAAATTTTAACTAAAATGTTACATATTTGAGGTGAGATTTGTTAATTGCCTTGACTTAATCATTCCACATGGTACCATGGTGCCAGAATTCAAAAGTCATATGTACCTCACATATATTACCATATATTACCATAATTTAACCATATATAATAAAAATAAAATAAAAAACATAAAACAAAATATTAAGTGTTTACAGGATATCAAAAAACTGGAATACTTATATGCACTATTAGTTGGAATGCAAAAAGAAATAAAATAAAATGGTACAACCACCATGGAAAACCCTGTGGTCATTTCTTTAAAAACGGAAACACTGGGGCCAGCATTGTGGCACAGCTAGTTAGGCCACTGCTTGCTAAGCCACCATCACACATAGGACTGGTTTGAGCCTTAGCTTCTCCGCCTCCAGTCCAGCTTCCAGCTAATGTGCCTGGGAAGGCAGCAGAAGATGGTCCACGTACTCAGACCTCTGCCATATATGTAAGAGCAGGATGGAGTTACTGGCTCTTGGCTTCAGCCTGGCCCAGACTGGATGTTATGGGCTTCTGGGGAATGAAAAGGAAGATGGAAAACCAATCAAAAAATTAATTAAAACTCTATGTGTGTGTGTGTATGTGTGTGTGTCCCTCCCTTTCAAATATAAAATATTAAATCTTCTAAAAAATAGAGAATTACCATAAGATCCAGCAATTCTACTCTGGGTATATACCCCAAAAGAACTGAAAACAGGGTGCAAGAGATATTTATTCATAGCAGCATGACTGACAACAAACAAAAGGTGGAAGCTATTCAAATTGTCTATGAACTGTGACTGGAAGACAAAATGTGATATATACATACAACGGAATACTATTCAGCCTTAAAAAGGAAGAAATTCTGACATATGACAACATGGATGAACCTCAAGGACATTATACAAACTGACATAAGTTATTCACAAAAACAAATACTACATGATTCCACTTACCTAAAGCTCTTATAGCAGCTAAACTTGCAAAGACAGGAGGCAGTTGCCTGGGGCTGTAGGGAAGAGAAGAGGGGGTTATTATCCAGGGGACTACAGGGTTTCGGTTCTGCAAGATGAAAAGTGTTCTGCAAAGGGACGGTGGTGATGGCTGCACAACGATGCTCATGTACTAAAATGCTACTGAGCGGTACTTCAAGATGGCAAAGAAGTATTATGCCTATTTTGCTATAACTTAATTTTTTGTATTTTCTTTTATATGAAATGCAGAGAAAGAGAAGAAAGAAGAGTGTCACAGTAGCCAGGGCAGGACCAGGCTGGAGCCAGAACTCAATCCAGTTCTCTCACTTGGGTGACCGAGAGCACTTAGCTGTCACCACTGCTTCCCAGGGGGTCCATTAGCAGGGAATGAGAATCCAAGTGGAGCTAGGACTGGGACCCAAGCACCCCAATAAGAGATACAAGCATCCCAAAGGGTATCTTAATTGTTGTAGCAAACACTCTACCATATTTCATAGTTTGCAACTTTCTTACTGAGACGATGAGCCTTACTCACCAGATAGTCCAATTCAGAGGGTCACAAACTCTGGAATTTCTCTTTTGCATTAAAAACCAAGGTAAATTATTTGAGATTCATTAAGTAGGACAGAAAAAAAATGAGAATGAAACATACATAGATAAAAATATGAGTAAACTTGATTGTTTTCTATTTCTACTGGACACAAAACTTTCCTGCTACTTTAAGTAAAATTTTTGTATTCTAGAAAATTCTGCTTGTACCAGATAAGATACCAAAGTCTTCAGCAACACAGTTACAAAATCAGACAGAACATTTTTAACTTTCTCTGTTTTTTTTTTTTTTTTTTTGACAGCTCCTTACATCTTGCCTTTCTCATATCTTGTTTATCCTGTTTGGAAAAAAATAAAGCTTTATGCCTTAAACTTTTTTTTTTTTTTTAAGATTTATTGATTTGAAACGCAGAGTGACAGAGAGAGGTCTTCCATCAGCTAGTTCATTCCCTAAAATGCCACAATGGTCCAGGTTAAAGTCAGGAACCTAGAAATCCATCTAGATGACCCATGTGGGTGGCCAGTACTTGGGTCATCTTCCGCTGCCTTCCCAGGTGCATTAGCAGGGAGCTGGATTGGAAATGGAGCAGCAGGACTCCGAGCAGCACTCTGATATGCAATGCCAGTGTCAAAGCTGGCGCTGCAGCTCACTAGGCTAATCCTCCGCCTTGTGGTACTGGCACACCGGGTTCTAGTCCCATTCGGGGTGCTGGATTCTGTCCCGGTTGCCCCTCTTCCGGGCCAGCTCTCTGCTGTGGCCCGGGAGTGCAGTGGAGGATGGCCCAAGTGCTTGGGCCCTGCACCCCATGGGAGACCAGGAAAAAGCACCTAGCACCTGGCTCCTGGCTTTGGATCAGCGTGGTGTGCCAGCCGCAGCATGCTGGCCGCAGCAGCCATTGGAGGGTGAACCAATGGCAAAGGAAGACCTTTCTCTCTGTCTCTCTCTCTCACTGTCCACTCTGCCTGTCAAAAAAAAAAAAAAAAAAAAAAAGCTGCAGCTTTATCTACTGGGCCACAACACTGGCCCTCCCCACAAACTATCTTGAGGCTTAACTCATGGGAAAAGATTCATAAATTATATCATTTCTTCAGGCTGTTTATACCTATAACTTGCTTTCTTCCAATAAGAGAAACTGTATTACCAATAGTCACATCTGCCTTGGCTTCTCTATTGTACCATGACAATCTTTCAACTTCCATGAACAAATGTGTCATCTGGATACACGTTCCTATGTCAGAGATTTTACCAAAATATCATGGAGATGTGGTCCCAAACCCAAGATGACCGAGAGTTGAATTCAGTCAGATTTGTGAATACTAAGTGGGGAAAAGAAAAGAGTTTAATGGTATTTTCTAATATTTTTTTTTAATTATAGTCCTTTTACTTCCACTCAGAACACCTATCTACTAAGTAACTTGCACATAGAAGGTATTTATTAAGTATTTACTGAAGAATAAATATGGAGCATATGCAATCAGAAAAAGCACTATGATGTATAGTCAGTCAACACCTCTTTAAAACACAAATAGGCAGTTAGAACACAGAAATCTCTAACAGTTCTAAATAAAATACCTGGAAGATGGAAGAAGAATGCTAGAAACATATCAGATTTCTCTCAAAGACCTGTTCCTGCTCCCCAGTAGTATTACCTTCGTGGAAAAAGGACTCACTAAGTTGACCAGCAGGGTTCTTGGATTTCCTAACAAACAGGTGACATATTACCTATATAATCATTACCTTCTGGGGAAAAAAAAAAAAAACAAGTTGAGTTTGCTGAGTTCCTATCTTGCTGTGTTCAGGTGAGAAATGTTTTTCGATGTAGGAAAGTCCAAGTCCTTGACTGACTCATGAGCCTACGATTGATAGAAAAAGCTATTCCTGGACTTTAACAGACGGCAATAGCTACTCCTAATTTAGCATTTAATTCTGCCCTGGCTACCAATGATCTAAGTCCTGCAATTATATCTAACTTTAAACGAGAATTACCTTATTGGTTTCAATTTTACATGCAAATTATCTTTCTTCATTGTTGCTTTACTGACTTCATTGCATGCACATCCAAAGTATTTTCAGGGCAACCTGTGTTGGATGCCCCATTCTTTGCCCCAGAAAGTGATTCTGAACCTAATCTTACCCTCTGTGAACTCAATCTTAGCATGTAATAGTAAAACTTAATATTTACCAGTTTTACTATGTGTTATTAGCACTTCACAGCTAGCATCTAACTCACTCCATTCGACAGCTCTATGAGTAGGCACTATGGCTATTGTTAATTTAGAGACAAAGAAAAGAATTCTCAGAGAGTGAATTCAAGATACCTAAGACAACTCCACCATGAAGCTGATGAAGCCCATATTTGAGACTCCGCTTGCTGAGCCACTGACCCACTGAATGTTGCCTCCTCAGTAATCAACTGAAGTTGTAAGGAAGCAGATAAACTTGTCTCGTCATCCACAAGCGCAGCGATAGAGAAGTGGGCCTAACAAGGATGTGGCACCAACTCCCTTCCCCAAACAAGACATTTGTATTTCAGACAAGCAGAACATATCTAACGAGGATCTATGATTTTCCAAATGCTTGATAAGACATAGGCAGAATTTATTTGCATAATTTCCTTGCTCGTTCATGTCCATGTTTTTGCAGAGAGATGAACATGCTAAGATGTAATTTAGTCTCATTGCAGGTACTACACTTGCCAAGTTGAAAGCACATTGTACGAAGAGTCCTGTTGTCTGCCTCCACTGGCCAGGCCTGAGCATGAAGGTCCACAATCACGTGTCCTTACTGTCCACTCACATCAAAGGATCCATTTTTCCTCATGTGGGCTGCCTCAGTGTTTCTCCCATCAGAGCCACAGAACACATTAATTCTCAATTCTGCTTACTCAGGGCTCCAATCTAGTCCTTACGTAGGCAAAACTATAATGGGAAGCCTAAGTCATTAGCTGCTCTGATATATTCAGGCTAAGGGTTTATTTGTTTATTTAAAGAAATCTTGTGGGACTTATATCCAAATGGATCTGCAGGATTAATGAGAGTCTCCTGTTATCTTTCTAGAACGCGTCAGACTGGCCACCCAAGAGCTGGGAAACAAGCCCAGGACCTGGAGCATCCTATGGATTGTTTACAAAATGTTGCTTAAGAATAATTACAATGACATAAAAAATCAACACTTTTATCTGCATATGATTATGGCACATATTAGGGAAAGAACAAAAAGGTAGACATATTCTAGAGGCACAACATTAACAAGATAAGCTTCCTCAGCATGAAAGTCAACTCAACAGCAACTTTAGTGCATAATTTCTCAACCTGCCTCATAAAACATAATTTCTCTAACTGCCTCATTATAGATACCCAGAATAATGTGAGCAACCACAAAGGGGCATTACTAGGAAAACACAAGGTGTAATGATGCTGTCTTCACAGCTGAAGACTTCTCCCGGATGCTGGAGTGCTGGCCGCTTAGGCCCTGTCAGCCGCCCCACAAACACCCTTTGTCATGGAGCATCATCTCAACCAGATCAGTGCGCATGCGCATGCAATGCCGGCAGGTTTAGGGAATAAGGACACCTTCTCTCCTCACTAGGAGGGACTACAACCCTGAAGGGCCATCAAAGCTCCCAGGGCAGTGCGCCAAGGCCTTCTTTGAGACAGCACTGAATTCAGCTTTCCTCAGCCCAGCCCTGCCTCCTTGCCTTCCACAGATGCTGGTCTCAAGAGCATTCTCCAGTACGTGTTCCTCACGCTCTGTCTCGGAGTCTGCTTCTCAGGGAGTCCAAGCCGCAATGCCAGGGCAGTCAAACTCCCGGTTTCCAACATGTTATTAAAATTTATTACCTTACTTATGTATATGACTGTGTTTTTAACAATCATTTAATAACATGAAACTGTTTGGAAATTTTAAGATTATCTGCTACAGAGCTGCTTTCCTCTGGAAACAGGTCTGGTTGGTGTGCTGTAATAGGAAAGCAATCAAGAATGAAAGGAGTACTTGAAATGGACTACCAAGATGTCAAATCCCCACACTCGTGACATGTGAAGAGGCATTTGGGGACAGAATTAGAATTCCACAGAAGTGAGGGGTGAGAGGGGTTAGGAGGTTGCTGGTCCCAGTGGGATCCACACACAGCTTTTTATTAAGGCCTAGAACCAGCCAGCTGACTTCCCCAAAGGGCTCAGTCAAAGGCAGGGCTTGGGGAAGAAAACTTAGTATGGCCATCATCTCCCTTCCTGCTCTTCTTAGTCTCCTCTGCTCTTAGTCTGAATTCTCAGAAAATCTTTTTCCCTGAATCTTTTATTGGCCGGTGGGAACATACTGAGGGCCTCTTCAAGAGAAGGCAAAACCTTTCAACACAAATGCATGCATTGGAATTGGGATGGGACAGTCTCAGAACCGTGTCCAGCAGCGGAGGGGCAGGGTAGTCTGCCAGCATCAGACACCTTTAATAGAGTCTTTAATCACGCCCTCTGACTGGGTTACTCATCCACTTCCCAGGGACTCCTTGCTAGTACCCCTGCTTCACTGTTATTTGAATTTCAACTCTGGATTTAGCAATTCTTTAACAGGTAATTACGGAGAACACAGCAGGTGCCAGAGATATAGTTAACAAGACAGACAAGGTCTCAGCTTTCTATTGGAGGGAGATAAAGAAATAAACACATCAATAGATATTATCATTTCAGATAAGAGGAGTTAAGAAGAGAAAGAGGCAAGGTTAAAATAAAGGATAACCAGGTTGGTGGCAGCTGTGTTAGCTGTGAGGGGTGAGGTCAGTGAGGACTTTTATGAAGAGATAACAAGAGGGAGGGCTGACACCTGTATGGGGACCATCATGTGAAGTTTCAGGCAGAGGAACACTTGAGATAAAGGTTATATTCCATAAACACCAGAAAGGTTATGCAGTGCCAGGCATGTGGCCTAGCAGTTAAGATGCCACATGGGAAGCCTGAATTGTAATATCAGAGAGCCTGAGCTCAAGTCCCAGTTCCACTTTGAATTCTAGCTTTCTGAGAATGCACACTGGGAGGCAGTAGGGATAACTCAAGTGCTTGGTTCTCTGCCACGCATGCAGAAGACCCTATCTGAGTTCTGGGATCCTGGCTTCTGACTGGCCCAGCCCTGGTTATTGCAGACATTTGGGGGGAATAAACCATTGCATGAAAGATTTCTTCCTCTTAGGGGCTGGCATTGTAGTCTGGTGGGTAAAGCTGCCCCCTGCAACACCAGCATCCCATATGGGTGCCAGGTGAGTCCTGGTTGCTCCACTTCTGATCCAGCTCCTTGCTACAGTGCCTGGGAAAGCAGCAGCAGATGGCCCAAGTGCTTGGGCCCCTGCACTCACATGGGAGACCCAGAGGAAGCTCCTGGCTCCTGGCGTCAGCCTGGTACAGGCCCAGCTGTTGTGCCCATTTGGGGAGTGAACCAGTGATGGAAAAACTCTCTCTCTCTGTAACTCTGCTTTTCAAATAAATAAATATATCCTTAAAAAAATTCTCTCTAATAAAATGGAAAATAAATAAAATTGTATAGCAAGAGTAAAGCCAACTAAGAAGAGAATGGGAGCAGGAATGGAAAGACAAGCAGGAGGACAGATCACAAGGAACTGTAAAGGACAGAGGGAAAATTTTGGATTTTGTTCTAATTGGTAATAGGAAGCCACTGGAGAGTATTTTAAAGAGTTTCTTTTTTAGAGGAAAAAACATATGGTGTAAGTTTGTAAAAAAATTCCTCCACATGCCATGTAAAGAAAGGATGTAAGGAGTGGTGTGAGACGGGCAGGGCAGGCAGAACAGGTAGGATGAGAATGGGAAGTGGCTGGGTCCAAAATATGTTTTAGAATGAAACCAATAGGGCTTGATGATACATTGTATGAGGTGAACGACAAAGACGACTCAAAGATAATCCCAAGTTGTCTTTGCTGGCACAACTGAACAAATGATGATATCATCAGCTGGGATGGGGGACATTGGGCAGGAGTAGATTTGGAAGCTAGAAAATAAAACAAGTGTTTGGGGCCAGTGCTGTGGCATAGCCGGTAAAGCCACTGCCTTCAGTGCTGGCATCCCATATGGGCACCTGTTTGAGTCCCAGCTGCTCCACTTCCAATCCAGCTCCCTGCTGTGGCCTGGGAAAGCAGCAGAAGATGGCCAAAGTCTTTGGGCCCCTGCACCCACACGGGAGACCTGGAGGAAGCTCCTGGCTCCTAGCTTCAGATCTGCCCAGCTCTGGCAATTACAACTATTTGGAGAGTGAACCAGCAGATGGAAAATCTCTCTCCACTTCTGCCTCTCTGTAACTCTGCCTTTCAAATGAATGAATAAATCTTTTTAAAAAAGTATTTGTACTTGTTAAGTTTGAGATGTCTAAACTCCAGCAGAAACCTTGAATAGGGAGTTGTACATATAAGACTGCAGTTCAGACAGCTGGGGTTAGAAGTACAGATGTGCACATCAGGTAAGGAGGCTCTCAAAACTTACAAGACTAGGGGTAGAGCCAGAGAAAGGAAGAGATTAAACACTGAGCTCAAAGGAACTTCAATATTCAGGGAAGTGGTTTCCAGCATTGAATGCACATTGGAGTCAGCAGGAGAGCTTTCAACTGACACTGAACCTGCACTCATCCTTCAGGGATTCTGATTTAACTGGCCTGGGGGTCATTTTGAATATCAAGAGATTCTGCTGTGCAGCTAAGGTTGAGTGCCACTGGTATAAATACTGGAAACAGGAGGCTAAGAATGAAGGGGCTACGAGCCTGGTAAGAAGGAAGCCATGCTAACTGAGTCCTGGAAAATGAGAGGATGTTGTTCCAGGGATGAAACTGTCAACAGTGTTAAATGCAGATGAGAATTAACTAAAAGTGGAAAGAAAGACAGGAAGGGTGTGGGTGAGCTAAACGCGAAAAGTTCTGATAGCTTGTGCGGATACAGGCTTGCCTGTCATGGCTTACAAGAGAGTTGAAAGTGAAGCAGTAGACAGCTGTTGTCTGCTGTGTTCCCTCTGCCTAGGCCAGGACCACCTAAGTCCTGGGCTATTATCCAACATCTCTGGCTGCCCCTACTCCAGAGACTTGATACTCCTAATGCCAGTCAACATCTATTCCATGAATTCATTTAATACGTACCGAGCACACATGCATGCTAGGTATTGTCAGGCAGTGGAGATACAAAACCAAAGAAGACACACTTCTTGCTCTCAAATTTTCAGTACATTGAGGAAAAGGACCACAAATAATTACAATAAAATAGCAATCTTGATTCTATATCCAGAGTATCAATCTACTTTCCATTTTTATTTCCACTAGCCCTAGTTTATTCCTGGAAAATGAATAATAATGTCCTAATCAATCTCCCTTTATATAGTCCCTCCCTTCTCGTTAATTTAGCTTAAACAGTTGCTGCCAAATTCTTCTTCCTAAAACACAACTCTGCTCCCATGATTTGTTCATTGAAGAGATATTGAGCACCTGCTAAGGACAAAGAAATACAAGGTCTTCCCTCCTTTAATGGAGGGTTAGTTGCTGGTTGAAACAGCCTAAATAGATAACCTCTCTTAGAAGGAAACTTGGCAATGACCTAGGTCATGCATGAATCCATTTTATGAGTCTAAATCAATAGCTGAATAAAGCATACCCAGTCTGTATATAAAATCTCTAATGTTGAAGGATTCACTTAAAAAAAAAGCATGCACAAGATGTTGGAAATCTAAGCCCTTTCTTCAGTAGTGCTTCCTGTTTAACAGTCAGGAATGCCTTGGCTGGCATTCAAGGCCTCCAGTACCTTGACCCTAGAGCACTCCTATCTTAACTTCACATTCCCTTCCATGTGCTGTGACAGCACTAAACTTTACCCTTGTTCCCATATAATCAAATCCTTTATACTCTTCAAGGTTAGGATCAAGTACCACTGTCACCATAAAATCACTGATTCCCTCCAACTCTTACCTCTCACTTGGGATCCTTTCGAATTTCCACCTCTGATGATGGGTGTTCATGTCCCCTTTTCTGTACCTCACTGAAAGGTGGGCTGTGGCCTCAGCATTTGGACATCTGTCTCCTCCAGGTGTTCCCACTGTGACTTGAAGTTTAACTAGATATCTGTGATAAGAATAGAGCTGCTGAGGCTGGCATTGTGGCACAGGTTAAGCCACTGCCTACAATGCCAGAACTCCGTAACAGAGTGCTGGTTTGAGTTCTGGCTGCTTTGCTTCTGATCTAGCTCCCTGCTGATGTGCCTGGTGAAGTGGTGGATGGTGGCCCAAATTCTTAGGCCACTTTCAATCATGTCGGAGATATGGATGGGGTTCTGGGCTCCTGGCTTCAGCCTGGACCAGCTCCAATTATTGTGGCTATTTGGGGAGTGAACTAGCAGATGGAAGCTTGCTCTCTCTTTCTCCCTCTATGTGTGTGTGTGTGTGTGTGTGTGCGTGTGTGTGTGACTCTGCCTTTAAAATTAATAAGTAAATCTAAAAAAAAAATAGAGCAGCAATTCTCTGGATCTGCTCCCTATTTTGTGAACAGACGAAGCCATGTTAACATTCTTAACTATTTCTAGTATTTGAATTCCCCAAGTATTGGATTCCATTGTGTACCTGACACTATGTGTTTCCCATTTCTTTTTTTTTTTTTAAGATTTATTTATTTATTTGAAAGTCAGAGTCATACAGAGAGAGGAGAGGCAGAAAGAGAGAAAGAGAGAGAGAGAGAGAGAGAGAGAGAGAGAGGTCTTCCATCCACTAGTTCACTCCCTAACTGGCCACAGCAGCTGGAGCTGTGCCGATCCGTAGTCAGGAGACACGAGCTTCCTCCGGGTCTGCCACTGGATGCAGAGGCCCAAGAACCTGGGCCATCTTCTACTGCTTTCCCAGGGCACAGGAGAGAGCTGGATCGAAAGTGGAGCAGCCGGGCCTTGAACCAGTGCACATATGGGATCCTGGCACTTCAGGCCAGGGTGTTAACCCACTGCGCTGCAGCACCGGCCCCTCCCATTTCAAAGATAGATTTGTGATTGGGTGTGTGTGCTGGCATGGGGTGGGGTGGGGGTGGGGGAAGACAAGAGGGAATGTGCTTAGCAAATGAAACTAACAAAACAGTAGTCACAAGCAACAGAAAATAACAAAGTTGTCCACAGAGGGAAGAGATGCTATGGTCAAGAGTCACCCTGGGGGCCAGGCACTATATCATAGCAGGTAAAGTCACCACCTGCAGTGCCAGCATCCCGGTTCAAGTCCTGGCTGCTCCTCTTCTGATCCAGCTCTCTGCTATGGCCTGGGATAGCAGTAGAGGATGGCCCAAGTTCTTGGATCCCTGCACCCATGTGGGATACCTGGAAGAAGCTCCTGATTCCTGGCTTTGGATTGGTGCAGCTCTGGCCGTTGCAGCCATCTAGGGAGTGAACAAGTGGATGGAAGAATCCCCCCTCTGCCCCGCCCGGCCTCTGCCTCTCTAACTCTGCCTTTTGAATAAGTAAATAAATAAATATTTAAGGAAAAAAAAAAGTCACCAAGGAGTTGTAGCGGGCTTAGAATCCCCATTGGATACTTTGCAAATCCAGGGCATTTGCAGCCTGGAACCAAGGCTGAGCCAGGAACACTAGAGGGAGCCACGCTCTGCAATCAGAAGAGACTCTTGGGCTCTACCAGCCAAGGATGCAGATTCTAAAACATCTGCTTAGCAGGTTGAAAAGGAATACATCATATAGTCAACTACTTCCATTGGGAAATTTCTAAAATACAAACTACTCTGCATGTATTTTGGGTTTGTATGGTGTTAAGCCTCTTTTGAGCAGATAAATATTAAGTACTCAATGTCCATGCATTTCATGTCATTTTGTCAGTATCTCCTGAATCTTAACTCAGAGCTGATCTAGGACATTTAACAACCCCTTACGAGGCTGGAAGGAGACGGAAGGAGAGAAGGATCACATAGGAGCTGTTCTATGCACTTCCCCCTACCCACTGGCCTGCAACCACCATAGCTCTGGGCTCTGCCCTGTCAGGCTCCCTACGCTTTCCAAAACCAAGCTGCTGGGACTGATCACCACACAGACGTCACCCTCTAGCCTTTTCACTGGGTCCAAATCCACAGAAAGCTGTAAGTAAGCAGTGTTTGAAAGCACCTGATAGAACAGGCATTTGACACAGGGATTAAGAGGTGCTTAGGAGGCCTGCATCCCATTCCAGATTGGATGTCGGTTCTGGCTTCACTAATTCCAGCTTCCTTCTAATGTATGGGCGAGGAGGCAGCAGCAGATGATGGCTCAAGTACTTGGTTCCTTTCTCCCCACATGGGAGATCCAGATTGAATTCCAGACTCTTAGCTTAGGCACTGGCTATTGTGTGCATTTGCAGGATGATGCAATACATAGGAGCTAGCTAGCTCTCTCTCTCTGCCTTTCAAATAAATGAAATTTAAAAATCTCAAAAATGTTTTTCAGTTCCAGGGGGTTGTGGGGCAGCAGTGTGTGCTGAGGCTGGCCAGCATTGCCAGCCCTGGATCTGGCTCTGCGTCTGGATGAGACTGAAGCTTCTATCCACAGTCACCAGCCTAACACTGGACAATGAGAGAAATTAAGTTGAGTAAAGCCCCGACTTACAGTCCCATCTTAAACAGTATGTCATTAAATAATGTGAAATTATACATGTACTAAGGGATTAGAGCTGATCACACACATTACTGTCATGTATACATGTTTACATGTATGACAACTTGGCATCCAGGGACTTAAGAAAGCAAAGAGGAGAGGGCCCCATAAATCTGGGGCAAAAGGGAGAAGAGGTAGAGCTCAGAGGAAGGTGCTCCAGGGTGCCTGGCACGGAGGGCGGCCGATCACTCCCTACCCCCAGAGCCACCAGACAGGGACTAAGGGATCCAGGGGCCCCCGGACCCTCAGCAGCTGCTGCAGCCTGCAGGGCAGAGTGCAGTACACCGGAGGTACAAGATGGTCCCTGTCCTGCCGAGGTCCACTTCCTGTGGCTGTCCCCCAGCCTCCGGGAGAGAGACTACCCAAGTCTGGAAGGAGGCATGGAGAGCAAAGTGTGCAGGCAGGCTTCTAAGTTGAGGTAGAGAGAGGGGTGCACTACCCAGCATGCGTCGGTACCTCCCCCACCCCCATGCCGCAGTCCTGACATCCCGATGTTTTCCGTCTGTCCAAAGGGAATAAGCAAAAGCAGGCCAAAGCCAGTAGAGGAGGAGAGTCAGGTGAGCAGAAGGGAGAACGCGACGGCGTGCGACAGATCGTAGGGCCAAGGGAAGAGACCGTGAGTGTCCTGGCGTAGGACAAGGAGCCTTCTGTGCTGGTAGCTGGGCAGTGCGGTGAGAAGCGGGAGGAGGGAGAGGGCTGAGTGCAGAGTGGGGCTTCCCTCCCTGCCAAGCGCAATCCCTAGAGGCAGAGTATGGGCTGAGAGAGGGAGAGAAACATCCACGTCCACGGAGTGGACCCTGCTCGAACCAGGGCCGGGCGGTACCGTGAGCAGGAGCCGCAGGTGCGCCTCGCACGAGCACGCGGCGGGGCCGGCGGGACAGTGGCCCAGCTGTACCAAAGGCGAGCGGACAGGAAGCTTTCCTTGCGGGGGAGGGTCGCAAGGCCCAGGGAAACAAGAGATAGAACGCTGTCTTTGGGGTGAGGTGAGGGACGAGGAGGGCGAGAGCAGCTCGGAGCCCTGCGAATGGACGCTTCCCCTGGCAGGAGGCTCCGTGCCTCAGCCCAATCTGCTACTGTAATAGAATGCCTGAGACGGGGTAATTTTTTAAGACATCGAGAAGTTTTGTCTCACCGTTCTGGAGGCTGGGAAGTCCAAGAGGCGCCCGCCTGTGGCCTCGGCCTTCCTGCTGTTGTGCGGCAGAGAGGGCGAGTGAGTCTGCAGGGCCCCGTCCTCGGTTGGCGGCCCACGCCCTCCCCTAAAAGGTAGAGCCGGGTTGGGGAGAAGAAATCCCCACTCGAGGACTTTGGGGGACACCTTCAAACCGTGGCGCTCAGCGTCCCAGTTGTCACGCGTGCTGTGGTCTGACCGCGAGCTGAACTTGAAGCCGAGGTGCATTCACACGCACCTGTTCACACGCTCCTCTGTTCCCGAGAAGCCCTCAAGATGGCGATCAGGTGCTCCGGCCCCTCAGCTGACGCCGGTCCTGCCTCACCGAGCGGCCTCGGGCTTCACTTTTACCTTCTTTCTGGGGCTCCAGGATCGGTGACTGGCACATAGGTCCGCCCCCAGGCCTCACTGAGACCTGAGTTCATCTCCTGGACACCTCCACTTCTCCAAAAGTCGCCCGGCACAGTGACTTGAACTGCTTTAAACATTATTTCTTTGAAAGGCAGCGAGACAGAGAGAGACAGAGACCTCACATTCACTACCTCAGTCCCTAACTATCTGTAACAGCTGGGGCTGGGCTGGGCGGGGCTGAAGCCAGGAGCCAGACACTCCAGCCAGGTCTCCCATGGGGTGACAGGAACCCAAGCACTGCCTCCCATAGTGTGCATTAGCAGGGAGCTGGCTCCCACGTGGAGGCCGGACTTGATCCCAGGGACTCCAGTATGGGATGCAGGCATCCCAAGAGCCATCTTAACCACTGAGTTAAATGGCCTCCCCTGAGTGGAACTTTTCATTAGACCCTTGTGGAATGAATACAGAAGCAATTCTCTGGACTTGCTCCCTATTCTGTTAAAGGAGGAAGCTGTTAAATGTTTCCACAAAACTGTTTTTATTTTTTATTTAAACACTTCAAAACTTTTATTTGACACATAAAATTGCACTCGTTTTTAAGGTACCGTGTGATATTTTGATGCACATGTGTGTTGTGTAATATTCAAAATAGGATAGACATCTCTCTTCTCAAACATGTATCACTTTTATGGTGAAAATATTAAAAAGCCTTTCTTCCTGCTTGTTTGAAATATACAATGCAGTGTTACCTATAAGCACTCTACTGGGCAACAAACTGCTTAGTATCTGTTGATAAACATATCCCCAGTACTGCCTGCCCCAGAACTCACTTCTGATTCTTGCATTTAGATTTCAGTATTAGATCCCTGTTATATTTATAACACTAATTCTAAATGCAAGGCGAATGTCCGATCCTGTGCTTTTATGATTTCAAAGACATGAAACACGTAAGTGTGATCTTGCTGCTGTAACACAAAATACAAAGAACAATTAGATCATGAGACTGCGAAGACCAAAATGCTCAATTGTGCGCTGTGAAGAGGAGTTAGGAAGAAGGTGAGGGGCTGTGGTACATGGAGGCAGAAGAGAGCCAAGAGGAAGAGTCTTGGTTGGACAGAGCTCGTGGCTGGGTAGACCGCGCACGTTGGCAGCCCCACAGAGGTTGCTGCTCTGGACCTTGACACTCTGCCCGTGGGGCTCTCGGCACTGCGAAAACACAGGGCAAGTCAGGCGCCCTGGCAGAACAGACAGCATCTCCTTGGGCCACCCTGTCTTCTTTTTCATCATCAGGCCTCCCAGGTGGAAGTTGCAGTAAAATTGCTGAGAAGTCTGCACCATCAGGACTCTACAGAATGCCTGCTGCTCCCACCTTGAGAAAACCGGGATTGGGTGGCTGAAGTCTTCCTTGACTTAATCTCCTTAGCTAAGTGGGAGTGAGCTGCCTTCCATTGCTTTCCACATGTCAAACACGGATCTTGCTGGTCCAGGGTGGAAGTTTCTGTCTTCTTAAGGGGGCTGCCCATACTTTTTAAAGTGGCCATGACATTTGGGGTGTCTCACATGGTTCCCATCATCCAGCTCTGGGAAAGTGACTGTAGCCCTCAGCTGGTGGTCATTGGAACTTCGTTATCCTCAGCTCAGCGACTCCAGATGCCTCTAAACTTCCCCACCTGAAATACCAGCCTTCAATTCTCTGGACTTTGATTCTTGCCAGCCTCAATGTGTAGGAAGGAGTGTCATGGAGCCTTGGAGGGTAAAGTTGCTTCTTTACTGCTCAACAATGAGATGGGGTAGGAGCACCATGTCCAGAATCCAGTCTCAAGCCCCAGTGTTACCTCTCAACCAAATGGAACAATTGCTCTGGGATAACAGCAAGGTGTGGGAGTCCAACAAATGCATACACAGAACTCAGCACACAGGCTGCCATTGCAGCTGTGGCATGCTTTATGGCTTCCCAAGGAGCTGCACTGTCTCCCACCACAGCCACCACTTTTCCTCCCCATTTATGTCCCTAGCATAGAGGCCGGCACACAGAAGTCATCCTATAAACGATGCTTCATCACCACAAAGACACTTGGCAGGTGAATGGCACTTGCTAACACGGCCTTAAAGGTATGGTGTGACACAATGATACAAATAAATATTCCCTATCTGATTTCACAAAAAATTGGAAACCCCATCTTTGGGAAAAGAATGGTCTCCACTACGGTGCCCACGCCAGTGATCTGCTTATCGCATTTAGTCGAGCCAGCGTGGGGCGAGTAGCTCTCTGGAATCTATTTACCTTAAGGAGCTCAGTCACAGCCCGCTTATCAGGATGAAGGATGCTCTCGGGAGAGAGCAGCCAGCAGGTCAGGCAGAGCTCGGATGACAGTCTGCCCTGTGGAGATTGACTTTAATGAAGCACAGAATAAACAGGAAGATTAAGAGGGTGCAAAAATCAGTGACAAGTTCTGAGTTCTCCTCTCAGTTGGAAATGAAAGGCGCTGTGTACAGCTGAGGGCTGTGTCTGGGCTATCGATGGCGGCATCTGTTTAGTCACTAATGATCCCATGCCATCCAAATCAGCCTCTGTGTGCAGAAAGAAAAGTTTTCTCTTAATTTACAGATCCACATCTGTGCATTTCGTTTAATTTCGACCAGGCGATTTCCTTTAAAGTGATTAGAAAGGTTGGATTTATTAAAAGCGCTCAGAAAAGATTTAATAGACTAAACTGTTACCTTGCCAAACAGAGATTAAGTAATTTTAATGTTGCTCTTATATCCAGTTCCTCTACTTTGGGCTGAGAAATCACGTTTACGCAGCTCTGCATGACAGCAAAGTAGAATCAGTCCAGCAGGGACAGCTCACCTTATAAAAGGGCCAAGTCCCACAATAAAACAAAATGAAAGTCTAGTCCTCTTCATAAAACATTGCCATTTGCACAAGAGCTTAATGGCATTCAGACATTTCAATGTGTATTCTTCGAGTTCCTCATTGCATTTGTGATTTCTATTTGTTTTTCAATAAATAGAAAAAACCTAGGTACAAAACAGCCAGGGGGCAACAGCCATAATTCACACTTTTTTTTTTTGGAGATGACAGTTTGAATTGGGGGATTCAAATGGAGATATTTTCTTATTTCGTTGTTGTGTTGTTTTTGAAAAACATAGATCTTGCTGATGGTGAGAGCAAAGCATGCATCTGATATAGCATATTCTGTATTCTTTAAACTAACAGTGAGAATGAATGTATATGTCTGAGTGCGTCTGGGTGTAAATGTATACATGTATCAAGAATGTGATCTTGTTAATAGTATTGCAGCATTTATACCAGTAGATGGCACTCTGATTCAAACTGACATTCCCCGCTCCCCATTGTCCCCGGTAAGGTTTCCTCAGTGGTAACTATAAGCAGGGTGCTGTACTAATCTGCTGGATGTACCCAAGTGAAAATGAGTGGTGACACAAAAGGAACTCAAAACAGTATTTGCCAACCCTTTTAGCAAAGCTGATTGTGTGCATGGATGGAGGACACAGTCACCAAGAATGATCAGAAAGCCTAGAGTCAGAAGGGATGAGCTGAGAGCTCCTTTAAGGAAGAGATTCCTTTAAGGAAGTAGACTTTTGAATGGAATGGAAGGACAACGGTCCGCAAGAAGCAAAAGTTCCAGATAGAAGTGGCCTAGACAAAGATTTTAAGACCCTAGAGAGATATGTATGTGGAAAATGAAACAATTTGGGTCTGTGTTGACAAAATCTTCTGAGATAGCGTTAGAGTCAACAGCTAACCTCCATGTAACAAGGAAGAAAATAGAAATGCCAGCTTTGCAAAAATAAGCAAGCAAAACATGGTTAGCAAAGTTACACTTTCATCTAAATTTTGCTTTAGATTAGTTACCACAGTAGATAAAATTCAAATCAGCCAATGGAGTCAATATTTTAAATTTTAGTCTATATATTTTAAATTTTAGGTCTATATAAATTTAAGTACACTTACATTTATAGTTTACATTACACTACTGTAATATGGTTCAACACATACTAGTTAGATGTAAAACTGAGTTTTCTACCTAACTCTGAAACATGTGTGTCTGTTCAGCCCTTCCAAAAAGCCATCAGTTAGATTTTAATTTTTTTTTTTTTGCTATCTTAATAAATAAGTTCCTAGCCTTCTGATTGTCTCCTCCCACAAATGTTGTGTATTGTGTATTCATTGTGCCTATGTTTAGAATAACCGAAGAGTCACACAGAGAGAAATCTGTGGTTAGGATTTAGCTTGTATTTATTTTTAGAGCTTTGGAGGCAATGAAGGAGTCTTAATTGGCATTGTACTTCCTAATGCAAATACAAAGTTAGAGCAGGAGGGAGGTGTTTTAAATAATTGAGCAGAAACTGCACCAAGTGAACAGTTAGTTAAATCTCTTTAAAGGTCTCAAGTACAGTGAAGCATTAATGGGAACCTCACTGCTAAATCTATAGAAAGTGTTTTCCATTCACCATATGTTACTAGGACTATCATTAAAATAGCAATTTATTATGAGGATGAGTCTTTAAAATGCTGTGCTGAGGCCCTGGGTTCTGGAACCACTGCCTAGGTCAGCACTTTGTTGTGGTTTTAAGCATTAATGTGCCTTGGGTGAGAAAAAAGAGAATGAGGTTCATTAATTCTTGAAGAGCCTTAAACACAGAAATTCTTCACTAATTTTTTCTCTAAGGAGGAAAAACATCCTCAGACAAAGGGATTAGATATGTGGTTGGCCAGTTCTCAAGGATAACATCTCCCTTTGAATTTCAGTGAGTGTTCCCCAATAACTGTCACAGGGACAGGGCTCTGTGGTTTACTAAAGGGAGAGGTTTTTTGGGGTCCCCATTCTGACTGAGAGAACCCAACTGTGAGATGATGCAAGAGGGGAGTCTGGTTGGAAAGAGTAGAGGCAATGACAAGGCCATGACTCCAAGCCTCATCAGCCCACTGCTCTCTTTGGCTCAGCCATTCTGTTAGTACTGCCGCCATCGCCCAGCAGGTTGCAGGCCCTGACACTTGCAGAGAGTCCACAGGCCACATACCTGATGTTAAAGTAAGTGGTTGTGATTGTAGAAGGAATGGGGCTGAATTTAGTTGTGTGAATGGCAACAGATGAATCCAGAAAAACAGAAGAAAAGAGTCACTTTAAAAAGGCCTTGGACATCAAGGATTTGGGTCTTTTAGAAGGTCTGGGATTGAAGCCACATATACATACTCATTCTGAGCCCCAGTAGTTTTATTATGTGTTTGTAGAAGCAGTTGCAACTTAAAATTTTTATTTCCAACAATAACCCATGAAAAGAATTGTACAGCCCCTAAAATATTCATGTTATTGCTGTGGCATGTTCATGCTAGAATTTGAGGTTTTGCCTTCAGCTATACCTTAGCATAAAAGAAATCATAGTAAGAATAATTGGCATAAAGCCATCAACTTGCTCATTTGCTCCCTTTCACTGTAAGACAATAAAGGAATTAGATGATGTCTCATTTGGCTTTATACATTTGCATACTTAAATGTTTGGATACTACCCTGCTAAGTAAATTGGGCCTGATCACACAGACTAGCAGTGGTTGAATAGCTACCTAAAATTTTCAAATGTAGTAATTCTTTCTAGCTGTGGATTATTAGTAATTTTCTTACTATTATACAATATAAAAGATATACTATTGAATGAATGAAGCAGGTTAACCCTGATGTATACTATTATGAAAAAAGTTATATACATATTATATATTTTTTCTAAAAACATATAGTATGGTAAAACACACACAAGTAAAAATCAGTGTCACCATACAGTGATTAAAAATCAAGTTTAACATTTAGTAGGGAGAGCGGCAAGATGGCGGAATAGGAAGGGAGCACACCGATAGTCTGGGGAGACACAGTTTAATAAAAGTGGAGATACTGCAGGTTCAAGGAAGAGTAGGGGAAGATACAGCAGAGGAAACTCTTCCGGAACTGGTGATCCACAGTGGACCTGCGTGGAGAGCATGGGAACCTGCAGTTTGGGACACCAGCTGCAGATTCAACACATCAGCGCTGGAACGCGAGGTGAGCTAAACCTCAATAGCCCGAGATACCAGAAGGGAAGCGGAAAGAGGAGACTAGAGCGAACAAGGCTTGAAACCCTGCGGGGGAAAAGTTCACCAGGCTAACTAGAAGAGAGAGAGAGAGAGAGAGAGAGAGAGAGAGAGAAAAAGTGACCTATATGGACACGAGTTTCTCTCTCTCCGCCCACCTCTCAAAGGTGAGCAAGACAAAGAGCAGGCGCCATTTTGGAATACGTCATAAGCAGGGCAACCTCGGATCGGCACAGGCCCCGAGCCTAGCAGAAAAACCTGACTCTGAGTGGGATGGGTGAAATAACTGGAGATTAGAACCTAATGAATGTGTGGTGCTAATGAACTGAGACTGTGAAAAAAGAGACGGTGGGGGAGAGAACTCACGGAAATCACGAATTCATGTGAGTACTCTCCAGAGACGCTACAGTTCAGTAGCCTTGGCAGCCCAGTGGGAGACTACAGGAGAATCTGAGATCACACTAAGGGCCACAAAGATTCCCTCTCTGGTCCTTGGGAAAGAGCTTCTGATTTCTAGCTCCTGTGGGTATATCATTAGCCTGCTAACCACCCCCAATTCCATTCAGCTGTGTGGAATTACTTCCCTTTTGAACAACAACAACAAAAAAGTAACAGAGAGAGATTTACCACGCCTAACCTGGGAGTGTCTCCTTTGACACACCCTCAACCCTGAGGAACCAAACAGAGCTCTCAGGCCACACCCATCTCAAGCCTCTAAGGCTCCATCAAAAGCAGACAGTCCACTTAATCTAGAGTCATAGTATAGCAAGAAAAAAACACCACAGTGAAGAAACCAATATGCCAAACAACAAACGCAAAAACCGAGGTAATAAGAACAAGGAAGACACTATGGCATCCCCAAATGAAAAAGACACCCCAATTCAAGATTACAAAGATGATGAGATAGAAGAGATGCAAGAAGCAGATCTCAAAAAATTGATAAGCACACTAAGAAGTACTCAAAAACAAATTCTTGAACTACAGAAATCCTTAATGGACAAGGTAGAAAATCTCTCTTGTGAAAATGAAATATTAAGGAGGAATCAAGCTGAAATGAAACAATTAGTAGAACATGAAACTGTGATAGTGACGAGAAATCATAATGAAGTGAAGAAGTCAATAGATCAAATGAAAAACACATTAGAGAGCCTTACAAACAGAATGGGTGAGGCAGAAGAGAGAATATCGGACTTAGAACACAGAGCACAGGAAACTATACAGTCAAACCAAAGAAAAGAAGAGGAAATTAGAAATCTAAAAAATATTGTTGGGAATCTACAGGACACTATTAAAAAACCCAACATTCGAGTTCTAGGAGTTCCTGAAGGCATGGAGAGGGAGAAAGGATTAGAAGGCCTTTTTAGTGAGATAATAGCAGAAAATTTCCCAGTTTTGGAGAAGGACAGCGACATCCTAGTACAGGAAGCTCATAGAACCCCTAGGAAACATGACCAAAAGAGATCCTCATCACGACACATTGTAATTAAACTCACCACAGTGAAACAGAAAGAAAAGATCCTAAAATGTGCAAGAGAGAAACGTCAGATTACTCTCAGAGGATCTCCAATTAGACTCACAGCAGACTTCTCATCAGAAACCCTACAAGCTAGAAGGGAATGGCGAGACACAGCCCAGGTACTAAGAGAGAAAAACTGCCAGCCCAGAATATTATATCCTGCCAAGCTCTCATTTGTGAATGAAGGTAAAATAAAGACCTTTCATTGCAAACAGAAATTGAAAGAATTTGTTGCCACTCGTCCATCCCTGCAAAAGATGCTTAAAGATGTGTTACACACAGAAACACAGAAACATGGCCATCAACATGAAAGAAGGTAAACGAAGGGAACCTCACAGCAAAAGATCACAGGGAATTCAAAGCATACATTTGGATAAAGAAATTATGGGACATGTACTCTATAGAATACTATACAGCAGTCAAAAACAATGAAATCCAGTCATTTGCAAAAAGATGGAGGAATCTGGAAAACATCATTCTGAGTGAATTAAGCCAGTCCCAAAGGGACAAATATCATAGGTTCTCCCTGATCGGTGACAACTAATTGAGCATCAAAGGTGAAACCTATTGAAGTGAAATGGACACTATGAGAAACAGTAACTTGATCAGCTCTTGTGCTGACTGTTGTTGTACAATGTAATAATTTATCGATTTTAGTATTTTTTGTATTCTAGTACTATTGGTTGAACTCTGTAATTAACAAACAATTATTCTTAGGTGTTTAAATTTTAACTGAAAAGTGATCCCTGTGAAATATAAGAGTAGGAATAAGAGAGGGAGGAGATGTACAATTTGGGACATGCTCAATCAGTCGTGCGCCAAATGATGGAGTTAGAAATGTGCCAGGGAATTCCAATACAATCCCATCAAGGTGGCATGTACCAAGGCCATCTCACTAGTCCAAGTGATCATCTTCAGTTCACAATTGATCACACTGATAGGTCTAAGAGTCAAAGGGATGACACAAACAAGACTAGTGTCTGCTAATACTAACTGATAGATTCAAAAAGGGAGAGAATGATCCAACGTGGGAAGCGAGATACACAGCAGACTCATAGAATGGCAGATGTCCTAAATAGCACTCTGGCCTCAGAATCAGCCCTTAAGGCATTCAGATCTGGCTCAAGAGCCCATGAGAATATTCTAGGCATGGAAAGCCAAGACACTCTGGAAAAAAAAGAAGACCTAAATGAAAGATCTCTGTGAGTGAGATCCCAGTGGAACGAATGGGGCCATCAAAGAAGGAGGTACCTTTCTCTGAAGGGAGGAGAGAATCTCCACTCTGACCCTGTCGGAATAAGATTGAAGTCGGCGAACCCTAAAGGCTTCCATAGCCTCGGCAACTCATGACTAGACCCTAGGGAGATTACTGATGCCATAAACAAGAGTGTCAAATTGTTAAATCAACTTCAGGAGTCACTGTGTACTTACGTCTCATGTGGGATCTGTCCTTAATGTGTTGTCCAATGTGAAGTAATGCTATAACTAGCACTGAAACAGTATTTTACACTTTGTGTTTCTGTGTGGGTGCAAACTGATGAAATCTTTACTTAGTATATACTGAATCAATCTTCTGTATATAGATAATTAAAAATGAAAAAAAAATCTTGGTGTTAAATTGGAAATTGCATAGAAAATTAATCAATTTTTAAAAAATATATCATGTAGAATCTCTGTCCTTAATGTGCTATACATTGTGAATTAATACTATAACTAATACTCCAACAGTATTTTTCACTTTGTGTTGCTATGTGAGGGCAAACTGTTGAAATCTTTACTTAATATATAGTAAACTGATCTTCTGTATATAAAGAGAATTGAAAATGAATCTTGATGTGAATGGAAGGGGAGAGGGAGTGGGAAAGGGGAGGGTTGCGGGTGGGAGGGAAGTTATGGGGGGGGAAGCCATTGTAATCTATAAGCTGTATTTTGGAAATTTATATTCTTTAAATAAAAGCGTTATAAAAAAATGAAAAAAAAAAAAACATTTAGTAGCCAAAATACAGTGGCCCTGAACAGCTCTCCTGCTTGAGTATATGGCTTTCTACAAAATCTACTTCCTAAAATACTACTAAGAGTCCGAAGAGTGCACATATGAATTAAAAATATTAATCTTAGGTCCAACCAACCCATTCATTTATAACATTTGTCTGCATTTCTGGTAAATTTGAAATTAGTTCACACAAAAAGCAAAAACTATGAAAAGCAAGTAGTACCCATTCAAATGCCTCCTCCTACCAGCCACGACCCAGAGCTATCTTGTTTTGTCCAAGTGACAGCAGATTGGAGGTGGTAGCAAAGCATTCCCTTTCTGTTGCCCCATGACCATTACGTCCCAAAGCCAAGCTGTCTGCTACCCAAATGTTTCAGTACATGAAAAGTACACACATACTCACTCTTATACCCACATTCACAGAAATTTTATCCAGGTTATACACCATCCATAGGGCCTCAGCTGGAACAACTTCCTTTAATTTCATCATGAGGAGCCACTGAGCCAAGCGTCTTTCACTTCCTTCCTTCCTTCTCCACTTCCCTTCTTCTCACAGCAACTGTAAATAAAACACATGCGCTGTATGAGTACATTTTCATCTCAAGTTGTATACAGCAGGTGAATAAACTCCTTCCCGCATTGCCCAGTCAATGATCAATTGACATTGACTCAACTCATGGACATTCACTCAACTCTGAATTAGGAGACTTTAAGTCCAAATGGCCAACTTTTGTTCAAACCAATAAGTAAACAAATAAATAAAATCATAAAGAATATTGAAATAAAATTGGGAATTTGAGTCTTTCTAAACTACCATCTAGTATATATTTCTTTAAAAGAGAATATACTTCTTTTTCGAACACATATGAAACATTTGTATAAATCAACAATGTAATTGGAAACAGAAGAAGACACAATAAATTCCAAAGAAACAAATGATACAGTATTACCTGATAAAGTAGAAATCAATAAGCAGAAAAGGAAAATTTAAATATGCATGTCTGGAAACTAGAAAGTGTACCCAAATCCTTTATTTAAAGGGGAAAAATATCAAATGGTATTCAAAATACATCAGTGAAAACATGTAAGACACATTAAATCTTTACTTATAAGGAAATGTATAGCTCTAAATAAACATTTATTAGAAAATGGAATTGAAAATTAATGAGCTAAGTGCATGCCTCAGGAAGTAGGAAAATGAAAAACAGAATAAGTTCAAGGAAACAAAAAAAGGAAATGAGAAGATCAGAAATCAATAAGATACTGAACAACATAGAGAACATAAAACATAAACATAAAAATAGAGAAATTTATCTAAAGAAAGACTGAATTTTTTTTTTTTTTTTTTTTTTTTTTTTTTTTCAGGCAGAGTGGACAGTGAGAGAGAGAGACAGAGAGAAAGGTCTTCCTTTTGCCGTTGGTTCACCCTCCAATGGCCGCCGCGGTCGGCGCGCTGCGGCCGGCGCACCGCGCTTGTCCGATGGCAGGAGCCAGGAGCCAGGTGCTTTTCCTGGTCTCCCCATGGGGTGCAGGGCCCAAGCACCTGGGCCATCCTCCACTACACTCCTGGGCCACAGCAGAGGGCTGGCCTGGAAGAGGGGCAACCGGGACAGAATCCGGTGCCCCGACCGGGACTAGAACCCGGTGTGCCGGCGCCGCAAGGCGGAAAGACTGAATTTTTAAACAGAGTAATAGACAAGTTTCTGGCAAGAATAATAAAGGAAAAAAGAGACATTGTAAATACACAACATACAGAAATAAACACAGACTCATATTCAAAATCTAGAGAAAATGAATCAATATCTAGAAAAGCATACAAATACCAAAATTATTACAAGATGAATTATGAGAATAGGCTCATACTGTTAATAATACTGAAAAGATAATTAGAATCTACTCTTCCATTATAATAATAAAAATCCTCCAGACCCAGATTATTATTTTATCATTTTTGAATTTTTTAAAAAACATTTTAAGGTGAACAAGCTTCGTGTATTTTATATATACAGATTTATGAGAATAGTAATATTTCCCATCCTATCCTCCCTCCTCTTTCCTTTCCAATTCCTTCCTTTAATTTTTATGATAATCTACTCTCAGTCTACTTTATACAATTAGCCCTACACTAAGTAAAGAATTCAACAAAAAGAAGAAAAAAAAAACACTGCTCCTTAACAATAGAGACTAGAATTGTAAACAATCATCAAATCTCAAAATGTCAATTTCACTCATATACATTATATTTCTTGGTGTTCTTTTAGTTACCACAGATCAGGGAAAACATATGGTATTTGTCTTTTTGGACTGTCTTATTTCACTAAGTATAATGGTTTCCAGTTGCATCCATTTTGTTGCAAAAGACAGGATTTAATTCTCTTTTATGGCTGAGTAGTATTCCATACTTGACATATACCACAATGTCTTTATCCAGTTATCAGTTGATCACTCCCATATTATTATATAAGTAAATCCTACCAAATTTTCTAGAAATATACTGTCCATACTATGTGAAAGATGTTCCAGACAAACTAGAAAAAGTTTCTCAGTTCAATTTTTGAAGTCAGTACAACTTGGATTCCAATACAAAATGAAAATTCTATAGAATCAACAACTGTTAGAATTAATAAAAGAGTTAAATGACTGCCAATACAAAACCAATTTATAAAATACAATAATATTTCCATTACACTAACAGTGCAAGAAATATAATTTTTAAAATGATGTCATTCATAATAACAGCACCATTATATAATATCTAGGGATGAAATAATGAAATATGCATATGACTTCCACAGAGAAAAATATAAAACTTTTCAAGGGTACAAAATATCTTAATAAAGATTTTGCATGTTATTGGGTGGAATGATACAACTGTCTTAAGATATCAATTTTACTGCAAATTAATCCATAAATGTGAAGAAGTCCTAACCCAAATTTTGAAGGCATTTTTTGAGAAACTTGACAAATATTCTAACATCTTATAACAAAATAGATAACACAATCAATTCTGGGGGAAAAAAGTATAGGGTAGAGGTTATGGAAATAGACTATTATAGAGCAATGCACAAAATAGAAGCCTCAGAAATAGATACCCAGATATATGGGTACCTGATAGATAGAAAACATAGCCACTCTAATTGTGTGGATTTAAAAACATATTTATTTATATTGAAAGGCACAAGAGAGAGAGAGAGATTTAGTCAACTGGTTCACTCCCCAAATGGCTACATTGGTGGGAGCTGGGCCAAGCTAAAGCCAGTAGTCAAGAACTTCATCCAGGTCTCCCACATGGGTGCAGGGACCCAAGTAGTTGGGCCATTCTCTGCTGCTTTCTCAGGCTCATTAACAGGCAGGTGGATTAAAAGTGGAGCAGCCAGGGACTCAAACCAGAGCTCACATGGAAGGTTGGCATTGCAGGTAACAGCTTAACCCACTGAACCCAAATGTCAGTCCCCATATTATATAGATTTTTTTTAATTTAATTAATTATTTTTTTTGGACAGGTAGAATTATAGACAGTGAGAGAGAGAGGCAGAGAGAAAGGTCTTCCTTCTGTTGGTTCACTCTCCAATTGGCCACAATGGCCAGTGCTGCGCCGATCCGAAGCCAGGAGCCAGGTGCGTCCTCCTGGTCTCCCATGCAGGTGCAGGGGCCCAAGCACTTGAGCCATCCTCCACGGCTTTCCCAGGCCACAGCAGAGAGCTGGACTGGAAAAGCAGCAACCGGGACTAGAACCCAGCCCCCATATGGGATGCTGGTGCCGCAGGCAAGAGGACTAACCAAGTGAGCCAAGGTGCCAGCCTCTATAGATTCTTGAATAGACAAAGCTTGGTTATTTGGAGAAAAGTGTAGGTCCCTACCATATACCATATACAAAAGTGAACAGAAAAAACAGATCAATGAGTTCAAAATACAAATGATTAAAACTATACAGTCAGTAGAGGAAAATGTAAAAGACTTTGCTTGGGAGTTGAAGAGAACTTAAAAGTACGTAAAAACTATGTTACAACATAAGTGGAAAAAATACTAATGGGTTTGACTTTATATAAAAATTCAGTTTTTCTGTTCAATAAAGATCTCTGCGAGCAAAATTAACAGGTGACACCCTGGCAAAGATATTTATACTGATTAAAGAAGCCATGGGATTAACATCTGTATGTATAAGGAATACCGGCAAATAAAGGAGGAAAATGAAGGAAACAGCAGGAAAGTGGGGAATAACTATAAATGAGAAATTCACACAATGGGAAATCTGAATATTTGCTAAATTATTTAAGAGAAAGTCAACCATATTAGTACTCAGAGAAATGCATATTAAAATGAGATACCACTTGACATATATAAGTTTGGAAAATATTACAAAAATAAAAATATGAAAAGTTAGTGAGGATGGACATACAGTCTAATACACTTGTTAGTGTCAGTGTGAATGTCAACTGGTCTAGCTGTTCTGGAGAGCAATCTGCAAGTAATTGATGAAACTCTGGCTTCATACAGCTTACACTTAATACCCCACTCTTGACTCCTTCCAGAATCCATAGGGGAACATTTAAGAAGATACTGATTAATTCAGTGTTTGCCCTAGAGGGCAGTAAGTCTCTTATTCAACTTTAGGGAAACAGATTAGAAAATGTGAATAGACTCTATGGAGTATTATACAAGAGTAGCAAGTAATAAATATACATAGAGCCACAAGATAGATCATAGTCTTGAATGAAAAAACTTCACATCACCATTTGTGTGAATTAAAAACTGACACATATATGGTGGGAATATAAACTGGTGCAGCCACTGTGGAAGATAGTATGGAGGTATCTCAGAAATCTGAATATAGATCTAGTATATGATCCAGCCATTCTACTCCTGGGAATTTACCCAAACCAAAAGAAATCAACATATGAAAGAGTCATCTGTACCCCCATGTTTATTGCAGCACAATTCACAATAGCTAAGATATAGAATCAACCCAGATGCCCACCAACTATTGACAGGATAATTTCTTTATAATATATATCATATTTCTATATGTTATGGTATATAATATATGTATCATAGTTTCTATATATTGTATATAAATATATACCATAATTATGTGCACACACACACACTATGGAGTACTACTCAAAAAATAATGAAATCCTGACCTTTTGCAACAAGATGGACACAACTGGAAACCGTTATACTTAGTGAAATAAGCCAGTCCCAAAAAGACAAACACCCTATGTTTTCCCTGATCCAAAGTAACTAATAGAGTACCTAAAATGAAATGTTTAAGAGTGAAATGGACATGTTGAGCTTTGATGATTGTTTACAGCCCTGTTTCTTCTGTTGAGGAACACAGGTATTTTTTTCTTTTCCTCATACTATTTGTTGAACTCTTTTACTTGGTGCCGTGCTAACTATATGATCATTAAGTAAAGTGAACATAGATCTTTGTAAAAATTAAGAGTGGGAATATGAGATGGAGGAGGAAGAAGTATCACTATGGTCCTAAATCTGTACATATGGAATACATGAAACTTGTATAACTTAAATAAAATTTTAAAACACACACATACAAACAATACAGCACAAGTTACAAGGACACCTAGATACCTGAGGACATGTACCCAGCCCATCAGAATGGACAGCTCACAGCAAGGAAGGAATGGGTGTGGGGGTCATGGCTGAAGTGGGGGTGGGGGCAGGAGATAAAGGAGGACCTGTGCATGGACAACAGGGTGCCATGAAGAAGAATGGTGAAAGGGGAGGGAGCAGAGAACTAACGAGGCCCCATAAGAACCTCCATGGTTTCATAGAAGAGTGTCAGGAATTCCTCAACCTCCCCACCACCTACAAAATAAAACCCAGGCTCCTTAGCTATAATTTTTCACCATCTGACTCCTGCTCTTGATGATGTGAGGAAGATGCAACTTGTGTCAATGGCCCTGCAACCTTCCCTCTTTTTGTTGAATTCTGCTCCACTCCTTCCTAACTAGCAGCAGGCACGGCTCAGTAGCTGCACCTTCTTGATTATTGCCACCTGTGTCCCTCCCCCTGTCATTTTCTCTCGGTCTTGCATCTTCATCTTCCTCAAAGTGAAACCTGATGTTGGGAGATGCAGATCCTCGAACAGCCCATTCCTGAGATTACGTAAGTAGAACTAGAACTCTGGTCTTTCAGAGCAGCCTCTGCCCACAACTGTTGAGCTGCCCTGATTGATCTCTCCATTAGTGTCAGGCAAGTCCCAGGAAACCCACATTCTCATGCTAGAATTTAAAGACAGTGCCCAGAAGACACCAGCATATTTACACCCATTATCAGATCATCTCACTAGCCATTCCATTACATAGGCCAGGGATCCAGACGAAGTACATCCTAGTGAGCATGGACACAATGGCAGACAGGAAGGGGAGGTTGAAGGGAGGTGTCTCTGGGTACACACGGGCACCTACGGAGGGCACAGAGCGTTAGAGGAAATGCCTAAAAAGCAAACAAAAGACTGCACAGGAGGGACCGGATGCCAAAGACATAATCATTTCCTCAAGTGCCCTTCCTATTTCCCACAATTCCTCAGTTCTTATCACGGGTTATTACCAGGGTAACCTTTGTGGGTATAACTTCTTATTTTCTTTTGTCTACTTCCTCATTCTCTCCAAATGCATACGTGTATTCACATCTGCACAGGAAATCTCATTATGAAGTTTACTGTCCTCCCGCCTCTGCCGCCCCCGATAAACTCTCCATGTAAAGTTAAACTGATTAGGCTACAGGTCAGTCACACTGCACTTAAATAAGCATAGAGAATATCGCAAACATCAGGAAATACAGTGCAGATGTCTGCAGTTACACTTTGATAAGCCCAGCAGCTGTGGCCATTTGAACTCTCTCATGGGAATTAAGAAACTAAAATCCATAAAACAATCTCCAGGCAATAACATTGGGTCTGCCTCTCCATGGAGAATACAGATCAGTGCGGGGAGGCCTCAGCATCAGGGAGCTTGGTACCAAATCTAATTATTTTCTGCTGTGTATTTGCTGTGGGAAACACAACTATTGGTGCTGACTTTTAAATAGTTCGGATCCCACCTGTTATTTGACCTCATTTAACCATGCTTCCCACTAAGGATGACTGAGAATGAAGCCAAGATAGAGTGGGGTGTGGGTAGGGGAATAAGTTTTTTTTCAACTTTTTTTTTTTTTTTTTTTTTTACAGGCAGAATGGACAGTGAGAGAGAGAGGCAGAGAAAAAGGTCTTCCTTTGCCGTTGGTTCACCCTCCAATGGCCGCCGCAGCTGGTGCACCGCGCTGATCTGATGGCAGGAGCCAGGTGCTTCTCCTGGTCTCCCATGGGGTGCAGGGCCCAAGCACTTGGGCCATCCTCCACTGCCTTCCCGGGCCACAGCAGAGAGCTGGACTGGAAGAAGGGTAACTGGGACAGAATCCGGCGCCCCGACCAGGACTAGAACCCGGGGTGCTGGCGCTGCAGGCGGAGAATTAGCCTAGTGAGCCACACATCTTATTTAAAAATGGGACAAATTGAGCCCACTGTTAAAAACTATGTAATTGTTTATGTAACTCTGAAACCAACTCCTTACTTGACATGCACTACAGGGTATTAGCATCAGTTTGGTCAATTAAAGTAGTATGTTCCATGAATGTGCTTGTGCTTTGCCAACTAAGAATTCTGAGTGAACCAATGGCAAAGGAAGACCTTTCTCTCTGTCTGTCTCTCTCACTGTCCACTCTGCCTGTCAAAAATTTAAAAAAAATAAAAAAATAAAAGAAACAAAAATGAAAACACAGAATATTTAAAAAACCATGAAGGCAATTATATATGTCACTCTTATCACAAATAGTACTGGGTATTCAGTACCAGCCAGCCTCTTGTTGCTATCCTCTGCAGGAGGTCACTGCGGGGAAAGAAGAAATTCAGTCTTGGGTGATGGAGACTTATCTCAGCAGTTTCCAGTTCAGTCCAAGTTCAGTACAACTTACTAAAATCCCTTTGCAAGAACACAATTGACAAAACAGAGCTGTGGCTCTGTATTAATTTGAAGACATTTTAAACATCTAATAATGACTAAAGCTGTCAAAGTCCTTCTGCTGAGCATCTACTACACCTATCAGATCCTATTCTAGGCAGTTATACTGTTGTTATAAAGTTAAATTTGAAAATATGGACCACAAAATTCAGAAACAGTGAATAATTAGTCCATGGTTTCCTAACAACTGAGGGGCCACACAGAGATGAGAATGTGGTTCTGTTATACCTTAAACTCAAGTTCTTTCTTTGCTCCACACTCTCTGAGAAGTGCCTCAGAGCTTCCAGCAATGTTTCAGGCATCTTTATGTAGGGACACTTTCCCTTTTGAGAGTATATTGGGTAGTAGGCAGCCTAGTGTTATCCTGAACCACATCTGTTGGGTAAGGTGAGTGATCAATCCTGATGTGAATAAAAGACAGAGTATAACTGTTTAGAATGATACTGCTTTTCTGGCATCTTATACAACTGTTTCTCCTTTCTCTTGTTGTTGAGCTTTTCTTATTCACTTTCCTGAGTATAATTTTTATTTATTTATTTTCATTTCATTTGAAAGGCAGACTGAGAGACAGAGAGAGGGCTTCCAACCACTGGTTCATTCCCCAAATGCCTTCAACAGTAGAGCTGGGCCAGGCTAAAGTCAGGAGCTAGAAACTCCACCCAGGTGTCCCACAAGTACTTAAGCCATCAACCACTGGCCTTCCATGGTGCATTTTAGCAGGAAGCTGGATGAGAAGTGGAGCTGGAATTCCAAAACAGAATGTAGGTTTCTGAAGCCGATTCTTAAGAGTTCATGCCAAATGCCTGCCCCATACTTTCCCTCCAGTGTAGTGGAACCATTTGTGTGTGTTGAGTGGTGGAAGTGATGGTTTCAAAAGGCATGTAAAGAAAGAGAGAGTTACTGCTCAGCTTTTGAGATGCTAAGTAACATTTTGCAAAAAAGATGCTATTCCTAGAACCAAATTCTTTTCTCAAGAGATGACCAAAATTCCTTTATTTCCTCTTGAAAATATTGAGAAGCAATTCTGGAGGGACCAACTCCAAGAATTCTCTCGTATTACAGAGAAGACATTCTTTCCACTAAATGAAGGTAATTCAAAGTTTTTGGAAAAATACAATTAAAATAAATTCTATGCAAAAAATTCATCAAAAATACAAATTATGTTTTTTAAAAAAAACCTATGTGAGGATTTAAAAAAAAGCATCAAAATGAAGTTATCGTTTAATCCTGTTTTCCACTAACTTTTATTTATTTATTTATTTGACAGGCAGAGTGGACAGTGAGAGAGAGAGGCAGAGAAAAAGGTCTTCCTTTGCCGTTGGTTCACCCTCCAATGGCCGCCGCAGCTGGTGCACCGCGCTGATCTGATGGCAGGAGCCAGGTGCTTCTCCTGGTCTCCCATGGGGTGCAGGGCCCAAGCACTTGGGCCATCCTCCACTGCACTCCCTGGCCACAGCAGAGAGCTGGACTGGAAGAAGGGCAACTGGGACAGAATCCGGCGCCCCAACCAGGACTAGAACCTGGGGTGCTGGCGCTGCAGGCGGAGGATTAGCCTATTGAGCCACAGCGCCAGATAACTTTTAAAATTAACTTCAGGCACACACAAACACACAGACACACACTCCTTCCCCAATAGTTCAAAAAGCTTGTTGTGCTGTGGCAAAAGTTAGAATAAGGTAGGGAAAGAATAAAGGTCAGGAGAGAATGAACCCTGTGATCCTAGGGAATAGTGAGACGTAGGGACTGGAGAGGTACGCTCTAGAGTTTTTATGTTCTCTTTCTCTTCTCAGAGCAAAGCATTAAGGCAGGACATTTATGAAAACACTCAGAAAACTGAGGTGCATACACAGTCCAGGGAAGTGTACATCAGATGGATGCCGGAGCCTGCTGTTACGCCCATGTAACCTGGTTCTGAGTAGGGGGCCTTGGAGGCCTGCCCTCGAATCAGTGACCTTAAACAGGTCCATCCTGCACCCTGATGGACTATTCTTCTCAACAAACATGCATTCATTTTTATATTGTCTGAGGTTGCATTTGAGGGGGAGAGTTGGGTAGTTGCAAAGTAGACCATATGGCCGGCGCCATGGATCAATAGGCTAATCCTCTACCTTGCGGCACCGGCACACCAAGTTCTAGTCCTGGTCGGGGTGCCGGATTCTGTCCCGGTTGCCCCTCTTCCAGGCCAGCTCTCTGCTGTGGCCAGGGAGTGCAGTGGAGGATGGCCCAAGTGCTTGGGCCCTGCACCCCATGGGAGACCAGGAGAAGCACCTGGCTCCTGCCATCGGATCAGCGTGGTGCGCCGGCCGCAGCGCGCTGGCCGCGGCGGCCATTGGAAGGTGAACCAACGGCAAAGGAAGACCTTTCTCTCTCTCTCTCATTGTCTTACTCCGCCTGTCAAAAATCAAAAAATAAAATAAAAAAACAAAGTAGACCATATGATCTGCAAAAACTAAAAATGTTTACTGACTGTTTATGGATAGTGTGCCAACCTCTGTCCTAAATCTTGGTTAAGTCTGCAGGATGAGCTGCAATGACGCAGACAAGAGACACAGCCTTGGAGATCACAGGAGCCAGAAGATAAAAACGAGTCCCTGGAGACAGATTCCTTTCCTTCTCACGAGGCCACATGACACAGGCCAATGGCCTCCCTCCAGACACCCAGCAGCCATCCTGGAGAACCACTAGAAAAGGCACTGAAACTGAACTAAGAAATTCAGACACTCAGCATTTTTACCTAGAGACCCCTTACATTAGCTAAAGGGATAGTTACATCATTTCATTGGATTGGCTTGAATACAGTTTTTCCAACACCAAGGAGTTGAGATTCATGAGGAAGTCCAGATCAGTCATAGGTGAACTTTACATTTGCTCTGAACAACACGTATGTGAGTTTTACAACCCATATACCAATGTATAGGTTATGAGATCTGATAGAAACCTTACAGAGTCCTTCAAAACTCATCCCTTGTTGTACTGATAAGGAAACAGTGTCCCTGAAAGACCATGTTTCTGTAGCTAGGGAGAGGATGAACTGAGACAAGAGTCCATTCCTCTGATCCTGTGGCTCCAATGCCAAATTTTTGCAGGGATTTTTAATGCCATATCCTCAAGCCCAGGAAGAAAGAGCACACTCTAACATCAAAGAAATGAAGAGAGTTTGATGAAGAAATTGCTTTTAAAAGCATGCAGAGTTTCAACATATGAAAGAGAGGGTGAAGGACATGAAGGCTGGCAGTAGAGGGGAGTTCTTACTGTTCAGGGACTGGGTATTGGGAGCAGGCTGCCCAAACAGAGAAAGACAGAGACAGAGGAGAGATGCAGCTAACTCAAGTTAACCAACCAGGGAAAAATCCATAGAAATAAATTTCCTGATTTATTCACTCTTTTTCTACACTTCGGTCTTCCTGCTACTTTTCCACTAGCTGATTCCAAAGAACAAGGAAGTCCTATAGAACAATCCACAGAAGTCAGCCTCCCAAGACACAGCAATGTAGAGATAACATCGAGAGGGGGAAAATAGACAAAATCGAACACGGCCATATAAAATAATGTCTGGAAGCATGCCTGACATGTGGTAGACAGTTTTTGAATGAGTAGATGAATGAATGAATTTTACTATTGATCAAGTCATCACGAACTTTTGTGAGATTCTTGCCAAGGGCAACATCCAACCAACTGGCTGTTAATCGCAGAAGGACAGTTCTGAAGACAGACCTATTTTCCATTTAATAGATTCTGGAGCTTCAACAGCTATAAGCATTATTAGACAGGCTTTGAATTTGTGATTATATTAGCATTCTATTTCTGCATAACCAATCACTAAAAATTTAGTGACTTAAAACAACACCAATGTATTACCTCACAGCGTCTGCAGATTAGGAATCCAGGCGTGAGGGGCCGGTGCTGCGGCATAGTGGGTTAAGCTGCCATCTGTGACACCAGTATCCCATTTGGATGACTGTTCATGTCACAGCTGCTCCACTTCCAATCCAGCTCTTTGCTAATGTGCCTGGGAAGGCAGAAGAAGACGGCTCAAGTGCCTGGGCCCCTGCACCCTTGTGGGAGACCCAGAAGAAGCTCCTGGCTTCAGCCTGGCCCAGTCCTGGCTATTCGTCCATTTGGGGAGTGAACTAGCACATAAAAGATCATTTTTTGTTTATCTCTTGCTTGTATCTCTGCCTTTCAAATAAATAAAAGTTCACAAAAAAAAAAAAAAATGGAATCCAGGCACGAGTAGCTGGGTCCTCTGCTGAGTCTCCCTGGCCTGAAATCAGGGTGTTGGCTGGAGCTGGTGTCTCATGTGGGACTTGGCATCTTTTCTGCCCTCATTCAAATGGTTGGTGGAATCCATTTCCTTGTAGTTGTAAGACTAAGGGTCCTGTTTCCTGCTGGCTGTCAGCTAGGGGTTGCTCTGGCTCCTAGAGGCTGCTCTCAGGTCTCAGCTACATGGCCCCTCCTTGGGCTTTCCCAGATTTCCAATCTCCCAGGCCCACCTGAAGATTCTGCATTTTGATGATAAACTAAAATCTAAACAATGAGTTGCCGCATAGGTGATTTCCTATCATATTCATAGGCTCTGCCAACCCACAAGGGATGGGTTATATAGGACATGGGTACTATGGGGACCAATCTCAGGGGCTGATTTAGAATTCTGCGTACTACAGAGATCCAAGTTCTAGCGTTCTTCAGAATTCTCAGGTGTGGGGGTCTGTTTACATTTGTCATCCCGGCCCAAAATACAACATAGGGCTTTCTTATATTTTCTTATCTTTTTTCTTTTAGATTCAGGCTATTGCTAGGTTACTTGTAATTTCAGAGATGGATATTGAGACAGCTGGGCCATCCTTGCTTACATGGTAGAGCCATTTCTGATGAAGAAGTGTGGCAGACTTGATGTTACTCTTGACTTTAGATGGGGAAAATATGATCATTTAAAAAAAAAGATTTATCTTCTTATCCATTTGTTTATTCATTTTTTTGAAAGGTGGAGAGAAAGAGAGAGAGGGGGAGAGAGAGAGAGAGAGAAAGCACACGCGCTGGATCCAACCCTGGAGCCAGGAACACTATCCTGGTCTTGCACATGAATGGCAGATACCCAAGTACCTGGGACATCTGCTGCTGCTTTCCCAGGCACATCAGTAGGGAGCTGGATCGGGAATGGAACAGCTGGGACTCAAATCAGCACTTTGCAATATGTGATGCTGGAGCCACAAGCAACAGCTTGACCCAATGTTCCACAAAGCTGGTCCTGTAAATATGATCATTTAAAGCACTGGTGGCCTTGTACTCATACATTGTGACCATATTCTTAGACACCACATTTGTTTGGCTTCAAAGCTTCATATGCATGGTAGTGAGAATCAATAATAATTTGTAGATAAAACCATGAAGACAAACTATCTGCAAGCTATCTGCGAAAAAAGTAACCAAATTAGGATAGCATTAATACATCAAAGGATGTTTAAACTTAATACACCCAAAAGCTTACTCTTTATGCGTTGATTGATGATGTCTGTGAAATAAAAATATTGATACAAATCACCATGTTCAATTATTATTTTAGATTTTGACACATAAAGATGCAGTAAAATTCCTCCTAAAAGTAGTAAATATTTGGATGAATCAGCTCCAGAACTTTATCCTCATGGTTTCTGAAAGATCAGTGCAGATCCTGTGAAAGGTGAGATGAGATTTACTGCCAGCATTTTTGGACTCTAAGGAAAAATATCAGCCACATTATTTTCCACAAAACCTGGGTTTATTCTATTTCATTCAGATTTTATGAGAAAAGATCAGGTGTCTCATTGTAGACTCCCTTTCCCCTTACAATATTTCTTTCAGGGGCCGGCATTGTGGTGTGGCAGGTAAATCCACTGCCTATGGTTCTGGCATCCCATATGGGTACCTGTTGAGTCCCAGCTGCTCCACTTCCAATCCAGCTCCCTGCTGAAAGCCTGGGAAAGCAGTGGAAGATGAGACTAGGAAGAACGTCCTGGCTCTTGGCTTCAGATTGGCCCAGCCCCAGTCATTGCAGACATTTGGGGAGTGAACCAGCAGATGGAAGATCTCTCTCTCTCTGCTTCTCTGTGGCTCTGCCTTTCAAATGAATAAATAATTAAAAAAAAACAATATTTCCTTCATCTTCACAGTGACAGGCCATCATGTCCATCATTCCCCATAGATGGGAATCATGTCCCAAAGTGCTAGCACAGCTACACACACAGGGAGAAAGAAAAAGAAGTGCCAGTGCCACTTTTAATTTTCCTGGAGCCTAACTCAGTTCACTTTCCCTTGCATCTTATTAGGTAAATTAGATCACATGACTACTCCGGGTTGCAAGAAAGTAGTTCTTTTCTTTAAAAAGTCGGGGTTCTGTTCATAAGACACGGGGTAGCAAACCCTCTCCATAAAAGGCCAGACAGTTGAATGTATTAGACCTTGTGGGCTACATGGTGTATCTTGCAACTACTGAATTCTGCCTTTGTAGCATGACAGCAGCCGTAGGCAATACACAATGAGGTCACGTTCCAATCAAACTTTAGTGAAAAAATTAGCCAACGGGCTAGATTTAGCCAGTGGACTGAGTTTGTCCACTTTTGATATAGGAGAAAGATATTAAGGAGGCAACTAGCACAGTCCCCTCATCCCATCCATCTGTTAAAGAATCACTCCTCAGGGCCAGGGCATTGTGCAGCAGGTTAAGCTATCACCGGTGACACCAGCATCCCATATCTGAATGCTGGTTCAATTCCCAGCTGCTCTACTTCCAATCCAGCTCTCTGCTCATGTGCCTGGGAAAGCAACAGATGATGGCCCAAGTCCTTGGGCCCTGCTTCCTAAGTGAGAGACCTGGATGGCGTTACAGGTTTCTGGCTTCTGCTTGGTCCATCTCCACCATTGCAGGCATTTGAGGAGGGAATCAGAGTATGGAAGAATATTTTTTTCTCTCTCTCTCTAGGTCACTCTGCCAAATAAATAATTTTTGAAAATCACTTCCCATACACCCTTCCAACCTTGCCTTTGGTTCTTAAACACACCAAGCAGATACGGAACAGCAACCAGAGCATTGCATGTGTACAAGCACCTAGCATGGGGGCTGACACAGGGCGTGGTTTCTAACTCTTCCGGACCTAATTGTGATTCTGTGCAAAGTGAAGCAGAGCTCCACTGGTGTCTTAATCATGTCATTTATTCAAGTACAGAACAGCCCCATGGTGCCAGAGTCTAGAAGTTGCAAGCAAAAGCAAAGAAGTGACTGTCACTGGATGATGAATGGTTGCCCTCTGAAGTTTTGATTTGGATCCTAAGTGACAAAACCGGACCAACCAAGGAAACTTGGTAATTTTCTCCGCTGCAGAGCAGCCACCTGGCGAATATCACATTGCAACCACCAGTCCTTGGCAGAGGCTGCAGCAGCAGCTATAATTATAAAGAGCAGGGAGGAGACTCTGAAAATCTCTTCTGAGTGGCAAAAATTCTGAAAATCAAGATAATTACAACACTAGCTCATCCTGATTTGCTTGACTATTTATAGACGAGGAGAAGCTGATGCACTGGGAGCTTTTTCTTTTTTCTTTTTTTATTCATGTCTATTTGCATGAAATCCTGTGTGGCTCCTCTCTGAAATGTGTGCATATGCTGAGTCCATGTGAGACGCCACCACTGGCACTTGTCATAAGAATTAAATCCCTCTCAAGCTTGTTTACAGCTCAGCCCTTGTCATACTGCTCCCTTGAGCTTCATGGCTGGTTGGGTTCTTTTTCTCCCCAGCTCTGCGGAAGATTTAATTTCTTTTTTGTTTATGTGTGTACTTACTCTTGCAGGTGCAGGATAGGAAAAAATTGCTGTGCCCAGATGTTTTGAGCCTGCAGTAGCATACATACAACTCAGATTAAACAGAAAAATTGTATCTGATAAAGCAGGCAGTTTGAGTACTGTATTCTATAGGGTATTTAACAAATCTATCATGTTTTCCTTGACAATAGGACTCTTGATTATAACTTTAAGAACAGAGGGCTCTTTTACGGCACCCCCAGCTAACTTCATTTGTGGATGATTTTACAAGGAGATTTGTCATTTCTGCGTGGGGCCCATTATGTTTACCCTATCTTCAACTCAGGAAATAGCTTCCTGGAACAGAACAGTCTGGGGATTGCGTGGAAACAGCGCCTATCAAGCTGTCTCAGTTCATTACTGGATTAGTGAGACCTCAGGGATCTGAGGCCAGATTTCGCCTTCGCTTTGGAACACAGCAGACATAACCCAAGCACAAACAACCCTCTTGCTGCTCGTTGAGCTCTGTACTAACACACAAAAGCCCTGCCCAAGTCGCAGGCAGATAATGCTTCTGTGGGTCCTCAGTTTGGATTTTCCTTTACCCAAGGTGATGGGGGTAACCTGCTTTGTACACAGCCACCACCAAATAAGCAGTGAGGGACCTGGAGCGGGAGAAAAAAACAACGCTCAAAAGTCTCAAGAATCTGCTCTCCCAGCCTCCAGCCCTTGTTTCCCAAAACTACACCCAGGTCGCCCATCACCTCCTGCAACTGTGCGTTTGAAAGGTGCTGTGGGGGCCGAAGCCTGGATGGTGATGCTGGTCTTACAGGCCTAGCAGATCCCTCCCCAACTTCCCAGGAGGGATGCTGCAGCTTTCTCAGCAGGTGCAGAAGAGTTCCCAGCTGACCAGTTCAAGACGCGGCTGTGAAAGAAAACCTCCACCTCCTTTTGCTCAGAAAGCTCCCAACTCTCAGGAGAGTCAGGGCAAGAGAGCACCTAGGGGCGCTGCTTCTGTGTGGAGAGGAAAGGAGACCTGCAGAAAAAAAACTCTCACATTTTAATGCGAGTGCCAGACCTGAGTCCCCAGTCTGTGAAGCCTTTTATAGTCAGTTCTTGGCCTAATGCTTTACATCTGCAAGAGCAGAGCCTACCTCTGCCTCCCAACACCGCCACCAGAGACTTTAATAGGATCAGATTCTACGTACGGAATGGCAAATGGCTGCTCCTTAGCTAGCACAGTAAGGGCTGTTGCTTGCACTACAAGACATAGTCCTCTAATCATGCCAGTAATATTAAACATTCACTTCACCTCAATATCTTCTAGAACATGGGAAATATGATAAAAAAAATCTGTATCTCCTATAATGAGCTGTGTGTGAATTACTATTCCAACGCCATCAAGAACAGCAGATTCAGAAAGTAGCTTTGATTTCATGGACTATGACAGTGATCCATCTGTTTGTGGGTTACTGATCAATTCTGGCAGCAAAAACAGTATGGAAGTTAAAACCCTGTCTATATTTTATCTCTTTAATTTCTTCAAAGTATCCAGTTAAATATCAATTAATCTCAAGATCAGAGGCTACTAATTCTTCAAGATATAGTGAGGTTTTAAAATTGAAATCTGTGACTGTTTTCTGAATAAATAATTTACTACATCTTTAATAGGGAATATTATAAATATTTTAAGCTTGCCAAGGTTGTGCATTAAACCCCCATTCAAACATGGCTGACCACCACCAGACTATGAACAACAGGGAACACAGCCACATCAGCCAGTAAGAAAGCAGATGTTAAAAACAGCCAGCTCCCCACTTGCTGCTACGTGTGAATCCAGCTGATGACTTCAGACCAAAAGGCAACTGCTCTCCTCTCCCCTAGAACTCGGCACAGCCACGTACAGAAACACACATGCACACACTTGCTAGATCCAACATGAATCTGCATAAAACATCGAACACTTCTGCGAAGAGTCAGGAATATCATGTGGAGAATTAGCATGGTGAATCTGCTATGCTTTTCAATGTGCTTATCAGATTCTTTTGAGCCTGGTTTATGGGAGAAAAGGAGTTAGACAGCAGTCTGGAGGCTTAGGGTGCTTGTCAGGGGGATGAGGTGGGGAGCAGAAGAGCGTCAGAGGGACATTCTGTGTGTACTTTGCCAATTCAAACCCTTGTCTTCGCAATGACGGGCGTGGAGACAATGTGCAGAAGGCAGGGCTAAGTCGACTTCAGGCAACTTCTTTATCTCTGAAGGCACAAGTTGAGAGGTGCTAAAGCTTTTCTTTAAAAAACAAACATTGTGGACTTTTTTGAAAAGCAAAGAATGGGGTAGGGGGAAGGAATTTTCATTCACAGGTTCACTGCCTAAATGGCCACAAGAGTCAGAAGCCAGGAGCCAAGAACTCCATCAGGGTCTCCCACACAGGTAGCAGGGATCCAAGTACTTGGGCCATCATCCACTGCCCTCCCAGGTACATTAGCAGGGAGCTGGAGCACAAGCAGAACAGCCAGGAGTCAAACCAGCACTCCAACATATGGGATGCCAGCATGGCAAGCAGCGGCTTGATCCACTGAACCATAACGCCTGCTCCACACTGAAGTTTTTTATACAAACTTTGTTTCAACTTTTTGTGTATGATTCATCCAAATCTGCCTTCCAGCTCATCTCGGTCACTCTCATCCTTATCTGATGCCAGTCACTTCTCCTGAACATTCCACGCAGTAGGTCTGTGCCTTTGTGACTTGGTTCAGGCTGCTCTCTGGAGAATGTTCTTTGCATCCTCTCCTGCCCATCTTTTACAACGGAACTCAGTTATCCTTTACTGTGACAACTCTCTTGGGCAGACCAGTCGCTGTTTCCCCTTGTAGGTCTGTTTGCCACCCTGCACCGGGATTGTTTGAGCGTTCCCTTCCCATTAAGAATGCATCGCAGAGAGCAGTGACGGCATTTGATCATCTATGCATAATCAGTCTCTAACCTGAGTAGGTGTGCAATATATGTTTAATTAACAAATGAATGAATGAATAGAGCATTGCAACTGTTAAGGGAAGAAGAGTATGAGGAAGTAGCAGGTGACAAAGTACTAAGTGAAGTGCTAACCCAAACTCCAGCCGCTTTCCTACAGTGGTTCATTTTCTACTACCAAGCACTTTTTTTTTCTTTATTTTTTGACAGGCAGAGTTAGACAGAGAGAGAGAGAGAGAGAGAGAGAAAGGTCTTCCTTCCGTTGGTTCACTCCCTAAATGGCCGCTACGGCCGGCACACTGCGCTGATCCGAAGCCAGGAGCCAGGTGCTTCCTCCTGGTCTCCCATGCGGGTGCAGGGCCCAAGCATTTGGGCCATCCTCCACTGCCTTCCCGGGCCACAGCAGAGAGCTGGAGTGGAAGAGGAGCAACTGGGACAGAATTTGGTGCCCTAACCAGGACTAGAACCCAGTGTGCCAGCGCTGCAGGTGGAGGATTAGCCTAGTGAGCCGCGGAGCCGGCCCAAACACTTTTGATTCTCAGCACTTCCTTCCTTTTCCAATCACAGCTATAACGCAGGCAAGCATCAAGACTTAGTCGAACTATAGGAAAAGTCTTGAAATCCTGACGATTCGAGGGTAAGCTTAAACTTCAGCAAAGTAACAGCACTGCCTGCTCATGTCATTTCTTTACGTACTTAGGAGAGCACTTAGCTCTCAAAACACAGCTGTGGCTTGATCTTACATTTTCTTTGTACTTACTCAACACCTGTTAACCACAACACTGAGGTCCTGGCTTCATCTTGCTCTTGACTGTTGCTACAATGGTGTAACCGTGGCCCTGCAGCTGCTCTGGTGGCCATAATTCTGGGGACTGGGGCACACGGGTCTTGGTGCAATAGATTCCTCCTTTCCTCTTGTGGCTCTCTCTGTACTTTGAACATTTTACCCTTGTAAAACACATCACATTTCAATTGTAGTTAGCTTATATGTATTAGGGTACCTCAAAAAGTTGGTGGAAAATGGAATTACAAGGTAAGTTTATTTTGGCGCAAAAATTTTTGAAATCCATGCCTGATTTTTTTGTTAAAAAGTTCATTAAGGGGTAGGTATTGGGCCTATGCCTGCATCTCATATTGGAGTGCCTGGCTCCCAATTTTCAGTTTTCTTCTAATGAGCACCCTTGGAGGCAGTAGGTGATAGCTCAAGTCCTTGGCTCCCGCCACCCTCCTGGGAATGAGTTTCTGACTCCTGGTTTTGGCATGACCCAGCCCTAGCCACTGTGAGCATTTGGAGAATGAGCAAGAGGACTGGAGCTTGCTCTGTCTGTCTCTCTCCCTCTCAAATACATAAAATGTCTTTAAGTTCACAAACATTGTGTATTATGAAAAAGTATGTGTGGCTTTCAAAACTTTTCTGTACCAAAATACACATCTTTTCCTTCCATTTTCCCACAAACTTTTGACATGCCCAGTAATTACTGCCTTTAATGGACTTCAAGTTTCATGAGTGAAGGACTACATTTTACTCCATTTTTGTTTCCTTTTCCTTTAAAGTGTCTGGCAGGGCTGGTGCTGTGGCTCAGCAGGTACACATCCTGGCCTGCTGGGCTGACATCCCATATAAGTGCTGGTTAGAGTCCCAGATGCTCCACTTCCAATCCAGCACCCTGTTACTGGGCCTGGGGAAACAGTGGAGAATAGCCCAAGTGTCGGGCCTATGCCACCCACCTGGGAGACCCAGAAGAAGCTCCTGGCTTCGGATCAGCTCAGCTCGCTTGCTCTCTCTCTCTCTCTGCCTCTACCTCTGCCTCTCTGTAGCTTTGCCTTTCAAATAAATAAATAAATCTTTTTAAAAAAATCAAGTTAGGTGAATCTATATTAAAAATAAAGCATCTATGGCCGGCGCCGTGGCTCAACAGGCTAATCCTCCGACTTGCGGCGCCGGCACACCGGGTTCTAGTCCCGGTCGGGGCGCCGGATTCTGTCCCGGTTGCCCCTCTTCCAGGCCAGCCCTCTGCTGTGGCCCGGGAGTGCAGTGGAGGATGGCCCAGGTGCTTGGGCCCTGCACCCCATGGGGAGACCAGGAAAAGCACCTGGCTCCTGGCTCCTGCCATCAGACGAGCATGGTGCGCCGGCCGCAGCGCGCCGTCTGCAGCGGCCATTGGAGGGTGAACCAACGGCAAAGGAAGACCTTTCTCTCTGTCTCTCTCTCTCACTGTCCACTCTGCCTGTAAAAAAAAAATAAAATAAAATAAAATAAAGCATCTAGCATCGGAAGTTAAGAGTAGTGAATGAATGAATGAATGAACAAGTGGAAATGTTCTCATTAAAATTACTTATTGGAAGTTTAAGTGTATTACTCAATTTTATGGTTTTTAGTCCCCCAAAAATGATACTTCTGATTTAATGCATTTGGTTGTTTTCTTCCCCTTCACCATCGAAGCAAGTAATCTCTCTTAATTATCAACTGCCACGCTCCAATGCAAAAATAGAAAAGAAAATGTAGACACGGTATAAACCTGCTAATGATTTCCTCTCTGAGAGCTATCTTTGTACCTCTCCAATCACATTTAACAACATTTGATTTCTTTACCGTCTCAGACTGGGTATCTGAAACGTTGCCCTGCTTGTGTAGCTGGGGGTATCTACTTCCATTAGTGCCATAGATACGGAACTATTCCTGCATTAAGAACTATTACCTGTGATTTTTTTTTATTTGGAGAATGGAACATTTCTGCTTTTAAAGTATCTCTTTGCAATTTGGGGGAAAGCAGGCAATATATTGAAGTTATCACACTTCCTAGCAATAACTGCCAACTGGATGTTTCTTTCCACATGGACGATCTGGTTTCCCTCAACTAAACTGTTTCCAAGTCAGAGGACGCCTCTGTATATGGAAGGCAGGAAGTAGGGACTTGAGACTCAGACCAGATTGAAACTGGCTGATCAGCTGGGCCACAGATTACTAAACTCCTCTCTCTTCACGTCTGGAAGAAGGGGTAAGATCATTTGCGGCACAAGGGGCTCACAAAAATGAGAAGAGACTCTGCGTGCTGACCATGCTTAGCCAAATTCTGGGGAGCAGCATTTTCTCTCTGGATGTCAGGGCCCTTCCTTTGCTGACCGGCCGGGCTCCAACAATGCTGCTTTCACCCACGGGTGCACCGCGGTGGAGGCAAACAGTGAGAACAACCTCACCGTGTTGTGATTCCAAGCCCCCGGGCCCATCATCTCTTCCCAGTGCTGGTGCCTTCGTTTCCGCCCAGAGCCCTTCTCAGGGCTCAGCCGTTGAGACGACGCATCCTCCCCGTTCCCCCACATCCTTTTCTCCCAGCCTCCAGAAGGCAGGCACAGGGTCTGCGCTTCTCCACCCACAATGCGGGAGGCACCCAGCCGGTATCCTCCTCACACTCACCTCACAGCAACATCTCCCGCTTTCTCCTGCAGACTCTGCTGCTCCACCAAGGGCTGCCCAGGACCACACCCGGAGCTGCGCCTTAGCTAGCGCTCCTCTCCTCAGACTTTTGGGTTCTTTTCGACAGCCTGTTTGTCCAACTCCAACCGGCTCAGTTTATTTAATCCTTCTCTGAAAAGCAGCTTGTCACAGCCACTCTTCTCATCCTTGTAATCTTTTCAGACTCAGTGGGAAATCCCTGTCCTTTGCAGGGACAATGGACAGGACCACAGTCAGAGGCCTGTGCACAGCCAAAGAGCACCCTTGCCTCTGGAAGCTGTGTTCGCAGACAAAATCAGCAGGTCCTTGCTGCTCGCTGCTGGACAGCCAGTTCACCAGGGATGGGCGTCGGCCATTGGAAAGGGTTTATTTCAAGGATCCAGCAGTCTTTCGGAATGAGCGAGCTAGCAACAAGATTCTTAAAGGGAAGGGGTAGCTGCAGGTTGATTGATCATCAAGCAGATCCGCAGGCTCCGTGCCCCTGATGGTCCATCTGGGAGAGGCGGGGAGTCAGCCAGGTGGAAGCGTCCCAACAATGGAGCTCAGCTGCTCCCACTTCATGGCTGGATTCTTTCTCCTTAGCTGGGAGTGAGGTTGGCCATTCTAAGCCATCTCCTCTCCGCAGGCTCCTGAAATCCCCATGCAAACTTCACTAATCACAGGTAATTCACAACACCAACAGCTGGCCCTCCTCAGCCAAGGTAGGCAAAGGGAAGACGCCTTCATTACGGTTGTAGTTGTCCTTTGATCCTCCTTATGGCAGTTCAGGTGCCTGCTTCTGTCCCTTACAGCCACTACTTCTATCTCCCTTCAACTAACAGTCAGTTTGAGAGAAAGAAAAACTTCAAAATTTAAAATGTTGGTTTGGCACAGCATTTAAGATGCCACTTGGACACCCACATCCCTTGTTGGAATGCCTAGCTCGAGTCCCCATTCCTCCACTTCCAATCCAGCTTCCTGCTAATGCGCATGCTGCCTCAAATACTTGGTTCCCTGCACCCCCATATGGGAGATCTGGATTGAGTTCTCTTCTCAGCTCCTGGCTTCAGCCTGGGCCAACGCTGGCAGTTGAGGGCTTTTGGGGATCTCTCTATGTCTTTCTGTCTCTCTGCTTTGCAAATAAAATGGAATCAAATAAAAACATGGGGATTTGAAACGTTGTTCTCTTTTTTAAAAAATGTGTTAACAAAATCAGGTTAGGCTCTGGTAAGAATTTCCTCCAGAGCAGGCCTTTATTAAGGAAGACAGAGGTTCTGGGCATGCTTCCAAATGTTTACTCTACCCCCTCTACCCCCTATCAGAATCAGAAGGGGTTTCTTCTCTGATTTTAACTCTTGAGAACTTCATGGGGCCTCGTGCTAGCAGATGTAACTGAAGATCAACAGCTCTTTTTCTGGATATATTAGGTAAAACTGATGAAATTATGGGGGAATCATACAGTGGGTCCCCAGACATTTTATTTCTCAGGACAGTCCAAGAGTCAGTGGTAGCAATTAATTACATTTAGTATTATTATTCTTATTATTTGAAAGGCAGAGTCAGAAAGAGAGGGAGAGACACAGAGAGAAATCTTATATCCACTGGTTAACTCCCCAAATGGGTGAAATGACTAGGCCTGGGAGCTTTACCTGGGTCTCCCATGGGAGTGCATAGGCACAAGCACTTGGGCCATCTTCCACTGCTTTCCCAGGCCATTAGCAGGGAGCTGGATCAGAAGCAGAGCAGCCCAAATGGGACGCAGCATTATAGGTGGTGGCTTTATCTGCTATGCCACAACCCCAGAACCATCCGACAACATATAGCCTTACTGGTTGCTGTCTCCATCAACAACCTCTGTTCCCAATAAGCTGTAATGCTCTGCATTTGCCTGCTTATCCAGTACTGGGTGCAGCACTTCTCCCTCATGGCCTCAATTACCTAACAGATCCAGAAAAAGAGCTGCTGATTTTCAGTTTGTTTCATTTTTTTCTTGTGAGGACAAGAATGATGACAACCAAGGTCTTTACATGAAAGACCAGAACCCAGAAGTCTTGAATATTCTTTTAGGTGCTTATTAGCCATTTGCACATCTTCTTTGGTAAAGTGTCCATTAAAAATTTTTGTTCACTTTGTGTTACTTATTAATTTATATTTTTCTTATACATATGTCAATTTTTAGATACATTATTTGCAAATATTTTTCCCAGTCTATATTTTGTCTTTTTATTTAACAATGTCTTTTAAATAGGAAATTTTAAAATTGCAGTGGCATCCAAGTTACCACTTTTAAAAAATGGAGAGGGAAAATATGGGGGGAAAGCCATTGTAATCCATAAGTCGTACCTTGGAAATTTATATCCTAAATAAAAGTTAAAAAAAAAATGGATTGTTCTTTTGGTGTCATATCTAATAATGTTTGCCTAATCCTTACAAAATTTTTTTGCTTATGCTCTTTTAGAAGAGCATAAATTCAGTTTTGCACTCAGATCTATGATTTATTTTGAGCTAACTTTTGTTTTGTGACCTTTTAGACAGGTAAGTGGATAGACAGATTATAAAGACGCAGACAGATCCAATTAGTCCAGCTATTTTGTTGTTGTTGTTAGAGGAAAGCATCCTTTCCTACATTGACCTGTTTTAGCATCTTTGTCAAAAATCAACTGCCCTGGGGCAGGTGGTGCACCTAACAGTGAAGATGCCTGTCTCCCAAATCAGAGGCCCTGAGTTCAAGTTCGGGCTCTACTATGATTCCAGCTTCATGCTAATGCAGACTCTGAGGGGAAGTGGGTGATGGTTTAGGTATTTGGGTCCATATCACCCACATGGGAGACCTGGATTTTGGCCTCGGCTTTGCCTAGCCCCAGCCGTGGTGAGCCTTAGTGGGGGTCAGCCAGTGGATGAGAGCTCTGTCTCTTTCTCTCTGTTAGACTCTCAAAAAACAAAATGAGTAAACTAAAAAATTCTTACACAGAAAAAACATGAAGTACATACCCTAAATAATTTTTTAAAAATCAACTGATCATAAGTGTGCACATTTATAACTGAATTCTCTGTTCTTTCACTTTGTTTTTTGTATCTTTATGACAACACAATATTAAGTTCTGAAATTTTATGGTTAATTTTAAAATTTGTATAAGGTTTTGGGGTTTTTTTGGCAACATTTTTGGGGCTATTTTTGGTATTTTTTATTTTACTCTACATCTTAGGATCAGTTTTTCAATTTCTAAAGAAAATCTAATGAGATTTTGGTAGAAATTTTGCTGACCTCTTAATTTGGGGAGTATTACCATCTTAACAATATTAACTCTTTTGAATCATGAACATGATATGTATCTCTCCATTTAATTAAGTTTTTAATTTCTCAATGTTTTATAGTGTTCAATATATAGGCCTTATTATTTTCATTTCTAAATATTTTATTGTTCTGAATGCTACTGTGAATGGAATTACTTTGCTCATTTCATTAGTATCCTATGGCCGTGCTAACCTTATTTTTCAGCTCTAAAATATTTTTGTTGTGTTTTTTACTGGATTGACTACAGTTTTTGCAGGTGAAGGAAAAGGAGTTTCTCCATATCCCAGGGTCAGCCAAAACAGCTCTCTCATTTTATCTATCATCTATCCATCTTTATCTATCTATCTATCTATCTACCTACCTATCATCTATTTATCTATGTTGAGATTTAGCTTAAAAACCAGTTTGGAGAGTGGGTTTTTGGTGTAGAAGTTAAGGCACAGTGGCTACGGATGCTGCTTGGGACACCCAGAATGGACACCCGAGTGCCTGGGTTCAAGTCCTGCATCTACCCCCAATTTCAGCTTCCTGCTATTGCACACCTCAGGAGGCAACAGGAAATGAATAACCCAAGTACTTGGGTCCCTCCCACCCACATGGGAGACCTGGGTTGAGGTCTGGCTTCCTGACTTTAGCTTGGTCCAGCCCTACATTTTGTGGACATTGTGTGGAGGACCAAAGCAGATAGAAAATCTCTCTCTCCCTCTTTCTCTCTCAAATAAATAAAAATAGATTATTTTTTGAGAAGTTTGAACACAAATAATCTCCTCTCCTTTCATTTTGTATGTGAGGAAACTGATCTCAGAACTTCTGAGTAAATGTCATTGGGATTTAACATAAAGTGAACAACTCAGAAGGCTGAATAAGGTATGACAGAGATATACAAAGAGCAGTGAGCGCATCACTTCAGTGGCACTCGGTTGTGTTCCTAATGAAACATTTTATTCTCTCATTATAAATATTTATTCAAGGCAGATGCAACTATCCAGCTTTATGCAAATTTCAAAAAGGAAAAATATGTAGATTTGTCATTTTTCTTATCTCAAATTGGAGCTGCATTTGAAAAGGTTAAAAGGCTGCATAATTACACTGTTATTAAATGTCACATGGATTGATATCATGCAGGTTAGGCCAAGCGGCTGTGTAACTCGAGTGTTAGTTATTTGCAAACCTACTCATGGGAGGCCCCAAAGATATTATTAGTGAGGCACCAGCTCTTTTCGTGACTTCATTGCTGTTAATGTCAACAGACCGAAGACTGCCTGTTTCTTCATGGAGAATACAGTGGTAGTTAGCAATATTCTTGCTTTTCCTGTATGGTTCTTTCTACTCTGGGCTTCATGTCTCACGGAACATTTTAATAATCCTCTCATATGCAGCTAAGCTCATTTAAAATGCATAATAGCCAACATGTTATTAACTCTGTTTGGCAGAGAGAAGTTAGTGAAAGCTGAATACTAACATGGAAAAAGACACCAGGACTCCCAGTTATTAATAGGAGTTATATGCAGAGACTTTTTGACACTGGATACAGGTAGTAAAAAGTCTTAGTTTAAAATGGTTTGAGACTGACAGCAAAAATGCTCTGAAACTTTCAAGTAAAATGATGGTAATAAAAACAGAGAATAATGTAGAAACCATTGCAAACAAACAGAATGAAATTGCTACTTGTTATGAAGTATAAGGTGAGGGTTGCTGTTCCAAAATCTATGGTATTTGTGTCATTATGCTACCAGGAGGGTGTGAGGGAGTAGTTGGAAAGGAGAATGGGGCATTTGCTATCCAAGACTCTTGAAATGTTACAATAATACCAGCATTTCCACCTAAAAAACATTATAAAGACTTGAGCATTTGTGCACCTGACAAAAATACAACTACAACCCCCTATTGTATCTTAAAACAGAATCTTATGCTCTGAGTTCCAAAACAATTTTTATAAATATGGTGCTCATATAGAGGCTCACAACAATCATAAATTACAAATGAAGCACATGAGGGATATAAGTACAGCTGACATATTTTACATTCATTGCACAAAATAATTTCACCTGTACTTTAGGACTTAGAAGCATTTTGGTAGCATTTGGTGGCCCAAGGATCCTTTAAAATCTATTACGACCAGGTGCACCAATGCCTTCCTTTCTTTCGTTCTTTCTTTCTTCTTTTTTTTTTTTTTAAGTTTACATGAGAGGCAAAGAGAGAAAGAGAAAGAGAGAGAGAGAGAGAGAGAGAGAGAGGGAGAGAGGGAGAGAGAGAGCGCACTTCTATCCACTGGTTCACTTACTAAACGCCCACAAATAGCCATAGATGGCTAAAGTTGAGAGCCAAAACTCAATCCAGGTCTCCCACACGTGTGGCAGGGACCCAACCACTTCAGCCCTTATCTGCTGCCTAGCAGGGTGCACACTAACAGGAAACTGGAATCAGGAGTGAGTCACGACTCGAATCCGGGCATGGCCTATGGTCCGATCTAGGCTCTGTCCCTTACGAACACGTGAACGGGGGCCAGTTTACTTAATCTCTCCTACACTTAGTTTCACTGTTTACTTGGAATAACACCAACTTTGTGAGATTGTTAAAAGGTTTAAAATGGATGTAAGTACAAACAATACTTGGCTCCCAATAGACACTAAACAAATCGTAAGCAATGGAATAACAAAGTTTCATTCATTACTGTCTGAAGATTAGAAAACTTCTTGTTAAAAAAAAAATCTTCGGCTGTGTTTCTTCCTTGTTCTCTCTCCTCCTTGTACTTCTTCACTGCAGCAGGCAGTAGAAAGCAGTGCAGGAGGCTCTGGAGTGTGGAGGAGAGCCACGGCCAAGGCTCCAGGCCTACTAAGTGTTGGTTTCAAGATTTCACTACAAAGGGTGGAGTGGGTCATTGAATTTACTGTGCAGGCCAACTTACCTGTGTGGGAAAGCAGAGACTGACTCAGAAGCTTCAGTGAGGAGGGTAGATTAAGCAGTGGGCTGCAGAGTCCTCTGTGTTGCACACTTTTTTTTTTTAGTAGTTCTTTGAAATTTGTTTAATTTTTATGTATTTGAGAGACAAAGACAGAGATTTTTTTTTCCATCTGCTAGTTCACTTCCCATGTGCCTGCAACAGCCAAGGCTGGGCTAGACCAAAGTCAGGAGAAGCCTGGAGCTTCATCCAGGTCTACTGCGTGGGGGCAGGGACTCACGCACTGGAGCTATCACTTGCTGCTGCATAGCTGCACGTTAGCAGGAAGCTGAAGTTGGAAGCGGAAGTGGGATTCAACCACGGGCACTCGATAAGGGATGCAAGGATCCTAATGCTGTGCGGAACACCTGTCCCTGCATTCCTTAAGGAGTCTGAGAAAAGAAATATGTGACAAAACAAGCAATAGGTCCAGAATTTTAAACTTAGACAATTCTTGTACCTATTAAATTAGTAAAGGTAATTTTTTAAAATTCTAAAGCTACATGTGGGTGGGGTAACGAGGATGTTCACTCACATATTGCTGGTAACACTAAAAATGAATCAACTTTCAGATCAGCAATTTGGTGAGATTTAGGGGAAAATCATAAAACTAATGTTGATCAAAATTTCTTTGTGTAAGTAAAACACATGCTTTCGTGAGTTTGAAGAACACTAGAGGTGCTCACACCACTGAAGATTGAAGATTTGGACTATCCAAAGCCTACATCCTACGTCCTACATCTCAAAAACCAGGAGAAAAAAAAAGGACTGAAAGGACTGTATCTTTCTCTCTCCAACTCAGTCACTGATTGGATAGATTCAAGTCACATCCCATCTGCCAGTCTTCACAACCCAGTCACTGCTCAGAGGGGTACAGGACAATGAAAGGCCCAGCTGGTCTAGGTGGGAAGCATGAATGACCATAGTCTGTGGACCATTCTTCTCATGCATTCTCCAAAACAAAGGGGGTGCTGCACCATATGATGAGGGATGGCAAAGTGCCATTGACAAAATAAATGGCCATCATAATCCAATACTCTAACCAAGACCTTTGCAATAAAAACAGTATTCCTAGGCATTCATTCTAAAAAATAAGTTGAAATGGGGTTGGTGATGGTATCTGTGGTTAGTATGCAAACATATTATAGCTACGTACATTTCAACAGAAAAAAAAACCCCAAGGATCTGGAAATGACCCAAATGCTCAAATGCTGAGCAACAGTTAAAGATATTTTGGTACATTTTAGTAATAAGCTATTTTATCCAATTCAAGGTATTGCTCAACAACTAGGTAGTGTGAATATAAGAACAGATAAAGTGGTTACTAGGTAACTGCTGGTTCTCTCATCCAATGTCCACGATAGTTGGGCAGGCCCAGGTCAAAGCTAGGATCCAGCTTCTTGGGTTCCTGCCACCCAGTGGGAGATCTGGATGAAGTTCCTGGATCCTAGAATACTTGAGACTGGTTAGCTTTATAAAGGAAAGAAGCTGATTTGGGCTGTGGAGTGTAGAGGCTAGAAAGTCCAAGAGCACCATGCTGGCATCTGCAAGCTTCTGGTGAGGGCTGCATGCTGTGCCTTAACAAGGTGGAGAAGCGGAAGGGCAAGTGGGTGCCTGTGACAGAGCCCAAACACGAGGAGTGGTCTGATTGGCTAGCACACTCTCCTGGTAACTAACCCAGTGCTGAGAGAGTGAAAACTCACTCCCAGAGAAAGGTACTGATCCCTCTTACCGACCTAATCACCTCCCAACACTACCACAATGGCATTCATGTTTCAGTATGAGTTTCAGAGAGAACAAATCATATAGAAACCATAGCATAACTGATATGTAAAAACGTTCAGGAGGGAGGGATGGAGAATGGTTGATTAACATTCTGGTGCTCCAATGTACAGCAGATTAACTGTAAACAACAATAATGTATGTTTATTCTAAAAAAGAAAACACACCAGGGGCCACCATTTGGTATAGTGGCTACAATGCCTTTTGAGGCACCCATGTCCCTTATCAGAGAGCTTGAGTTTGAGTCCTGGCTTCACTCCAAACTCCAGTTCTCTGCTAATGCATACTTGAGGGTGCAGCAGGTGGTAAGTGAGTCTCTGTCACCCATGTGGGAGACCTGGATTGAGTTCCTGGCTTCCAGCTTTGACCTGATCTGGTCCAGGCTGTTGTGGGCATTTGGGAAGTGAACCAGTGGATGGGAGATCTGTCTCTGGCTGTTTATCTGTATCTGTCTATTTCAAATAAATAAAAATGGATAAACAAACATTTTTTAAAAAGATTTTTTACTTATTTATTTGAGAGGTAGAGTTACAGACAGTGAGAGGGAGAGACAGAGAGAAAGGTCTTCCTTCTGTTGGTTCACTCCCCAAATGGCCACAGTGGTCAGAGCTGTGCTAATCTAAAGCCACGAGACAGGTGCTTCTACCTGGTCTCCCATGTGGGTGCAGGGGCCCAAGGACTTGGGCCATCTTCTACTGCTTTCCCAGGCCACAGCAGAGAGCTGGATTGGAAGAGGAGCAACCGGGACTAGAACTGGCACCCATATGGATGCTAGCACCGCAGGCGGAAGATTAACCTACTGTGCCACAGCACCAACCCCAAAACAAACATTTTAAGGCTAGAAGATTTTAATGTTTTCAACAGACAGAAATGATAAATGTTTGAGGAGATGTGTTTGCCCTGATTCGAACAATGTGCAATGTATATATGTATCAAAACATCAAATGGTATTCCATAAATAGCCATAATTTTTATATTGTTATGTATCAGTTAAAAATAAAATTAACAAATAAACTTCCAAAGCAAGGTCACATATGTTTAAAGTATACAGTTTGATGAACACTGAAACATACCTGTAAAATCACCTGATCTTTGTCTGATTTCTTTGACCCAGCCTAATTACATGGAACTTCAAGGCTGGCGCCCTGGCTCACTAGGCTAATCCTCCGCCTGTGGTGCCGGCACCCCAGGTTCTAGTCTTGGCTGGGGCACCAGATTCTGTCCTGGTTGCCCCTCTTCCAGTCCAGCTCGCTGCTGTGGCCCGGGAAGGCAGTGGAGGATGGCCCAAGTGCTTGGGCCCTGCACCCGCATGGGAGACCAGGAGAAACACCTGGCTCCTGGCTTCAGATCAGTGCAGCGCACTGGCGGCAACGTGCCGACCATAGTGGCCACTTGGGGGGTGAACCAACGGAAAAGGGAAGACCTTTCTCTCTGTCTCTCTCTCTCTCTCACTGTCTAAATCTGCCTGTCACATAAAAGAAAAAAGAAATTCAACCATATTATTGCCCATAGCAAAAGTTCAGTTCATTTTATTGCGGAGAAATATTCTATTGTTGAGGTATTCTACAGTGTGTCTATTCACTCACCCGTTGAAGGACCTTTGACTTACTTCCAGTTTTCGTTTTTTACAAATTAGGCCACTCTGCACATTCATGCTCACGTCTTTGCATGGTTGTATATTTTCATTGTGCTTGAATAAATACCCAGGAGTGGAAAGGAGGGATAACATGGTAGATTTATGTTTAAATTTTCTTAAGTTAAGGTTTTGATTTTGAGATAATTGAAGATTTATATGCAGTTAGAAGATATAATGCAGAGATCTTTTGTATTCTTTACCCAGTTTTCTGCTAATAGCAACATCTTCCAGAACTATATACTACAGTATCAAATCAGGATCTTGAGATTAATGGAGTCAAAACAGTGTTATAATCACCACAAGGATTCCTTATATTGCCATGTTACAGCCTCATCCACTTGCCTGCCGAACCTTGCCCTCCTTAACCAAACATTAATTCATTTTCTGTTTTTATAATTCATTTCAAAAAAACATTATATAAATGGAATCATATGGTGCATAACCTTTGTGATTAGCTTTTCTCAGAATAATTCTCTAGATACTCATCCTAGCTGTTATGTAGCTCAATGGTTCATTCTTTTTTATTGTTAAATAATATTCCATACATATGTATCACAGCTTGTTTAACCACTCACTGGAGTACCTCTGGATTACTTCCAGATTGGGGTTATGATGAGAAAGGTGAAATGAGCATTTGTGTGCATGTATTAGTATGAACGTAACTCTTCATTTTCCCAGGATAAATGCCCAGAGGTACAATTGTTGTGTTGTATATTTGTTGCATACTCAGTTTATGAAAACACTGCCTAACTGTTTTTCATGGTGTCTGTACTTCATCACCTTCCCACTTGCAATGTATGAGTGACCCAACTTCTTGGTGTTGCCAGTATTTGGGTTGTTGCTGTGTTTTATTTTTTACCATTTTGATAGGTGGGCAGTGATATCTCATTGTGGTTTTAATTTGCATTTTTCTAAGGGTGAATGATATTGTACATCTTTGCATGTATTTTTTGCTATTTATATGTCCTTTACAGTAAAATATCTCATGCATTTTACCAGTTTTCAAATTAGATGCTCTTTCCTTATAACTGACATTTGAAAGTTCCATCTAATTCTAAGACATCAGTATTTGTGGATATGTGGTTTGCAAGTAATTTTTCCTAGTCTTAGCTTGCCACTTCATTCTCTTAAAATGTTCTTAGAGCAAAAGTTTTCAATTTTGATGAAGTTCACTTAATCAGTTTTCCTCTTATGGATGAAATTTTTGGTGAGAAGTCTCAGAACTGCTTGCGTAAGTAACCCTATTCTGATATTTTCTGATTTTTTCTAAGAGTTTTATAGTTTTATGTATTACATTTATATATATGATCCATTTTGAGCTAACTAAGGTGTGAAACAAATCAGGGTTCATTCTTTAAAAAAAAAATCTGTGGTTGTCCATTTGCTCCATCATCATTTGTTCAAAAGGCTAATTTTTCCTTCATTGATTCAGCTTTGCACACTTGCCAAAACTCAGTTGTACCTATTTGTGCAGGCTAATTTCTCGGTTCTGTTTTATCCCCACTAATTATCTTAACTATTGTAACTTCTTTGCCTATGCATAAATATTTTGTTTCTTTTTTTAAGATTTTTAAAATTTATTTGAAAGAGAGTTACAGAGAGAGGATGACAGTGTAGAGAGATATCTTCCTATGCTGGTTCACTCCCCAAATGGCCAACATGGTCAGGGCTGGACTAGGTAGAAGCCAGGAGGCAGGAACTTCATACAGGTCTCTAGTGTGTGTGTAGGGACCCAAGGACCTGGGCCATCTCTCACTGCTCCCCCAGGCGCATTAGCAGAGAGCTGGATCAAAAGTGGAGCAGCCAAGATGAACCGGCACCATATGGGATGCCAGTGTTGTAGGCAGAGGCTTAACATGCTACACCACGATGTCAGCTCCATAAATATTTTAGAAGAATTTTGACTATATCTTGCTGAGATTTCATAGGATCTGTGCTGTACTTGAATATAAATTTGGGGAGAATTCACTGTTATTTCTTGCAATAGCAATATTTCTTTCATGACTATGCATTTATTTAGATCTTTGATTTCTTTCATAGGCATTTTGTAGTTTTCAGCATGTAAATCCTTTACATTTTAGTGTCTGGTAATAATGGCATGCAGTGAATCTAGAAGTGCCAACACAATCTAGGGGGAAAATTTCAATAACATATTTAATAAATAACTTAAATCTAGAATATGTAAAGAATTCTGTTCATTTAATAATGAAAAGAAAAACAACTGGATAAAAGTATGAATGAAAGATGTGAATAGGTAATTTACCAGGGAAAAGATAAGGATGGTAAATAAGCAACACAGAAGGAACCTCAGTACGTCAGTCTCTATGCAAATGCAAATTAAACCACAATAGAATATTACGACAGACCCACTAAAATGGTTAAATTAAAATGACTGAATATATTAAGAGCTGGTGAAGACATGGAGCAATTGGAATGCTCATAAATTTTCAGTGGGACTGTAAAGTGATAAAGTTACTCTGGAAAACAGTATTGCAGGCCATCATGAAGTTAAACATACACTTATCACACAACTGGGTAAGCCCACTCCTGCATATTTATCCATAAGTAATGAAAACTTATGCCTGCACTAATAATTGCACAGGTATGTTCACAGATTTACTCATAACAGCCAAGAGCTAGAAAATATTTAAATAAAGTAGTGAATGTATAAACAAACAATAGGGATCAGTATTGTACCATAGCAAGTAAAGCCACCACCTGTGATGTTGCATTCCAACGTTGGCCCTGGTTCCTGTCCCAGCTGCTCCATTTTCCAATACAGCTCCCTGCTAACGACCTGGGAAAAGCAGCGGTAGATGGCCTAAGTGCTTGGGCCCCTGCCACTCACATGGGAGACCCAGATGAAGCTCCTGGCTTCAACCTGGACTTTTGCTGGCCATTGGGGCCCATCTGGGGAGTGAACCAGCAGGTGGAGATTTGTTCTCTCTCTCTCTCTCTCTGTCTCTCTCTCCCCACTTCTCTTTCTCTCCCTCCCTCTCTATAACTGTACCTCTGTCAAACAAACAAAAAAAAAATCTTGTTAAAAATGATAGCACAATCATACAATGGAATACTCTTCAGTGATTAAAAGAAACAAACTACTGATATGCAACAACAGTCAAAAGCATTACGACAAATGAAAGAAGCCAGATATAAAAGGCAATGATATTTTACAAAAGGCAAAATTATATACCACAAAACAGATTCACAGTTGCCAAGATCTGGAGATAAAGGAAAGGAATTTGTTGAAGAAGACAGGAGGGAAATTTTGTGATGATAAAAATGAGAATTCTAATTGTAATGATGGTAATACGACAATGTCAAAACTCATCAAACTACACACTTTTAAAAGAATAAATTTTGTGGCTGGCATTGTGATGCAGCAGGTAAAGCTGCCACCATCCATGTGGGATGCCAGCATCCCATATGGGCACCAGCTCATGTACCAGGTTGCTCCACTTCCAATCCAGTTTCCTGCTAATGGCCTCGGAAAGCAGAAGAAGATGGCCCAAGCTTCTGGGCCCCCACACCCTTGTGGGAGACTGGGGTGAAACTCTTGGTCAGCTTCAGCCTGACCCAGTGCTGGTGGTTGCAGCCATGTGGGGAGTGAACCAGTGGATGGAAGATCCCTTTCTCTCTCTCTCTTTCTTTCCTTCTCTAACTCTGATTTTCAAAATAATTAAGTAAATCTTTAAAAAGAATACATTTTATATGTTAAACCTCATCTAATCTGACAAAAATTATGTGTGTAGCCAAATTTTCCTGAGTTACAATTAATTGAAATTTTCTCTCCCTATAAATGGACTTATATCTGAACCTACCAACAATCTTACCAACAATGGGTAATATTAAAAATCTTCAATCTTTGTTAAACTTATAGGCTAAATAATAGTATCTCATTGTATTGGATGAGCATTTATTTATATTCTCAGTATTTTTTTTTTTTTTTGACAGGCAGAGTGGACAGTGAGAGAGAGTGAGGGACAGAGAGAGAGGTCTTCCCTTTTCCGTTGGTTCACCCCCTAAATGGCTGCTGCGGCCGGTGCATGGCACTGATCCGAAGCCAGGAGCCAGGTGCTTCTCCTGGTCTCCCATGTGGGGTGCAGGGCCCAAGCACTTGGGCCATCCTCCACTGTACTCCCGGGCTACAGCAGAGAGCTGGACTGGAAGAGGGGCAACCGGGACAGAATCTGGCGCCCCAACCGGGACTAGAACCCCGTGTGCTGGTGCCACAGGCAGAGAATTAGCCTATTAAGCCACGGCGCCAGCCCTATTCTCAGTATTTTTAATATATAAAATATCTCTCCATATCATTTGCTGTATTTCCATTGATGTTGTTCATCTTTTGCTACTGAGTTATCAGAGATCAGTGAAATTCTACAGTGGTGCTTTGCAATTTGTATTCAAATGTTTTGCCAGTGGGGCCCAGCACCATGGCCTGGTGTGTAAAAGCTGCCCCCTGCAGTGCTGGCATCCCATATTGGTGCTGGTTCGAGTCCCAGCAGCTCCACTTCTGATCCAGCTCTCTGCTACGGCCTGGGAAAGCAATGGAAGCTGGCCCAAGTCCTTAGGACCATGAACCCACATGGGAAGACCCGGAGGAAGCTCCTGGCTTCGGATCCGTGCAGCTCCAACCATTGCAGCCAATTGGGGAGTGAACCAGCTGATGGAAGACCTCTCTCTGCCTCTCCTCTCTCTCTGTGTAACTCTTTCGAATAAATAAAATAAATCTTTAAAAAAAACCAAATGTTTTGCTATTATATTGTTTTTAACTTTACTATGTCATTATCATGGAAGTACTTCTAATTTATATATAGTCAAATTTATTTATTCTTTTCTTTCACATAATTCTCATTTTACATCATGCTAAGAAAAATCACCCCTACCACAAGGTTATATGTGGTAATACATGTTTTGCTCTAGCACTTTATGGAGTAATTTTTGTCTTCATATTTGGTTCCCTTGTCTGAACAAGACTTATTTGGAGAATCTGGCTTTTCCCATTGCAGCCATACTTGTCATATACAAAATTCACATCTATTAGACTTTACTAATGGATTGCATTCTGTATTATTAATTTTTATATTTGTACACATTAAGTGCTGATAATAGTCACAATCTTGTCCTCTGGAGTGTCCATCAATCTTCCATCCACATGTCATCAAGAGAAAGAGTAATTTCTCAGCTTCATAAATTGACAAATCCAAAGCAAAGCATCAGCTTCTCAAATACACTCTTTAATATCTGTTATTGATTTTTATATTAGATCAAAAAAATTCAAACATCAGAAAAATGTAAAAACAGGATAGCAGGAAAACTTTAAAATGTTTTAGCATCAGAGAGTGAACTCACAGTACTACATTTAGCCACCCTGCTGAGGGCCTCCACCGCAGTAAGATCTTGTTGCAGCTCTTCAGGCTCCTCTAAGGGATGACTGGTAATTCGGTTAAGTGTTACAAACTGACTTTCCGATTGCACTGCCGCTCCAGTTCATTAGAGCAGGGCTAGCGTGAGCTTGCACGTTTTGGGTTAGACTGCAGAAAGGTGCAAGTAGCAAATGAACCTTGGCGCAATTTCCACTTTGGCATGTGAAAAACCAAAAGGCTTTGTCCAGAGTCATTTCCTTAAATACTGAAGAAACAATAACGCTCTGTTCTACAGAAAATGAGTATGCTAAAATTGGAGCACTGCAGAACAGATCTGTTTTTAATAACAGGAACAGTAAACACAAATCATCATTTGCCTCACAATCTAGCTCTCTGCTAGAAGGCTTTCCATTGTCTCCCCGTGGGTATGGGTACAGACTGCGAAGGTCACAGCATCACCTTACATCCTTACCATTTAAATATATATACATATATATATATAGATTTAAAATCTATATATATATATATATATATATATATATATACACATTTATCCAACATCTATCTGAAAGGCAGTTACAAAGAGGGAGGGACAGAGAGAGAAGGTGAACTTGCATTCATTCGTTCACTCCCCAAATAGTCTCAACAGCCAGTTTGGGCTAGATGGAGGCCAGGAGCCAGGAATTCCATTTGGGTCTCCCATGTGGGTGCAGGGGCCCAAGCACTTGGTCCATCTCCTACGCTTCCTCAAGTGCATTAGCGGGGAGCTGGGGAGCAGAGCATCCGAGACTCACAGTGGTGCTCTAAGGGAATGCTGGCGTCACAAGCAGGGGCTTGACCTGCTACACCATCAGCTCCAGTCCTTACTCATCCTTTTTGTGTCATAGTATTTTTGATAAGCATTTTATAAATCATAATTAAATTATATTTTGAAATCCAATTTGATAATTTTTAAAAATATTTATTTACTTACATAGTTCAAAGTCAGAGTTACAGATCTTCCATTTGCTGGTTTGCTCCCCAAATGGCCACAATGGCTGGGGCTGGGCAAGGCTGAAGCCAGGAGCCAGTAGCTTCTTCCAGGTCTCCCACATGTGTGGCAGGGCCCCAAACACTTGGGCTTTCTGCTGCCTTTCTCAGGCCATTAGCAGGAGCCAGCCAGGTCACAAACTGTCCGGCACTGCAAGCGATGGCATTACCTGCTACACCACAATTCCAGCCCCAATTGATAATTTTTATATTTCAAAAGATAAGCTTGGGGGCAGTATTGTAATGGAGCAGGCTAAGCCACAGATTGCAATACTGACATCCCATATCGTTGCTGGCTAGAGTCCCGGCTGCTCCACTTCCCATCCAATTTTCTGCTAGGGTGCCTGGGAAGGTAATAAAAGATGAGCAATTGCTGGTGCCCCCACTGTCCAGGAGAGAAGGCACAAGGAGTTCCAGGCTTGGCTTCAGCCAGACCCAGCCCTGGCTGTTGTGGCCATTTGGACAATGAACCAGTGGATGGGAGGTCTCTCTCTGTGTTTCTCCATGTCACCCTGCCTTTCAAATAAATAATTTTTTCATGAAAAGGGTAACTTTAATCCATTCTCATTTACAATGATCACTCATGTATTGCACTCATTCCTACCATATGGTAGTATATTTTCTACATTCTGTGCTTTTTACTTATTCCTCTCTCTACTTTTGTTCTTCTTCTCCCTCTAGTTTACTTTTTTTCTCCTTTGGTTGGAAGTTACATATTCTACTTGATGGAAAACTAAAATTAGCAACTGTCCTTCCTTCTTAATAATGGGAGAACTATCACGACCACAAGCCCTGCCACCAACCCTCTTCCATGTTCTTGTTGCTTCTTAGCTTTGCCTTATTACAATAGGGTTTCATAATAGTGATTCATCATTTTCTTCTTTTTCATATAATCAATGGTTCACTTGTTTTATCCGTATTATTTTACTCATCCTTATATTTCCCACTTTACTCTGGCTTAAATTTCCTAAACTGTATACTTCCTTCCAAAGTGTATCATTTTATAAATCTCTCCACAGGGATCTGAAAGCAATAAATAATATATTTAATCTTTGCCTGAAAGAGACATTTTTCTTCCTTACTCTTGAAGACAATTCATCTGGGTATAGATTTATAGGCTGAGAATTATTTTCCCTCAACATTTTGAAATGATTGTTCTAGTATTCTAAGACTATCCACACAATAAGCCTACTGTAATTCAATGGAATTTTTGTCCATTATAAGCAGTCTTTTCTCTTTGGTGTCTTCTTAAGTTTTTTGTTTTTGTTATGTTGTACGTGGAGGACAATATGTCCACTATTGCATTTCACTGGATTTATTCAGCAGGAAACTTGGTCCTCCTGAAAGGTGAAGACTCATCACTCTTCTTCAACTCCACAAAGTTTGCAGCCGCCATTCATTATTCAAATATTGTGGCTTCCCTTCCCTTCCCTTTTGTAACTGTTTTGAGGTGTGTGACCTGCTCAATGTACCTTTTATATCATATAACCTCCTTTTTGGGTTTTCCATATCTTTACAGTATATTCTGTGCATATCCTGAGATCCATCTTCCACATCACCAAATTTCCTTTTTAGTATTTAACCATTTACAGAATGTTAAATTCCAGTGACTATACCCATTTTCAAAAATATCCTGGTTCTTTTCCAATTCTGCCTTTTTCTCACAGTGGGTCATTCATTATCATGATTTCTGTTATTCCTTCCATCCTTTGACCATTTTAAACAAATTCATTTTGAAACTTTTTGGAGGTTTTTATGTTAACTTCTCAGCCTGTTAATTCTCCAGTTTATTGTTTCTAGTGATGTTGTTTGTAAACTTTTTTTTTTATAAAGCTTTTATTTAAAGAATATGAATTTCCAAAGTACAGCTTATGGATTACAATGGCATCCCCACCATAACTACCCTCCCACCCGCAACCCTCCCCTTTCCCACTCCCTCTCCCTTTCCATTCACATCAAGATTCATTTTCAATTCTCTTTATATACAGAAGATCAGTTTAGTACATATTACATAAAGATTTCAACAGTTTGCCCTCACATAGCAACACAAAGTGAAAAATACTGTTGGAGTACTAGTTATAGTATTAATTCACAATGTATAGCACATTAAGGACAGAGATCCTACATGATTTTTTTTTAAAGTTGATTAATTATCTAAGCAATTTCCAATTTAACACCAAGGTTTTTTTTTCATTTTTAATTATCTTTATATACAGAAGATCGATTCAGTATATACTAAGTGTAAACTTTTATTTTTAGTTTTAACTTTAATGGGTTTGATAAACACACACACACACACACACACACACACACATCCTGAAGTGTGGAACAAGCTCCACTGAGAAATCTTATGATTTCTTATTCCTTTTTGCTGTCCCAAATTATTTCACAACTCATGGATAATTTTTATTTTTTATTAAAATTTCTGTACTCATTTATTTGAAATGCAGATAAACCAAGAAGACTTTCCATTTGCTGTTTTACCTCTCAGATGCCTGCAACAGTTAGGGCCATGGCCAGGGCTGAAGCACTGACACTGGAAACTGGGAACTCAACTCAGTTCTCCATGTGGGTATCAGGAACCCACTAACTTGAGCCTTCAGCTGATTCCCCACAGCGTCAGTGTTAGCAAGAAATTGGAGTCAGATGCTGGAGCTGGGTATTGAATCCAGGAACTCTGACAGGGGATCTGGGCATCTTTAAATGCTGGTCCCATGAAAAATTTTTGTAAATATTTATTTATTTGAAAGGCAGAATTACAGAGAGGCAGAGGCAGAGAGAGAGAGAGAGAGAGAGACAGACAGACAGAACTCCTCAAAAGGCCACCATGGCTGGAGCTGGGCCAATCCAAAGCCAAGAGCCAGGAGTTTCTTCCAGATCTCCCATAAAGGCGCAGGGGCCCAAGGATTTGGGCCATCTTCCACTGCCTTCCAGGCCAGAGCAGAGAGCTGGATCAGAAGAGGGGTATCCAGGACTTGAATTGGTGCCCATATAGCATGCCGGCATTGCAGGTGGCGGCTTTACCTGCTATGCCACAGCACCAGCCCCCCATGGATAATTTTTAAATGAATGTCTCACACCATGGGGGTAGATCTTCCATACAACCCATAGAAGTGGTGAAGTATTCCTAATGTTTCAGTTTCTTAGAGGATGTCACATCTCTAATCTTCACAAAATCACATGAATGACCACCTAATTTGCTTCTCAAAACCTCATGGGTGGAATTTTTTTTTTTTGACAGGCAGAGTGGACAGTGAGAGAGAGAGACAGAGAGAAAGGTCTTCCTTTACCGTTGGTTCACCCTCCAATGGCTGCTGCGGACAGCGCACTGCAGCCAGCACAATAGGTGGAATTTTTTAGTCTCCTTATCACAGAAACAGCAACACTTTGAGGACCCTGATATTATCCAGGGGGCTCAGGTCTAGTTCCTTATTTGGTTCAAGGCTACATCACAAAGTCAGCCAAGATCCCATAAAGACATTGAAACTCCATGCCCTCCATGCTGTTAGACTTGATTAGGACTTCTCTTTCTGGTGAAGGTAATTAGGTAATTTGGACTACCTTTTCTGCTAAAGACACCTAAAAAAAAAGATTACATTCTTAAAACACCAAAAACTAAACATCATGAGGAAATACTAGAGCAAGAGTTTGAATAGAGATTTGCTTTTACTTCAGGACATTTGCTGACCAAGAAAAAGACATAAATGCAGAACTCAGTTCCCCAGTCAAGGAAGTACTTGTTACAGTCGCTCAGGGTGCTGTCAACAGACAGCGTTCTTTGGTTATTAACCTCTTCAGGGATTGTCTCAGGAGCAGGGAGCCACCTAGCCAAGATCATGCCATTCCTATTGCTGCCAACATACAGCAGCTGATGGAGATGGCGTACAAAAGCTTGGTAGTTTTGTACCTATTCAAGACGACACTGGAGCCGGTGATGTGGCACAGCCGGTAAAGCCTCCACCTGCGACACCACATCCTATATGGGCACTGACTGGAGTCCCCGCTGCTCTGCTCCCAATCCAGCTCCCTGCTCGTGCTCCTGGAGAAACAGTGGAGGATGGGCCAAGTCCTTGGGCCTCTGCATCCACGTGGGAGACCCGAATGAAACTCCTGGCTCCTGGCTTTGGTCTGAACCAGCCCCAGCTGTTGTGGCCGTTTGGAAAATAAACCAGTGGTCGGAAGACAATGCTTTCTCTCTCTCTGCCTGTCCCTCTTTGTAACTCTTTCAAAAACATAAATAAATAAGTAAATCTTTTAAAAAAAAAAAAAAAGACAACACTGATGAGCCATTTCCATTTAGCTGTCATTGAGCCTACATCACAGCTTCATTTTTCCATCGGCTTAATTCTGCTTCCTTCCTTTCAGTTGTCGATTTCTATAGTACTCTCTCCCTCAAAACACCAATTTCCATCTAGCACTGCAGCATTATCAACAGGATTGCTGTGAGGGAAGCTCCAAGATGGTCTAATAGAGATGCCCACTATTTATGTGCTCCTCTGCATAAAATGACCAAATTATAGGTGAGCACACAAAGGAGAACACTAGAGTTCAGCAAGGGAGACACAGGAGCCCCATAGGACACAGTGATGTAGGATAGCAGCATAAAGAGAGCAGCCAAGTGCACCAGCAATGGAGACCCTGATCCCATAGCCAGAGGGAACCTCCATGGCAGAGAAAAGGACAAACCGGAGAGTCACAGCAGAGCCCATCTCCAGGGACCCTGAGCACCAGCATCCTTAGCTACAGGAGCAATTCACAGTTATCACAGGCTCTAGATCCCAGCAAGGGGAGTGGCCTGGAGTCCATATAGCAGCTTTGCTTCAGAGAAGGAACTCAAACGTCTCCTGCACAACCACCAGAGCATGGGCTGTGGCACTGTGAAAGGGATCACCATTGGAATCCACACCGCTCTAGAGGACAGAAGCCTCATCCTCAGGACTCTACACATATTCCACCACACTAGCAAAAAGGTCTGCTGCCTCACAATCCTAACTAGTTCCAGAAGCAACAGTGAACCCATCTTCTTTTTTTCTTTTATTCTATTTTATCTTATTTGAGGAATACAAACTTCATGCATTTAATATATAGAAATTTGGGAACATGGTGATTCTCCCCCCCCACACCTCCCTCCTACCCATCCTCCCACCTTTTTTCCTCCTCCCTCTCCCTTTCCCATTCTTGTTTTTACAAAGATCTATTTTCCATTACTTTTTTTTGTTTTGAAGGTTTTTATTTAATGAATAAAAAATCATATGTACAGCTTTTAGGAATATAGTGTTTCTTCCCCCCATTCCCACCCTCTCACCCCCCACTCCTATCCCCTCTCCTATTCCCTCTTCCATTCCATTTTTCATTAAGATTCATTTTTTATTGACTTTATATACTGAAGACCAACTCTATGCTAAGTAGAGATTTCAACTGTTTGCACCCACACAGACACAGAAAGTGTAAAGTACAGTTTGAAGACAAATTTTACCATTAATTCTCACAGTATACCTCATTAAGAACAGAGGTCCAACATGAGGAGTAAGTGCACAATGACTCCTGTTGTTGATTTAACAAGTAACACTTATTTTTTATGTCAGTGACCACCTGAGGCTCTTGACATGAGCTGCCAAGGCTATGGAAAAATTTTGAGTCCACAAACTTCGATATTTAGACAGGGCCATAGGCAAAGTGGAAGTTCTCTCCTCCCAACAGAGAAAAGCACATCCATTCTGATGGCTCCTTCTTTACATTGGGGTCTCATTTATAGAAATCTTTCATGCAGAACAGTTTTGCCACTATGTCTAGACTTTCCATGTCTGAAATGCTCTCATGGGATTTTCAGCTAGATCTGAATGCCTTAGGGGCTGATACTGATCAATTCCAAACTTAATATGATCACTTTATCACATAAGATGGGATTAGTGCCACACAGCTTTGGAGTCCCATGGCAAGTTTTTAGCTTCACCCTTAGGTGTAAGTCTGTGGGAATGTGTGCCAATCTGTACAGCTCCTCCCTTTCTCATTTCCACCCTTATTTTTAACTGGGATCTATTTTCAATTGACTTAACATATCTATGATTAATTCTATGTTAAGAAAGAATTCAAACAATGGTATTAAGTAGAAAAAAATAAATGAAATAATAAACTTCCTCGACAGTCAAGACAAGGGCTATTCAAGTAATTGCTTCTTGTAGTGTCAGTTTCACTTCTACAGGTTACCTTTTAGGTGCTCTGTTAGTTATCAAAGATCAGGGAGAAGAACATATAGTATTTGTCCCTTTAGGACTGGCTTATTTCACTAAGTATGATGTTTTCCAGATTCATCTATTTAGTTGAAAATGACAGGATTTTGTCTTGTCAACTGCTATATAGTATTCCATAGAGTACATATCCCATAGATTCTTTATCCTGTCTTCTGTTGATGGGCAGTTAGGTTGATTCCATGTCTTAGCTATTGTGAATTGAGCTGCAATAAACATGGAGGTGAAGATGACTCTTTTATTTGTTGATTTCATTTCCTTTGGGTAAATTCAGAGGAATGGGATGGCTAGATCATATGGTAGGGCTATATTCAGATTTCTGAGGTATCTCCAAACTTGAACCCAACATCTTAACCCAAGTGGTGTTCTGCATTATATGAGATAGGTGGTCAGCACAGCTGTATACTTCAGTGGCCCATGTTCTGACATAGTGGGTTTAACTGTCACCTGCAATGTTACATCCCATATAGGTGCCTGTTTGAGTCCTGGCTGCTTCACTTCCCATCCAACTCCCTGCTAATGGTTTGGGAAAAGCAACAGAAAATGGCCCAAGTGCTTGGGCCCCTGCGACCCACATGGGAGACCTAGATAAAGCTCTGGGCTCCTCCTAGCTTTGGCCTGGCCCAGCCTTGGCCATTGTGGCCATTAGGAGAGTGAACCAGTGAATGGAAGATCTCTCTCTGTGTAACAATGACTTTTTTTAAGAAAACTTTTATTTAATAAATATAAATTTCAAAAGTACAACTTTTGGATTATAGCAGTTTTCCCCCCTAACCACCCTTCCACTGGCAAACCATCCCATTTCCTACTCCCTCTCCCATCCCATTCTTCATTAAGATTCATTTTTAATTATCTTTATAAACAGACGATCAATTTAGTATATACTAAGTAAAGGTTTCAACAGTTTGCACCCACACAGACACACAAAGTATAAAGTACTGTTTGAAGACTAGTTTTACTGTTAATTTTCATAGTACAACACATTAAGGACAGAGATCCTACATGGAGAGTAAATGCACAGTGACTCCCATTGTTGATTTAATAATTGACACACTTATTTATGATATCAGTAATCACCCGAGGCTCTTGTCATGAGCTCCCAAGGCTATGGAAGTCTCTTGAGTTTGCCAACTCCAATCTTATTTAGACAAGGCCATAGTCAAAGTGGAAGTTCTCTCCTCCCTTCAGAGAAAGGTATCTCCTTCTTTGATGGGCCATTCTTTCCTCTGGGATCTCACTCACAGAGAACTTACATTTAGGTCATTTTATTTTTGTCACAGTGTTTTGGCTTTCCATGTCTGAAATACTCTCATGGGCTTTTTGACCAGATCCAAACGCCTTAAGGGCTGATTCTGAGGCCAGAGTACTGTTTAGGGCATTTGCCATTCTATTAGTCTGTTGTGTATCTTGCTTCCCATGTTGGATTGTTCTCTCCTTTTTAATTCTATCAATTATTATTACCAGAAACTGGTCTTATTTATGTGATCCTTTGACACTTAATCCTTTCTTTATGATCAATTCTGAACTGAAACTGATCACTTTGACTAGTGAGATGGCATTGGTACCTGCCAACTTAATGGGATTTAGAATCCCATGCACGTTTCTAGCTCTACCATTAGGGGTAAGTCCAAGTGTGTGCTGAACTGTATATCTCCTCCCTCGCTTATTCCCACTCTTATTTTTAACAGGGATCAATTTTCAGTTGAATTTAAACACCTAAGAATAATTGTGTGTTAATTAAAGGGTTCAACCAATGTTATTAAGTAGAACAAGAAAATACTAAAAAGAATAAAATAGTAAGCTATTCCTCGACAGTCAGAACAAGGGCTGATCAAGTCATTGTTTCTCATAGTGTCAGTTTCACTTCTACAGTGTAACCATGACTTTCAAATAAATAAATAAATCTTTTTAAAAGGCAATCCATGCAAACAGAAACCCAAAACAAGCAGGAGTAGTTATGGTGATATTAGACAAAATATACTTCAGGACAAAAACTAAAACGATACAAAGATGATCACTACCTGGTGATCACAAAATAAATTAAAGAAGAAATTACAAACATTACAACCGTAATTATAAATTTATATGCACCTAATGCTAGAGCAGAATTTTATAAAACGAGTATTATTGGATTGAAAGAGAGAGATAAGCCCCAATACAATAATACAATATGATCTGAACATCCCACTTTGATCAATGGGCAACTCATCTAGACAAAAAAAATAAGAACCAAACACTATAGTTAAGCCATACTACTCTAACTCTGCTTTTTATACATTGGATAAATCTTTTCTTAAAAAGAAAGAGAAAAGATTAAAAATGCTAGTGAGGATGTGGACAAAAGGCAACCCTTCTACATTGTTGGTGAACTTGAAAATTAGTACAGCCATTATAAAGAATAGTATGGAGGTTCCTCAAAAAATTAAAAACAGATCTACCCTGTGACCCAAACACCAGACTTCTAGATGTAAATTTGAAAGGAAAGAAATCAGCGTATTAAAGAGACACCTGTACTCCATTGTTAATTGTAGCACTATTCACAACAGCCAAGATATGGCTTCAGCCTAGGTGTCCACTGATGGATGGATTGTTAAAGAAAATGTGGCTCACGTACCAGGGATGGAAAATGTCTGACCCGTAGCCATATAGGAACTGCAAAGTCATTTGGTCAGTCCCTGCCACTGCAACCACAGGTGGGATTCAAATTCAATAAATCTATAGGAGGGTAATTTTAAAGATTTATTTATTTTTTTGAAAGTCAGAGTTACACAGAGAGAGGAGAGGCAGAGAGGAGAGTAAAGAGAGAGAGGAAGGGAGAGAGGTCTTCCTTCCGATGGTTCACTCCCCAATTGGCGGCAATGGCCAGAGCTGTGGCCATCTGAAGCCAGGAGCCAGGAACTTCTTCCAGGTCTCCCACATGGGCACGGGGCCCAAGGACTTGGGCCATTTCTACTGCTTTCCCAGGCCATAGCAAAGAGCCGGATCAGAGGAGGAGCATCTGGGACTAGAACCGGCACCCATATGGGATGCCAGCACTTCAGGCCAGGGCATTAACCTGCTGAGCCACAGTGCCAGCCCCTAGCAGGGTAATTTTAAAGTTGACAATGTTGTTTACAGCCTGTGAATGATGTTATAAATATCCAAATGGCCCTTGGTAGAGAAAAGGTTGCCCACACCTGATACACAATAGAATAGTATTCGTCCATAAAAAAGAATAAAATCCTAACAATTGAAGCAAAGTTGGTGGAAACGGAAATCATTATTTTAAGAGAAATAAGCCAGATATAGAAAGACAAATATCTCATATTCCTTCTTACGAATGGATGTTTAAAATTATATTTGTAGCATGAATTAAATAATTATATATTTTTTATAGTATGAATTTAAAATAGTGATTGTTAGAGGCCTGGAAGGGCAGAGGAAGGACCTAGGGATACACTTCTGATACTGTCATCCTCTCTGGTCCAGTATGGATGAATCTTGAGGACATTATGCTGTATGAAATAACCCAGTTTCAGAAAGACAAATACTCTATGATTCTACTTACATGAAGTACATCAAGTAGTCAAAAATCATACAGACAGAAAACAGAATTAGGTTTGCCAGGGTTTGGAGAAAGAGTTGAATTAATAGCTTTTGTTAGATGAGATAGTGTGTGACTTTTACAAAATGAAAGAGTTCTGGAGACTGTACAACAATGTGAATGTACTTAACACTACTGAAATACACACTTCAAAACAGTTAAGAGCGTATATTATCTTGTGTATTTTATCATAATTTTTTCAAAATGTCAATGCAGTAGTTATTTTTGGAGAGGTAGGAAAGGATTTTGATTAGGAAGAGTCATGTACATTTATTTATATTTTAACACTTTATTATAATTTTAATTGAGTTTTAGAGGAAGTATAACAAAAGCATGAATTTAAACCATTGTTTAAAATTTAATCAAACTGAAGACATAATAATAATTTAAATTTAGGAGGCACTACCCAAGAACCAACGTGTGAAGGTTAGATTGATAACAGTAAAACTTGATGGCAATAGAGATGTGTAGTAAATGGCTGTAACAAGTCAAATTTGAGCACATTCATACAGTTGGACTCCAGCAAGGGGCTGTGAGTAGTTAAAGTACAGTGGAATTAGAAGATTGGTCATATGTCCTTTAAGAATATATGCAAATTAGCTTTCGTTATTGCTGAAGAAAATCTTTCTCTAAGTCTTGAAGAACTCTTCAAGTTTCTCTGAATTGTTCCGGGAGTAGTCAGAGGCCCAGACAGAAGAGTACTAGCAGGGATGAACCTGCCCGGGTCCCTCCAGGAGGTACTGCCATCAGGGGCTGGAGTGCAGGCACAGAATCAATGACACAACTACGAAGTCAAAGTGCAGGATTTTAGGACTTGGGGCCTTCCAAGTTGTGACACAGGGGGGTTAAGCTGCCACAGACAATGCCTCATCCCACATTGGAGTGCTGGTTCAAGTCTGCTCTGTTCCCAATCCAGCTCTCTGTTAATGCATCTGGCAAGGCAGCAGAAGATGGCCTAAGAACCTGGGCGCCTGCCACCCATGTGGAAGATCCAGATGGAATTCTAGGCTCCTGGCTTCAGCCTGGCCCAGTCCCAGTCATTGCAGCCATTTGGGGACTGAACCAGCAGATGGAAGACCTTCTTGTCTCTCTCCTCCTTTTTATCAGTCTTCCGTTCAAATAAACAAAATCTTTAATATTCAAATTTATGACAACAGTTCCTCTAGTTAGGCAGAATAAGAGAACGACAGCCTCCTGCAGCAAAAGGGCCATGTGAAAGCAGGAGGGGCCTTGATGTATTTAAAGGTCATTTGGAGAGGGTGTCCTAATTTCCTAGAGATTATTTTCTATTCAGTACTTCAAGTTCTTGTGGCAAGGAAACTTGAGCAGTTTGTTGTGAAGCTACAGTCAAAAAAGTTTTTAAATCTCTCCTGGTCATCCTTGGTTAAGACCAGGCTGCAATCAACTATTGTTTCTCACTCCAGTACCTATAAGACATACACCACTAACCCAATTCAAGGAATAACCATTTGGCATGCTCACATTATTGTGATTCTACAGATCTTGCAATTTATGTGGACTCAGAATGCCCCTCAGCTTCACTTCCATCACATACTGAAATTGGATTCAATGATTATCTTCGCCCAATTTTACCTCAGCCTCAGCCTCAGATTATCACATAGCATTATCCGAACTGTAGATTTAGAAGGACAAGAGAAGTTCACGTACGTTTTGCTTAGGGAAAGGGAAAGGTGGCAAAACAAACAAACAAAACTGGTAGATAGGTGGAGGGAACCAGCATTTATTTAAATACATCTTTTTTTATTTATTTATTTGACAGGTAGAGTTATAGACAGTGAGAGAGAGACAGAGAGGTCTTCCTTCCATTGGTTCACTCTCCAAATGGCTGCTACGGCTGGAACTGCGCCAATCTGAAGCCAGGAGCCTGGTGCTTCTCCTGGTCTCCCCATGGGGTGCAGGGCCCAAGCACCTGGGCCATCCTCCACTGCACTCCTGGGCCACAGCAGAGAGCTGGCCTGGAAGAGGGGCAACCGGGACAGAATCCGGCGCCCCAACTGGGACTAGAACCTGGCGCCCATCTGGGATGCCGGCGCCTCAGGCAGAGGATTAACCAAGTGAGCCATGGCGCCATAAATACATCTTTAAAATTATGCTGCTGATTTTAAACAAGTTATCTCATTTCATATTCATGACAACACTCAGAGGCATATATTATCATTTCATGTTTTACAAATTAATAAATAGAGATTAAGAGAACTTTGATAACATTCTCAAAGTTAGCTATGTCACACAGAATAAGGAAATAGAGTTCAGAACTCAGCTGGTCTTCTTGTTCTGAAATTTTTTTTTATTCTGTGTAGAGCAGGCAGTTCTGAGTGTGTGAAACTTGACTGTAACCAGGGATAAGTCAGAAATAAGATAAACCTTCTGATTGAGATAATGATTTATTTCACATGAACCTTTTCCCAGTTGCTATGGCAAAGATTTTTCTCTAAAGAGCAAATGGGTTTACACCTTGGTAGCAGGAAACAGTATACACACTCAACAGTTTGCCCTGGTTTCCCATGTTAATATGGACAGGATAAACAGGTTCAAACATTGTATTCTGAAATTTGTGGCTGTAGAATAAAGCACCATGGATTCAATGCTGATTATGTTTAGATGTTCAGTTTATTCTTGCTGCCAAATGACAAAACAAAATAGTGATGATCATTGAGTTTGCATCAACACAGACTTTGTGCTTACTTATTCATGAATGCTACAGTGGTTTCTTTTCCCCAACTCATAAAAGGTTTATAAGAGTACAAGAGGGAACATACTGAAATGTTTTTAAATATTTAGCAATCGAATGGCAAGTTTTCAAATTATGCTGGAAAATTAAAGTCATCTTTCTTGCTCAATGCAACAAACCTGCATAAGAATTTTTGAAGCTTGTTGTTTAAAAGAGATCAAAACCCATGTTTCTGTGTTTAGAATCCCCTTCCTTTGTATGGCAATATGGATAAAGTGAATATGTCTCTACATTTTTAAAAAGTAAAGGTTTGCTGGAATACCACTTCTTCCAATTTTACTCTCCAAATCTGACTTAGCCATTCTTTAATCTTCTATTCCTACTTATTCTGAAAACCACCCATTTAGTTGCTAAGTAGGTAGCTGAAAGTAGTTCCAGGCTTCAAACTTCATTCTTCTCACTACCTAGAACAATATTCTCAACTTTGGCTGAAGTAAGAATCATTTTATGTGTCAATGTGACTGGGTCATGAAATGCTCAGATATCTGGTTAAGTATTATTTCTAGGTGTGCCTGTAAGGTTGTTTCCGGATGCGTTTAACATTTGAACCTGTACACTGAGCTGTACTAATCCAATTCATTGAAGGCATAAATCCACTAAAACTCTGAGTAGGATATCCAATACCCAATATCCAATGCTCCACCTGGGGAAAACCTCCAGTTTCTATGAGTTTGCCTATTTTACATTCCTTCTAAAAGTTGAGTATTCCTTATCTAAAATGCTTAGAAGTATTTCAAATTTTAGGCTTTTTCATATTTTTATAATATTTATTTGAAAGTCAGAGTTACAGAGAGACAGGGGGGTTGGAGAGAAAGAGAGAGAATCTTCCATCTGCTGTTTCACTCTACAAATGGCTATAATGGTGAGTGCTGGGTTGATCGGAAGCCAGGAGCTTCTTTCGGGTCTCCCATGAGGGTTCAGGGGCCCAAACACTCGGGCCATCTTCTACTGCTTTCCTTGGCCATAGCAGAGAGCTGGATTGGAAGTGCAGCAGCTGGAATTCAAACCAGCACCCACAGGGGATGCCAGCACTGCAGGCAGCAGCTTTACCCACTATACTACAGCGCTGGTCTTAAGTCCCTGTGTTTTGACTGCAACCTGTCACAGGTTAGGTATGGAATTTTTCATTTGTGGCATCCTGTGAGAGCTCATAAATTTTGGATTTTGGAATATTTCAGATTTCAGCTTTTCACTGTAAGCATGCTCAACCCAGGCCCCGTGTTGTGGAGCAGTGGGTAAAGCTGCCACCTGCAATGCTGCATCCGTATGGGCACTGGTTCAGGTCCTGGCTGGTCCACTTCCAATCCAGTTCCCCGCTAATGATCTGGAAAAAGCAGAAGATTGCCCAGGTGCGTGGGCTCCACTACCTATGTGGGAGACCTGGAAAAGGCTCTGGCTTGGGCCTGGCCCAGCACTGGGTTTTGCAGCCATCTGGGAAGCGAACAAGCAGATGGAAGATCTCTATGTCTCTCCCTTTCTCTCTATATGTCTGACTTTCAAATAAATAGAGAAATCTTTTTTTTTTTTTTTAACAGGCAGAGCTAGACAGTGAGAGAGAGACAGAAAGGTCTTCTTTCCCATTGGTTCACCCCCCCCCCCCCAAATGGCTGCTATGGCTGGTGCGCTGCGCCGATCCGAGGCCAGGAACCAGGTGCTTCCTCCTGGTCTCCTATGTGGGTGCAGGGCCCAAGCACTTGGGCTATCCTCCACTGTCTTCCTGGGCCACAGCAGAGAGCTGGACTCGAAGAGGAGCAACCGGGACAGAACTGGTGCCCCAACCGGGACTAGAACCCAGGATGCCGGTGCCACAGGCGGAGGATTAGTCAAGTGAGCCGTGGCGCCGGCAATAGACAAATCTTAAAAAAAAAAAAAAAAAAGAATGCTCAACCTATGTAAGTGGGTTCATATAGTATTTGTGTTCTGTGTTCGGTTTACCTCACTTAGCACAATGACCTCCAGTTTCTCCCATGTATTCATAAATGGCAGGATTTCTTTTAAAGGCTGAATAATATTTCAATGTATTTATATACCACAAATTTTCCCACCCTGTTGCTACTATTAACGTTTTCCTTTTTGGATTCGTAAAATTATGCTTTTATTTTAAAATTTAACAATTTTTAAAATATTATACTACACTCACTTCAAATATAGACATTACATACACACATACATATATACTGTGAGGAATCCATGACAATGATTATAATGTGGGGGGAAGGGGCCGGTGCTGTGGTGTAGCAAATAAAGCTGCCGCCTGCAGGGCCAGCATCCCATATGGGCACCAGTTCAAGTCCTGGCTGCTCCACTTCTGATCTAGCTCCTTGCCACAGCCTGGGAAAGCAGTGGAAGATGGACCAAGTCCTCGGGCTCCTGCGCCTGTGTGGGAGACTGGGAAGGAGCTCTTGGCTACTGGCTTCAGATCAGCCCAGTTCTGGCTGTTGCGGCCATCTGGGAAGTGAACCAGTGGATAGCAAATGTCTCTCTGGCTCTCTGTAACTCTGCCTTTCAAATAAATAAATCAATATTTAAAAAAAATAATGTGAGGGAAAGAAGGGCATATTGTCATTTACATGGTACAATTCAGTGAAACAATATTTATGATATACCAAATAATACAATATCCACATAATTTTATACTCTATTTTATATAGTTATATATAAATATATGCACATATATTTATCATATACAAAACTATATATTATATATATAAACTTCCACAAATAAGAGAAAACATGATATTTGTCTTTCTGGATCTGGCTTATTTCATTTAGTATGATGATCTCTAGTTTCATCTTTTTATGGCTGAGTAATATTACATTATGTATATATCCTACATTTTCTTTATCCAATCAGATGATGGACATCTAGATAGATTCCATAGCTTTGTTATTTTAAAGGGAGCTGCTATAAACATGAGAGTGCAGGTACCTCTTTCACATGCTAATTTCATTTCCTTTGGATATATTCCCAGAAGCAGAATAGCTGGGACGAATAATACATCTAGTTTTGGTTTTCTAAAGACTCTCAACACTATTATCCTAATGGTTGTATTGATTTGCATCCCCACCAGCAGAGTACCAGGGTACCTTTTTCTGCACATCCTCACAAGCATTTATTTATTTATTTTATTTTTGGTTATAGCCATTCCAGCTGGAGTGAGGCAATACTTCATTGTGGTTTTTATTTGAATTTCCTGATGGCTAGTGATCTCGAGCATTTTTTCTTGGCCATTTGTTTTATATCCTTTGAAAAATATCTGTTCCTATCCTTTGCCCATTTCTTTATCTTTTTTTTTTTTTTTAAGATTCACTCATTTACACAGAAAAATAGAGTGACAGAGAGAAAGATTTCTATCCAATGAATCAGTCCCCCAAGTGGCCTCAGGGCTGAGTCAGGCATGGCTGCAAGGGCCCAGATATTTGGGCGATCTCCTGCTGCTTTTCTCAGGCTACTAGCAGGGAGCTGGATGAGAAACAAAACACCCGGTATGGTATGTGAACCAGAGCCCAGAGGGCTCTGCAGTGGCCTCACCTGCTGTGCCAGGATGCCAGCTCCCCTTTGCCCATTTCTTAACTGGATTGTTTGCTTTGCTGTTGAGTTTCTTGAGCTCCTAATTTATTCTTGATATTAATCTTTTATCAGATGTATAGTTTGCAAATGTTTTCAGTTGTTTCTGCATTTTGTTAATAGTTTCCTTTGCTATGTAGATACTTCTAAACTTGATGTAATCCCATTTATTTTTGCTTTTACTAAGTGTACTTCAGGGGCCTTACCCAAGTTGTCATTGCTTAGACCACTGTCTTGCAGCATTTCCTCTATTGTCCTCTAGTAGATTGATGGTTTCAGGTATTAAGTTTAGCTCCTTGATTGAACTTGAATTGATTTTTGTATAGGCCATAAGGTAACGGTTTTGTTTCTAACTTCTGCATGTGGAAACCTAATTTTCCCAATACCATTTATCAAAGAGATTGTGGTTTCTTCAGGGAGTGATTTTAGCTCATTTGTCAAAGACTAGTTGGTTGTAGATGTATGTGGAATATCTAGCATTTTTATTCTGTTCCATTGGTCTACATTGCTAATTTATGCTAGTACTAAGCTATTTTGATTATAACTTCCCTGTAATATATCTTGAAATCTGGTTTTGTGATGCCTCTGGTTTTGTTTTTATTGTTTAAGATTGCTTTGGCTATTTGGAGTCTTTTGTGTTTCCATATAAATTTTAGGATTATTTTCATAGTTCTATGAAGAATGTTGCTGGAATTTTGATTGGGATCACATTGCATCTGTAAACTGCTTTGAATAGTATGGATATTATGATATTAATTCTTCCAATCCATGAATATGGAAGACTTTTCCTTTTCTTGTGTCTTATATTTATACATTTTCTTTATCCATTCATCTATCACTAGACATTTTTGTCGCTTCTATGTCTTGGTTATTCTGAAAAACAGTTCAACGAACATGAGATGCAGCTATCTTTCCAAAAGCCTAATTTAAATAGCTTTGAATATATATTCATAAATGTCATTTCTGGAGCCCATAGAAATCTATTTTTTATTTTGTTAGGAATCTCCTTACTATTTTCCACAATGACTGATGACTTCACATCCCACCAACAAAGTACAATGAGTCCCTTACCTCTCCCCACCACTTCCAATACAATTTCTAATTTTTTTATAATAGTCATATCATGTGTGAAGTGATATTTCACTGTGGTTTCTATTTGCATTTCGCTGGTGGTTACTAACAACAAGTACATTTTCATATGCTTGTTGGCAATTTATAAGTCTTCTTTGGTGAAGTGTCTATCCATTCCATTCCTTTGCCTGTTTTTTAGCCAGGTCATTTGGTTGCCTGCCCTTGATTTGCTCATATTTGAGATGTTAACCCTTTATCAAACATGTGTTTTACAAATATTTTCTATTCTATAAGTTGCCTTTTCTTTTTATTGATGGTTCCTTTACTGTGTAGAGCTTTCTGGTTTGTTATAATCTCATTTTTCTATTTCTACACCTGTTGCCTGTTTTTGTTGTCATATCCAAGAAATAAACCCCAATGTCAATGTTAAGAAATCTTTTCCAGTCCATAAAAAAATGGTCCACTAATCATAAAAAAAAATGAAAATCAAAACTACAATGATATACAACTGCACTCTAATTAGGTAGGCTATTATCAAAAAGACAAATGATAACAAGTGTTAGGATGTGAAGAAAAGGGAACCCTTATACACTTTTGATATGAATGCAAATTAGCTCAGTGATTACAGAAAACAGTATGGAGGTATCTAAAAAAAAAAAACAAAAAACAAGCAAACAAACAAACAAAAAAAACAGAACTACCACATGATCCAGCAATCCCATGACTGGGTATATATCTAAGAGAAATAAGATCAGTCTGTCAAAGACACATCTGCACTCTAATGTTTACTGCAGCACTATTTACAATAGGCAAGAAATGAAACAACCTAAATGTCCATTCACTGATGAACTGATGAGAATGTAATACTACTCAGTCATAAAAAAGTGATGAAATATTGATAGTCCCAACATCATGGATGGAGCTAGGGATCATTATGCTAAGCGAAATAAGCCAAGCACAGGAAGAGAAGTATCACATGATCTTGCTCATATGTGGACTCTTAAAAAAAAAAAAAAAAAGGACATAATCAGTGATCGCCCAAAGTATAAAAAAAGCAATGTTGAAACAAAAGTGATATGAATAAGAAAGGCAATATGACCCCCTAAAAGGAACACAATAATATATTAATATTGGACTAAGAAGAAGAGATTGACAAAATGCCTGAAAGAGAATTCAAAAACAAGATTGTAAGGTTACTCAAGAACACAGAGAAACAGTTACATGAAATAAAGACATCTATACATGACATGGATGAAAAATTCTGCAGATAGAGATATTAGAGAAAATCAGACAGAAATATTAGAAATGAAGCATTCAATAAGTCAAATACAAAATAAAGTGAAACCTTAAAAATGGAGTTGGTGAAGGAAAAGAAAGAATATCTGATCTAGAAGATACGCCTTTCGAAATATCTCAACCAGACCCCCCCCCCCCCAAAATAGTAAGATCAAAAACAGTGCTTGAGATGTAGGGAGAGTCTTCCATCTGCTGGTTCACACCCCGATGGCTGCAATGGCCAGAGCTGTGCCGATCTGAAGCCAGGAGCCAGGAGCCAAGAGTTTCCTCTGGGTCTTCCCTCATGGGTGCAGGGGCCCAAGGACTTGAGCCATCTTCTACTGCTTTCTCAGGCCATAGCAGAGAGCTGGATCAGAAGTGGAGCAGCCGGGATTGAACTGGCACCCATATGCCGTTGGTTCACCCCCCAAATGGCTGCTACGGCCGGCACACTGCACCGATCCGAAGCCAGGAGCCAGGTGCTTCCTCCTGGTCTCCCATGCGAGTGCAGGGCCCAAGGACTTGGGCTATCCTCCACTGCACTCCTGGGCCAGAGCAGAGAGCTGGACTGGAAGAGGGGCAACTGGGACAGAATCCAGTGCCCCAACCGGGACTAGAACCCGGTGTGCCGGTGCTGCAGGCGGAGGATTAGCCTAGTGATCCATGGCGCCAGCCAGTCTTTAGGATTTTCTTACCCAAGAATTCCAGGCCTAGGGCAGAAAGTAACTGCCACCTGCAAGTAGCCCTCACACTGACTAAAGACCACTTTTCCTTCATTAAGGACAGAACATTAACCAATCAAGGAAGACCACATGCACTGAACATGCATCTCTCATCACAACTCCAATCCATAAGACCTTTCACACCTAACCCCTGGAGAGCCTGAGCATCCAGTGACAGATGCCTGGATCCCTGCTCTGCACATGGCAATAAATTCTTCCTTCCTCTCCCCATGCCACTGTCAGGGGTTGGCTTTCTGTACATTGGGTGTTTGGACCCAGTTTGGGGGACTTTATAGCAATTCTTCCAATAACTTTCAGGAATTATTCTGTATCACAAAAATGTACTTTGAGATACAATGTGATACATCTTACAAAACTGCTCCATCTGCACTTGAGAAGAATAGATATTCTGTTGTTTGGGGGTAAAATGTTGATATATATCAGGACCATTATGTCTATAGTTCAAACTTGCAGTTTCCCTATGATATTGTCGGGACAATATATCCATTATTGAAAGTGGATATTGAGGCTTCTGACTATTACTGTATAACTGTCTATTTCTCCTTCAGATATATCAATATTTTATTTACATACCTAGGTGCCCCATTGGTGAGGGCTCATAAATTTAAAATTGTCATATCTTTTTGATGAATTGATTCTTTTATTCACATAAAATGGCATTCTTTGTGTCTTGTGGCAGATTTTAGCTTAAATTTTGTATTGTCTCATATATGTATACCTACTTCTGCTGTATTGGTTAAAATTTGCATGGCATATCTTTTCTTTTTCCATTCCTTCACTTTTATCTTCTATCTTAGGTATGCCCCCCCCTTTTTTAAATTTGACAGGTAGAGTCATAGACAGTGAGAGAGAGAGAGAGAGAGAGAGAGACAGAGAGAGGTCTTCCTTCCGTTGGTTCATTCCCCAAATGGCTGCTAGGGCCAGCGCTGCGCTGATCCGAAGCCAGGAGCCAGGTGCTTCCTCCTGGTCTCTCATGCAGGCGCAGGGGTCCAAGCACTTGGGCCATCCTCCACTACCCTCCTGGGCCACAGCAGAGAGCTGGACTGGAAGAGGAGCAATTGGGACTAGAACCCAGCTACCATATGGGATACTGGCACCACAGGCGGAGGATTAACCAAGTGAGCCACGGCGCCGGTCCAGGTATGTCCTTAAAGCTAAAATCTCTTGTTAACAGTGTAAGTTAGGTCTTATTTTAAAATCTACTCAGCCACTATTTGAGTTTTAAGTGGGGAATCTAGTTCATTTAAAGTAATTACTGATAAATGAGGACTTATTTTGTTCATTGTTTTGTAGCTGTCATTTCACTTCTCTTGCACAACCTGCATGGATGGTTTATTTTAAAGTGACAGCAAGCTAACTTCAAACACAAGATTAAAAACTATGCTTTTCTTTGCCTCCCTTAACTTTACATTATTTTTTTAAAAAGATTTATTTATTTATTTATTTGAGAGATGGAGTTACAGAGAGAGAGAGAGAGTGAGAGAGAGAGTGAGAGACAGTTCTTCCATCTGATGGTTCACTCTCCAAATGGCTATAATGGCCACAGCTGGGCTGATCTGTGCCAGGAGCCAGGAGCTTCTTCCTGGTTTTCTCACACAGGTGCAGGGGCCCAACAACTTGGGCCATCTTCTGCTGCTTTCCCAGGCTACAGCAGAGAGCTGGATTGGAAGAGAAGCAGCCAATAAACAAATTGGTGCCCCTATGGGATGTTGGTGCCGCAGGCAGAGGCTTAACACACTACGCCACAGTGCCGGCCCCTAACTTTACATTATTAATGTCAGAACTTTTATATTATGTATTCATTAACAAATTGTTGTGGGTTATAGTTATTACTTTTGTCTCTTTAATTTTTATATTAAAATCAGTGATACAATAGGATACTTCAAAAAGTTTGTAGGAAGTGGGATTAAAAGAAAAGTTTATTTTACCACAAAAAATTACTCATGTAACAGTATAACATCATTGTGTATTTGTCCATGTATTCACCTTAATATTTTAGCTATTTATTTAAAGGGCAGAGAAACAGAGACACGCACAAAGAAACGTTCCATCCACTGGTTCACTCCTCAAATGCTTGCAACAACAGAGAACGGGCCAGGACATAGCCAGGAGACCAGAACTCAATTCATATCTCCCATGAGAGTGTCAGAGACCCAAAAGTCTTCACTGCTACCTCCCAGGCTGCATAGTAACAGGAAGCTAGAATTAGAAGTGGAGCGAGGGTGCCGGTGCTCTGGCGTAATAGGCTAACCCTCAGCCAGCAGTGTCAGCATCCCATACGGGCTCCGATTCGAGTCCTATCTGCTCTGCTGCTGATCCAGCTCTCTGCTGTGGCCTGTGAAAGGCATAAAGATGGCTGAAGTGCTTTGGCCCCTACACCCGTGTGGGAGGCCCAGAAGAAGCTCCTGGCTCCTGGCTCCTGATCAGTTCAGCTCCAACTATTGCAGCCATCTGGGGAGTGAATCAGTGGATGGAAGACCTCTCTCTGTCTCTCCCTCTGTCTGTAACTCTACTTCTCAAATAATAAATAAATCTTTTAAAAAAACAGAAGTGGATCCAGGCTTTGAGTCCAGGCACTCTGAGATGCAGGCATCCCAAATGGAATTTTAACTGCTGCGCCAAACACTCATGCCTTGATATATTAATCTCAACACATGCGTAAAAAGTTTGGCAAAAAAATTATGAAAAATGCATGATATGAAAAAACTATGCACGGATTTCAATTATTTTTGAATCAAAACAAACATCTTTAATTCTATTTTCAATGAACTTTTTGAATTCCCTCATATTTAAAGAGTTCTCTTGGGGCCTGTGCTGTGGTACAGCATGTTAAACCCTGGCCTGCAGCATTGGCATCCCATATGGGCATCAGTTTGAGTCCTGACTGCTCCACTTCCAATCCAGCTCCCTGCCAATGCGCCTGGGAAAGAAGCAGAGGATGGCCCAAGTGCTTGGGCCCCTGAACTCACATGGGAGACCCAGAAGCAGCTCCTGGCATCTGGCTTAAGACTGGCCCAGCCCTGGTTTTTTGCAGCCATGAGGGGAGTGAACCAGTGGGTGGAAGACCTCTCTCTGTCTCTACCTCTCTCTGTAACTCGGCCTTTCAAATAAATAAAATAAAACTTTTTTAAAAAATAGAAGATAGTTCTCTAGGTATAGTATTCTTGGTTGTCAAGGTTTTGTTTTTCTTCCATAACTTTGAATATGTCATCCCACTCTTTGTTGTTCCAGGTTTCTGCTGAGAAATCTGCTAATCACATTGTGGAGGTGTGCTTGTATATGACTAGTGAATTTTCCCTTACTGCTTGCAAAAATTATGTTTGTCTTTAACTCTCTGAATATCTCCTCAGGTTTAACCAACTTAGGATCCTTCGGACTTCATGGAATCTCAATGTCCACTTTCTTCCCCAGATTTAAGAAGTTTTCCACTATTATTCCTCTAAATAAGGTTTCTACCCCTTTCTCTTCTCCTTCTGAAAATGCCATAAGTGTTTCTCTTGATGGTGTCCCAAAAGTCCTGTAGCCTTTCTTCCCTCTTTCTCATGTTTTGTCCTTTTGCTTCGATAACAGGATGATTTTAAATGACCTCTGAGTTCACTGATGTTCTGTTTGAATGTGCTGTTAAAACTCCATATTGAATTTATCAGCCACTGTATTCTTTATTTCCAGATTTTACTTGGTTATTATTTGATTGTATCTGTTGATCTCCTAATTTTGTACATGTACTGTTTTCCATATATAATTTAGTTGTCTAACTGTGTTTACTTGTGGCTCACTGAACTTTAAGATAATTATTTAGGAAATCTCCATTTTTCTAGGGTCATTTACTGGAACATTATTTTGTTCCTTTGGTGGTGATGTTTCCCTGATTCTTCATGATCCTTGTAGTGTCAGGTTGGTGTCTGTGCATTTTAAGACACAGTCACTTCCTCCAGTCTCTTAGAGGCTGGCTCTGGCAGGTAGTCTTTCATCACTACTCCCATTCAGAGATTTTGAATGCAGCAGTTGGAGAAGTCTGTGGATAGGTAGGCACAGTGTTGTGGGCCATAAATGGACTGGGCTGCTGCCCAGGGCTATGAACAAGACTGCCGCTGGGGACCTCCAGTCAAAAGTTCTCACTCATGCACTGAGTGTTGAGAGGCCCTGTCCCTTCTCTTCATTCTTAGCTATCCCAGATGATGTGGCTATGCTGATTCTCTCACTGTTCTGGGTGAAGTGCAACAGAATCGGCTTTCTCAGGAAGCAACCCAAAAGACTGGGAGGTTGGATTCTCCCTTAACTCTCTCTTTGCCCCATGAGAGACCAAGAGGGAAAGGCACTTGCTGTGCTGGCTTGGGGAAGCAATACTGTGCCTAAAGAGAAACTCTTCTTACTCTTTCCAACTTTCTCTCATAGTTATGCTCCACTGGGATACCACAGCCCATCACTGGATTGATGTGTTTTCATAAAGATATTTTTGTCCACGGATGGTCAATAAAATGGTGTTTCTGTGGGGAGACAAGAACTGGGATCTACTATTCTGACATTTTTCTGATGTCTCTCTCAATTACTTTCTTTTATAAAAAATATTTATCTTATTTATTTGAAAGAATTACACAGAAAGAGAAGGAGAGGCTGAAAGAGAGAGGTCTTCCATTTGCTGGGTTCACTCCCCAACTGGCCACAATGGCTGGAGCTGCGCCTATCCAAACCAGGAACAAGGAGCTTCCTCCGGGTCTTCCCACGCATGTGCAGGGGCCCAAGGACTTTGGCCATCTTCCACTGCTTTCCCAGGCCATAGCAGATAGCTGGATTGGAAGTGGAACAGCCAGCACTCGAACCAGAGTCGATATGGGATGCCAGCACTGCAGGCATAGCTTTACCCACTATGTCACAGCGCCGGCCCCTCTCAATTATTTTCAAAGATGGATAATACTCCATTGTATGCCATATTTTGCTTATCCATTCCTCCACTGAATGTGCACTGCTTCCACATTTGAGCTATTGTGAATAATACTATGAACATGAGTGTACAAGTATCTCTTCAGTACTTCAAGACTCTGCTTTCAATTCTTTTGATTATGTACCCAGCACTGGAATTTCTGGATCGTATGGCAATTCTGTTAATTTTATTAATTCCTAAAGGTATCATTATACAATTTCCATAATGGCTATACCGTTTTACATCCCTACCAACAGCACAAGTTCTCCACATTCTTACCAACATGTGTTATTACTTTTCATAGTAGCTATCCTAAAGACGTGAAGAGATAGCAAGTGGTTTAGATGTGCATTTCCTTAATTATTATGATATTGAGCATCTTTTTATGTGCTTTTTGGCCACTTCCTTATCTTTTTTGAAAAAATGTTGATTTAAGACCTTTGCCTATTCTTGACTCAGTTTGTTTTTGCTGTTGTTGAAATTTAGGAGTTCTTGATATATTGTTATTAATCCATTTTTAGATATATGATTTGCAAACATTTTCTCCCATTCTGTGGATATCCTTTTCATACTGTTAATATTGTCTTTTGATGCACAATTCTTTAATGTTGATGCAGTTTGATTAGTCTTCTTTTTATTTTTTGCTAATGCCTTTGGTGTCATCATCTAACTGATCTTTTAAAAGAATTATTCTTGCCAGAGCCATGGCTCATTTGGCTAATCCTCAGGCTGCGGTGCTGGCACCCAGTGTTCTAGTCCTAGCTGGGACGCCGGGTACCAGTCTCGGTTGCTCCGCTTCCAGGCTAGCTCTCTGCTGTGGCCCAGGAGGGCAGTGGAGAATGGCCCAAGCACTTGGGGCCTTGCACCTGCATGGGAAACCGGGAGGAAGTACCCGGCTCCTGACTTCGGATCGGCGCAGTGCCGGCCATGGCGGCCATTAGGGGAGTGAACCAACAGAAGGAAGACCTTTCTGTCTCTCTCTCACTGTCTATATCTCTCTCTCTCACTGTCTAACTCTGCCTGGCAGAAAATTAAAAAAAAATTATTCTTTTGGCAACCAGAGAGAGAGAATGAACACAATGGAACACTAGTCAGCAAGCTGCAGCTCTCAGTCAGCTACACAATTACGTGGTTATTGCATATCAGGTTTTATGTTACATAATTTTGCCCAACTGTACAAAAGTGTTAGTGTTCTGAGTATGTTTAAGGTAGGCCAGGTAAGCTACAATATTCAATAGGTGCATTAAATGCATTTTAAACTTATAATATTCTTTATGTTTTAAAGATCTATTTTAACTGAAAGGCAGAGTCACAGGGAGGGAGGGAGAGAGAGAATGAATATCTTCCATCCACTGGTTTACTCCCCAAATGCCCACATTGGCTGGGACTGGGCCAGGCCAAAGCCAGGAGTCCAGAGCCAAGTCTGCTACATGGGTGCAGGGCCATCCTCCACTGCCTTCTCAGATGCACCAGCGGGGAGCTGTATCAGAAGTGGAGCAGCCAGGAATCCAGCTGGGGCCCACATGGGATGCCAGCACTGCAGGCAGTGGTTTAACCCACTCTGCCCCAGCACCACCCCATCAACTTACAATACTCTTAAACTTATCATGGACTTACCAGGACACCAACCCACTGTAAACTGAGGGGCATCTGTACTAATGCATGCCACAAATGTAAATTAATCTTGAAACATTCATAAATGAGAGAAATCTGACACAAAAGGTCACTTATTGTATTATTCCATATATTAAATATTCAGGATAGATAAATCTGTATGGACAGTGTGTATTTTTGCTGTCAAGGACTTGGGATAGTGGGCAATGCAAAGGAGGGAAGGGGCAGCGACCTGCTTAACTGGAAAGGAGGTTACCTTGGAGTGATGGGAATGGCTGGGAACTAATCAGAGATGATGCTTGCATACAATTATGGATATACTAAATGCCACTTACCTGCCTACTCTAACATGATTCAATTTATGTTATGCAACTGTATCTCAATACTTTTATTTTTTTTAAAGTGTATTTCATATTATATATAGAATTGCAAGGAAAGGCAGATAATAGCCTTGAAAAACTGACATGAAAAATAATGGAGGTGGAGAAGCAGCCAGAATTACACGAATCAAGATAAAAAATCAGTCTGGAGGGACACTGCTACATTGAGACTAAGGCCATATTCTACAGCTTGTCAAAAAAATTCATTCTTCATTGTCTCTGCATCTTTGATTCCTTATCTCAGACATCTTGCAGGGGTATATTTTATTAACTGAGTATAATTTATGTGGCAACATCCTAATTCAAACAGGTTTGGTAGGCAAGTATTTGGATTTTTCTGCTCATAAGAAAGGCGAGTCTTGTCTGATTCACAGCACAAGAAATTTTTCAATAACAAGTCAAGGTGTTGATTAATCTGCTCTTCCAAATAGTGTCTACTGAATATTCAACTTGTTTTGGAGGTTGGAGGTGCTAGCTAATGCAGTAATACAAAAATGAAATGGTCAATATAAATATAGAGAAAACATCAAAATTATCTCTATTTATAGTTTATATGCTTAGCAAAACCAATGAAAAACTCCAAGAACCACTGAGAGAAAAGCTGTTAAAATGGCTGGATAGGGGCCGGCACTGTGCATAGCGGGTAAAGCCACCACATGTACTGCAGGCATTCCATGTAGGCGCCAGTTCGAGTCCCAGCTGCTTCACTTCCAATCCAGCTCTCTGCTATGGCCTGAGAAAGCAGTGGAAGATGGCGCAAGTCATTGGGCCCTTGCCCCCATGTGGGAGACCCGGAAGAAGCTCCTGGCTCTTGGCTTCAGATTAACCAGCTCCAGCCATTGCAGCCACTTGGGGAGTGAGCCAGTGCATGGAAGACCTCTCTCACCCTCTCTCTCTTTGCCTCTGCCTCTCTGCAACTTTTCCTTTCAAATAAATAAATACAAAATTTTTAAATGGCTGGATACAAGATGAATATAGAAACACCAATACTTTTTTAAACTCATTAGAAGTAAAAATTGAAAAAATTTTCCCATTATCAGAAAAAAGTAGTAAATATCAAATAGTAGTAAATATTTAAGAAAACAGCAAAATTATAGGATTCACATAATAAAAATTATAAATTTATTGAAAGACATAAAACAAAATATATATTAAAGACCAGTGGAACAGAATAGAAACTCTACAAATTATCTACATGCATCTACAACCAACTTATCTTTGACAAAGGAACTAAAATCAATCCCTTGAGCAAGGACAATTTCTTTAACAAATGGTTCTGAGAAAACTGGATCTCTATGTGCAGAACTATGAAACTATACCCATACCTTACACCTTATACAAAAATACACTCAAAATGGATCCAAGACCTAAATCTATCACCCAATACCATCCAATTACTAAAGAACATTGGGGGAAACTCTGCAAGACATTAGCATAGGCAAAGACTTATTGGAAAAGACCCCAGAAGCACAGGCAATCAAAGCCAAAATTGACAAATGGGATTACATCAAGCTGAGAAGTTTCTGCACTACAAAAGGAATACTCAGCAAAGTGAAGAGATAACCGACAGAATGGGAGAAAATATTTGCAATCTACACAACTGATAAAGAGTTAGCATCCAGAATCTATAAAGAGCTCAAGAAATTCATCAACAAGAAAGCAAACAATCCAGTTAGGAGATGGGCAAAGGACTTGAACAGGCATTTTTCAAGAGAGGAAATTCAAATGGCCAACAAACACTTGAGAAAATGCTCAGGACCACTAGCCATCAGGGAAATGCAAATCAAAACCATGGTGAGGTTTCACACCATTCGTTAGAGTGGCTCCCATATAGAAATCAACAAATGACAAATGCTGGCAAGGATGTGGGAAAAAGATACCCTTGTTCAATGCTAGTGGGAATGTAAACTAGTGCAGCCACTGTGGAATGGAGATATCTCAGAAATCTGAATATAGAGCTACTATATGATCCAGCCATGCTACTCCTGGGAATTTACCCAAACAAAAAGAAATAAGCATATGAAAGAGTTATCTGTACCCCCATGTTCATTGCAGCACAATTCACAATAGCTAAGATATGGAATCAACCAAGATGCCCATCAACTGTTGACTGGATAAAGTAATTATGGTATATACACACTATGGAGTTCTACTCAGCTGTAAAAAAATAATGAAATCCTGTCTTTTGCAACAAGGTGGATGCATTTAGAAACCATTACACTTAGTGAAATAAGCCAGTCCCAAAAAGACATGTATGTTTTCCCTGATCTGAGGTAACTAATAGTATCTAAAGTGTAATATATTGGAGTGAAATGGATATTTTGAGACTTGATGATTGTTTACAGCACTTGTCTCTTCCACTGAAGAACAACTTTTTAAAAATTTTTTTCTTCATACTATTTGTTGAATTCTTTTACTTAGTATAGGGTAAACTGTACAATCATTAAGTAATCTGAAAATAGAGCTTTGTGAAAATTAAGGCGGGGGGCGGAGTGGCACCACTCCGTGCAGTAGGTTAATTTTCCACCTGCAATGGTGGCATCCCATATGGATGCAGGTTCAAGTCCCAGCTGCTCCACTTCCGATCCAGCTCTCTGCTATGGCCTGGGAAAGCAGTGGAAAATGGTCAAAGCACTTGGGCTCCTGTACCCAAGTAGGAGACCCAGAGGAAGCTCCTGGCTCCTGGCTTCAGATCAGCCCAGCTACGGCCGTTGTAGCCATTTGGGGAGTGAACCAGCGAATGGAAGACCTCTCACTCTCTCTCTCTCCTTCTCACTGTCTGTAACTCTACTTCTCAAATAAATAAATAAATAAAATCTTGAAAAAAAAGTTAAGTGTGGGAATGTGAAAAGAGGAGGAATAAGGGTTGGAGTGTGGGTGAGAGGGAGGGAATGTGTGGGGAAAGTGTCACTATATTCCTAAATCTGTAAACATGAAAAATATGAAACTTGTATAACTTAAATAAAACACCCAAAAGACACAGAAATATATAGCATATCTATCATGAAAAGGAACAATGCCACAAAAATTCAGTCCTCTGAAAACTAATAAATTGAATATAACCACAATCAGAAAAGCTATATGGAAGTTGATAAAATTGTGAAGATAGAAATGTTCATAGGACAGAGATCCTACATGATATATTTTTTTAAAAAATTGATTAATTTTCTAGGCAATTTCCTTAATGTGCTCTACATTGTGAATTAATACTATAACTAGTACTCCAACAGTATTTTTCACTTTGTGTTGCTATGTGAGGGCAAACTGTTGAAATCTTTACTTAATATATCCTAAACTGATCTTCTGTATATAAAGAGAATTGAAAATGAATCTTGATGTGAAGCAAGGGGAGAGGGAGTGGGAAAGGGGAGGGTTGCGGGTGGGGGGGAAGTTATGGGGGGGAAGCCATTGTAATCTATAAGCTGTATTTTGGAAATTCATATTCTTTAAATAAAAGCGTTATAAAAAAAAAAAAAAAATGTTCATAGGAAGAATTCACATGGAAGAAGAAAAATTTCCAAGAATATTCAAAATGCCATGAAAAGCAATAGATTAGATGAAATATTGTGTGAAAAATAATTGCCTTCAGATATTAAACTCCATTATTAAGCTACTATAACCAAATGGTATAGTATAGGCATTCAAATAAATAATTAGACCAGTAGAATAGAAAGGCAGATACTAACCTGCATTATAGAAGGGACATTTAATTTAGTTACATGATGGCAGCTTATTTAACAAGTTGTATTTCAGAAGTGACTAAAGAACAATATATAGTACAGTTTAAAACAAAATTTCATGACTATATGAACATGTACATAAACACATGTATACACATACCCACATATGCACATTCAAGTCTGGGAGTACACATGCAAAAATTAACAGTGATTAACTCTAGGAATTGAGATTTGGAAAGGGAATAGGGAGAAAAGGGGCTTTCAGTTTTTATTTTAAATGCTTCTGTATTATTAGGTTATTTTGTTTTACCTGTTTAAAAAAACAGCAAAGGCAGTTTTATAGAAACAATAGCATAGTGAAAAAACATACATCAATTTAATCTCACTATTCTCTGTTACGTGAAATGTGTCATAATGGTCCTTTTTTAAAAAAAAATCCACATTCTGAGTGTTTTTCCTTTAATAAAGCCTTTACGATTCTATGGTCCTCATCAGTTGTATCCAATATAACCTTTCCATTGGACCAGTAGATGGTTTTAGGCTATACGCTATATATTGAATGCTTAGCTTACATTCAACTAATGTCAAACATCAACTGGCTTTAGGGTCTTTGGCATAAAAATGTATCATATTTTTAGCTACCGTTTATTTTCTCTATCATGAAGTCTTAATTTATATGAGAAGTCTCCATTAAATCATCAAACATTTCTCAGTAGAGATTTTGGTTTCCATTGTCTGTGACCTGAGTTTCTTATGTTCTGGGTTAGTTAACTCATCTAAGCCTTTTTTTCTCATGTCTAAATGATTATTGTAGTTGTTCCTCCAAATAAAATTGTGATAGGTAATACACATAAAATTCTTAGCATAGTTCTTGGCATAAATGGATTGTGAACAGAAAAGAAACTGTTTTCCAGAATAAGACAAAAAGTACTTTTCTATTACTGAATGAAAAAGTAAACTAAGTATTAGGTAAAAATAGTACCATATAGTATGATAAAAATGATAGGTTCCAAAATTGTGTTGTGTGAAGAATTTTTTAAAGCTGTTTTTAGCCTGAAAGATTAGATTCCATAAAGAGCAGACTAATGACCAATCCTCTACCCCCAAGATAGTTATTTTTAATGGTGACATAGAAAGCCATAGAATCAACTCATTGAGCCACGTTAATGTCTGACTGTGGTATTCTGAGTTTGAAATACTAAGCTAAAAAATTTGTATTTATAGTTTTTATTGACCTAAACTGGCCACAGTTACATTGCTAATGGATCTTATGTTTATAAGAATGGAAAGACATTTCACGGAGAAATGTGTCTCCCTCCAGGAGTTTCATCAAAATGTTTTTTTGCCCACCAGCTACAATAAAGCTAATGTATTTACTAACATCAAATAGTACATAATTTTGTTTATGTTAATTTACTATTTTAATGATTATTTCAGTGAAGCAGGGTTCTCAATGAGAACCAATTGATTGTATTGCAAGATGTTTTCAATTTACTTAGGTTTAACTCCGTACCTAATGGAATTAGTGCCTTATCAATGATGTAGTTGGGGACCGGCACTGTGGTGCAGTGGGTTAACACCCTGGCCTGAAGTGCCAGCATCCCATATGGGCGCTGGTTCTAGTCTTGGCTGTTCCACTTCCGATCCAGCTCTCTGCTATGGCCTGGGATAGCAGTAGAACATGGCCCAAGACCTTGGGTCCCTGCGCCCACATGGGAGACGCAGAAGAAGCTCCTGACTCCTGGCTTCAGATTGGCGCAGCTCTGACCATTGCAGCCATCTGGGGAGTGAACCATCGGACAGAAGAACACTCTCTGTGCCTCGCCTCTCCCTGTGTAACTCAGACTTTCAAATAAATAAATAAATCTTAAAAAAAAAAAAGATGTAGTTGGTATAATATGAATGAAAAACAAATTTATTTGTGAAATGTTTGAACGTATTAGTCATAATATCATCTATGGTGCTTGTAGTTGCAATAAACTTAAAACATTTACTTAATAGAGCATTTATATTTGATAATTAACATTACATATTATAAATTCTTTTCAGTAGGAGAGGTACGGTTGTGAGCTCTGTATGTTGTAAACTTTGAGCTTTATGATTGCTATCTTTTTAAAATGGAACCTAATATCTACAAGGGCCACTCCCTGGAACTCTTGATTGTTATGGAATTAGTCACTTAAATTCGAAACCACTGTTGTTTCCCTCTTCTTTCCTTTAGGACACATTCTGATAAACCAATATCTTAAACACAATGGAGACAACTTTGTCAATCTCCTGTTATGTTTAGTGATTTTTCTGTTAAGAAATAATTCTTTTATCTCTCTCAAAGTTTAATTATTATTTTTCATATTTAGATTCATAGTACATAATTCATAATTTTTCTCATGTATAATGAGAATTTACATTCTTCCTCTGAAAAGAAATTTTGCTCCCCTTCAATATGCAATAATATGTTATAAAACTTGGACCCATCTATTTGTAGCTTTGCTCTGGGCTTCCTATTTTATTTCACTGGTCTATTTAAGCACTCAGTAAGACTTTTAGATGAATAGTGAGATAGTAAATATTTCTAGCTTTGTGGACAACGAGGCAAAACTTCAGATATTTTATAGATTCTTATATAACATAACAGAAAACTAATTTTTTTCAAAGTTAGTTTATGAAAATCAAAATATAATCATAAAAACTGAATGCAATTTTTTATAATGGCCTACTAAAAAGAGGAATGAAATTCCTTTTTTAATGGCAGAGGTTTTTTTTTTTCTAAAGTGGGAGTCAGGGTTAGGTTTCTTATCATAAAATATCAATTGCAAATGTTCATATGTCAATGTTAATTTATAATGAGATTCTGTATTTCATCATTAAAAATATCTTTTTACACAGTAAGCACTGCCAAATGTTGATATTAGTCCATTCATATGTTTTTAATTGAAGATACTCATAACTTGGAAGATATACATAGAATTTTATTAGATTCTTTTCTTAAGCTTTATTTACTCAGTTTATTTCATTATGTATTGACATTGCAGGGCAACCACTTCAACAGTTAAGTGGAAGCTCCTCAATTGCACAGCTAAATACATTTTGAAATTTCCTTTTCAGTTGCATCAAAATCTCAAAAACTCTAATGGAAAGGTAGTTTGAACCTGAAAAAAAATTCACTGAAAATTTACATGGTAATAGAAACCATATTTCTTGTTTTACCTTTGGACAATGTGAGAAGTGTACAGAGCCACTTATGATTTTTTATTCAAAAAATAGTTTTCTAAATGACTTTAATGCAGTATAATTTCACATATAAGTAGTTTTATAATTTTGGGATGAATTTATTCAATAATGTTATGAAGTTTGCAGCTAAAGCTAATGTCCAAAGATATTCATGGTTTGATATAGTGCTTTTTTTAATCAATAAGAAAAACAGAATCTCAGCCCTGAGCTCAAAAGAAAAAAAAAAAAATCATAGTATCAGGATCCAAGACCATTGAATAGGGAAAAGACATGCTGATTTTGACCATAGAATAGTAACAGAAGAAATGCAGAGAAACTGCACTCCTGTGGAAGAGTTTGAGAGAAACCTGTAGAAAGAAGAGAGATGCCATGGAGCGCTGCAGACAGTACAGCAACATGCAGGGACACCACTGGTGACACCGGCAGCTGGGGGCTGGGAGAGATACTATCTTCTTAGAGCAAGGTGACAGGAATGTGCAGCAGCCTGAGTCACCACTGATGTTGCCTGAGGGAGAGCCCTGCAGAACACATCAACTTTGAGTCTGGCCTGGAGGGCTAGTAGGGGGCCCACCTAGCTCTGTGAAGGGAGAGCACATTGCCTATTTCCCATCCGCTGGACAAAGACTCCCAGAGAGAAGCAGGGAGAAAGCACCATCTTAACAAGGCAAATACAGGCTGCTGGAGCAGCAGCGCACACATGCCACCAGGGGAATTCATTAGAGAGATTAATCTGCGGTTCCCACTGACTTTGAGCCTGGCCTGTTGTGTTGACTGGGGGCAGGGAGCCCACTTAAGCTGTGAGGTGCTCTCCTCCCCTCACTCTATCACAGTAGAGCACCAACAGGCAGCTGGCTTTGGGAACACCTCAGCTCTCTCTGAGGGCAGAGCAGGCTTTTGGGACTGATAGTGGACCCTCTGCTCCCTGTAACTGTGGGAGTCATGTGTGTTAGAACTGTGGGGATTCTATGACTGCACAATAGGGTGTGGTGTAAAGCAGGGTCTCTGGTCAATCACTGTGTCTGGCTTCAGAGGCTTGGAGTCCCGTGAGTACCTGGGGTGGGTCATTGCAGAGGGTTATGTGCTCACACTGAAAACTGCACAGTTCATTTCAGTGGTTCATACAGCAGCGTGGGTGGGGTGTGTAGCCACTGTGGGCTTTCCCTAGGCACTGATAATCTTGGCAGAGAGGAGGTGAGGCTGTGATTACACTAGCTGACATGACCATACCCTTTCTCCTCCCTGCAAACAATAGAGCAGACCTACCATTCTCAACCTGGACTCTTGCACCACCCCTGAGCACTGATCAGAGCTCTCTGGCCCCACCCAGCACAGCATAGGACTTTACATATCCACGAAGCACAGAGGCACATTTCAAAGATAAAAACCATCAGAAGAGACATCCAAGTGTTTCCACAAATGCCTAAAAAAGAATGTAGAAATACAAGAAACACAAACAAGGAAGACAACACAAATCCTCAAAAGGAACACAAGAACACTTCAACATCAGAATAAGAAGATGAAGAGACTGATGAAATGCCTGAAAAGGAATTCGAAAGAATGATCATAAATTAGTCAAAAACAAGAAACAAATTCATGGATTAAATCCATACATGACATGGGTGCAAAATTTGGCTGGGAGACAGAGATATTGAAGAGAAATCAAACTGAAATATTACCAATGAAGAATTCAATGTTAAACAACAATAAAAAAACACAGTAGAAAGTCAACAGATTTGGTGAGGCAGAAGAAAGAATATCAAAGCTAGAAGGCAAATCTTTGGAAAAATATCAGTCAGACAAAAGGAAGAAGAAATTAGGAAAACTGAAAAAGTTTTTGAGATTTATAGGTTACTACCAAATGAGCTAATATACATAAGCTAATATACATGCCTGAAGGCATGGAAAAAGAAAATGGATTAGAAGTCCTATTCAGCAAATGATAGCAGAAAACTTTCGTAATTTGGAGAAAGAAAGAGACATCCAAGTACAGGAAGCACACAGAACCAGACATGGATGCCCCCTTGCACCACTGGTAATCAATGTAGTTCTTAAAGTTTTACTAAAGCCATTAGGCAAGAAAAAGAAATCAAAGGACTATAAACTGGAAAAGAGGAAGTCACATTATCCCTGTTTGAAAATGACATGATTCCATTTATAGGGAAAACGAAAAACTCCACTAAGAAACAATTGGAATTCATAAGAGAGTTTGGTAAAGTTGCAGGATATAAAATCAAAACACAAAGATCAATAGCCTTTGTATATACAGACATGCTATGACTGAAAGAACTTGTAAGAACATTACCATCAACAATAGCTTTTAAAAATGTAAATACCTTGGAATTAATTAAACCAAGGATGTGAAAGATTGCCACAAAGAAAATTACAAAACATCAAAGAAAGAAATAGAAGAACAAAAAATGGAGAAACCTTCCATGTTCATGGATTGGAAGAATTAATATCATCAAAATGCCCACACCACCCAAAGCAATTTACAGATTCAATGCAATCCTAATCAAAATACCAATGACATTCTTCTCATATCTAGAAAACTCAATGCTAAAATTCATTTAGAAACACGAAACCCCAGATAGCTAAAGAAATCTTAAACAACAAAAACGAAGCCAGAGGCATCACAATACCCCAGTCTCAATACATACTACAGGGGAAGTTATAATCAAAACATCTTGGTACTGGCACAAAAATAAACATATATACCAATCGAACAAAATAGAAACCCCATAAATTAATCCACACAACCAACTACAACCAACTAATCTTTGACGAATGAGTTAAAATAAAGCCCTGGAGAAAGGAAAGTCTCCTCAACAAATCATGCTGGGAAAATTGGATTCATGCATGCTGAAGTATGAAACAAGACCACTGCCTTAAACCTTATTAAAAACTACTCTAAATGGATCAAAGAGCTAAGTCTATGACCTAATATTATCAAATAACTACAGAAAAAACATTGGGGAAACACTGCAAGACATTGGTATAGGCAGAGACTTCCTGGAGAAGACCCACAGAAGTACTGGCAATCAAAGCAAAAATAGACCAATTGTATTACATCAAGTTAAGAACCTTCTATACTGCAAAAGAAACACTCAACAAAGTGAAGAGGCAACCAACAGAATGGGAGAAAATATTTGCAAAATAAGCATCCAATAAAGGATTAACATCCAGGATCTATAAAGGGCTCAAGAAACTCAACAACAACAAAAACAATCTAGTTAAGAAACGGGCAAAGGATTCCAACAGGTAGTTTTCAAAGGATGAAATTCAAATAGCCAACAGACACATGAAAAAATGCTCAGGATCACTAGCAATCACAGAAATGCAAATAAAAATAACAATGAGGTTTCATCTCTCCAGCAAGAATGGTTATCATTCAAAAATCACAAAAACAATAAAATCTGGCAAAGATGTAGAGGAAAAGGTATCCCAACACACTGTTGGTGGGAATGTACACTTGTATAACCATCATGGAAGACAGTAGGGAGATTCCTCAGAAATCCAAAATATGTCTACTATATGACCCAGGCAACTCACTCCTGGGAATATACCCAAGGTAAATGAAATCAGCATATGAAAGAGTTATCTGTAGCTCCATGATTATTGCAGCTCAATTCTCAATAGAAAAGATATGGAATCAACCCACAGGTCCATCAACTGATGACTGGTTATGGCAAATGTGGTACATATATGCTATGGAATACTACTCAGCCATTAAAAAGAATAAAATCCTGTATTTTGCAATAAAACCAATATGCTTAGTGAAATATGTCAGTCCCAAAAAGACAAATATCATGTTTTCCCTGATTTGTGGTAACTTATAGAGTACCAAAATATGTAATGTATATGAACAAAATTAAACTTTTGAGATTAAATTATTGTTTACAGCCCTAATCTCTACTCCTGAGGTACAGCAGTTTTCTGTTTGAATTCTTTATTAGGTGGACAGTTAAGCTTGTGATTATAAAATAAACTGAAACTATGTCTTTGAAAAAATTAAAAGAAAAAATTAGAAAGGAAGAAGGTAGACAGGTGGGAGCATGGGCAGGAGGGGTTTGGAGTGGAAAGTATCATTTTTTAAAACTCAGAATAGAACATGACCATGTCTAATCCATAAAATGTCTACTTGGTAGGGAAAATCTGGGTATTCAAGTTCTTTTTCTGATATAAATTCTTAAAAGTGATAATGAAGAGCATATGAAGTTCACTGTTTTTCTAAGTAAATATCACATGACAGATTCAAAAATTATCATCTGGATAAATAATACAATATAAAAATCCCATAGACTTTAAACAACTTACATTTTTACAACCTTTGTAAATTTGCTACCTATGCCTATTTTTAGAAAACTTTTATTTAATAAATTTCAAAAGTTCAACTTTTGGATTATAGCAGTTTCCTCCCCATAACCACCCTCCCACCTGCAAATCACCCTATCTCCTACTCCTCTCCCATTCCATTCTTTATCAAGATTCACTTTTAATTATCTTTATATACAGAAGATCAACTTGGTATATATTAAGTAAAGATTTCAACAGATTGTACCCACACAGACACACAAAGTATAAAGTACTGTTTGAAGATTAGTTTTACTGTTAATTCTCATAGTACAACACATTAAGGAGAGATCCTACATGGGGAGTAAGTGCACAGTGACTCTCGTTGTTGATTTAACAATTGACACGCTTATTTATGACATCAGTAATCACCCGAGGCTCTTGTCATGAGCTCCCAAGGCTATGGAAGCCTCTTGAGTTCACCAACTCCAACCTTATTTAGACGAGGCCATAGTCAAAGTGAAAGATCGCTCTCCCTTCAGAGAAAGGTAAATCCTTTGATGGCCTATTCTTTCCATCCACTGGAATCTCACTCACAGAGATCTTTCATTTAGGTCATTGTTGTTGGGTTTTTTTTTTTTTTTTTTTTTTTTTTTTTGCCACAGTGTGTTGGCTTTCCATGCCTGAGAAACTCTCATGGGCTTTTTGACCAGATCCAAATGCCTTAAGGGCTGATTCTGAGGCCAGAGTTCTGTTTAGTGCATTTGCCATCCTATGAGTCTGTTGTGTATTCTGTTTCCCATGTTGGATTGTTCTCTCCTTTTTAATGCTATCAATTATTATTACCAAACTGGTCTTATTTATGTGACCCCTTTGGCACTTAAACCTATCTTTATGATCAATTATGAACTGTAACTGATCATTTTAACTAGTAAGATGACATTGGTACCAGCCAACTTAATGGGATTTGGAGTCCCATGGCAAGTTTCTAGCTTTACCATTAGAGGTAAGTCCAAGTGAGCGTGTGCTGAACTGTGTATCTTCTCCCTCTCTTATTCCCACTCTTATTTTTAACAAGGATCAATTTTCAGTTAAATTTAAATGCCTAAGAATAACTGTGTGTTAAAGAGTTCAACCAATGGTATTAAGTAGAACAAGAAAATACTAAAAAGAATAAAATAGTAAGCTATTCCTCGACAGTCAGGACAAGATCTGATCAAGTCATTGTTTCTCATAGTGTCAGTGTCACTTCTACATGTTTCCTTTTAGGTACTCAGTTAGTTGTCACCAATCAGGGAGAATATATGATAATTGTCCCTTTGGGACTGGCTTATTTCACTCGGCATTATGTTTTCCATATTCTCCATTTTGCTGCTATTGACTGGATTTCATTTTTTTTACCGCTGTGTAGTATTCTATAGAGTACATATCCCATAATTTCTTTATCCAGTCTACTGTTGATGGGCATTTAGGTTGATTCCAGGACTTAGCTATTGTGAATTGAGCTGCAATAAACATGGAGGTGAAGATGACTCTTTTATTTGCCAACTTAATTTCCCTTGGGTAAATTCCAAGGAGTGAGATGGCTGGGTCATGTGATAGGGCTATCATCAGGCTTCTGAGGAATCACCAAACTGTCTTCCATAGTGGCTCTACCAGTTTGCATTCCCACCACAGTGGATTAGTGTGCCTTTTTCCCCACATCCTCACCAGCATCTGTTGTTAATTTATTTCTGTATGTAAGCCATTCTAACCAGGGTGATGTGAAACCTCATTGTGATTTTGATTTGCATTTCCCTGATGGCCAGGGATGCTGAACATTTTTTCATGTGCCTGTTGGCCATTTGGATTTCCTTTTTTGAAAAAATGTCTATTGAGGTCCTAGGCCCATCTCTTAAGTGGGTTTTTTTGTTTTGTTTTTGAGGAGTTTCTAGATCTCTTTGTAAATTCTGGTTATTAATCCTTTATCAGTTACATAATTTGCAAATATTTTCTCCCATTCTGTTGGCTGCCTCTTCACTTTCCTGCTTCTTCTGAAGTACAGAACCTTCTCAATTTGATGCAATCCCAATTGTTAATTTTGGCTTTGACTGTTTGTGCCTCCAGGGTCTTTTCCAAGAAGTCGTTGCCTGTGTCTATAACTTACAGGGTTTCTCCAATGTTCTCTAATAATTTGATAGTGTCAGGTAATAGATTTAGATCTTTAATCCATGTTGAGTGGGTTTTTGTGTTAGGTGTAAGGTAGGGGTCTTGCTTCATACTTCTGCATATTGGAAATCCAGTTTTCCCAGCACCATTTGTTGAAAAGACTGTTCTTGCTCCAGGAATTGGTTTTGGATCCTTGAAATATAAGTTGGCTGTAGATGTTTGGATGGATTTCTGGTGTTTCTATTCCATCCCACTGGTCTATCCATCTGTTTCTGTACCAGTACCTTGCTGTTTTGATTATAAGTACCCTGTAGTATGTCTTGAAATCTGGTATTGTGATGCCCCCAGATCTGTTTTTGTATTGCAAGATTGCTTTAGCTATTCGAGGTCTCCTGTGCCTCCATATGAATTTCAGCATCATTTTTTCCAGATCTGAGAAGAACGTCTTTGGTATTTTGATTGGTATCACATTGAATCTATAAACTGCTTTTGGTTTTATGGACATTTTGATGATATTGATTCTTCCAAGCCATGAGCATGAAAGATTTTCCCATTTTTTGGTATCCTCTTCTGTTTCTTTAAGTTTTGTAATGCTCATCATACGAGATCTTTGACATTCTTGGTTAAGTTTATTCTAAGGTATTTGTTTTTGTAGCTATTGTGAATGGGATTGATAGAGTTCTTTCTCAGCCATTGCATTGTCTATATATACAAAGGCTGTTGATTTTTGCACATTGATTTTATATTCTGCTACTCTGAAGTGTCATGTTCTTTTGGGAGTGTCATGTTGTCTCCCTTATTCTTGTTTCTTGGATTTTTGCATTTGTTGTTCAGCATTGTGGAGATACTCGTTGGTTTCTTCTTTTTTTTTTTCCCCACTCTGGCAGCTTTTTAAATTTTACTATGGCTCTGTAGATAAGTGGACTGTCTTCTTTCAGTGAATCTCTAGAGGCTTTTGGAAGGTGTGGCCAGAGAGCTCTGTTCAGTTTTTCAGGGTTAAGGGTGTGCCTAACGTGACACACCCTGGTTTGGCGTGGAAAATCTTTTTTTTTTTTTTTTTTATCAGAAGGGAAGTAAATCCGCTCAGTTGAGCTGTTCTCCTAGATGGTGATCAGTGACTGAGCACTAGCCCCAGTGGGTATAATATTCATCTATTCTGTCCCAAGGACCACACAAAGGATCTGTGCAGTCCGCAGTGTAAGTTCATATTCCCCTACAATGTCTCTCACTGGGTAGCAAGGGTCACCTGAGCTTGTGGCATCTCCCACCAAGACTACTCAAAGCCTCAGCCACACCATGAGTTCTCCCACACATCCTGTTTTTTCCTTTTTTTTTTTTTTTTCATAGTCCCAGTTCAGAAGCTCCACACAGTCATTAGGTCTTAGTCTCCTGTTAATACTCCCCAGCCAGAGTCAGGTTTCTCTGGTTGGCTGATTGCCAGGTGCAGACATGAGCTGCTGCAGCTGTTACGTATGTCCAAAATGGTGCCTGCTCTATTGGCTTGTACACTTTTGTAAGGTGATTGAAGAAAGAGAATCGTATCTTGGTGGGAGATGCCACAAGCTCAGGTGACCCTTGCTACCCAGTGAGAGACACTGCAGGGTCCTTGGGTAAACAAGTAAAAAGTAAAACTTGTTTTACCCATAGAATGGATAACTATTCAGCAATAAAAATAAATGAACTATTGATACATGCTACAGCTTGTGAATCTCAAACCTTACAATGAGTAAATGTCTCAAAAGGTGACATGATGTATCATTTCATTTATATGATATTCTCAAAAAGATAAAACTCTACTGAAAGACCATATTATTGGTTATAGTACAGCAAAACTGAAGAACTGAAAGAAAAAATGCCTGAGTCAAAATGAAAGACTTTTAATTCATAATATCCATAAAGTGCTAAAAAAAAAGGCAGATAAAGAAAATGAGTTCAAATGTAAGATCTGAGTAACAGAATTAAGAAAACTGACCTAAAACATATATCATATCAAACAACTGCAGTTTGTATCTTGATTTTAAGGACATGAAATGTTTACCAAAATTGATCATACTCTCAGCCATAAAGACAATCTCAACATATTTCAGTCTGAAATTATGCATAGTGCATTCTCTGAAATGCCACTACATAAAGACATTGCTATACACCCAGGAGAATGAATGAAAAAGACTTAACCTTACCAAGTGTTGGTGACAATACCCACATAATGCCACTGACAATATAAAACAATATTGCTCCTCTGGAAAAAGATTTACTAATTTTCTGAAGAATTAAAAATATACTTACCATGTAAGCCAGCTTTATTAGTCAGCTTCTCATTATTATACCTACAATAGCTGAGAGAAACTACTTAGGAAGAAAAAAGGTTTATGTTGGCTCATGTTTTGGAGGTTCACAATCCAAGATCAGGTAGCTCCATTAGCCTGGCACCTGATGAAGATAGTGGTTTGCTGAACTTGAGTGGAAGGAGGATTACATGGTGAATCAGGAAGCAGAGAGAGAAGCTGGGCCGAGCTTAGCATATACAATCCACCCTCTCTCAATAACTACTTCTGTGGGCAAGCCCCTAATAATCTACAGACCTTCCACTGGGTCTACCTTCCAGGCACCATAAAGATCAAGTCTTTAACCTTAATCCATTAACCATTAACAGATGATTTTGGGGACTAAGCCCCAAACACACGAGTCTCTGGGGGACACCCCAACTATTATTCAAACCCTAACACCAGTCATCCCCCATTCCTAGGTATTTACCAATGGTACATGAAAACGTATGTCCACAAAAAGACTTTATATGCAATGTTCCAGCAGCTCATAATAGTAAGAGGGGGGGGGGGGGGACAGAGAGAGAGAGAGTGAGCGTGAGTGTCAGCCTGTATTCATTTGCTGTGCCATAAAAAATTTCTATAAATTTAGTGGTTTAAAGTAGGTATTCCAGGGCTGGCAATGCAGCATAGTAGGTTAAGCCTCAACCTGTGGGACCAGCATCCAATATGGGTGCCAGTTCAAGTCTCAGCTGCTCCACTTCCAATCCAGCTCCCTGATAATGTGCCTGGGAAAGCAGTGGAAGATGGCTCAAGTGCTTGGGCCCCTACACCCACGTGGGAGACCCAGAAGCAGCTCCTGGCTCCTGCTGTTGAGGCCATTTGAGGAGTGAACTAGCAGATAGAAGACTTCTCTCTCTGTCTCTCTCTCCCTCTAACTCTTCCTGTCAAATAAATAAACAAATCTTTAAAAAATAGGTATTCAATTTAAATTTATTTTTGAATAGATAAGTCACTAAGTTCAAAATACAGAAAGTATTTAAGGTAAAGAGTGAAAGGCATTCATTACCCACCTACATAAAAATCCTTGTTTACAATGTCTTGAGCCCTTCAAGAGCTGTTTTGAGCATAAAAAGGCAAATCTGTGTTTGTGCATACATGTGTGCACTCATACATTTGTATGTTTATATGAGTCTCAAGGATAGCAGGACAAGAGGCAATGGGGGAAATCCCCCGTGCAAATATATCTGCAGATGAAAGTTCTCCACCATGTGATGAAAATTAGTATTAATAAAGAGAGCCAAGAATAGAATTCACTCAAAGTAACCAAAAATATTTAAACCTCTTCTTAAGTATATAATCTGAGAGAAGCAAAACTCTGAAGTCAGGAACCCAGAGATGACTTCCTGTCTTGAGTGTAATTACTGAGCTAGATGAAATTGTGCACTGGTTTTCAAAGCTTTGTTCCAGAAGATGGAAAACAACATTCATGTCTAGTAAATTCATGTCTTATACAAAGTTTAAGGCATCAGGGTCTACTCCTTAGTAAAAGGATGAATGAAGAATACTGATATTTGGGGGATGGCATCGTGGCAAAGTAGGTTGAACCACTGCCTGCAATGCTAGCATCCCATGTGGGTGCTGGTTTAAGTCCTGGCTGCTCTACTTCCCATCTAGCTCCCTGCTAATAAGCCTAGGAAGCAAAGGAAGATCCATGTGTTTGGGCTTCTCCTGTCCATGTGGGAGACCCAGAGAGTTCCTGGCTCCTTGCTTTGTCCAGGGCAGGGACATTTGGGGAGTGAACTAGTGATAGAAGACTGGTATCTCTGTCTCCCTCTCTTTCTCTGTAACTTTGCCTTTCAAATGAAACAAGCAAATAAATAAATAAATCTTTAAAAAAAAGAAATACCAACATAGACTGTCATGTCACTAAGATTGAAAGAAAAAATATCCATCTCAGATTTGCAAAAGTTTTTCTCGTGAAAATTTGTATTCACAGCTTGGCCTTCAAGGAGGTATGCAGCCTGAATTTACCTTACTTTGGTAGTTGACAAAACCTCACATAATGAATTTTAAAGGCATAATGGAATAGTAGAGTTTCCAGAAGACTGATATAATCCCTCTCCCTTTGGAAAAAATTTACTTCATTCCAGACCTCTAAGAATTACTGTATGAGGAACACTAACATAGTATATCACAATAAAAATCAATAAACATTAAAGAAACAAAATCCCATAGGTTAGAACAAGCAGAAACAACTGATAGCTGAATCAGACCTGAAAAGACTTCAGACAGTGGAATATTCAGGCACACATAAAAAATTATTTAATTTGTTTCAATAAATAAAATGGAAAAAGCAAGCAAATTACAGAGTTGAAGAAAGTATTAGAGGATGTTCACTATGACAAATGTAGTAACTGAAATTTCAAAAGGTCAATGAATGTAGTTAACTGATTAAATATGGAGAAAGATAATATACTGAAAGATCTAAGTTATGCAAAATGTAGCACAAACTGAATATGAGAAAAAATTAAGAGTCATAGAGGATGGAGTTTTAAAAAGAGATAGTAGGGGGGCTGGAGTTGTGGTGCAGCATGGTAAGCCACCACCTACAATGCTGTCAACCTATAAGTACTGGTTCAAATCCTGGTTGCTCCACTTCCATTCCAGTTCCCTTGTAAAGTTCCTGGGAACACAGTTGAAAGATGGCCTAAATACCTAGGCCACTATCACTCATGTGGGAGACAGGTATGGAGTTTCCAACTCCTGGCTTTGGCCTGGCCCAGCTCTAGCCACGGTGGCTATTTGTGGAGTCAACCAGTGGATAGAATATCTTTCTTTCTCTGTCTTGCCCTCTCTCTCTGCAACTCTGCCTTTCAAATAAATAAATCTTTAAAAGAAAGAAACAGAGGCTGAGAATGTTCTAGAAAGGTATTACTTCATAAATAGTGAAATAAATCAAGCAGGATGATAAACAAAAACCAATACCTAAACATATCATTATGAATCCAAAGTGCATAGACTATCATTTCTTAAGATGTCAACTGAGAGAAGATTACAATTAGATGGACTTCTTAACAATCAACATAGAATTCAGAAGAAAATAAATGATATTTCAGCATGTTGAAAGAAAATTATTCAGGTTGCTCCTCTTCCAGGCCAGCTCTCTGCTGTGGCCAGGGAGTGAGTGGAGGATGGCCCAAGTGCTTGGGCCCTGCACCTGCATGGGAGACCAGGAGAAGCACCTGGCTCCTGCCTTCGGATCAGCGCGGTGCGCCGGCCGCAGCACGCACGGCCGTGGTGGCCATTGGAGGGTGAACCAATGGCAAAGGAAGACCTTTCTCTCTCTCTCTCTCTCTCTCTCTCTCACTGTCCACTCTGCCTGTCCAAAACAAAACAAAACAAAACAAAACAAAAAAACCACCAAAACCAATAGAATTAAAAAAATAGATGAGAAAACAGATCCTTCAAAAGATAGCAAGAAAGAACATAAATATAGTGGGGACTAAGTACTATAATTAAAACATAAAAATTGTTTGGACTTTTAAAATGTATGTATGTATGTATGTATACTATAAAGGCTGAAAGTATAAGAGTCAAAAATATGTATCATGCAAACAGGCAGTCTCAAAGCTTTCAGCATTTACTAGATATAAAGAGGTCACTATATACTGCAGCTCAATTCACTAGGAAAATAAACTAAACTTGTATATACAAAATACAATCGCAACTAAAACAAAAATACTGCTGTAAGATACATGTGCTACCACGACCAACACAGTGAAGGGTTTTCAAACATATTACCCAATAACTGATAGATCAAGCAAAGAAAAAACTCAGCAAAGGCTTTAGAAAAACTGAACAATACAGTTAATTTTCTCAATGGTGTACCTTCTGTCCACTTTTAGCATTTCTTGTATTGCAGGTCTGTGAGGATAAATTCTGAATAAGTCTTGCGTTTGTTTTTGAAAGATACTTTTGCTAGGAAACAATTCTAAGTTAAATTTTTTCTCAGAGTACTTTTAAAAGTCTCTGATATCATTCTTTGTTGCTCAGTATGCAATATGTCTTTCTTATCTGGTTGCATTTAAGATTTTATTACTGGTTTTGAGTATTATCGTACCTTTGTATAGTTTTCTTCATATGTCTAGTGTTTGGGGTTTTCTCAGTTTCCTGGATCTGCAACTCAGCAATGAGTCAAGAGCCACCCACAACTTTTAAAGAAATGTCCTCCCAACTGTTCCCACACTTAAACAGGGTACTCTGAGACTATCAGACATTGGTGGAAAACTGACTCTAGCTTCTGTGTCTAAGCCATTTTGCCTCGCTATGAAGATTTATTGGGTTTCGGTATTTCCAAATCACTGACAAGGATGCAAGGGTGAAGAATCAAAATTTCTGGCAATTCTTAGAAATCTTTAAACTATACAAAATTTGGAATTTTTCATAGCAGTATACTTACTATATTTTAGATATATAAAATAATTTAAATATATTTAATATAGTTTAATTTTGAGAGAACAAAATAAACATTAAATCATTTTTCTGTGATTGCTATATTAAATGTTTCAGAAAATGTATTAAAAACAAATTATAAGTATGTGGTCTATTATTATGAATCATATTGTGACAAGATGATATACTGCAATACCATAATTTCTACCTGTTATATTTGATAACAGAAATGACAGAAACAGTAATATAAATGTCAAATAAAATTATTTTGAAAATTGGAATTACCACAAATATTTGTTTACAAGTTTTTTAAATTAATTCATTTACTTGAAAGGCAGTTAGAAGGAGAGGCAGTGGCAGGCAGAGAAAGAGAGAAAGAGAAAGAGAGACAGAGAATCTTTCATCCACTGGTTTACTCCCTAAATGGCCGCAATGGGCAAGGCTAGGCTAGGCCAAAGCCAAGAGCCAAGAGCTTCATCCAGGTCTCCCACATGGGTGCAGGAACCCAAGTACTTGGGTCACTTTCTGATGCTTTCCCAGTAGCATTAGCAGTGAGCCAGATATGAAGTGGAGCAACTGGGATTTGAACTAGCACACACAAAGGATATCAGCATTACAGGATTTTATCCTCTACACTACAGCACAGGTCCCTAAATTATTCTTAAAATTAAAACATAAAGTACACAAAGCATTAATTAATTAATCAACTAAAAGTATACAAAGCACTACCCAATAATCTTTACTTGGTAACAGATGTTTCAAATATAGTTTTTTTTTTTCCATTTTGCATTGGTATTAATAGAGTTGCTAAGAGTATGTCCAAAAATATCCTCAAATTAGGTTATATATTGCTTCATAGAAACTCTATTTCCTTCTAAATGATGCAAACATTTATCTGTTTGCTCTGATGTTGGTCTTATGATTGAAACTGATACTGTTTTTGTAATTTTAGTTTAGATCAGTTTGGAATATTCCATAATATTCCCATTTTTTTCTTTGCATTTTTAAATATTTGCAAAGAACAATTAGTCTTTGGCAAATAACCATCACTCTTAAGTGCTAACAAATTTATTTAGTAATATTTGCATTATGTAATGTTTGGCTCTTTTAGCAAGGTTAACAGCACTATATAAAAATGACAAGTCAAAATTTCCAATTTAAAGAGTTATTTTGCTTCCACATGTTATTTCTTCAAACACCATTGATCAAATTTGTATTAAGTACACTACACAAATAAAATTATTATCACTGTTAGCAAAGAGGGGTGTGGACACAGCAATATAGCAATAGCTTCAAGCAAGGCTGATTAGATTGTAAACATTTCTCTTTTATTTGCTCTTTGTTCACTGTATGGAAACACTGACCTTACCCTTGAACCCCACCATGTCAGCATTCTCTGTTCTTGCTATTGGGCTTGACTTCAGTGGATTTCTTCAAACAGTAAATGGCTCTAAGTTAATTAATATGTTTTAATCACACAGCAAAATTATAATACTTTCCATTCTTCCATCAATTTCTTAACTGATATGTCTTCTGATTTGCAAAATTATGAATTTCCCAAGAAATGCTGGACGGAATTCTCATGAAGAAACACTATAGATAGATCTTTCAACAATCACAGTGAAGGCCATATATGATTTAATCAAGCTTTGGTGCTCAAAGTCCTTTTCCTTTTACTGGTTGAAATTGGGAAGTTTTCTGCTTCCTTCAATCCTGCAAATATGCATATGAATTTCTACATTTCTATTCTATTCTGTTCCCATCTGCAATCATACCATTTCTCATCTGAGTTCTTTTCTTTCTTAAAATATCTTGCCAAATACAGCTAATATAGTAATCAAAACATGCTATTAACATTGTGCTACCTGGTCTCCCAATAGAGAAACAAGTTCATTAAGTATATTGTCTTCCGAGTTATTTGAGAGAACAGTTTATCAAATCTTTCACTCCAGCAGAATGTAGATCACTCATGTAGCCTCACCATCTGTCACCTAAACTAAAGCAATTGTTTAAGTCTGATTGTTAAATGACAGTACTCTATTTTCAGGATTAACTCCTGTATAGGTCAAAATAGGTTATGATGCAGAAACAAAATTTCCCTAACTGCATTAGTTTATAACAAAAATGGCTTATTTCCCTCTCCACAACATATGAATAAGCATGGATGCTCTCCCATGGGGCAATCACCATCTCAAGTGTGACTGGTACCATGCCAAAGGAAAAAAGTTTCACAGAATCTCAGATCAGCAACCAAATACCCAGACCAGAAGTCACCTTCACTCACAACCCACTGGTTGGGAACTAATCACATAACCACATACTAGAAATATCTGGTGAAAACCACAATAGCTTTTTAAAAAAATAATGAAGAAAAACTTTTTTTTTAAGAATTGAAGATAAAAATTTCTAGATAAATAAGTCTTCAATTCTCATGAGTTTATGTGAGGACAAAAAGCTTTCCATAATTATTGTGGTAGAACTTTAACCACTTTTTATCTTACAAGCATTACATATTAACATTTTTTTATAAAAATATCCTGTCAAATTGGTAACATTAGTATGAATTTTTTTAAAAAGTTTGAAAACAGACTGTTCTTCAACGTAATAAATTTCACAGTTAGAATTCTCCCATCCAAGTACTAACCAGGCCCCACCCTGCTTAGCTTCCAAGATCAGATGAGATCGGGTGTGTCTAGGGTGGTGTAGGCCACAGACTACACTTAGAATTCTAAAAGTCTCATAGTTTTTATAAGAGTGAAAATTAAAAAGTTATAAAGTACAATGTGCCTATAAAAATATACAGTATGAAATGGCATACTTTCTTTTAAAGGTTCCCATTACAAAGGTGGGCATTTGGTCTAGCAATTAAGATACCAGACAGGAGGCCTGCATTCCATATCTAGCAATCTTGCTTCACTGCCTGGCTCTACTTCTGGTTCATTTCCTGCTGGTACCCACTCTGGGGGGCAGGCGTGATGGCTGAAGTGGTTGGGTTTCTTCCCCACTGTGGGAGATCTGGATTGGCTTCCAAGCTCCTGGATTTGAGCAAAGGCTACTGGGAGAATTGGAGGAGTGAATCTGAGGATGAGAATGCTGTCTCTCTCTCAAGTAAGTAATCAATTATTTTTTTTAAAAAATGCGACTAAAGGGCCTGTGCTGTGGCACAGAAGGCTAAGCCTCCACCTGCACTGCCGGCATCCCATACGGGTGCCGGTTCCAGTCCTGGCTGCTCCAATTCTGATCCAGCTCCCTGTTAATGCACCTGAGAAAGCATCGGAAAATGGCCCAAGTACTTGAGCCCTTGCACCCATGTGGGAGACCTGGATGAAGCTCCTGGTTCCTGGCTTTGGCCTGACCCAGCATTGAACCTGACCACTGTGGCTCATTGATTGACTTAGCAGTTAACATACTGGTTAAAAGTGGGATTTATCCCTGGTATGCATGGATGTGTCAACACTCTCAAATCAATCAATGTGATACATCACCTTGACAAACTGAAGAAAAAAATATGTCATTGTCTCAATAGATGCAGAGAAAGCATTTGAAAATGCAACATTCTTCATGAGGAAAATTCTAAGCAAATTGGGTATAGAAGGAACATTCCTCAAAACAAACAATTTATAACAATCCCATTGCCTGCGTCTTATTGAATGGGGGAAAAGTCTGAAGCATTCCCACTAAGATCTAGAAGCAGACCTGGATGCCCATTCTCACTGTTGCTATTCAGTATAGTCCTAGAAGTTTTAGCCAGAGCCCTTAGGCAAGAAAAAGAAATCAAAGGGATACAAATTGGGAAGGAGGAAGTCAAACTATGCCTATTTGCAGATGACATGATTCTACATATAGGGGATCCAAAAGACTACACTAACAGACCATTGGGACTCATAGAAGAGTTTGGTAAAGTGGCAGGATATCAAATCAACACACAAAAATCAATAGCCTCTGTATACACAGGCAATGCCATGGCTGAAAAAGAACTTCTAAGACCAATCCCATTCACAATAGTTACAGAAATAAAAATAACTTGGAATAAATTTAACCAAGGATGTCAGAGATCTCTATGATGAGAATTAGCAGACATTTAAGAAAGAAATAGAAGGCACACAAAAAATTTTTTTTAATTCCATGGTTATGGATTGGAAGAATCAATACCATCAAAATGTCCATACTACCAAAAGCAATTTACAGATTCAATATGATACAAGTCAAAATACCAACGATATTCTTCCCAGATACAGAAAAAACAATGCTGAAATTCATATGGAAAACACAGGATACTCTGAATAGCTAAAGCAATTTTATACAACAAAAACAATGCCAGGGGACCGGCGCCATGGCTCACTTGGTTAATCCTCCGCCTGCGGTGCCGGCATCCCATATGGGTGCCGGTTCTAGTCCCGGTTGCTCCTCTTTTAGTCCAGCTCTCTGCTGTGCTCTCTGCTGTGCAGTGGAGGATGGCCCAAGTGTTTAGGCCCCTGCACCCGCGTGAGAGACCAGGAAGAAGCACCTGGCTCCTGGCTTCAGATTGGCCTAGCTCCAGCCATGGTGGCCATTTGGGGGGTGAACCAGCGGAAGGAAGACTTTTCTCACTGTCTCTCTCAGTAACTCTATCCGTCATATTAAAACAAAACAAAACAAACAAACAAACAAAAACAAAGCCAGAGGTATCATAATACCAGATTTCAAGACATACCACAGGGCAGTTATAATCAAAACAGCCTGGTACTGGTACAAAAACAGATAGATAGAGCAATGGAACAGAACAGAAATACCAGAAATCAACCCATGCATCTACAGCCAACTTATCTTTGACAAAGGAGCTAAAACCAATCCCTGGAGCAAGGACAGTCTCTTCAGTAAATGGTGCTGGGAAAACTGGATATGTAACTGATAAAGGATTAATAACAAGAATATATAAAGAGATCAAGAAACTCAACAACAACAAAACTAACAACCCAGTGGAGAAATGGGCAAAGAACTTAAAGAGGCATTTTTCAAAAGAGGAAATCCAAATGGCCAACAGACACATGAAAAAATTCTCAGGATCACCAGCCATCAGAGAAATGCAAATCAAAATTTCAAAATGAAGCTTCACCTCACTTCTGTTAGAATGGCTTTCATACAGAAATCAACAAACAACACATGCTGGTGAGGATGTGGGGAGAAAGGTTCCCTAATCCACTGTATGGGAATGTAAACTGGTCCAGCCACTGTGGAAGACCGAATGGAGATACCTCAGAAATCTGAATATAGACCTACTATATGACCCAGCCATTCTACTCCTGGGAATTTACCCAAGGGAAATGAAATCAGCATATGAAAGAGTTACTGTACTCTCATGTTTATTGCAGCTCAATTCACAATAGCTGAAATATTGAATTAACCCAAATGCCCATCAACTGAAGACTGGATAAAGAAATTTTGGTATATAAATATACCATGGAATACCACACAGCAGTAAAAAGAAATGAAATCCTATCATTTGCAACAAAATGAATGAATCTGGAAAACATATTAGTGGAATAAACCAGTCCCAAAAGTACAAATATCATATATTCTCCCTGATCTGTGATAATAATAGAGCACCTAAAAGGTAATCTATAGAAGTAAAATTGACACTTTGAGATGCAATGACTTTGAGAAGCCCTTGTATCAACTGTTGAAGAAGTTATTTTTCATACTATTTGTTGAACTCTTTAGTTAGTTTAATCTTATGTGTGTAAAGCTAATTGAAAATAGATCTTAGTAAAAAAAAAAAATAAGAACGAGAATAGGAGAGGCAGAAGGAAAAGGGTGGGAGTGTGTGTATGGTAGGAATAATCACTATGATCCTAAAATTACACTTATGAAATGCATGCATGAAGACTGTATACCTTAAATAAAAGGTTTCCCAGGGGGAAAAAAGACACTGGTTAAGATGCCTGTGCCCCATAGCAGAGTGCTTGAGTGTGATACCCAGCTCCAGTTCCTGACTCAATCTTCTTGCCAATGCAGATCTTGAGAGGTACTGATGATAGTTTAAGTAAATGGGATCCTGTGATCCATGTGAGAGACGTGGATTAAGTTCTTGGCTCACAGCTTCACTCTAGTCTAGTCCTGGTAACTGTGGGCATTTGAGGAATGAAGCAACTGATGAGTGCTCTCCATCTCCCAAACAACAAAAGTTTCCATTAATAAATAAAGGTTCAGACTGCAAGTATTATAAATATTTTACTCTTATGGCCTATTGCATATACAACTGCGCTGTTGTAGGGAAAATATAATAATTTGTAAACAAATGGTATGGCTATTCTAATAAATTTTGTTTATAAAACAGATGGTCACTAGTAGGTCACAGCTTGCTAGCCTCTAAGAGCAATTAAAATGCTTTAAACGTAGTGGGTAAAGGCTCAAAAATTTTAAAAGTTTAAAGCTAGAGTTCACAGTTAACAAATTTCAAAGAAAGAACATATTTACTCGACTGTTCAGTCTTTTTAAAAAAGGAGCTGAGGGGGCTGGTGCTGCGGCACAGCTGGTTAATGCCCTGGCCTGATGCACCGGCATCCCATATGGGCACCGGTTCGAGACCCGGCTGCTCCACTCCTGATCCAGCTCTCTGCTGTGGCCTGGGAAAGCAGTGGAAGATGACCTGGGTCCTTTGGCCCCTATACCCAGAATAAGCTCCTGGCTCCTGGCTTGGATCGGCATAGCTCCTGCCGTTGCGACTATTTGGGGAGTGAACCATCAGATGGAAGACCTCTCTCTCTGCCTTTCCTCTCTCTGTGTAACTCTGACTTTCAAATAAATAAATAAATAAATAAATCTTAAAAAAAAAAAGAGTTGAGGTGATTGAGGAATACAGTCAATTTTTCTGTTTGATTTTTGGAAGAGTCAAATGAGACTAGATATACGTGCAGCATTCTCTGGAAACCACAACGTAAGGTAAGTTCTGGGGATCACTTAGCTCACCAGTATCTGCAGCTACAGCTTCACTTACAGTTTGGTCCAATAATCTTCATTACGATGACACAGTGTCAGCAATGAAAAATAATTACACTTGGTATATTCTTTTAAATAGTGAGACAATGTCATAGTACTTTTTCAAATAATTAGAAGTCAGCTTTAGCTAATTGTAAAGGTAATTTCACCAAATACTTCATCCCTTGATGATGTTACAGCTGTTGCCTCGGATGAAGTCCATGCAGACGATCTGAGTGAAGAATCTTTTACTTTGATGCTTGTAAGTTGAAAATATGATATTGTCATGCATTTAAAAAATGCATTGCACTATTCATTTTGTAAAATCAATTTGCAGTGTGCCTCATTAAAAAAATCTTAAAACATAAGTTTTTTAAAAGCTTAAATATGGGTAAATTGTTTCCTTTCTTAGCCAAATAAACAAGTGCTAATGTTATAATAATGTAAAAATGAAATATTTGCAATCTTCTTTTAGTGCCTATATATATGTGTGTGTGTGTATATATATACATATATATCCTATTTCATAAAGTCAGTACAAATAAGTGTTCTTGGAGTGGCAGTTCTGAAGGAAAAAAAATGATCGTGTCAACCATGAAAACCAACCAATGACTTAAAAGAAGCCTACAAAAATTGTAATAAAGATAAAACTTCAGTAATTATTATATGAAATATATTTTCAAAATACATGCTATCGTTCCTATTAGTAAAATGATTTACTAACACTTTTTCTTCAGAGAAAAGTCATTAATTCTTATTAAGGGACGGACAGGCATTTGGCACAGCAGTCAGGATGCTGCTTGGGACACCTGCATCTCATTAGCAGAGGTTTCTGCTCATGCATATACTGAAAGGCAGAAGGTGATGGTTCAAGTACTTGGGTCCTTGATACCCATGTGGGAGACCCAGTAAAAGCTAGGGCTTCTGGCAATGGCTTAGTCCAGCCCCAGCAGCTGCAGCCTTTTGAAAGTAAGCCAGCAAATGGAAGATCTCTATATCTGTCTGTCTCTGTCTCTGCCTTTCAAAAAAATGAAACTTTTTTTAAAAAAGGCATCATTAGCGGGCTGGTATTGTAGAGTAACAGGATAAGCCACCACGTGTGACACCAGCGTCCCATATGGGCACTGGTTTGAGTCCTGGCTGCTCCACTTCCAATCCAGTTCCCTGCTAATGCGCCTAGAAAAGCAGCAGAAGATAGCCCAAGTGTTTAGGCCCCTACACCCATGTGGGAGACACATGGTCCAGCCCTAACTAGTGCAGCCATTTGTGGAGTGAACCAGCGGATGGAAGACTCCTATCTCTCCCTCTCTCTGTAACCCTGGCTTTCAAATAAATGAAATAAATCTTTTTAAAAAAGATATCACTTGGCTCACTTTCTTTCAATTAAGATGCCCTTGATTCCATATGCATAAGGTCACTATAGTGATAATAAAATTATAATTAGTAATACCAATGAGAAAGTAATTTGCAAAAGTTAGTTATTTTAAAAGGGGATACTCAATACAAATGCTAGGAAGCATATGTGTGATGGAAAAACAATATAACATTAGACTCAGATCAATCTGTGTTTAAATCTTGTTTTGTAACATTAAAAATTAATTGCTTAGATATTTGTTTTCTTCATCTTTTTACTTATAGCCCAAACAAAACAACTTATATTTTGTTAGCTTCTTTTAACAAATCTTTAGCTTTTTAAAATTCAGGAGTGGAAAAAATTATAATTTCTCTCCTAAAACACTAATGAGATACATAGGGTTAAAAATAACACAAGTGAAAATCATATTCAGATTTTCAATATAAACTAAAAATACATCTCATTAAACAAATATGCTTCAAAACATCATCAAACTGTACTATCAAAATCCTATTGATAGGTAATAGAAAACTATTAACATATTAAAGGATTTTGGTTGTTCTTTTTAAAAATTTTTTACTTATTTATTTGAAAGGCATAGAGAGAGGCACACACAGAGATCTCCCATTAACTGATTCACTCCCCAAATGCCTGCAACAACTGGAGCTAAGCCAGGTCAGGCGGAAGCTGGGAGTGAGGAACTCAGTCTGGGTGGTAGGGGATCCACCTACTTGAGCCATCACTACTGCTTCCCAGGGTATGGAAGCTCAAACTGAGAAGGGAGGCAAGAACTGAACTCAAGGATTCCCAAGCTACATCTTAACTACTGCAAAAAACATCACCTTGGGCTCATGGTTGTTCTTAGGTGATCACTAGAGTGTATCACCAGCACTCCCACTCCTATCAAAGGAATCTAGGGTCTCTTACGTAATATGATGATTAAAACCCCAGATAAGACACTCGTGTCCCAGGTTTGAGTCCCAGCTTCAGCTCCTGACTCTAGCTTCTTGCTGATGTAAACTCCGGGAGTCAGCTGTGATGCCTGAATTAATTGGGTTCCTGCCAATCATGTTGGAGGCCAGGACTTGGCTCCTGGCTTTGTGCCCCACCTTCACCCCTGCTATTGCAGGTATTTGGAGATAGACCAGCAGATGACAGCTCTCTTTTTTTCAAATAATTAAAAAAAAAAAAAAAGAAAGAAAGTACACGGAATCAAAGCACTGTAAAGAAGGGTTAGGCAAATAATAGTCTCTGGGCCAAATCCAGCCAACATCATGTTTTAGTAAATAAAATTTTACTGGAACACCGACTAATTATTTACATATTATCTTCAAATGCTTTCATGGAAACAAGGCAAACTGAGTAACTGCAACCACATGGCCCACAATTATTTACTACCTGGCTCTGTAGAGAAAAGGTTTGCTGTCTTCTGCTCCAAAGTACTGCTACTCAAAGTTCTGCTTTGCATATCTGAACTGTCTGTTCCTGACTGGGACCAAGATAAGGAGACAGTATGAGAATGTAAACCAACTATGTTAGCAAGTAAGCAGGATCTTCAAAAGCTTCATGGAAAATATGTATTATGAAAACACATATTTCAAAAATATCTGCATCAAAATAAACCTAGTTTTTTCATTGCATTTTTCCAGGAACTTTATGGAGTAACCTCCTAAAATACTATTTTAACTACTTTTTTTTCCCACTGCCAGACTTTCTCAATGAAAGACATATAGTCTGGATCAAGTTCCTTTTATTGTAGTGGATAGGGACAAACAGTTCACTAATCAGCAACTTTCACGCCACTACTCTAAAGGATTATGGGGAAAATAAATAAATAAATAAGTGTATATGGGGACAGGGTATAGGAACTACCAAACCTCAAAAGGGATTATGGTGTCACTAATGTTCTGGAGTTCTGCAGCATAAGGTGATGGGCTCAGCAGCAAAATGAATGGGATTCAGAAAGTGGTCCTTACATTGGCTTTTTTTTTTCTATTCTGCTCTTGTAAGGTTTTTATTATCCCCAAAATTTTCACTGCTACAGATTTATGCTTCAAAAAGGTGAAGAACAACAACTAACTCTCTCTCCCTGTCTGTTCTTGAGAGCAGGAAAAATGAAAATATTTGCTTCCTGAAAATAATTCAACAATATATATTGCTTATTTGCCACTCTAAATTGTTGAGTAGTTGGAAAATCGTATTAAACTGTATGTCTCTTGAAGTGCAAGTAAAAGCAAACCTATCCTCTTTATTAGCAATATTACTATAGCTTTAATCCTATTTTTAACTAAATCATATACATATAGATATATCAGTTAAAAAATACAGAATGAACTCCTACCATTATCTTTAACATGAAATTTCTTTGAACAGTATATAATTTCTAAAGGCACCAAAGGTAATCTGAATCAAGCAGTGATCTGAAAAATAAAATTATTCAGGGACAAATTTTTATTGCAAATATTTACTCAAAAACTACTATATACAGCAGAATTTTAATAGCCATTTAAAACATGTAACATTCAGTGAAAACAGAATCTAGGAATTCAAAGCACATTTTAAGAAGTTAAAATGTAGCATTTTAAATAAAAGTTTATTAGTACTTCAGAGCAAACTACTGTTCTTCATATTATTTCTATATCTATTATTTTCTAGATGATAAAAAAATCGAAAAAATCAATGTAACAGCCGTCTTATGAACAAATAGGCTCAATTCCCAAAACCAATTTTTACATCACTGCGTTAGGTCCCATTTGAAGTTATTATTTTACAATTAAAGAAAAGTCAATTAAAAACATGGCTGAATACATGCCCAGACATGTTTTCAGTTTACTGCTTTACAATATCTACATTATACCAGACTTTGGTTTGGCTTCCAGACCTTTTTTATGGGCCTATTTCTAAAAATCATTAAAACAATATTAAAAGCATAATAGCTACAGGAGTTTCAACAATGGGTTTCTACTTTATACAACTAGTACATCAAGAGATTTCTGCACAGCTTACACACTGACAAAAAGCACAAATATAAATTTATATTTTAATAATTTCACTTTCACTGAAAGTTTAATTAAAGGTAAGCTTACAGCCTGGCAGGCTAACACTTGTATGGAGGTACACAGATTCAAATATTCTTTTTACATGCTTCTGACAGACTGGAATGTTATATTAAATTCAAAATTAAATTTATGTTCATTCAAATTCTCATCAGGTCAATTTAGCACTCAAAGCATGCTCTGTTTACCAGCATCGTGTTCAAAATAAAGCTTTCATTAACAATGTCAATCAGCCATTATTTTAAAATCTATTATTTCCCCAATGATGCATGGTCTCCAAGTCTCTTCCTTTAACTGAAAAGGATATATAGGTATTAATAATTTTTAGCTTAGGTCTAAGGAAAATTTGAAGCTTTCCACTGCAAACCTAACCTTCATTAACATACTTTTCATGTCTTTAGAAACTTGGAAGGCCATACCAATCGAGGAATTACTGGTGGGCTGACTTATTTAGTAACTTAGGTTGAACAGACAGGTAAGTGTATAAATGACCTCCTTCACATTTTTCTATTTCTGATCTCTACAACAGCACCACTGAGCTCACCTGATAGCATTGCTGCAAATGCTCTTGCCGCTGGGACACTAAAACTTAGAAAGACTAATTTCAACTTCTTTCTTTTTCATCTGCCAGGTCTACTGTCGTCTCTGTCATGCCAGGACTATTTCCTCCAGGAATGTCATCTGTTTCAGACACTATTTCATCAGTGTTGGCTGAAGGATCACCATTACCTTTCTGAAGAATCTCTGTGGCTTCAAACTCAAGTACCTCTGATGGAGTCAAAGGTTCCAAATGAACACTGCCTTGCTCACTAACATCAGAACTAACAGATTTAGGTTCATCTCGCTTTCTCAAAAACTGATCTATGCTAACATCACCTGATGTCAACCGCAAATCCTTAATATTCTTTGAAGAACACTTAGTTTTACTGGAGCTAAGATCTTCCATCTGGTCGCATGAAACAGTGTTTTCTGGATCTTTGCACTTCTTTAATTCTGTTTCCTGACAAACATGTTGTGCTTGCTTTTCCTTTCCCACTTCATCTGTACTGATATTTGAGTCATAACTGAAGACTGTCTCTGAGCCAAGTTCCTGGCCTGTAAGGCGGCTATCATTCTCCTTATCTGAAATCGCTGGGCTTTCTGCACTTTTTGTTGCTGACAGACCTTCAAATAAATATGCACTGCATTCATTTTTGTCTTCCGAAGCAACTTTCTCATGTTTTCTGAAGAAAGAAACCATTTATTAGCTATTTATTAAAAAGCAAAATATCTGAGCACCATAAGCATAGACATTCTTTATAAACAAAAAAAGTCAAGGCACATTTGCCCACTAAAAAGGAAAACAAACCAAAGGTGCCACCCCAAGCCATGCCATCACAATTTAGGAGGAGCTCACGTTCTTAGGTGAAGCTGTATGAAACTGTGGAATCACATCTAGCAACTGGTTCTAGACCTGCATATCAGTATTTTCATCTGTTCATATCTTTGTCTGCTTTTAGTTACAACTTAAGCATTCTTATTAATCTATAGGAGTACCTAAAATTAGGAATATGTTTAGAAAACATCTATTTTTCTTTTACAATTTATATATCATATTATGCTTAGAATATCTTTCCTTATAAAAAATTAGATAAGCACTCACAAATATTTCACTAATTTTTAAAAGCCTAACTTCTAAAAGGTAAACATATACCTGAAAATATGAAGATACACAGCATATATGTATACATGTGTTTACATATATATAAATATACACTTATACTATGTATATATATATATAGCTCTATATATTTTTGTATGTTTACTCTGACCATACTGTTAACAGAAACTATTTAGTGAATCATAACAACCTAACAATCATGTTAGAAACAGATTTCTAAGAAATTTTAGCCCTTTATATAATCCATAAATACTTATTTATCAAGATTAAATTTAATGATTATTATATATACTTATTTCTTACATTTAATCTACCTAGAATGTAGACTTTTCCCCAATGAACTGCACAAATATCCTGGTCACATTCTGAAATGGTCATTATTATTAAATTATTTTATGTATAATGCTGTTTTTCTGCTAATTATTTTGTTTTCTTGATCTGTCCTTAGAGACTATTTGTAGACCAGGAATACCAAGAACACTGCATAGTCTTAAGAACAATAAATTAACATTATACTTTACTATCTAGTAGAACAAATTACCTTCACTCTATGATTCTTTAACACAAATTTAATAATTTAAAAATGTATGGGGCTGGTGCTGTGGCTCAGCAGGTTAAAGCCACAGCCTGCAGCCCCGGCATACCATACTGGCTTTGATTCGAGGAGGCTACTCTAATTCTAATCTAGCTCCCTGCTAATGTGCCTGGGAAAGCAGCAGAGGGGTAGACCAAGTGCTTGGATCCCTGCCCCCACATGCCAGAACCAGAAAAGCTCTTGGCTCCTGGCTTCGGCTGGCCCAGTCCTGGCCACTACAGCCATTTAAGGAATTAACCAGCTGGTGGAACACTCTGACTCACTCTCTCTCTCTCTCTTCCTTTCTCTGTCTTTGTAACTTTGTAACTCTAAAATAAATCTAAAAAAAAAAAAAAAAAAAAAAATTAGGGGCCCACGAAGAAGTACAGCAGGTTAAACTATGGCCTGTGATGCCTGCATCCCACATGAGCACTGATTCAAATTCCAGCTGCTCCATTTCCAATCCAACTCCTGGCTAATGCTCCTGGAAAAGCAGCCAAAGATGGCCCAAGTGCTTGGGCCCCTACACCCATGTAGGAGATTCTGGATGGGGTCCCAGGCTACTAGTTCAATACTGGCCTGGCCCAGTCCAGCTCTCTGCTGTGGCCAGGGAGTGCAGTGGAGGATGGCCCAAGTGCTTGGGCTCTGCACCCCATGAGAGACCATGATAAGCACCTGGCTCCTATCTTCGGATCAGCGCGGTGCACAGGCCACAGCGCGCCGACCGCAGCAGCCATTGGAGGGTGAACCAACGGCAAAAGGAAGACCTTTCTCTCTGTCTCTCTCTCTCACTGTCCACTCTGCCTGTCAAAAAAATTTTTTTTAAATTAAAAAAATCAAAAAAATAAAATTAATCCCCCCCAAAAGAAAGTGAACTAGCAGAGAGAAGCACTCTCTTGCTCTCTCTCTCTCTCTGTGTAACTCTTCCTTTCAAATAAATAAATGATTCTTTAAAAAAAGTTAGCATCCTATAAAATGTTTAAACTCCACATATTTAAAAGGCTCAAAAGCCAAATGCAGTATATTTCAACTGAATTAAAAATTTTAAAATTTTAATTGAAAGTCATTACTAAAAGCAATGCCAGATATAAAGATTGAAATAGTCCTTTGCCAATTAGCTGGAAATAATGTACCCTGTGTTATTTAATATAATTTTTTCCTTACCTTTCTGAACGTGATGTTTCTGTTTCTCCTTCAGTCATAGGTTTTGCAACTTCCTGAAACGATTAATTATACTTTTATTTTACATGGCTAAGCCAAGAGAAAACTATTATTATTCTATATTATTATATTATTAAGTAAAAGAAACTTATACAATCAAATATACCAAAGAAACAAAAACCTATTTTTTAATTTAAAAGTATGCACTAGAATAATTCTCATAATCAAAAGTAGGATTCAAAATAATTTTTTAATTTAGAAGAATTCTAGTGTATCAAAAATTTTTAAAATTAAAGCCAACAAGCAATTAACTAGTTATATCAACCCACTTTCCTAGTCTTTCTTTCAAATGTGGGATGTAATTACAATTACTTACATAGAAAACTAATAAAACACAACTTGAATAAGAAGATATAGCCACAGTACTTCATATAAACATATCAAGTACTGACACTTAGTTATAACATTTTAAAAATTTTGATTTCATTTTCAGAGCTATGACCACCCTTCCACTGTCAAGGCAACAAGATGAAACAATAAACAAATCTAAGAAATATTTTGCTTATTTAAAATGTTTTATAGAAAGAATGTTGAAAACCTCAGTATGTCAGAGGTTAGACGAACATTTTATAAAAAACTACCAGTTGGGCACATATAACATATAAGGTATATTAAGAACTTATCTCATATTTATAAATTGACATATAAAATATATATTCACCATTTCATCTTCATATTACATAATATCAGTGACATTTTTACAAATGAGAAGTCAGTTAAACTGAGAACCCAAGAAAACCTACAGTAAGCAATAAAGATTCAAATCAAATTCTACTACTTGAGTAGGTTGACTAAATCCTGTGAAATTGGTAATTGTGCACTATTCACACACATTTATCTCCTCACCCTCTCACAACTCTGCTAAAATGAGAGTAAAGAAATAAAAGATTTTACTCTTAAAGATCAAGAAAACATAGAATGTAATAACTGTGAAAGAGGCTAGAGAAGTGGTAACTGACTTAGCAGTGTGAAGGAAATTACAACAGATGGTCCGCAGCAGAGTGCCTAGGAGTGCATGGCAAGGAGAAAAGAGTCAATCTGACCAAAAAAGCTAAGACACCTGGTATTACAGGAACTCAGTACAATTGCTAGTGGAAATAAAGCGCAAAGCTTACTGGGAAAGCTAAAACTCCTCCTTCCAACTCTAGTAACAGGTACCTAGCTCTTTCCTTACATCAGAGGTTAAAGGCTAACTCTGTGAACTAGAGACAGTTAAGGTTTGTGAACACTAGGAACAGCAAAGAGCACACATGTACTAAGAGAAAACAGATTTAGTAAAAGTCCATCTACTGAGTAGAAGAGGGACCCACATTCCCTCTACCTACATGGCTCTCAAAATTCCAGAAGCCAGGGAACTTAACTCCTCAATTTACCACTCCAGCTAGAATTTAGAAGACCTCCCTTTGGTGATAATTATCAGGCCCAAAAGAGATTTCCCATAATCATTTTGAGAGTATCCTCCTTAACAAAGAATTAACTAAGCACCTGATTTTCCTGCACTGAAGTGTGAATGATTCCCATGCTGACTATGGATCTACAGCTCATCTTCACGTTATAATTCATGTCAGCACAATAAACTTTCAAAAGGTCAATTTGGCAAGGGCCAGCACTGTGGCAGAGCAGGTAATGCTGCTGCCTGCAGGGCCAGCATCCCATGTGGGCGCCAGTTCAAGTCCTGGCTGCTCCACTCCTCACCCATCTCTGATGTGGCCTGGGAAGGCAGTGAAGGATGACCCAAGTCCTTGGGCCCTGGTACCCACGTGGAAGATCTGGAGGAGGCTCCTGGCTCCAGATCAGCCCAGCTCCAGCCTTTGCAGCCATTTGGGGAGTGGACCAGTGGGTTGGAAGGCCTCTCTCTCTTTCTCTCTACCTCTGGCTCTCTGTAGCTCTGCCTTTCAAATAAATACACTTAAAAAAAAAGTCCTGTCAGTAGTTCTCAAAGCGTCATTCACAGACCCCTGAGAATTTAGAATCCACGTTAAAGAGGCATGTGAGGTCACAAATCTTGGTATAGATGCAGTGGTAAGTAAAAATGCTGTCACCTTAAGACAAACCAAGGCAGTGGCATCAAACCCCAACTGTACTGCTAATCACTATACTCTTCACCACCAAGTACAAGTGGTTTAATTTTAAAACTGCTTGAGAAAATTGTTTTCTAACAGTTTGTACTTCAGCTAATCTATAATTCAAGTAAATTTACTTTTAGATACACAAGGAATGAAAAGAGAAAGATCTTCTGAGGATGCTAGTGGAGGACAGGACTCATCCAAATGACGAGCAAACTGAGAAACAACATCCAACACAAGAGAGAGGCAAAGAACATCCTGACACAATAAAGTGTGCACCAGGCTAGAGGAGCAACTAGTTTAAATAGAAGCAGGGAGTTTGAGAGAAGAGTTCCAGACCCTCCCAACAATTTTTTTTGATGTGCAAACTATGAGAAAAAAAGGTTCCAAAACTATACAGATAAACTGCAGCATTTTTTTTAACAAAAAGTATTCTGCACACAGAAAACTAAAAAATAAAAATAAAAAAAAAAGACAAATATTTTCTAGCTCCAAAAAGATAAAATGAGGTCTAGGAACAAAAAGAAAACCACAGCACACTTCCTAGTTCAGCACATGTAATAGTCTCAAGTAGTGTGACGTACTTTGCTGGCGTCAGTGCTATTCTGTGCCATCCTGGAACCTGAAGCAAATGAACAAACACATACCCCGGTATTCAAGCTATTTCACAAAATTCATGGAAAATGAAATTAAAAGATAAGCTTATTTTGGTGCAAAAATTTATGAAATCTATGCATGGTTTATTCATACCACACATCTTCCACAATGTTTTTGAAGAGATTTTGTTCAAGTTTTGGTGTGTTTTTAAATGTTTTCTACTAGAATATTAAAATAGCTCAAAAAATACTGAAAAGTACAAAAGCACATGAATTGAAACCTGTAACACTAGCTTAAGTTTAAACATTTTATTTCTACCAAATACAAAATTTAATACCATTTTACTTTCCTGGCTTTAATGGAAGCAAAAACATTAATAATACATTTTTCACATTCTAATACCTTTTTAAATCTTATTTTCAAATGAGCAAATTGCTATTTTGACAATTTCTCTTGACAAAATGACAATTTACAACATCTTTAAAACATTTTTTCAGGATGTCACTGTGTCCAGGATTGTTTAAGAATTCTGAATATCAAGTCTAAATCTGTATAACTTTGCATAAAGAAAACACTTAATAAGTTTTAGAAGATTCAAACAATGATGATTTTATATTACTAATTACTGACATTATATATTGCTTTAAACTATTTTACATGACATTTCTTTAGAACTCAAACTATCTGAATATTTAAAGCCAAATCTGTGGCTGCTTTTTAAACTCAGATATATGAATATTTATAGATGATAACCTTTTTTCAGTTTAACAATTCTGAATATGTTGATATTTCATTTAATTTTTCATCTTTCTACTTCAAATGAAATTAGAGTAATTAGAATCTAAATTCTGTCTGGATAAGTATTTTTCTCATGATTATCAATATTTTAATCCAGTTATTCATGTGTTTTCAAGCTGGTCTTTTTATTTTAATTTTTAATTTATTTTCAAAGTTGATAAGATTATTTGTATCTTGTTAAAGTTCTTCTTTTTTTTTTTTTTTTGACAGGCAGAGTGGACAGTGAGAGAGAGAGAGACAGAGAGAAAGGTCTTCCTTTTCTGTTGGTTCACCCCCCCAGTGGCTGCTGCAGCTGGCACGTTGTGGCCAGTGCACGGTGCTGATCCAAAGCCAGGAGCCAGGTGCTTCTCCTGGTCTCCCATGCGGGTGCAGGGCCCAAGCACTTGGGCCATCCTCCACTGCACTCCCGGGCCACAGCAGAGAGCTGGCCTGGAAGAGGGGCAACCGGGACAGAATCTGGCACCCCGACTGGGACTAGAACCCAGTGTGCCAGCACCTCAGGCGGAGGATTAGCCAAGTGAGCCGCGGCGCCGGCCCTCTTGTTAAAGTTTCATATTCACCAAACATACATGCAAAACTACTTTCTCTCACTTGTTTGTAAGCAAAGGGATGGGCTTTTTGTTAAGTGTGCAACTTTACATGTAGTCATGTTTTTTGATGTAGAACTTTTTATAGTTAGTTCAAAGTATCAATCCACAGAAATAATTTGCGTAGAAATTTATACCAAAATTCTTTTAAATTCAGCATTTTGTTTGCAATTTGATATTTTACCTTTTAATATCTGGTAAACAGCTTTTTAAAATTTATTTACTTGAAAGGAAGAGTTACAAAAGAGAGGAAGAGACAGATATTTCATCCACTGGTTCATTCCTCAAATGGCCTCAACAGTAGGAGATGGTCCAATCTGAAGCCAGGAGCTTCTTCTGGGTTTCCCACATGGGCACAGGGGACCAAGCACTTGGGCCATCTTCCCCTGCTTTCCCAGGTGCATTAGCAGGGAGCTGGACTGGAAGTGGAGCCACCAGGACATGAACTGGCACCCACAAGGGATGCTGGGGCTGCAGATGGCGGCCTGTCTATGCCACAGGGCTGGACTACCCCCCCCACACACACACACTTTTAAATTTTTTAATTTACTTGAAAGGCAGAGTTACAGAAAGGGAAGAGACAGAGAGAGAGATAACAGCTTACATTTGCGTGTAAAGTTGTCTTGACTGTGTTAGGTCTTGATAACCATCAGGTATATACATGTGATTTTAATGTCATTTTTATTTTTTTTTTGACTTTTATTTAGAATATAAATTTCCAAGGTACAACTTGTGGATTACAATGGCTTCCCCACCCATACTTTCCCTCCCCCCCGCTACTCTCCCCCCTTACCCACTCCCTCTTAGAATGGAATACCCTACCCCATTTGCTCACTGACTTCTATTCCCAAAATATAGATTCTCTGTACAATGCTAAAACAGAAATCATATTTAAAATTACAGATGAGTTTTTTCATCTTAAGTTATGATTATAAACTAAAGCAAGGTACAACTTTGGCATACTTATTTTAGGGATGAAATACTGGCTTATACATTATGACATATATCAACTATGTTTGACAATGATCATATTCCTTGCCAAAAGGGTTTTTATGTAAATAGAATCTCCTTCAAATGTACTAATAATTTCATAACCTAGATGATATCCAGGTTTTTAATAAGTTTCTTGATATAATTATCTAGTTATGCCTTGTTTCAGTCAAGTCAGTAAAGCTTCCTCATCATGACATATTTTAACATAAACATATGTGATAATTATTTATTCATGACTAAAGATACATGTTTTATAATCCAAAAGTAAGGAAAATATTTTCCTTTTTATACCAATAGTATTTCACACTTAATGTGATTCACCAACTGCATTACAAATTTGCTTTTGACTTTACAGGTAAGCAATATACAAATTCATTTTTATGACTAGTGACATGATTAAAATGTCATGTAAGTTGAAGTTGATTTGGAAACATATAAGCATTCAAACTATCAATAATTTCTTTTGTAAAAAATTATTTGTTTATTTTAAAGAGTTACAGACAGAGGAACTGAGAGAGATCATCCATCCGCTGGTTCAGTCTCTAGATGGCTAAAACAGCCACAGCTGAGCCAGGCCAAAACCAAAAGCCAGGAGCTTCATCTGGGTTTCCCACAGGGTTAACAGAGGTCCAAGTACTTTGGTCATCTTTCACTTCTTTTTCCAGGCTATTAGCAGGTAGCTGGATCTGAGGTGGAACAGCCACGACACGAAATGATACCCACAAAGGATACCAGTTATGCAGACAACGGATTTACCTGCTATGCCACAATGCTGGCCCCTACCAATAATTTCTTTTGATACTATAAGATGTAAATTATTTATGCACAAAAGTACTAACATCAAAAATCACTTGTACATATTTTATCACATCCTATAAAGTATCATCCATTCAACTATCAGTTTGAAAATATTTTCAAAAATATTTCAATTTCCAAATGGTATCATAATGAAACATGAAATTTTAGAGATAACTAATTGTTTAAATTCTTTCAATATCTACAGTATTTCTTTCAGTTGTAGTATTGTTAAAAAGTATGAATGGAAAACAAGATGGCGGCAAGAATTCTTAGGTACAAATGAGCCAGCCATGATGAGCCAATTCACCAGTGGGACTATTTTTTAGAAGACTTCATCTTTTGAGAATCTTTACCCATCATGTGAAACAGATTATCTAAAATCTAAATCTTATCCTCAGATAGGCCCTTACTCTACTAAAATCAGCTTTTATTTTTATCAGAAATAGGCATCCATGATGAAAGACTATTAAAATTTATTTCAAGTGGCATCTTATTTTCTTACTCATACTTCCATTCTGGTTTTAGGAATTTCTACCTTACACCCTACACAAAATCAACTCAAAATGGATCCAAAGTGAGGCCTCACTTGCCTCACCTTAATGTTAGTTAAGGGAGGCTGGTGCAGTGGCACAGTGGTTTAAGCCACTGTCCACAGTGACAGCATCCCAAGGGGTACCAGTGGGAGTGCCGGATGCTCTGCTTCTGATCCAGCTTCCTACTAATGCACCTGGGAAATCAGTGGAGGATTGCCCAGGTCCTTGGGGCCCCTGCACCCCTGTGGGAGATCTGGAAGAAGCTCCTGGCTTCAGCCAGGCTCAGCCCCTGCTGTTGTAGCCATTTGGGGAGTGAACCAGTAGATGAAAGATCTGGCTGTCTCTTTCTCTTTCTCTCTCTCTTTCTCTTTCAACTAAAAAAATAAATATTTAAAAAAAAATTCTGCTTCTGGTTGAAGGCCAGACCAAGTAAGGGCAGTGGTCTACAGAAGTAAATTCCTAATTATCTTAACAAACAGGCATAGTGTGAAAAATGACAATCAAGAAAATACTGTAACTTAGAAATATGGACATAGATCCTAGAAAAGAATAGCTGAAAGAATTGAAAAAGGCTTCCTAAGGGCTGGCACTATGGTGTAGCAGGTAAAGCTGCTGCCTGCAGTGTCTGCATATGATAGGGGGGCTGGTTCAAGTCCCAGCTGCTCCACTTTTGATCCAGCTCTCTGCTATGGGCCTGGGAAAGCAGTAGAAAGTGGCCCAAGTCCTTGGGCCTCTGCACCCATGTCGGAGACCTGTAGTCAGTTCTAGGCTTCTAGCCTCATATCGACCCAGCTCCCGCCATTATGGCTATTTGGGGAGTGAACTAGTGGATGGAAGACCTCTTCTCTTTCTCTGCCTCTTCCTCTCTGTAACTCTGCCTTCCAAATAAATAAATAAATAAAACTTTAAAAAGAAAAATAAAAGCTGCCTCTAAAAGATGAGAAACAATGGGGCAAACCATTGTTTTATAATAAACATGCTACCCTATATTTTAACTTTTAATTTGATTGTTAAAATAATATTACAAAGTCTAAAACTCTCAAAAAGTTCAGAAAAGTCACAAACCAAAAGAAAAAAAGCCAAGCAAAAGCAAAAATTTTAGAAATTCTTTATGGGGCCCGTCGCTATGGCATAGTAGGCTAAGCCTTCGCCTGAGGCACTGGTTCACCTCCCAGATGCTCTTCCGATCCAGCTCTCTGCCATGGCCTGGAAAAGCAGTGGAAGATTTTGGACCCCTGCATCCTTGTGAGAGACCAGGAAGAAGCTCTTGGCTCATGGCTTCAGACTGGCCAGCCTCCAGCAAGATCTTTCTGTCTGTCTCTCCCACTCTGTCTGTAACTCTACCTCTCAAATAAATTTTAAAAATGTAAAAAAGTAAAATTCTCGATTAAAAAAAAAAAAGAAGTTCTTTATGGACATGCAGCCCCGTGCAGCTTTGCAAGGACTGGAGACTACAGGAAACTTGCCATTTTGCTAGTGAAAAAACAGAGAATCTCTGTTCTGCTTGCTTATGTGTATCTATCAGTTGAGGGAAAAAATACAAAGGAGAGGAGAGGAAAAACTCAAAGTCCCTCTGAAGTGACTCCTATGAATACCCACTGTATCTGATAAGAGTTGGAATAGTATTTATCTCAATGGGTTACAAATTCTATCATGTCTAATTGTCCTATTAGATTGTGACTACCTTGAAAACAGGAAAATAACTTGGCTAACCTACATTCTCAATACAAAGATTCCTGGAACATGCTATCAAGTGCTCCCTAGCAGCTAAGGTGGGAAGCATGCTACGACAAAGGCATGTCTATCCACTTACCTCCTCTTCCTTATTTAGTTATAATGAAACCACACTAACCATCACATTGGAAGAGAAGAGTCATGGCACACATACAGTTAAAAGGAAACAAAAGTAGTGGAATGTCACAATAAAGAATGCAGGGGTCAGCATTGTAGCATGGCAGATTAGGCAGAGGCCTGGGATTATAGCTTTTATGGAATTCTATATGAATGCCGATTTGAGTCCCTCTTGCTCTGCTTCAGATCCAGCTCTCTGCTAAAGCACCTGAGAAACCAGAAGACAGACCAAGTACATGGGCCCCGGCGACCTATGTGGGAGACCTAGATGGAGTTCCAGGCTCCTGGCTTCAGACTGTCAGCCCAAACCTGGCCATTGCAATCATCTGAGGAATGAACCAGTTGGAACCGGTTGTCTCTCCCTCTCTCCCTGTAACTTTGCCTTTCATATAAATAGATATATCTTTTAAAAATACTATTTGTAGTAGTAGTCAATCTGGTGAGTAAGAATGAATTAATCTTTAAAGAGGAAATGTAAAACCACAGTTACAACAGGAAAATATTAAGGGGTATGATAATACTGATTCTACTACAATGCACTGGACTAGAATCTCAGAGGTCATATCAAACTGTCATTCATATTATAATTTATACTTCATGTAAATATCTAGACTTACATTCATGGGAATATCTATGTCATATATATACTTCAAAGAAATACTTGGACCAAGACTGTTTTATGTGGCCTTTCATTCCAAGTGGTTTCCTTTAACTCTGTTTAGGATCGCTGAATTTTTATTAGAAGCATTTTTTTAAATTAAAAAAATATCAAACTTAAGAAAATTGGTTTATAACATGAAAAAGCTTGTTTCACTTGACACATATTAAGTAGCAAATGTATGATGATTTAGTCTACTTAAGTATGAATGCACTGGAAACAATACAATGAAAAATGCTGTAAAAGGTTAATAATGTTTCTTCATGTCTATGGTTTTATATATTTGGAAAGAAGAGAAGTAAACCCTACTATCCTTACAGCACAAGGACTAACTGAGGCTTGGAGGATGGAAGAAGAAAACAATCTCTACTATCAAGATGCACGCACACAAGGCCAGTTTAAGAGTGAAGCTAAACCACACAAAATAGAACATCACCCCACTCCCTGCCGCCCACCACTCAGTACGCCACCACTCACCACTAGCAACATCAAGCAACAGCGGTACTGCTGAAAGAGATGTAAGTGTTGAAAGAGACATCTTTGGAGGCTTAGTCTCCTAGGGAAATTCAAAAGTTGAATGTGGAACAAAAACATTGAGAAAAAGTCTCCAGGAAATAATCCCCACCCTGTACACAATGAAATACTACATGAACTGACCCTTACAGTACACTGACGGTAACCATGGCAATGAGAAAAGCAAATTCAGGACAACTCCTTACCAGATGAACCAAATCTCATATGACATGCCCACCTCCAGCTACATACTATTTACCTCAGTCCTACACAATGTCTGGCTTTCAATCATGTTATACAACAAACAGAAAGGCATGGGGGAAAATGTACTTCAGTGGGCAAAGCAATCAGCAGAACTAGACTCCAATATGACTCAGAGGTTGGAAATAACAGATAGAAAATTTTAAATTACTATGATTAATATGTTAAATGCTTTGGTTGCAAAAGTAGGCAAGAGGCAATATGTATGACCAGAAGAGGAATTTCAGCAGAAGGTAAGAAACTGAGAATCAAAGCAAATGCCAGAGAATATTTTAAAAATCACCATGAGAAGGTAAAAAAAAGTCTTTGATGTACCCATCAGTATTCCTGGCATAACTGAAAAATGAATCAGTGAATTTGAAAGTAAGTCAAAACAGAAATTACCTAAGCTGAAGCACAAATTAAAAAAACCAAAAAACAAACAAACAAAAACAAGAAATGGGAATGGGGGCTAGAAACCAAAACAGACCATTTAAGAATAACGACTAACACAAACTGGTTTAATATATGTGAAATGGGAACCCCAGAAGTAGTAAACAGAGGACAGCTCAGAAAATAATAGTTTAGAGAAATGTCAAAAACAATTAAACACACAAGTAAACACATACATAAGCAAATGAACAAATCAGACTTAGATACATGACATACATCATGACAAACTGATGAAAAGTAAGATAAGATATAATCTTGAGGGCAACCAAAGAAAAATGACATATTACATTCAAGTATATAGAAATAAAGCTAAGACTTACAGCAAGGCATCTTGTGAGAAAATATACAAGCCAGGAGACAACAAAATTCTTCATATTGCTTAAATAACAAAACTAAAACAAAAATTGGCAATCTAGAATTCTATACTCACAAAAATCTTTCAAAAATGAAAAAAAATTTTAAAGAAAAAAGGCTTCTACCAGTAGATGTGCAACATGAGATATATCAAAGGAAGTTCTGAGAGGAAAAGAATATGACAGAAACAGACAGTCAACATAAAGAAAATAAAGAGTACTGGAAGTAATAAAAATGAAGGCAAATCTAAAAATATTTTTTAAGTTTTTAATTGCTCTAAAAGGTAATTGTCTTAAAGCAAAAACTGTTAACACCAGGGGCAGGAGTCATGGTGCAGCAGTTAAAGATGCCACTTGGGATGCCCACAGCCCCTGTCAGGGTGCCTGGGTCCTCTGCTCCTCTGCTTCTGATCAAGCTTCCTGAAAATGTGCCTGGGAGACAGCAGATGATGGTCCAACATGGGAGACCTGGATGGAGTTCACTCCCCAAATGGCCACAACAGCCAGGGCTGGGCCACACTGAAGCCTGGAGCCTGGAACCACAGCCAGGTGTTCCACATGGATGGCAGGGGCCTAAGCACTTAGGTCACCTTCCACTGGTTTACTCCGGCACATTAGCAGGGAGTTGTGTCATAAGTGCAGCATCTGGAACATAAACCGGCACCCAAACGAGATGCTGGGTGTGTAGACAGCAGGTTAGCATGCTGTGCCATCACATCAGCGCCCATGTTATTAGTTACTACTGATTATACAAATTGAAATGAAAAATTTAAAACATCACACCAATACTTTACCTTAGACACAGGTTCTTGTTCCTTAGTAGGAGCTTCATTTTTCAATCTTAAAAATAAAATAAGCACTGAATATTTTATTCTATACTTACAAAGGTAAAACACAAAAGTTATGATAACTAAAATGTACACATAAACTAATGTATATTTAAACCTTTAATAGTAAACAACCTCTGTAAATATTTTAAGGCAGAAATACAATGGATTATTCATAAATGTGCTAAGTAGACATGTTTCTCTAAAAACAAAAGCATTTAAGAAGCATTCTCTTTGCTAAGTTTTAAATTAAAAGACATAATACATTTAATAAAACAGCTCAAAGAATTAAAAAACAGGTTACATGCTTTATAAATATGATGTGCATCACTCTATACTATTATAGCACTTAAAATGTGAGAGAAGATAAATATTTACTGTGAAATTCAATAATGCTACTTCAATATATATTACAATTAACTTACTCTGAAGGCAGTGAAATCACAGAAATAACTGAAAATTTTAATAGATATAAACTTTTAAAAACCTTCATAAGCATTTTTCAAATATTAATATTTCTTAATTCCTTGATTTCTAAAAATATTACAATTTATTATTAACATTAGCAAAATCATATGCCACGTAGAAAATCTTGTAAAATAATTTAAATTCCAGATCTTCCAAAGGATCCTTGTTTTAAAAAAAAAACTGCTGATGACTACATACTATTTGTTAATACTACAAGTTAGAGTTATTTTTAATCTGCATAAGTAGGAAGCTACCTGATCTAAAATGTCATTAATCATGAGTTAAGTGTTTTATAACTTTAGGAAGGCTTAATAGCTAGACTTAAGGGACACTATATTTAACATAAGCAATAATCATATTGACTAAAATTTCATGAACAAAAATGAAGATATCTAATAGGATAGAAATGTCAATGATCTTACGGTTAGTCAATAAAAAATGGAGTTGGCAAACATCCTCTTTTTTACCCATTTTCTGAGGGCATATTTAAAAATATGAGGAATATAAATGCTAAGTTTACTAGATACTAATAATAGTTAAATGTGTAAAATTATTTATATTTTAGTTGTTACACAAAACTGCAAATAACGTAAGGTATATCATATCCTTTTTTCACAAAAACACTACAATGGGAGTGTACTATAGTAACTTAAAACCAATTTGTTACAATGAAATGAATAAAACCATCACAAAACACTGATAAAATATAAAATCTCAGTAATTTTTTGCGTTACAGATTCAGTAATTGTCTTAAGTACTTATTTGTGAACAATATTCATACAGATGAGACTATATAAAGTATATAATACAGTTTCATTGCTTTCATGAAATGTATCGGAAAATTGGAATAGTTTTAAGAATAACATGTAGAATTTAAAGTAGTAACAAAAATGAAAAATTATGTTAAAGAAATAAAAATATCTATGGATTCATAAAGTTTTAGAATAAATCTGTCTATTACAACTGATATTTGTTTCTAAGCATTTAATTATTTTAAATTCAGTTTGGAAAACTTGTAAAACAAATTGGTCACAAAGCATTTTAAAAATATCTCATCAAAGATTTTTTTTCAGCCTACGTTTAAAAATATTATCAGTAAAACCTTACATCCTTACAAAGGAAATATTACCATGCTAATCATTTCCACATACAGCTATTGTAACTAATATTTATGCAGCAATGAAAATGAAAGCTATTAAGCATGTTTAACTATTATTGCTGGTATTTAAATTGGAGAAAGAGAGCCCTCTTAATGTCTATGCATAAAGGTTGGTGACAGTGAGAACAACAGAAAGTTACTGAAATAACTAGTATAAAGAGGCATATGATACCAATCTTATTGTATTTCCCATATTTTTATTCTCTTCAAGGGACAGAACTGCAATAACTAGCAAAAACATTTAGAAAAACAAATCTAACAAAAAAAACTAGAAAAACACATTATCCAATTTGTTATATAAACTCATCCCCTAACATATAAACTAGTATTTTAACTATTAACTTTTAATACAACTAATAATACATCATTTTCTTACCTGTAGTTCTTATTCATTAAAGATGCCTGCTGAAATAGTCATCATTTGAGATATTCAAATGCTTTGGCAGAAGACAGTGAAATTTGCTAAGCTCAAAGTTCTGAGCTAATCACCTCCCATTAGGTAATTACATTTGTTGCCTATGAATGTTGCTATATTTTATAGAAAAATGTACTGTAGTATTTAGTAAAAAAATGAAGATTTCAATGGAAAGAGAACAAAACAACTTAGAGGCTAACAATTTCAACATTAGTGATCAGAACTCCAACTAACTTTTCTTTTATGGAAACTTGTCAAATAAGTCCTTTCTGATACATTTCTACAGGAAAATTTTTTCTCTCTAAACTCTAAAATGAAATAAATAGCACTATTTGCATTTTTCTGTAGGTTACATGACCAATACAAAGTTACACATAAAATCAATATTCAGGTTCAATTATACTTGTACATTTTTCTGAAGTTTAATTCATATAATAAACAGACCATGGAACGTGAAAAGGAACTGTAAGGAGAAAAATCTTAAGGTTCACTTCAGTTATGCCACATTTCTACTTTTCAGTAAAATTTGAAAGCCAAAAATTCGATGCTGATTTTAAAAATATAATCTTAAAAGAATGTTTGCACACATATTACAAAAGCTAAAAAGCAGTTGTACAAGCCAGTAGTAAAGTAAACAAGTTCTCAAGAATCTTTATTCTGTGAAGGGCCATTTGCATATTTGTAACATCATTTGCGGGTCATAAAAATTTATCAACATAAAAACTAGCCTGCTATAAATTTAATTTTGAGTTGCCTTGGCAGGGCCAGACCAAATCATTTCACACAGGTCTTACATGGCCAGGGGGCCAGACATTTGCCACCCCTGTCCCTCAGGATTAAATTTGAGACAGCAATAGTCAGTCTAAGAAATAGCAGAACATCTAGAGGAAAGTGTTAACAGATTTATGTGTGGGGAGGGTGTCTGAACTAAACAATCACCACAGACATCAGGTACTGTGCTAAGTGTTTCTCTCCAAATGAAGGTTTTGGGTGATGATAAAACGTTAAAACCAACTGCCCCCATTATGTAGATGAGAAGAATCTAAGGCTTAAAATACTGAAGTAATAAAGCAATTAGGAACAGAACCAAGTTTAAAGGTGTGGGTTCTATTTCAAATTTCCACTGTACTACCTGCACAGACAACTATTCTCCTATCAATCCGGCTCCATTATCAGCATGCTGAGAAAAGTGAAAATGTTTAATTTCCTTCTGCCTCCAAACAGTTTCTACCCTGGAACATGCTGTGAGTATCATCACCAAATTAGTACTACTAACCAGTATATGTTATCTTTTGCTCAAACAATCTATTGTCTGTACACATAGAAACAATGCTCTAAGACTAGGAGGCTACACCATCATCCCAGTACTACAACCGTGTCAGCTCCTGCACAGACTACTGTCAGAAGAGGGCCTTCGTGCTGGAACTAACTCCTATTCCATTCTCAGCCAATCATAATCAAGGAAGGAAGTACAAATGTACTTCAAAAAGTTTGTGGGAAACAGAACTTAAAAATAAATTCATTTCAGTGCAAAAATTTTTTGAAATCCATGCATAGATGTTCACAGAAAGTATATATTATGAAAAACTTATGTGTGGAACTAAAAATATTTTTGCACCAAAATAAACACATCTTTTAATTCCCCTTTTCCATGAACTTTTTGAACTTCTCTTATAAGTGGTAATTCAATGTTAGTTATTAGTGGGTAGAATCTGTGATCAATTTTCCTGGCCAGAATTTGCTTAACAGTGAATAATACAGGCTCCTTTTAACCTCCAAAATTCTTCCACCATTTTATCTTTTACCATGCCTCCACATTACTTTCAAACACAATACATTAGATATTAATCTTAATTGTTGAGCTACTCTCCTTAAAGCTAGTCTTATTTGCTCTAATATGAAATGATCTACCTATTTCTAAACATATGAATATGATTTTCTAAAAGATAGAGCAGAAAAATAATTCCAGAAAGCAAGAAGACAGAACCAGGTAAAGACAGACAACCATCATGTAAAACAAAATGATTGTGTTTGAAAGTGAAAGTGAAAATAAAAAAACAAGACCATCACTAGAAGTAGAAAATTTTAAAAACAGAACACAGCTTCTTTGTTGTTTAGTTGACAATATTGAATTATACTCTTTATAAATCTATAGGAATTACCTTCAGGACCCAGGGACTGGAAAAATGGTGTTAAGTTCAGAATCACCAGTAAGCTTGTCCTAAATAAAACACTTTACCAAAGTTTCACTTATGTCTCCTTGCATTGCCCTTTCTTCCCTGCTTAGCAGGTATCAAAGGCAGAAGTCCAACTGCCAGAAACCACCAGATCTTGATGCAGAGCTTCTACCTACTGATTTGCAGTTACAAACTAGTGTCAAATATTATGTATAGTTTGAAAAGAAAAATTATTTCACAAGTCCCTAAAGATTTTGATTTGAAATATTAAAGTCCATGGTAGGAAGAAAGTATCCAGAGGTAAGATCCCCCAAAATCATTTTTTTTTTTTTTTTACAGGCAGAGTGGACAGTGAGAGAGAGAGAGACAGAGAGAAAGGTCTTCCTTTTGCCGTTGGTTCACCCTCCAATGGCCGCCGCGGTCGGCGCGCTGCGGCCGGCGCACCGCGCTCATCCCATGGCAGGAGCCAGGAGCCAGGTGCTTTTCCTGGTCTCCCCATGGGGTGCAGGGCCCAAGCACCTGGGCCATCCTCCACTGCACTCCTGGGCCACAGCAGAGGGCTGGCCTGGAAGAGGGGCAACCGGGACAGAATCCGGTGCCCCGACCGGGACTAGAACCCGGTGTGCCGGCGCCGCAAGGCGGAGGATTAGCCTGTTGAGCCACGGCGCCGGCCAAGATCCCCCAAAATCTAATCCCACTCACATTTCAAAAGTTTACAGAAGGAAACAAACTCAACATGAGCTCACAGATTAGATCAGTTGGCTTTTTTTCTTGTTAAATATATGAAGACATTCTATTAAGAATCCTTAAGACTTGATAAACTGGACTGTGACCACAGCCAATAATTCCTCCCAGTGAGTTCACAATTTCACAGGAAAATGATGAAACAACCCCTTACATATTCTTCAATGGTCATAAAGGAGAGTAAATAATTTAAGAGAAATAATATTTTCACATGTAACACAGAAAAGGTTGCCATTATTGTTCAACAAAAGCCTACTGCTTGCAAATATTAATGACATTGCTTTTACTGAGAGTGATGATATGATACAGTATTATTTAGCTTTAGAAATAGCTTCAGATTCTCTTTTGGTACAGCATTTCACAAAAATTACACAATGCAATATCTACACGGTGTGAAAGTGTTTTAACTAAGTATGAAGTCAACTGTGTGGCCCTAGGAATGTGACTTTTCTGCCATTATCTTGGTGGCACGAACCATGTCTTATTTATGTTTCCATTTCTAAAACCTGACATTGTCTGGTACGTAGGTCCATTATCAATATTCAATGTCAATGATTATGTGGAAGGGTTATCTATAGTATACTGTCAAAGAGCCATTTAGTTACTATTCATGCTATGTATAAAATGGAGACTCTTAGCCATTCTTAAATAAGAGAGGAATTTAAAAAGTTTAAAGGATATTCAGTTTTCTATTTTCATTTCACTTCAGCACTCTTTAAATTAGGGGGACTTTAAAAAGTATAATATACATATTTTTATCCATAAAACATATTTGCATTTCTTTTAACTCTTCAAAGCAAATATTTTCTTCAACACCACTTCACAGATGAAGAAACTAAGCTAACTTGCCCATTGTGAGCCATCTGTGTCTTTATCTGTGTTATTTTGAGTCTAGTTAACAATACCCTTTTCATTGTACCTAGAACAATTGTGTAATTCACTCAAATAACTCAATCAGCTTTTAAAAATCACTTCAAATTGTGGCCCTCAGGACATCTGATACAAGCAATGAACCAGAGAAATGGCTAAGTCGCCTAGTTTTCAAAACTTAAGTAATCATGTATTCACCACAAATTCTTATTCTCTGCAGATGAGCTAGAGGGAATCATCTTCCGAGCATCAAATTTTGTCATAAAAAAAAAAAAAAACCCTCAGAAAACTTAAAGCCTTAACTCTATTGTGCTATATTAACCTAGCCAATTAGAATACTGTAGAACATAGAGGAGGAAGAAAATGGATATAAGGAGAATCAGAAAAGAACGCATTTTGTGACTGAATTACAGTTATCTCTAACATTTGAAAAGGGCAAATCATTTTTAATCATTTCAAATTTCTACAAAAGAAACAGCTACATGACTACTGCTAACTAGTACAACTTTAAAGTTTCATAATAGTAGTAGTACTAGGTAAGTAGCCAAGATTTCTGGAAATGAGTATCTGGGAACAAAATGTCTTCTGTCATCAGGAAGTAGCAATAACTTTGACAGTACAGGCAGTAACAGTTGGAGTAGCAGTAACAGCAGTAGCAGTACTGGCAGCAGCGGCAACAAAGATGTCCAATTACTGAGTGCCTAGTTTCTGTCAGACCAATGTCAAATAATTTTAATATTTAAATTTACACAAGGGGTCGGCGCTGTGGCACAGAGGGTTAATGCTCTGGCCTAGAGTACCGGCATCCCATAGGAGCACCGGTTCCAGTCCTGGCTGCTCCACTTCTGATCCAGCTCTCTGCTTTGGCCTGGGAAAGCAGCAGAAGATGGCCCAAGTCCTTGGGCCTCTGCACCCATGTGGAAGACCAGGAAGAAGCTCCTGGCTCTGGATTGGCTCAGCCACTGCAGCCATCTGGGGAGTGAACCATCGGATGGAGGACCTCTCTCTCTCTCTCTCTCTTTTGCTCTGCCTCTCCTCTCTCTGTGTAACTCTGGCTTTCAAATAAATAAATAAATCTTTAAAAAAATAAATTTATATCTTATATGTATTACTTACAGTTATTCAGAGAGTAATGACTACATATTTTTCAAGAAGGAGAAAGCTGAGGCTTAAAAAGCAATTTATTCAAGGATACAGATGTAAACAGATACAAAACTAGGATTTAAACCTTGATCTACCTGGTTTCAAAGCTGCTCTCCTGGGGCAGGAGTTTGACATGCAGCGGGTAACATGCTGCTTGGGACTGCCCACATTTCACACTGGAGTGACTGGGTTTGAGTCCCAGCTTCACTCTAGGTTCCATTTTCCTAATGCACACCTTTGGAGGCAACAGGTGATGGCTTAAGTATTTGGGTCCATGCCACCCACATGAGAGAGCTGAACTGAGTTCCTAGCTCCGGGCTTCCACTTGGTCCAGCCTGTTGCAGGTATTTCGGGAATGAATCAGTGAGTAGGATTGCTCTTTCTCTCTTTCTCAATGCCTTTATTAAAAAACAAAACAAGACCAAAAAAAAAACAAAAAACAAAAAACAAAAACTGCACTCCTTTCATAACTCCATACTTCACAAAAGTATTCATAAATATATATTTTCCAGTGTGGCAGATTAAAATAGCAGGGTCCTATATTTCAATAAATGATGCAGAAAAGGAGAGGCACTGTAGCCTCTCCAGGTATGTAGATGACAGTAAGCATTTCCAGTTGGTCAAATAGTAAAGCAGAATGAGACCACACAGGTATGTCAAAATCAGAGATACAGATTAAAAATAAGATGAATCATAAAGTGACCAAGTATCATGTAGTATTACTTAGGGGAAAATACTGATACTATGTACAAAAGACAGTTAAAATTAAAATGAACCTCAGAGTATTCAGAGACATTCTCTAAAAAGTAAGCTTAGTGAGCTTTAAAACCCCAAAATCTAATGGTATGACTAATATGTGCAGCACCAGTATTTCTAAAAAAAGATATACTAGGATAGGAAAAGAAAGTTAACAGATGTGATTTGTGAAAATGTATGGTAAGGTTAAAATAAAAACAGATTGAAGATCAGAGTAATTCCATCTGAATAAAATGTAGGCAGAAATAAAATGAAGAGAATGACAATAGAAACAATAACTTTATGCCTGCATAGTGGTTCCTGCATGCTAAGCACTTTCTACACATTATTAATATTATATATTAGTATACCAATATGGTATAGAATATGTTAATATGCATCATATATATTAACTCCTTTAATTACCTCAATACTTCATGAGTAGATACTTTTGTTAGTTATCTGTATTTTACAAACAAGGAATTGGGGCACAGAGGTCAGGTAACCTACTCTGAGTCACACACATTTAGTAAGCAAAAGGGCAGGAACTCCAAAAGAAGCAATCAACTGCAGAATTTATGTTCTTTAATCACTATACCACGTTGTCCCTTTAAGGGTTTCAAAGGACTGAATGTACAGCCGAGTATCAAGTCTCTTAATCTTATTATTAAGGAACACCTCCTGAAGCTATTAAGAGGCAAGTAAAATTTGAAATGAAAACCTTGATAGATAATAAAAGGCTAGAAATAGTAATAGTCAAGACAGGTAGGTAGTAGATTAATAAGCTAGGCAAAAGGCATTACAGAGAGAAGCTGGAAATAATTGATATTCTTAAGCTCCTTAGTGTGAAATCATATTAGATAGTCAAACTGTCCAACAAAATATCCTTTGCTGCTATAATCAGAAACACAACAGGCTAATAACTAATCTTTGTTATATATTGCTTAAATTTTTATAGGCATAATGAGGATATTTTCCTGACAATTTTTTTTAAAATATGAAAAAGTTCTTGTTAGCATCTACTTATAAACTACATCTTAGAAATGATTCATGAACATGAATGAAATGTTGAGTTCCTACTCAATAGTCTACACAACTACTTTTTTTTAACTCCCAACCAACAAAATCAAAGAATGGTTAAATCCAGATCAGCATTCTACACATTATTTTATGGAAATTAATGCCAAGGAACACTAAGTGCTGAAGGAAAAATATTCCAAGATAAAATAAATATTTTCTTAGACGTTCATATACCAAGATAGCATGAAAAAACTCATTAATCTAGTTATACGTACAGTTCCAAAATTTATTTGATCGAAGAAACTTTTTCTCCCAGACTCTTTATATATATATATATATATATATATATATATATATATAAGGACATTGGTTCTACAGTACAGAATCTGGAAACCACTGACCTTGTTACCTTCTTTTACAAAAATTCAAGACAATTACTTTGACAACAGAATTTAATGTGCCTAAGAGTTATGTGGGCATTTAATTTTCTCAATGGTTCCTGTTTTTGCTATGGGGTCCATTCTGATTTCATCTTCTCATAAGAATAAATTATGACATCTAGGTGTAACCATTATTAAATAACAGAAACCCAGATCCAAGTGAGCACCTGCATTTTACAAACAGGGTAACTCCTTGGTTTTTCTTCTACATAACCGATAAAACATTCCTAGCTTCCTATCTTCTTAAGTTCTTAATGTTAGATTCCTTAGAGCTCTCCTCTCTACTGTGTCACTTTGAGATCTCATGCACTCTTATGATTTTTTAATTTTTAGTGTGATGATTATAGATTCACATAGTTGTAAGAAACAATGGGGGGGTCTTTTAAATGTGTATTATGAAAAAAAAAAAACTTCGCATGGATTTCAATTTCTCACCAAAATAAACTCATCTTTTAATTCCTTTTTTTCTATGAGTTTAAGTACCCTCATACAGTGAGAGTCCATGCATTCTTTGCCCAGTCTCCCTCAATGATAGCCTCCTGCAAAACTACATCACCTTAGAACCTGAACATTACTAGTGATATTACACACTTCCTCAATTCTACTTACATTCATTCTCATGACATCTTAAAATATTAAATAATACAACAGAATACGTCTGCTAAACTCACTCCAGCTGATGACTATGACATCTCTCCTTGGATACCTAACAGTTATCTCAAACTAAAACATGTCCCTAATCAAGCCATCTTCCCTCCAAATCTACTTCTCCCATAGTCTTCTCCATCTCAGTCAGTATCAGTACTCTTACTGGTTGCTCAGACTATTAATTGCAGAGTCATCCTCAGTACTTTCTCTCACATCTCACATTCCAACCTTCAACAAATTCAAACAAAATCAAATCTTTTATCACCTACATTGCTAGCATCCTAGAATCAACCAAAAATCTCCTATCCAGGTTACTACAACTGCCTCCTAACTGATTTCCCTGATTCCATCCTCCATTCTCAAAGCAACAGCCAGAGGTGACCCATACACTTTTCAATTACTTAACTTTCCTATTTTGTTATTTATTGAGATACCTATATTCAGTTCAGCTTCTTCTAATGACTTTTCAGGGTAAATGCAAGAATACTTTTAATGGTTAATAAGGTTCTTATCTTTTTTTAATATTAATTTAATCAAAGACAGAATTAGAGAGAAGGAGAGACTAATTTTTCATTTGCTGGTCCACTCCCCAAATGCCTGCAATGATTGGGGCTAAGCCAGATTGAAGCCAGGAGACAAAAACTCCATCCGGGTCTCCCACGTGGGTGGCAGGGGCCCAAAATTTGGGCCATCTTCTGTTGCTTTCCCAGGCATATTAGCAGGGAGTTGAATCAGAAGTGGAGCAGCCAGGACTCGAACCAGCACCCATATGGTATGCCAGCATTGCTGCACCACAATACAGCCCCAGGCAGTAAGGACTTACCCACATGATCCACATTATTTCACAGGCCCCATCTCCTACCATTCTTCCTCTTACTTCACTGCAGTCAAATCAGACTCCTTTGAGTTCCCAACTGATGGGAATTTTCCTCCCTGGAATGCTTTACTGATAAATGAAAGTCCATCACTTCCTGAATTCTTCCATGTCTTTACTGCAATGTCGTCTTGGTGATACTCAAAGAATTTAAATAGTAGCCTCCACACTCCTACCTCATACTCCTTTACTTCCCTTCCTTTTTCATTTTTCTACAAAATACTGATCACCAACTAAAACATTATATATCTCATTTACTTTTTATTGTGTCTTTTATCACTAAAATGTAAATACCAAAATGGGACAGATTTCAGTCTATTTTTTCAAGCAAACAGAACAGTGCCTTGCATAAAGTAGAAGCTCACTAAATAGATGAGACACAAAGAAGCAAGGTGTTTTGCCAAAACATGACAAAAACTGGTAAAGAATCCAAGTCTTTGGAGTTTAAGAATCATTTCTCAGAGAATGATGAAAGACTCAAACAAAAACAATTACTTTTTATTCAGCAGTAATTAAAGAGCATGCTTGCATGAAACAGCTATTTCCGACCAGGTGAATAAACCATTTAGAATAACTTCATGGAGCTGGCATTGTGGTGCAGAGGGTAAAGCCACAGCCTGTGATGCCAGCAACCCATATGCGCACCAGTTCATGTCCCAACTGCTCTATTTCCAATCCAGCTCCCTGCTAATGGCCTGGGAAAAGCAGTGGAAGACGGCCCAAGTATGTGAACCCCTGCCACACAAGTATGAGACCTGAAAGAAGCTCTTGGCTTCAGCCTGGACCAGCACAGGCCATTGCTGCCATCTGGGGAGTGAAGCAGAGGTTGGAAGATCTCTCTGTCTTTCCCTCTCTCTTTTGTTCTTTCAAAATAAATAGACTTTTTGTTTTTTTTTTTAAAAAAAGAATAACTCCATGATAGAGATTAGATTTAAGTTAAAAGTAATTAGCATCAAACTGAAATTTAAAGAACTGCCTATAAGAAGCTAGCTCCAGACTGACTAGTTTGTGTTACTTAAATACATTTTTTTAAAAAATGAAATTACAGATGAGAGAACTTTAAGAGTTTATACTTGAGGCAGGCATTGTGGAGCAGTGGGTTAAGCTACCACTTGTGAGGCAGGCATCCCCTACAGGTTTTGAGGTTTAAGTCCCAGTTGCCCAATTCCAATCCCAACTAATGAGCCTGGGAAAAGCAATGGAAGATGGACCAAGTATTTGGGCCTCTGCCACCCACATGGGAATTCTAGAAGAAGCTCCTAGCTCCTGGCTTCCGTCTGACACAGCCCTGACTATTGCAGCCATCTGGGGAGTGAACCAGCGGACAGATAATCTCTGCTTCTCCAATCTTTCTATAGCTCCAACTTTCAAATAAATAAATCAATCTTAAAAAAAAAAAAAAAAGAAAGTTGAATCCTATGGAAGAACACAAAACAGTAATCCTACGTGTCTCATCATATTTTTAAACTATGATCAAGGGAAAGTAAGTATCTGTAAATAATCAGAGAACATTAAAAATGAAAAGAAGTTGTTCCTTCTGGGCAAAAACTGACCAAACTTACTGGAGACAGAGGAGGAAATAAAGACTAGTATATGACAAGGCCTATCCACTACTGGGAATTTTGGAGGTTTTGGAAAATCTTTGATTTATTGTATAAATCTGTTCAGAAATTTGTAACTAATGGATTCCAATTTTTTAATTATTTGTAAGGAATGAATTACATAATAAGTGATCATCTAAACTGGTTTTGAAACTGTCCTAAAGTACAAATGAAGAGTTTTGATTTTAATGTAAAAAAAAGGACTCATAATTTCAGAGCCTGCCTATCTTTATAGCTACTCAGATCACTAAACGTACTTTTCCAGTCTTTCAAATTCAAAAAATTGGTATACCATAACTTTTCAGTGTGCTAGAGGAAGAAAATACAAGTAGACATAGTTCTCAGTCTGCAGGTTAGGTAACAAAGTTTGTATATAGCAGTAAAAGCAATGGTCCAATTTATAAGATAAAACCTGCAGCCTTTATATGAAATTACTCATTTGCAAAAAATTCCTGAGGCATTTAAGCAACATAATTTTTTATTAAGAGGATAATAGTACCAAAACTGTTTAGTAGATCCATATTTAATGTAACTAAAATAAACAAATGTCAAATTTAAAATATAGAGGAAACATACGTATTATTGATTATCATATACAGATTTTTAATATATTACCTTTATCCAAAGGAACTACATTAGTGGTTGAGTAGATTTTATGTATAAGATACAAAAATACATAACTTTCAAACTTGCTTTTAAAATCTTCAAGAAGAGGTTTAGCCAATTCTTCAAACATTACAACTCACAAATATTATGGTAATATTAAAAATAAGCCTGAGAGAAGACAGATGACAAATTAATGTCTAATGGTCTAAGAAACAGCCAAATTAAAAATCTACAAATAGGGAGCTATAAGAATTTGGTAAAGGAATCTCTTGGAGTTCTTAAACAAACCAATCAAACTTTAATCAAGTTTTAAAGAAAGGACAGAAAAACAGCCATCAATAAATTCAGAACATAAAGTTAAGCTATTAAATTAAATTAGAAGTTTTTTTAAATTAAAAGTTTTAAAAACAAAAAATCTGAGCATTGGTACTGTTGAAAAAATTATAGTTAATATTGAGTAATAAATTTTAAATGGCAGTAAAAATAACATAACTATAGAGACCTGTTATTCCAAAGTCATAAAAATAGCATGGGTTCCCAAACAACCAGAGGTTTTTGTTTTCCTTGGACTGTACTCATGCTAGAGAAAGATTTAAGAGCAGCAGCCAAAATCACTAAACTTCAACTTGGATGTTGAAGTACTGATTCGATGGGCTTTCCTTGGTCATAACTGACCCATAAGCTTAAGAGTCAAAGCCACCAGTAGGAAGTGTGCTCAATTTGGTGGGCTTTGAGGCTATCTCTGGCCAAACCAGTGTCAGCCCTATGGGAGGCCAGCCACAATGGAAGGGAGTCTGCCCAAGATCTGATTTCTTGAGGTCACAACCTAGATCGGGTCCCACAGTCAAATTAGTCAAATTCCTTGGAAAGAGAGAACTGGCATCAGTTGTGTCCATCGAAGGGGGACACTGTCCAGGTGTACCCTGGATATTTTTTGAAATCTCTGGGCTGCTTCTGCATCTGAAAAATAAGAAAAATAGCACAATGACAGACACAAATGAGGAAAAAGCCATTCAACTGGCCTAAAAACTAAGACATAAGAAATTAAGAAAGCAGACAAAACAGACAAAAAGACAAACAGCCATATCAGTTGGAATGTATTATTCTGAAGGCAAGTACAACAGAGAAAAACATATATTATTTTAAGCAAAGAAAGAAAAGTCTATAGCAACAAAGGTTATTTTTTAGAGAGAGACAACTGGAGGAAAAATTTATGTTAAGATACGACAACCTGACACAAAGATAAGGTGGAATAAGTATCTAGACCCATTTGAAAGCTGAAAAGAGCTGAATATGAGAGCTAGTGTTAGAAACTTGGCTGCTTAACTGCCTTTGTTTAAGAAAACATCTCAGAACTTTGAACTTAGGAAATTCCAACTTGTCTTGCACCAGGTCATGAGCTCCATAGAGCAGGAACCTATTTCAACAAGCAGCTTTAGAGAAAAAAATAAAATACTTTAATATTTTCCATTCCTATTAATGATACATTTAAAATTCAATAATGCTGAATTCCATCAAAGTAAAATGCACTGAATAAAAATTAAACTTACTCAGAAAGATGTTCAGAAGTTGGGATACAAACAGAAACTGAAATTAGAAGAAAAGTTTTACATTTACAACAGCATATGAAATATGAAGACAGAGAATAATGATTTAGTAAAGAGTTCATATCATGACTGACCAAAAATATTCTAATAATCAAAAATTCAAAACAGCAGTTACATACACGTACCTTTCCCTATTACAACTTGGCAAGTATGAGCTTCATGTTGACATAAGTGCGTAGCCATATTATCTAAGTCAGAAACATCACTTGGGAAATCACAATTAAGGCACACTACAGTAATGCCCCTACAAAAATAACATAAAAGAAAAGGACATTATCATTAATGAAAACTTATATACACATACAGTAATTACTTTTCCATTATTTTCATTTTGTTAAGATTTATTTATTAATTTATTTGAAAGGCATAATGACATAAAAAGTGTGAAAGACAGAAAGAGAGAGAGAGACTGTCCATCTGCTGGTTCATTCCCAAATGCCCACAAAAGACAGCTGTGGCAGGCTGAAGCTAGGAGACAGAAATTACACTGGAGTCTCCCTTGCAAGTAGCAGGAACTCAAGCACTGGGCCATAATCCATTGCCTCTTACGTGCATTAGCAGGAAGCTGCATTGGAAACCGAGGCAGAACCTGATACCAGACACTCTCATATGGGATCCAAGCATGTCAAATAGTAACTTAGCCTACTACATCATAACACCCACCCCCACAATTTGGTTTTTGTGTCATAACTACAACTTTCAATTTCCATTTTATAAATTTGAAATGGTTGAAAAATATTAACTTAATGAACATCATCATATATTAATTAAAGGTTCTCCTAAAGTGATTATTAAAAGTACTATATTTCTAGATGGAATATTATAAATTAAACTTAAATGCTTAAGTTAAAATTTTAAATATTTAGCTTAAATAAGTATCTTTAGTCTTTTGTATCTATCAAAATTCTGCCCTCACAAACATTAAGGAGTCTCATTGGTAAAAGGGAGGCTCTAAGCCTATTCTACTGGACCTAGTTAGTTGAAGAGCGCGTTGAATGCTCAACTTCCCTCAGCAGGCATTTGTAGCTGGGATACAAAATCAAATTTCTTGAGCTAAGAAATGTGGGAGGCTGGGAATATTATGTGTGGATCATTAATAGAGAAAACTGGACTGCTGAGAGACAGGAGAAAGAAACTCAAGTCCAGAGAAAAGTAAGATAATATTATGTTGCTTCAGCAGGTCAAACTAGAAAGACCTCATGTTGATTCCTGATGATTTTCTGTTTCTTTTAATTATTCCAGCTGTCCTCCACTCAGGAATCCATGAGATTCTTTGGATTCCCTCTAACAAATAATAAATAAACTTCTTAATAAATTATGAATTATTTTGCTTGAGTGAAAAAATTGTGAAATGTGGTCACTGTTACTGTCAGTTTATTAATAAAGCATGAATATATTTAAGTTCCTCATATAGTAAAAATTTAAGTGTTTCACTAGTCTACAAATAGTCTACATTAGATTGACTTCTCTCCTGAAGCTCTCTAGTCTAACCGCACACCGTATTTCATACCTAGATGTGATTCGGACACAACAAAACTGACCATCATAAAGTTAAAACCATGTATTTTGTCCTATAGTTAGCTCCTCTTGACTGGCTTTCCTGATGAGGCCATTGCTTCTCACACTAAAGCTCTGTCTTCTTCCTTAAAATATATGTCAAATATTTTATAATATTAATAACTCATTACTTGATTTATGCCAGGTTGATTTTAGACATATTATCTCATCCAAATCTTGTAAAATCCAAAAAGGTTAGGTTCTGTAATTATCACCTCTTTATAATAAGTTAGCTTAGTAATCTACCAAGGTCATTAAGCTGGCAAAAGTCAGAACCACGTTTGAAACAAAGTTCTTTGGAGGTCTCCTCTTTTCTGCTGCAGCAGAAGTTTCTGACTTCAATAAATCCTGCTTTGCTAAAAAGAAAAAAAAAAGGAGGAGGAGGAGGGAAAAGGAGAAAAAGGAAGAGGAGAGGAGAGGGGAGAGGGGAGAGGAGGGGATGAGAGAAGAGGGCAGGGGAGAGGAAGGGAGGGGAGGGGAGAGGAGAAATAGGAAATAGGAAAGGAAAGGAGAAAAAGGAAAAAGAAAAGGAAAAAAGGAAAGAAAAAAAGAAATAGAGCTCTTTGATTCCAGTGCCCATATTACATCACAGTTATGTATAATGACAACATCACATTTATGTGTGCAATATAATCTCATCACTTTAAGTTGTGTCCTTAATAAATCATTCATAACTATCGCAGTAGTTATGCATCCACAACTCACTTTGCACAACCTTGATTTCAACCCTTTTTTTTTTTAATTTTTTTGAAGGCAGAGTGGACAGTGAGAGAGAGAGACAGAGAGAAAGGTCTTCCTTTTGCCGCTGGTTCACCCTCCAATGGCCACCGTGGCCGGCGCACCGCGCTGATCCAAAACCAGGAGCCAGGTGATTTTCCTGGTCTCCCAGGCAGGTGCAGGGCCCAAGAACCTGGGCCATCCTCCACTGCACTCCCAGGCCACAGCAGAGAGCTGGCCTGGAAGAGGGGCAACTGGGACAGATTCTGGCACCCCGACCAGGACTAGAACCTGGTGTGCCGGCGCTGCAGGCGGAGGATTAGCCTACTGAGCCGCAGCGCCAGCCTCAACCTTCCTTTAGTATCACTGGACTCTACATAAAACGTTAATGGTTCTCCAATATCTTCCAAATGAAGTTCAAAACCATAGATTAATTTTCAATGCTTTCAAATTTAGCTCTAAATTAAAAACTATTGCCTTAGACTCCAATCTTACTTCTATTCTATACAATTCTTGCTCCATCCATTTACTATATGCCTTCTACTTTTCACTTTTATACCATCATTTGTGCTTTTTCTTAAAACTAGACTGCCCATGCCTCTTATATCAGTAGAAACAATAACTATCCTTTAAAGCCCAGAAAAATTAACAAGTAACCAGGTACTACAAGCAATCTCCAACTCTCATTTCATTTATTAAAATCTACAGTTATTTATATGCACACCTTAACTCCTATCAAATAAACTGTACATTCCTTAATAATCTGTTCAAAAACTGCTTCATCAACGTCCTCTTTATAGGACTTGTTACACATGTACAAGATAATGTATAACATAAAACTAAAGAATGAGTATTCTATTTCATCAAGTCATTACAAAAATTATTATGGTATAGAGTTATAAACATGCTAAGCTCCATTCACAGAAATCACCATTTTTCTTCAATTTTGAGACATATCCAAGTTAAGAGAAAAAGAGCCTAGACTTTCAAAGTCACAAAATTTATGTAGAAAACAAACATATACCTGACTTTAACAACAGTGAGGTAGAAATCAAATTAAAACCTCATTTTTAGAGTGCAATAAAACTCTTTTCATTCTGGAAAATTTTTTCAGTAAAGACTTAGCAAATTATTTAAAGGTAGTACTAATATATTTTAAAAACCAAATCATATTTTTTTTGTCCTATGAGCTACTGGTGCAACATTATAGATGGAACTTACTTTCCACATCTATCATTTTTATTATATATTCCAACAAATATCAGAATGCCTCATTTGTGCCAGGCATAGTCAAAAAACCAAACAATATACATTGTACTGAGGGAACATGGATAATAAATAAAAAGTAAAATAAACAGGTACATGATTCAGAAAAATAAAGCATAACAAAGAGAAAGCTGGACAGAAGCAGTAGGAGAGAAGATAAATTTTAATTTACAATAGTCAAGGAAAAGTGTAAACTGGACACAGAGACAATAAATACAACAGCTGTGAGGCATAATTTCATTCCATCTTCCCCTGATTTCATCCCCTTTTCTCCAAATCCAAAACAAGTATTGGAAAAATTTATCCCTATGGATGAGTTGGTGGAGTAGACGCTGCTATTTCAAGGAGCATCAGCAACATGAACAAGATCAACAAAGAGTCCAAAGAAATTAAAATATGATAAAACGCAGTTCAGCAGAGTCTGAGTTAAGTATGTACTATAATCAAAGCTAATTACAAATGTCTTTAGAAATATTAATAATTCTTTCTGTGCAGTACGCAAGTTGCACATTTCTCCTGATTTGAAAAAAATTATGACATTTATACTAACTATAGGAATTTTCAGGTAATTTAAGAAATTTACCTCTAAACCAAAATAGTATTGGTCACTTGACTAGATTATCTTTCAATATTCAAATATCATTGGGGAGTTTACTATTGTTATTTTACAATGTAAATGAATGAAAGTCTCACTTTGACACTATTTATCACACTGCAATAAACTTGGCACCGATTCCTCTGATTTAGGAATATGAATGAAAAGAACTCCGTAATGTTCAGAAGCAGTTATCTGAACTTCCAAATTAGGCAACTCAAAACCAGATTAAACAAAAATTTCATAGCAAACCACAATGAGACACCATTTTACACCCACTCACATGGCTACATTCAAAAAGCAGTACTAGAGTGGCTATTAATCACAGCAGTTAAGATGCCATGTGGGCCACCCTCAACGCATATCAGAACGCTTGGTTTTGACTCCTGGCCATACTTTGCCCCACTTCTGATCCAGCTTCCTATTAGTGCACACCCTGGAAGGCAGCAGATAATGGCTCACATACTTGAGTCCCTGCTACCTACCTGGGATACCCAGACTGAGTTCCAGGTTCCTGGCTTTAGCCTAGCCCAGTCCTGACTATTGCAGGCACTTGGGGACTGAGCCAGCAGATGGAATATTTATCTCTTTGAAATAATATGAAAATAAATAAATAAACTTGTTTAAAAAACAGTAGCAATGAGAATGTGCAATTAGCCTAGCAGTTAGGAAGCTTCATCCCACACTGGGGTGCTTGGATTCAATTTTTAACTTTGGCTCTTAACTCTAGCACCCTGCCAATGCAGGGCAATGGCAATGGCAATGGCAATGGCTCAAATAAGTGAATTCCTATCACCCAACTGGGTCACCTGGATTGGATTCCCAGTGCCTTGTTCTTGCCCCAGCTGTTGCAGGGATTTAGGAAGTTAACTAGCACATGGGAAGTTTCTGTCTTTCTCTGTCTCTGCTTCTCAAAAAAATTTAAAAAAAAAAAAGTTTTTTAAAGAGACACAATGATGGCAAAAATGTGGAGAAACTGAAACCACCATACAGTGCTAATGAGAAGGTAAAATAACAGCTAATTTAGAGAACTAGTCTTTAGTTCTCAAAGAACACAGAGTTTTACCTTGTAATCCAGCAATTCTAGTCCTAACTATATACCAAAGACAAATAAAGGAAGACATATCTATACTAAAACCTGTATACAAATCATAGTAGCATTATTCATAATGGCCTCAAAATGAAAGCAACTGAAGTACATAAGCTATGGTATCTACATAAAATGAAATGTTACTCAGAAATTTAAAAAAACTGAAATACTGATATATGCCACAATATGGATGAATCTTGAAAACATCAGACTAAATTAAAGAAAGCAGTCGTAAAAGACCACTTAATGTATGATTCCACTTATATGAAAGGTGCAGAATAGGCAAATCTCCACTGACAGAAAACAAATCAGTGGTTGCTCAGGAATGGACAAAGTTGAAGAGAAATGGAGATGCATGATCATTAATGAGAATAGTTTTGAGTAATGAAAATGTACTAAAATTAACAATGATAACTAGTGCAAAACTCTAAATATACTAAAACTTATTATTATACACATCAAATGCATACATTTTAACATACATTAATTATTCCTCAATAAAGTTGTATGTAACAGAAAAAAAAAAAAAAACCACTGAGGCAGGCCTTTTGCCTGATAGTTAAGATACTGCTTGGTTCAGATGCATCCCATATTGGCATATTGGAGTGCCTAGGTTTGAGTTCCAGCTCCACTCCTGAATCCAACATCCTGCTAATGCATGTCCTGGGAGGCAGTAGATGATGGCTCAAGAACTGCCACCCACAAGGGAGACAGATTGAGCTCTTAGCTTTGGCCTGGCCCAGCCCCAGCTATTGCTGGCATCTGGGGAGTTAACTAGGGATTGGAAGGCCTCTGTCTCTTCATTGTCTCTCCCTTTTAAATTAAAAAAAAAAAAAGTATAAAATAACCATTTTCCAATACGAAGAATAAGAAATGATCAACTAGTTACCTGAGTTCTGAATGCTTCTTAAATATACAAAACCTTTTACTTGGACGGTTACTATGAAAGCTGGAGAGACAAAAGAGATTTCAATAATTTTATTACACAGCAAGGCATATTAATTTATAACTATATTTCAAGTCTATACTTCAGTTTCTAGTTTTTAACAGAAAATCATGATATAAATCATGTTTGTCATCCCTGTTTAATTCAACTTTTTAAATCTTAGATTCCATTTTATTTATTTGTTTTATGATACTTATTTTCCCAAGCATATTCATAGATAAGTATCTTGCTCTTATTTGTATAAAAAGGCAATAAAGTTTAAAAACTATAAATAGCACCAAACCAAATTATTTCTATTAAGAGTTGAAAATAATTCTAAATTTTTGTTAATAATATGAATGGTTATCAATAATAATCATTAAATTTTCAAATACTTTCTAACCTTAAAATATGGATGTGTGGCAGGGGGGGAGGAGAAGACAGAATTCAAATCATCTAAGAAGTAAACGGTACTTGAGATGCCACTGCTTACCATTCATAATTTAAACTTCAGAGAGCTCTTTGCAATTATTAGTAGGGGATGTTTCAAAAAAATCAAACAAACTGAAACTCACAAATTAAAATAATCTTCCCCTAAGCACAAGAACAGAAAACCACACACCAAATGTTGTAGCCAATGGTAACAGCTTTTACATACCCTAAATCTGGTAAGGAAAGTTTCCCTGTACTAGAAAGCTAGGATAAGTTTAGCACAGCATTTCTAAAAACAGTCACAGTCATGGACTCAAAGCATCAGCATCACCTGAGACCTTAATTAGAAAAGCAAAGCCTCAGAACCCCGCAAACCTATTGAATTAATCTCTGGCAGCACAGTCCTGGAATCTGCTAAACAAGCTTTTTCCTTGGACAAGCTAAAGTCTGAGAAGCAGTAGCTAGCAAACCAAGTCAACAGTTACTCTGACACAAGATAACGATTACCAGCACAGCATATATCCACGCAAAAACAAATATTCTTGTTAGCTATAAGTACTTAGGTGATTGCTAACAGGCATTTCTTCAATCTAAGAGTAACTAGTATTAAAGAGCTTACATATTTGAGATAATACCACAAAAATAAAGTTTCGTTAAAAGACAGCATCAGAAGATTGGGAAGCCCTAAAATTATAAGCAAAAATTTACATAAAAAACTTTTTCATCAAAATGAGTCCAAGATTTTGTCTAATTCCTAAAAAATGTGAACTGAACAAGCTGTTTTAAAAGTAAGATTTAGGGGCTACTGCTGTGGCATAGTAGGTTAAGTCTCTGTCGGCATCGCATATGGGCGCCAGTGAGTCCAGGCTGTTCCACTTTTAATCCAGCTCCCTAAAATGGCCTAGGAAATCCATGGAAGATGGCCAAGTGTTTGGGCCCCTGCACACATGTGGGACACCAAGAAGAACCTCCTGGTTCCTTCCTTCAGACTGGCCCAGCTCAGGCTATTGGTGCCATTTGGGGAGTGAACTAGTGGATGAAAAACTTATCTCTGACTCTACCTCTCTCTGTCTGTAACTCTGCCTCTGCAATAAATAAATAAAACTTTTTTAAAAAGTGAGATTTTTAAGATTTAAAAGCTCTTTCTATTCAAACAAGGTTTCTAGTTTTTATTTATTTATCTACTGGTTTGGTTTCAGGTCTTTCCTATGCTTTTCATAACTATCTACAACTTGGTACCATATGATAGCATATTAAAATGTTGGTGCAACATTAAAATTTAGCTGCCTTAATCCAGTTTTAATTTAGAATTTCCTATTCACAAAAAGGAGGGGACTTACATTATCTCTTTATTTTATACACAAATTCCATACTTACAGTTTTGTGTATAACAGGAATGGAAAAATGGATCGAGAGCTCACAAATAAAAAGTAAAAACTACCTTTCCCTTTTCCTATTAGATTTCCATAAAGTTAATAGCAATATAGAAATAAATCTAACAAAAGAGAAAATGTTTTTATTACAATGTAGTAAATAGATAATGTTAAGTAACACTTAGGTTTTAAAAATCTTTAAAAAATGACTGGATACAATCGCCAAAACCCATTCTCTATAAACAGGGAAATTTTATTACATATAAATTACACATCAAGAAAACACAGAACAAAAACTCCTCTGACCATATTTTCTCAATAATCTTGAATCCATGCAACTACTTTCTAAGAAACAAAAAAGGAACACTTTCTTTAACATTCAACAATACTGATGGATATGCTTACTATTTAAGACAAGATATTAGAGGTCGATGGTATGCTAAAAAGATGACAAGTTGCTGTACCAGACTTCATGGCTTGGGTAACAAAGTAGGAGACAGAAAGGGTCTGACACAGAATAACGTCCAATAAATAGTTGCTAAATGAATATACACACAGTCACAAATAACACAAGATAAAAATCAACAAAAACACATATAAAATTCTGTGGTTACATAAAGGAAGCTGTAGGCACATGGAATAGAATCCAGTCAATAGTTAGGAGTTCATTTCAGTTAAAAAGATTCTTACTGCTCTGTTCCAGGCTAAGCAAAGGACAACTGTGATGATATGTAAGGATTTTCAAGAAAATAAAAGGAGTTGAGGGAACTGAAAAAGTAGGTAAGAATTACATAGTGAAAGGCCTTCCAGTCTCCAGAAAATATGAACTTTATCATATCACTGTCAGAAAGTTAAAGGATTTTAGGCCAAAAATTGACTTGACCAGATATGTCTATTGCAGTAGAAGAAAGAATTAGAGATAAAGGGAGAAGGTTAGGAAACAGGCAAAAGAGGAACTATAATGCTATCACAATAATTCAACTGTTCTTCTAATAACTACTACTTAGTGCCCATAAATCAATGTAAATGAACCCAATCAGATTCATTTGAACCCAAGCAGATCTTAAAAAAAAAAAAAACTATCTTGTCCACTGTATAGGAATAAATTTTTATACCAGCATTATTCCTTAAAATTAAAAAAAAATCATCCTTCAAGGCCTATAGGCAATGCCATTTATAGAAAAGTTTCCCTTATTTCTTGTTTATTCTTCTTTACATCTTCTCTATTCTCATAGTCATTTGTCATATTAATCTAGGTAAATATACCTCCCCTACTAAATTGAGAAAAATAAAAGACAAAGGCTTTCGCTCCAATACCTAACAATGACATCTTAGAAATTAACAGCTGTCATTACTTGAATGTCTTCTAAATAAAAATCATTTTGTTAAGCATTATCTTTAATAATCACAATAACCTTTTCAAGAAAAGCAAACTGGAAGTCAGGTTAAGTAACTTTACCCCAAATCATAAAGGAAATAAGAGATAAAGCTTGGATTCATATCCACATTTACCAGATTATCTACTATTAGATTACCATACCTATTGGCAAATTGTATCTTTCTACTAATAAAAATAGTTATTGAAATGAACACAACTGAAATAAACTCTGATACAAAAGAGATATTAGTCATTAACTCTATACGTATAAAGGAAAAAGTCATCTTATAAAACTTTCTAAGGAATAATAGCAATATTAACAATCATTTGCATTGTTAGATGAATTATATCACTAATTAAAAGCTACAGCAAATAAATTGCAATTAAATAATTTTTAAAAAATAATTTAAAAGTTACATATTCTATGATGTTGAAAGTCAAAGAATCCTTCAACTGCTTCAAAATTTTTTACTATCCTGTTTTAAGATCATTTTAAAGGCCTTTTACAATGACAAATAATGACTACCATGTGCAGTTTGTAATGTGCTAGATTTTATGATGAATACAAAGGGCTCCTTCTCAAAGAGATAATGCAGACACAAATAAATATAATAAAAGGTAGACAACATGAATGGTTCATGGTTTCAAGAAAGGAATGGTTGTAATGATCAGAAACTTCTAAGAAAGTAAACATAGAGAATCACAGGGCAACCTAGGAAGTAACAAAGATAAGGAAAAGCCCCTGTATAAAATCAGCATGGGCAGGGCCAGCATTGTGAAGCTACTGCCTGTGAGGTAGGCATCACACATAAACACCAGTTTGAGTTCCAGCTAATCCCACTTCTGATCCAGCTCCCTGCTAATGCCCCTGGGAAAACAGTGGAAGATGGCTCAAGTGCTTGGGCTCTTGCTATGATGTGGGAGATCCAAATGAAGCTCCTGGTTCTTTGGGTAGTGAACCAGTGGGTGGAAAACCTCTCTAACTCTACCTTTCAAATAAATGAAGAAATCTTAAAAACAATCAGTATGGGAGAAAACTGTACTTTAGTAAAGTTAACAAACTCATGGGGATGGGAATCTTAATGGAAAGGACTGTAGCAGGTATGAAACCAAAAGAAAGTTCAATTGAGAGGCTGCAAAACTGGTTTTGCATGGGATAAAATTAAAGGTATTCAGCTTTTGGATAGAATCAAGCTTCACCATATACAGGCCTCAAGTCTGTAATAAAAACTCACAGTGGACTCAAATAAGGGTATCATTCAATCTAAGTTTTCAAAGACAGTAAGGGAAGAAAGGGCACCACTCAGGGATAAAGGACCTACTGCCCCTAGAAGAGTAGCAGTGGAAGTTTTCTGTTCCATATAAAGCTAATAATGAGTAAGAGCTGTGTGTGGGTGATGAGGTTGGGACTCACAGGAAATTGAGAAGAGAGTAACAGGGAAGTCTGGGGCTCAAATGGGTAGGAAGATTCTACAGGATCGGGAGAAGCCTATGAAAAATGGGAGAGAGAAACGATAAATGACTCACAGTTCAAGAATCACAAAATATTTTCCATTTTGATCCCCTAAAAATTGAGGACAGAATTAAAGACCTTTTTTGTAAAGCCATGTATTTGGCACAGAGTTAGAGAACAACATTCCACATGGCAGTTTACTGGGGGAAAGACTGCCTGGGGCCCAGGTTAGAATAAACGAGACACAATATGGGTTTAGGACACTGCAATAGTTCGCAGGTAGGAAATCTCAGGAAGTCTGATGCACAATGGATCCTGAGTTTCATGAGCTTCAGGAAGCTGGGGACAATGAATATCTCAGTTGTTCTTCCATATTCACAACAAATTATCCCCTGAAAAAGACAGCGCTTAAAGAGTATTGGGATGTTAGACAGAAAATGTTAAACTTTTCTGTCTGCAGATACCAGTCAGTCTAAGGTAAAACTATCTACAAAATAGTTAGAAACAGATTTGAAATTCTAAGATTTAGAGGTAAAATCTCAAAGTGAAAATGGTTAAGTATCAAAAAAAGAGAATGTAGATTCCTCTGTATCTCCTCCTCTCTCAGAAATTCTGCCTTTCAAATAAATAAATAAATCTTAAAGGAGGAGGAGAAGAAGGAGAAAGCGAAGGAGAAAAGAACTGAAGGAAGAAAAGGCAATGAAATAAGAGTAGCCAAAGGGGTCAGCACAGTGGTGTAGTAGGTAAAGCTGCCACCTGCAGTGCCGGCACCCCACATGGGTACTGGTTCAAGTCCCAGCCACTCTACTTCCGATCCAGCTCTCTGCAATGGCCTGGGAAAGCAGAAGATGGTACAAGTCTTTGGGCACCTGAACCCACGTGGGAGACTCGGAAGAAGTACCTGGCTCCTGGCTTCCAACTGGCACAGCTCTTGTTGCAGCCATCTGGGGAGTGAATTAGCGGATGGAAGACATCTCTCTCTCTCTCTGATTTCTCTGTGAAACTCTGACTTTCAAATAAATAAATAAATCTTAAAAAAGAGAGTACCCAAAAAGGAAGAAAAATGATGCAAACAGGTTGAGGCAGTTTGAGAAGAGTGGTAACAATGTCAAATATAGACATCATGGAGGAGCAAGAACAACAGTGTAATAAATGTGTGAGATAAATATGACAGACCATCTTTAATAGTGGGATGACACTCAAAGGCAAAAAATTAATCACAAATGCATTTTACAAATATTTATGGTAAAAAGGAAGAGAACAAATTAAAAAAAAAAGGCAGTAAGGGATAAATTTTCTACTTCCTAACAAAATAAAACCAAACTAGAAAATGTTTATAAGCAGAATAAATCCAAGAGAGAAAGAGATGAAGACACAAGTTAACTGAATATGGTCATACTGAAGTAGTGAAGGAAGGTAAAAGATAAGGTTAACTTTTGAGACAAGTTTGATCTTTGAGATTAATACCTAAGTGGAGGCAACACCAAAAAATTAGGGGTTGAAAAGTTAATTTTAGGAAAAATTTCAAAATCATGAACATTCAGTTGAGTAATTAGTAGGTTATGCTTGTAACTAAAAGACCAAAATAAAAACTTTATTGGCTCACTTGGCTAATCCTCCACCTGTGGCACTAGCATCCCATATGGGCACTGGGTTCTAGTCCCGGTTGCTCCTCTTCCAGTCCAACTCTCTGCTGTGGCCCAGGAGGGCAGCGGAGGATGGCCCAAGTTTTTGGGCCCCTGCACATGCATGGGAGACCAGGAGGAAGCACCTGGCTCCTGGCTTCAGATCAGCGTAGCTCCGGCCATAGTGGCCATTTGGAGGGTGAACCAATGGAAGGAAGACCTTTCTCTCTCTCTCTCTCTCTCTCTCTCTCTCTCTCTCTCTCTCTTTCTCACTGTCTAACTCAATCTGTCAAATAAAGAAAAAAACTTTAGGGTTCTGAAAATGATTGGATAAACATTCAGATAAAGTAATTCTTTATGCCAGTTGAGACACACATATCCCCTACTGGAGTTTTAAGTCCCAGCTCGAGCTTCCTGCTAATGTGGACTCAGGGAGGTAGCAGGTGATGACCCAAGTGACTGTGTCCCTGCTACCCACGTGGGAGACCTAGATTCAGTTCCAGGCTCTTGGATTCAGTGTGGACGTAGTCTGACCATTGAAGTCATTTAAAGAGTAACTAGCAGATGGGAGCTGTCTCAAAACAAAACAAAACAAAACAAAACAGTCTTTCCTTTAAAAAAAATAGAATTAAATCTAAGTTTATGATTATGAAGTCAGAGTTGGTTGGATCAAACATTGTTTCATAACCTAGAACTGGGAATAGAGAAAGTTCAAATGGGGAAGTCTTTCAACTTTCCCCTTGCCCATTATGCCACATGAGCATTGACTAAAGGTATAAAAAGATCCTAGGACAAAAACACATCAGCAATGAAAACACGATTCTGATGGTAAGACAGTGTAAAACTCGATGAGTGTTGCTAGATGAAAAAAAGGAGTGAAAGCCCCTGACCACCATCAGGTAATGGGAATAAAATTTGTAATGAATAAAATTGTATAGGATGATATCACGATGTATCATGGTATGAAACAGAATTCAAAAGCTCAAAAACTGATGTGAAGTGTTGGGCACTGAAGAAGTCAAAGGATGATGAGGCTGACTGATCATCAAAGAGTAAAAACTGTGAAAAAAGTGCTGAAGCCACAAATGAAGGCTAGAGAATACGTGAAAGCATTTATCTGTCAGTGGTCAGAAAGTAATATAAGAACAGTACTTGGTGCAGCAGTTAAGATGATGCTTGGGATGCCTGGGCTTGTGTCCTAGCTCTGTGCCTGATCCCAGCTTTCTTTGAATGCAGACCCAGATGGGCAGCAGGTGATAGATGAAGTACTTGGGTCCTTATCACTCACGTGTGAGACCAGATTGAGTTCCTGGCTTCTGACTTCAGCTTGGCTCCATCCTAGCTCTTGTGGGCCCTGGGAGGTTGAACCAGTAGATAGATTTCTATGATTCCCTCTCTCTGTGTCTTTGAAATACCCCATATAGAAGTTATTGGATTTTAGTCATAGCTTCACTGTCAATTCCAACTTCCTGCTACCACCCAACATGGGAGGCAGAAGGTAATGGCTCAAGTACTCACATCTCTACTCTCAAATGAGAGACCCGGACTAGAGTTCCAGGCTCCTGACTGACCCAGGCCCAGCAGCTGCAGGCATTTTGGGAGTGAACCAGTGAATGGAACATCTCTCTTGATTGATCTGTCTCCCTTTTTTTCTCCTTCCCTCAGTTTCTAATAAGCAAAATAAAACCACAGATAAACAGGGGTTGGCAATGTGGTGCAGCAGGTTAAGCTACTGCCAGCATCCCATATGGGTGCCAGTTTGAGTCCCAGATGCTCCATTTCTGATCCAGCTCCATGCTAATGAACCTAAGAGAACAACGGAAGAGGGCCCAAGTTCTTGCGCCCCTGCACTCATGTGGGAGGCCTGAATGGAATTCTGCACTCCTGGCTTTGGCCTGTCCCTGCCCTGGCTATTCTAGCCATCTTTTGTCTCTCTTTAACTCTCTGTAACTTTGCCTTTCAAATTAATTTTAAAAACTCTAATGATAAACAAATGAAATAGTTAATTAAAATAAATACGAAAGTGATTTAAAATAAAAAATTAAGAGGTCATGTTATGATCTGTAAGAAACTGACATAATTATACATTAACTCTAGTATATCAATAAATGGGACAACCCAAGTTTTAAGAATTATTTCATATTTTTATTTATTTGAGCAACAGACAAAGACAGAAAGGGAAATCTCCCAACCACTGATTTACTCTCTAATAACTCTCCAAAGTCCGGAGCCTGGGGTCGCAGTGACACAGGTACTTCAGCCATTATCTGTTGCTTCCTAGGGTATGACCTTGCAGGAAGCAGGAATCAGGATTGGATCTGGGACTAATCCCAGACATTCAAACATGGGATGCAGGCTTCCTAGTCATTGATTTAATCACTGTGCCAAATGTCTAACCCTTTTTAAAAAGTTTTCATATATTTTAGTCTTATTTATTTGAGAGGTGGACAGAAGGAAGGGAAAAAAAATGAAGGGACAAAGATAGAGACAAAGACAAGGGACAACTCGATATTATATAAGCACATCTCTCAGGTTTATTTCTGAACACCTTTGCCTACTTGAAAAAAAAAAATCTACCCTAAAGAAATAAAGTATTCCTCTACTAATGAGATCAAAATGAAAGTAATGAAAGTTCTGAAGTATTACTCTAGCATAGAGTAAATAGATATTCAAATCATTTAAGTTGAATGAATTAATGAAAAAGAATCCAAAAGGGGCACCATGGCTAGAATTGCCTAGCATCTTCACTGAATCGATTCAAGTATAGAAGGCTGTTCAGCTAGCTGGAAAGAAAGACAAATGGACAGAGAGATGGATTACAGAGAAAGAAACAAAGAAAAATAGATCGAATACAGTTCCTAAAATCAGTGGAAATGCTGAGGGGTCTCAAAATGTTTGCTTTGAGAAAGTTAACAGAATGATAGTACATGTATTTATTTTATACATATATTTAAAACTTCACAATTTTTTAAAAAAATAATCATTTTGAAATACCCATAAGGAAAAATAAACTCTACAGAAAAACTATTTGCCTAACAAACCTATCTTAAATTTCATTAACTCTTCCTACAATTTTATTCTACTAATTTCTTGATTGGTGTGCCAGAAAATAGTTCCAAGGCAATATCCTAGAAGTTCCTTATTAATAGATCCTTTAGTTCCTGAAGAGAAAAAACTGCCTTCTAATAGAAAAACTTTATTTTCAAAACAAAACTTGTTGATGTATAATTTGAATTAGCGATTTACATGTTTAACTCATCTTACCTCATCATATGATTTACATAGGCTTTGCTACAGCTAGTGTTGTATCTGCAAAAACTACAGTGGACATATGTAGGAAAATGGTTTGCAAAATCTTTTATTTCGGAACAACATTCAATGCACTTGTGAACGCCCCGACGATACCTTATGGAGACATAAAGAAAATGATAAAAATATTTTTAAAACAAAAATATTAAGGGAGAACCTTATTAATGTTCTGTTAACTAAATAACAAAGTTTTTATGCTTAAATTTGAATTAGTATTGTGTATCAGGAATAAAAGATTACCTTAAGTTCCTCAATGCTGTATTGACTTTACTTTTTTTATTGCTACTAGCCAATGTGCTTTGTTTCTTTTGCATATTAGAGATTTTTGATTTGTACTTAGATTTATTTCCATTAGGCTTACTGGCATTGGGTTTACTCGCATTGGATTTGGTTGTATTAGGTTTACTTGTATTCAATTTTGTGGGAGTTTTATCAGTTATATTTTTAGTCCTTGGAGGTGAAAGCTGAAGGGTAGAGGTGCTTGCACTAATGGATGGTGTGACCGAAGATCCTGACTGGAGAGGTCCAACAGAAGCTCGAATGGTAACCTACAAAAATGAAGTAAATATTTGCTTTAAGAAAGTAATCATTATATTAATATCAGAATATCATTGTACAAAAAGTTAAACATTAAGTATTTTGAAAAAAATAAGATAAACTACAATCTCAGTAAGTCTTCCATTTATTCTAAATGGTCAAAAAATCAATAAAATGGAATTAAACTTGGTATGTATTCACTTGTAATATGATATACTTGTATTTCTGTACTGATATCAATTATATGTTAACACAGTTATTAATGGATAATTAGGAGTTAATGCAAATTATATGAATATAAAAAGAGCACAATTCACAGCTATTTTTATGCTCTATGACAAAAATTCACAAACACATAGCTTAAAATTTAAATCTCAAAGCCTGAATAAAACTCTAAAAAGGCCTGATCTATCCTTTCACAACTACGAAACAAAAGGATTTATAGTAAATGTGACCTCTTCTTTCCAGAGGCTCAATGCTTAGTATTTATGCTCACAAATTTTATGGAAGGAGTTGTATCAATTCTATATATATACAGCATGAAGAGTTAAATAAGATTTAGAATTTTCTTATAGAGAACAAATATGATGTTTTTCATTTAGTATTTATAAAGAAAAAACTGAATCTGTTGGTTGACAATGAAAACACAATTGCCTACCAACATTCTCATGAAGATGTACTATGAAATACACGTGCTTGGGAATCAAACAAAAGTACTGGACCAGGAATCAACAGAACCAAGCAAATTTTATACTATGTCTTCCTAGTCATATGACCTAGAATAAGTGCCTTATCCTTTCTGAGTCTTTTCTCCTCCACAATACAACTCAATACTTGTCTGTGTCACTGGATTGTTGTATGGGTTAAATAACAGAATGTATGAAAAAAGTATACTGAAAGCCCGATTCTAAGGTGCTATAAAAACATTTAGTATCATTTTCATTAATATTATTATTATTATTATTAAGGGAAGAAATGAGAGAGTACTGCACTGCTTACATTAGTGTTCTGCATGTCTAGTCCCAGCATGAAATGAATGGATTTCAGGGAAGGATGCTGGATAGCTTCTCTTGCTCTAGGTCTTCAGAGCATGGCTTTACATTGTTTTAGTTAATTCAAATAACAGACATACCCACACTCAAAGGTAAGTACCCAAAGCCAAATATAAATGTTTTGGGGATTATTTCACTTTGGATTATCCATGCCTCTTTCCCTCCACTGGAGCAAATATTCAAGAGCTGACTGTATATAAAGAAGTCAGAGAAAACAGATGTACATAAGGCAAAAAGGGAAAAGTGAATTAGAATCATCAGTATGCAGTCAGATGTGTTTGCTCACTTAAAACACAATGCTATCCAGCAGCAGAACTTGCTTCTCTGAGAGTATACTCATTAATAACAACTTCAAGAAACATTTGAGAACCTATGGCATTCAAGGTGCCTTACCAGATGCTGGGAATACAAAGATAAATAAAACATGATTCCTGATCTCAAACATTTTAATCTTTATCAGCTAAAAGCAACATATATAAACCCAACTGGAATAGCTCAAAACAGTCTATACACTACTGAAACAACCCACCGACTCAGGAAACAGTTTTAATCTAGTTGCACTTTTTACAAAGAAATACAACTTCAACATAGCACCCACCACTGATCTCAATATAATATTTAGATATTTTTCTTTCTAAGCATCAGAATTATAAAACCTAAAATTAAAGTTTTAATGGAAATCAGAAGTCATTTTTTTAAAATAGTATATTCAACAGATAAAACTGAGCAGAAGTTAATGTCTTTTATCAAACACAATGTTAAAATACAACATATTTGAACTCACTTTTGTCCCAGGAGGCAATCCTTCCAGTTGTTTGGGTTTTATAAATGTCCGATGATGCTGAGTCTTATGATCCATTTTCTCTTTGCATGTCAAAAATTGCAGTCTGCATTTTGTACAACGATGTATTCCTTTTTTCTGTTTAGAAAGCAAAATAAAGAAGAACAAATAATTTCTGTAAGCTCAATTCCTTTGTCCTAAGGCTACTTCAATTAGCTTTAATGATACTGAAGGAGGCAGGAGTGTGGGCGCACAGGCTGGAGGGAGGATAGGTAGAGAGTATCATTATGCTCCTAAATCTGTCATATATACAGATTTCATGTATAAATACATGCCATTTGTTCAGCTTATATAAATAAGAAATTATTTTAAACAATGTTAAGATTCGTAGTTCACCATTTCACATCATAAATAATCCCTTAATCCATTTCAGTTTTTGCAATAGTGTTGGTATTTGGAATTTAAAAGTGTTTAAATTTTTAAATACAGGAATAAAACGTGGCAAGTTCTATCAATAAGTTCTAATGAAAGTTCTATCAACTGTGGTGTTAAAGCTCTTTGAATTACATGCATTAAGTATTTAAAAAGTGATACTGTGAAAGTTTTATGCTAGAAATAAATAAATCACTTTTTAACTTTTGCTTTTCCAGTTGCATAACAAGTTGGTAAAATAAAATCTCTAAAACCAAATAAATCTTAGCAGCCATTTCAAAGATGGTTGTCATAGACATGTTTGCATAAAGCATTACTGTCCAATCAAACTTACTGTAATGGTGAAATGTTCTAGAGCTATATTGTTCAACATCATAGCTACTAGTCACGTGGTTACTAATCATCACTCAAAATATGGCAAGTGCAACCAAAGAACTGAATTTTTAATTTTAATATAAATTCAAACAGTCACAGGCAGCTAGTGGCTACTACATAAGACAGTGTAGACAGGGAGATATAAAACTTAACAGCTAATCACAATCTACTTATTGGTTAGGAATCTGAGTCCCTCCTTAAACACAGTCCTGCCATTATTCTACAGATAGGAAATGGGACCACTGAACAATCTGTCACTTCCCTAAAGATAATTAAAAACAATCATAAACTTCAATTAAGCTCTATAGTGAGTTTGCAAAACCTGATCCCATGATCAGATTCTTTTTTTTTTTTTTTTTTTGACAGGCAGAGTGGACAGTGAGAGAGAGACAGACAGACAGAAAGGTCTTCCTTTGCCGTTGGATCACCCTCGGATGGCGTGCTGCGGCCGGCGCACCGCGCTCATCCGATGGCAGGAGCCAGGAGCCAGGTGCTTTTCCTGGTCTCCCCATGGGGTGCAGGGCCCAAGCACTTGGGCCATCCTCCACTGCACTCCCGGGCCACAGCAGAGGGCTGGCCTGGAAGAGGGGCAACCGGGACAGAATCCGGCGCCCCGACCGGGACTAGAACCCAGTGTGCCGGCGCCGCAAGGCGGAGGATTAGCCTGTTGAGCCACGGCGCCGGCCATGATCAGATTCTGTACATTCATTAGCTTCTGATTTTGACAAAAGCACTATGGCTTTTCCAAGCACTCAGGAATAAGATCAACATTTGATCAAAAATTTTAGCCCAAACAAAAGATGGTTTAACTGTTTCAGGAAAATAACAAAGAAATATAACATCAGAATTCAAGGAAAGGATAAAAGTACCAATACAAGATCCCCAAAATTACGCAGCATAACTGGCAGAAGTTATCCAGTAAACAATTTATGATCTAAATATAGCTCTCTGGCAGAGTTCCAATACCGACGGGAAGTGTTATTACTGTTTTTGGCATGCAGCTATAAACAACCACTCTGGATCAATGATGACAAGATATTTTCTCATTTTACTGGGGAGATGGAGAAGTAGAAATAAAGTTTAAAGAGAAAAAGGAGAAAAAAAATTATGAGTTCTCAATCTTTTCTTCCTAAGTTCAGACTCATCTTTCCCCCTTCTGATAACTCCCCTCCAAAAGGACTGCTTACTCTAAAAAATCCCATCTTTGTAGATTACACTCACTTTCTGTTTTTTCTCTCAAACCTAGGCAACTCATATCTAGGTATTTTTCAGAAATTTTATTACATAGGATCTACACTAAAACACTAAAAAGGAAGTTTAAAAAAAGTGGAAGTTTCACAGGTTATTCAACATCATTTTCAAACAAATCATGTTATTTGGAACTCTACTTTCTTTGCAGAACAAATCTAATCAATGTTCTGGGTGACAATCAATCTTTTCCGCTCTCACAACAGGAACAAATAAGAACAGGTAAATCTTACCTGATGCTTCATATAATGATGCATATAGGGTGTTGCAATTTTAATAACTTTGAGGCAAAATGGACACAGCAGGTTCTTTGTGTTCTCATGGGATGTTCTAAAATGAGTTTCTACATCAGAAAATGATGATGATCTATAATTGCAAACCTAGGGATGAAAGGAAGGTTTATTTAACTTTAAAGTTAATAACAGATGTGCAGTTATAAAATAACAATGATGGATCATTTATTTAGAAGATCATTGTGTACTACTAATCCAGCTCTGAAGCCTATACAACCAAGAATTCCACTAATGTAAGCCCAAAAACTAATCTTTGAGACAGAAAAGTTACCTTTCAAAGTTAAGGAATTTTTCTCAAAGTATAACTAGATTCCCTTCTTTCTAATAGATCTTTTCATCTATCATTCCCCATCTTGACTTGAACTTTCAAGTTCTGGTACCTCTTGTCCTACAAAATGTTTTTTTCTGCTATATAAAACAGCATTCTCCTTTAGACTATAAATGGCCTCCAGGCTATGGTTATGGCAACTTATCTTTCTCTTGTTTCCTTATTTCTTCAAATTCTGAAAAAAATGAGTCCCAAAGCATTTAATAGGGTCCTTTGCAACTAATAGCATTTTGTATTCCCCTTGCATACCCATATTCTCCTCTGTATGGTACAGTAATTCCATGTTTTGCCTTTCTGTAGCAAGAATCTTATTTATCTAGTACATGGATGGGTAAAACAGCAGCTGAGCCAAATGCAGGCCCCTGCTTACGCCTCATATAATACATGGCATGCCAAGGGACTTCCTACTGACAAATTATTTACAAGAGTGGGTTTTAGTTGCCATTTTTATCTAAATATGAATATAAAAGACTAATATATTTCATGACACATTTAAATTACATGAAATTCAAATTTCACCATCCATATATATTTTTATTGGAATACAGATACATCTAGTCATTCACTTACTGTCTACGGCTGCATTTGTGCTATGAATGCAGAGCTGATTAGTTACAAAGGAGATTGAACAAAGCAAAAAATTAATTGAAAATAGAATGAAAATGTTTATTTTTCTTCAAAATATTTTTGGAATCAATGCATATGAAGGGTCTTCAAAAAAGTTTATGAAAAACACATATGAAAAAATGATGCATGGATCTGAAAAAAATTTGCAGCAAAATAACATCTTTTAATTCCATTTTCCAATAACTTTTTGAAGTAACCTGATGTAACCTTGAAAGGAATGAAAAAATTACCATCTTTAGTTTTCACAGGAAACAAATTTTGCTGACTGTGGGTCTAACAGGTTTAAATCTTATACCTAAAACCAAAACAAACACAGCATGAACGTAATAAAATTTGCATATACCTGGCAGATATATGGCATCTCACCGGGTTTATGATTGTCCTTCATATGTTGTAAAAGAACATGTTCTGTTTCAAATGATAACTCACAAATTTTACAAATGGCTAAAAGTGAGAGAGAAATAGTATTATAATATTTTAAAGTACATACATATATATCAACACTATTTTTTAAAAATAACCACTTCCTTTTTTTTGGTAAAGACTTGTTTTATTAGTTTGAAAAGCAGAGTTACAGGTAGAGAAGAATCTTCCATCCATTGGTTTACTCCTCAAATGGCCACAACTGGGACTGGGCCAGGCAAAAGTCAGGAGCCTAGTGCTTTCTCCTATTTTCCCTACTATCAAGTACTAAGTAACTTGCCTGAAATCATGTAGCTGTATTTAGAGGTAGATGAGTTTTCAACCCAATATGTCCAATTTCAGAATCTGTTATTTTAACTATAATTGTAGCAGTGGGCATTTAGCACAGTGGTTAAGATGCCACTTGGGACACTCACATCTCATATTGTGTTACTGGGTTCAAGTACCGTTACCATTCCCAATTCCAACTTCCTGTCAATGCACACCCTTGGAGGCAGGAAGTGATGGCTCAAGTATTTCGGTCCCTGCCATTCACATAGGAGAGAAGACCTGGACTGAGTTTCCAGTTCCCAGGCCCTGGCATGGGAGACGTCTTTGTCATTCTCTCTCTCTTTCTCTGTTTCTTTGACTCTGTCTCTCTACTTGGCCAATAAAAAATAAGTATTTTTTTTTAAATAGGAAATAAGATTATTTTAAATAAACTATAACTGTAGTTACTTTTCCAATTAAAGTTTCAATGAAGGTCACTGATTCCATATTTGAAAATTATGATCTGAGGCTATGCCCAATCATTGATCATAATGCATTACACATATTTCAAGAGATTTTAATTTTATTAACTAATTTTATTTAAAAATATAAAAGCTCAAACAGAAAATTTTCGATTTTTTCTTCAAATTCCAAAGTCTATTTCTTATCCTTACTTTTCCAACAGATTTTTTTCCATAGTTTGTATCATCAAAGCCAGTAACACTGAATACCTACATGAAATTGCAACTTACTAGAAAATTCATGGGGAGTGTGTGTACTTTCGATGTGACACTGCAGCTGAAATGGTGTGGGAAACTGGCGGTAGCAGTGCTGGCAGGTGGTGTGGTTTTCCCAGCTCTCACTGCTCTGCTTCTCAAGTTCCAAATGATGTTTCATGTGGTTCATAAACCTATAAATGATTGTCAACAGGTGCTAAAGTTCAGATTTAGAAACAAAAAGAAAAATCTCACAAGTATCTGAACCTATATCTTTAAAAAAAGAGATGCATTACTCAAAATATCAAAAGCCTTAAAAGTCCTCTAGAAAACTGTGTACTTAATTCGTTTAAATCTTTCCAACTTTTTTTAGAAAATTAATGTAATTATCTGAAATATCACTGATTTGATGTAAATCTCAAAAGTTACTTCAGATAATTAAAATCTTTAAGATGAAATAGCAAGGTTCTTTTCCATAGCTGCAATACTATTTACATTTTAAATAAAATACTGAGAGGAAGGAAACCCTACCACCAAAAGCAACTACAGTATAAAGAGAAAAATCTTTGGCATCAAGAGAGAAATCTTGAAGATATACAATATATTCCAGCTGCTTAAAAGACAAATTACTGGTATTTTTACTTGTGTCTTGGTTTCTAAATGCATGTAATAGCAATTTTAATGCCTACAATTACAAGAACCTTTTGTTTTATTTAATGATACTGGTTTACTGTTAGCACAGACTGTTCATTTTATCTTGCAGACTGTTCCCTTTGTAGGCAACGTCCATTTTTCAGTTTTACATTCTGCTATTTCAGCTTCCCTAAAAGGCTTCTTATGAATAGGAACTATGACCTTCAACAGAAGAGAGTGTAATATAAATGGGAACACCTATTTAAAAGGGCTTACTGAAGCTTTTTGCTGATTTTGAAAGCAAACCTATTCAGTCAAAACAACAATTTTTGGACTGGTCAACCATTAACAATTATTCACTTTGAAACACTTGAGTCACAAAATAATCTTGAACTACTAATGTCACCAGTCTGAATTATCATCATCATGAAGGTTACTATATATATATATATATATACACACTATAAAACTACATAGTATATACTATATAGTATATTCTATACTATATATTCTCTCTCGCTCGCTCTTATATATATATATATATATATATATATATATATATATATATATATATATTTTTTTTTCCCACTCACACACAACACTAGTGCTCTTTGGGCCAGGTTTTGGTACATCTTGAAATTTCTCCTTTGGTTTTAACACCTGCTCTACAAACACTGAAGAAAACCTTAGTCTTAGTTAAATTGTTTACATATAGAGGAAAGGTCATGATCCATTAAACTTTAAGCACACAACTTGAAGCAATTAAAGTATAACTACATAAAAGTTCCTTAACCAGCTGGCCTTCTCTGAATTAGTGGATCCCCCATTAGGAGATCATACTTCTCGAACTCATAAATGAAAATGGGGGAAACAAAAAAAGCAAACTTCTTACAAAGATGGTCACAAAACAAAATAAACCTGTTTTTAGTGACACTCAATGAAGGGGGGGGGCACAACAACATACCATGATATGCCAACAGTACTGTAGAAATTTTTAGCTATTGGTTTTTACTATTCTCTACAATCATCAATTTGCCTTCTCAGTTTTTACAGGAAAAAAAGTAACACATAATACAATATCTTTCATTTCTTTAGTCATAAGGCATTTACCATTACGGTTACATTTACTAAATAATCATTATGTTTTAAAATGCTTAATTTCTAGATATTATCAAATGCAGTTTGCTTAAAATTTCTAATTATTCTGATAACTTAAGACTCATATAATTTCTTCTGAAATGGGAAAAATTATTATTCTGATAAGTTAGACTCATATAATTTCTTCTGAAAGGAAAATGACTTTTCATTTCCATGTTTCATATTGAATGGGTTAATCTTAAAGAAAAAGCCAAAGAATTATTGCTGAAATAACTTGTATTATCCTATGCCTATCACTGAACAAGAAACTAAGGAAGCCAGTGAGCCTCATTTCTACTCATTTTACCCTATTTACTAACATGACATTCTGGTGTATTTTACTACTAAAACAAAAATATATGAAAATAGGTTTCAAAGTTCTACTGTAATATTCTTTCAGTGTTATATTTCACAGCACAAACTCCTTTCTGTTAAACTACTAACATCACGAAATATTGGTGGCTGTTAAAGTGCAATAAAAGGAGGTAAAGAAATATGAAAATTGGTATGAAATCAAGAATGTAAAAAACTTGGAAAACTTTATTATAAAGCACTGTCATTCAGAAACCATTAACAATTATTATAGGAAGGTATCACAATATATTTTAGGGTTTTTCCACATGTTTCTTTTTAGTCCCCTGAATTCACAGGAAAATATATAAATGCTGGACACAGATTTAACTATAGATGCTTTAAAATGCTAATTACAAATGATAGTTATCAAGAGCAAACACAAAAAGACACACATACAGGCTTAAGCTTTTGAATACAGAGATATTTCACCAGTGGGAAGTACATTGATGTCTACAATATACTTTTGAAATGAATCAAAAACACCAGAAAGTTTGAAGGAAAGAAGTATGAAAAAATATACTACAAAGCAAACACAGTGCAATGTTACAAGGATGGAAAGAATACAAGTATCCACTATGAAATTTTTAAAACTTCAATACTAGAAAATGTTTATAATAAAATGCTAGAGAAAACAATCTTATCTAATATAAATGTCAAGCTATACACCAATGTAAAATATTATTTGATCCGTCTTTTTACTTTTTTCTTGTTATTAACTTAAATAGGATGATACCTTCATAGATAATGTCATTTTAATTCAAGGTTTACAAAGTTTAACTCCTTAAATTTAAAATATCCATTTATAATAGCTTCAAAATCCCATTGAGAATTAAATTTTTAAAGGTGTTAAATTTAAAATAAAAGTAGCAATGTTTCCTAGAATTGGTATCTTTCCAAAGTAGTAGTAGTAGTTAAAAAAATTAAAAATATCAGCTAAAAGATTTGAGCATTAAATAAAGGTAGCTTGTCCAACTAAACAAACATCAAGAAATTTTTTGTGCTGTAAAGAAAAATGAAATTCAAAGACAGCTATTGAATGAAAAATATCTAGTTAAAATTCCTAGATTACTGGTTTAAAAAAATTGTCATTAAGCTATGTGTAAGAAACACAGCCAAGTGCAAGTGGATCTAGGAACCAAGCACTAAAATACAACAAATAGTAAATGCTTTTCAAGAAGACAATCTGCCTTTGTTTATAGACAAAAAAGTTAAAACTGCTGATTTAGAATGGCACTGAAAACTATAAGTGTCAACATTTATATCTATAGCATTGCAATTTTCAAATAAAAACAAAAATAAGCATTTACATACCTAATATTATTTTTTAAGATTTTCAAGCAACTGAAGCATTTAAATGTTGTATGAGTCTTCTGTTCTTCCTGGACATCTCCTTCATGTTTTCCATAATAAAAGTCATTAACTAACATGATCAATTTTCCTTTCTCTGAATCAACAGTCTTATTTTTATTTGTTGTGCTTGACAATTCTGTTTTAGCTAGCCCCAAAAAGTTATTTATCATGTCTGGACAACAATACTGAAAGAGAGGGAAAAAAAAGGGCTTATTTATTTTTTAAAAAAACTAAATAGCAAAAAAAAAAAAAAATCTATGTTTACAACTAAGGCCAAATCGTGTAAAACATACTTGATAATAACATATATGGGAAAAAGGTCATCAAAAATTCATTGTGCATATACAAATTTTAAAAATTTGAAACAACAAATTCCTATTACATTAATAAAAAATTTCAAAGAGAAATGAGAAACTTTAAATCAGGACTGGGCTATAGTCTAATAGCATTTTCTCTTCAATTTACCTATTCAGATATAACTATTCAATAATAATTTATTCCTTAACCAAAAATCATTAACTTTATATTAATGTCTTGATATAGTATAGGAAGGAAATGCAGTTTCATGTGCCTTGATGTGTATGTCCAATTATCAAGAGATACACAGAATTCCACAAAGCTTGATTAGAACTGGACTTTGAAACAACCTAATTTGCCATTTCCCAGATCAAAGTATTAGAAAATGTATGGAACACAAAGAGGCATTAGTTTCATCTTAAAAACTTCAAAAGTTAAGTTTTGAAATGGAGAACGTTTAAATATTCAAAGGGGAATCAAGATTTCACATAAACTAGTTCTAATACAGAATACATTTGTACATGAAGTACTTTTTCTAAAACAAGATATAACTAATTCACTGACTGTACAGAATTGTCAGTTGTAGGATTTCTTCAGGACAATTTTCTCAGAGTAAGTTCAGATGAAGACCAACACTAGAAAAATGCTTGTCAAAATGCTAATTCCTGTACCCAATGTCAGAAAGAGTAAACCACAATATCTAGAGATAGGGCTCAAAGGCTGTGTTTCTAAAAAGCAACTCAGGTAACTGTTTTACAATTTAAATGCCTCCTAAATGGGTTATTTAGTACATTAGTAGCAACATAAAAAAATTTGAAAATCTAAACACAACTCTAAGACATTAAGATCTACTTCCTCTTCTGCCACATGTTAGGTAACTGTTGAAACATCCTATACTACATGGGCCTTTGATCCAAGACAGACGTGTAACATCGCCTTCAAAGGTGGCATTATACTCATTTTGTTTGACTTGTCAACTTGTCAAAAGAAAAAAAAAAAAACACTAAAACAAGCAAACAAAAAAAACCTACAGCAGATCCAATGAAAACTGAATAAAACGACATACAAAAAAGTGATAGAATGGGGACAACACTGTGGCATAGCATCTAAAGCCATTGCCTGCAGTGCTGGCATACCATATAGACATTAGTTCCAATCCCAACTGCTCCACTTTCAATCCAACTCCCTGCTACATGCATCTGGGAAAGCAACAGGGGATGGGTCAAGTCCCCTGCCACCCACATGGGAGTCCTGGATAAAGCTTCTGACTCTAGGCTTCAGCTTAGCCCAGCTCTGGCTATTGCAACTAACAGGGGAGTGAACCAGATCGTGGAAGACCTCTGTCTGTCTCGCCCTCTCTCTGTTTGTAACATTGCCTCTCAAATAATCTTTAAAAAAATAAACACACCAACCTGGTTTACAGAACCTATTTTACACAATGTTTCAGATACCCATAAAAAAGCTGAATAGCAAACTATTGATAACAATGAACAATAAGGGGTAGTGAACTAGGGTAGAAATTAATTTAAAAGGAAAGCAAAATATATGACAGAAAATATCCAAAAAACAAACAATGTAAAGAAGTAGGTTCAGATTTAAGAAGGCAGAGTAAGCTATGGAAGGCATAGCTGAGTAATGGCTCAAGATCAACTTGTCATCTTGTGTTCAGCTTTTTTTTTTTTTTTAAGATTTATTTTTATTTTTATTTGAAAGGCAGAGTTACAGAAAGGGGGAGAGAGAGAGGTCTTCCACCTGATGGTTCACTCCTCAAATGGCTGCAACAGCCAGAGCTGTGCCAATCCAAAGCCAGGAGCTTCCTCTAGATCCCACACGCAGGCACAGGAGCTCAGACTTGGGCCACTTTCCACTGCTTTCCCAAGCCATAGCAGTGAGCTGGATTGGAAATGGAGCAGCTGGGACATGAACTAGGACCCATGTGGGATGCCAGCACTGCAGGCAGTGGCTTTACCCCCTACACCACAGCACAGGCCCCTTGTGTGCAGCTTTAGCAGCCTTTGGGTTTTAGCCCTTACCCACAACTACCAGCTCCTCACTAACTCATTATTTCCCTGTGTTAGCCATTCTGCAAATATCAAATACTTTTAACGCCACATATTGTGGCTTCACAAACATCAAACACCACTATATACACACCATTCTCATATAACTCCTCCCAGTATACAGACCATATGCTATTGCTTTGTTACTGACCTAAAAAATTCAGGTATGATTTTCAGAGCAATGGAGATGGGAGACTATATTTAAAAAGTAAAACAAGATGTTTCACATAACTACAAAGGTCAACATTTTTGTCTTTTCTACCTAAGAATTATCTAAAAACCACAAAGACCAAGTTCTACAAGTCTGATTTTACTGAACTAAGTGTCAGGAAAAACCAACGCACTCCACAATGTATGGAAAACTATCCAAAGCAACCAACATCAACCAATGACAGAAGGAATGTAGCTGAATGATCAAAGTCAAAAGGATCAAAAACAACAGATCTCAGAAAGTGTCAGCAAAAATATACATCCTAAAGGTGAGAGACATATCTAATACACAAGTTACAGCCTTTGTTTGCACAATCAGGTGCAGAACCTAAGCCTGAAAATTGGCAAAGTACCCCAGACCTGATTCAGTACAGAGAAACAGAAAAGACAATGCTACATAAACATTCAAACACACAAGTCATACTTGCAGGACGCCTTCTTATGTGCCCATAAGACTACCATGACAACCTATGGCTTTGTCCCAAAAAGGATTTTAGACAAAATAGCAGCCCAAGAAATTCAACCTGTTTATCATGATAGGAATGATATTTGAACAAAAATATTTTAATATAAAAGTAAACAAATAACAGGAGGATATAAAATTATCCTAACAAAAATCCCAGAAACATGTTGCCACAGAACAGATGCAGATTTGGGTTTTTTTTTTTTTTTTTTGTGACAGGCAGAGTGGACAGTGAGAGAGAGAGAGACAGACAGAAAGGTCTTCCTTTGCCGTTGGTTCACCCTCTAATGGCTGCCGCGGCCGGCGCGCTGCGGCCGGCACACCGCGCTCATCCGATGGCAGGAGACAGGTGCTAGGTGCTTATCCTGGTCTCCCATGGGGTGCAGGGCCCAAGCACTTGGGCCATCCTCCACTGCACTCCTGGGCCACAGCAGAGGGCTGGCCTGGAAGAGGGGCATCCGGGACAGAATCCGGCGCCCCGACCGGGACTAGAACCTGGTGTGCCGGCGCCGCAAGGTGGAGGATTAGCCTGTTGAGCCACGGCACCGGCCGCAGATGCAGATTTGTAAAGAGTGGCCCAAATTTTTGTCACAAATCTTAAAACATTAATGAAGCCACCATCTCTATTTGAAAGATTACAAAAACAAAAAAAAGATGGCAAGACAATAAAAAAAGAGTGGCAAAATCAGGGAGAAGATAGAAGGAAAAAATAAAAGAGACAAAGATGAACTAGAGCAGGGTATAGTGGTGAATAGACACTGCAAAATATAATAAAGGACACAGAGGTTAGTAATGAGAAAAGCAAATAAATGTTTTAAAGGATTAAAAAGAAAATAACAGATACGCAGCCAAAACATCAAACAAATTCATACTGGGGATGCAATTAACTAGAATAGATATTTTCAAATGCAGTTCAAGAAAATGGTGCTCACAGGAAGACACAAATATATAGTTTGAAAGAACATGTTGTATGCCAAAGACAACTGATTCAAAATTCTCAATAGCACGTTATGTCATTTTAAAGTTAATAGTCACCAAAAATAAAGAATCCCATGAAAAATCAGGCAAACAGGGTTAACTTTATGATCATTAAGTACACTGAAAGTAGATCTTTGTAAAAATTAAGAGTGGGAGTGGGAAAGGATGGAGGAAGGGTTGAACATGGGAAGGAGAAAGGCAGGATGTGTGAAGTATCACTATGTTCTTTTTTTTTTTTTTTGACAGGCAGAGTGGACAGTGAGAGAGAGACAGAGACAGAGAGAAAGGTCTTCCTTTGCCGTTGGATCACCCTCCAATGGCTGCCGTGGACGGCATGCTGCGGCCGGCGCACCGCGCTCATCCGACAGCAGGAGCCAGGTGTTAGGTGCTTTTTCCTGGTCTCCCATGGGGTGCAGGGCCCAAGCACTTGGACCATCCTCCACTGCACTCCCGGGCCACAGCAGAGGGCTGGCCTGGAAGAGGGGCAACCGGGACAGAATCCGGCACCCTGACTGGGACTAGAACCCAGTGTGCCGGCGCCGCAAGGCGGAGGATTAGCCTGTTGAGCCACGGCGCCGGCTTCACTATGTTCTTAAGTCTATATATATGAAGTACTAAAACTTGTATAATTTAAAATTTTTTTAAAAAAAATTGTATGTTATTGTGTTATAGATTGTCCATATCAATACCTATCAGAGATAACTTCCCCGTTTTTTAAAAGATTTATTTATTTATTTGAAAGTCAGAATTATACAGAGAGAGAAGGAGAGGCAGAGGCAGAGGCAGAGAGAGAGAGAGAGAGAGAGAGAGAGAGAGAGAGGTCTTCCACCCACTGGTTCAGTCCCCAGATGGCCGCAACGGCCGGAGCTGCATCAATCCGAAGCCAGGAGCCAGCAGTTTCTTTCAAGTCTCCCACATGAGTGCAGGGACTCAAGGACTTGAGGCATCTTCCAATTTCCCAGACAATAGCAGAGAGCTGGATAGGAAGAAGAGCAACCAGGACTGGAACTGGTGCCCATATGGGACACCAGCACTGCAGGGGACGGCTATATCTGCTATGCCATAGCGCCAGCCCCAACTTTCTTTCTTAATATGATGTAGTGTTCTATTGTATGGTTATCGTATGACGTCTTGATTGTTTCCAATATAAGTAACCACAAACAATGCAGTAACACCTAAATGCGCATCTGGAAAATGGCTGCATATGCCTCCAGGTGCAAAGTTCTACATAGTATGTTACAATTCTACACAGAAGTTAATTTTAGGCCGGCGCCGTGGCTCAACAGGCTAATCCTCCGCCTTGCGGCGCCGGCATACCGGGTTCTAGTCCCGGTCGGGGCACCGATTCTGTCCCGGTTGCCCCTCTTCCAGGCCAGCCCTCTGCTGTGGCCCGGGAGTGCAGTGGAGGATGGCCCAGGTGCTTGGGCCCTGCACCCCATGGGGAGACCAGGAAAAGCACCTGGCTCCTGGCTCCTGCCATCGGAGGAGCGCGGTGCGCCGGCCGCAGCGCGCCATCCGCGGCGGCCATTGGAGGGTGAACCAACGGCAAAAAGGAAGACCTTTCTGTCTGTCTCTCTCTCTCTCACTGTCCACTCTGCCTGTCAAAAAAAAAAAAAAAAAAGAAGTTAATTTTAAAAATGTAATGATTTAGGGGCTAGCAATGTGGCACAATAAGTTAAGCTGCTGCTTGTGATGCTCCCAAGTTTTTCCACTTCCAATCCATCTTCCTGCTAATGGGCTTAGAAAAGCAGCAGTAGATGGTCCAAGTGCAGGGGCCCCTGCCACCCAGATGAGAGACCAGGATGAAGCTCCAGGCTCCTGGTTTCAACCTGGCCCAGCTCTGGCCATTATAGCCATTTGAGGAGTGAACCAGAGGAAGGAAAATTTCTGTCTCTCCCTCTCTCTTTAACTCCACCTTTCAAATAAATAGAAAGATCTTTTTAAAACAGTAATTATTCAGAAGGAATTTTTAAATCTTACAAAGGTAACCATTATGAATGCAAATTTTTACCTTACATAGCAATATTAATATAAGATTTTAAAAAAATCTGAACCACTATTTACTACAAATGAACACTAATATTGATAGGAATTTACAGACTTCTTATAAATTAAAGTGTGAAAGAGTTTTACCTTCATGTGATTTTTCAAAGGATCCAAAAGATTGAAATGAATATTGCACTTTGGACAAGCTTTTGGAAAAGGTGTTCCATTTTTAGATTGATTCGATGAGCCATTTGCACCTAAAATACATTCAGAACACTTACGATTCAAATTCATAACTTCCTAATCTTGAGTAACATTAGTAATAGTTTTTAAATATACAACAATTTCTAAAATAAATTTCTTTTTATAGGCTATATTTTGTATTTACCTTTTGATGGCACAGCTTGGGGAGCTGTCACTGAAGGAGACTTAACTGAAGGGAATACAGCGGAGGAATCTGTTCCAGAAACACTCTCACTGGGCTTGGGCTTCTTGGGGCTCACACTGTTTACTTCAGAAGCAGAAGGGCGTTTTGATAAAAACGAATTTTCATTCGCACCTTGAATGGTTAAATAGTGAAAGAAAGTATTTTAAAACATTATAAAATTTGCTTACAACAAGGTAAAAATAATTCAGATAAATTAATTTAATTAACATACAAATGACAATAATGATAAAAATTGAGTGATCCAAACTCAGATGTATAAAGAAATAAAATAAACATTTTATTATGGATTTCATGTATTCAAATAATTTGTGAAATAATCTTTTTAGCAAGAAAACTCTAAATTTGGCTTTACATTAAAGAAACAATAGCTATTATAAAAGAATCCAGACCAAAATATCCAAAGCAAAAAGAAAAAAAGCTGAGAATACTCTGAATTTAGTTCCTACAAATTAATTATTTTTAGATGTTTAAGCACATGCATTGAATGTGCTAGTGTTGTCACCAATAACAATTTGTATTTGTTAACAAAAATTTAGAGACCCTAAAGAGGCTTTCTTATTTACAATGTAGAACGTGAAATGGAAAGGTAGTTCTTTTTCCATCTGAGAAGTGGTTGATTCATGTTTTTAGGTAATGTTACATATTATTTCTACTTTAGATTGGAAACAACTGTTCTAAAATAACATTTTAATCATTCATTTGAGTGAGTGCATAATGGCAAACAACTGGTACAATGATTTTCACACAAGGTACCCAAGTTCATTTCAGGGAATTATTGGGCATGTACAACAGAAAAATTCTACTTTCACATGAAATTTTGCTTGGATAGAAATTTCATTTCTGGGCCGGCGCCGTGGCTCAACAGGCTAATCCTCCGCCTTGCGGCGCCGGCACACCGGGTTCTAGTCCCGGTCAGGGCGCCGGATTCTGTCCCGGTTGCCCCTCTTCCAGGCCAGCCCTCTGCTTTGGCCCAGGAGTGCAGTGGAGGATGGCCCAAGTGCTTGGGCTCTGCACCCCATGGGAGACCAGGGAAAAGCACCTAGCACCTGGCTCCTGCCATCGGCGGCAGCCATTGGAGGGTGATCCAACGGCAAAGGAAGACCTTTCTCTCTCTCTCTCTCTCTCTCACTGTCCACTCTGCCTGTCAAAAAAAAAAAAAAAAGAAATTTCATTTCTGTAAATACTTTTTCATTTGAAAATTATTACCCTGAATCTAAAGACAGTTAGCCTTATTTAGAGCATTAGCAAGAGAAATGGGGATATATGAGCTCTACCCAGGCCAACTAAAATTCTTTTTGAAAACAACACACAACTATATTTTGTAAGAAGGATTCTAAAACTGCATATCACATATTAAAGGCCCCCAACTATACTCTAAAAGTACAGAGGTAAAATAAATACCCCAGAAATATTTCAGGTTTTTAAGTCAGAAAGATAAAGTCAAATTCAAACTCTATTCTCTCTTGCTATGTATTCTCAGCTTTATTCATTTCTCTGAGCCTCACTCTTGTCTTTTGTAAAATAAGTTATACCTTATTTTATAAAGATATTTTAAGAAAAATTATAAAAATAATGTACTCAACAAAATACATGGTATACTCTACAATAAATGACAACTATTATTATTACTAATGAAATATTTTATTAACTTATTTAACTTACTTTAAAAAAGAAGAAAAATTATTCACTTTCAGCTTTTCAGTAAGGACAAACATGCCAGGAAAATAAGAGTGTTACTCTAGTTGGTGTCTCTGCTTCTACTTTTTGCTAACATAAAAATGTTTCTCCTCATCATTAAAGTACTTGATTACTGGCAGAAATACAGAAGCTATGTGGGAAAGATTCTTTGTAATCAAACTAGCATCACTGTGAGATCATTAGGTTCCCCCAAAAACTAATGAGCACTGGTATTTTGAAATAAGCAACTAATCATATAACATACTGGATGGTAAAAATAGACTTTTAATATGAGAAATATTTTAACATAAGAAATCTCAAGGTTAAATAAAATCACTGCATTTGTTTTCAATTCTGACCCTTATTCTTACTGATCTCTGTTCTCAATGGCTTGTGCTTCTCCCTACTTTCAAAAGCTCTACCTCTGCCAATAAAACACCTTTCCCCCTTCATTATCAAGCTCAAACTCAGTCTTCTGAAAATCTCCTTAATCTCCCTAGACAGGGTCTGTTAATAATGCTACTGTACATAATCACACAACTGTTTATTGTCAAGTCCTTTAATCTTGTAATGCACTTTCATATTTCACTTATCTTATTTGGGAATCAAAAAAGCCTTGTGTAAAACTCAGTGAGAAATTCATGAGAGTGCTTCAAAAATTCACGGAAAATGGAATTAAAAGATGCATTTAGTTTAATGCAAAAAAATTTTTTTTAATGCAGATACTTTTTTCTCCAAATGGTCGATCCCAGGTATAGGAAATAAATGCATTATTCAAGAAAAATGAAAATTTCTATTCTTAACAATTAGAGAAAACTGAAGTATAAACAGGAAAGGTGATTTGATAATTATAAAAATCTCAAGATAGAGGTCTAAATCTATATCTTCCAAATATCCTTCCTACTTACTGCCCAGGCTAATGTCCCACTCTCTGTGGTTTTAAAAAAAAAAAAAACAACATGTAAGAGTCATTGTTTTTACTTATTCCTTTTTTTTTTTTTTATTTTTGACAGGCAGAGTGGACAGTGAGAGAGAGAGAGAGACAGACAGAAAGGTCTTCCTTTTGCCGTTGGTTCACCCTCCAATGGCCGCCGCGGCAGGCGCGCTGCGGCCGGCGCACCGCGCTCATCCGATGGCAGGAGCCAGGAGCCAGGTGCTTTTCCTGGTCTCCCCATGGGGTGCAGGGCCCAAGCACCTGGGCCATCCTCCACTACACTCCCGGGCCACAGCAGAGGGCTGGCCTGGAAGAGGGGCAACCGGGACAGAATCCGGCACCCCGACCGGGACTAGAACCCGGTGTGCCAGCGCCGCAAGGCGGAGGATTAGCCTGTTGAGCCACGGCGCCGGCCTTTACTTATTCCTAAGATCCAAGAATTCAGACTTATTCTAAAAGCTCATGTTTTATAAAATGAGACTGAAGACAACACTTTTTCCTCTCTGTTTCTTTTGGTTCTTTCCTTTCTTGCTAGCTATATTTGTAAAGCATGCAACACCACCCAGAAAACCCCTCTATTTATAGTAAAAAAATTTGGTGGAGGGTTTGATAAATTCTCTGTACCGATTTGATAGAAAACAATCTAAAAGTTAACAAAAAAATAATCTATTATCTCCACTTAGTCAAATACTTGAAATACATATAAACTGCTAATGCACAATCATTTTAATTAGAGAATTTTCAACTAGATAAAATTCTTTCAGAGCACACTAATATATTTTAAATTAATTAAGAACTCCATTATGTTATATCCTCAAAGAACTTAAAATCGTCTTCAATAGGGAAATTGCATTACTCCATCAATGAGCTTTTATTGAGTGCTTACCATGTACAAATATCTATTTCTCTTCCATGGTTATTTTATAATCATATTTTTCACATGGAAATAATTTATGACAGAAAAATATTTACCCAATTACAAAATCAACTACAATCACGCATCTTTGTACATTAGTAGTCATAGAAAATAATTAAAATTTTCTAAACAGTATTTACAGTATTTAAACCCCTCTAGTTCATAAAAATTATTTCAAGATTTTTCAGGGCAAGGTTGGCTTCACGTAAGAATGAGCTCCTTTGCTGTGGCCTGGGAAAGCAGTGGAAGATGGCTCAAGTCCTTGAGCCCCTGCACCCACATGGAAGACCCGGAGGAAGCTCCTGGCTCCTGGCTTCAGATCAGCACAACTCCAGCTGTTGCGGCCAGCTGGGGAGTGAACCAGAGGATGGAAGACCTCTCTCTCTCCCCCTCTCCTTCTCTCTCTGTGTAACTCTGAATTTCAAATAAATAAATCTTTAAAAAAAAAGAATGAGCTCAAAGCTCATTAAGTAAAATATATAATATTAATATATTAAGTATAATATATAATATTAAGTATAAAATATTATATAATAATCTAAACTATTAAGTAACATATATACATATATAAAATCACCCAAGAAAGGCATTGAAGAATTAGTGCCATCCCAAATTTAGAAATATGAAACACATCCTTCAAGGGTACAAGCCTCAAAGACAATTCCATTTGCATATTCATCAAGCTTCTTTTCTTCAGTCTTTATGAAAAAGTACTAAAACCAACCTGCTACAGAAAGTGTTGGTCCACCTTGAAAATGTGATAATCCTGCATCCTGGGTCAAATCAAACAGTAACTCTGGAGCGTTATTCGACACAACTCGCAAAGAGTTTGTTACAGAACCCTGCCAAAATATTTTAGAGGAAGAATATTATATATATTCACCAAATTTATTTTGTTTCATAAATGTTTAAATCTGTCAATATCCTAAAGATAACCTCGGATGACCTAATTATTAATAAGTTAAAAAACACAAAGGTACTACTATTTTGCCAAAATTTTCTACTAAAAGTCAAAGCAAACTATTATTTACATCTAGTTAATTACTAATTAGACAACTAAAATGGAAGGCAAACTTCAGTACAACTTTTAAGAAACACAAAGCCACTTTAATTAACAATTTTGCTAAAATTTAGAGGGATTCTACAAATATGGTAATCCCACTTAAGAGAAAGTAATAGAATTCAACAAACTCTTCAGGCATAAGTGAGGAAAAAAATAAAAAGCATATTGGTTGGATTGAAAAATTAAAGTTTCTGGGGGCTGGAGCCGTGGCTCACTTGGTTAATCCTCTGCCTGCAGCGCTGGCATCCCATATGGAGACTGGGTTCTAGTCCTGGTTGCTCCTCTTCAGTCCAGCTCTCTGCTGTGGCCTAGGAGGGCAGTGGAGGATGGCCCAAGTGCTTGGGCCCCTGCACCCACGTGGGAGACCAGGAGGAAGCACCTGGCTCCTGGCTTCGAATCAGTGTAGCACCAGATGTGGCGGCCATTTGAGGAGTGAACCAACAGAAGGAAGATCTTTCTCTCTGTCTCTCTCTATCTATAACTCTATCTGTCAAATAAAAAAAATTATAGTTTCTATACTTCAAAGAACTCCACATCCAAAATATCAGAACTGGGAAACAATCTGTAGTACTGTTCATCAGCTTAATGATGACTATATCATATGATGTAAATTTTATAGTCATCTTTACTGAAGAAGTTTATGAACTAAAGAACATAAAGATGAAGAGTGTGCCCCTCACTCTTCCCTTCATGTCACAAAAAGCTGTGCTGTGTAAGGCAATCTCCTGCCTCATAAAGCAAATATGGTTAAGCCTCTGCCTGCAGCACCAGCATCCCAGTCCCGGCTGCTCCACCTGTAATCCAACTCCCTGCTAATGGCATGGGAAAGCAGTGGATGACAGCTCAAGTGCACCAACATGTTTGATCTGGAAGAAGCTGTATAATTCAGCCCAGCTCCAGCTGTTGCAGCCATTTGGGGAGTCAACCAACAGATGGAAGACCTCTCCCTCTCTCTCTAACTCTGCCTCCCAAATAAATCTTAAAAAAAAAAGAAAAACTGGAAAAATTCTAATAAAGTTTGCAATTTAGTTATTTTTAATTGCCTGATTGTAATTTTCATATGAAAGGAATCTGGGTATAGTGTATATGAGAACTATCTGCACTATTTTGTACATTTAATACCAGTTTGAATAAAAAATTAAAAAGTAATGATAATATTCACTATTGGCAAGTAGAGTTTATATTCTGGTATAATTTTTCTGCACAAAAATTTTGGCAGGAGTTAGCAAAGGCTAGTTTTTGATGCAATTATTCCATTTTCAAGAATTTACGAAGAAATGAAAATGTTAATTGAGAATTACTTGTAACAGAAAAAAAAATCATAACCCATGCATCCAATAATTAAATAAATGGATAGACTATCATGCAGCCATTAGCATCAAGTATTTGAGAAACATCCAATGACATGCTTGAAGCACAATGTTCTATGAAAAAAGAGAAATACCTGAATTATGATAACGTACTAAGCAGTATACCTTTCTAAATTTTCTCCTCAAAATGCCTATTACTCTATAACATAAAGAAGAATTTTGACCTGTGCTAATTGAGAGAAAATTGGGCTTTAAGAATTTGGCTTTGTTACTAACTTTTCTATTGAGATGGGTTTGTGAAAAAGTTATGGAAATAAAGCTATTGAAGTAACCCAAATCACTCCTAGAATTTGAGTCCTAACAGGCAGATACCTACATTTGAACCTTACCATACAACATTTTTCAAAAGGTCAAATGATTAACTATAAACAAATATCATATTTTCTCCAAATATTTACACCTTTAAAAATGGAAAATCTTCACTTGCTTCTTCAAAAATGGTTCTCTAGCCAAAATATAATAAAGTAAATACCACAATTTCAGAAAGCAGACAGCACATTATTCAACAACAAACTAGTTAAAATAATTCTCCAGTAAAGGATTTTTAGTGTATTATAAAATAATTCAGAAATAAGTAGGAAAGAATAAGCACTAAATGGGGATTTGGAAGATCTATACATTCATTTAATTATGTAAGCTTGGGCAAGTCATTTCTAGGCTTCAAGTTATGCACCTTTCAAACTGAAATAATGGCCATGCAATTTTATATTTTAAATGCACTTGCTCTTCATAGTATGTGTATTATATCAAGCAGTTACAACAAAGTACTTATAAACACCTAATATTCTCTCTCATTTCATAAACAGATAAACCTGGGCTGGCACTGTGGCATAGCAGGTAAAGCCGCTGCCTGCAGTGCTGGCATCCCATATGGGCGCCAGTTCAAGTCCCAGCTACTCCACTTCCAAATCAGCTCTCTGCTATGGCCTGGGAAAGCAGTAGATGATGGTCCAACCCCTTGGGCCCCTGCTAATATACTTGGAGAAGTAGTAGAGAACAGCCCAAGTCCTTGGGCCCCTATACCCATGTGGGAGCCCTGGAGAAAGCTCCTGGCTCGTGGCTTGGGATCGGCTCAGCTCTGGCCATTGTGGCCATTTGGGGAGTGAACGAGCAGATGGAAGAACTCGCTCTCTCTGTGGCTCTTTCAAATAAACAAAATAAATCTTTAAGAAAAAAAGACAACTTTAAATACTTAATCAATTTTAAAATAACAAACATAAACCCACTACAGATGAGCATAAATAACATTTTTATGAAAAAATGACTTGCAAACAAAAAAATTAGTAAACGAAGAGTGGCACTGTTATGCATTTTTGCATTTCTCTTGAATGTCGAGCTTAATCAAAAAATGCTATAGTGGGGCTGGTGCCGTGGCCCACTAGGTTAATCTTCCACCCATATGGGATGCCGGTTCTAGTCCCGGTTGCTCCTCTTCCAATCCAGCTCTCTGCTGTGGCCTGGGAAAGCAGTGGAAGATGGCCCAAGTGCTTGGGCCCCTGCACCCACATGGGAGACCAAGAAGAAGCACCTGGCTCCTGGCTTTGGATTGGCACAGCTCCAGCCATTGTGGCCACTTGGGAAGTGAACCAACTCTCTCTCTCTCTCTCTCTCTCTCTCTCTCTCTCTGACTCTGTCTCTCTCTCTCTCACAATGACTGTAACTCCTGTCAAATAAATAAGTAAAATCCTTAAAAAAAAAAAAGTGCTATAGTCTTTTATCTTTTATTTGTTTCTGATATCAAAGTTTTGGTTGAAGAACACAAAGAAAATCTGGCTTCACTGAAGCAATATATCATTGAAAGTGGCAGTGTTCTAATAGCATTTTAAGATAAACATAGAGGGGCTGGCGCTATGGCACAGCAGGTTAAAGCCCCAGTCTGCAGTGCCAGCATCTCATGTGGCTGCCGGTTTGAGTCCCAGCTGCTCCATTTCCAATCCATCTCTCTGCTATGGCCTAGGAAAGCAGTGGAAAATATCCCAAGTCCTTGGTCCCCTGTTCCCGCACAGGAGACTTAGAGGAATCTCCTGGCTCCTCGCTTTAGACTGGCACAGATCCAACCATTGCAGCCATCTGGGGAGTGAACCAGTAGATGGAAGACCTTTCTCTCTCTCTCTCTCTCTCTCTCTCTCTCTCTGCCTCTATCTGTAACTCTGCCTTTCAAATAAATAAATCAATCTTTAAAAAAAAACATAAAAATATAACTTTAAATACATATCAAAATAACATTTGGTACTTTCTTGAACATCTGCTGTAACGTAAAATCTGAAACCATATCCCTGAATTTTTGTACTGTTCCACTGAAATCACTGGTTCATCTTACACTCTGAATAGCACTTTACCCAACAAAATCTTATATAGATTGGTCATTTGGAAAATACTTGCTTCAATGAATTATGCTATCTTTTAAATGTTGATATAGTTCATTATATAATATAATCATATTTTAATACGATCACTTAACTGAAAAGTCTTGAAATATGACAAAGGTGTTAAAATCTCAGTAGCAGATAAGTCATCCAAAAGTCTAATTTTTGATTAAAATTTTTAATTTTATAATTACCAAGAATACTATTATCTGTTTTCTTTGAAGTAACAGGTGCAATTTTTAAATTGTATTTAACTCTGAGGAAATTTTTGCCACACACTCAAGATTCAGTAATTGTGTGTGTAGCAGACATACTCTAATATGGCCTCCATGATCTCCATTTCCTGGTATTTATGTCCTGTGTGATTCCCTCCTTTTGACTGTGGGCAGGACATGGGACGTGATTCTAAAACCAACAGCAAATACAAGATTATGTAACCTATGACTGTAATGATATCTCATTACGGACTCTCTCCCCATTTAAGGAAGCAAGGAGCCACATTGGGAAGACCTACCTGGCAGAGTGAGACAAAAGCCAGTAAGATACTGAGACTGAATTTTCGGTCTGATTAACGTTAAAGAACAGAATGCTGTCAACAATCATGTGAACTTGGAAGCAGATACTTCCCCAGTAGAGCTTGTGATAGGACAACTTCAGAGACCAGATCCTGAATGTAGTCTTCTGAGATCCTAGAGGTTCCAGCTAAACCATGACCTAATCCTCACCCACAAAACTGTGAGACTGTGAGATAAGTGCGTGATGTTTTAAGCCACCTAAATCTGTAGTAATACTGATACAGAGAAATAAATAATACACCATGATCTGTCAGTCATTCTTTCAAGTACAAATAATATTGTATTTTTACAGTTAGTTTAGGTCACAATTCAGTCACACAGCTGCTTTTCTTCAAAACAAGCATGATACTTCAGACAAAGAAGCACATTAAACAAACAACCCAATTCATCACATAGATCATTACAAAAGACACGTATTCAAGGGGCAGAGAGTTAACAAAATTAATGAATTTTAATGCTTCATTAGAAAATTAAGTATAATTGGAATATCTTTTAGTATGAATATATGGCAAGTGACTAATATGAAAACTATGGTACACTTCGGTGCCTCTGCACGCTAAAGCACAAGAGTTATTAACCCACCACTGTGTTGGCATCATCAGCACAAATATTAATACATGGGAAAAAGCAAATTGTCTGTCTGATTATGGTGACAACTGTTGACTCCTAAACCACTGAAAAGAATCTTGGGGAACTCCTAGGAGCTGCATTGCCTCTCAAAAATTTTCCCAATAACACCTAGCTCAGTTTGCAATCTTAAATACTTTGCCATTTTACAATGTCCACGACAGATTACACTTCTATTTATGTTTTTGATAATATAGGCCCCAGTATTGTACCTATTTAATTTAAGCATATTACCTGATTTATTAATAGGTTGGTTAGTTAATTCCTGCAGTTAATATTTTGGGTACTAGCTGAGATATCATTAACACAGTAACATTTTCAGATGCTGATTAGGTTTCTACTGAATAATTACCTATTACCATGCAGATTTTTAAATGAGTATTGTTGATACTGATAAATAATATACAATATCTTGAGCTGAATGTGTAGTTTCAGACACACTTACAGATTTAGTAAAAGGTTGAACAATAACAGAACTATTTGAAGATCTAGATTCAGGATGAAAACTTGTTGGTGAGGGAGCCACTGGATTTGATGTTGGATTCGTATAGTGTTGAGTTGTAGGCTTGAATGCAGCAGAAATACCTGTATATTAAAATTAAACAATATTTTGAATATATTTTATATAATCAATTGTATAAAAAATTATCTTTAAAATTAAAATAGCATAATAATACTGTACCTCGATTGAGTGCACCATTCTTTACTCCCCTTGCATATGAGCTGGGGTTCACTCTGTTCAAAATATCTATAAAAATTTATTTATATTAATTTTTCAAAGGAAATAGATACTAACATAACAAAAATCATGTACTGAAAACATACAGGTTTTTTCAAGGAATATAAGTTATTAATGATAAAATTTTTGACACATACATCTTTTTGTATTAAAGAAACAAAGAATATATCAGTAGTAATTTTTATGGAATAAGAACACCTTTCTTATTTTAACTCAAAATCCAAAAAAATAAAATAATAATAAATATAACTACGTAACATTCCAAACACTCTGCATGACAAAAATAATTCAGAGTAAAATTTTTCCAAAAATATATTTATATTCAATATGTAATTGAAATATTAACTTTCCTTGAATGAGATAAGGTTGTACACACTCTCAGGTTCCTATGACTCCTTATCCAACCTCCATAGTCCATTCACAACTTCTAAAAGCCATAAAGTTTCATTATGGCAGAATCTCACTGGGAAAGGGAAGCTATCAGAGAATGTAAACTGAACAACTTCAATTTTACTTGAGTAACTTGTAAGCCAAGGGGTTTCAAACTTACCACTGTACCACCAGTCTGAGTTTGCTATGCATTTGAGGGTCAGATTAAAGTTCCTAACTCTTGTGAACTCAATGACCAAACTAAAATTTGAAATCCTAAACATGCTGGGAAAAGGCAAAAAACACATTGAAAATCTGCCAAGTTTCATAAAAAATGTCCTCCTTTTTCTCCATAGCAGAAAAGAACCATAAAGTTGACATGAAGGTACAGTGGTTTTCTGAAAATGGCAATGTAGTGCTCTATAATTAAGCACTACAGTAGTGTTACCGGAGAAAAAACTGCTCAATCTGACACTGTTTTTACTACGAAATTCAAGATTAAACACTAAAAATATTAAAAAAGAAAATACTGGTTTAGCACTTTTTAGAGGTTATAATTTATAAAATACAAGATTTTATCTTCCTGTATGACAGTTTTATATAAGTATTCAACTCTTATCCCACAAGTTAAAATATTTTATGGCTTATACATAAAACCATAAAATCACTTAAAATGTGTGCATTAGTTCAAAAAATGAATTTTACTGGGGTTAATCCCCTTCTTAATGGAATTACTTTAAAACTAACATACAGGGGCTGGTGCAGTGGCATAGTTGGCTAAGCCTCTGCCTGCAGTGCCAGCATCCCATATGAGCACTGGTTCGTGTCCCAGCTGCTCCTCTTCTGATCCAACTCTCTGGGAAGGCAGCAGAAGATGGCCCAAGTGCTTGGGTCCTTGAACCCATGAGGGATACCCAGAGGAAGCTCCTGGCTCCTGGCTTCAGATTGGCTCAGCTCCAGCCACTGCAGCCATTTGGGGAGTGAACCAGTGGTTAGAAGACCTTTCTCTCTGTCTCTCCCTCTCTGTCTGTAACTGTACCTTTCAAATAAATATAAAACTAACAGTGTCCTAGTTGAATACCATTAATACTCACAATCAGTATAAATTCGAGATTCTGAATAACAATCAGTAATTAGGAAATAGTAATTAAGAGAATATATTATGTTCCACTATCAACAGAAAGCATGACATTATGCCTAATTAACTTTATAATACAAGTGGTATTCCACTTAGCACATCATAAGAGATTACCAATCTGCCATAAGGAAACAGTACTGAAAATTCAATTGGTTAAATAACTCTCCCTCTGATAAAACTGAATAAAAGCACCATTCAAGTCTACAGACAACAGAAGACAGACCAGTCTCCCCGAAATTTTTAAAGTAGTCTCTTAATCACATTTGAAAGCATTATATTGTCCTGTTAACTAAGAAAACACAAAGAATGTTGCTTACATTACCTTCTTTGGTAAATTCTCCTGGCTTAACACAAACATACAAACATGAAAATAACAAGGAAAGAGTAACTATTTTCCCTGTCTCTGAAATTTGTATGTTATTTCTCTGCCTTTTATTATATGCTTTTTGGACAGTGCTTTTGCTTTGACATTATAAAAATGTTAAGTGCAATTACTCTAAGTTAAAGCTAGTAATCCATAAAGATTCTGTATAGGCAGGAGACTGTGCAATCATTCATAGTCTATTCATTGTTTAGCCATGTATAAAAGGCAATGTGATGAAGTCTAGATGTGAGAATTCAGATCTGAGACTTACACAAACTCATTTAGTATATTTGAAATTTTAAGCAAAGCACTTCAAATTTTTCTTTTTCTCTACTTCTAGGTTTAAGTGAATAAAAAGGGAAAATGAACAGTTTAACAGCTTTACTCAGTTCCAGTAAAAATTATGATTTTCAATCTCAGAACATCTCCAAGGCCACCAACTAATCTTAGTACATGTTTCTTTCTTCATATCTGATATTTAATAACTTACTCCCCTCTAAGACCCGAAAACATTTGTTTTCAGTGGAAACAATAACTTATAAAACTTGGCTTCACTAAAGTAAATACTTACTTGAAATTGCTGGTTTTGAACTTGATATCTCTCCAACAAAAATGGGTTCATCATCATCATCATCCTCAACCTCTTTTACTTTCTTTTGCCATGGTTCCAGCTCTTCTTCCTCACATTCCATAAAGAGTTCTGCCATTTTTGAAATATCTAATTTTCAAAAGGAAAGAAGCAGACCTTACTTTCAAAAAATTTTAAAAATCATTTCAGAAATACATGATATATAAAATCTAATAATTTTATTAGCAATTTCTGACTTGTTATTTGTACTCAGCATATGACAACAACAGTGAGAAATTCAGAGTCTAACATATAAACTAGCAAACTTTAGATACATACATAGTGTGGGAGGGAGGGATTGATGAGAAAGAAGAAAGCAGTATTTACAATGGACAAAAAATTGAGGGACAATTTCAACCAAAATGAACTTCAGCCATATACCTGGAATATGATTATCTCTGCCAAAACTATTATACTTAACCATTATCAAGAAAAAAAGTATTAACAAAATGAAGATAAACAATAAGAAGCAACAGGTGAAAAATAAATTAATAAAACTAGATTCTGGAATTCAAATACAGAGCAAAGCAAGGATGAAGTGCTAGACTAAAATATAAGAAATGAGTGATACTTATTCCTTGGGCAAATCAGACATTTATCACCTGAAGAAAGTGATCAGAGCAGTACATAGAGTAAATATTATCATCTTAAATATTCTGATGAAGTACACAGAACTTGTAGGAAGCATTTTAGTGCCACACTCGTAAAAATGAACAAACAACAAGCACCAGGAATTTTTATTAGAAAACCTCCTATCTAAAAGACAAAATTAAAAAACAATAAGATAAAAGGATCTTAAGGAAAAGAGATAATGCATAGGAAAAGAAAAATATTAGAGAAAATAAATTTGTATGCTTAGAAATATAAGAATGACTATAAGGTGTAATGTTCAGAAAAACAAGCTATAGGATTCAAAATGCAATAGGCAAAATGTTTTAATACAGCTAAAAATAATCAAATGTTAGGCTGAGTGGATGTCTTCAAAGGTAGAACTAAAAGAAAAAATTAAATAGAGAAGACTGGATTGTAAGACAATTAATTTCAAAAGTATAACACTCATCCAGTCAAATTTACAGAAAGGGAATAAACAGAAGGGGTAGGTTGTCAAACAATTCAAGAAAAAACTTGCTAGGAGTTTTAAATTTCCTATATAGGAGGATACAGATCACTGGGCTGAAAGTGTCTACTAGCAAACAACACAGGAGCATCACAAAATTTCAGAGCAATGAAGATAAAAAGCATTCGAAGATATGAAATATGGCAAGGCTGAAACAAAACAGGTTTCTGTTTCAAGAATAAGAAATAAAGCATGAAAAATTCTTACTAAAATTGATTTTCAACCTATAATTCTACACCTGATTAAACTTTTTAAAAACATGAAGGCAGAATATCAGATAAGATATACATATACATCCTACGTACTCTTTTCCAAAGAACCTGCTGTAGCATCCACCAAACACAAGACTAAATCATTAACAAAGAAAAAGATACAAGATGCACAAAGCATGGCATTCAACACAACACAAATTCCCAGCTGGCCTGGATAACCAGTTAAGACAGTATCAAGAGAAAAGTACTTCAGAAGTAATATCCCTGAAGACCATAGAAAAGATGATTAAAAAGTAAACTTTAAGTTAACAAACAGGTTGTACTGTGTAGAAAACTAAATTGAGATGTTACTGAAGGATGTGGGAACACTTAGTTACAGATTCTAATAAAAATAAGGAAGTGGGAAAATAAAATCAATTACTTGCAGGACAGTCCAAATACAATAAAAACTATTTTGATTTAACCAAAACCTGAGGTAACACCCATTCTAGTAAATACTTGAGGGAAAAGGGTAATTTTAGAAAGCTAAAATCAGGGGTCAGCATTATGGTTTAACAGGTAAAACTCCAAGTTCAAGACCTGGCTGCCTCACTTCCTCAGCTCCCTGCTAATGCCCCTGGGAAAATAGTGGAAGATGGTCCAAATGCTTAGGCACCTGCAACCATGCAACCATATGGAACAAAAGAAGCAGCTCCGAGTTCCTGACTTTGGTCTACAACAGCCCTGGCTGTTGTAGCCATTTGGGAGAGAATCAGTGGATGGAAGATCTTCTCTCTCTCTCTCTCTCTCTCTCTCTCTCTCAAATAAATAAACCTTAAAAAAAAAACTAAAATCTCATCTTCCATAATAGAACATCATAAAAAATTATTAAAATTAATGATGTGACACAGCACACATACATATCTTTGTATATGTAAGTACTCTTGGGAAATCTTTGGTAAAGCCATTTTAAGCCTTTTCAGATTATTCAATTTTTAAATTATGTGCACATGTTGCTTTAAGCTATGAGGAAGGGATGGAAACAGGAGGAACAGGTGAAAGAGGAAGTGGGGAAGAAAAAGAAATAGAGTACTGAGGACCTAAAGTAACAGGAATGCAGATTGATACCAGTGTGCTTAGCCAGTAACATGGAGGAAGACTCCAAAAGAAATAAAAACCTCTAGGGTTCTGGCTTAGACGTTAATATATCAATTCATCATTTAAATGCTGTCACTTCTAAAAGGAATTTTTATTAAAATAACACCATTTCTGACTCAAAATGAATAGAGTTCTATGATCTTAAAAGACACTAAATGAAGCAATGCCTTGGGAATGGCATAGAAAGAAAATGTAAATTAGGTGTCATTCTGAAAATTTTTAAAATTTTTCCCTTATATAAAAATATGACACGGGACTGGTGTTGTGGCATGGCAGGTTAAGCCCCTTCCTGGGATGCCAGCATCCCATATGGACACTGATTTTTTTTTTTTTTTGAAAGTAAAGTAAGATTTATTTAGGTTGGAAACTTCCTGCCAGAGAGGCAAACATGGGGGTTACAAGAGAGAAAGACCCAAAGGATACTGGTGGCAGTGGGCTTTAAGTACAATTTCTAAGGGAAAAAAAAAAACTTGACAGATTGCCATTGAGTTACCAGGGGGGGACAAAAGTCATCTAAAGACCTCATTTACAATTCTCCATCCTGTCTGGCCTGCTAAGAAAAGCTTCCTTGCTATTCTTATGGTAAGGAAGGAGGGCACCATGTTTGTTCCTGTTAAAGATAAAGTTTCCAGGGAAGGAAGTAAATATTTTATACCTCAAATTCCACTGGGATCCTGTGGTGAAATGAGAAGGCCACGCCAAGATGGCCGCTGGCAAGCAAGTGTCAGTTACTCAGGAACGGCTTCAGAAACCAACTGGCAACAGAGCCTGCCTGGCAACAGGCTGTGATTGGTTAGGGCATAAACCGCCCCTTGACCAGATTGGCTACCTCAGCTATATAAGCTGCTGAACGAACTGAAGTAAATGAGTCTCAAGCTGATCCCCTTTGGCCAGTGTCTGCACCATGACTCTGCGTCTCTTGCCCTCACTGCACTCCTCCTGCCCCCACAACGCTCCTCCTCTCAGAATTCACAGCAACAGGATCCCTTGATTATCTATTAACCCATCTGACTCCTCACATTCCCTTCTCCTGCAAATTGAAACCCCAATATCTGTTAGGAGGAACTGGGCAATGATCGCTCTGGTTGCTTCATGTTGAAAAAGGGCGTCTTTGGCCGGCGCTGTGGCTCAACAGGCTAATCCTCCGCCTTGCGGCGCCGGCACACGGGGTTCTAGTCCAGGTTGAGGCACCGGATTCTGTCCCGGTTGCCCCTCTTCCAGGCCAGCCCTCTGCTGTGGCCCGGGAGTGCAGTGGAGGATGGCCCAAGTGCTTGGGCCCTGCACCCCATGGGAGACCAGGAAAAGCACCTGGCACCTGGCTCCTGCCATCGGATCAGCGCGGTGCGCCGACCGCGGCAGCCATTGGAGGGTGAACCAATGGCAAAGGAAGACCTTTCTCTCTGTCTCTCTCTCACTGTCCACTCTGCCTGTCAAAAATTTAAAAAAAAAATTTTTTTAAATAAATAAAGAAAAGAAAAAGGGCATCTTTGGGAAAGGAAAAGACAATGATTTGAGACCAAGATGGTGCATTCTGATCCAGCTCCCTGTTAATGCACCTGGGGAAGCAGCAGCAGATGGACCCCAAGTACTTGGGCCCCTGCACCTACATGGGAGACCTGGAAAAAGCTCCGGGCTCCTAGCTTCAGCCTGGCCCAGCCCTGGTGGTTGCAGCCATTTGGGGACTCAGAGGATGGAAGATCACGATCGTGATTGCGCTCGCGCTCGCTCCTCCTCCCCCTCCCCCTCTGTGTCTGTATGTGTGTGTGTATGCGTGTCTCCATTTTTTTCAAATCATTTAAAAAAGAGTCCCAAACTATTTCCTGGTCTAATGCTACTTAAATGTTTAATACCTCATTTACCAGAAAACAGCCCTCCCTGTTTTCCCAAATGTCAACATCATGAACTTTACACTATTTTCATTAATTATATACAGCTTTTCAAGGCAAATAACCAAAAATGTCCATTTCAATTGGCAACTCATGGCTTACCATTTGCATATTTTATGTATTTGAAACACTGCTCTCACTGTGTACGTCAGAGATAATATCTATACTGCTGCTTCTACCCATAATATCCTTCCTCCTCACCTCTACAGTCTACATGGCTCAATATAGAGCACACAGAGAGTGGACTTGACATCCAGTGAATAATTCAAATCTTCACTGCACCATTTCTAAAAGTATGACTGCAGAAATCACTGGAGTCTATTTTCCACATGTATAATACACATATAATATGAAACTATAACAGAAGACATTTTATATTACATAGATTCAAGAAAATGCCATAAAAATATCTAACTTCAAGCAGATACTCAACATAACTTTAAATCTGCTCTTCTTAACTCTTGATTCACTTATAACTGCCTCGGTGAACCAACAGATTTTTACCTTCTTTCTAATTCTGAACTACAATGACAATTCAAGGATTAACATAAATGATCTCAAACTGTTCACTATTTCCTTTGTGGATCTAATCTCATATGTCAAAGGTCAAAAGTGAGCTTTTATTTTTTATATTTTCCCCTACATGTTAGATGGAGAATAGGTAACAGCACATGATAATGTATGAACTAGGTGACACTAAGCAATGCCTGATTTTAAAATATTAGGGAGATCCATTGAATACTGATAATAAAAGTATCATTTATACTCACTTGTTATATATTATGGGATGAACTGTGTTTCCCCAAAATTCTTTTGCTGAAGTCCCAGTACTCAGTATCCCAGAATTTTGACTGTATTTGCAGACAGTATCTTTAGACATAATTAAGTTCAAAGTGAAATTACTGAGGTGTGCTCTAATCCATTCTGATTGTGCCATCAGTAAAGCAGATTAGGACACAAATGCACAGAGGGAAGACCATGTAAACACCTGAGCAGAGATATTATCTCCAAGTCAACGAGGGCTGGAGCCCATTTTTCATGGCCCTCAGAAGAAATCAACTCTATAACACCTTAACCTTAGATTAAGGTGCCTCAAAAATTATGAGGAAATAAATTTCCATTGCATAAGCCACCCAGTCTATGGTATTCTGTTATGTCAATGCTAGCAAACTAATGTAGTACAATACTAACAGTAATACAAAAGTCTTTCCTATTCTTTTTAACAGGGCTCTATGATTGTTAACACAATCAGGATATATTACTGAGAGAGGAAGAAAACATCAAGATACATAATAGCTGTATAATTTTATTCAGAAACAATTTGGATTTTGTCTATGCATAAAAGAAACCCAAGTGATTATGTATACCCAATGAATTATGTATTCCAAACCGATAACAGAGAGAAAACATTTCATTTCTGCTTTACTCATTTCATTTATATTATGTTTTTAGGCAAGTATTTATTACATTAACAATTCTAAGTGTTTTGTTTTTTAAGAAAACTTAACCCACCTCTCAGCCTCTCCCCTAAATCAAATTTACACAAATGCCACACATAACTAGTATCAGTCGTGGCAGTAACACTTACTTTTTGGTTGAAAAGGGTTGTCGCCCATCAAGTTGCAGAGTTGACTTTCTGTAAATTGTCACCTAAGTACTGACACATGACATCAGTCAATTTTATTAGTTACTTTAAGTAACATGAAATATTGAAACATGAAACTTGGATTCTTGGATCTAATTTTGATCCCTTCACTCACCATGTGACTCCAGACACAGCAGAAATCAATGTCTACGTTTTCCTTCCTACAAAATAAAGATACCTACAATTAGGGTTCATTTTGTTAAGTTAGAATTATATCTATTTAATTTTTTCCTATAAAAATTTAATTTTATGTTCAAGATATACATATAACTCATTGTGCTCATTCCTAAATAAACCAAATTTAATAAATAAAACAGTGACCATGAAACAGTTTGTGGCAAGCCCCAGCTCCACGACCAGGACATGGCTGAAAAAAATAAGATTCAGGCAAAAGAACTGGCTCAGGTAACTTCATTCCAAAATGGCATCTAGATTAATGGCTATTCAATCTCCAGGCTCATTATGCCTCATTACAATGCATTAACATAGTGAAAATCACTCCCACTCCAACCATGACAGATTATTATTGCCACGGCAACCTAAGGAACTGACCATAAGGAGAGAAGAGGTGGATCTCTAATACCTAGAATTCACTGCCCATTTCCCAGAAACTAGGTGAATATTCTGTCTAGATGTATAAATTTCCTGAACCCCAAAACTGGTGAACCACATCTATCTATTAAGTGACCCAGTTTTTTTTCCCCACTTCCTTCAATAAAACTCAATTGCTGTTCACTTTGCTGGCTCAAGACTGATTTCTCGCCTTCACCAGTCTCAGCTTGTGTCCACGAGGAGTCCCCAGCTGTCTGGTATCAGTTGTATTAAGTACTATTTGAAGCAATCTGATAAATTTATAAATTAAAAATATTTTGTGCGGGCCAGCATTGTGGCACAGTCGGTAAAGCTGTCACCTGCAGCCCACATGTCATATGGGCACTGGTTCAAGTACCAGTTTCTCTAATTCCAATCCAGCTCCCTGCTAATGTGGCTGAAAAAGCAGTGAAGGACAGCCCAAGAGCTTGGGCCCCTGCACCCACATGGGAGACCTGAAAGACTCTCCAGGCTCCTGGCTTCCACCTGGTCCAGCCCAGGCCATTGTGATCATTTGGGGAGCAAAACAGCAAATGTTTTGCTCTCTGTCTTCAAATAAATAAGTCTTTTAAAAAATAAGTATTATTTTGTATAAATGAATAATAACCCCATAATATATTGTTTTAGTGAACCTGACTTCTGGAATACTAAGGGACATTAGTCCTTATCTGCTCCATTTCAGAAACGAATCTAAATATTTCTATAAGAAAACAATTTTAAATAAATCTTGAGTTTACATTTCTCTAGTTTTTTATTACTAAGTGAAAAGGAACAAAAAACTGGTTGAAATATTTCATAATAGACTCATTCAAAAATAAACTACTTATGGCCCTCTGTATGCAAGAAACATGCTAAGTTCTAGTAGAAACCAAAGGTAAGTCACAGTCACAGCTTTCAGAAGCATACAATCTAGTATGTCATAATTTACTTGGCTTTAAACAGTATTATCAAAAAAAAACTATCACAAAGATACACTTGAATTGCATTATTTGAACCACAATAATGTTTTGAGAATTCTTATGTTCATGCAACATCATAAATTTTTCTTCTTTGTCATTGTATTTGAAAGGCAGAGACAGGGACAGAGAGATCTTATATCTGCAAGTTCACTCCCCAAATATTGGTAATAGCTGGGTTCAGGCCCCACCCAACAGCATCAATTTAAAAAATAAACATTTGTTTTAAAAATTGCTTTAGTTACAAAGAAAAAAGGTAAAAAACTAGACACTGGAAACCAAAAATACTGAAATACAAAGATAATTCAATCTTCATATTCCTCTTTTTCCTCAACCTGACAAAAGAAAATTTTCCTGCTTTTCTTTTTTTTTTTTTGACAGGCAGAGTGGACAGTGAGAGAGAGAGACAGATAGAAAGGTCTTCCTTTGCCGTTGGTTCACCCTCCAATGGCCACTGCGGCAGGTGCATCACGCTGATCTGAAGCAAGGAGCCAGGTGCTTTTCCTGGTCTCCCATGGGGTGCAGGGCCCAAGCACTTGGGACATCCTCCACTGCACTCCCAGGCCACAGCAGAGAGCTGGCCTGGAAGAGGGGCAACCAGGACAGAACCAGCACCCCGACCAGGACTAGAACCTGGTGTGCCGGTGCCGCAGGTGGAGGATTAGCCTATTGAGCCGCGGCATGGCTTCCTGCTTTTCCATTTCCAGAATATGTGTAGTGAATTAGTCCAAAGGAAAAAAAAATGCTATTTTTCCCAGAAAATTTTTATTTAAGGAATATAAATTTCATGAATTTCATAAGTACAACTTTAGGAACATAGTAATTCTTCCCACCACACACATTCTCCCACCCCTCTTACTCCTCCCTCTCCTATTCCCATTCTTATTGCTTACTAAGATCTATTCTCAATTAACTTTATACACATATGATTAACTTTGTTTAAAGAGTTCAATAAATAATATGAGGAAAAAAAAACTGTTCCTCACCAGTTAAGACAAAGGCTGTTCAAAGTCATTGCATTTCAAAGTGTCAATTTCACTTCCATAGATTACCTTTTATTATTATCTTTTATTATTTATTTTATTTTTGTTCTATTATTATCACAGATCAGAGAGAACATATGGTATTTGTCCTTTTGGGATTAAATACTATGTTTTCACGAAACATGATGTTTCCCAGTTTCATCCATTTTGTTGCAAACGACAGGATTTCATGGTTTTTTTTTACTGCTATGTAGAATTACCATAATTTTTTTAAAAGATTCAGTAATTTTTATTTGAAAGGCAGAGTTAGAGAGGCAGAGGCAGAGGCAGAGAGAGAGGCGGAGAGAGAGAGAGAGAGAGAGAGAGAGAGAGAGAGAGAGATCTTCAATCCACTGGTTCATTCCCCAGATGGCCACAATGGCCAGAGCTGTACCAATTCGAAGCCAGGAGGTTCATCTTGGTCTCCCATACAGGTGCAAGGACCCAAGGACTTGAGCCATCTCTACTGCTTTCCTGGGCCATATCAGAAAGCTGGATCTGAAGTGGAGCAGCCAGGATGAGAAGCAGTGCTCATATGGGATGCAGGTGCTGCAGGCAGTGGCTTTACTCACTACATCACATCACTGGCACCCCATAATTTCTTTATCCATTCTCCAGTCTACAAGCATTTGGGTTGGTTCTATATCTTAGCTATTGTGAGTTGAGCTGCAATAAACATGGATGTACAGATAATTCTTTCACATGTTGATTTCATTTCCCTTAGGTGAATTTCCAGGAGGGGGATGGTTGAGTAATATGGTAGATCTATGTCTATATCCGGATCTCTGAGGTATCTCCATTCTGTCTTCCAAGTGGTTGGAACAGTTTACTTTCCTACCAATAGTGGATTAGGGTACCTTTTCCCTCACATCCTCAAAAGCATTTGTTGTTTGTTGATTTCTGTATGAAAGTCATCCAATGGGAACGAGAAGAAACCTCATTGGGGTTTTGAATTGCATTTCCCTGACAGCTAGTGATCCTGATGATTTTTTTCATGTGTCTGTTGGCCATCTGTATTTCCTTTTTTGAAACATGCCTGTTTAAGTCCTTTGCCCATTTCTTATCTGGGTTGTTTATTGTTGATGAGTTTCTTGAACTCTTTACATATACTGGTTATTAATCCTTTATCAGTTGCACAGTTTGCAAATAATTTCTCCCATTCTATCAGTTGCCTCTTTACTTTGCTGAGTGTTTCTTTTGCAGTGCAGAAGCTTCTCAATTTGATGTAATCCTATTTGTCAATTTTGGCTTTGATTGCCTGTGCCTCTGGGGTCTTTTCCAAGAACTCTTTGCCTATGCCAACGTTTTACAGGGTTTCCCTGATGTTCTCTAATAATCTGAAGTTATAGGGTTGTAGATTTAGGTATTTAATCCATTTTGAAAGAATTTTGGTGTAAGGTATAAGGTAGATGTCTTGCATCATATTTTTGCATGTGGAGATCCAGTCTCAGCATCATTTATCTAAGAACCTGTCCTTGCTCCAGGGATTGATTTTATCTCCTCTGTCAAAGATAAGTTGGTCTTGGATACGTTGGTTGATTTTCGGCATTTTTATTCTGTTCTATTGGTCGATCAATCTGTTTTTGTACCAGTACCAGGCTGTTTTGATTAGAACTGCCCTGTCATATTTCTTGAAATTTGGTATTGTGATGCCTCCAGCTTTATTTGAGTTGTATAAGGTTGCTTTAGCAACCTGCATTTCCATATGAATTTCAGCATCATTTTTTCTGTATCTGGGAAGAATAATCTTGGTATTTGATTGGTTATCACACTGAATCTGTAATTTGTTCTAGCAGTATGACCATGGAAGACTTTTCCATTTTCTGGTGTCCTTCTTCTATTTCTTTCTTTAATGTTTTGTAATTCTCATCAGGTCTGACATCCTTGTTTAAATTTATTCCAAGAAACTTTTTTGTAGCTACTGTGAATTGAATTGATCTTAGTTCTTTCTCAGTTGTAGCATTGTTTGTGTATACAAAAGCTATTGATTTTTGTGTGTTGATTTTTATATCTTGCCACTTTACCGAACTCTTATAAGAGTTCCAAGTCACTCAGTGGAGTCCTTTGAATCCCCTATAAATAGAACCATGTCATCTGCAAATACAGTATAGTTTGATTGCCTCTTTCCCAATTGTATCCCTTTGATTTCTTTTTCTTGCCTAATGGCTCTGGCTAAAACTTCGAGGACTATATTGAATAGCAATAGTGAAAGTGGGCCTCTGTGTTTGGTTCCAGATCTTAGTGGGAATGTTTCCAAATTTTCCTTATTCATTAGGACACTGGCCATGGGTTTTTCATAAATTGCCTTAATTGTGTTGAGAAATGGTCCTTATAAACCCAATTTGCTTATAGTTTTCATCATTAAAGAGTGCTCAATCTTATCAAATGCTTTCGCTGCATACCAGGGATAAATCCCAAGTGGCCCAGGTGAATGATCTATCTGATGTGTCGTTGATTTCAATTGGCTACTATTTTGTTGAGGATTTTTACATCTATGTTCAGGGAAATTGGTCTGTAGTTCTCTTTTTCTGCTGTATCTTTCTCAGGTTCAGGAATTAAGGTGATACTGGCTTCATAGAAGGAGTTTGGCAGGATTCCCTTCCTTTCAATTGTTTTCAATAACTTGAGAATTGGAGTTACTACTTCTTTAAATGTCTGGTAGAATTCAGCAGTAAAACCATGCTGAGCTTTTTGTTCTTGGGAGGGTCTTTATTACTGATTCAATTTATATCTTGGTTATTGGTCTATTTAGTTTTCCTAAGTTTTCATAGCTCAATTTAGTTTGGTTGTATGTGTCCAGTAATCTATCCAATTCTTGCAGTTTTCCCAACTTGTTGGCAAACAGATCTTTGGAATAATTTCTGGTGATTCTTTTATTTCTGTGTTGTCTGTTGTTTCACTTACTTTTCATCTTTAATTTTATTGATCTGGGTCTTCTCTCTTTTTTTTTTTTTTTTTTTTTACAGGCAGAGTGGACAGTGAGAGAGAGAGAGACAGAGAGAAAGGTCTTCCTTTGCCGTTGGTTCACCCTCCAATGGCCGCCGCGGCCGGCGCGCTGCGGCCGGCGCACCGCGCTCGTCCGATGGCAGGAGCCAGGAGCCAGGTGCTTTTCCTGGTCTCCCCCTGGGGTGCAGGGCCCAAGCACCTGGGCCATCCTCCACTGCACTCCCGGGCCACAGCAGAGGGCTGGCCTGGAAGAGGGGCAACCGGGACAGAATCGGTGCCCCGACCGGGACTAGAACCCGGTGTGCCGGCGCCGCAAGGCGGAGGATTAGCCTGTTGAGCCACGGCGCCGGCCTGGGTCTTCTCTCTTTTTGTTGGTTAGTTGGGCCAATGGTGTGTCAATTTTATTTTTTTGAAAAAAAAAAAACTGCTCTTCATTTTGCTGATTTTTTTTTTCTTTTTCACAGGCAGAGTGGACAGTGAGAGACAGAGACAGAGAGAAAGCTCTTCCTTTTGCCGTTGGATCACCCTCCAATGGCCGCCGCGGTCGGCACGCTGCGGCCGGCGCACCGCGCTGATCTGATGGCAGGAGCCAGGTGCCAGGTGCTTTTCCTGGTCTCCCATGGGGTGCAGGGCCCAAGCACTTGGGCCATCCTCCACTGCACTCCCTGGCCACAGCAGAGGGCTGGCCTGGAATAGAGGCAACCGGGACAGAATCCGGTGCCCCAACCTGGACTAGAACCTGGCGTGCCGGAGCCACAAGGCGGAGGATTAGCCTGTTGAGCCACGGCGCCGGCCCATTTTGCTGATCTTTTGTATATTTTGGTTTCAATTTTGTTTACTTCTTTTCTAATTTCAATTATTTCTTTTCTCCTACTAGTTTGGGTTTGGTTTATTGTTGTTTTTCTAGATCTTAAGATGTATTACTAACTCATTTATTTTGTGGCTTTCCTACCTCTTGATGCAGGCAACAACAGCTATAAACTTTCCTCTTAACATTGATTTTGCTGTATCCCATAAATTTTGATATGTTTTACTGTCATCTTCACTCATTTCCAGAAATTTTTTTTATTTACTTTGATTTCCTCAATGACTGACTGTTCATTCATGAGCATGTTGTTCATTTTCCATGTTTGCTTGTGTTCCAGAGATTCTTGAGTTGATTTCCAGCTTCATCCCACTGAAAAGATATAGGGTATGATTTCGATTTTTTTCAAATTTGATGAGACTTATTTTATGAGCTAGCATGTGATCAATCCTAGAGCAAGTTCCATGCACTGATGAGAAGAATGTGTATTCTGCAGCTCTAGAATTAAGAGTTATATAGAGATCTGTTAGGTCAATTTGGCCTATAGTGTCAATTAACTTTACTGTTTCCTTGCTGATTTTCTGTCTGGTTGATCTGTTTCTCAGTGAGATATTGAAGTTCCCCCTTACTATTGTATTGGAGTCTATATCTCCCTTTAGATACATTAACATTTCTTTTAAATAGCCGTGTGCCTTGTAATTAGGTACATATGTTAATAATAGTCACATCTTCCTGGTGAATTGATCCCTTAATACATAGTGCCCTTCTTTGTCTCTTTTAACAGTTTTTGCATGAAAGTCTATTTTGTCTGATACTAGGATAGCTACACCAGCTCTCTTTTGGTTTCTGTTAGCATGCAATATCTTTTTCCAACCTTTCACTTTCAGTCTGCATGTATCTTTGTTGGTGAGATGTGCTTCTTGAGGCAGCAAATAGCTGGGTTTGTTTTTTTTTTTAATCCATTCAGCCTGGCTGTACCTTTTAACTTGAGAGTTGAGGTATTTACATTCAAGGTGACCATTGATAAGTAACGACTTTACTTTTAACTGTACAAATTATTACTGCAGGGCATGCACTATGGCATAATAAGCTAAAGCCCCCACCTGCAGCACCGGCATCCCATATGGGCACTATTACATGTAACAGCTGCTCCAATTCCCATCCAACACTCTGCTTATAGTCTGGGAAAACACTGGAAGATGGCCCAAGGGCTTGGGCCCCTGTACCCATGTGGGAGTCCTGGAAGAAGTTCTGGTTCCTAGCTTCAGATCAACTGAGCTCTGGTCGCTGTAGCCATTTAGGGAGTGAACCAGCAGATTCTCTGTCTCTCCCTCTCTCTGACTGTAATTCTACCTCAAATATGAATAAATAAATCTTTTTTAAAAAGAAGCCTTTAAAACTGGAAATTATTACTAAAAATATTTAAAGTTTGATTATAGGAGACCCCAATGAATCTTGGGTTTTTATAAATTCTCCCAGGTCTGATGTCTGACTAAATCTTTCACTCAATTTAAATTGTTGTAGCTTGTCCCTTAACTAGAATCAGCGTAATGCTTACGTAGTAGATAAGTACATAATTCTTGCTCAGCATTAAGGCATTATAGTTATCAAGAATACAGAAAAAGTTTCAAGGGTCTCAATTTCATAGTCTGTCAGACTCATATATACTTCTATTAAGTGATCATATAAATTCCTATCAGCAAATGCTTCACAATTTTTGTGGTAAGGCAGGGAATTCTGTAAAAGGTTAAATCAGATACTAAGGAAGTGGAATACAGAGAAAAGATAAGCACTGAGGATCTCAAAGTATGGAAGTTCTCAAGGGGCTGGTGCTGTGGCATAGCAGGTTAATGCCCTGGCTTGAAGCGCCAGCATCCCATATGGGCGCCAGTTCAAGACCTGGCTGCTCCACTTCCGTTCTAGCTTTCTGTTATGGCCAGGGAAAGTAGCAGAAGATGGCCCAAGTCCTTGGGCCCCTGCACCTGTGTGGGAGACCCAGAGGAAGCTCCTGGTTCCTGGCTTCTGATGGGCACAGCTCCAGCTATTGTGGCCAACTGGGGAGTGAACCATCAGATGGAAGACCTCTCTCTCTCTCTCTCTCTCTCTCTCTGACTCCTCTCTCTGTGTAATTCTTCCAAATAAAATAAATACAGCTTTAAAAAAAAGAAAGAAAGAAAGTTCTCTAGCTTCTGTAGCTCAGAGTTGGAGCTAAAATGTCCAGAAAGTGAGAGAACACTCTACTTCAGCTACTGAACTCAGGAACATATTTCATGTTCATGTTTAATAGATGAAGTGGCTACAAAAATTTGCACTATTGGAATTACAAGATAATAGAAAAGGAAAAGCATCTGGCACAGGAATTAAGATGGTGCTTAGGACACCCATGTCCCATTTCTGGGTGCCTGGGCTAAAGTTCGAGATCCGCTCTCCATTGCAGTTTCTTGCTAATGTGCACTGTGTGATTCTACATGGATGATCCAGATAAGGTTCCTGTCTCCTGCCTGGCCCAGCCCTAGCTTCTACAGGCATTTGGGAGTGAACCAGCCACGGAAGATCCTTCTCTGACTTTCTCTGTCTCTGTGCCTTTCAAATAAAATGAAATTAAATAATAAATTTTTGAAAGTTGTTTTAAGATAATAAGCATTTTCCATGAAATTTTTGAGGCCTCCTACTATTTCACAGGAGGAAAATTAATTCCAAGTAACTGACTTTAGATCTCAAAGACCCTTTAGAATACAATCCATTAGTTTTGGAGACTGTTCACATAATTATAATTCTTATTTTATTAATTTTTTTCAGCTCTTATAGATCTAAAATTAAGCTGTATATAAGGATTTTTCCCCCTACAAAATAATGTTTTAGAAATCAATGGCAATATGGGTCTAAATTTCTTAACTATTTTTTTTTAAAGATTTATTTATTTATTTTAAAGAGTTACATAGAGGAGATGCAGAGAGAGAGAGAGAGAGAGAGAGAGAGAGAGAGAGAGAGAGAGAGAGGTCTTCTATCCAATGGTTCACTCCCTAACTGGTTGCAATGCCCAGAACTGCGCCAATCTGAAGCCAGGAGCCAGGAGCTTCTTCTGGGTCTCCCACGTAGGTGCAGGGACCCAAGGACTTGAGTCATCTACTGCTTTCCCAGGCCACAGCAGAGAGCTGGATCGAAAGTGGAACAGCTGGGGCTTGAACCAGTGACCATATGGAACGCCGGCACTTCAGGCCAGGGCATTAACTCATTGTGCCACAGCGCTGGCCCATATTAACTGTTTGAAAACTTCACTTTTATCCATTGATAGATGTCACATAATCTTTCTTTGTTAAATAACATTGGTAATACATGTGATATAGTACATAGCATATACTTTGTCCACAGTATGTGCTATGTAGTAGTCTTTTTAAAAAATATTTGTTTATTATTTTATTTGAGAGGTATAGTTACAGACGGTAAGAGGGAGAGACAGAAAGGTCTTCCATCCACCGGTTCACTCACAAATGGCCATGACAGTCAGAACTGGGCCGATCCAAAGCTAGGAGCAAGGAGCTTCTTTTGGGTCTCCAACATGGATGCCATATCACCTCACAATTCCAGCCTCAGGATGTTAGTTCAGCTGATGGACCCTAGTTTATTCCAGTCCAAAAAATTCTAGTTGTGTAATTTAAACATCAAAAAAATAGAAAAATGTGGTGAAGAAAAAAATGCCAGATTCAAATTCTGCCTCAACCACTTATTAGCCCTATGACCTTAGACAAGTTAAACTCTATGCTTGGTTTTATTGATGTATGTGTGTATTTAACAGTACTTACTTCATGGGATTAAAATAAAACTTAATGAGATAATAATAAAGCACATAGTTCCAATGCCTGGCACACAGAAACCTGTCATTAAATCTTAACCATTTTTAACTCTAGGCTAAATCTGATTTTAAAGAACTTTAAAAACTAATATCAATTCTATTATCATATTGGAACTTACACGCTATCAGCTAAGCATTTACAAACCATTGTTTTATATAATATCTTGAGTACAGGGCCGGCGCCGTGGCTCACTTGGCTAATCCTCCACCTGCAGCGCTGGCATCCTGGGTTCTAGTCCCAGTTGGGGCGCCAGGTACTAGTCTCGGTTAGTCCTCTTCCAGTCCAGCTCTCTGCTGCGGCCTGGGAGGGCAGTGGAGGATGGCCCAAGTGCTTGGGTCCCTGCACCCACATTGGAGACCGGGAGAAAACACCTGGCTTCTGGCTTTGGATTGGTGCAGTGCTGGCCATAGTGGCCATTAAGAGAGTGAACCAACGGAAGGAAGACCTTACACTGTCTCTCTCTCACTGTCTCACTCTGTCAAATAAAAATAATAATAATAAAAAAAAGATCTTGAGTATAAGAATAGGCATTGTGCAGCAGTTAAGTCACCAATTAGGATGCCCACATCCCACATCAGAATGTTTAAGTTCAGCTCCTCCACTTCCAATACAGATTCCTGCTGATTCACATTCTTAGAGACAACAGATGATGGGTCAAGCACTTGGGGCCCTGACAACCACATGGGAGACACAGATTGAGTTCTGGGCTTCTGGTTTCAAAACAGTCCAGCCCTGGATGTTCTAGGCATTTGAAGAATGCATAATAGCATTTGAACTAGTAGATGGAAGATCTCTCTCTGTCTCTCTTTCTACCACCCTCTCTGCCTTTCAAATAAAACAAATTAATAAACAAAAATTAAAGATCTTCAGTACAGTCTCAAGACAAAATTTTAACTTTATAAATACATATTCTGGAAAGTGGCTGACAAATCTATTCTGTCATATTTTAATTTTTTTAAAAAAAAGCATTTATTGATGCTGGCACTTTGGCACAATAGGTTGAGCCGCTGTCTGTTGTGCCAGCATCCCATATAGGCACCAGTGCAAGTCCCAACTGCTCCACTTCCAAACCAGCTCCTTGGTGATTTGCCTGGGCAAACAGTGGAAGATGGCCCAAGTGCTTGGGCCCTTGAACCCATGAGGGAGACCAGGATGAAGCTCCTGGCTCCTGGCTTTGACCTGGCCCAGCATTGGCCATTGCAGCCATTTGGGGAGTGAAGTAGCGGATGGAAGATCTCTCTCCTCTCTCGTTGTAACTCTTTCAAATAAATAAATAAATCTTAAAAAAACAAAAACTTCCTAATAATATTAATTGTCCTTATAATTTCAAAAAATGTATTTCTAAATTAAATATATATATATCTACACAAGAAATGTTAAACTCTCATATAAAAGTTATGCATAAAATTATCGAGTTAATTTATCAGTATATTATTAGTATATAATTTACTATATATTTTATATATACTATTTATATACTGTATATTTATATATTATATAGAATATATGCATATTATATATTATATAATTTATATATAGTATATATACTATTTATATACTATTTACTATATATTTTATATATACTATATATTATATATAATTTATATATAGTATATATACTATTTATACATACTATATACTATTTCCTATATATTTTACCATATACTGAAAAATAATCTAATAAAGCAAGTAGTTAACTTAAAAAAACAAACATAAAAATTAACAATCTTTTTAAAGTATCTTATACTATTTTCATTATGGAAAAAATATTTCACTTGGCATGCATCTTGTATCTTAATTTCTTTAAAAGAAAAAAACCCCTAAAAGATTAGGCCAGCATAGTAGTGTAGCAGGTTAAGCCACAGTTTCTGATACTGGTAACCCATATCAAAGCATGGGTCCTAGTCCCAGCTGCTCCACTTCCAATTCAGCTCCCTGCTAATGTGCCTGGGAAAACAGTGGATAACAGCCCAAGTGCTTGGACCCCTACTATCCACATGACATACCAGGATGGAGTACCTAGCTCCTGGCTTTAACCTGGCCCAACACTGGCTACTGCAGCATCTGGGGAGTGAATAAGCAGGTGGAAGATCTCACTCTCCTGCTCTGTCACTTTGTTTTTCAAATAAATAAAAAGAAAAAAAAATTTTTTTTGACAGGCAGAGTGGACAGTGAAAGAGAGAGACAGAGAGAAAGGTCCTCCTTTGCCGTTGGTTCACCCTCCAATGGCCGCCGCGGCTGGCGCACTGTGCTGATCCGAAGGCAGGAGCCAGGTGCTTCTCCTGGTCTCCCATGGGGTGCAGGGCCCAAGCACTTGGGCCATCCTCCACTGCACTCCCGGGCCACAGCAGAGAGCTGGCCTGGAAGAGAGGCAACTGGGACAGAATCCGGTGCCCTGACTGGGACTAGAACCTGGTGTGCCAGCGCCGCAGGCGGAGGATTAGCCTATTGAGCCATGGCACCGGCCATAAAAAGAAAAATCTTAAAAAAAATAAACTTTATTTGAGTGGATGGCAAGTAGAATATAAAATTTAGTACGAGGTATACAGTGAGTGGTTCTCTTCCTAGATCCCATTAGTTAAAAGTATTCAATGAAATAACCTAAGAAATCACATAAAATTAATCTTTGGGTTTTTTTCATCTTAAAAATAATATTTTAATTGACGGGCCGGCACCATGGCTCACTTAGTTAATCCTCCACCTGCGGTTCTGGCATCCGATATGGGTGCCAGGTTCTAGTCCCGGTTGCTCCTCTTCCTGTCCAGCTCTCTGCTATGGCCTGGGATAGCAATGGAGGATGGCCCAAGTGCTTGGGCCCCTGCACCTGCATGGGAGACCAGGAAGAAGCACCTGGCTCCTGGCTTTGGATCAGATCGGCGCAGCGCTGGCCGTAGCAGCCATTTGGGGAGTGAACCAACGGAAGGAAGACCTTTCTCTCTGTCTCTCTCTCTCTCACTGCCCATAACTCTACCTGTCAAATAAATTTAAATTTAAAAATATAATAATAATATTTTAATTGAGCACTGCATTTCTAACCAAGAAACTGACAACATAAAAATCAGATATGATCATAACATAAACAGAAAAACATAAAACAAGAAGTAGAATCTTTTCAAAGAGCAGAAATCTAACTCATAAATTGAGCTTAAGATGAACATTCTAGCTATAAAAAAAACTAAACATTTAAGAATTTTGCTTATACAAGGGTATTTCAGGAAGTTTTTAAAAAACTGATAAAATTTGGAAGTAAAAATGTTTGAAATCTATACATAGGAGAATATTTAAAACTAAAAAGAGATTTTCATGATTTGGAAAACAAATGGCAACTGATTTCACTAAAATTTAATCTGCCACTTTCTCCTCTCCCAAATTTCCCAAGAAATCAGATTTAAATTATTCTAGTAATTTTATTTTTATATAAAATTTATTTATTTTAAAGAGTTACAGAGAGACTGGGAGAGACACACAGAGAAAGAAAGAAAAACTTTACATCTTCTGGTTCACTCCCTAGATGGCCCCAACAGCCAGCACTGAGCCAGGCCAATACCAGGAGCTTCATCGAGGTCCCCACATGGGTAGAAGGGGCCCAAGTACTTGGGACATCTTCCATTGCTTTTCCCAGGTCATTAGCAGGGAGCTGGGTTGGAAGTGGAGCACATATGGGATATCGGCATTGCAGGCTGCAACTTTACCTGCTCCGTCACGCCAGCCCCCATTCTGTCGACTTTAAAGTTTTGGTTTATGTTCCATTTCATTTTATAAACATCTCTTCAGTCTTTCTATCACTAATGACATATTTAAAAGGAGGACTATAATTTTTAAATTCTGACTTCAAATGAGTAAACTTCTTATCAATAATAAACATTCTCAACTAATTTTGTGACCCCACAAGGGTTTCCACCTCAAAAAGGTATTAGAAAATTAATTTTACTTTAATGTTTAATGTTCATTATCTTAAAATCATATGGGGGGAGCAGCTATTGTAATACAGTGAATACATTTGGCATGCTCATATCCCATACTGGAGTGCCAATTAGAATCACAGTAGCTCCACTTCTGATTCAACTCTCTGCTAATGTGTCCAGAAGCATCAAATGATGGCTCAAGAATTTGAGTGCCTGTCACCTACACGGAAGACCCAAGATTCTGGCTCCTGCTTTAAGCCTGGCCCAGTCCCAACTGTCACAACCATTTGGGAAGTGAACCAGTGCATGGAAGTTTTCTCTTTCTCTCTCCATCTTTCTCTTTCTCTCCCTCCATGTCACTCTGCCTTTCAAAAAGGTAAATCTTCTTTTAAAAAATCATGTGGAATATTTTAAGGATAAAGAGCTTTTTTAAAAACGCCTGTGTACATTACCTTCATATCACCTGTTAACTCCATTATGACAATTAACTGTAAAAGGATTAGAACAACAGAGGACAACATCTACTTTGACAGCAGAAACAATAAACCAAATGCAATAAATCCATATACAATTGAGACTCATGATTAAAATTTGACTTAATAAAATTTACATATTTATGATATTTTATAAAATTTACTTATTTTTATTTTATTTAAAAACATTAAGCAGACAAAATTTCAAAGGAAAATACTCTTCCTTCAGTCTTTCAATAATTTTTTTAGTGTTAGGGAACGAAATATCAATTTTTTTCAGAATCTGTCTAGTTCTTACTGTTAAAAATCAGTCTTACTTTTGAAAAGGGTACATTCCAACCACACAAACTCAGTGTAAGAAACATGACTAACAGCAGCTAAAACACTGCAGGCAAAATACTGAAACATCATAGTATCTTAAGAGACTTGAGAAGATAAATCTCACCTAATTATTGAAAGATTGTAATTTTTTAAGAACACTTCTCCTGATAAAGGGCACTCCAAGAAGAGGAGAAAAAGATCTTAAAATGGCTATAAATATTCACAGTCTTTAAATAAAAAAAAATCTAATGTCATTTTTAAGAAGAGTATGTATTTGGGAATCTTATTAGCAAACACCAGCAAAAGTGAAAGGTTGGGACTCAGCCTTAAGAAAATTGGTCTACAAAGAGAAAGGACAAAGTAGGGGAAATCCACGTCCTAGAAGAGGTCACTTTACTTCCAATAATATGACTGGAACAATTAAGCCAACTTCCCTTGCCTATCTCCTAATTAAAAAAAAAAAAAAAAAACTTCACTAAATGAAAACTTACTAATGATTTAACACTTTAATTCTCTGAATTAGTAGAATTCCTGAAGAATTCCTTAAAGTTAAAACAGTTATCTAAGTTGGTGAACTCCATCTTTCTGAGGATAATAAAATAATTATAAACAATTACGAATTTTAGAAAATTATAGATGTAATCATTCTGTATCTACTGCAAAGTACAAACATCAATACTGCAAAGAGTATGAAAAAAGATCCCACCTCAATAAATGATCTATTAGGGAGATTAATAAATATAAACCAGGACATGGTTACTGTGATAATAAAAATCAAAAGTGGTAACAGGGATCTAGTGGCACTTGGTCTAGTGCCTAAGATGCCTGTTGGGGAACCTACACATCACATCAGAGTGTCTGAGCTCAAAGTCTGGCTCTGGCTTCTGATTTCAATTGCCTGCTGATGCAGACTCTGGCAGGCAGTAGGTGAAGATTCAAGTAAAGTCTCTGACACCCACATGGAAGACCCAGCTCCTGGCTCCAGCCTCAGACGTTGTGAGCATTTTAAATAAAATTTTAAAAAGTGATTGAGCAGAGGTTCTTGATGAGGTTTTAGAAGGTGGGAGATTATACAAATAAAAATTTGCAAAATTACATTTATATTCACACAATTTCTGGAAAGATAAGGTAGTGTATCAAGATCTCATAAGGGCCTATAAATCAAAAAGTTAAGAATCTTTAGGTCAGGAGCCTGAAAAAAAAAAACAATGACATCTACCTGGAGGATTAGGAAATGTCCTACCATGAAGGAAACATATGCATTAATCCTTAAAGAATTTTTCTTTTCATTACCATTTTTAAAAAAAGAATGTATGTTAGATAACAAAATGAGGCTTTTAAAAGATCTCAAAAAATGATCTTTTAAAGAAATGGTAAAAGTTAATATTTGCCCAAAAAACAAAATTTACAAAATATAAATTGAATCACTGACATCATACATAAGAATGTTAACTGTTAAATTCACAACAGGAGTCACTGCACTTTCTTCCCATGCAGGACCTCTGTCCTCAATGAGTTGTATTATGAGAATTAACTGTAAAACTTGTTCTCGGTTTTTTTGTGTGTGTGCAAACTGTTGAAATCTTTGCTTAGCAAAAAAAAAAATATATATATATATATATAAATTGAAGATGTACCACTATCATTTTTGGTTATCAGAGATCCATGAATCGAAGGATTACTCATTCAAAAAGTATATTTACAAAGCATATACTATGTGTCAAACAGGAATACAATAACAAGCAAAAATTTAAGACACAGTTGTTGCACACATGAAACCCTAAGTCTAGAGATAGGTACAAACACTCATACAAAGAGATATAAACTAAAAATAAGTGCAATGAGGACTATGAACCTGAATCATAATCTAAGCTGGTTTCCCTAAAAAGAGTGATAATTAAGCTGTTATTTGAAGAAAGGGAGAGGGCACAGAGATTTGGCATAGCAGTTAATAAAAGGTTAGAGGCAAATGGGAGAAGGAAGGGAACATTCCATGTAAAATGAAGAGCGTGTACTAAAGATCTACTGTAACAAACACAGTGTAGTTTAGGCACGAGGAGAGTGCAGAACCAGGGCAGAGAATCTGAGGCAGTTTACTCATCAGAGATTGTTTTTCAGAGGATGTTCCAGGAAGGCTTATCTTACAAGACTACACTTGAAGAAGCCAGACCATCAGTAAACCAATGAAAGCTGAAAGAAATCAGTTTTAGTCAAACATACGAAGTATGAAGATGTGCATTGCTTGAGCACAAAAGATCAGCTTGCCTCTCCTCTACATCCTGGATGTATACGTCAGGCAGGAAGGACACTCCCCCAGCCCTTTTTCTACATTCTGGATACACACTACAGGCAGGAAGAACCCTTCTGCCCTCTCTATTTTACATTCTGGGCAATTCCCAACCCTTTGCTATAGAAACCCTGGCAAACTGCATCTCAGGGAGCTACATCTCCCTGTCTCCTTTGCTTATCAGCATAATTAAAGTCTTCCTTTGAGCAACTCCAGCTCGTGGATGATTATTTGGAAACAACCCAAATGGAACATATCTGCTATTATGAGAAACTGAAAAGAAGTCATTGTGACTTAAAAAATAAATAAATAAATGCAGAAATAAGCTATTGATAGCAGATGAGAAAAGTGTCAAACAAGAAGCACTTTGTAGACCATGTTAGAGAATTTTGTCATTAAGAGCAATGAAAACCCACTTAGGGATTTTAAGTAGAAACTGATATCAGATTTGTGATACAGTGTCAAAATTACAAGATTTGAGACTAAAATCAAAGAGATGGCAATCCCTACTTGGGATACTGTGTATTGGCCACAACTTTTTATAAGTAACAGAAAGCCCAACTCAAACTCGGCTTATACAAAAGAGAATGTATTAGCTAATTTACAGGAGCAGCTACAAATATTATTTAAGTAATATCACATGACTCTGCTTTTCTGTCTCTATTCCTGGACTTCACTACCTCTACATTGATTCTATTCTCAGAAAGGATCTCCATCAAAAATGACTTTAACAAATTAACAACTTTCAAGATTTAATCTAGGACAATAACAAGAGAACCAGCTCTGACCCAAGTTGATTGGCCTGGCTAAAGTCAAACGCTATTTCCTAAGGTAATCACTATTGTGAAGGTACTGTGACAGGTCTAGGCCCAGATCACAACCATTCCTTGGTGCCAGAGGTAAGAGTCTCAATCAGAAAGTACAAGATTGTTTCCCAAACCAAAGTCAAGATATCTGTTAAAAAGATAAGGGTGAATCTGACAGTGAGTAAGAAAAACAACAAATGTCCTCTACAAGGAATTAAGAACTAGAGTTTCATCTAGATTAAGCTGAAAAAAGTAAAGATATTTAACCCAGGAAATTTGAGACTGTGAAAATGAGGAGGTAGAAGTGAAAGCTATTTACAGATACACATGCCTCATTTCAATCAAATACACACCACATATGCAATGATGGTCCTATAAAATAATGGAGTCAGAATATTCCCATAGCCTAGTGACTCTGAAACTGATATAAATTCTTAAGTGCAAATCACTACTCACATGTCTGTGCTGATGCTACTTTATACAAACCACATTATCATCTGCATAGAAGATAATAATGGCACAAGTGGCTGCCACTGTGGTACAGCAGGTAAAGCCAACACCTCCAGCACTGGCATCCCATACAAGCATTCATTCAAGCCCAGGCTGCTCCACTTCTCATCCAGCTTCCTGCTAATGTGCCTGAAAACCAGTGTAGAATGGCCTGCATGGGAGACTGGGAGGAAGTTCCTATCTCCTGATCAGCACAGTTCCAACCATTGCAGCCATTCGAGGAGTGAATCAGGATGGCAGATTTCTTTGGCTTGCTCTCTCCAATCCTACCTTTCAAATAAATAAATATATTTTTTTAAAAGTATATTGGGGCTGGCACTATGGAGTAGCAGGTAAAGCCACCACATGCAGTGCCAGCATCCCATGTGGGCTCCAGTTCAAGACCCAGCTACTCTACTTCCAATCCAGCTCTCTGCTATGGCCTGGGAAAGCAGCAGCAGATGGCCCAAGTACTCAAGCTCCTGCATCCAAGTGGGAGATTGGGAAGACGCTCCTAGCTGCTGCCTCCTGACTTTAGATCAGCTCAGTTCTGGCAGTTGCAGCCATTTGGGGAATTAACCAGCAGATGGAAGACCTCTCTCTGCCTCCGCCTCTCTGTAACTCTTTCTAATAAATAAATATATCTTTAAAAATAAATAAATAAATTTTAAAAGTACAGCACAATTACATACTTGTACAGTACATAGTACTTGACAATATATAACCATGTTACTGACTTCTATATTTGCTACTGTTTACATATACATTTTATTAGAGTATACACTTTCTTCCTATTTTGTAGGTTTATTTATCTATTTATTTGAAACTCAGAGTTAGACATACAGAGAGAGAGAGAGAGAGAGAGAGAGAGTCCGTCCATCCACTAGTTCACTCCCCAGATGGCCACAATGGCCAGGGCTGAGCCAGGCCAAAGCTGGGAGCCAGGAACTTCATCTGGGTCTCCTAAATTCAGTGTTGAACAGTATAATGTTCAACTGTTGTACTGACTTGTGTTTACCTCATCTCTTGATTGCAACAAGAGGTCACATCAAGTGATCAACTTGTACCACCTAAGTTTGTTAAGTTCACTCTATGTTCACACAGCAACAAAACTGCCCAATGATGCCTTCCTCAGAATGTATCCCCATTATATTTTGTCAGGAGAAAGAAGGAAAGGGGAAGTTGTGATATGTTAATGAAATTTGTTATAATAATAATACTTAGTTGTTCTGAATAAACTAGAGAATTTCATTCCTAGTGCTAAGCTTCAATACAACTACTTCATTCATTACATTCCACTGCAAGCTACACTGCATACAATAATGATCATAAAGATATTTTTACAATTAGATAATATTAATTAAAGCATACATTATTTCATCTAATCCTCAAAAATCCCAATGAGGGGCAAGCATTGTGGCACAGCAGTTAAGTCAACTCTTGGGTCAACCACATGCTGGATTGGAGTACCTGCTCTAAGCAAGTAATGGCCATGTACTTTGGGTCCCTCCCACCCATATGGGAATTCTGGATGGAGGTCTGGCTCCTGGCTTCTATATGCCTTGCCCAGCCCTGGCTGGTGTAGGCATTTTGGGGAGTGAGCCAGAGGACAGAAGATCTTCATTTTCATTTTTCTTGCTTTTCTTGCATCTACTTTAACCCCACTTCTTAAAATAGCCAACGTAGTAATTTTCTGTACACCAACAGTGTGTTTATTCAACCTGCTCCTTTTTAACTCTTCACAGATTATCTGTATCTCTTCCTTCTTTCAATATTGTAAAAACAGGCTTTTCATAGTTTAGATCTCAGCACTAAACAAACTGTTCCCCAAAAGATAGGCCTAATAAATTTCATAGAGTCAACTATCAGTTCTCAGTAGCAACCTGCAAAATCATACAAAATCATTAATTATTAAATTGAACTCTGACATCTCAAGTAAATTCTAAATCCTTCTTTTCTACTATCAAAAACTGTTATCTGGATACTTAAAATTCATCTTAAATTCAGAATTTCCAAAACTGAAATCATTCTCTCAAAAATTAGATCTGTATTATTCATAGCCAAAAAAGTGGAAACAATCCATATGTCCAACTGATAAATGGAAATAGTTAATCCAAGTAGTGTAATATTTCTTTAGAAAGTACTGATACATGCTATTAACATGAAACCAGTCATTCACATATTACATGATTTCACACATATCAAATTTCTAGAGATGGCAAATCCAGAGACCGAAAGCAGAATAGTGGTTGCCAGGAGCTGGAGAAAGGAGAGAATGCAGTGAAACTGCTTAATGGTAACATATTTCCTTATAAGAAGCTGAAAATATTCTGGAATTAGATAGTGTTAATGGTTATACAACTCTGTGAATGCACTAGATGCCACTGAATTATAGTAAAAATGTATTTATTTTAAAATAGTGAATTTTATGTAATGACTCTTTTTCAATGTATAAAAATCAGTTTTACTTTGCATTTCACTTTTTCTACCAGTGAAACTGCTATGCGTCTCATCTTGAATCCGAAGAGGAGATTGGGCTCCTGTACTGCATGGGAGACCCAGAGGAGACTCCTGGCTCCTGGCTTCAGATGGGCACATCTCCAACTGTTGTAGCCAACTGGGGAGTAAACCAGCGGATGGAAGACCTCTCTCTCTCTCTCTCTCTCTCTCTCTCTCTCTCTCTCTGCCTCTCCTACTCTCTCTGTGTAACTCTGACTTTCAAGTAAATAAATAAAACTTTAAAAGAAAAAAGAAAGGTTAAGGCTGAAAGAAGTGAAGGCCAGTTGTGGTCACATCTTAGAGAAGAAATACATAATATGCAACACCTAGTAAATGTTCCAACAAATGTAAGGAACTTTCTCTGAGACTCAATTTCCTAATCTATAGAAGATGGGTTGTGGTAATACCATCTATTTCAAAGAAGAATTGGTTTGAAGGAGAAACTATAACTCTGAGTATACTTTACAATCTCTAAAACACCAAAAATAAAATAAATGAAAAGATCAGAAAGATTATCTTGGAGGTGTTTGGCACAGTGGTTAGGTCGTCCCTTGGGACATCCACACTCCATATGGAAGTGCCTGGTTCTAGTCCCAGTTCCTCCACTTTGGATCTGGGTTCCTGCTAATGCTTATCCCAGTAGCCAGATGACAAATCAAGTACTTGGCTCCCTGCCATCCACATGCAAACCCTGATAGTTTCCAGGCTCCTGGCTTCTACCTGGCCCAGCCCGGGCTGGTGCAGGCATTTGGGGAGTGAACCAGGGGATGGAAGATCTCTCTGTTTTGTCTCTCTCTCTACTTTTCAAATAAAATGAAAATAATTTTAATTTAAAAAATAGACATCTCTTGTATATAACTTCTCAAATAAACCCCTATATTAACAAATTAACCCCTATATTGTTTTCAAATTAACCCGTATATTAATTTAAAAAATAGACGTCTCTTGCATATAACTTCTCAAATGAACCCCTATATTAACAACATAGTCACAAAAGCAGTGTCAATTTTCCTTACTTTTTCTATTCAATAAAAATGTGAGATCCATTAGTTATTTTTCCCCCATGAAATATAATAAAAATATTTCTGGGCCAGCATCATGCCTCATTTGGTTAATCCTCCACCTGCAGTGCCGGCATCCCATATGGGTGTCAGGTTCTAGTCCTGGTTACTCCTCTTCCAGTCCAGCTCCCTGATGTGGCCCAGGAAGGCAGTGGAGGATGGCCCAGGTGCTTAGGCACCTGCACTCATGTGGGAGACCAGGAAGAAGCACCTGGCTCGTGGCTTTGGATCGGTGCAGCTCCAGCTGTGGTGGTCATTTGGGGGGTGAACCAACGAAAGGAAGACCTTTCTGTCTCTCTCTCTGTCTTTCTATCTAACTCTGTCAAATAAAAAAAAAAAGATATTTCTATGTGCATTTTGTTTATGAGGCCCTTTCTTGTAGCAATCAGTAATCCTTTATAGTTGAAAGTCAGATAATCTTAAATTTCGAATAGGAAAAGTAGTGATTAGTAAGAAAATAGTCAAGACAAAATAGAGATTTGGCTATAACCCCCAAATCTCTCCCAAACCCTTCTTGACTTTACTTCTCAGCTTGGCACAGAAATAATTACCCACAAAATAACAAATAGGAGTAAAACCTGGAAGCAAGGGGCAAAGTAGTTCACAGATTCATGATCTTTGGTTACTTGTTCTAGTCAAAATGCAAATCAACTGCATAACTCAATTATATTGTTGAAGAAATCCCAAAACCAGACCAAAAAGAACTATGTGTATTACTACTACTGTCTAAGAACAGAATCCTTGGGAATCCAAAGACCTCAAACCTGAGAATTTTTTAGAATATATATTAATTTGCTTAAAAGTGACAATACTGAAAGCATTATACAGTAATATCTTTTTGTGATAAATGACTATATTTTCCAAAACAAAAAAATTTAGATTAGTATTCATATTGTTTTCTATTTTTACAAATCTTAATAAAGATAGCTGGCTTCTCTAATCAGCTTCTGCATTCTGTTTGTTGTTTACCATTGTTCTGCTGAAATGAAGAAAATCCCAGCCTCACAAGACAGGTAGGAGGTAAAGGGAGAATCTAGTGAAATTTTTTGAAAATTATCTCAAGCCAAACAAAGAACACACTTAGAGAACTTATACACTATTTATAAAAGGTAAAAGCTTTTTGTTTAAGGAGGGCTAAATTACCATGCCAGCTGGTCAAAAATGTTTAACCTGTATACCAATCTGAAGAGTAAAGCACTAATTTAAAACCGTTAATGAGCCAATTGATAAGTGAATTCAAGTGATTCCCCGATAAACAGGGGATGTTTCTAATCTTTTTTAAAAAATTTATTTATTTATTTGAAAGTCTAGTTACACAGAGGAGAGGCAGAGAAAGAGAGGTCTTCCATCCACTGGTTCACTCCCCAATTGGCCGCAACAGCCAGAGCTGAGCCAATCCAAAGCCAGGAGCCAGCAGTTTCCTCCGGGTCTCCCACGCGGGTGCAGGGGCCCAAGGACTTGGGCCATCTTCTACTGCTTTCCCAGGCCATAGCAGAGAGCTGGATCAGAAGTGGAGCAGCCAGATCTACAACTGGCATCCATATGGAATGCTGGCACTTCAGGCCAGGGCATTAACCCACTGCACCACAGTGCCAGCCCCAAACAGGGAATATGAAAAATGAAAAGCCAAACGCTAAGAAAAGTTACTAAACATTAATTACATGTGAGTCAGTGTGTTAAAAAATGGGGAGAGGCAAAACATGTATCATCCCAAAAATCATTTTGCATTCATCATGATACACCAAACCAGAAGAACAAGAATGCTTACAATGAAAATGACTGAAATAAAAAACAGTTTTGGTTTAATCCAGTTAACCAAAAAGCCTGAATACAAGCCCTTGACCAACCAAGGTTCTAGTAAATAATTTTATTACTATGAAGGATCTCTGAAGGTAAGCCGAAAAAAAAAAAAACCTACTACCAACAAAAGTATTTTACAACAGAAACCTCATGGAACAACTTCCTATGCCTTCATTAGAGATGTTTATGACAGGCTGACAAATCTGTCAAAGTAGCAGGAGAGGTGGGTAGCTTTAACTTGTGTTGGAGAAAACTGGAATTCTGCCCAAATTATCCATTAGCCTTCATTATACTATCAGAGTCCACAGAAAACTTTTTTATTTTCTATTTGTAAAGACTGGTATTATATTACTTATATCATTTTCTAGACATATTCAAAGAAGGGAAAATTTACTTATTAATTCTAAAGAATAAAACTCATTCAATCTCACAATTACTATATGGATCTATAGAAGAATCTTTTTATAAATATTATGGAATCAGTGATTTTCTTTTTCCTACATCTTGAAATACTTTTTTAGAAATTCTATTTATTTATTTGAGAGGCAGAGTTACAGACAGTGAGAGTGCGAGACAAAGGTCTTCCATCAGCTGGTTCATTCCCCAAATGACCTAAACGGCCACCGCTAAGCCGATCTGAAGCCAAGAACAATGAGCTTCTTCCAGGGCTCCCATGCAGGTGCAGGAGCCCAAACACTTGGCCCATCTTCGACTGCTTTCCTAAGTCATAGCAGAGCGCTGGATTGGAAGAGAAGTAGCTAGAACTAGAAACAGTGCTCATATGGGATGCTGGCACTGCAGATGGAGGATTAACCTACTGTGCCACAGTTCTGGCCCCAAAATAATTTTTTAAAGACTTATTTTTTTATTTTAAAGTCAGAATTACAGAAACAGAGAAACAGAGAGAAATCTTCCATCATTCTCCAAACGGCCACAATGATTAGGAACCCAGAGCTTCTTCCCAGTCTCCCATGTGGGTGCTGGGTTTCAAGCACTTGGGTCATCCTTTGCTACTTTCTCAGGCACGTTAGCAGGGAGCTGCATCATGAGTGGAGCAACAAGGACTCAAACCAGTGCCTATATGGGATGCCAGCTTGCAGAGGGCAGTTTAACCCACTGAACCACAGCACAGGTTCTGAAATATTTTGTTAATTCCATCATCTCAAATGTTATTTCAGAACCGGTCAAAAATTAAAACTAACTATGTTAAATAAATAAAACACAAGAAAAAAAAATCGGAAGAATGATTCAATCATCTAGAAGGATATAATAGTGAAATCACAGCTAAAACATGATCGTTCACTTTTGTTTTTTCAGTTTTCTTCATTTGCAAAAACAAACAAACAAACAAAAATTCATCAACTTTCAAAAAGGTATAGAATTTTAAAGACATCATCTTCAAAATCCTTGTCAGGGAGAAAAACTTTTCCTCTACTTTAGTTTCAGTAGTTGGGGGTCTGCAAACTACACTAGGAAAGGGCAGATTAGCAAGAGAAAAGACAGTTTTGTTTAATATGTACATACACAGGAATTCACACATAAGTAGCAAAACTCAAAGAAATGGTTACATTCAGGGATTTATATACCATTTTAACAAAGAAAGGGGGTTTTAAGGTATAATAAAATCATGACAAAAAGACCAAGAAATGTATGGCAGAACTAATGGAAGATAAGGATTATTTTACGTAAGGTTTGCTTAGGCAAACTCATCTCTGTATGGACTCTCCATCGCAGGGGAAAAGAGTTGCCCTTCCATTTCTGGCACAGGGTGAGGATACCTCATAAAAGAAAATTTATGGCTTGCTTTTAGGCAGGTAAAAGGAGGGCGCCATATTCTTCCTGCATCTGCTGATTCTCAATTGCTTTCAGCTTAAAATAATCCTTATGTCAAAAAGGTGTATTTGGGGTGGTGTATCCTGATCCCATTCATCTGCTTTTAGTTTTCACCAAATACAACAGTTAAACACCCAAATTTTTTTAGTTTTTTGCCCATAATGGAAGAGGAAAAAAAAACTAAGGAAGATATTTCACAATTGTTAGATAATAAATTAAAGAAAGGTAACAGCACTTTAGATTCTAATATTGACACTCTAATCAATCATACAATCATATGAGGGAAATCCGACTGAGCTACAGATAAGGAATCCTAGACAAATTTTCTCACATTCAACAACCACTGAGTGAATACATTTCTGAAAAGAGAAAGGAAATATTGCATTCTCATGCAGTAGGAAGCACTTCATGTCATACTTTTGCAATAAGAAAATGTACACCATGCTGTCTTACTGAATGGACAGGTTATAGTCAGCTTTCCTCTGTGTATGCTAAAATTTTATTTCACACATTTCATAAATACACAAGTGTTGAATGTGGGTGTATACAAAGGTGAGTAGAAGGAAACAAGAAAGAAAAATAAAATTCATTGGATTGATCGCTCTATTTGTTTATAAATTTGAAACTGAAAATATCTTACAAAGAATCAAAAAAGATGGCTGCCCTTCAATAAATGATGAACTTTCAAAGGTTCCAAAAAAATTATTCAAATCTTGCATTCTGTTGATGCATATGTAAAACGAGGGTCTCAAAGAAGTGACAAGCTAGACCCTATTAGGGAAGCATTTGACATATCAAGCCAGTATTTATGAGATGAACAGTTCCAGGATCGGAGCTGACCTTGTGACACAGCAGGTTAAGCTGTCACCTGCAGTGCCCATCATCCCACATGGGGGCCAGTTCAAGTCCCAGCTGCTCCACTTCTGATTCAGCTCCCTGTTGATGCACCTGGGAAAGCAGCAAAAGATGGCCCAAGTATTTGGGCCTCTGAACCCACATGGGAGACTCAGAAAAAGCTTCTGGCTTTGGAATTTCCCTGTTTCAGCTGTTGTGGCCATTTCGGGGATAAACCAGTGGGTGGAAGATCTCTCCTTCTGACTCTCCCTTTCTCCCTCTCTGTAATTCTGCCTTTCAAATAAATAAATCTTAAAAAAAAAAAAAAAAAAAGGATAGCACCACAGCTCACTGGGCTAATCCTCCGCCTTGAGGCCCCAGCACCCCGGGTTCTAGTCCCATTCGGGGCACCAGATTCTGTCCCGGTTGTTCCTCTTCCACAGCAGCTCTCTGCTGTGGTCCGGGAAGGCAGTGGAGGATGGCCAAAGTCCTTAGACCATGCACCCGCATGGGAGACCAGGAGGAAGAACCTGGCTCCTGGCTTCGGATCGGCGCAGCATGCCAGCCGCAGCGGCCATTTGGGGGGTGAACCAACGGAAGGAAGACCTTTCTCTCTGTCTCTCTCTCTCTCTCACTGTCTAACTCTGCCTGTCAAAAAAAAAAAAAAAGTTCAGGATCATGTATGACAGTTGAGTAGTTAGTTGCTTTCAAACAACAATGCCTTTTTCAAGTATACATAAATTCAAAATCTGGAAAATAGCTGGGCAACAGTGCCAATGAAACATCGTAAGCATGGAAAGTGTAAATGTACACAGAGATTGAGAACGTGCAAGTTCAGAACCAACAGTAACAAGTATTACAAACTGACGATGAAATCCCAAATTCTGTCAAAAATATAGTGTGTGACAAGTTTTCTCAGAAGTGTGGAATTGGCTGAGCATTATTCAGCAAGAAACTTTCTTCAGTTGGCATTCTTAGGAAGAGTAGAATTGAACTTCTGTGATTCTTCACAAAAGGAAATTCAAGTCCATTGTACATAATCTTAATTTCAAACATACTCTGATTTTTCTCGTCCTAAGGAAAACTAGTGACTATTCTCAGCTCAAGGTACTGTCTGTCATTAATGAATTTTAAAATTCCTGTATAATCTGAAGGGATGTGTATTATAAGGGATGAACTAAAAACAAAGTATGTTGTCAGTATAAATTTCCAATATCCTGTCATCTAAAACTACAGTTTCTTTTTCATTTATAAAAATTGCTATTCCAGTTAGGCAACCTATTTTTTTTTAAATCTTTGTATGGTTCCAAAGCTTCTCTTGAATAAAAAAAAAAAAAAGGTATGAGAAAGGAGAATACAAAATTATTTATTCCTTTCCTTTGACCTTCTCTCCTCTTCAAAAACGCCAATGCTAGTAGCTGAACTAGACAAAACTTGTTGATGTGGGGATGCTGAGATTTATATCTTTTCAACAACAGAACTTTTATTGCCACAATTGCCCTTAGCAAACTTTCAAACATACAAAGTCTTCTGCCTTCTCTCTCCAGGCCTTCCAAGGTTCAGATACCCAAGGACAGCAGCAACTCCAAGTTCCCTAAACTAAGCAGGTTAGTCCTACCCTTCAAACCCACCCCATTCTATTTCCAAACACCCATTTCTGCAGGACAATTCCCAACGGAAGTGTTTATCAGATGCGAAATTCATACTGTGTTAATGCCAAAATATCACACCTCAGATTACTTGCTAATTGCAAAAGGAAACGCTTGCAAGGGAAAGACAGCTTGTCATCTTATCTAAGAGATCAAATTTAGGATTACTAATAGGACAATCCTACTTCACATGCCTTCTGAAGTACACTGTTATTTATGAATTAGTTATGTCAAAAATATTAAGCCTAAATCTACTCAAGCCTTTAGGCTTAACTTTTCAAGTTTACAGAATATACAAGGGGTAGAGGGAATAATTTAAATACCATGAGGAGGAACTATCAATAAAATGCAGATTATGGATTACTCTGCAAGACTTTTAACATGGTTTCTTTAAAAGGAAAATGCCATCAAAAAAGGAAAGAAATCAGAGAACTTCAAATTAAATGAGACTACAACAAATAAATGTAGTAACAACTGGTTTGTGGCTCAAAAAAATGACTCAAAAGGACATTTTGGGGAAAACTGGAGAAATGTTGATCTATACTACATATATGTTTTATACTTTAGGGAATATTAGGGAATATTCTTAAATAAGTGATTATAGTGCTGTGTTACAGTATATGGAAAAATGGCCTTACTCTTAGAAAATACATACTGACAGTGTTTAGGGGTGACACTTTGAAATGTTCAGCACAAATGATGAGATAGGTAAATAAAGCAAATGAGGCAAATCTGCTAATAACTGAAAACTAGGTGGTAGGCATGAATGTTCAAAAAGGTCATTCAACTGTACAATGTTAGAAAAAAGAGCAAGACTGCCTAATAAAAAGTGGCAAAATGAAGGGATCTTGAAAATAAAAATGTGAAAGAAGCCGTCTTCTTGCCTATTCTCAACCACCTCATCCCAACAAAAAAGGGACTCACATAGTAGTCAGAAGATCTAAGCTTCTGTAACTGGCCCTGGCTCTTCTTCGCCACCAGTTTCATTAAAATCACTTCCCTAAGGCTGTTTCATCATCAAAACAGATCTATCAACAAAGACCATTTCAGAAGGGAGTATGTGGTACAAATTAGGTGAAATGAACGACTGATAGAAACGCAAGATACAATTATGACGGTATTTGTAATAAAGTGGAAATATCAAGGGCTCGAAGCCCTAAGCGAATTTTATAAGCCACAGGAAATTTCTGCGTCCTGACAGTAACCCCCCATAGCCGGACACCTTACAAATGGTAAGAGGGGGCTTTTGTACTGTCCAGTTCTCCTTTCACCTTTCAGTCTTATGTTTAATGGTACCCAAAGACATCAAATTCTGTACACTCACAGTCCAAACCTGAGCACTTTGTTTTTAAGCCAAGTTCTTAAGCTGACAATATTTAAAAAACAAAAAGCTTCCCCAAACAAAGGGAGCGCCTTGTCCAAAGGTCTCCCATGCTGGCAGAACTGGGTTCACTTGGAGGGTTTTTTCCCTCTCCAGCAGAATCCTCCTTAAAAGCATGAAAACTTGGGATAAGTTGGAAGGAAGTCTTCCATGTCGGGAGCACGCTAAACCTGAGATCATTCGTGCCAGCTTAGCAAGCGAAACCTGCCGAGCTCGGTGAGCTGTTTGCATCGCTACGGTTCGCTCTCCTTAGGGCCCTACCTCTGCAGACAATAACGGGACTTCTAGGGCAGAGCGCGGAAGTCCCTCTGCCGAGAACCAGCGTGCGAGCCGGGGGACGGCCGGTCACCTAGACAAAACGAGGGGGCCTTGAGCCGCCCACTTCCGAACCCCCTTTGGTCTCTTCCTAGGATTCAAGAGATTCGGGGGTGGGCTATGTACGGCGCGAAGACTATGGGGCTCCACGAATCGTACAAAGGACCCAAGGTACTGCCGAGAGAGAGGGACACGAGAGAGAAAAGGCAAAACCAGGCTGGGAATAACCAGGCTCAAGGCCTGGGAGGCGAGGCGGCGCGGGAGGAGGAGAGGCGGCGGCCTGCGCAGCCCCGGCCTGCGGCAGCTGAGGGAGCGGGCTGCCGCGTCGCGCCGGGAGCCCTCCCCCGCCGGGCCGGAGCAAGATGGCGGGCCGGCCGCTGCCGCCTCCGCGCAGCCGGTCCCCTCCCCCGCGCCCTGGGCGCTCCCGACGACCCGCGCCGGCCTCGAGACCCCCCAGGCCTGCGCCCCCGGAGTGAGGCGGCGCAGGCCGCGCGGGAGGGCCTCTGCCTGCTGCAGCGCGGGGCGGGCGGGGGCGGGGGGCGCTTACCGTGAGCGGAGCGGATCGGCCTGACTGGAGCCCTGAGGAGGAGGAGAAAGAGGAGGAGGAAAAGGAGGAGCACGAAAAACTACACGGCGGCAACGGCGGCGGCTCCCATTGCGGAGCAGGCAGCTGAGCCGTGGGAAGGGGGGTGAAGGGGTTCGCGTGCAGCCCGCGCGCTGCCTCATGGGTAGGCTCCAGGTCAGCCTCCGCGCGTCCGGGCTCCCGGTCTTCTCGCCGACGCGGGAGGCGGGGGGCGGCCGGCATGTGCGCCGCGTCGTGGGCCCTCGAAGGCCGTCGCCACCCGCCACGCGCCGGCCGCGGGCGAGGGCCGGGGCGCGCGCGGCGATGGGTTCGGGCCTGCTCGCCGGCCAGCCCGGAAACTTGGGGTGCCGGGAGTCCACAGGCTCCCCCTGTGTTTCAGGCCCTGCTTGTGTGTAAGGGCTCTGCCTCCACAGGCTTGGAAGGTACGAAAGTCAGCGGAAAAGAGGCATCGTGGACGGGGAGAACTGTGCCTGAGAGACGAAGACATCGTCCAGATGAGGAGAGGTTCTTTTATTAAGCGGCTAATTTTACCAAGTTCGTTTCAGCCATGACTTTCAAATCCTAACTGCTATATAGATTTTCATCTGTCATATGTAAGAAAAAAAATTACCAGTTTATTTGCAAGGAAAAAAATCTGCCAAGGCAATGCTCGCGTAAGAAACACTGGACGTTGTGTTTTGATTCATAAGGAAGACACCATCCGTTGGTTGTCTTTACAAGGTCAGTGACAGTAAGTGGTCCAGCATTAAGAGTGACCAAGACTTGAACTGTTGGCTCACCAGAGCCGTAGTACACACTTCATCCAACCACTGAGTCTTACTGAATCTCCTCTGTTTAGACCGACCCCAATTCTCCTCACGTGTGTGTCATCACAGAGGCCTCGCTATTGATGAACACGCCCAGGTTAATCTCCCCTAAAAGCTGCCAGGATCACCTGTAGTACCTAGCGTGGCTACAGGTCGCACAGAGGAAATAGAATCTCTCCTCAACCCTCCTCGTTGTCTGGTTGGGACCGTGTAACAAAAGATAGGTTAACAACAGGAGGGGAAAAAACGTTATTATTCAGTGTACACCGTGTGGAAGAAATCTCAGTGAATGGTAACTCAAGGCAGTGATTTAGAACTCTGGCTTCTCTGCTGGTAGCATCTTCAACAAAGAACAGTACACCTGTGGAGCAAAGACAAGACAAAGGAAAGCAGTTTTAGGGTTCCAAAGGTAGGAAACTGGAAAGGTAAATATATGGGTTGGGACGAAGGCAATAATGTTGGTTTGTAGAGTCTTCTAATGCTACCTCTTAGCTCTCAGGATTTGCCCCCAGTAAAGGAGAATTTATATTGTTTCCAAAAGGCAAGGGGAAGGGGAAATAGAGCTCTTCCTTTTGCTGCTTCTTGGTAGTCTTTATCTCAAAAGGATTGTGAGAGAGATGTATTTCATTCTAGTTTTCTTCACAGGCAACCATGACCCTTTCCCTCTAGGTCTTGGATAGTCTACTCAGATTTCTGTTTCCTGCTAGCCCTAAAAATCAAAAGGGAAAAAAGAAAAAAAAGATAAAAGAGCAAACAAACATAGAAAGTTAGAAATGCCAAGATATTAGAACATCTTTAAGTCATTGCTTTTCAAATATAGTTCCTATGTCAGTGGTGTGGCTCATTAAGCTAATCTTCCACCTGCGGCGCCAGCACTCGGGGGTCTAGTCCCAGTCAGGGCACCAGATTCTGTCCTGGTTGCTCTTCCAGTCCAGCTCTCTGCTGTGGCCGGGGAAGGCAGTGGAGGATGGTCCATAGTGCTTGGGCCCTGCACCCACATGGGAGACTGGGAGGAGGCACCTGGCTCCTGGTTTCAGATCGGCACAGCACGCTGGCCATAGCAGCCATTTGAGGGGAGAACCAACCGAGGGAGGGCTTTTTTCTATGTCTCTCTCTCACTGTCTAACTCTGTCAATATATATATATAATATATATTATATATGTATATCATATATGTAATATATATATTACATATATTACATATATATGTGTGGGGGGGGGTTCCTAAAGGCTAGCAAGGCATTTTACATTATTGAAGTGAATATTTCATTCTGTAGTCTATGGTCTGGTTCTAGTTTGCAGAGACAAAAATTTGATGTTACAAGCTCCCAGAACTAAATTAAGTCCAAGGAGATAATTGTTGCCAACTAAACTTACTAAAGACTGATGGATTAACCGAAATTTCTATTGTTTTTCATGAAAAACTTAACCACCATGAAGGCCAGAAAAATCTGGCCAAGGTATTGTCCTTAAAAAAGAGCATTTATATGGGCTGGTGCTACGCATAACAGGTAAAGCCGCTGCCTTCAGTGCTGGCATCTCACATGGGCACCAGTTCAAGTCCCAGCTGCTCCACTTCAGATCTGGCTCTCTGGTATGGCCTGGGAAAGCAGTGGAAGATGGTCCAAGTCCTTGGGCCCCTGCACCTGCATGGGAGACCCAGAAGAAGCTCCTGGCTCCTGGCTCATGGCTTCAGAGCCGGGAAGCTCCAGCCGTTGCAGCCAATGGGGGAATGAACCATCAATGGAAGACCTTTCTTCTCTTTCTCTCTCTCTCTCTCTTCTATCTCTCTTCTATCTCTTCCCCCTCCCATTCTCTCTCTGTGTAACTCTGACTTTCAAGTAAATAAATCTAAAAAACAAAACAAAACAAAAAAAAGGAGCATTTACATGAGAACCTGAATTACCAGGGATGTCTGGTAAGATTGGAATCAGTATACCAGAAATTATTTAGATGATTTAGCCTGCTCCAGCCTTAAAATTACTCTTCTAGTGGCTTTCGCCTGGGGCCGTCCCAGCTGTTGCAGCCATCAGGGGAGTAAACCAGTGGATGGAAGATTCTGTCTCTCCCTCTCTCTCTGTAATGCTGACTTTCAAATAAATAAATTTTAAAAAGAAAAGAAACTTCCTTTGTTTTCTAGAACACCACTCTTGGTTCTCTTGATTTGCTGTCCACTTTCCTATCGTATTTTAGGAGCTTCTTGTTGCAGAGAGGGTCTCTGGCTAGACTTCATCCATAGTGTTATCTCCAAGCAAGGTTTATATAAAGTGAAATACACACTCGGGAATGAGTGCAGCAAACTCAAATGAGCCGAAATTTACAAGATTTGTGTTGATCCTTTTATAGGATGGGGTGGTACCTGGGACAGGGCTTAATTGTATATTCACATAGAGTGGAGTTTGGGGTAGGGCTAGAGTCCCTCCTGTTTACATGCCTCCTTTCTTGGAAATCTCAGAAGTGTCATGGTGTCAGGCGCACATGAGGCTATAGCACATGTCGGGAAACCTCAGAAGTATGGCATCAGGTGCATGATGGGAGTGATTGTGCTGAGCATGGTAATTTAATTATCACCCCTGGCACACATTATCCTGATTATGTTGATTTCAGCGTCATCACAGCTACCCATATTGCATATTTTCTAGCTGGAGCAACCCCAGCAGCTGTGTCTAGATGAAGGGGAGTGGGATGTGGGTGGTGCATGCAGGGGTTGCAGCACCCATGCTGGCACTCTACAATTCCTCTTCATTAGCTTATTTCCTGTCTCCATCATGTTATATTTTGAGCTCAGCCTAGGCCCTTTTTAAGGTTTTTTGTTGTTGTTGTTGTTCACAGGCAAAGTGACAGGGAGAGACGGAGATTTTCTATCTGCTGGTTGAACTTGGGCTATTATCTGCTGCTTCCCACATGTATTAGTAGGAAGCTGGATTGTAGCAGGATTTGTATACCCAAACAAGACACCAAGGCCTCCTAACAGGATATAGTCTTTTATTAGGCTGGCATAAGGCCCAGGTGGAATTTCTTATCCAAAATCCTGAGCCCTGAACAAAGAAGGGTTTTTCCCTTATATATGATTCTAGCTTCCTTGTCTCTCACATGGTTACTTGCATACATTTGATTGGACATTCTGGTGTACGTGGTGGCCACAGGATTGATACAATAGTGCCCATGGAAACAGTTACTGAAGTTTGTTGGGGTTTTTTTCCCCACACACAGACTAAACTGTAAGCTTTCTGGCAAAAGTTAACATCATTGCTCTGTACTATTAAGCAGAACCTAAAGTGGTTACACAGAAGCAGATAGGAACTACAGCTGAAGCATCCATAGGCAAGCAGATAACTACATTTCATTCCCAGAGCAGATGCCTCCCTTTTTCTTCTTCTAACCTTGGGGCAGCCTCTACCGCAACTTTAATCAAGTCAGTTAGAAACAAGTTTAATTAAAAGAGGCCTCTGCCCCAGGATCAGAGATTTGGAGTAGCCAGGACTCAAAATGGTACTCTGATATGGGATGTGGGCATCCCAAGCCATGGCTTAACTGTCTGCACCACACCCTTTCCCTCTTTAGCCCCCTTTTGTAAGCAATCCACTCATTGTGGGATCCTTACAGTAATTCTCTTTAAGGGAGATCATGCTCCAAACTCTTCCCTGACTAGGAAGGCCCAAGTGCTTGGGCCCCTGCACCCTTATGGGAGACCAGGAGGAAGCACCTGGCTCCTGGCTTTGGATCGGCACAGCACCAGCCGTGGCAGCCATTTGGGGGGTGAACCAATGGAAGGAAGATCTTTCTCTCTGTCTCTCTCATTGTCTAACTCTACTTTTCTAACTCTACCTGTCAAAAAAAATTTTTTTTCAAACTTCCCTGACTGATGGTAATGGATGTAGATGATTCCCTGGTTCCATTCCCCAACTTTGTTGTGTTCATTCATGAAGTTTGGGCAGAATTAATTCATCTGCCCCACAGCACATGCAAGAATGATCTAACTAATATCAGAATTACCCTTATTCTCTGAATCAGTTTTTGTCCCAGAGGCCAGAGTGAAGACTTAAGTTTTCAGGGAAAAGAGAGATTCTTTGGATGGTGTGGTATTAGCGTATGAATACCAGAAGTGTTAAAATTTATTTTCTTTTCTACTGAACCACCCAAGAATAAAGCTAACACAATAAAATGAACACAAGGAAGAGGGACAGTTAGGAGAACTGATGGTAGAGGAAGGAAGCCAATCCTTCACATTATCAGAAATTTCCAAATCAAACCCAACCTGAACCCCATGCTACCTCTAGAATACTCAGCTATATGAACCAGTAAATTTCCTTTATTGATAAAGCTGAAAAGGTCCAGAATAAGGCAGTTTAGCATCAAAAAGTACTTTGAATTGAATGTCTTTGAGTTCCCAAATTCTTACCTGCCTGAAAGTGGAACATTCCAAAAGAACCCAAAATCCCCTCAAGAAAACAACCAAAAAATATCTTATTATCCTTGTTTTGGGTCAAATAGTATATGAGAACTGAGAACCTACAGCCAAAGGCAAAAGAGGCTATGAGGTCAAAGAAAGAGGCAGGCAAATCCAGGATTATAAAGTAAAATTTATTAGGGCTTTGCAGGAAGAAGTGTGGTCTTGGGTGGCCACAAGACAAGGGGGACCCATGCCATAAGGCAGAAGAAATCAGATTTTACAGAAAAAACAAAAGGTGAACTGTGGCTAATTTGAGTGTACCTGGACTTTCTCAATAAATATTAACATTACAGGCATCAGATAAGAGACTTTCCAGGCAACAGATAAGAGCTGGCAGTTTATATCAATGACTATGTTTATCCAATAGGATTTGGGATGACAATCAGGGTTTACCTAGAGGACAAAATGGCAGTTAAAAACCAAGATGTCTGTTGTAATGTCAAGCAGCACAATCCGAGACCATGAAAAGTGTCACTGCACCAAAATAGACACTGTCATGAAACTATTTTTGAAAGGACTCCTTTGTCTTTTCTAAAGCTCCCTTATTTCCCTTTAAGTGCCTTTCTTCCCTGCCTCTTTTTTTTAAAGATTTATTTATTTACTTGCAAGAGTTAGAGAGAGAAGGAGAGGCAGAGAGAGAGAGAGAGAGAGATCGATCTTCCATCTGATGGTTCACTCCCCAGTTGGCTACAATGATTGCAGATGTGCCAACCCGAAGCCAGGACACAGGAGCTTCTTCCAGGTCTCCAATGTGGGTATAGGGCCCCAAAGACCTAGGCCATCTTCTACTGCTTTCCCATGTATAGCAGAGAGCTAGATCAGAAGTGGAACAGCTGGAACTCGAACCGGTGCCCATATGGGGTGCTGGCACTGCAGGTGGTGGCTTTACCCCCTACACCACAGTGCCAGCCCCTTCCCTGCCTCTTAAGTCTTTTTTTCCCATAAGTATTCCATGCTTCCCCTCCAATATGTAAATATGTAAGTCCCAAGTTCTAACTACCTCACACTTTAGTCACATTTGTTTGTGAACTCTTATATACATGTGATTAGAATATCTCTTTCTCTTGTTAATCTGCCTTTTATCAGTGTAATTCATTAATTAAAGGCTCCAGATTTGCAAACCCAAGAAGGTAATTCAAAGCCCCCTTCAAAGCCAATTTGAATTTTTTCTGTTACCTGCAGCTGATAGCATCCTGTAACAGAGAAAAGGGCAAACATTGACCATATTTTCTCTTTGCACCTCTAGGAAACCCATGTTTCCTAGTTCCCTTACCTTCAGACCCAGGTGCACGACTATTTCTCATCAGTGCATTGTAGATAAAAGTAGTGATTGCCAGATAGAATCCTGACTCAAAATCTCCAGTGATTCATAGTTTCTGTTTGTTTTTCGTACATTAGTCAGCCAGACTTAGAGAACTCGCTAGGAGATGGCAGCTGTTTTAGACGCAAAGACTTCAGATCTGTTCATGATTGCATGAAGCAAAGCACTATGCTGATCCTCTTTGGACTGATTAGATCAAGTTGTAAACTTTTATTGGTTAATGACAGAGTTTTGAGGGTTGTTAAAAGAGCTACAATCACTAAACCTGATTAATAATAGATGTGGTGATTTATCATTAAAAGACAAACCTAATATATATAGCATTAGCACAGCAGTCAGGTGGAAAATGTGGGAACAGATGTAGCCAGCTGGACAACTGGAGATTCATATTAGGCGTTGGCTGAACTGTTGCTTACAATACCTCAGAAGGCAGACCAGTATTTAAAAACCTAAGAGAAGAGTTCAGAAAACAACATCAGTAGTGAATGTTGGTGATTTTTTTAGATACTTAGCAAAAATATCATCAGAAAGAGATTAGCATAGAAGAGAAATAACCGGTTTATAAACAAGTTTATAAACAAATGAAAGGGAATAGACAGAGTCCAGTATTGAGGGGCTTTGCAACATGGGAAAACACTACCTCTAAATTTCAGAGATGTGATTTTAAAAGGCTTTGAGCAAGGAAGCCTCAGAAGAATTTGAACAAAGTGACTTGCCCTTAGGAAAAGATATTTTCAGATAGCCTCAAATGAGCAGCTATAAAATTGAGAAAAAGAAAGATTGAGTCAACAAAGCAGAAAAATAAGGCAGCTTTTAGAACTATGTCTCCAGAAGGAATACTGTGGATGTTTCAACCACACACCCTTTGGTATTTATAGTAGGTCCTCCATATCAGCAAGTTCTGCACCCATGGATTCAACCATCTATGGATCAAAAATATTAAAAGAAACTGCATCTATACTGACATACAGACTTTCATCATTATTCTGTAAACAATATAGCAATTAACATGTTTTTAGGTAATATAAGCAATATAGTGGTGATTTAAAGAATATCTGTGACTATATATAGGTTAAATGCAAATAGTACATCATTTTCTGTAAGGGATTTGAGACTTCAAGGATTTTGATATATCAAAGGATCATGCAACAATCTCTGTAGATGTAAAGCAAAGACTTTACCTACCTTTTGAGGGTTTACCCATAGCCTCAACTTTTGTTACCCTTTTACTTCCAGCAGCCAGGATTTGTAACAATTTTTAATAGAACTACCCTTGGGTTTTTGTAGGCACTTTGCCAACCTTCACAGAGGCTGAAGGCACCTGGTACTTTACATTATTTCAGGGGTAGCCCTTAACCAATAACTGATAATATGCAGGAGTGTGAAAGCTCTACTTTCATGTCTTAAGTGGGGACAACTTTGACATATAATTTATACTCCAGAATTCTGTTAATCAGGTAGAAGCTTGAATTTTTTAGTTTTGCCTAAAGTTAAATCCTTGCTTCTGTGCAAGTTAGACTATTATCTCAGGTCCAAACCACCCTCCTCTACTCAGCTTTTTGTTGCTAGGAGCTGGGAACCTACAAACCACCTTTGGTGCTTTGCCAGTCACTCCTTGTTAGGTTCTGCCAACACAGGACATAAGAGGAAACCACAAGGCTAGAGGAAGAAGAAGGGCTTCACTCCTTCCTGTTTGCTTGTATTTGCTTTATTTTCCTGTAACTGGAGCAACTTAGCAGCACTCTAGCAGACAATTCATTCCTGGAGTAGACACTGAACTCTGTACTTTTCCCAACACTTGGCAGAACTAATCTCATTGTACTCTCCACAAAGACATCAGTAGCACCTCCTTCATCAGAGGTCTGACTCTCAGCTTTGTGAGATTTCTCTTATAAGAGGTTCCAGCAGCAGCTGAGCAGTGCTATCTTCCCAAAGATTTGAATTTCTGCTCCCTGGGGCTCCAAGTTTCTAAGTATTAATGATTGAGAACTCTTTTCTTTGTTCACCAGAGCCCTATGTGTGGTAGCTGCTTCTAGAGGTTGCTACCTCCATAATATTTAGTGTGTGAAGTTCTAAAAATTCATTTAGCAATTATTTATTTTTAATTCTCTCAGTTAAGTGACTAGTGTGCTTTCTATCTCCCAACTGGATCCTGAGTGATACACTGGATTCTTCACTTTCTTTGCCCTACTTCTCCCACTAGGCTTCAAGGTTCTTAATACATTTATCTTTTTTTTTTCTTTTTTATTTTTTAAAATGTTATTTAAGGTATAAACAATTTATGCATTTGATATATACAAATTTAGGAACATAGTGATTCTTACCACCCTACCTTCCCACCCTTCTTTTTCCTCTCTCTCCTATTCCCACTCTTAATTTAATTTTTACAAAGATCTATTATCAGTTTCCTTTATGCTCATAAGATTAACCCTACAATAAGTAGGGTTCAACAAATATTATGAGGACAAAAAACAAAACAAAAAAACACAATTCTTCAACAGTAGAGAAGGGCTACAAACAATCATCAAATCTGAAAATGTCAATTTCACTCCACTACATTACATTTTTGATACTCTATTAGTTACCACAAATCAAGAAAAACATGGTATCTGTCTTGTGAGGACTGGCTAATTTCACTAAGTATAGTGGTTTCCAGTTGCATCCATTTTGTTGCAAAAGACAGGATTTCATTTTTTTTCTAGCCACTGTGTAGAATTCCATGGTGTACATATCCCATAATTAATTTATCCAGTCATCAGTTGATGGACATCTGAGTTGATTCCATTTTAGCCATTGTGAATTGAGCTGCAATGAACATAGGGGTACAGATAACTGTTTCAAATGCTGATTTCAATTCCCTTGGGTAAATTACCAGAAATGGGATGCCTGGGTCATATGATAGATCATTTTTCAACTTTCTGAGTTGTCTCAATACTGTCTTCCACAATGGCTGTACTAGCTTATGTTCCCATGAGCAGTGGATTAGGGTACCTTTTTCCCCACATCCTCGCCAGCTTAATACATTACTTAATAAATCAATGGGCACAACTCTTCTCAGGATCTGCTTTTGGGGATTCAATCTAAGAAAGTCTCAGAAACAACTTTAGGTATTTTTTAAATGTTTATTTATTTATTATTTGAAAGTTAAAGTAACAACCTTTGCCCTAATGTCAATTTCTGGTTCCTCTACCATATAGTCCTTGAGTTACTGCAAAATCATCTATTACATACTGTGGCAATTAACTCCTTCCAGTGTCACAAAAACACATTTCAAAAAAAGAAAACTATAGGGTCTGCACTGTGGCATAACTGGTTAAGACACCACTTGAAATGCCAGCATCTCATTTGGGTGCCAGTTTGAGTCCTGGCTGCTCCACTTCTAATCCAGCTCACTGCTAACAAGCCTAGGAAAGCAGTAGAAAATGGATCAAGTACTTGGGTCCTTGCACTCACATAGGAGACCAGGAAGAAGCTCCTGGCTCCTGCCTTAGGTCTGGCTCAGTTGCAGCCACAGTGACCATTTGGGAGTGTCAACCAGCAGATGGAAGATCTCTCTCTGTCTCTCCATATCTATCTCTCTGTAGCTCTGTCTTTCAAATAAAATAAATAAATCTTTTTTTTTTTTTTTTTTTTTTTTTTTTTTTTTTTTTTTACAGGCAGAGTGGACAGTGAGAGAGAGAGAGACAGAGAGAAAGGTCTTCCTTTTGCCGTTGGTTCACCCTCCAATGGCCGCCGCGGTCGGCGCCCTGCGGCCGGCGCACCGCGCTCGTCCGATGGCAGGAGCCAGGAGCCAGGTGCTTTTCCTGGTCTCCCCATGGGGTGCAGGGCCCAAGCACCTGGGCCATCCTCCACTGCACTCCTGGGCCACAGCAGAGGGCTGGCCTGGAAGAGGGGCAACCGGGACAGAATCCGGTGCCCCGACCGGGACTAGAACCCGGTGTGCCGGCGCCGCAAGGCGGAGGATTAGCCTGTTGAGCCACGGCGCCGGCCAAAATAAATAAATCTTAAAAACAAGATATAGAGTGTTCTCCAGCTGCTCATGGAAATATATATTATGGAAAAAGTATGCATGGATTTCAAAAATGTTTTGTGACAAAATAAGCTTATCATGCAGCTCCATTTTTCCATAAGCTTTTTGAAGTACTGTCATAAATAATGTTTATGTCTTAAAAACACATCAGTTGTTTACAAAGCCCTTGAGATAAAACTAATATTCCATAACATGGTGTAGTCCATGGATTGGCTCCTTCAGACTGCATTTCACTCTTCTTCTGACTGGGAGGTGCTGGGATGCTGAAGCAAAAACAACTATTATTTATACAGTCTTGCCCCTGGAGTTGTAATAGGCTTTGCATATGTGATGTACTTGCATCAAATTTGAAATATGAAAATGAAATACAAACCTTCTATGATGATGTTGCTACTGTCCAGAAAGGTTGTGAAAATATTAAGAGACAACTACAGGGACCAGTGTTGTGATGCACCAGGTAAAGCCACAGCCTGCAATGCCAGCATCCCATAGGGGTACCAGTTCCAGTGCTGGCTGCTTCACTCCTGATCCAGCTCCCTGCTAATGGCCTGGGAAAAGTAGTAGAATATGGCCCAAATCAGTGTTTGTGCCCCTGCCAACCTCACAGGAGATCCATATGAAATTTCTGACTTTTGCCTGGCCCATCCCCAGCAGTTGCCCCCATCTGGGGAGTGAACGAGCAGATGGAAGATTCTCGCTCGCTCGCTCTGTGTGTGTGTGTGTGTGTGTGTGTGTGTGCCTCTCTCTCTGTAACTATGGCTTTCAAATAAATAAATCTTTTAAAAATTAAAAAAAGGTGGCCAGTGCCATGGCTCACTTGTCTAATCCTCCACCTGCTGTGCTGGCACCGCAGGTTCTAGTCCCGGTTGGGGCACCGGGTACTAGTCCCAGTTGCTCCTCTTCCAGTCCAGCTCTCTGCTGTGGCCCAGGAAGGCAGCGGAGGATTGCCCAAGTGCTTGGGTCCCTGCACCCGCATGGGAGACCAGGAGGAAGCACCCGGCTCCTGGCTTCGGATTGGCCCAGCACCGGCCGTAGCGGCCATTAGGGGAGTGAACCAACGGAAGAAAGACCTTTCTCTCTGTCTCTCTCTCACTGTCTATAATTCTCTCTGTCTCTATTTCTCACTGTCTAACTCTGCCTGTCAAAAAAGAAAAAAAAAAAAAAGGAAGAGGCCACCACGGTAACTGAACGTAGAGTTCTAGTACGTATTCACCAGATCCATGTATGTGAGGGGGAATTGAGGTAGCATGAATGGTGGCAGCAGCAGCAACTTCCTAAACCCTAGATCTCAGCTATGAAATTATAGCAGCCCCTTGATTTCTATCCCTCTAACCCTTCCACCAATGTTATATTTCCCTGTATTAAATATCTTTCTATCTGAAATACCTATTTTGTGTTTCCCATGTCATACTCTGATGGATTAGCATGTCATACAAGGCATTTCATGATTTAACTCCTATTTTTCTTGCTAACCTAAACTCATGAAGCTCTTTCCAATCACTTAACTATACACATCCACCCCATACATTGTACTTGAATCATGCTGAACTACTTTCAGGTCCTCAAACATACCATATTTTCTTATGATGCCCTCTGCTTGAAATTACACATTTATACTTCAATTCACTGCTTATCTGTTCTGCTTATTTGAACTTTACCTAGTATGAGTAGCCTTCCCTGTTACCCCTAACTCTATCTGTGTGCTTGCAATGGACATTTCTTATTTTTGTGTTTACTGGGTAGCATCTGAGTACCCCACCTGTGATTAAAATACCCTCCATTCTTTTGGGCACAGGCTTCCATCTTTATAGAAAATGAAAATACCAGCCACTTGCTGTTTCCACCTCCCTTATACTTAGGGTGCACATACATATGATCTAAGGTCTTTGAATTAATGACTAAATAGTGTAAAAAAGCATTTTTTTTCAGAATTCTGACAATGCACAACAATGGACAAAGCACCTAAAACCAGTTTGTAGAAGCAATAGTGCCAGTAGTTGTTGCAATAGTGTTGTTATCAGTTGTGGGACTTGAAGCTGCTATGTCTGTGCTACTGGTAGTAACAACTATCCTACCTAGCCTGGTCCCTAGTTATTTGGAGGGTTTTTCCTGGCTTCATACACTCTGAGATTGGTTTCTAAAACTTCCAAAAGATGTTATGTACTAACCATTGCTCCTTAAGTAAATTCCTTATCTGTCTGAGCCAGAATCTGTTTCTGTTGCTTACAACCCAGAACTCTGATTTCCATAATAACTTCTTACTCCCTCCTATTGCATTTTTTTGTTTTTGTTTTTTGTTTTTGTTTTTGTTTTTTTTTTTTGACAGGCAGAGTGGACAGTGAGAGAGAGAAACAGAGAGAAAGGTCTTCCTTTTGCCGTTGGTTCACCCTCCAATGGCCACCGCGGCCGGTGTGCTGCGGCCAGCGCACCGTGCTGATCCGATGGCAGGAGCCAGGTGCTTCTCCTGGTCTCCCATGGGGTACAGGGCCCAAGGACCTGGGCCATCCTCCACTGCCTTCCCAGGCCACAACAGAGAGCTGGCCTGGAAGAGAGGCAACCGGCACAGAATCCAGCACCCTGACCAGGACTAGAACCCCGTGTGCCGGCACCGCAAGGCAGAGGATTAGCCTAGTGAGCCGTGGCGCTGGCCTCCTATTGCATTTTGAAAGTGTTAATTTGGACTAATGTTCAGCAAATATTTATACTCCTTTATACTTCAAGTATGGTTTGCTACCCTAATGACATTGAGCTTGAGTGCATGTTCTGCTTTGGCCAATGGAGTATCAGCATTTGTAATTCAAACAGAGGCTTGAAATATTCTTGTATATTTGAGTTTGCCCTCCTACTCTAATGATGAAAAAAAAAATGTCTCAGGTTGCTGGTGCTGATTATTCAATCTAGTCTCTAGAGTAGACACATAGAAGAGACCACACAGCCTACACAACTACTCGTCCAAAAATAAGGGACATTTAGAGCTGACCTGAACCCAACTTGTATTCTAGAGCCTAGAAACTGGAGCCTGGAGTCTTTCCTAGCCATATCACAGACCTAAGAGTAAGAGAACACAATTGCAACTCTCAGTCTTTGTATTATCATAACCCTTATTCCGTACCTAACCCATACAATATGTCATTATTAATATTTTTAGCAATTATAAGCCTATATTATAATTAATGATTTACATGTCTATTGTTCTCTGATAATTTAAGATTATGGAATATGGAGGAGACATTATTGGTGTTTATATTTTCAGTGCTTATCACAAACCTCAAGCCTCAATGAGTGTGTGATGAATAAATAAATATGAATGATGAGTAGCAAACATTCTTAAAAACTGTATTTTTCTGCTTTTTGCACAAGAATAGAAGCCTTTCCAAACAATTTTTAAATATTTTTATTTTGTCAAAATATAGCAAAATTGATTAGATTGAGCTGGATTAAATTATAGCATAACAACATAACAATACTCTTCTCCTTTTATCTTGTTTTGGGTGCTAGTCAATGAGATTTTTACACAGGACTACTTCATAGTAAATATACTCAATGAATTTCAATTTTCTTTCCAAAATTCCTTAGTTACTTATATACATAATCTTCTGCTACCTTATATGTAGTTGATTGCTTCTATTATATATGAATTTTAATAGTTTCATTTCAAATATTTAATTAATTGCTTTGTTTTACTGTCATATACCAAATAACTAACCTAGAGCTGAGACTTAATAAAAGTTTATTAAATGTATTTAGCACTTATAATATTAATGGTTTCGTGAGTATGTAAAATTTTGATACAATAGTTTTTACAAGGGGACATTTTGGTAAAGACTAAAATAGAAACAGCTACACTATTTTTTTATTTTGGCATAATGTGCAAAATCATTGTTCTCACCATATTCCTGAGCCTCATACAGTTTCTGATGTCCTCAGTTGAGGTGAAAATCGGGAATGTGATGAGGCTCAGAGATGAAATGGGTATAAATTATGTGCACCAAAATGGCCATATTGGGCAGGCTGTTTGGTGCAGCAGTTAAGATGCTGCTTGGGACACCTGCATCCTATATCAGAGTGCCTGAGTCCAAGTCCTAGGCTGTGCTTCCAATTCCTGTTTCTTGCTAATGAGCACTCTGGGGGAGAACAAGTAGTGACTAAAGTACTCGGTCCCTGCCAACCATGTGGGAGACCTGGTTTCAGTTTTAGGCTCCTGACTTCAGCCTGACCGGACCCAGCTGTTGCAAGAATTTGGGGGTAAACCAGCAGATGAAAGATCTCTGTCTTTGAAATAAATAAATTTCTCAGAAAAAGTATCCATGTCTAAAAACAGACCTCAGAACTATGCATATGTTCTGTTTCTCTGAGCAAGTTATAGCCCCAAGGTAAGAAAGGATATCAGGGCCGGCGCTGCGGCTCAACAGGCTAATCCTCTGCCTGGGCTCTAGTCCCAATCAGGCTGCCAGATTCTGTCCCGGTTGTTCCTCTTCCTGTCCAGCTCTCTGCTGTGGCCCGGGAGTGCAGTGGAGGATGGCCCAAGTGCTTGGGCCCTGCACCCCATGGGAGACCAGGAAGAAGCACCTGGCTCCTGGCTTCGGATCAGCATGATGCGCCGGCCATGACAGCCATTGTGGGGTGAACCAACGGAAAAGGAAGACTTTTCTCTCTGTCTCTCTCTCACTGTCTAACTCTGCCTGTCAAAAAAAAAAAAAAAAAAGATATCAGATACATTGTCTATAGTACAAAAAGCGAACTAGTCCCTTACTAAAGCAAAACTACTTGAATTGAAACCAGAAAATATTTTCTCCACTGGATCATCACAGGCATGATTCAGTGTATGGTAGGCCTTAATTGAGAGGGGGATTTCCTCCATCCAAATAAATGCATGAATTGCAAATCTTTTAGGCAGTTCTCCTTAGTGTTTCTTTCAACTGAGCTTTTAAAAAATAGTGAACAGCTCTGAATTAGATATCAAGCCCCCCACCCCCAAGAAATATGGCAATTCGTTGTCACTAATTAAGTTCAGGTCCTTATGTTTAATAATCAGCAGAACTCGGGGTGGGGGAGGATAATAGCATTGACATTTTCTGGTGAATATTTAAACATGCAGAAAGCCGTCTGAATAGAACATCACTCCACCTGGTACTTGGAGTTGTGCCAAAGAAATAAAGTTCTAGGAATACGGATGAGATTGTCTTCAGAAAGTAATTTGTGTCCTCTATAAACTACAGACAAATGGGAAACTGCTCTTCTGAGTTCCTCATTATACAACAGGGCAGCAGTAAGTTTGGTCTGGAAAATGCTAAATACACCACTTCCCTTTGCCAGTAAAATTTGTATACTAAAATATATAAGAGAATCAAAGTGTTAATTTCATATTATGGGATGGCCCACCTAAAACTTGCCTACTTTTTGAATATAGAATTGGTACAAGATGGGAAGAAATGGAATTTACCAAGTATGAAAGTAGCATTTTCAATGTCATATCAAGCAAAAAAATGCATAATTGAAGCCTCTAATTTTCTGTGCATGAAGGGAGCAGTGTATTTAAAATAGAATAACATGTGTTGCAAATATTTGAGAGCTATAGAGTGAGATGAAAAAGTTATTTAATGCAGGTTCTTCATCAGTTCTGGAACATCCTTTGTCATTTAAAAAAAAATGTTTGGGGCTGGTGCTGTGGAGTAGAGGGTAAAGCTGCCACCTGCAGTGCTGGCATCCCATATGGATCCCAGTTCAAGTCCTGGCAGCTCCATTTCTGATCCAGTTCTCTTCTGTGTCCTGGGAAAGCAGTGGAATATGGCTCAAGTTCTTGGGCCCCTGCACCTGCTTTGGAAGACCCGGAGGAAGCTCCTGGCTCCTGGCTTCATATCAGCCCAGCTCTGGCCATTGCAGCCAACTGGGGAGTGAACCGGTGGATGGAAGGCCTCTCCCTCTCTCAGCCTCTCTGCCTATCCTTCTCTCTGTGTGTAACTCTGACTTTCAAATAGATAAGTCATTAAAAAAAAAAGATCTATTTATTTGAAAAGGAGAATAACTAAGAGGGAGAAACAGAGAAAGATCTTCTGTCTGCTGATTCATTCTCCAAATAACCAAGAACCCAGAATGCCCTCTGGTCTCACATGTGGATGGCAGCAGCTCAAGCACTTAAATCATCTTCTACTGCCTTCCCGGGTGTTGGATTAGAAGAGCAACCAGGACTCAAATCAGCACTCTGATATGGTATGCCAGTGTTACAGCCGATGGCTTAACGCCTTAGTCATTCTTCCTTTCTTTACTTTTTAAGATTTATTTATTTATTTGAAAGGCAAAATTACAAAGGAAGAGGGAGATTGAGAGATAGAGATCTTCCATCCGTTGAGTCATTCCCCAAACTGTTGCAACGGCTAGCGCTGGGCCAGGCTGATGACAAGAGCCAGATTCTTCCAGGTCTCCCATGTGGGTGCAGGGGCCTAAGGTCTTGGACCTCCACTGCTTTCCCAGGCACATCAGCAGGGAGCCAGATGGGAAGTGGAACAAGTGGGACTGAACAGGTTCCCATATGGGATGCCAGCACCACAGGCAGCAGCTTTACCCACAATGCCACAGTGCTGGCCTCAGTCATTATTTCTTAAAATATTGCTTCTGCTCTTTCTTTCATTCCTCTATCTTTTTATTTTCTATTTTTTAAATATTTATTTATTTATTTGAAAGTCAGAGTTACACAGAGAGAAGAGAGGCAGAGAGAGAGAGGTCTTCCATCAGATGGTTCACTCCCCAGATGACCGCAATGACTAAAGCTGCACTGATCCAAAGCCAGGAGCCAGGAGTTTCTTCCAGATCTCCCACATGGGTGCAGGGGCCCAAGGACCTGGACCATCCTCTACTGCTTTTCCAGGCCACAGCAGAGAGCTGGGTCAGAAGAGGAGCAGCCGGAACTTGAACCAGTGCCCACTTGGGATGCTGGCGCCTCAGGCCAGGGCATTAACCTGCTTCACCACAGCGCCAGCCCCACCTCTATCTTTTTTAAACTCTGAGTAAATGAATACTAGATCCTCAGGTCCACTCCATGTCTCCTAAATTTTGTTCTGTATTTGTATATTTATAATATATGATGCATTCTTCATAATTTCTTCTAATATGTCTTCTAATTTGCTGTATTTTACTCACTGATTTTTATGCTTTGTTATTTTTCTATTAAATTTCATTGGTTATTTTCAAAATCACTTTTTAGAGTATCCTGATAATTTTTTATTTATTTAAATACAGTAAGCCCAGCTTTGTTTGGTTGTTTTTTGGGAGATGCAGAAAGAGCTCCTATTTGCTGGTTCACTCCACAGATGCCCACAGTGTCTGGAGCTGGGCCTGGCTGAAGTTGGGAGCCAGGAACTCAATCAAAGTCTTCCGTGTGGATGGTAGGAACCAAACTACTTGAACCGTCACTGCTTCCCCCAGTATGTACCTTAGCAAGAAGCTAGAGCCAGGTATTGAAGCCAGGTACTCTGATGTAAGACATGGACGTTTTGATCACTAGGCAAATGCCCATCTCCTAAACGGAGTTTCTAAAATAATCTCTCTGCTAAATTCACGTATCTGCTATATTTTGGTTCTGGTTTTATTCTTAAAAAATGCATGTACCTGTGTGTATTTTACTATGTATTGCTTCTTGTCCCTAGAGTACTATGAGAAAGAGGTCTTATAGGCCTAGCATACTGGTACCTTCTGTCAGTGAGGATTTTCAACTGCCAATTCAGGACCATGTTATCCAACTTCATGACTTCATATTCCCTGGGCAGTTCAAACCCAGGTCTAATTCCCAGAAAGTCACAACTTCTCAAGGAGAACTCCTCCTCCTTTTCTTCTTGTATCTTCTCTTTTCAACGCCAAAGTAACCTACTGTTCCATCCTGGGCTTTTGGAGGGTGGATATGTTCCAGGTTTTCATTTACTCTGAAGGTTTCAGCCTTTCAGTTCGCCAGCTCGTGAAGGAAAGGTCATCTGCCCACCTTGGGTAGGCTCTGGGTGTTGACTCATTCTGCCATACCTAGGTCTGCTAAAACCAAAGTCCAAGTTTGCCCAGATCAGCAAGTTCCCTCAGGCAAAAGCAACTTCAGTGCTTCAGTGCTCAACTTATCTCTGCAGATTCCCGTGTTTGCTTAGTTTTTGGATTGCAATTCCTTATTGACTACCTTGACAACTCTAGAATACTTCTTAGGGGGAAAAACATATTGTTCTCAACATTGTTAATTTTTCAGTAGAAATATTGAGAAGATTGAGAATAGAATATATTTTTTAAAAAAAAAAATATGTTGTTTATTTGAAAGGCAGACTTAGAGGGAAAGAGAAGCAGAGACAGAGAAAGAGATACCTTCCATCTGTTGGTTCACTCCCAAAATGGCTACAATGGCCAGGGCTAGGCCAGGCTCAAGCCAGGAGCCTGAAACTCCATCCAGGTCTACTGCATGGGTGCAGGGGCCCAAGTACTTTGGTCATCTTCTGCTGCATTCCCAGATGCATTAGCAGAGAACTGGATCAGAAATAGAGCAACTGGGACTCAAACCTGTGCTCTTAAGGGATGCCACCATCTCTAGTCACAGATGGTGGCTGCACCACAATGTTGGCCCAAGAATACATGATTTTTAAAACAAAGACAGGAGATAAAAGGGAATGAAAACAACTTGATTAAATGGGGCAATAAAAGAAAATACACCAGGCTGGTGCCGCGGCTTAATAGGCTAATCCTCCGCCTTGCGGCGCCAGCACACCGGGTTCTAGTCCCAGTCAGGGCACCGGATTCTGTCCCAGTTGCCCCTCTTCCAGGCCAGCTCTCTGTTGTGGCCAGGGAGTGCAGTGGAGGATGGCCCAAGTGCTTGGACCCTGCACCCCATGGGAGGCCAGGAGAAGCACCTGGCTCCTGCCATCGGATCAGTGCGGTGCACCAGCTGCGGCGGCCATTGGAGGGTGAACCAACGGCAAAGGAAGACCTTTTTCTCTGCCTCTCTCTCTCACTGTCCACTCTGCCTGTCAAAAAAATTTAAAAAAGAAAGAAAATACACCAAATCATGGTAAATAAATACAAACTAAAATATAAATGAATCCATTTTACAAAGTAAAGCATTATGATGCTATTTATGCAAGAAATTTTAAAACACAGATAAAATCATATATAAAGCATTAAAATATACATGGTAATGAATATCAAAACCACAGAAGAGATGCAAGTTCAAAAAATACAGGATAAAAGGGAGGAAAATATTTGTAAAAACAAAAACACAAGTGTTTGTTCCTTTAAAAAGAGAGTGAGCTCAAGCAAATATGGCTAAATACCAATGTCTATAAATATTATTGCTGAGAGCACATATGTATCTGTTAATATTACTGTTTATACTTTTCAATATATTTAACATGTTTTATAATTTAAAATATTTTAAATAAATCCATCAATTTAACTCAGTGTCTTAAAAATTAAAGGACAGAAAAATCATAATCTTAATAGGGGCCAAAATTATTTGATAAAAATCAACATCTATCCTTAATAGGGTTGAGGGATAAAATTTAGTAAAACAGCAAAAGAGTGACTGTTTTGTATAGCTTTTATTGCCTCTTTTTTTTTTTTTTTTTTTTTTTTTTGGACAGGCAGAGTTAGACAGTGAGAGAGAGAGAGAGACAGAGAGAAGGTCTTCCTTTTTTCCATTGGTTCACCCTCTAATGGCCGCTGCGGCCATTATACCACGCTGATCCAAAGCCAGGAGCCCGGTGCTTCTCCTGGTCTCCCATGGGGTGCAGGGCCCAAGCACTTGGGACATCCTCCACTGCACTCCCAGGCCACAGCAGAGAGCTGGCCAGGAAGAGGAACAACCAGGACAGAATCCAGTGCCCCGACCAGGACTAGAACCTGGGGTGCCGGTGCCACAGGTGGAGGATTAGCCTAGTGAGCTTCACTGCCGGCCTTATTGCCTCTTAAGGATTACTGCGAGAGAGAAAAGGGTCAGGCCTCAACTTTTGAGTTTTAAATAAATTTTTGAGGCAAATATAATAGAGAAGCAGAATGGCTAGGTTACAAGTAGGCCAGGACTAGGGTGAGACCAGTGAAGCACCTGGGATGAATATTTAAAGGAGACAGAATCCTTGTTAACCTCACAGTGAGAAAATGCCACACTCTAACCAACACTTAATATGATTAATCTTTTTAATTTTAGACATTCTTCTAAATGCATATGTGGTTTAAATTTACATGTTCCTAAAGACTAATGATATGCAATTTTTCACAGGTTTATTTGTCATCAATGTATCTTCTTTGACAAAGTTTGTGATCAAATGTTTCTTTTTTTAAAGATTTATGTATTTATTTGAGAGGTAGCATTACAGACAGAAAGAGCTAGAGACAGATAGAAAGATTTTCCATTCGCTGGTTCACGCCTAGAAATGGCCTCAACAGATGGAGTGAGCCGATCTGATGCCAGTAGCCAGGAGCTTCTTCCAGGTCTTCCACATGGATGCAGGGGCCCAAGCACGTGGTCCATCTTCTACTACTTTCCCAGGCCATAGTAGAGAGCTGGATTGGAAGTGGAGCAGCTGGGACATGAACCAACGCCCATATGGGATGTTGGTGCCGCAGGCAGAGGTTTAGCCTATTATACTACAGCACCACCCCCAAGATTTTCTACTCACTTAAAAATTATTTATTTGAGAGGCAGAGAGAGAGAAAGAGGTAATCATTTATATACATTCTAAAAGTCTTTTGATACAGTGAATTACACTGACTGATTTTTTCACAAGTTAAACCAACTTTCCATTCATGAGATAAACCCATCTTGGTTCTTTTTGTTTTTTTTTTTAAGATTTATTTATTTGTTTGTTGTTTGTTTGTTTGAAAGGCAGAATATGAGAGAGAGAGGGACAGGCAGAGAGCAAGAGAAAGATGTTCCATCTATTGGTTCACTCTTCCAAATGGCTGCAATGGCTGGGGCTAGGCCAGACTGAAGCTAGGAGCCAGAAACTCCATCCAGGTCTCCCCAAAGGTGTCAGGGACCCAATTTCTTGGACTATCATTTGCTGCTTTCCCAGATGCATTAGCAAAAAGCTGAATTGGAAGTAGAGCAACCAGGACATGAACTGGCACTCCAATACAGGATGCCAGCACCTTGTAAGCAGTAGCATAACCCACTGTGCCACAATGCTGGCCCCTTTGTTCCTATATTGTTGAATTCAGTTTGCTAAAAATTTTTTTAAAGATTTATTTATTTATTTATTTGAAAGTCAGAGTTACACAAAGAAGACAGGCAGAGAGAGTCTTCCACCCGATGGTTCACTCCCCAAATGGCCACAATAGCTGGAGCTGGGACAATCCAAAGCCAGGAGCCAGGAGCTTCTTCTGGAATTCTCACATGGGTGCAGAGACCCAGGGACTTGGGCCATCTTCTACTGCTTTCCCAAGCCATAGCAGAGAGCTGGATCAGAAGAGGAGCAGCTAGGACTAGACCCTGCCCCCATATGGGATGCTGGCACTTCAGGCCAGGGCTTTAACCCGCTGCAACACAGCGCCAGCCCCAGTTTGCTAAATTTTTAAAAGTTATGTTTTCCTCAAAGTTCACAAGGAAAATTTTTCCGTGATTTTCTTTTCTTCTAATGTCTTGGATTGGGATTGAGATCTGAATAATGCTGGCCTCATAGAATGAGCTGGAAGTTATCCCTCTTATTTAATTCTTTTAGAAGTATTAAGGTAGAATTGGTATTATTCTCTTTTAAGTGCTTGGTAGAATTTAACATCTGAGTCTCAGTGAGTTGGTTTTTAATTATTAATTTCATTTTTAAATAGACATTAATACATTTTTAAGTTTTGGCAGTTGGTATCTTTCAAAGAATGTGTCCATTTCATCTAAGTTGTCATATTTATTGGCATAAAGTTGTAAGTAACATTTTTATTCTTTTAACATCTGGAGAATAATCTGTATTTCTCTCATTCTGGTTTATATTAGGATTCATTCTGTGATAAATAGTTCTATGGGTTTTGACAAATGCATAATTTCATGTATCTATCATTACAGTATCATAAAGAATAGTTTCACTGCCCTAAAATTCCTCTCTGTTCCACCTTTGCTCCACAAAACACTGGAATCCACTGATCTTTTTATTGTCTCAATACTTTTTTCAGAATGGCATGATCATACACTATGTAGTATTTTTAGTCTGACTTGTTTTATTTGAGTTTCCTTCATGTCTTTTCATGGCTTGGCAACTCATTTCTTTTTATTTCTGAATAATATTCCACTATATAATTATATGCCCCATCTGTTTATTCATTCACATGTTGAAGGACATTTTGGTTGCTTCTGGCTTTAGGCAATTATTGAGGAAGCTGCTGTAAGCATTTATAGATACGTTTTTGTGTGAACACAGTTTTTTTCTTTTAAAGATTTGTTTTATTTATTTGAAAGACACAGTTACAGAGAAAGGGAGAGAGGAGAGAGAGGGAGAGGGGGAGAGAGGGAGAGAGGGAGAGAGGGAAAGGGAGAGGGAGAGAGGCAATAGGAGAGAGAGAGAGGGAATAGGAGAGAGAGGGAGTAGGAGAGAGAGAGAGAGAGAGAGAGAGAGAGAGTCTTCCAACTACTGGTTCACTTTCCAAATGGCCACAACAGCCAGAGCTGAGCCTATCTGAAGCCAGGTGCCAGGAGCTTTTTCTGGGTCTCTCACATGGGTGCAGGGGCCCATGGATTTGGGCCATCCTCTGCTGCTTTCCCAGGCACATTAGCAGAGAGCTGGATCAGAAGTGGAGCAGCTGAGACTCGAATGGGCATCCATATGGGATTCCAGCACTACAGGCTGTTGCTTTACCCACCATGCCACAGTGCTAGCCCTCATAGTTTTCTTAATCATTTGGATAAACATCTAGGACACTAATAGTTTGATTCATTGCCCAAGATCATATGGTTAGGGAGTAACAGAAGGTAAACAGTCTGACCTAGGGTCTACATACTGAACCACTGCAAAACTGCCTGTCAATACATGATACAAGTCGAACACACTTCATGAATAAGATTTGAGTCAGATCTTAAAGAGGACATAGAGTTGGATAAATGAAAGTAAGGAAAAATGTTTTCTACAGAGCATGGTGAAATGCTTCTTAGAAAAATATGGTGTGGGATAGTAATGATAGAGGCCCAATAATGTGAATGAACTCTTAAGGAACCCCACTGATGGTGTTGTGGCATAGCCGGGTAAGCTGCTGCTTGCAGCACCAGCTTCCCATATCAGAGTGCGAGTTCAAGTCCTGGCTGCCTCGCTTCCAATCCAACTTTCTGCGAATGTGCCTGGGAAGGCAACAAAAGATGACCCAAGTACTTGGGCTGCCTGCCACTGGTGTGGGAGACAATTATGAAATTCCTGGCTCCTGGCACATCAGTCTGGCCAACCCCTGGTTGTTGCTCCATATAAGAAGTGAACTGCTGGATAGAAGACCAATCTTTTTTACACTTTGTGTTTCTGTGTGGGTGCAAACTGATGAAATCTTTACATAGTATATACTGAATCGATCTTCTGTATATAAAGATAATTGGAAATGATTAAAAAATCTTGGTGTTAAATTGGAAATTGCATAGATAATTAATCAATTCTTTAAAAAAATCATGTAGGATCTCTGTCCTTAATGTGCTGTACATTGTGAATTAATACTATAACTAGTACTCCAACAGTATTTTCACTTTGTGTCTCTATGTGAGGGAAAACTGTTGAAATCTTTACATAATATGTACTAAACTGATCTTCTGTGTATAAAGAGAATTGAAAATGAATCTTGACGTGAATGGAAGGGGAGAGGGAGCGGGAAAGGGGAGGGTAGAGGGAGGGAGGGAAGTTCTGGGGGGGGGGGGAACCATTGTAATCCATAAGCTGTACTTTGGAAATTTATATTCTTTAAATAAAAGCTATAAAAAAAAAAGAAGACCAATCTGTGTGTGAGTGTGTGTGTATGTGTGTGTGTGTCTTTCTCTTTATCTCTCTCTGCCACTCTGCCTTTCAAAGAATTAATTTGAAAAAATAATGCCACTGAATTGTGAATTCAAAAATAGTTGAAATAGTGAGTTTTGTTTTTTCTATTTTTTACCACAATTTTTAAAAAGTATAGTGTGTGGCCAGTGCCGCAGTTCACTTGGCTAATCCTCTGCCTGCTGCGCCAGCACCCCGGGTTCTAGTCCCAGTTGGGGCGCCGGATTCTGTCCCAGTTGCCCCTCTTCCAGTCTAGCTCTCTGCTGTGGCCTAGGAAGGCAGTGGAGGATGGCCCAAGTGCTTGGGCCCTCTACCCGCATGGGAGACCAGGAGGAAGCACCTGGCTCCTGGGTTCGGATCAGCACAGTGCACAGGCAGCAGTGCACCGGCCGTGGCAGCCATTTGAGGAGTGAACCAACGGAAGGAAGACCTTTCTCTCTGTCTCTCTCTCTCTCACTGTCTAACTCTGCCTGTCAAAGAAAAAAAAGTATAGTGCATCTGTTGATTCATCAGTGTAGGAACAAATTAATCTACTAAAATTAAACATTTATTAGAAAGATAAAGGAGATGAAGTAGGATATATAAACTTATTGTAAAGTCTATATAAACTTTAAATTATAGTCTGAGGTCTTAGAGAATCATTGAAAATTATGCAATGTAAAAAAGACATGAAATGTGGTATTTCAAAGTGTTAAACTACGCAATAGGAAAACTTACTGAAATATGAACAGGCTGGAGGTAAGAGAAACAACTCATTGCAATCTAGGTACATTCATATGTACATTACTACATTTCTTCTTTCTTTTATTTTTTGACAGGCAGAGTGGACAGTTAGAGACAGAGAGACAGAGAAATGTCTTCCTTTTTGCCATTGGTTCACCCTCCAATGGCCGCTGCAGCCGGCGTGCTGCAGCCAGCGCATCGCGCTGATCCGATGGCAGGAGCCAGGTGCTTCTCCTGGTCTCCCATGGGGTGCAGGACCCAAGCACTTGGGCCATCCTCCACTGCACTCCCTGGCCACAGCAGAGAGCTGGCCTGGAAGAGGGGCAACTGGGACAGAATCCGGTGCCCTGACTGGGACTAGAACCCGGTGTGCCAGTGCCACAAGGCGGAGGATTAGCCTAGTGAGCTGCAGCGCCGGCCTACATTTCTTCTAATATCAGCTTTATTTTTTATTTATATAAGGTGAACAAATTTCATGTATTTCATATTTGTAGACTTGGGAGCATAGTGATGACACACACTTTTCCCTCCCTTCTGCGCACACTCCTATCTTTCCTCCTCCTTCCTTTCTTTTTTTTTTTTTTTGACAGGCAGAGTGGACAGTGAGAGAGAGAGAGACAGAGAGAAAGGTCTTCCTTTGCCGTTGGTTCACCCTCCAATGGCTGCCGCGGACGGCGCGCTGTGGCCGGCGCACCGCGCTCATCCGATGGCAGGAGCCAGGTGCTAGGTGCTTTTACCTGGTCTCCCGTGGGGTGCAGGGCCCAAGCACTTGGGCCATCCTCCACTGCACTCCCGGGCCACAGCAGAGGGCTGGCCTGGAAGAGGGGCAACCGGGACAGAATCCGGCGCCCTGAGCGGGACTAGAACCCGGTGCGCTGGCGCTGCAATGCGGAGGATTAGCCTGTTGAGCCACGGCGCCGGCCTCCTCCTTCCTTTCTTATTTCCTTCAATTTTTACCATGACATACTTTCAGTTTATTTTACAGTCAAAAGATTAAAGCTCCACTAAGTAAAGAATTCAACAAATAGTAAGTAAGAAGAACAAAACACTATTCCTCAACAGTAGCAACAAGGGCTGTAAACAGTAATCAATTCTCAAAATGTCAATTTTGCTCATATATTTTACCTTTTTTGTACTCTATTAGTTACCATAGATCAGGAAAAAATATGATATTTGTCTTTTTGGGATCTGCTCATTTCATTAAGTATAATGGTTTTCAGTTGCATCCATTTTGTTGCCTAAGACAGGATTTCATTATTTTTTTAATGGTTGAATACTAATCCATAGTGTATATATACATTTTCTTTATCCAGTCATTGGTTGATGGACATTTAGGTTGATTCATATCTCAACTATTGTACAATGAGTTGCAATAAACATGGGTGTACAGATAACTGATTCATATACTAATTTCATTCTGTTTGGGTAAATTCCCAGGAATGGGATGCCTGGGTCGAATGGTAAATCTATTTTCAGCTTTCTGAGGAATCTCCATTCTGTCTTCCATAATAGCTATAATAACTTACATTCCCACCAACACTGGATTAGGGTTCATTTTTCCCCACACCTCACCAGTATTTATTGTTTGTTGATTTCTGTATGAGAGATATTCTAACTGGGATGAAATGAAACCTCACTGTCGGTTTTATTTGCATTTACCTGATAGCTAGTGATCCTGAGCATTTTTCCTGTGTCTGTTGGCCATTTGCATTTTATCTTTTGAAAAATGCCTGTTCAAATAAACAAGAGTGTCAATTTGTTAAGTCAATAACAGGAGTCACTGTGCACTTACTCCTCATGTAGGATCTCTGTCCTTAATGTGTTGTACAATGTGAATTAATTCTATAACTAGTACTCAAACAGTACTTTTCACTTTGTGTTTCTGTGTGGGTGCAAACTGTTGAAATCTTTACTTAATATATACTAAATTGCTCTTCTGTATATAAAGACAATTGAAAATGAATCTTGATGTGAATGGGATGGGATGGGAGAGGGACTGGGAGATGGGAGGGTTTCAGGTGGAGGGGAAGTAATGGGGGAGGGGGGAGCCACTGTAATCCATAAGCTGTTCTTTGGAGATTTATATGTGTTAAATAAAAGTTTAAAAAAATGTCTGTTCAAGTAAGTCCTTAACTGGATTGATTGTTTTGTTGTTGTTTACAGATTCTGTATATTAATCCTCTATAAGTTGCATAGTTTGCCAATATTTTCTCCCATTCTTTCAGTTGCCTCTTCACTTTGTTGAGTGCTTCCTTTGCAGTGCAGAAGCATCTTAGCTTGATGATCTCATTTGTCAGTTTGGTCTTTGATTGCCTGTGCTTCTGGGGTCTTCCAGAGTTTCACCAATGTTCTCCTCTAGTAATTTGATAGTGTCAACTCATAGATTTAGCTCCTTGATCCATTTAAAATTGATTTTTGTATGAGATGTAGGGTAGGGGTCTTGTTTCATACTTCCTAGTAACAGCTTTGTAAGATGAATATTTCTGTACCCTTCCTATAGTCAAAGAAGCTAAAGCTTATGAACATTTATATTACTGACATTTGGAAAAAGTGTGATACTGTATAACTCATTTCAAATCTATCAGAATTCATAGGTGGTAGAAATAACATGGACTTAAGAATCATAGATAGGCAGGTGTTGATGCGGCAGGTAAAGCCACTGCCTGTGATGCCAGCATCCCTTATGGGAACTGATTTGTGTCCTGGATGCACAATTTCCCATTCAGCTCCCTGCTAATGGTCTGGGAAAAGCAGCTGAAGATGCCCAAGTACTTGGACCCCTGCCTTGCACAAAGCTCTGGCTCCTGGCTTCAGCCTGGCTCAGCCCTGACTGTTGCAGCCACTTGGTGAATGAACCAACAAATTGAAAACATGTCTGTCTCTCCCTCTCTCTCTGTAATTCTGACTTTTAAATAAATAAATCTTTAATAAAAAGAACACAGACTCTTGAATAACATTTCTGTCTTAACTAGTATGTGGCTTTGGTAAGATTATTTAGCCTACCAAAACCTCAATTTTTTAATCTGTGAAAAAATGGTGAAAGTGCCCATGTATACAAAGTACTAAGCTCAATACATGCCCCCAAGAAGTGCTCAATAATTGTTGTATGTTTTTTAAGATGTATTATATTGATTTGAAAGGCAAAGTGACAAAGAGCATGAGACACACAGCTAGATCTTCCAGTTGCTGGTTCACTCCCCTAATGGCTGCAACAGTCTCCAAGCTGAAGTCAGGACCCTGGTACTCCATTAGGGTCTCCCACATGGGTTGCAGGGGCCCAAGCACTTAGACTACCTTTTGCTGTTTTCCTATGCATATTATCAAGTAGCTGGATTGGAAGCAGGACAGCCAAAACTCAAATCAGCACTCTGATAAGGGATTTTGGCATCAAACGTGGTGGCTTAACCCACTGTGCTCAATAATTGGTAACTCACTTCAAAAGTTGTGGGATGAGGCCATTGTTGTGATGAAGTGGTTAAGGTCTCTGACTGCATTGCAGGCATCCCATATGGGCACCAGTTCAAATCCTGGGGCTGCTCGACATCTGATCCAGCTCCCTCCTAATGGTCTGGGAAAGCAGCAGAGGATGGCCCAAGTTCTTGGGCCCCTGCCATCCACGTGGGAGACCCAGAAGAAGTTCCTGGATCCTGACTTTGGCCTGGGCCAGCCCTAACTGTTGCAGCCATCTGGGGAGTAAACCAGTGGATGGAAGATTCTCCCCCTCTCCCTCTTCCTCTCACTCTCCCTCTGTAACTCTGACTTTCAAATGAATGAATAAGTCTTTTTAAAAAAGTTGTGAGACTTATGTGAAATTTATTTTATAGTATATAAAAGTTGATTCATATGTGGATCAACTTATTTATTGATTAATTGTGTTTAAAACTTCCTATTTCTAAGTTAAGATTTTCTTACATTGACAAATGATAAATTTTCACACATTAATTTCTTTCTGGCTGGGAGAAAAGCATATTTTACTAATTAAAGGCACAAAATTCTAAAGAAAAATCATGAACATGGTTTGGAAACTCATGTACATATTTATTTAACACCATTTCATATCTTTGAGAAGGCTTTTTGGAAACTAACTTAGAAAACTGAAAAGTCCATGAATACTGAGTGGTTTAACAGGAATTTTTTTAATGAGTTAAGTGTAAATGAATCAAAAACACATGAATTCTATTTTCTGTAAATAACACATGGTTTAAAAAACTGAAAATATACTTGGAAAAAAGTGTCACCAATGTACTATTAAATTAAAACTCTTAAAAATGGTGTTCCCTGAAATGAAATAGCACCATATGGATTCTAGAGTATTGTTAAAGTTGTATCTGACCACAGTATATCTTACAGGTTTGATTCGGTTGAGCTGGAGTTACTTTAGGATGAGTCCAAGCCTACATCTGATGAGACTTCTTAGGTATGTCCTCTCTTACAAAGGTATAATTAATCATGTTCTTTTTTGACAAAAAAGAAAGCAATTGTTGTCATCAACATAAATTGTTCATAAGGGAGCAACTTTTTGACCTCAAACATGAGAAGAATGGGGTGGAATGGGTGGGGAGGTGTTGCTGAAATGTGGCACCACGATTTCTCAAGAAAAGTAATTTATTTTGTCAGAAAAGCAGGAGAACTAATCAGCTAACTTTTCATCAAGATATTAAAGCCTTTTGCTAACATTGCCAAGTATGAAAGTGCCTCCAAATATTTTAGTTATATCATCCCTATGCTTCCTTCCTTTCTTTTTTTTTTTCTTTGAAGGAGATAGCTTCCACATCTGGCATCCAGATGAGACAATCATAATTTTAATATTACTGTTCTTCTGGTTGGAACCATCCAATTCCTTCTTCTGGTATTCAGAAGAGTTTCCATTCATTTGAAGAAATGGACACATGCCTTTTATAATTTGCACTCTTCCTTTTTGTAAGATGGTAAAACTGTCTGAATTTTGTTAGTTTTAGAATGAAAAACATACAGATAAAATTGCTCTTGAATAAAACATGTGTTTGTACAGTGAAATGGACCCTATGATATGAATAAATAGACAATGATTAAAAGGAAGCACTGGCAGACGATTAGACGTATAGATCAATGAAGTAGAATTGAGAGTCCAGAAAAAAAAAAAACCTTCACATTTACAGGTGATTGGTTTTCTTTTTTTTTTTTAATTTTTTAATTTTTTTTTTATTTTTTTGACGGGCAGAGTGGACAGTGAGAGAGAGAAACAGAGAGAAAGGTCTTCCTTTGCCGTTGGTTCACCCTCCAATGGCCGCCGCGGTCGGCGCGCTGTGACCGGCGCACCGCGCTCAGCTGATGGCAGGAGCCAGGTGCTTTTCCTGGTCTCCCATGGGGTGCAGGGCCCAAGCACTTGGGCCATCCTCCACTGCACTCCTGGGCCACAGCAGAGGGCTGGCCTGGAAGAGGGGCAACCAGGATAGAATCCGGCGCCCCGAGCGGGACTAGAACCCGGTGTGCTGGCGCCGCAAGGCGGAGGATTAGCCTGTTGAGCCACAGCGCCGGCCAGGCGATTGATTTTCAACAAGTGTGCCCATACAATGCATTGGGAGTGAAAAGTCTTTACAAAAAATCATGTTGGCATAACTAAATAACTACATGCAAAAAAAATGAAGTTGGACACTCTTTTTTATACCATATGAAAAATTTAACTCAAAATAGATCAAACCTAAGTGAATGAAAAGCAACTCAAATGAATAAAAAAACCTAAAACATAAAACTCTCAGAAGAAAACAGGCATCAATTTATATGACCTAGATTTTGTTTCTTAGATATGTCATTAAAAGCACAAGCAACAAAAGAAAATGATAAAGTGGACTTTGTCAATACTAAAAGTTCTTTGTGTTGAAGGATACCATCAGGAAAGTGAAAAGACAACCCATAGAATCAGGTGTGAATTTAGGAATTATAATTTTCACTTTATTTTTAAAATGTTTTAACTATTTGATTAATATATAATATTTATACATTTTATTGGGTACTATGTAACATTGCTATACATATATACAATATAAACTACTCAAATCAGGCAGTTATGGCTGGCACTGTGGTGTAGTGGGTTAAGGTACTGCCTGTGATGCTGTCATCTCATATGAGCACCGATGTGAGTACTGGCTGCTCCACTTCCAATTCAGCTCCCTGCTAATGTGCCTGGGAAGCAGCAGAAGATGACTGAAGTCCTTGAATCCCTGCCACTCACGTGGGAAACCTGCAAGAAGCTCCTGGCTCCTGACTTCAGACTGGCCCCCTTCTGCCATTGCAGCCATTTGAAAAGTGAACCAGCATATGGGACTCTCTCTCTCTCTCTCTCTCTCTCTCTCTCTCTCTCTCTCCTCTTCTAACTCTGCCTACCAAATAAATACATTTTTAAAATTTAGGCAATTAGCATTTTTAGCATTTTTCATTTCCTTTTTATTTTTTTTTAAGGAATATAGATTTCATGAGTATAACTTTAGGAATATAGTATTCTTCCCACCATACTCATCCTCCCACCCACACTCCAGCCCCTTCTCCTCCTCCCTCTCCCTTTCCCTTCCCAGTCTCATTCTCTATTAATATTCTTTTTCAGTTAACTTTGCATGCAGAAGACTAACTCTATGCTAAGATTTCAACAATTTGCACACATGCACACACACACACACACACAAACTGTTTGAGAACTAGTTTTACAGTTAACTCTCACAATACAACTCATTGAGAACAGAGGCCCTGTATTGGGAGTTAGTGAACAGTGACTCCTGTTGTTAATTTAACAATTAACACTATTATGTATGATGTCAGTGACTACCCGAGGCTTTTGAATGAGCTGCCTAGGTTATGGAAGCCTTTCGAATCCAAGACTCCATCAGTATTTAGACAAGGCCATAAGCTGTGGTGGAATGAGAAGGCCATGCCAAGATGGCCACTGACAATGGAAACTACCTGGCAAAAGGCTGTGATTGGATGGCTTTGGAAACCACATGGCAACGGAGCCTGCCTGGCAACAGGCTGTGATTGGATGGCTTCAAAAACTGCCTGGCAACAGGCTGTGATTGGTTAGGGCATAGACAGCCCCTTGACCAGATTGGCTGCCTTGGCTATTTAAGCTGCTGTACCAAATGAAATAAATGAGTCTGCAGGCTGCTCGCCTCTGGCCTGCTTTCACCCAACTCCTGGGATCTGTGTGGTGACTCTGCATTTCTTGCCCCCACCACACTCCTCTCAAAATGAATCCACCTCAACAATAAGCAAAATGGAAGTTTTCTCCTTGCTTTAGAGAAAAGTGCATCCTTCTTTGATAGCCATTTTTTTCTGCTGGGGTCTCACTCACAGAGATCCTTCATGTAGAACATTTTTTGACAGAGTGTCTTGGCTTTCCATACTTGAAATGCTCTCACAGGCTTTTCAGCCAGACCGATTTCCTTAACTTTTATGTTTGGAGCCTATGAGCTCTTTTCTGCCAGTCCTTTATACAGTGTAAAATATATTATTGTGCATATAATGCATTAATTTATTAATATATTATCCCTACTGTGCTGTTCAGGAACACCTGAACATTATCCGACTTTCTTGTCTCCCCCTCTCGCTTTCTCCTTTCAACCTTCTAGTAATCACTGTTCTAAGTTCAGAAAAAGTCTTTTAACTTCCACATATGGTAGAGAACATGAGACATTTGTATTTCTGGGACTACTTTATTTCTCTTAACATAATGACCGTTCATTCTATTCATTTGGTTGCTAATGTCAAGATTTCATTCATTTTATGGCTGAATACTATTCCATTATATACATGAACCACATTTCCTTTATCCAGTCATCCACTGATGGACACGTAGGTTGGTTCCTTATCTTGACTATTGGGAATAGTGCTATAAGGAACATGGTATAATCAACATAGGTTGATTTTATTTCCTTTGGCTATTTACCTAGACGTGGGATACTTGGTTCATATGGCAATCTATTTTTGGTTTTCTAAAGAATCTCCATATTGTTTTTTGTAATGGCTCTATTCATTTGCACTCCCACCAACAAAAGGTTCTCTTGTCTCCATATCTTTGCTGGTGTTTGTTATTTTATTTTTGATAGTAGTCATCCTAACTGGAGTAAAATGAAGCCTAACTGTGGCTCTGACTTGGTTTTCCCTAAAGGTTAGTATATTGAGCGACTATTCATGTATTTATTGACATTTGGATTTCTTCTTTTGTGAAATGTCTGTTCATATCCTCTGGTCATTTCTTAACTGGATTGTTTGATTTCAGTTTTTTGTTTGTTTTTTGTGAGGGAGGGGTTCTTTATATTAATCTTCTGTGGGATGAATAGTTTGTACATGTTTTCTCCCATTTTGTTGGTTGCCTCTTCACTTTGTTTCTTTTGCTGTACAGAAGCTTCTTAATTTTATATAATTCCATTTGTCAATTTTTGTTTTTGTTCCCTATGTTTTCAGGGTCATATCCAAAAAACAATTATTACCTATACTCTTATCCTGAAGTGTTCCCCCTATTTTTTTAGTAGTTGCATAATTTGAAGTCTGACATTTAGGTCTTTGACTCATCTTTAGTTGATTTTTGAATAGGGAAGTGTCGAGGAGTCAGCTTTTACCTTTTGCATATGGACATCCAGTTTCCCTAGCACCATTTACTGAAGAGGCTATTCTTTTCTCAATTTGGGGGGGTTTAGTCTAGAATATGTTGGTTGTAGATGTGTAGATTTGTTTCTGGAGTCCTTATTCTGTTCCATTGATCTATATGTTTGCTTTTATGCCAGTAACACAATGTTTTGGTGATGATACCTCTATAGTATGTCTTGAAGTTAATTATTATGATGCCTCCAGTTTTGTTCTTTTGGTTCAAGATTGCTTTGGCTATTTGGGGGCTTTGTACTTTCATGTGAATTTCAAGACTGTTCTATGGTTCTATGAAAAATGCCATTAATGGAGACCAGCATTATGGTATGTGGGTTAAGTTACTGCCTGTGATGCCAGCATCCCATATGGGGAACCAGTTTGAATCCTAGCAGCTCCACTTCTGATCCAGCTCTCTGCTAATGTACCTGGGAAAGCAGCGGAGGATGGCCCAAGTGTTTGGGCCCCTGCATCCATTTGGGAGGTCCAGATGAAGTTCCTGGCTCCTAGCTTCTGCCTGGCCTAGCCCTGACCATTGCAGCCATTTGGGGGACTGAACCAGTGGATGGAAGACTCTCTCTCTCTCTCTCTCTAACTCTGCCTTTCAAATAAAATAAAATAAAAACAAAACCAAAAAGAGGCCAGTGCCGTGGCTCAATAGACTAATCCTCTGTCCGCGGCGCCGGCACACCGGGTTCTAGTCACGGTCGGGCGCTGGATTCTGTCCCGGTGCCCCTCTTCCAGGCCAGCTCTCTGCTGTGGCCCGGGAGTGCAGTGCAGGATGGCCGAAGTGCTTGGGCCCTGAACCCACATGGGAGACCAGGAAGAAGCACCTGGCTCCTGCCTTCAGATCAGCACAGTGCACCGGCTGCGGTGGCCATTGGAGGGTGAACCAACAGCAAAGGAAGACCTTTCTCTTTGTCTCTCTCTCTCTCATCCACTCTGCCTGTCAAAAAAAAAAAAAAAGAACAAAATTAAGATTTTGATGGAGATTATACTAAGTCTATAAATTGCTTTGCTTAGTATGGACATTTTAATAATATCAGTTCTTCCAACACATGAACATTGGAGGTTTTACTAAGTTTTTGTGTCTCCTTCAATTTCTTTCATTAGTGTTTTGTAATTTTCATCATAGAGGTCTTTCACAATCTTGAATAATTTACCCAAGTTTTTTTTTTGTAGCTACTATGGATGGAATTGTTTTTTTTTTCCCAGAAACCTTTCTTTTAAGGAAGACAAACTTCATTCATTTCATAATTACAACTTTAGAAACCTGGTGATTCTTCCCACTGTACCCGCACTCCCACCTCTCTTCCTCCTCTCACTCCTATTCCCCTTCTTATTTTTTTACTAAAATCTATTTACAATTAACTTTATATACATATGATTATGTTAAATAAAGAGGTCAACAAATAGTATGGGGAAAAAAATAAACTGTTCCTCAACAATTGAGACAAGGGCTGTTCAAAGTCATTGCATTTCAAAGTGTCAATTTCACTTCTATAGATCACCTTTTAGGTGCTCTATTATTATCACAGGCCAAGGAGAACATATGGTATTTATCCTTTTGGGACTGGCTCATTTCACTAAGTATGATGTTTTCCAGTTTCATCCATTGTTTAAACGACAGGATTTTTTTTACCGCATTATAGAATTCCATTCCATGGTGTACATATCCCATAATTTCTTTGTTTAGAAAAAGATTTATTTATTTATTTATTTGAAAGAGTTACAGAGGGAGGTAGACAGAGAGAAAGGTCTTCCGTCCATTGATTCACTCCCCAGATGGCCGCAGCGGCCGGAGCTGCACCAATCTGAAGCCAGGAGCCAGAAGCTTCTTCCGGGTCTCCCACATGGGTGCAGGGGCCCAAGGACTGCTTTCCCAGGCCATAACTGGATTGGAAGTGGAGCAGCTGGGTCTCAAACCAGCACCCATATGGGATGCTGGCACTTCAAGCTAGGGCGTTAACCAGCTGTGCCACAGCTCTGGCCACATCCCATAATTTCTTTATCCAGTCTCCAGTTGTCAGGCATTTGGGTTGATTCCATATCTTAGCAATTGTGAATTAAGCTGCAATAAACATGAGAGTACAGATAACTCTTTCATATGCTGATTTCATTTCCCTTGGGTAAATTCCCAGGAGTGGGATGAGTGAGTCATGTTGTACGTTTATGTTCAGATTTCTGAGGTATCTCCATTTTCTCTTCCACAGTGGCTGGGCCACTTTAAATTCCTACCAACAGTGGATCAGGTTACCTTTTCCCTCACATCCTTGGCAGCATTTGTTTTTTGTTGATTTCTGTACGAAAGCCATTTTAATGGGGGCAAGGTGAAAGCTCACTGTAGTTTTGATTTGATTTCCCTGGTGGCTAGTGATCCTGAGCATTTTTTCATATGTCTGTTGGCCATTTGCTTTTCCTCTTTTGAAAAATGCCTGTTTAATTCCTTTGCCCATTTCTTAACTGAGTTGTTTGTTTTGTAGTTGTTGAGTTTCTTGAGCTCTTTTTATATTCTGAATATTAATCCTTTATCAATTGCAAAGTTTGTAAATAATTTCTCCCATTCTGTAGGTTGCCTCTTTACTTTGCTGATTGATTTTTTTGCAGTACAGAGGCTTTCTCAATTTTATCTAACCCCATTTGTCAATTTTAGCTTTGATTGCCTGTGCCTCTGGAGTCTTTCCCAAGAATTCTTTGGCTGTGCCAATGTCTTTCAGGATTTGCCCTGAGTTATCTAAGTTTCATGGTATCGGATTGTAGATTTAGGTCTATAATCCATTTTGAGTGGATTTTTGTAGAAGGTGTAAGATAGAGGTCTTGCATCATGTGGAGATCCAGTTTTCCCAGCAGCATTTATTTCAGAGACTGTCCTTGCTCCAGGGATTGATTTTAGCTACTCTGTCAAAAATAAGTCGGTTGTAGATGCATGAACTGATATTCTGGCATTACTTTTCAATTCCATTGATCTATCCATCTATTTCTGTACTAGTACCAGGCTGTTTTGATTATAATTGCCTTGTATTATATCTTGAAATCTGACTTTGTGATACTTCTCACTTTGTTTTTGTTGTATAAGATTGCTTTAGCTATTTGGGGTCTCCTGTATTTCCATATGAATTTCAGCATCATTTTTTCTAGATCTGAGAAGAATGTCCCTGATATTTTGTTTGGTATCATATTGAATCTATAAATTGGTTTTGGTAGTATGGACATTTTAATGATACTGATTCTTCCAATCCATGAACATGGAAGATTTTTCTATTATTTGTGTCGTATATTTTTTTCTTTAATGTTTTGTAATTTTCATCATAGAGATCTTTGATATCCTTGTTTAAATTTATTCCAAGGTACTTGATTTTTTTTGTAGCTACTGTGAATGCAATTGATCTTAGAAGTTTAGTCTAGATGCTGACTTTTCTCCACTGATGGAAGTGGAAGGTTAAAGAACCCTATTTATTATTAGATTACATTTGATTTTTCCCTTTAGATATAATAATGGTTAGTTTACAAAACTGGATTCTCTGGCATTAGGCTCATATACATTTATAATTGTTATGTCTTCTTGTTAAGGATTCCTTGATCATTTATTATACTTATTGTCTCATTCTACAGTTTTTGTCTTACAGTCTGTTTTGTCTGGTGTAACTATCCCCTCTAGATTTTGGTTTTGATATCTACTTTCAGTCTGTGTATGTCTTCAGTGGTGAAATGGATTTCTTGTAGGCAACATATCATTGGGTCTTTTTATATTCAGCCAGTCTGTATCTTTAATTGGTGAATTTAATCCATTTACATTCAAGGTTAGTTCTGTCATTTACAATTTTTCTTATATTTTTAAAATATTTTATTCTATTTCTAATGGGTTTTAGTCTTTTGCATATTTTCAGGTTGATATTTATCTTCCTGTGTGTCTTCATTTAATACTCCCCTAAGCATCTTTAGTAAGGCCAGTCTGGTGGTAATGAATTTCCTGTTTTTGCTTAGCTTGGAAACAATTTTTCCTTCATATGTGAAAGATAGCTTTGCTGGGTAAAGTACTCTTGGTTGGCAGTTTTTTCTTTTGGAACTTGCAATTTATCATTCTATTCTCTTCTATTGTGTAAGGTTTCTGTTCAGAAATCTCATTTAAAATAATTTCTTATAATTATTTTGAATATTCTTTGCTCTTCTTCAAGTGGGTTTTATATTTTCATGTGTTTTTGTGGTAGTGGTTATCTGCATTTTGCTTCTTTATAGAGGACTTCCTTAAGCATCTTTTTAAAGGACAGGCAGGTGGTGATGAACTCAATAGTGTTTGTCTTGAAAAGTCTTTTTTCAACCTTTATTAATGAAAGGTAGCTTTGCTGAATGCAGTACTCTTGGTTGGCTTTTTTTCTTTCAGAACTTGAAATATACCATTCCATTCTTCCAAACAGTTTATGCTCAAAAATCTATTGCTAATCTAATGGGGCTTCTTTAAATGTGACTTTTCTGCTTTTCTCTGGCAGATTATATAATTCTGTTTTTGCGATATGCTTTTGAGAGTTTGACTATACTATGTCTTGTTGAGGATCAATTCTGGTTATGTTTATTCAGGTCCTATGGCTTCCTGTACTTAGGTATCCATATTCTCAAGATTTGGAAAACTTTTAACTGTTACTTCTTAGAATGGGTTTTATATGCATTTACCTCTCACTTCTCCTTCAGAGATCTACACAATCTGAAATTTTTTTATTTAATCATGTTCCCAAAGTCTCAGAAGTGTTTATTCATTTATTTTGTCTGATTAAAATGTTTCAAAAGGTTTGTTCTGTAAGTAAAGATATTCTTTCTTCTGCATGATACAGTCTGTCCTTGAAACTTTCAACATATTTTTTAGTTCTTCAGTTTCAATATTTCTATTTGGTTCTTTCTCAAGAACTCTTTTAGCTGAATGTTTCATTCATATCATGCATTTTTTCCCCTTATTTCTGTCGGTATTCTCCTTGAGCATCTTTACAATCATTCTTTTGAATTTTTTATTAGACTTTTCACTGATATCCATTTCTTTTTTTTTTTTTTTTTTTGACAGGCAGAGTTAGACAGTGAGAGAGAGAGACAGAGAGAAAGGTCTTCCTTCTGTTGGTTACCCCCCAAATGGCCGCTACAGCCAGTGTGCTGCAGCCAGTGCACTGCTCCGATCCGAAGCTAGGAGCCAGGTGCTTCCTCCTGGTCTCCCATGTGGGTGCAGGGGCCAAGCACTTGGGCCGTCCTCTACTGCCTTCCCGGGCCACAGCAGAGAGCTGGATTGGAAGAGGAGCAACCTGGACTGAATCTGGTGCCCCAGCTGGGACTAGAACCTGGGTTGCCGGCGCTGCAGGTGGAGGATTAGCCTAGTGAGCTGCCGGCGCTGGTGATATCCATTTCTTTGGAGTGTGTTACTAAAGCATTATTATGTTACTTTGGGTGAATCACATTGCCTTAATTTTTCACACTTCTCCTGTCTTTATGTTTACGGTTGTGCGTTTAGAAGGTTAGTTGTTTCTATCACTTTAAATGACTGGTATTCATGGTAAAAATGACTGGTATTCTGATGATGTGTCTTTGAGTGTCAATTTGGTAAGATATTTTGGCTTTATTTCCAGTTGGATGCTATAGCATAGTCTTCCTACATCTTCTTCTGCTGTAGTCAATGGCAGTGGCAGTGACAGTGGCAGTGGGGGTATGGCATATTCGTCTCTGTCCCAGCAGGGGTTTGTGGTTCTTCATGCCCATGGGACAGCATCTGGGGTTATATGGGCATTACATTCAGTCCATGATGACTGGAGTCATGGGAGTATTAACCTAGAGTCCCAGTACTGGGGTCATCTAGGTCCCCATGTTGGCAGAAGCTTGCCCTGGGTCATAGTAGCTCCAAGTCAAAAGTTCAGCAAGGACACAGAGGTCTCCATGATGTCAGCCTCAGGTTTATATGGAGTGCATTCATATTACTTATTTTTCCTTCTCCAATCAGATAATTACTCTCCCTGTGTTAGGCTGCTTAGGCCTTCGGGTTGGGGGAAGGAGTATGCAATCCTGTAGCCACATATGCTGCAATGCTAGATCATACCTAGAGTCCATAGCCTACCAAGACCAATGCAACACAGGTTGGGGCCAAGGCCCATTTTCCTATGGGCTTCCTACTGCTGAAGCAGACTTGTTGAACAGGCCAGGACAACCAACCAGAAGTTATTCTGGCAGGGATATAAATCCTGTTGATTGGGAATGTTACCAGTTTCAAAACATAGTCCTGTACTCATTTTGGTGCTCTATTCTCCAGTGACTAGAGTCTTGTTCCTACCTGTCTGTCTACAGTTGAGGGGAATGGTAGGTAAAATTAGTCCCTTGCCTGCTAAGGCTAACACAAATCTGGATTACATTTGTTTCTCACAGCCATAGTGTCCTGTACTATCCTGTAGATTGTACCACTGGTGCACATGAGGCTGGGGGTGATGTAGGCTGAAACACTCATCTGTCCTACCAAGGCACACGTCCCCACCTGATGCTGCAGTAGGTCTACAGCATCCATCCATGGGTATTGGCATGGGATTAGGGGCCTCTGCTGTCTATCTGATGCTAGGTTCCACCACTGAGGCACTTGCACTGAGCTTCAAGGCAAAACCCTGAGCTCACATTCCTGTCCTACTCCCCTGTGATTAAAGTCTTACTCCTTGTCTGCCCAAGGTTGGGGAAGGAGTGGTAGAGACAATCTCTTGGCTGCCTTGTGACACTAAACTGGATCGTAATCTTAGGGTCCTGCATGGTCTCTGTTGTTGGTCTCAATGGTACACACAAGGCTGGCTGTGATATAAGCTGAGATGATTCCATCCCACCAGCAGTCAGGTTTCTTCCTGATGCCAGGACAGACCTAGAGTGCAAGCACTGACCTGGGGATAGAGGCCTTTGGACTTTATCTGGTGCCAGGTATCTGAACTGCAATCAAAATCCTAAGCTTACTTTCCTGCCATCCTCCCAGCAGCTAGACTCTTGCTCTGCTGTCTGCTAAAGTTTGGGGGAAGGGTGGTAGAGATGGTCCCTTGGCCTCCTGGCTAAGGAGAGTCCAAGACTTAGGCTGCAGGTACTGACCTAGGGGCAAGAGTCTTGGGCCTCCTCTGGCTCTAGTTTGCACTGTAGCAGTTACTTGTTATTGAGCTTCAATTCTCTCCTTCTACAAGAGAGAGACAAGGCATCTCTTGATTCTGCACTGTTTGGAGCTGGGGGAACGGTGATGCAGCAATTATTTCATTTTTTCTTTCTTCAATGCATCTTTTCTTATTATTGTATTAAACTAGGCACTTCAGTTTCTCACTTGGCTTCCTTGACCCTTGTGAAGTTGGCTCACTGCATGAATGCTGTTCAGATTGTTGTCTTCTGTGGGGTGGTGATCACTGTAACATCTTACTCAGCTGTCATCTTGCTCTGTCTCCTCTGAATATCTTATTTTTGATGAGGTACTTCTACTTTATATAAAGAAGAATTATGACTCAGTAATAAAAAGAGAAATAGCTGGGCAGGGACAAGTATTGGCCTAGTGGTTACGGTGCCCACTTACCATCTCATTGGGCCTGGCTTCAAATCCCGGCACCAGCTCTCAATCCCAGCTTCCTGCAATGTACTTATGGTTCAAGAGATTGGGTCCTTGTCATCCGCTTGGGAGACCTGGATTGAGTTCCTGGCTCCAGGCCTTGGCAGCAATCAGCTCCCACATTTACAATCATTTGGAGAGTGAAGCAGTAGATGGGAGTGCTCTCTCGTACACGCTCTCTCTCCCCCTCAAATTAAAAAAAAAAAAAAAATCACCAAAGGATCTGAATGGGCATTTCTCCAAATATTTACAAATGGCCCATAAGTACATGAAATGGTGTACAATGTTATTGGGAAAATGCAAATCAAAGCCACTGGCATTGTGATGCAGTAAATAAAGCTATTGCTCACATACTGGCATGTCAGACTCTGGCATCCTATATCAGAGTGCCAGTTTGAGTTCCAGCTGCTCTGCTTCTGATTCAGCTCCCTCCTATTACACCTGGAAAGGCAGTGAAAAATGATATGAATACTTGGGCTTCTGCCACCACATGGGAACCCAGATGGAGTTCTGGATTCCTGGCTTCATCCTGGACCAGCCCTGGATGTCATGGCCATTTAGGGAATGACCCAACGGATTGAAGATATTTCTGTCTCTGTCTCTGCCTTTCTCTTTCTCTGGATCTCTCTACCTTTCATATATATATATATATATATATATATATATATATATATATATATATAATTTTTTAAAACCACAGTGAGATACTATGTCATTACTACTAAGGTGGCTGTAATAAAAACTACAGATAATAATGGGGCCAGCGATGGTGGTGCAGCAGGTTAACGCCCTGGCGTGAAGCACCAACATCCCATATGGGCGCCAGTTCTAGTCCTGGCTGCTCCTTTTCTGATTCAGCTCTCTGCTGTGGCCTGGGAAAGCAGTGGAGGATGCCCCAAGTCCTTGGGCTTATGTACCCACGTGGGAGGCCTGGAAGAAGCTTCTGGCTCCTAGTTTTGGATCAGCTCAGCTCTGGCCGTTGCAGCCAATTGGGGAGTGAACCAGCAGATGGAAGACCTCTCTCTCTCTCTCTCTCTCTCTCTCTCTGTGTGTGTGTGTGTAACTCTGACTTTCAAATAAATAAATAAATCTTAAAAAAAAAAACAACAACACTACGGATAGTAAGTTTTTCAAAAAACTGGATACACTGAAATTCTCACTGCTAGAGAGGAATGCAAAATGGAGCAGCTTCTTTGGAAGGCAGCTATGCTAACTACTCTACCACCACCAACACACGAGCAGCTTCTTTGGAAATTACGTTGTTCCTTGAAGTTTAAAATGAAAATTCCACTATTGAGAATATGCTTAAGAGAGATGAAAAATGTATCTGCACAAACACTTGTACACAAATGTTCACAGCAGCACTATTCATTATAGCCAAATATGGAACAATTTAAATGCCCATCAATTGGTGCAAGGATACATAAAATGTGGTATAGTTATACAATGGTATATTGTTTGGCAATAAAAAGGAATGAAGTAGTGATACATGCTACAACATAAATAAGCTTTGGAAACAACATGCTCAGTGAAAGGAGCCAATCACATTTATGGTTCCATCTATATGGAGCGTCTAGAAAAGCCAAGTCCATAGATATAGGAAGTAGATTAGAAGTTGCCAGGGACTGGACAGTGGAGGAGAAATGGGGGAGGGGTACCTGCTAAGATATTATTTTGGGAGTGATAAAAATATTTTAAAATTATGTTGAAGGATGTATAAGTCTGTAAACATACAAGAACTACTGAAGGGGCCAGTGTTGTGGTGTAATTGGTTAAGCCTCCACCTGCAGCGCCGACATCCCATATGGGTACCAGTTCATATCCTGGCTGCTCCACATCTGAGCCAGCTCTCTGCTATGGCCTGGGAAAGCAGAGGAAGATGGCCCAAGTGCTTGGGCCCCTCCACCTGCGTGGGAGACATGGAAGAAGCTCCTGGCTCCTGGCTTCAGATCAGCCCAGCTTTGGCCATTGTGGTCATTTGGGGAGTGAACCAGTGAACTGAAGACCTTTTTCTCCATCTCTTCCAATCTCTGTCTCTAACTCTATACCTCAAATAAAAAAATAAATCTTTAAAAAAAGGAAGAACTACTTAATTGTGCAATAAATAGGTGAATTCCATGGAACGTGAATTATATCTCCTCCCAGAAAAAAACAGAAACAACTGGCAAATAGGAAGGTGTGATGTTTATCCTGAAAACACTTTTATAAACTTCCACTTGAACTGCCACATGTATTTGTTGAATTTCAAGTTAAAGAAATGAGAAGAGGGGTTAGATAGTTTCTAAGGTTTGAACATGGTTGTCTTATATATTTCTTTTCCAATTTCTCAGAGCACTGGTTAGAATATAAAACTAACTTTATCATTCATGGTGTGTTAATGATTAACATGATTTAGCATATGATTCTATGTAGTATATATATTATATATTTAGTAATTCATCTGGTATATATTTCCATTTGTTCAGCACATGCCAGGTACTGTTTTGTTGTTGTTGTTGTTGTTGCTTGTTTCTTTCTTTTAAATATTTATTTATCTATTTGAAAGGCATAGTTACAGAGAGAGAAGGAGAAACAGAGAGAGAATCTTCCAGCCATTGGTTCACTCCCCAAATGGCCACAACAACCAAGGCTGGGCTAGGCCAAAGCCAGGAGCTTCTTCTGAGCCTCCCATGTAGATGTAGGGGCCCAGGGACTTGTTCTATCTTCCAGTGTTTTCCTAGGCATATTAGTCTCTGTTACCTGCTTACATACCAGTGAAAAAAATAGAGTAGGATTGGCAAGAGGGAAGCCATCTTTGAAGAAGTTAGATTTTCAGAGACCTAGATAATGTGAAAAAATGGAAGAAGAAAATATCAAGTAGAGGATGCAGAAGCAAAAAGGCCTTCACTTAGGAAGAAGATTAATATGTTACAGTAGAGCTTCTCCAGCTTGAGCTCACACAAGCAACAACTAGAGGGCTTGTTAAAACAGGTTGCTTGCTCTGTGCAGAGTGTCTGGAATAGTGCCCAAAAATGTACATTCCCAGCAAGTTCCCAGGTGCTGCTCGTGCTGCTGGTTTGGGACAATGCTTTGAAAACCACTGTGTTAGAAAAACAGGAAAGAAACTAATGTAGCTGGAGAAATTTAAGTAGTTTAGAGAATAGTAGGCTGTAGTATGCTGGAACCAGCTTACCTTAGCTCACAAAAGCCAAAACTGTGCATCTCTTTGCAGCCTTGCATGCAGTAACATTACATTTGTAGGCTGATATCAGCCATGCTACAAGTATTTGTAACTTGGATATTGACAATTGCTCAAATCAAGGAATCCTCTACTGGTCATAAGGGTGAGGTCAAGAGTTAAGCAGATGGGGCCGGCGCTGTGGCACAGTGGTTAACGCCCTGGGTTGAAGTGCTGGCATCCCATATAGGCCCTGGTTTGAGACCTGGCTGCTCCACTTCTGATCCAGCTCTCTGCTATGGCCTGGGAAAGCAGTAGAAGATGGCCAAAGTCCTTGGGACCCTTCACTCATGTGGGAGACATGGAAGAAGCTCCTGGCTCCTGGCTTCAGATAGGCTCAGCTCCGGCTGTTGTAGCTGTCTAGGGTATGAACCAGCTGATGGAAGACCTCTGCCTCTCATTCTCTCTCTGTGTAACTCTGACTTTCAAATAAATAAATAAAATCTTTTTTTAAAAAAGAGTTAAACAGACATTAGAGCTCGAAGAGTCTTGAATTCCATCATAAGGAATTTAGACTTAAGTTTAAGGAAAATGGGAAGCCTTTGCAAAGTTGTGAGCAAGCAAGATCTTCATTTGGCTTTGTGGGTTTTTTTAAAAGATTTATTTATTTATTTATTTGAAAGCCAGAGTTACAGAGAGAGAGAGAGAGAGAGAGGGAAAGAGGGAGAGAGAGATCTTCCATCCGATGGTTCACTCCCCCAGTTGGCCGCAATGGCCAGAGCTGTGCTGATCCAAAGCCAGAAGCCAAGAGCTTCCTCCAGGTCTCCCACATGAGTGCAGGGTCCCAAGGACTTGGGCCATCTTCTACTGCTTTCCCAGGCCATGGCAGAGAGCTGGATCAGAAGTGGAGCAGGCAGGTCTCAAACTGGAGCCCATATGGGATGCTGGCTTTTCAGCCCAGGGCATTAACCCACTGCACCACAGCGCTGGGCCCTGGCCTGTGTTTTAAGGGGAACATGCTGGCTGTTAACTAGAGTACAGGTTATGGGGGATATGCTTGTACTTCCCAAATTTAGAGTCTTCTCCTTGGGCGCAATTAGGTTCTCAATTAAAGGCTGTATTTCTAAGCCTTCCTTGCAGCAGCATGTCTAAGTATATGCCAATAGAGTGTAAGCGAAATGATGTGTGAAATTTCTGAGTCACTGGATAAAGAAGAAATTCCTTGTCCTGAATGTCCACTCCTCCCTTCCTGAAAGACACCGCTCATACATAGCAGTGACTTAGCATTGTCATTGCAAGCGATGGCAATACCCAAGGAGATGAAAAGCAATGACTCAGAAGCAACCCTGGTCTCAGAATCACTGCAAGAGCAAAGCTTCCCATCAGCCAGTGGGAAATAAATGTCTTTGTTTACTCAACAAGCCATTGTATGTTGGTCCTTATGTAAGAATCCATTGTATTGTTGGTCCATGTTACAGTAGCCTCATCTTACCCTATCAACAGGGAAGGTTAAAGTGAAACCAGGGACGTATTAGGAGACTACTGTGATAGCCCAGGCAAGAGATTATTGTGGCTTGAATCAGGCTATGCACCAACGGGTCTATTTATGCTCAAATTCATTTTTTTCCTTCCTTTGCTCTGCTAACCCTGCCAGTCCCAGCATTCCACATTTTCCAGAATCTGTCATATGGCTTCTAGCTGGTTTGAGGCACTGTTGGGTGATTGGAGTACAAGAATAAGGAGATGCAAGTCATTTATTTTTCTTTCTTTCTCTAGCTTTCTCTCTGTGCATCTGTCCCTTTCTCTTCTCTCTCCTCTCTTGTACTCCTCTACTCCTCTCTCAGCCTCAGGCACCATCTCTGGCAGAGAACAAGTGATTCTTGCTCCTGCCATATGGTATCACTATGGATTCAGTTTCCTCTGGGTGATCACAACCCTTCTTCTTTCCCCTCCTTTTGTCCCCCAACCCCACCCTTGGCTTATGATGTGACAGCAACAGCTTCCCACGGTGGTTGATCTCTGAACTGCCTGCCATTCTATTTGGTCTCTCATTGCTTGAATAACTGCCTAGCTAAGTCGCTTCTTTAAATCCCTTGTGTTTAAAATAGTTTCTCAATTCTTTGGTGAGCTGGACTGATACAGGGGAGATGATAGATTATTGAGAATTGCTGGAACCATTGCATATTTTGGAGGTAAAAATGACAGAATTGATGAAGGGATTGATATAGGGTAGGAGGGAAGAGTTTAAAGTTTAAAACCATGTATGTCTTTACAACCTCCTGCACTGAACTACTTCGCAGTCTGTTAAGACTATCTCAGAGGCCTGTGCCATGGCTCACTTGGTTAATCCTCCACCTGTGGCACCGGCATCCCGTATGGGCACCGGGTTCTAGTCCCAATTGCTCCTCTTCCAGTCCAGCTCTCTGCTGTGGCCCGGGAGGACAGTGGAGGATGGCCCAAGTGCTTGGGTCCCCGTACCCGCATGGGAGACCAGGAGGAAGCACCTGGCTCCTGGCTTCAGATTGGAGTAGCTCTGGCCGTGGCGGCCATTTGTGGGGTGAACCAACAGAAGGAAGACCTTTCTCTCTGTCTCTCTCTCAATTTCTAACTCTATCTGTCAAATAAATTTTTAAAAAAAGGCTGTCTCAGAGAATTGCACCCTCATTTCCCAGAAGCTCAAAACAAAAATCTAGGACTCATTCTTTATTCATTGGATTCTTTATTCAGTCCGTTATGAAGTTTTATGCAAAGTTTCTGACATAGGCAGACTTGTCTGGAATCATAAGTGTCCATGTATACTTCATCATGCCTGATCAAAAACCTTAGTCTGGAAATAGAGCCAAATTCAGATATTACTGCTAATTTCAAAAATTCTAGTGAGGTTCACAAAGACTGTACTTTGAGAAGGAAATCTTATTCTGTATACAAGCCAGGGGCTTTGGGCCATTGCCAAGACTACTTCAGGGATTTGAGGAATTGTAGGCAAGTTCAACAATCCAGGTCCTGCTGCATCTGTAGAGAAACCAGGACGTGTTTAGAAAGACTGAAACACGGGAGCTCATGCATGCCTTGGAAACTCTAAGAAAGTGGAGATAGATTCCAGTTACAAGAGCTGGGGATTCCAGTTACAAGAGCTGAGACTCAGAAAACTGTTTTCCTTCATTTGATACTACCAAGGATAAAGAAAATCTCTGGGAAGGAAAAAGCCTTCCCAATGTATTAGTCATGTGACCTAGGATAACCTCTATTAAGTTCTCTGTGCTTTAGTTGCTACTCTGTCAGAAACAGGGAAAGAAAACATCACTTATCTTGAATGATTGTTGTATGAAATCATGATGGGGGGCCAGTTTTGTGACATAGCAAGTAAAGCTGCCTCCTGTGGTGCCGGCATCACATACGGGTGCTAGTTCAAGTTCCGGTTGCTTCACTTCCAATTCTGCTCCCTGCTAATGCACCTGGGAAAGCAGCAGAAGATGGTCCAAGTTCTTGGGCCCCTGCACCCATGTGAGAGACCAGGAAGAAACTCTTGGATCCTGGTTTGTTTGCCCCAGCCCTTGCTGTTGTGGCCTTTTGGTGAGTGATCCAGTGGATGGAAGATGGATTCCTCCATGAAGGTAACACAGTAGAGTAGATTAACTGTCTATGACTTAGTATATTCTCAGTTAACACTATTGTTCTTCAACAGACGTGGTCCCCAGATCCAATGTAGGCAGTGGTTTAATTCATAATCTAGATAAATTGTTTTCACTGAAGAAATTCATTGACAACTTGTTTAGGTTTGTGGAGAAAATGTGTGTGGGTAGTGGAGTAGGGTGCAAAAGTTTTGGGGAGAAAGGTAAATGCTGTTATTTATGTTAAATGCAATTCTAGTTGTTGTAAATGTAAGAACCATGGCCTGAGGCTGGCGTCATGGCATAGCAGGTTAAGCTGCTGCCTCCGATGCCAGCATCTCATATGAGTGCTAGTGTGTGACCCTGCTGCTCCATTTAAATATATATATATATATATATATTTTTTTATTTGAAAGACAGAGTTACAGAGAGAGATGGAGACAGAGAGAGAGGTCTTCTATCTGCTGGTTTACTCCCCAGATGGCTGCAACGGCTGGAGCTGAGCCAATCCGAGCCTGGAGCCAGGAGTTTCTTCCAAGTCTCCAACGTGGGTGCAGGGGCCCAAGCACTTGGGCCATCTTCTGCTGCTTTCCCAGGCCATACCAGAGAGCTGGATCGGAAGAGGAGCAGCTGGGACTAGAACCGGTGTCCATATGGGATGCTGGCACTTCAGGCCAGGGCATTAACCCGCTGCACCACAGTGCCGGCGCTACTCCATTTTTGATTCAGCTCCCTGCTAATGACCTGGAAAAAACAGAAGATGACCCAAATGTTTGAACCCCTGCCACCTACATGAGAGACACAGGTGAAATTCCTGGCTCCTGGATTAGGCATGACCCAGTACTGGCTGTTGTGGCCATCTGGGGAGTGAACCAGAGAATGGAAGATCTTTCTCTCTCTCTCTCTCTCTCTCTCCCCCGCCCTGCCTCCCTCCCTCCCTCTCCCCCCCCTTTCTCTGTAACTCTGTTTTCAAAATAAATATTTATTAAATAAAAAAAAAAGGAAAAGAACCATGGACTCACAAAAAGCTCCTCTCTCCTGATCACCATCGTTTGATTCTCGTGACTTATGGGCTGTGTAAAAAACTAGCAATGGGACAAGTATTTGGCCTAAAGGTTAAGATGCCACTTGGGACACCCACATTTCATATTGAAGTATTTGGGTTCAAACACTAGCTCTGTTCCTGATTCTAGCTTTCTAATATGTGCTCTTGGAGGCAGCAGGTGATAATGACTCAAGTAGTTGTGTCTCTGCCACTCACATGGGAGACCCAGATTGAGTTCTGGGCTCTCAGTTCCAGCCTCTCCCATCCCTAGTGTTGTGTGCTTTTGGGAGTGAAATAAATTGAATATCTCCATCTGTCTGTCTCTGTCTTTCTGTCTTTCTGCTTCTCATAAATCAAATAATTTTAAAGTAGTAATGATCTATTGTGTGTTATGGATAAGTCATATTTACTTGCTTCAAAATAAAGTAATTTTTCTTCATATATTTTGCAAAGATGATTTAAAATTTTCCTTATATAAAAACCATAATTCTCAGTTTACAGAGCAATTCTTGACAAAGCCTAATTGGAAAAGATAACTCAAAATGATGAGAATAAGGTGACTTTTGTTTTGTTATTTTTTTATATTTAAAAGTTTATAATAGACACATATTTTGTTCCAAAAAGAAACTAAGTTCCAAAATCTCAAATATGGTGTCTATAATTGGAATTGAAGAATTTAAATTATTTTCTACATAATCTGCTGATGTGGTTAATTTTATATGTCAACATGGTTAGGCCATGCGAACCAGATATTAGTCAAAACCTGCCTGAATATCACTTTGAAGATATTTTTTGGATGAAATCAATAGATGTGAGTAAAGCACATTACTATTCATAGTATGAGTGGGTCTCATTCAGTCACTTGAAGACCTTAGGAGACAATGCTCCCAGGGAAGAGGGAATTCTGCCTCACTGCTGCTTTTGACTCAAGCAGTACCATCAGCTCTTCCCTTGAGTCTCCAGCCTGATGGCTCGCCCTCTGAATTCCAACATTGTTATCCCCAAAATTCACATGAGCCAATTCCTGAAAGTAAATATCTCTCTTCTCTTCCCTACTGGACTCCCAAGCTGTCCATCTACATACACACGTTTCTCTCTCTCTCTCTCTCTCTCTCTCTCTCTCTCTCTCTCTCTCTGCTATTATGTTTCTTTAGAGAACTATAGTAATGCATAGGGGAAATACCAAACCAAGCATTAAAGTATCAAACACATTTTTGCCAGATAAAACATTTTTAAAACTTTTAATTTTGTCCTACAAAGACTGTTACCTCAGAAATTTGACGGATATGAAATCTCATTTCTCTTTTTCATTTTTTGATAGCTTAATTTAGATGTAATTCACACACCATATAAATCTCCCATGTAAAGTAGACAATTCAGTGATTTTTTTTAGTGTATTCCCAAAGTAGTGCAGCCACTACCACAATCAATTTTAGAACATTTTCATTGCCTCAAAGGAAACCTCATGTTAGCAGACACTCTGATCTTGTTCCCCTTTTCCGCAACTCTAGGTAACCACTAATATACTTTCTGTCTTCATAGATTTGCCTGTTATGACATTTTATATAAATGGAAGCATTTAATATGTGGTCTTTTATGACTGACTTCTTTTACTTAGTATAATGCTTTCAAAGTTCATCCATGTTGCAACATGCATCGGTACATCATATCTTTTAATTGCCAAATAATATTACACTGGATGAATATATGACATTTTGTTTATCCATTCCATCATTTGATGGGCATTTACATTGTTTCCACTTTTCAGTCATTATAATGTTTCTTTTTCTTGATCTTTATACTAAAATGTGAAATGTAGGAAAGAAGAAAAAAGTATTCATTCTAGAAAAGTTCTCAGTTAGGTGAATGATTGCTGAATAAATTAATCATTAGAGCATTCTATTCTTTATAGACACAGTTCCTATTAACTAACCATTTCAAAAGCCATAACATTTAATAAAATGCCTTTCAAAATATCTTCTTATTACAAGTACTTGTGCTTAAGTGCTTCTGTTTATGGGACAAGAAATTGAAATGACTGACTTGGCAACATCACCCCAGTTGTATAAGCCAAGGGATTAAGAGTACTTTTGAGAAGAAGTAACAATGTGTTCTGCTGAACTTTAGAAAGACATTTTACATAATGTATGTGTGATTATATTATACTCTTATGAGGCTGTCAATCACAATAGCATTTCTGTTGGGAGATTGTTTCCAATTCACCAAATCTATTTTGTACATTAGAATCCTTACTGGGTTAGGTCATATTGAATGTCCAAATTTTCGTATCAATTCATTTTTAAAATCCATTTCTAAAAATGAAATGACTGGATAATTCTAACTGATCAAAAAGTATCAATGCCAGCCTGATATAAGAACGCTTAAACCTAATGCTAGCAACACTCTTCATGTGAAATCAGTGCTCTTGATATTGCAAAAATCCCAAAGTGGAGCTCCCTTTAATTTTCCTTAGACTAGCTGCCATGGTCGGTATTGCCTCATTGGATATAAACAGAACAGTAGCTAAGCTTCCACAGAGCAGAAGTATGCTCTCAAAAGAACACTAAAGTCAACTGGATTTAATGTGGAATGAAAGGCTTAAAAATTCCATAAAATAAAGAAAGAAAGCAGAAACTTATATCCATTTAAAAAGTTCTTACCTTCTCATAGAAAATGCTCACCTACCAAACTTGAGGTGTCATTTACCTGCAGGTATGTTCATATAATTCTAACTATTAGTAAAATAATGGTAGTAGCAATTTGACTTGCTTTATTTTTATGTAAGTCCAGCTAGATTAAATTGTTAAGTGGACAAAGTATATTTTGAGTGTTCTTAATTTCCATTTCCACTATTTGTTTTCTCAATATTACTCTCTTAGAAACATTTTTTGAAGATTTATTTATTTATTATTTGAAACGTAGAGTTACAGAGAGGCAGAGGCAGAGACAGAGAGAAAGAGAGAGAGAGAGGGAGGGAGGGAAGGAGGGAGAAGTCTTCCTTCTGCTGGTTCACCCTCCAAATGGCTGCAACCATCCAAAGCCACAAGCCAGGAGCTTCTTCTGTATCTCCCACGTGAGTGCAGAAGCCCAAGGACTTGGGCAATCCTCTACTGCTTTCTCAGGCCATAGCAGAGAGCTGGATTGGAAGTGGAGCAGCCGGGACTTGAACCAGTGCCCATATGGAATGTTGGCACTACAGGTGGCAGCTTTACCTGCTATGCCACAGTGCCAGCCCCTCTTCAAAACATTTTAAAAATTTATTTATTTTATTTAATTGAGAGGCAGTAAAGCAGAAGTGGGGAGAGAAAATATAGAAAGAGAGAGAGAAATCTTCCATCTGCTGGTTCACTCCCCCAAATGCCCACAACAGCCAGGGCCTGGCCAGGCTGAGGCCATGAGCCAGGAACTTCTTATGTGAGTGGCAGGGACCCATCAACTTGAGCCATATCACCTGCTGATTCCCAGAGTGATCATTAGCAGGCAATTGGAATCAGCAGGAGAGCCAAGATTCACGCACAAGCCCTCCATTATGGGATGCAAGCAAACCCATAGAGAAACCTCTGCTACAAAAAACTGGGAGGACTACACAATGAATATGTTGAGCTGGAGGAAGAGAAATCCTTAGATCACTGTTTTCCTTCAATTGTAAAACTTACAGGAAAAATTTGGTGACAGAAAAGACATTGGTGGTTGAAATCATAGGATCAGACTATGCGAAGATGTTGTGCCAAATACACAATTAGGAATAAACTGGGGCCAGCATTGTAGTGCAGTGAGTATAGCAAATCCAATGAATCATCTATAAAAAGTAAAAATAAACAGGTTGACATATGACTTCTCTATGGTTTGAGAGGACAACAGGGAAATGCCACTAAAACCCTCAAGGAAAAAAGTGTGACTGAAGAACTTTATATCATTCAACCATAAATGCTAAAAAATTTTTCAAAAGATTTATTTATGTATTTAAAAGGCAGAGGTACAGAGAGAGAGGGGAAGAGAGATTTCTCTTCCATCTGCTAGTTCATTCCCCAAATGGCCACAACACCCAGGGCTGGACCAGGTCAAAGCCAGGAGCCAGGAGCTTCTTCTGGGTCTCCCACATAGATGTCAAGGGCCCAAGCACCTGGGCCATCCTCCTCTGCCTTCCCAGGCACATCTCCAGGGAGCTGGATCAGAAGTAGAGCAACTGGAACTCGAACTGGTGCCCATATGGGATGCCAACACGGCAGGGAGAGGCTTAACCCTCTATGTCACAGCACCAACCCCAGCAAAACAATTTTTGACATTCATGAACTCCATGGAAATGCTGGGAAAATACTTATAGGTCAGTCAAAGTGCAGATTTTTTATCTATAAATTTTCTTTAAAGAAAAAGAAAAAAACTATAGACAAACCAATAACCAGAAGATAAAACAGTAGATTGTCAATAGTTTACATAAGAGAAAATATAAATGTTATCTCAAAACTAAAAATATTTTAAACCAAAAAAGAAAATATAAATGTTTCTAAAACATATATGAAAAGATGCTCAATCTCACTTATAGTGAGAAATTCAAGTTAAAAGTAAACAAATGTCACAGTAAATCCATAAAACTAGGGGGAAAAAAATCACAAAACTTGATGATAGTCTACATTAGAGTATATGAAAGAGGCATTTTCATATATTTTTAATAGGAGCATATATTAGCAGAACATTTATGTTGGGTAATTTGGCAACATTTGTCAAAATTATAAAATATACACTATCTCGATCAATAATTATATCTTTAGGAATTTACCCTGTAGTTTACTTAAACATATGCAAAATAACATGTATAATGCAAGCCTTTGAAATATTATTTGTAATAGCAAATCACTGGAAATAACTGTCCCTCAGTGTGGAACTAGTCAAAGAACTCATGATGCCTTCTGTCAATGGAATGATATACAGGTGAATTACAGGTAAAATTTTCACTAATATGTAAGGAGTTCCAAACATCATTTAATGGGGGAAAAAATAAGCTTCAGAGCATATAAGGTATTACCATTTGTATAAAAGGAAGGGAAACAGTTTGTACACATTTGCTCATATTGTAGTGAAAGAAAATAATAGTTTGATAATATTAGTGCACTTGAGAAGGTTAGATATGAGTTAAAGATAATTTATTACTGTATATTCTTGAACTATGAGAATTTTGAAATATATTACTGCACTTCCTATTCACAGATAAATAAACAGCCTTTTTGGGTTTTTTTTCTTTTTTAATTTTAGTTCACACATAAAAGGGAGAACATGCAGCATTTGTCTTTCTGTGTCTGGCTTATTTCCCATAACATGCTGTCCTCCAGTTGCATCCATTTTGATGCAAATGGTAGAATTTCTTTTTATAGCTAAATAATATTCCTTTGTGTCTGCACATGCCATATTTTCTTTATCTATTTATCTGATGATAGACACCTTGATTAATTTCATTTTTTAGCTATTGTGATTTTATTGCGTTTTTCATGTTGAACTCTTTATTTGATGGAGAATTAAGTCCTTGACTATAATGTAAATTAAAAATGTTATCTCAAAAGCTAAAAGAAAGGGAGAGAGGGAGAAAAGGAAAATCTTTGTATGTTAGAATTGTACCTAGGAGCTGTATTGAATCTGTTAAAAACCAAAAAATAGATAAATAAGTAAGCAATGTATGTGATTCTGTTATGTTACATGCAGTCTCTTTTCTGGGGAATCTTTGAATCCCCTCAGCTTTGTGGCTAAGGGAAAGGTCCTTGTGCTAGGCTGCCTCTTCTCTTACTAACCTAGTGTCTGGGCTATCCACCTCCCTCCTCTGAGTCTTACCCTATTCATATTCCCATGATAGCCTGAGTCATATTCCCATGATGGCCAGAATGATGATTCCTTGCAGCAAGGCTTTTAAGATTATTATCAAATAATTCTTGTGCTTATTCATCTGCAAACACTCCAAAGTTCATACTTTACACAGCAGTCTTCACAATGCTCTCACCATATCTGTTTTTTAATTGTATTGAACTTAAAGCTGTGTCCCTTCTATTTGATTTGGGGTCAAATCAGCAATGCTTCCTTCCTTTCTCTAGGATAAGGCATGTTTAAATTGTAACAATGAAGTGGAGATGCAGGACTCTCTAAACAATAGAAAGTGATCGAAGGTGATTAGTAAGTCCCTTATTTTCTATCAAACTGAATGTAAAAACAATAATTGTATTTAGCCACGCTCATTTCAGTTGTTGACTAGAAAATAGGAAAGTTCAATTATCCCAGCAGCCCAGGGCCCTGAGTTTATGTGGCTTGCTCAAGACTGGAAGAGTTCAGTAGAGAGGATTTCAGAGACCTGCGGGGAATTCCTGTAGGGCATTTCTAGCAAAGAGCAGGGATATCTGACCTCATATTTTTTCACACACACATACATAGTTTTTCCTGAGGTGGAGATTACAGCCTACTAATGAAATTTACTTACAACCTCCTGTAGCCCTATTAAGCTTCTACCAGTGGCAAAGTCCCATTAGACCTGTCTATGCTAAAGCCTATTTGATATTAAAACACAAGGAAAGTCTCTAGCTAAGTAGATTAGGGAGACACAAGACAAGCAAGCTGGATTTCTAAACAAGGAAAATTTAAGCATGGATTTTGCATATTTTATTCATTCTTGCTCTATGCAAACATATAGATATTCTCAGTGAACTTTGGCCTGCCATGCTTATAAACATGGTGACAACATTAGTGCAGTATTCCTCTTTCCATAACTGCTGCCAGAGGAATTTTAGGTTCCATTTGGGGATCTTCATAGTAATTCCCCCTAACGCCGTCCAATATCCTGTCTCTAGAATGCCACTTGGAGCATTGCAAGTGGAATGAAATCTTTGCCTCTGTGTAGCTGGTTTCTGCCCTGCTCACTCTGTGTCTGCTTCTCTGGCACTTTTCTCTCATCTTAGCTTCCTGCTGAAAGAGTTAACTTCCAGGTCAATTTTAATTGGTAAATTTAATTTTTACTTGAGAATGCTCTGAATACTGTAAAGAAGCTGTGAAATCCAGGTTTTACTCTCTGTGACACTATGAGGCACCCTCTATTTCATGTGGCTTTTAGTCTTCTAGATTTCTGTGATTAAATTCAGTCTGCAGATGTTCTACAGTGTGATCTGTTCTGTAAGTCATATTGTGTCCACCTCAATTTAGTGCCTTTGTCCCTACATGTCCATCTCTTCATTTTGTTTATTCTTGTAATTATGGAATTCTTGTCCTTACAAATTGACCCGGTGATAGTGAGACAGAGCAGGTAGTGTACTGCGCCCAGGTCGCACATGTGGGAAAGGCTCATCACCTTTCAGACCACTCTAGGTTATTAGAAAGATCAGTTTCAGCTGGCACTGTGGCTCACTTGGCTAATCCTCCATCTGCTGCACCGGCACCCCGGGGTTCTAGTCCTGGTTGGGGTGCCAGATTCTGTCCTAGTTGCTCCTCTTCCAGTCCAGCTCTCTGCTGTGGCCTGGGAGTGTAGTGGAGGATGGCCCAGGTGCTTGGTCTCCGCGTGGGAGACCAGGAGAAGCACCTGGCTCCTGGCTTCAGATCAGCACAGTGCACCAGCTGCGGCGGCCATTGGGGGGGGTGAACCAACAGAAAAGGAAGACCTTTCTCTCTGTCTCTCTCTCTCACTTTCCACTCTGCCTGTCAAAACAAAAAACAAACAAAAAAAAAACCATAGACTGGAAGAGATGATCAAAAGAGTGAATATAGATAGAGGATGAAAATGAGTCCTGGAACATTTTAACATTTAGAGATTTCAACAAAGAAGGAGCCAGAAAAGACTCCTTGCTTATCTATGAAACTGGAAAAAACTGAGAGGATGTGGCTACCTCAAAGTCAAATGAGGAAAATATTTCAGGAAGAATGAAGTATTCATTTGAGTCCAATGCTGCTGGGAAGCTGAGCAATATGAAGGATGAATGAGAGGACTGCCAGTGAATGTGACAAAACTGAAGCAGTGCTCTCAACACAGGTCATGCTAGTGGAGGAGTAGGAACCAAAGCCTGACTGCCATGTGGAGCAACTATGGAAATGGTTCACACAGATCTGCTGGGAACAGGGTTGACTGACAGCTCCAGCTGAAGCTCCTGGGGATCCACCATTGGATTTGTACTAAGATCAGGTTTACCCCATCTGCTCCCAGCCAATGATTGAATCTGGCTGGATGTTAGTGCAGGACTCCATATAACAGGCAAGCCTCATTTTAAGACTTTTCATTAACCTCATCAAAACTTTCTTAGAACTGTGCTGTAGTCTGAAATTCTTCCTCCCCAGTCCTCTTCCTTCTCTTCTGCTTTCCCAGGCATCAGATATGCACAGGGATCCAAAGGCACTACCTAACTGCTGTTGCTCCCTTCCTTTATCCTCCAAATGCCATTCCCCCAATAAATCTTTACTCATTTAATTCAATCTTGTTGCTTCTTTTCAGAGTGCCTAAGCTAACACAGAATAGGTTGAGTAAAAAGTAGGCGATAAATATTAAGAAGAGCAAAGAAATTACCCCCTTGTGCAGGCACATGAGGTCTAGAGTTTTTGTTGTGACATCTTGTACATGTGAGTTATTATAGCATGCTTGTATGTTGATCAGAATTATTTTATAGGAAAGAAGAAACTAATAATGTAGGAGACACAGATGGTAATTCCAAACCAAGTACTTGAATAAGCAAAAGGGAATGGCATCTATTGTCTAAAGAGGGGAGTCAGCCTTCTCTTCTTGTGTACCTCACTCATAGTGTCTATCTTTCTCTTCAAAGCCAAAAAGATGCCTTCCAGAGCAACATTTTAACATACTATCTCATCTGATCCTTTCAACTATCCCATGAATTGGCAAGCATTAGCCTCATAAGCATAAATGGTGAGAAAACCTTCAGAGAGATTTAGTGAATTTTCAGGATTTCTATGACTGGAAAAGAGTAGATCTGAGAGTTAAAAAACTATTTTCTTTATGATTCTAAGACAAGTATTTATTTTATTACTACACTCTGCACCACATGGGTGCAGGGGCCCAAGTACTTGGGCCATTTTCTACTTCTTTCCCGGGTAGTAGCAGAGACCTGGATCGGAAGAAGAGCAGCCAGGACTAAAACCAGCACCATATGGGATGTCAGGACCGCAGGCAGAGGCTTAGCCCACTATGTCACAACACCGGCCCCAAATAGAACTTTAAATTTGTTATTGGCTGGCGTTGCGGCTCACTAGGCTAATCCTCTGCCTGCTGTGCTGGCACCCCAGGTTCTTGTCCCAGCTGGGGCGCCAGATTCTGTCCCAATTGCTCCTCTTCCAGTCCAGCTCTCTGCTGTGGTGCTGTGGCCAGCCCGGGAAGGCAGTGGAGGATGGCCCAAGTGCTTGGGCCCTGCACCCGCTTTGGAGACCAGGAGGAAGCACCTGGCCCCTGGCTTCGGATCGGCACAGCATGCCTGCCTTGGCGGCCATCTTGGGGGTAAACCAATGGAAAAGGAAGAACTTTCTCTGTCTCTCTCTCTCTCTCTCACTGTGTAACTCTGCCTGTAAAAAAAAATTGTTATAAACCATAAATAATGGGCATCTGAGAAAGGCAGAGATCAAGTTAGCAACTATGGAGGCTTTTCCTAAAATTTAAATGGATAATAATAGAAAAGATATTGGAGGAAAATCCTTCATATCTAATTTCTAGTTTCAAGTTAGGCTTTAGAATCATAATAATTGATACTGATGGTAATTCAGATCTCCAGTTTCATATTATTTTGATAACTAGCATTTTATTTCATTGTTGTCTATGCTTCAGAATTGACCCGGGGATGGGCACCATAATTGTATCAAGTGTCTACCCTTAATTCATTAACCATTAGTATTAATCCACTAACTATTACTGTAAGACTGGGAGCAAGTTTCCAATACATGCGCCTTTGGGAGGTACCCTAACTGTACTATCCAACCATGACGGTACCCATGAATTTTGTTTTAACATTGTTGAGGTTTGTTCCAGGTTCTAGTTAGGTACGTGGAAATAGTTTTATAACTTGAGGGTTTCATTTTTCTGGGATAATTTTTAACTTTTTGAAATTATAATTGTGGCAAAATACATCATAACCATTTTTAAGTGTATAATTCAGGAGTGTTAAATACATTTACTTTATTGTGCAACTAATTTCCAGAACTCTTATCTTGCAAACCTGAAACTCTGTACTTACCAAGCAACTCTGTGTTCTCTTTACCACCCAGCCCCTGGCAACTATTATTTTACTTTCTGTCTCTATGAATCTGACTACTCTTTTCCTCTTACATTTTATTGATATAGGATATACATTCCTCTTCCCTGTAGCCACTATTTTTTTAATCTCTTAGAATGTACACCATAGCTGAGAAATTCTAATCTGTAAGTTGGGATGCCCTACCCCCATGGACCACTGAGGCTTGGAATACCAGTCCTCGTTGCCTGTGTTGTGCCAAGATGATGGCAGTCAGTACTATTTTGATAACAAGTTTTCCTGAGTTTTCCAATGGGACAGTTGACTGTGTACTTGACTCTTTTTTGCTCAAGATTCTAGTGCTAGCCAGCTCTCTCTCTTTTCTCCCTCTCATTCTTGATGTTGACAGCAGTGAGGGACTGAAGCTCTGTTTTCCAGTTGGCCTTCTGGGTCTTGTCTCATTAATTCAAAGGGTTTGGTCCCTAACTTAATGACTTAGTCTCTCTTTTTTCAAACTAGTTTCTGGAATGTCTTGGATTTGTATTTATCTGGTCACCCTTTCCAATATATTTCTGTCTAATAGAGAGGGCTTTTTCCTGGTGTGGTAGTCATTCTACCTTATTCATTGTCCACAGAGTGTCGAGTGGCCATTACAAACTTAAGGAAATATGTATAAGTCTGAGTATTTTAAAGAGCACTGCTTTTCTGATTGTGGGGAAAATGGTGAAAAAACTTTCAAGTTTTCTATTTAAAGGTAATGAATTGATTCTTTTTTAAGCTGCTGAAATATTTAGAATGCATGGCTTTACTCAGCACTCTTCTAACGTAACATGTAGTTTGATGGGGATGAGAGGAAATACAGAGGAGGTGAAATAGAGTAATTCAAAATGTTGAAGTATAGTATTGAAATCATGAGCCTACTTTTGTTACCAAACAAGGTAGTTTCACTGCCTGATGCACACAAAGAACAAACTATGGCATTGATCTTTTAAGAAGAGAGAGGCTTTATTTCTGTGGCCAACCAGCAAAGGAGACAGGAGGTGTAGCTCAAATCTGTCTCCTGATCTGAGGGTCTGGACAAAGATTCATGGATAACTTAGCAAAAGCTAATACGTAGAAGCACTGGTGAGGCAAGTTCAGATTGGAAAGCAGCAGAACCAGACAACTTACAGTAAAGTTAAACAAGGTAGGCTCCAGCACCAGATTTCCTTGGTTAGTGGACCCCTGGCTTCTAAAGGGACTTGGGTGTCTAAGTTCTAATCATGCTCCAGTTGCTTTGGTTCTACAAAGTATATTTTTTCCCTTCCTCTGTGCATATCCATGTTGCCTGATCTGCAGTTTTGGGTTCCATGTTCCCTCTGTGCCTATGTGGCTAAGTCTTAGGTAGCTCTCCTAAGAAAGCAGAAACTTTAAACATGCAATCAGACCCATTGTTAAAGTATATGGCAGAGAACTTTCAGGAAAGAAATGGGAACTATAACAAGAGGCTTTTGAAGTTTGGAGCATCTAGAGGAAACCCTGTAAGAGAGCAGCCCAATGTGACTTTCATTCATGTTTGCAATTAAGGGAACACCATTTGTGAAAGGAGAGTAGAGAACAAAAAGCAGTGATGAGCAAAGTGCAAATATGTGCATATTTTATCATTCAATGACTTATTGAACACCTGAAACCTGATGGAATGTCCACATTAGACACTGAGAGGAATTAAAAAATGAATACAAATGATCCTACTTCCTAGGAGCTTACAATTTAGTATAGAAGAGAAAAAATGAGCAGTTTACAAAATAAAATTAAATGCAAGAGTGAAATGAGTAAGATACAGTAGGAGTAGAGAGAACAGACAATCCACAGGATCTTTGTGAAGTTGGGGAAAATGTCTCCAAAGGCAGACGAATTTTAAATATGTCTGTGTTGTAGGAAGATCCATCCAGGGTTCAGGAACAGTGTTGACAAATGGATGGAGTCTGGCTAGAACACAGTTGCCTGGCTGAGATACCTACAGGTACAGATTGGTGGCTTTTTTTTTCTACTAGACTATGGGAAACCAGTATATTTCCAGCCGTATGAATGTTGTAGAATTGTATTTAAGGTAGATGAATTGGACCACAATGTGCTAATTAAACTGGAATGGGAAAGATTAGAGGCAGGGGAAAGGCAACACTCCACTGCCTTTTGAGGTTTACATTCTCACTCTTACTTTTGAATGAGTGGCAGCTTGATAGCGTAGAAACAGTGAGAAAATTACTTGAAGTCTGAGTACATTCTCTGGATGTGCTTCTTACTGACTCTGTGTCCTTGGACTTGTTACTTAATGTCTGTACCCTCAGTCTCTTTTTCTGTTATGTGGAATGAATACCTATCTTGTAGAGTTCCTTTGGTAATCAAGGTAAGTCTCAAAACACAATGCCCAGTAAATAAGAAATGTCCACAGAATGTTTGCTCCCCTCCTTTGCTGCCTAATTCAGATTTTATAAGGGTTTGTTTCTTTGACTATCTGTTAATACAGGTTAAATTATATATTTCATCTGAATTTGTAGATGATGCTAAATTCTGTGATACAGAGGTAAATTTGCATCACAGTTGTATTTGTGAAAATAAATTTACAATCAGTAAATTAACAGATACTTTGGGCTTTCAAGATAGTTTTTTTATGGGATACAGGGCTCCTGGCTGGACTTACTGTGGGTTCTTTCCTTCAGGCATGAAACAATTCAAGGGTGGAGACATAGAGTTGTACAGGGAAGCAGGATTTACTTAGAGCAAAGCAAAAGTACAAATTCAAGGAGTAAGTCAGGCCAGCTAGAGAGGGAGAGAGGTAGAGTTCATGAACAAACAGACAACATGCAAAAAGGCCCCCAAACAAAGAAAAATCTATCACAAGGAAAAACTTTTAACATTGAAAAAACCCTTCCTCTACAAGATTAGGCATTGCCCAAAGAGTGGAGTCCAGCTGAATTTTTTTTTTAAGATTTTATTTATTTATTTGAGAGGTAGATTTATAGACAGAGAGGGTGAGACAGAGAAAGGTCTTCCATCCACTGGTTCACTCTCCAAATGGCTGTAATGGTGAGAGCTGGGCCAATACAAAGCCAGGAGTCAGGAATTTCTTCCCAGTCTCCTACATGGATGCAGGGGCCCAAGCATTTGGGCCATCTTCCACCGCTTCCCCAGGCTCGCTAGCATAGAGCTGATTAAGAAGAGGAGCAGCTGGGACACAAACAAAAGCCCATGTGACCTACTATGCCACAGCACCAGCCCCTTAGTTGACTATTCAGAAAGGGTAGAGTTTGGGGTAAATTTAGCACTGCCCATTTTCATGCACTCTTTTGGATATATCAAAAGTGTCATGGTGTCAGTTGCATGATGGGAGTGGGGGTACCCTCCACATTGTAATTTTATTTTGATGGCATTATAATGACCTAAAGATCACAGGGGTGGAGGGAATGACCCATCCTGCAGCCATGTTTATGTATTTCCACTTACTGCTGACTGTTAGTTTGTTTGCAACATGGTAGAATGTGCAATTTCCATCACATAGAAGCAGGGGTAGAGGTGGGGGGACTTGAGAAGTGGGCCTGGATGGTGCTCAGAAGGGGACTTGTCATGTGGACCAGGCTGCACTGTCATGCTAAGAGCTATCAATCAGCGGCTCGTGAATGTAGGGGGGTTGCTGTCAATCAGCGACCAGTACTGTCATGCAGATTGGCAGGTAACTGTCTAATAGGTGTTCAGCGGGGGCCCTTATACTTCAACTCCTCTCTCTGTGTCTCTCCTCCTCTTTCAGTAATTTTGCCTTGCCAGTGAATAAAAAGTAAATGATTAAAAAAATTATCTATCTTCTAAGCCCTTGGATTTGTCTGACTGGGCAAAGAAACACAAAAGATACAACTCAAGGCAAGTGCTGTGGCATAGCAGGTAAAGCCACTGCCTGCAGTGCCAGCATCCCATATGTGTGCCAGTTTGAGTCCTGGCTGAAGACCCTCTCTCTGCCTCTGCCTCTCTGTAACTTTTCCTTTTAAATAAATAAATCTTAAAAAATAAAAATACAACTCAGTCCTGCTCTCAGTTCAAAGTAAGTATCAGAGATAATTCAGTACACAGACCATTGAAAAGGTTTTATGACAAATAATAACAGTATATAAAAATACTGTGGGAGCACAAAAGAATATGTGATTACCTGAATTTGCAGAGGTAAGGTAAAGATTTACAAAGAAATAACCCCTTTAGATGAATTAGCAAATATAGAGGTAGGCACCTGCTGACATTGATTTAGAAGCTCAAAGATTTCAGGTCCTAGGTCTTTGGGATTTTATTGGCCTATGGGACCTCAAGGTGGTTGCTTCATCTCCAGCCTTCACATTCCATGCTTCAAGCAGGAGGAAGAAATTTTCAGTGCCCACATCAGAGAAGTAAAACCTTGTTAGACATTCCAAGCAGAATTCTCTTAAAATCTCTTTGATCAGAGAGGTCTCATATTGACATGTCTGTCTCAAAAAGAAAAAAAAATGAGAAGCAACAATTTTCTTTTCTTCCTTAGTTTTAGTCTTTTTAATGTGGGCACAAAATTACCCTCAACAAACCTAAATGTATTTAAAAAGAAGAAAGACAGAGTATGTTTGTGAGGGCAACTAAGAGCTCTGCTAATGCAAATTTAGGAGATTGCAAATAGTTGGTGTATCTGGAGGATGTAACTTCAGAGAGAAATGATAGGAGATAAAGGCTGGAGATGCCATCAAAATTGAGCCAAGGGAAAACCTAAAAGCTTATTTGAACAGTTTTTTCATGCAATAATACCCTTGAAGTTCCATTATGGACTATCAGGAGCGTTTGTCTGGTTATAGCCACGGGATTATGACAGGAAAGAAAGCTCCTTGTTCCCTTCACACTGGGACTGGTCAGTTAACCCGAAACCTCTCAAATCCTGAAACTATAGCCATGGACAGGGTTGTAATAAGAAAAACCATTTTTAACATTTTTTTCATAGGTTACATATGACCCATTTTAATTTCAAGCTTGTTAATGATAAAAGTTGCCACCAATAGTGTTTATTTCTTTTATTCCTTTCTTTCTTTTTTTTCTTTTCTTTTATTCTTTTGTGCTTTGAATTTATACCAGTGTATATTCCAGTGACATTTCTTCTTTCTCTTTAAAAAATGTTTAAATTTATTTGAGGGGCAGGGAGCCAGAGAGAGGGTGAGACAGACAGATAGACAGAGAGTAACAGAAAAAGAGAGAGAGCGTCCATCCACTTGCTCATTCCCTAAATGCCCGTAACAGCAAGTCCTAGGAGTCAGTTGCCAGGAACAAAATCTAGGTGTCCAACACAGGAGTCCAGAAGCCAATTGCTTGAGCCATCACTGCTGCCTTCCAGGATCTGCTTTAGCAGAAAGATGGAGTCACAAGGAAGAAGTATCAAACCCAGGTACAATGATATGGCATGCAGGGATCCTAACCATTGCCTTAACCACTAGGCTAAATTCCTGCTCCTCTTTTCCCTCTTAAAATGTATTTTCAGCAGGATTCCAAAACCCTGACTGAAAGCCAGGTATAGTCTTTTCTAGACTTCAGGCTTTCTGGTCCATAACTCGTTTTGTATTTTTCAAGTTTTTGTCATTCTGCCATGTCATTGTGACTCCTATCCCTCTCATTCTGGATTCTTCTCAACAGTTGCTTTTTGGAGCCCACGCTGTGGTGCGGTGGGTCAAAGCCCTGGACTGCAGCACCGGCACCCTGTATGGGCGTGCTGGTTCAAGTCCTTGTTGTTCCACTTCCCATCCAGCTCCTTGCTAATGTACCTGGGAAAGCAGCAGAGGGTGGCCCAAGTCCTTGGGCCCCTGCAACCACATAGGAGTCCCAGATTAAGCTCCTGGCTCCTGGCTCCTGGCTCCTGGCTTTGGATCGGCTCAGCTCCAGCTGTTGGGGCCATTTGGGGAGTGAACCAGCGGATAAAAGACCTCTCTCTCTCTCTCTCTCTGTCTCTCTCTCTCTCTCCCCCTCTCTGTTTCTACCTTTTTCTGTAACTCTGTCTTTCAAACAAATAAAATAGATCTTTAAGAAAAAAAAATTGCTTGCAAGAAACTCTTTAAACTTCCTTCCTTCTCCCTCTTGACTCCCGTCTTTTATGGGCACCTTTATCCTCTCTGACATAAGGAAAGGTAAAGTAAGTGTTTAGTTACTTTTTTTTTTTTTTTTTTGACAGGCAGAGTGGACAGTGAGAGAGAGAGATACAGAGAGAAAGGTCTTCCTTTTTTGCCGTTGGTTCACCCTCCAATGGCCACCGCTGACGGCGCGCTGCGGCCAGCGCACCGCGCTCGTCTGATGGCAGGAGCCAGGAGCCAGGAGCCAGGTGCTTTTCCTGGTCTCCCCATGGGGTGCAGGGCCCAAGCACCTGGGCCATCCTCTACTGCACTCCCGGGCCACAGCAGAGGGCTGGCCTGGAAGAGGGGCAACTGGGACAGAATCCGGTGCCCCGACCGGGACTAGAAGCCGGTGTGCCGGCGCCGCAAGGTGGAGGATTAGCCTGTTGAGCCACGGCGCCGGCCAGTTACTTTTAAAGTTAAATGCTTTCTACTATCTGACTAAACTCCTCCTGTTATGCAAGTATACATATATCCTGTATTGCTGATTCTTTTTCTCACATCAAAAGTAATTCCTGCCTTTAAATTTTTTTCATTTTTTAAAAATTTTTTTGACAGGCAGAGTGGACAGCGAGAGAGAGAGACAGAGAGAAAGGTCTTCCTTTTGCCGTTGGTTCACCCTCCAATGGCCGCCACGGTCGGCGCACTGTGACCGCGCTCATCCGATGGCAGGAGCCAGGTGCCAGGTGCTTTTCCTGGTCTCCCATGGGGTGCAGGGCCCAAGGACTTGGGCCATCCTCCACTGCACTCCCGGGCCACAGCAGAGAGCTGGCCTGGAAGAGGGGCAACCGGGACAGAATCCGGTGCCCCAACCGGGACTAGAACCCGGTGTGCCAGCGCCGCAAGGCGGAGGATTAGCCTGTTGAGCCACGGCGCCGGCCTAAATTTTTTTCATTTTATTCGAAAGGCAGAGAAACAGCATGTGAGAAAAAAAGACAGAGAGAGAGAGAGAGAGAGAGAGAGAGAGAGAGAAATAGATTTACCATCCACTGGCTCACTCCCCAAATGCCAAACACAGCCTGAGTTGGGTCAGGCTGAAGCCAGAAGCCAGGAACTCCATCTGGGAGTATCACAAGAGAATAGGCCATGGAAGCCATGGGGATCTTGTCTTCACGCAAAACAGAATTCAGGCATGAGACAGACAGCAATGTGATAAGGCTTTATTGGGGAAAGGACATTTGTCAGAATGGCAGGGGCAGATAGAGAGTGCCCGGTCACTTGGACTGGGAAGAGCGAGTTTACATGGTTGAATGGAGAGAATATAACTGAGCAGGCCAAGAGCAGAGAATTGAGCTCACAGTCTGTTTGGACTCCCTAGGACTTTTTTTTTTAAGATTTATTTATTTATTTGAAAGTCTGGGTTACACAGAGAGAGAAAGAACGAGAGAGAGAGAGAGAGAGAGAGAGAGAGAGAGAGAGTCAGTCTTCCATCTGATAATTCACTCCCCAATTGGCTGCAACGGCCCAGAGCTGCACTGATCCGAAGCCAGGAGCCAAGAGCTTCTTCAGAATCTCCAATGTGGGTGCAGGGGCCCAAGGACTTGGGCCATCTTCTACTGCTTTCCCAGGCCACAGCAGAGAGCTGGATCGGAAAAGGAGCAGCCAGGACTCAAACCAGAGCCCATATGGGATGCCAGCACTGTAGGCGGAGGAGGCTTTACCCACTAAGCCAAAGCACTGCCCCCTCCCTAGGTTTTTAAGGGAGTCCTCCCCCTCTCCTCCAGGACAAAGGATGGGGAGTCCTAGTGGAAGGGTTTGTTGGGTGAAAGTTAGCAAATTCCTCCCCAGATTTGCTGGCTCTGGGCAGAGTAAAGGGGTTTCCCTTAGGGCATCTGTGAAGGTTTTATTGCCCCATGTTATCCCATCTGGCAACCCATTTAGTCCTGAGAGAATTCTCCTGGAAGCTTTCCTTAGGGAAAGGGTTGGGACCACCTGGAAGGTTATCATGGTCTGAGCAGGTCTTTGAAGTGCAAAATGCTGGGCTTCTGGAGCTTCCACAGTGCAGGCTGCTCTTCAGGCCCTTCTCACACACACACATAGGCTAAATTTCTGACTTCCTACCTAAAAGGAGTGCTCTGGGTGACATATGGCTGGAAGTGGCCCAAATACTTTAGCCATCATCTTCTCCCTCCCAGGGTTTACATGCATTAGTGGTAAGCTGAATTGAAAATAATATAGTTCAGACTTGAACTATGAACTTTGATAGGGGATGTGGGTGTCCCAAGAGGCAACTTAACCACTGTGCTAAACACCTGTCCCAATCGAAAGTAATGCCTATTTATTATTTGAAATTTTTGAAAATGAAGTTCAACCCGGTAATAAGTAGGAATTTTTCATAATCCCACCATCCATAAGTATCCAATATTAATACTTTTGCATATATTCTTTCCATTCAGGTTTTCTGTCATGTATGTTGATTGCTATTACATTCCTTAAATACTACGTTGTAAAAATTTTTTGTTAATAATGCCTTCTAATAACTTTCTTTTCCAGTCATTCCTTTAAAATTTAAGCTTTAATATCATTATATATATATTTATATATTTATATAAATAGTTTTAAAATCAGTCTTTTCATTTCTGGCCTGTGCAGCAAGAGGAGCCACCATCAGGCCTGACAAGAGTATTGACTATTCTTTGGGTCATTAATGTCCCCTAAAAATGATTTATTCTACCTTCTAAGAAGTCCCAATCCCCTATTTCTTTATGCAGCACAAAATGCTACTTAAGCTTTAACCATCTGGTGCTTTTTGAGTTGCATTTTGTGTGGCTCCCTTGTGCGTTTATGTAAATGAACATGTTTGCTGTTTCTGCTATTAGTCTGTTTGCTGCTAACTTATTTCAGCAGGCTCAGTCACTGAAACTTCCAAGCGAAGAGGAAAAGCAAGTTCTTTTGCCCCAACAAGTGAAAATTCTTTATTCTTCCTTCACTTGATTGGTAGTTGGGCCAGCTATCATTTTCCCTCAGAATTTTGAAGGTCTTACTCCATTTTTGGGTTTCCAGGATTGCTGTCAACACATATGCCACCTGATTCTTATAACTTTTGTGTTAACTGATTGGTGGTTTGTGTGGGTTTTTCTTTCCTTTTAAGATTCTATCGCTATGCCTGAGGCCCTGAAATTTCATAACAATGTACCTTCCCATGGCCTTTTTTTTCACTCAGTGTGCTGATCACTCATTATGCTCTTTCAGTTTGAAAATTTAAATCCTTTGGTTCTGCCTTTTCTATTTTTTTAATATGATGGCAATTTATTAACCAAAAACAATAGTCTGAGGAGTCCTATTTCCAAGATGACAGCCAGAGCAACCCCACCTTCCTGTGGCTGATGTGGGTAGAAAGGGGGGGGGGCAGGCAACCTCCTCAATCCACCTGACTTTCACATCTGAGCGGCCAAGGGCTCTAAGAGCTCACCGGGCACAAGGTCCAGGGCTCTTAGTCTTATTTCCTCCTGTTGTCCAGAGTTTGATATATAGAGGCAGTGATGCCCAGTTCCTTGCACCTCTGGGCCACATCCTGGGCAGCCAACATGGTAGCATGTAGGAAGGGTTCTTTCTGGTCAGCCTTCAAATTCCTCTGGCCAGTCACTTGATAGATGATTTCCTTGACAGGAAGCTCCATGACGTGGACAAGGGTTTCACTGAAGGGTTTCATATGCAAAGATGTGGCAAACAACAAAGACAGTCTCTCCTTCAGCCACCTGAAGTCCAAGGCCACCTTCTTTTACTTACCCTTGCAAGGTATCATTTCTGTGTGTCTTCTCCACAAACTCTGCGCTAGAAAGTGGTTCTGTGTTTTATTCTTTGTTTTCTTTTTTCTGTGATCATTTCCTTTTTTGAATTTAAAGCTTTTTTTAGTTATTTATTCTAAAGGCAGAGAGACAGAAAAAGATACAGTCTCTAAATGCCCACAATAGCCAGGTTTGTACCAGACAAAAGCAAAGAGCCCAGAACTCAGTCTGGGTCTCTCACATGGATGACAAGGACCCATGTACTTCCTGGAGTGTGCATTAGCAGGAAACTGGAATCAAGGGAGGAGTAGGAACTTGAACCCAGACACTCCAATATAGGATGCTGGTTCCTAAGTGGCCAGCATCTTACTGCTGCACCAAATGCTTACCCCTACTCTGATATTTTTTTAAAACATGTTTTAAGATTCATTACTTAGTTATTTGAGAAGTAGAATTACAGACAGAGAGAGGGAGAGACAAAGATCTTTCATCCACTGGTTCACTACCCAAGTGGTCACAGCGTCAGGAGCTGGGCCAATCCAAAGCCAGGAGCCAGGATCTTCTTCCAGGTGTCCTACATAGGTTAGGGACCCAAGCACTTGGGCCATCTTTCACTGTTTTCCCAGGCAAAAGCAGAGAGCTGGATTGGAAAAGGAGTAGCCGGGACTAGAACCGGAGTCTATATGGGATGCTAGTGCTACAGGCAGAGGCTTAACCTGATACACCACAGCGCCATCCCATAAGACATTTTTCCAGTTTTTTTTTTTTTTCTATTGGAAACTGTAAATTTAACTATGTTTTTACTCTATGCTTGGGATTTATGTGATACTAGAAAGGCCTTCCTTACTTCAAGATGATTTTTAAAAATTCAGGGCTTTTTTTTTTTTTTTTTTTGGTTGGGGAGGGGTCCAGCACCACAGCTCACTAGGCTAATCCTCTGCCTGCGGCACCGGCACCCCAGGTTCTAGTCCCGGCTGGGGCACCAGATTGTGTCCTGGTTGCTCCTCTTCCAGTCCAGCTCTCTGCTGTGGCCCAGGAAGGCAGTGGAGGATGGCCCAAGTGCTTGGGCCCTGCACCCACTTTGGAGACCAGGAGGAAGAACCTGGCTCCTGGCTTCGGATCGGCGCAGCGCTGGCCGTGGCGGCCATTTGGGGGGTGAACCAATGGAAGGAAGACCTTTCTCTCTGTCTCTCATGATATTTTTCTATTATATAAAGGCACCATAATTTATTTAAACAGTCCTGTATTATTATACCTATACGTTGTTTCCAGGTTTTTAATGGCCATGTCCTCATATTGTGTCCATACTGTGGCCATACTGTGTCCTGGATTCCCTGAGAAACTGAAGAACAGTAGGTGAATGTCTTCTCCGTAGTTCCTATTCATAAAAATTTAAATTTTTCTTTTCTGGTTTCAGTAATCTCAACCACTTTAACCACATTTCATTTCATGTTTTTGATCATTTTTGTTAGCCTACTCTCAAATCTTCCCTGCCATTTTACATGTGCATTAAAGTGCCAGTGCCCAAAATTGGCATGGTACTTTAAGGATGTGACCAAGTCTAACTTTAGCAGAGGGATACTTTCCTAGCTCTTGGATGTCATAGACCTATTAATATATTTCACTATCACAGTCAGCTTTATAAAACCACCCGCAGTATACTGCTGACTCATACTCAGTGGGTGGTCCCAGGCTATCAAATTCATAAAACTCGAAATAAGGTCTAATATATTAGATGACAGAAAAAAAAAAGATTCCAGCATTTTGGAAAGCTGGACAAAAAGATGAAATATATCAGGAAGATAATTAAAAGATCATTTAATATTTCTATTTTTTAAAAATAGAAAACAAAACAAAAAGCCATCCTCAGTTCAAGATAGGGATTATTTCATTTTAACCTTAAGCATTGAAATATGTTACTTTAAATTTAATATTGGCAACCATGTGAAATAGTTGTCAGATTTTTTGACAGAAGAAAAAAATTAATGGCTGACTGCTTCCAGCCTCTCTCCTCTTTCCTTCAGCAAAGGAAAGTTTTCTTGGCAAGGTCAATCCCTTGACCTTGTTAAGAGATTGGTGGATTGGGTAATAGGAAAAGATTTGATCTCTTGGGAAAGTCAGAGAGTTGCACAAGAGAAAAAACACAGATCATGAAGTTGAGAGGAGTTACTAAGAAACACAGAAGCCAATGAACACTGCCTAAAAACAGTGAGTTTGGGAAGTTTATAAAGGAGAGAGAAGAAGAAATTAAATTACCTGTAGTTTTGTGACAAGAGAGGATTTTTAAATGAGGAAAGAGGTTTCCTAGCAAGTGTTGTCATGTGTTAGGGATAGTATGTCACTTTTTGTGTGTTTTAAGAGACTGAAGTAAAATTTGGATTTTTTTTTTCCAATTATTTTTGGATGCCTGAAGTGTGTCTTCTACTGGAACTCTGAGCCGTCACAGAATATCTCAGCTATAATCATTCTTCAGTATCCCCCGGGGATTGGTTCTAGGACCCTTCAAGGATACCAAACTCTGTGGATGCTCACTATCCTTATATGAAATGATGTAGTACTTGCATATAACCTACACAATTCTCCTGTATAGTTTAAACCATCTCTAGGTTAGTCGTAATATTTAATGCAGTGTAAATGCTACTTATAGAATCCTGAAAAGAAAAAAATCCATACATAGTTCAGTACAGATGCAATTTTTTTCCAAGAATTATTGATTCTAAATTGCTTTTATTCAAGGAAATAGAACATATGGATACAGAGAGATGAGTATATATACAGGTCACAAAATTGTATGCAGCATCAATAAAGCTATGGTGTTCACCACATAAAGATGTCATGTAGTCAGACCAATTCTGTATTATTAGGTATTACTATGTTTTATTATTTATTTCATTATTACAAGGTACGTTAGTTGGCTAGGGCTGCCATAACAAAGCACCACAGAATGGGTGGCTAAAACAATAGAAGTTCATTTCTTACAATTTTGAAGGCCAGAAGTCTGAAATTAAGGTATTGGCAGGGTTGGCATCTTCGGGGGCACTTCTCCTTGGCTTATAGGTGTTCACCTTCTCCCTATGACTTCACATGGTCCTGAGTGACACTCCTCTTTCTTTAAGGACATCTGTCATATTGCATTAGGGCTCACCACACTGACCTCATTTTAATTACCTTTTAAAAGACCTCATATCCAAACACAGTCACATTCTGAGAAACTTCAACGTATGAACTTTGGGGAAACAGAATTCAGCCCATAACACAAGGTTATGGACAAATTCAACTTTCTCACTTTTGGATTGCTTTGAATTTTGTTGCTGATCATTTAAGATCTTTTCTAAATGTTTGTAACTTGTAGACAACTACAATAGATCAAATTCTTCATTAAATTATTGTTAAAACTAACAAACTGAACTAGTTGGTGTACATTACTTATATTCTCCTCAAAAGCATTTACAATCTAATAGTTTGCTGGGTAAGTGAAAATGGTAGAAAGTAAGATGGTATACATACATACATGAAGAGAAACAATGTCCTTTTACTAAAAATAAGACATTTAGACTAAATAATCTCTCAGGTCTCTTCTAGTTCCAAAATACTATAATTCTGGTTCAAGTATATAATGTTGTTAAATATAACTTTTGAAACATGGGACCGGGGCTGTGGCAGAGTGGGTTAACACCCTGGCCTAAAGCACCAGCATCCCATATGGGCGCCAGTTCGAGACCTGGCTGCCCCAATTCTGATCCAGCTCTCTGCTGCAGCCTAGGAAAGCAGTAGAAGATGGCCCAGGTCCTTGGTCCCCTGCACCTGCATGGGAGACCTGGAAGAAGCTCCTGGCTCCTGGCTTCGTATCGGCACAGCTCCGTCTGTTGCGGCCAATTGGGGAGTGAACCATCGGATGGAAGACTTTTCTCTCTCTCTCTCTCTGCCTCTCCTCTGTGTAACTCTGACTTTCAAGTAAATAAAATAAATCTATAAAAAAAAGAAAGAAAGAAACAGGATGTGTACCACAAATAATGGACATGCAGGAAAGTCGGAGATAAGTTAGCAACTCTAGAAAATAAATTGAAGGAAAGTCCTGCAGATCCAACTGTGCTAACTTTGAGTTAGAATTTCAGAATCATCATAATTCATATTGATGGTAACTCAGATTCTCAGGGTTTTTTTTGCCTTCTTAAAGATATATATATTTATTTATTTGAAAGGCTTGAAAGGCAGAGAGAGAAGGAGAGAAGGCGAGAGCTTTCATCTGCTGGTTCACTCCCCAAATGGCCACAATGCCCAGTACTGGGCTAGGCTGAAGCCAGGAGCCAGGAGCTTCTTCTGGTCTCCCACACGGGTACAGGGGCCCAAGGACTTGAACCATCTTCCACTGCTCTCCCAGGCCATCAGCAGAGAGCTAGATCGGAAGTGGAGCAGCTGGGACTTGAACCAGCACCCATATGGGTTGCCGGTGCTACAGGCTGGGGCTTTAACCCCCTGCACCACAGCACCAGTCCCCTTTGTTGTTTTAACAACCAGCATTTTCTTTTATGGTATATATGCTTCAAAACTGACCCAAGAGATGAGCATTTACCTTAACAGTAAAGACACTCGTGTCCCACATTGAGGTACCTGGGTTCAGTACCCAGCTCCAGCTCCTGACTCCATCTTCCTCTTAATATAGGAGGCAGCAGTGATGGCTCAAGTCATTAGATCTCTGCCACCACATCAGAGACCTAGGCTGAGTTCTGGGCTCCTGGCTTCATCCTGTTTGGGGGCAATTGCAGGCATCTAGGGAGGGAATTAGCATATAAGAGCACTCTCACTTGCTGTCCTTGCTGTCGCTGTCTCCCTCTCTCTAACTCTATCTCTTTCATATGTGCACTCTATCTCTGTACCTCTCAAAAAGCAAATAAATGCCCCAGGGGAACCAGCCCTGTACCCTCATGCCCCACAGTACATTTTATATCTGCATAGCTGTGTAGAAAAATACATTATGTTTCCCATTTCCTTAACTTACATTTTATTTTATAGTTTTTGCAGAAGTAGTAACATTTAATCAGCACTAACTGATTGTTGATGCATTTAGACAGGGAAGAATAGATAGCAAATTTCTGCAGTACACATAAATATTGAGTTTGACAGTGTCTTACACATTATATTTATTCACATTTCCCAAACTCATGTGGAAATCTATTCGTAAACTTTTCAACAAGGCAGGATTACACAGTGGATCTGCCAATCCCTAAAATTAGTTTTTTAAAATACCTTGTACAAGTCAGAAAATATAGCTCATCTCTTTGAAGGTTGAAGACAGGCTAATATTTTACTTTTCTTTTTCTTAAAAAAGATAAGGACCAAATATCTAGCAAAAGTTGTGAAAATGTAGCAGCAATACTTAGAGGTTGCTTTCAGGGATGAATTATTATACTTTGAAAGACTTTCACATACCACCAAGGCTCATTTCCAACATAAAGTTGAAATCACTTTAGCATGAATAATTTTTAAATGAAACATCTTTTGAGAGTGGAAAAGAGCCATATTGGATTTTATCTGGTTATTAAATTCAAAAAATGCCTTGTATCAAGAAAGTAGATATTGTGCCTGGCATTATTAACGTCTTCTATTTAGAAAAATGACATTGTTACTTATATGAAAACAGATGTTGGTCTAGATAAAGTTAAATGCTTTCACAGGTTTCAAACATGTATACATAAAATTATGGAAATTAATTATAGTTCAAGTTAAGGGCTTGACATTTCTGCTGTAAAGAGAGTGTTTGAGTCTTCTATTGCTGCCTAACAAATCATTCTAAACTTAGTGTCTTCACATAAAGGTTAGCAAACTTTTTCTGTAAAGGGCCAAGTGGTAGATACGTTTACACTCTGTGGGCCATACAATGTCTGTCACAACTACTCAATTGTGCTGTTGTAATTCAAGGCTAGACAATAGTAAATAAATGGCTGTGGCTGGGTTCCAATACAATTTTATTTACAAAAAAGACAGTGAAATCCTAATTTGTTGACTCCTGATTTATTTTTTAATGTTTATTTATATATTTTCCATCTACTTGAAAGAGAGGAAGGGTAAAAATCCATCCTCCATATGCTGGTTCACTCTCCAAATGCCTGCAACAGGTTGGCTGGCCCAGGCCAAATTCAGGAGCCCAGAACTCCATCTGGGTCTCCCATGAGGATTGCAGGAGACCAAGTACTTGAGCCATATTCTGCTGCCTCCCAGGATTCATTAGCAGGAGATGCTGGACACAACCAGAATTCCAGTATGGGGTGCAGGTGTCCCAAGAGGCAGCTTGATCCATTGTGCCACAATACCTGTCCCTAATTCCTGGTTTAATAAAGCTCATAATTCTATGGATTCGTGTTTTGGGTGGGACTCAGAGGAGAAGGCTTGTGCTCTTTATAACTGGATAGATGGATGAATGTGTTTGCAATTGGTTGGCAAATTGGCTGGGAACTGACTAGTCCTGAATGGTTCCATTCATATATCTGGCAGTTGATGCAGGCTATTTGTCTCTGTTTATCTTCACATGGCCTTTGTAGTAGGCTAGCTTGGTGTTTCACTCAGGGTAGCTGGATTCTAGGGAAGGTTAAACCAGAAGCTTCAAGATCTCTTTGAGGACTGAGCCTGAAAGTCACATAATGCTACTCCATGTTCCAATGGTTAGATTACCTCTTGATGGAAGAAGCTCAAAGAACTTGTGGCCCACTTTTGATCCAGTATGGATAGTAAACTATCAAAATAGAGATTATAAATTCCTACAAGGTTTTGACTGGCAACTTTTCTACTCTAAAATCTGTAAGTACATTGTGTCTTTTTATTAAAGATTTATTTATTTACTGGGAAGAGTTACACACAGAGAGAAAGAGAGGCAGAGAGAGAGAGAGAGAGGTTTTCTATCCACTGGTTCACTCTCCAATTGCTGTAACAGCCAGAGCTGTGCCTATCCAAAGCCAGGAGCCAGGAGCTTATTCTGGGCCTTCCACATGGGTGCAGGGGCCCAAGGACTTGGGCTGCCTTTTACTGCTTTCCCAGGCTATAGCAGAGAGTTGGATTAGAAATAGAGCAGCCAGGTCTTGAACCAGCGCCCATATGGGATGCCAGCAGTCGGCAGCTTTACCCACTATGGCACAGCACCAGCCCCAGTACATTATGTCTTATGATCATAATCCCACTATAAATCATATAACTACAACATAAGCAAAATACGCCTTAAAACTTCCAAAGTATTTTTAAATATCTGTGCAAAGGAAGGATTATGAAAGATCTTTTAAAGACTCAAATTATCTCATTTTTATTTTTAATGGACAACTTAGTTAAAAGAGCCATTTGAAGAAGAAATGGTGAGGAAGAAAGTGGGAGGTAGTGAGAAATGGATGATTGTATCTTGAACCCTAGGGAAGAGATTCCTTTTGTTTTAGGGAACTTCCCTCAATATGTCTTTAGATACATTTGATTAAGGCAGTATCTTCTAAACTTCTTCATCGTAGAATTATACAGTCTTTCTTTCTTTTTTTTTTTTAATTTATTTGACAGGTAGAGTTATAGACAGTGAGAGAGCGACAGAGAGCAAGATCTTCGTTCCATTGGTTGACTCTCCAAATGGCTGCTACGGCTGGCTCTGCGCCGATCCAAAACCAGGAGCCAGGTGCTTCTTCCTGGTCTCCCATGCGGGTTCAGAGGCCCAAACATGTGGGCCATCCTCCACTGCCCTCCCAGGCCACAGCAGAGAGCTGGACTGGAAGAGGAGCAACCGGGACAGAATCTGGCGCCCATTTGGGATGCCGATGCTGCAGGTGGAGGATTAACTAAGTGAGCAACGGCGCCAGATCCCTCCCTTCCTCCCTTCCTTTCTCTCTCTCTCTCTCTCTCTCTCTCTCTCTCTCTTTCTCTTTCTTTCTTTCCTTTTTACAGGCAGAGTGGACAGTGAGAGAGAGAGAGAGACAGAGAGAAAGGTCTTCCTTTGCTGTTGGTTCACCCTCCAATGGCCGCCGCAGCTGGCGCACCGCGCTGATCTGATGGCAGGAGCCAGGTGCTTCTCCTGGTCTCCCATGGGGTGCAGGGCCCAAACACGTGGGCCATCCTCCACTGCCCTCCCAGGCCACAGCAGAGAGCTGGCCTGGAAGAGGGGCAACCGGGACAGAATCTGGCGCCCCGACCGGGATTAGAAGCCAGAGGTGGGCCAGGCCAAAGCCAGAAGCTCACAACTCAGTTCAGGTCTCCTATGTGTGAAGCAGAGATCCAAGTACTTGAGCCATCATCTGCTACCTCTCACATACTTGCAGAGAAGCCAGGACTCAAACCAGCACTCTGATTCTGGATGCAGGTGTCTCAGCTGGTGGCTTAACCACTGTGTAACAACACCCATCCTCAGTTCTTCAAAGTTTATCCATTAATTTTAGTATTCATTGATTTTCTTCTGAACCAGTTACCACTATTGTGGTTGTCAAATAGTGATTTTCTAATTGCATAATTCCTTCTACATTTACTAGTTGTAAAGAAAATCTTTCAGGGCTGGTGCTGTGGTGCAGCAGGTAATGCCCTGGCCTGAAGCGCCAGTATCCTATTTGGACGCCATTCGAGACCTGGCTGCTCCACTTCCGATCCGGCTCTCTGCTGTGGCCTGGGAAAGCATTGGAGGATTCCCCAAGTCCTTGGGCTTCTGCACCCACGTGGGAGGCCCGGAAGAAGCTCTTGGCTCCTGGCTCCTGGCTTCGGATCAGCACAGCTCCGGCCATTGCAGCCAACTGGGGAATGGGCCATCAGATGGAAGACCTCTCTCTCTCTCTGCCTCTCCTCTCTCTGTGTAACTTTGACTTTCAAATAAATAAATAAATCTTTAAAAACAAAAAAGGAAAAGGAAAGTCTTTCTCCATCTACGTTTATCTACTTCTTTATATCAATATGGATTAATACATTCTTATTTTGTTCAATTTTGTAATATGTGTTATTGTTACATATTGTGATAAACAAATTGCCCCAGATTTGGCTGGTGAGAACCTCTGATGCTTGGTTTTCCGTTCCTTTAGAATCTTTGTTTGAGTACATCCTTACTTTCTAACACAACAGAATTTTCCAGGCTTGTCTTGTATCTTCCCTGCTTCAATTCTGCCTTATTCCTTATTAATAGAATTAATAGAATGATGTTTAGAAACCAACATCTTGGTGCTGAATGTGCTCATTATTTGGAGGAGATTGCTGTTTCCAGGCCCTTATAGTAAATAGAACTTGGGAATCTATATGTGCACGTATAAAAATGGATACAGCTACTACTATATCCATCTATCTACCTACCCATTGAAATTCCTGGACTCACCAGTGTTCCAATCTCAAAACACAGGATTTATTCCCAGTTGTACTTTTTTTCTTCCAACAGTAAAAATCTTGGCAACCTTTATCCTGAATATATTTACATATTTGTCTAGTCTCCTAGCGTGTAAGTAATTTCCACTGCTGCTATGGTCTCTCTCTGTGAACACCTTCCTCTCTCTACTCATGCTCTGACACTTTGCTTTAGGATGCCACCACCAGTGCACTACACAGATGCCCTCATATGCTCTGGCTGCAACCCTGTATGCTTGCCACCACCACTGCTCATCCCTCTGTCCTCAGCTGCATTTGCTGATTAAATCTTGAAGAAAGTAAATAATGGGTGCATTTTCTTTATTTGTTCTCTCCATTACAGGGCTGAGGGCTTAAAAAAAAAATAGGTCTTTGCTAACTGCTTGAGGCTCCAACACCAGGTTTTTGTGTGTGCCTAAGCCTACAAATAACTAGGAATTATCATAGTACATGCAGTACTAGTGACAAAACTATCATGTTATACTGTTATTGGTTAATCTATGTCATTCTTTTATATAAGTCTATGGTTTAGGTGCTATGGTTTTTAGACTTGCTGATAGATGACCTACCACTTTTCTCCTTATACTAGACATGTTCATCAACAGTTGCTCTCCTGAAAAAAGCAGTCTATTAAACTCTGCTTATTACCACATGGCACAACCTTTATAGGACTGAAAGCTACTCAGATGCTGCCTCAAACGCCATCAACCTATGATTTGACCAGAATAAAGTTTTACCTATAACAGATGCTATTGGTTCCCTGCCTGTATCTTCCCCCCTGCTCCCTGATCCAATTTATTCTGACAGCATCCTGCTGTAAGCACCTGCCACTTTCCACCTGAGAGAAATGGCCAAGATACTTGTTTCCTCAGCCAATGACAGATGGGAACTTGAGGAAAAACACTCAACTTCTCTGTCTCTCAACTTGGATAACTCTTTCAGAGTTCCCCCATGGAACCACAATCCACTTGTCCATAGCAGTAACCTGCTAAATAATGAATCCTTTATTGGCTTCCTTCCGTTTCTTGTCTCAATTTCCTGCTCCCTTAAAAGAACTTCTAGGAAACACCTCCAAAATTAATATCAGTTCTTGAATCTTTGCCTCCAAGTCAGCTTCTGTGGTAAGCCAAGCTAAGACACTGCTCAAATGTCACAGCAGTGATTAATAAAACCCAGCAGACATCATGTCTCAGGTATTTAAATTGGAAGACTGTTTAATAAAATCTAAGCTTTCTTTTCCCTCTCAATGGAGCAAATACTTGAAGATATTTTCATATCTTATAACTAGAAGGACCAATTTTGCTTTTGTGTGCCCAGAATCCCTTTCTACCCTCTTCTGCTCACTGTTCCCCTTATTCACACCCTGCTTCTTCCCACATGGATACATGTCCCAAGGGGAGGTACCTGCCCCTCAATTTATGAAGTTCCACCACTATCCCCATAAACGCATGTATTTTCCCAAACTAATCACCTAAAAGGAGGCATATGACTTAGGCCAGTAAAACTCCTGCTTTGAGTTTCATAAAGGGGTCAGGGGAAAAAAGTCATTTTGAATTCCTGAGTTTGCCAAGCTATAGTATTATAAGCTTAAGTTGGCTTACGCCTACTGCTCCTAGCTCATTCCCACCAAGCCACAAGAAGGAAAGTCCATCTTCAGTAGACACAGTTGAAAAGAAACAAAGAGACAGCCAAGCTGGGGGTGAGGCAACCAGCAGTGTTTTCTGAGTCACCAGACTCCCACCAGCCAACTTTACCTTATACTTCTAAGAGCCAATTAATTTCCTTTTATTTATTCAGTTTTTTAGTTGGGTTTTAATTACCTGTAATCAAATGAAGCACTACATACAAAAGTTGGAAAACTAAAACAGAAAGGAACACATTCCAAAAGTGAAACCCCTATCCTACAAACACTCAAACACCTACAAACACCATCCAGCACCTCAGTCCTTGGAGCAGGATGGAGCATCAAGAGAAGCTGTGATGCTATATTTCCTGTTGCCTTGAGGCATGGATGTCTGGGAGCCTACAACAAGGGGCCCTTTAGCACCAGAGGATTCTCCTAAAGAGCCAAAGGGGATTTCAGAAAATAAAGGTTGTTTATTATTATTGTTGTTGTTGCTGCTTATTGGAAAAGCAGAAAGACAAAGGGAGAAACAGACCAACAGAGAAAGACAGACAGAAACTGATCTCCTATCTTACAGCTCACTTCCCAAGTGCCTACAGTGTCTAGGGCTGGGCTTGGATGAAGCCAGGAGCTGGGAACTCAGTCTGGATCTCTCTCGTGCGTGGCTGGTACCCATGCACTGGAACAGGCATGTGTTGCTTCCTTTGCATATTAGTAAGAAGCTAGAATCGGGAGAAAGCCAGGACTCAAACCCAAGCATTCTAATATGAGATGCATGTGTCCCAAGCAGTGTATTAACTGCCATGCCAAATACCCACACCAAGATCCTTTCCTTAATTTTTTTCTTTATGCAATACATAAAAGGAGAGATTACAAGAGTAATATCAGTACTTTTCTCTAGGGGTTAGATAGAGTGGAAAGGTTGATTTTTCATGGTAAGAGAAGTCTTAGAGAAATTTACACAAGTATGAAAGTTGATTGATTACAAAGTCTTAAATAAATGTATCTGTGTAGATCAAAATAGTCTAAGTGTCTTCTGGCCAGTTACCTTTGAATGTGTCAAAAGAAACCAAAATTAATTTGAAACTGATGCTTTATTTACCAAACCAAATTTTATTTTAAAACCTCTTATCAGTTGTAATGTTACTGCTATCTACCCCATTAATGGGTAAGCCAGAAACCTGTGGCATGTAACCATGTTAGCATCTCTAACAATGCTTTACCTCTCATCCTCCATATTGAATTAATCACCAAGCTGTATCCATTTCATCTTGTAAGTAGGGGTGGGAAACATCCAACCCATGGGCCATGTAAGGCCTAAGTCATTTGGTCTGCCCCTGCCCCAACTACAGGCAGGGCTTGAAATTCAATATAGATTTCAAGCCCTATTTCTATCCGAGCCATTTCTACATTTTCAACTCCATAGGTCATCTTTGATGTTTATACCATGAAGACAGATCTGTTTATGTTACTTCCTCCATTCTCAACCCCCTTAAAACTTTTCAAAGCATATTGGACATCTGATACGATGTATATCCAAAATATTTTGACACTCTTTATCATAAAAACAGCCTGAGATTTGTTAATTAACTAAATTAAAGATTTATTAAGGGAGAGAAAGAGAGTTCTTCCATTTGCTGATTCACTTCCCAAATGGCTGCAACGGATGGGATTGGGCCAGGCCAAAGCTGGGAGTCAGGAGCTTCATCTGAGTCTTGCTTGTGGGTGTGGGGACCTAAGGACTTGGGCCAGATTCTGCTGTTTTCCCAAACATATTAGCAAGGAGCTGGATTGGAAGTGGAGCAGCTGGGAATCAAACCAGCATCCTTTTGGGATGCTGGCATTGCAGGCAGTGGCTTAACCCATTATGCCACAATGCCAGTCTCACCTAAATATTTTTTAGGATACCACTTCTCCCTCAAGATGATTTAGATGAGATTATCGCCACTTCCAATTCCAGAATTAGGATTCTGTAATTGACATACTCCTACCTTGTCGGAGATTATTTAAGAGAAAGATACTTAATCCATATTTAGATTTCACCATGCCCCTATCCCAAGGAATAGGTTCTAGGTGGGCCCAAGATTTCAGCAAATCCAATGAGGGAAATTGACTAGTTCTCTAACCATGATAGGAGCCAGACTGAATATTAAACCAGCACAAAGATGAAGATAGGGTTAAAGGATCCCAGAGAACCAGAGTAGGGCATGAAGACATCATCATTTTATGGTTAAAACTGTATGGAATGAGGTTTGAACTCTGAATTTCACCATTACATAGCCAATGATTCTGGGTTTTTTGTTGTTGTTGTTTGTTTGTGACAGGCAGAGTTAGACAGTTGGGAGAGACAGAGAGAAAGGTCTTCTTTCCATTGGTTCACCCCCCAAATGGCTGCTACGGCTGGCGCGCTACGCTGATCCGAAGCCAGGGGCCAGGTGCTTCCTCCTGGTCTCCCATGCGGGTGCAGGGCCCAAGCACTTGGGCCATCCTCCACTGCCTTCCTGGGCTGGCCACAGCACCACAGCAGAGAGCTGGACTGGAAAAGGAGCAACCGGGACAGAACCGGCAACCCATCCGGGACTAGAACCTGGAGTGCCGGCGCCGCAGTCTGAGGACTAGCCAAGTGAGCCGTGGTGTCGGTCCGTCTGCTACTTTCTTAGATAGATTAATAGAGACCTGGATCAGAAGTGCAGCAGCTGAGGCTCCAGCTGGCACTCCTAATAGGTGCTAGTGGCACAGGTGGCAATTTACCCCACTGTGCCACAATAGTGGCCCCACTCTTTTAACCTAGTGAGCCATGGCACCGGCCAATTCTGTTTGTTTAAGGCAGGTTGGATTGGGTTTTCCATTACATTCAGCTGAAAAGACCCTTAGCTAATATTCATCCAAACTAATGTACCATTGCATATGGAATAAGAGCACTGATCTCTAATACAGCTTGAAGCATATTTGCATTGATTAACTAGGTTCTAGTCACAGAGGCCTACATTTAACGTTTGTTTTTGCTATTCCCTCTGCCTAAAACCCTTTCATCTCTCACATACCATGGGTGTTAGGCTTCTTCCCCTATTTATCCTTTAACTCTCAGCATGAGTACCTTTCATGAGCCCTTAAATAAACCAGATCCCCTTGCTGTCCACTCTCAAAGCACAACTAGGATACTGATAAGTATAAAAAAATTATATTTGTGGGATTATTTCATAAATATCTGTCCCACTTAACTGTACATTACATGTGAGAAACTATTTTCACTCACTCAGTTACAGTTCCCGACACAAAGTAGTGCTAAATTATTTTGTTGCTGTTGAATGAATTAAAAAAGTCAATGAGAGGAAGACATTCTCTTAGCATAATAAAGTTTCAGTTAACATCACATTTCGTCAAATAACAACTTGAACCGTATTTGGAAGGAAGCAGAAATTCACAGCAAATTTCACGCTTCACTTGTAAAATGGAAATAGGTGCAGCATAGCAGGTTAACCCTCCGGCTGCAACCATCAGCATCCCATATGAGCATCGGTTCGATTCTTGGCTGCTCCACTTCTGATCTAGCTCCCTGCTAATGTGCCTGGGAAAGCATCAGAAGATGGCCCAAGTCTTGGGCCCCTGCACCCAAATGGAAGACCCAGAAGAAGCTCCTGGCTCCTGGCTCCTGGCTTCAGCCTGGCCCAGCCCTGGTCATTGTGGCCATTTGGGGAGGGAACCAGTGGATGGAAGACCTCTCCATCTCTCCCTCTCTCTGTAACTCTGCCTCTCAGATAAATAAATAAAAAAATCTTTTTAAAAAATGAAAAATAGACTAAATTTATTTTAAAGCCATGTAGGAGAGATTTTCCTCATAATATACAATCAAATTATAAAAATTAGAAAAAATAAATACATAGAAACACATTTTATGTAGAAAGTAAGTTGAATTAGCATCCTTTTAAGGTGAAAGGTTGATGGGTAAATTTGTTTTTAATGTAGCTCAACTAAAGGGGGCAGAATATGACCAATGTAGTAGGTTAGAACTGGATGGAATGATATGGAGAAAAGCAGGATTTCTGGCAAAGCTCATATTCTGGTTTTCAGCTGCAACAAAGAAGCTATTAAAATGTTTGCAATTCCATTTCAATGTTGGATCAAAATCTCAGCATACAAACCATCAGCTATTGGAAAAAATGAGTTTGGAATGGTTTTCTTGCATTATAAATTGCACAGTCCTTCTTCATGGTCAAAAGAGCATTTTAGATGAATATCAGTTTTAAAAAGTGATGTTTCTACGTCATTTTTCCTTTTATGCTGTTCTATTCTCACACCAGAGAAACAGCAGATGTGTTTGGGAAGGTTGAATTGATGTTGTTGCTATAATGAGAGTTTAATAAACAAAACAAAATTATATTATTAAATTATTATATACCTAGTGTAATAATACTTAGTTGTGGTTACCACTGTTTTCAAAAATGGTTGAATTAAAATATACACTGAGTCTGTTTGGACTTTGAATGAACTGTGACACCATAATCAGGGACTCCTAGAAAAGTAAACTCATAATACTTAGATCTCTAAATTGGATTTTTTCTTTAATCCCAAATGCCTTCTCTTCTCTCTCTCTCTTTTTTTTTTAAGATTTATTTATTTATTTGAAAGGTAGAGCTACAGAAAGGCAGAGGCAGAGAGAGAGAGAGAGAGAGAGAGAGAGAGAGAGAGAGAGAGAGGTCTTCAATTTGCTGGTTTACTCCTCAAATGACCACAACAGCCAGAGCTGGCCAATCCGAAGCCAGGAGCCAGGAGCTTCTTCTGGGTCTCCCTCATGGGTGCAGAGGCCCAAAGACTTGGACCATCTTCTACTGCTTTTCCCAGACCATAACAGAGATATGGACTGGAAGTGGAGCAGCCAGGACTCGAACAGCACCCATCTGGGATGCTGGAACTGCAGACAGCAGCTTTACCTGCTACGCCACATGCTGGCCCCCAGTGCCTTCTCTTTTCACGTCTGCATAATGCAAGTTCTCCTCAGCTGTTTTTTTTTTTCCAATATTTATTTATGTATTTGATGGTAGAGTTACACAGAAAGAGGTCATCCATCCACTGGTCTACTCCCCAACCAGCCACAGAGACCTGGGCTGGACCAAGCCGAAGGCAGAATCCAGGAGTTTCTTCCTGGTCTCTCACATGGGTGCAGGGGCCTAAGCACTTGGGCCATCTTCTACTGCTATCCCAGGTATGTTAACAGGGAACTGGATCAGGAGTAGAGCAGCCTGTGCCCATATGGGCCACCAGCACTGCAGGCTTAACCCACTGCACCATAGCACTGGCCCCATCCTCAGCTTTTGTACAGAATTTACAACTCAGAATCTTAGCATCCTGTTTTTTCTATCCCTCTAGCCTTATTATCTGGAATCAGTGGCTTCCAATTATCAGTTCTAGGACTACATTATCTGTATACCAAACATCTGGAAAAAAAAAAAAAACACTTAAAATATATCTTCCAGATTGTTTCTCAGCCATCTTCCACTTCCAAAATTTTTATTCAGGTAATCAAGGAATTAGAAGTATGTGAAAAATTTTAAAACATTTATATACACTTTTTATTATTTCCTATATTATTGACAGTAGTCAAAGTGGAAGTGACTCAAGTGTACATTAATGAATGAATGGTTAAATGAATTTTGGAATATTCAGACTTAAAAAGGAAGGAAAATCTCTGACCTTCAAATAAAATAAATCTTTTTTCTAAAATTAATTTTCTTTAAATAGATAAATCTTTAAGGGGGGAAGGGGATCTAGCAGGTGGCCTAGCAGGTTAAGCTGCAGCCAGCATCCCATATGGGCACCGATTCTTGTCCTGGCTGCTCTACTTCCAATCCAGCTGCCTGCTAATGTGCCTAGGAAAGCAATGGAAAATGGCACAAGTGCGTGGACCCCTGCACCCACGTGGGACACCTAGAAGAAGCTCTTGGCTTTGGTCTGGCCCAGCCCCGGCTGTTATAACCATTTGGGGAATGAACCAGTAGATGGAAGATCCATCTCTCTCTGTTTCTCCCTCTCTCTTTGTAAGTCTGCCTTTCAAATAAAATTTATAAATTTTTTTAAAAAATTTAAAGGATGGAAATTCTGATATATACAAAGGTATTTCAAAAAGTTCATAGAAATATATATTATAAGACAACTATGCATGGATTTCAAAATCTCGTTGCACCAAAATAATTTCTTTTAATTCTGTTTCCATGAACTTTTCAAATTCCTCTTATACTGTAACATGGATGACCTTAAGAACATTATGTTAAGTAAAATGATCCAGCCGCAAAATTATAATATTAAATTCCACTGGGGCCGACACCGTGGCTCTCTTGGTTAATCCTCCACCTGTGGCGCCGGCATCCCATATGAGCGCCGGGTTCTAGTCCCGGTTGCTCCTCTTCCAGTCCAGCTCTCTGCTGTGGCCCGGGAGGGCAGGGGAGGATGGCCCAAGTGCCTGGACGACTGTACCCACATGGGAGACCAGGAAGAAGCACCTGGCTCCTGGCTTTGGATCAGTGCAGCGCTGGCCGTAGTGGCCATTTGGGGAGTGAACCAACAGAAGGAAGACCTTTCTCTCTGTCTCTCTCTCACTGTCTATAACTCTACCTGTCAAATAAAAAAAAAATAAGATGATCAATTTTATATGTATTTTTGCTACAATTTTTAAATGGTTAATGTAAATTTATTATTTATGTTTATTTATTTATTTGTTTTTTAACAATGAGAAAGAACCAAGAGAGAATGCAGACAAAAATGATGTGGATTTTTTTTTAAAGATTTATTTATTTTATTTGAAGGCAGAGTTACAGAGAGAGAGGGAGAGACACAGACCTTCCACCCACTGGTTCACTTCCCAAATGGCCAGAAGAGCCTGGGGCTCAGCCACACCAAATCCCGCAGCCAGGAGTTTCAACCCAGTCTCCCATGTGGGTACAGGGGCCCAGGGACTTGGCTCATCTACTATTGCTTTCTCAGGCACATTAGCAAGAAGCTGAATGGAAAGTGGAGCAACCAGGACTCTGTCCAGCACTCATATGGGATGCAGGTGTCACAGGCAGCAGCTTAACTCGCTATGCCACAGTAAAGTTATGTTTAAAATCATTCTCTACACGTGGGAAACACATGGATCTCAATCACTAGCACTTGTTCATCTTCATTATCAGACTATTTTATTCAATCTCTTAAATATTTATTGAGCACCTAGATGCTATGGCTATATAGCTGTGACTAAGGCAGACAATGCTTCTGCTCTTAGAGAACCATAATTCTAATGTATGGCACTAGTTATTAAGGATTGGTCATTGAGACCTGTGCTGTGGTGTAGCAGGTAAAGCCTCTGCCTGCAGTGCCAGCATCCCATGTGGGCGCCTGATCGAGTCCCGTCTGCTCCACTTCTGATCCAGCTCTCTGTTACAGCCTAAGAAAGCAGAAGATGATGACCCAAGCCCTTGGGCCCCTGCACCTGCATGGGACACCCAGAAGAAGCTCCTGGCTCCTGGTTTCGGATCAGCTCAGCTCCAGTCATTGCGGCTATTTGGGGAATGAACCAGCAAATGGAAGACCTCTCTCTCTGTGTCTCTGCTTCTGCCTCTCTGTAATTCTTCCTTTCAAATAAATAAATAAAACTTAAAAAAAAAAAGTATTGGTCATTATAGCATGGGACAGAAAACCCAATTTTACAGATTTTTTTTTTTAAGATTTATTTATATATTTGAAAGGCAGAGTTACAGAGAGGGAGAGGCAGAGGCAGAGGCAGAGAAAGATAAAAAGAGATCTTTCATCCACTGTTTCATGCCCCAAATGATCACAACAGCCAGGGCTTGGCCAGGCCAAAGCCAGGAGCTATGAGTTTCATCCAGGCTTCCCAAGTGAGTGCAGGGGCCCAAGTACTTGGATAATCTTCTGCTGCTTTCCCACGCTTGAAAGTGGAGTAGCCAAGACTCCAGCCAGTACCCACATGGGATACCAGCACTGCAAGTGGAGACTTTATCTGCTACATCACAGCTCTGGCCCCCACCGTGATTTTAATACTCAAATATTATTCTCTAGTATAAAATGGCTATTTGTCAGGAACCCAGAATCCTTCTAATTTTGTTCTTTATCAGCCTTAGAGTGTGACTCTATGGGCATGTTCCAAAGTGAACAGTGAATAGCATCTGTCTTCCTACCAGCAGGAAAGAGAAAACACAACCCAGGGGGCATTACCCTTGCTTTGTTGATATTCTCTATGACATCCCATTGACGTGTTGGCATGTCTAACTGCAAGGGAAGTTGGGAAATGCAATCTTAATTCTTGGTAGCCACGTGCTTAGCTAAAATTCAAGGGTTATCTTGCCTTAAGAAGAGAGAGAGAGAGAGAGAATGGATACTAGAAAACTGTCAGACTCCTATAATTTTTTCAGCAGACCATCTTGGGTCCTTTGAAGGTTGAAAGCTTTCTTAAAGTGTGTGATTAACAAGAGCTTCTGAAGGCATTGTGCTTTGAAGAACCTACTTCCTATTGTGCATATTTCCTTTTGAATCAAAGACAAAATATTTCTTCTGCATATTTCCAAGATACAGTAATGGCACATGCCTATGACAGCTGCTATGGATGCTGCCTTTCAACCAGATGAAATGGAAGCAGATGAGAGTCACTGATCCAGAGCAATTCTGAAATCTTGTTGAACACATGTTAGATTTCCTTTATTAGAGGATCAGTGTTCTACCTAGGAATGATGCACCATGGTTCTTGATTCAGTTCTGGCCTCTTGGTCTCTTTCATTTTCCATAGAAAATAGCCCACATTTGCTCCTAATTTTCTCAACCTGTTTCTGCTCATAACAATTTTGGGTGGGCCAGTGCTGTGGCACAGTGGGTTAACACCCTGGCCTGAAGCGCCGGCATCCCATATGGGCACCGGTTCGAGACCCGGCTGCCCTACTTCCAACCCAACTTTCTGCTATGGCCTAGGAAAGCAGTAGAAGATGGCCCAAGTCTTTGGGCCTCTGCACCCACATGGGAGACCTGAAAGAAGCTCCCGGCTCCTGGCTTCAGATCAGTGCAGCTCCGGCCATTGCGGCCAACTGGGGCGTGAACCATCAGATGGAAGACTGCTCTCTCTGCCTCTCTTCTCTCTGTATATTTATCTTTCAAATAAATAAATAAATCTTTAAAAAAAATGGGGGTCCAATGACCTCTTTTAATTTTGTATAATGTCTCTTTCAGTACAAGCTGATATACTTCTTTTAAAATCCTTTCGGGTTTTCTATTAATCAAATTATAATCCACTCCATTAAACAAGATTCACACTCAAAGTTCTTTTCAAGAAAAGCCTTTCTCTTGGGGTGAACATTATGGCACAGTCGTTAAGCTGCTGCTTGGGATGCTCACATCCCATGTCAGAGTGCTGGGGTTTGAGACCCACCTCCACTTCTGATCCAATTTCCTGCTAATGTGCACTCCAGAAAGCAGCAAGTGATGGCTCAAAATCTTAGGTACATGACACCCATGTGGGAGCGTGGGATGGACTTCCTAGTTTCTGGTTTTGGCCTGGTCCATCTCTGGTTTTTGTGGGCATTTAGGAAGTGCACAGGAGGATGAAAAATTGATCTCTCTCTCTCTCTCTCTTCCTCCCTCTTTGTCTCTCCTTCTGCCTTTCAAAAAATGAAAACTAATTTTTGAATTAAGATATCTTGAAGATATCTACATTAGTCTCTACATTAGTCTTCTACATTCTCTACGTTAGTCTTCCTGTTAGGCTTCTGAGGGTCAACACCTTTAAGATCTTTACAAGCCTTTATTATTATTATTATTAGGAAGAGCTGTGGGATATAGCCAGGATCCTTAGAGGATTTTTAAGTTGACTAAATTTTTCTCTGAATAACCACTTTAGATTTTTCTAAGATTTTTCTAAGACCATAAAAACAGACCTTATAGTTGCTCCTTGGATTTGATCTTTCTTGTGAAGCTTTCTCTTAATTGATATTCTTTAAAAAAAAAACTTTTATTTAATAAATATAAATTTCCAAAGTACAACTTTTGGATTATAGCAGTTTTTCTCTCCATAACCACCCTCCCATCCACAAACCATCCAATCTCCTACTCCCTCTTTCATCCCATTCTTCATTAAGATTTGTTTTAAATTATCTTTAAATACAGAAGATCAACTTAGTATATACTAAGTAAAGATTTCAACAGTTTGCACCCACACAGACACACAAAGTATAAAGTACTGTTTGAAGACTATTTTTACTGTTAATTTGCATAGTACAACACATTAAGGACAGAGATCTTACAAGGGGAGTAAGTGCACAATGATTCCTGTTGTTGATTTAACAATTGACACTCTTATTTATGGCATCAGTAATCACCTGAGGCTCTTGTCATGAGCTGCCAAGGCTATGGAAGCCTCTTGAGTTCACCAACTCTGACCTTATTTAGGCAAGGCCATAATCAAAGTGGAAGTTCTCTCCTCCCTTCAGAGAAAGGTACCTCCTTCTCTGATGTCCCGTTCTTTCCACTGGGATCTCACTCACAGAGATCTTTCATTTAGGTAATTTTTTTTTTTTCCATGCCTGAAAAACTCACATGGGCTTTTTAGCCAGATATAATGTCTTAAGGGCTGATTCTGAGGCCAGAGTGCTGTTTAGGGCATTTGCCATTCTATGAGTCTGTTGTGTATCCCGCTTCTCATGTTAGATCATTCTCTCCTTTTTAATTCTATCAATTATTATTAGCAGACACTGGTCTTATTTATGTGATCCTTTTGACACTTAATCCTATCTTCATGATCAATTATGAGCTTAAACTAATCATTTTAACTAGTAAGATGGCATTGGTACATGCCAACTTAATGGGATTTGGAGTCCCATGAACGTTTCTAGTTCTACCATTAGGGGAAGTCCGAGTGAGCATGTGCTGAACTGTACATATCCTCCCTCTCTTATTCCCAGTCTTATTTTTAACAGGGATCAATTTTCAGTTAAATTTAAATACCTAAGAATATCTTAATTGATACTCATAAAGAACCTAGAAATGATGATTTTATTTTTAAATTCAGTTCTGTAGTCACCCTACTTTTTTCTTCTCACCTTTTACAATATACAAGAAGATAGGTGGCAGCTTCAGCACTCTTCCAGGAAATCTACAGATAGATCATCCAGTTCATTAGGTATTTTCATATTTTCTACCTTATTGCAAGTCCCAGTGTTGCTACATCCTGCCACTGTATAACAAAGATACCCTTTCTCTTATATCCAAGAACTTTTTCTCATTTTTCTTTAAGCTCTTTGAGGACCATCTGACTCTGATACCAGTATCTTCAAGACTCTTTTGACTTCCATCTTTTGCTTCAAAGCCCTAGCCCCATGTCATATTTACAGGTTTTTGTTACAGCTGTACTCTGCTTCCATGTAGAAATATGTTTCCATTGTAATAAATGATCCCACAACTGGGTAGGTTAGAGCAACCACATATTATGTCCGTGGATTCTGTGGGCCAAGAATTTTGTGGGAGTGACTTGTCTCTTCTTCATAAGACTTGTAAGATAGAAGACTTGAAAGTAGGGCATGAGATTCTCCTGAATCTCATTGCTCCTGTGTCTGGCAGTTGATGTAAACCATTTACTGGGGCACTCTTGCTGAGCTCTTTCTGCATGGGATAGTTTCAGCTTTCTCATAGCACAGTGACTGGGTTCTAAATGCGAGTGTCCTGAGAGAGAGAGACAGAGATTCTGATGATAGCTGAATTTGTAACATAAACTTAGAAGTCTACCTTATTCTGTTAATCAAAACAGTCACAAGATACACCTAAATTCAAAGACCCCAGTTCTAGATTGAAGAATAACAGTTTTCTGGGCCGACGCCTCAGCTCAATAGGCAAATCCTCCACCTTGCGGAACTGGCACACTGGGTTCTAATCCCGGTCGGGGCGCCGGATTCTGTCCCGGTTGCCCCTCTTCCAGGCCAGCCCTCTGCTGTGGCCAGGGAGTGCAGTGGAGGATGGCCCAAGTGCTTGGGCCCTGCACCCCATGGGAGACCAGGAGAAGCACCTGGCTCCTGACATCAGATCAGCGCAGTGCACCGGCCGAAGCACGCCGGCCACGGCAGCCATTGGAGGGTGAACCAACGGCAAAAGGAAGACCTTTCTCTCTGTCTCTCTCTCATTGTCCACTCTGCCTGTCAAAAAAAAAAAAAAAAAAAAGAATAACAGTTTTCTGGAGGAGTACATGGGAGCTGAAACAATCCTGTAGCCATTTGCAGAAATGCAGGATAATCCTAGGAAAGTACTCCTTCAATAGATCTCTTACAGAGACATCCTATTTCAGGGGTGGTCATTTGAGCAGTGATCATGACTGTATCCCAAATTAGAGTGCCTGAGTTTGAGACCCAGCTCCACTTCCAATTCCAGCTCTGGAACTGCTATGGGAAGCCCTTTCTAACTGTGGTCTGGAATCAGAGAGGGTCCACAGATCATCTTAAGCTGAATTCTCTCCCTGAAAATAAAATTAGTGATGGCAAATTCAAAGATTCTGAACACTTAAGTAGAATCGAAAAAGGACCCAAGAACACCCCTACTAAACATCTTTTTCTGGGCTTTTCTTCTCTGATAAAGGCTTCAATAGCCCCACTTGAGAGCCCAACACTGAAATACATGGGATACAGGAGCCCATATTGATTTAGTCTCTTCCAGCCTAAGCGATTGCTTGTCACTACCCCCAGGAAATGTACAAAATGGAGATTTTACGGTTGAGTGCTGCTGGAGGGAAGGGCAGAGCTCTAAGGCTTTTCAGGAGAGGACATCTGTATCTGGTATTGGATGTATGTGGAGAGCCTACTCCAATTCTAAGGAAATTGTGTTCATAGAAAACGTAGACCAACCTAGGGCAATATCCAGGTGCCCAGACTCTTCTCAATAGAAACCAAGGTCCTGGGGGGGAGGGGTGGTGGTATTATTGTATAGCAAGTAAAGCTTCCACCTGTGATGCCAGCATCCCATGTGGGCACTGGTTTGCATCCTGGCTGCTCCGCTTCTGATCCAACTTCCTGCTAATGGCCTGGGAAAAGCAGCAGAAGATGGCCCACATGTTTGTGCCCCTGCCACTCACATGGAAGACCCAAATGAAGTCACTGGCTCTTGGTTTTGGCCTGGCTCAGCACGGGTTGTTGTGGCCATCTAGGGAGTAAAGCAGTGGATGGAAGAACTCTCTCTCTTGCTCGTTCACTCACTCTCTCTCCTTGACTTTAAAAAAAAAATAAATCCTTAAAAATAGAAAATAGGGCCCTAAATTAGTTTATCTCCAACAAGTGACCCACCCTCCCCACTGTCCTTTTCAGATGAAGACACAATGGACACTGCACACAGGTTCCATTCCCAGAGGAAAGAACTGTTGTCAGCTGCTTTGGCTGATCTATGAATCACTCCTTCTGGGACAGGGAGTCCCTTAGGTTTCCTGGAAAGCAGAGTGTCATAAGTAAAAGTACTATTATTAAAAAGGGGGGGGGGGGGCTGGCGCCGTGGCTCACTTGGTCATCCCATATGTGCACCGAGTTCTAGTCCTGGTTGCTCCTCTTCCAGTCCAGCTCTCTGCTGTGGCCCGGGAAGGCAGTGGAGGATGGCCCAGGTGCTTGGGCCCCTGTACCCGCATGGGAGACCAGGAGGAAGCACCTGGCTCCTGGCTTCGGATTGGCATAGTTCCAGCCAGAGCGGTCCTTTGGGGGGTGAACCAATGGAAGGAAGACCTCTCTCTCTGTCTCTCTCTCTCTCACTGTATAACTCTATCTGTCAAATAAATTTTTTTTAAAAAGTACTATTAGGCAGTGATCTATCTAGGCCATTTCTTCCCCTTTCTTTTTTTGGCATGGGATTTTTTTCTTTTGATTTTTTAAAAAATTATTCTGATCTCCTTCCATCATTGTAGATTAGTTTATCATTTAGCCATAAGTTGCCAACATACAAAGGCCTATTCTGGACCCACCTGAAAGTAATGCATGTTATCAAGAGATCCTAGAGCTGAATGTAATAACTAGCCTAGAACCTGGGGAAGGAGGGATTTCGGAGATATACATGGAAGAGTTGCACTGTTGTGGGTGGTAACAATAATGACACTGTATAAGCAGGAGAATATGTGAATGGATATTGAACAGTCAGGAAGATGGTAATGAATAACAGCTATTTTTGCCACCCAACATCCCAAGTTTCCTTTACAAAATCTTTCTTCCTCTGTGCTTGATGCAAACAGTTCCAGCAGGGCAGAACCTATTCCTCTCCAGTTTGGCTGGTACATAATCCAGACCTGGTATTTAGAGCTATTCCATCCACCTGGTTCAATGAAAAGTTTGGGAAAGTTTACTTGATCCAAGCCAGATCAATAAAGTCAGCCACAGATTTTTTGATGGAATGGTTAGGAAAGTGATCCACTCTTTACACACAGACCAGTGTGTAAATAATGGCTTATAGAATGCAAGTGTGCAGTGCTTAGGCACTAGGCTGCCACCATTTCTGAGAGAGAATATCTGAGAATGAATGCTTGAGCAAAGGAAAGCAGATGAGACAGGATCAAAACCCATGAACGTCCTTTTTGCTTAGTCATTTGGAATAGGACATTTGTCTGGGGCCCTATACCTTGTGAACACTCTCCTTTCAGCTAGGAAGTTTCTTTCCTCCCCAAACTAAACCTCAGAAATTAGGCTTCCCTAGACTCCCTTGCAGCTGGATACAAGTATGTTTCCCAGGCCCCATCAGACACCCTTATAAAAATTCCTTTGGGAAGAGACCAATGTGAGAAAGAAGTACCACGTGGAATCCATTTTTACCAGTGAGAGTGACACCACTGCCACTTGGTCTTCAGAGTGGCACTGCTGAGTTCCTGGTAGCAGAGCTGATGGTAGCACCACATCAGTGAAGTTCCAGCTGGCAATGCAAAATGTAGCCTTGGGTGCTAGGAATGCAGGCAGCCAGCAGTGTCATCCAGCTAATTCTGAAGCCTGTTTGAGTTGTATCCTGAATCTTTAGAATCCCATTCTTTTCAGCTTAACCAACTAGTTAGGTTTCTATCACTAATCATATATACATGTGTATATGTATATATGAGATTTATTTATTTATTTGAAAGTCAGAGTTACAAGGGGACAGAGACAGAAAAAGAGAGGAAGATCTTTCATCTGCTGGTTCACTCCCCGCAAATGGCCACAACAGCTAGGGCTGGGCCAGGCTTAAGCCAGTGGCCAGGAGCTTCCTCCAGGTCTCCTTCATGTAAGCATGGACCCAAGCACTTGGACTATTTTCAGCTGCTTTCCCAGGCAAATCATCAGGGAGCTTGATTGGAAGTAGAGCAGCCGGGATTCTGTGAAGTACACATTATTAATCTCATTCCACAGGTGAAAAATAGGTTTGGTAATATTGCGCAAGGTCAAACAGCTAATATTTCCTAGCTAGGAGATATGAATTTCAGTCTTTTTCCTTTTTTAACCTCTAAAGTTGGTGCTTTCATAATGTGCCATTTGAAACAGGCTTTCAGAAATAATCTCGTGGCAGATAGAACAGATTGGCTTCCTCAGGATTCATTCCAAGCTTCTTCTAGTGGGCCTTCCCATACCACAGAGGATAGAAAGCTGCAAGTTACATTTCTCAGACTCTTCATGATTAGGAATGTGACTTAAGCTAAACCAATTAGATGTACTTGTATAAAAATTGGATTTAGTACAAAGTAGGGAAGAAGGTAGTGCCAGGGCCTTCATTTGGTAGAAATCAAGTACAGCATGATTTGGGGCCAACAGTTGAAGCTACAGCTTTTTAATTCCTGAACTGTAGCAAAGTCGTGCAGTCTTAGAGCTGGGGGGTGGTGCAGTAGCTTCTTGGTTCTTGAGTTTCTTGACTGTTGCAGAACTAGTTCTCTAAACAGGCAGCTCTGTGGCCGTGTTATGGAAGCATTCCTGGAGGCTCAGGTTCTCTAGCCCTGTAACTGTGGGCATCTCATTCCCTGCATCCAATGCTTTCCTGCCTGAACTGCTAGAATGGTTTCTATTATTTGCTTCATATCCTAATGCAAGCACATATATAGGTCAAGTAATATATAAGCAAGCAGCAATACATAGAGATTCTCATCTTTTCTCAGAGTTGCAACCAAGAAAAGAAAAAGGATGCAGGGCGAATTCATATTTTTCAGTATTAAGCACCATGGCCTTTTCAGTCCTGCCACACTTGTAATCTTAAAAAACTGAGACTATCAATCAGGTCACTAGCAGAGAAGAGATGACTTGTTCACATCAGATAATTTGAGGAGACTTCAATAAAGATTAATTTTTAAAGATGTGGACAGGGCATAGAGAACCACATGTTTGCACAATGTCTTTAGACCTGAAGCCCAAGCACAGAAAGCCATTATGTAAACCTAGAGGCAGTTGGCCAGAGAGGATGCCTTAAAGAATTGGTGATCTGTGGCTGGGGAGTGCCACCTGCTCAGGGCCATGTCACAGGCCGGGATCAGGAAAGACTCATCCTCATACTCTGTCCACCTCTCAACCTCCTGTTTATTCACTGAACTCATGTGGAAGCCAGAAGACAAAAGCCTGTGTTGTACTCCTTCCAGGACAGTCTGCCAGGTTGGAGAGAGATGGAAAGATCCAAGGGGTAAATGGAAGCTCTCCAGCACACCTAGTGAAAATAAATCCATATGTATCTCAGTTCAGGAAGACATCATGAGAAGGTATGTAGAAGTGTTTTGTGCTGCTGCATTTTTAAAGCTCACAGATTGAATTTATTCACTCCTTTTTTTAAAGATAATCAGTATAATCTACTAAATGACTTGAGGAAATTTTATTTAGTTTAGCACAGAGCACAAGGAGTAGAAGTCACCTTGGAGATCTCGTTGAATATCGACATTTCACAGGTTAGGAAACTAAGATGTAGGAAAATGAAGCAAATTGCTCCAAAGTCACACACCCAAAAAGCTGCAGAACCAGAGTGCACACCCAGATCTAGTGATGCCTAGCCCACGACTCCTGCCACTATCGGCAGCTAAAATCCATGCTGGACCCGACTTGAGCTCCTAACTATGTGCCAGACTGTAGTGCAACTGTCATTTGAGGCTTGCGCTCTCTCTGCTTGGTTTTATTATTCCATTCATTCGAAATGTTTACCTGGGAGGCTGAATTCCAAGCACACTTTTCCTAAAAATAACTAAAAGACATGCAGGAGGAACTTAGCATAATGTATTTTTTTGAATCTATAATTTACAGTGTGTAATCTAAAAATGCACAACAAAGTAATGCTGTAGTGCAGGAATACCCCTGGGGTATTTGGTTCCATTAGAAACACCTCAGTATGGGGGGTTGGGAGCAGCAGCCTGTGACACACTTTCATCAGGGCAAAATGTTATTCCAGTGATTCACAGCAAGCGGCCTGACAAACACTTTGAGTCGACAGAAAGGTTCTTGCCATCAGGATGAAATGAGAATTACAGTGGGTGGTCCCATTCGAGCCTCATGTCTCCTTCTACTTCTGTCCTGGCTTAGGTGGTTGCCCTGGAAACAGTGGGGTGGCAAACAAAACCTTTTGGAACAACTTTTAGAAAGCCTTATGCGCAAAGCCCTAATTCTTACTTGCTGCTGCCTTTTCCAAAGGCTCCCTTCTGTGGAGAGGGTGTGCTTCTTGGACTACCTTGAAAGCTGGTTCGTTCTAAAGTTGTTGGCAAGGTCCTGTTGGAGGGCTGGCCAGAGATTGGCAGGGAGCAGGGGAAAGGGGCTTTACTTATCGTTTTTCAGCTTTGGATCCCCACACAGATGGTCCTGATCTCCTCCTCCCCCACCTAAGAATTTTTCTAAAATGACACCCAAGTTTTTCTTGGCAGAAGTTACAATTCCTGGCAAACAGTTCACTGCAGCTCTAATTATGATGACAGCTTTAATGGAGAAGATAATCATATTAAATGGTTCTTATTCAGTTCCATGTGATAAATTAGTGATTACCATGAAATGTGTTAAGCAGCCAAAAGTAAGGGAAAGGGATAAGTACTGCTCTACAAGTTGAAGTTTGAGGGATTCCAAATCCCAGAAGATAGGACAAAATAATCTTTAAAAAGGTGGGGTAGGCATTTGGCCTAGCAGCTAAGATGCTGGTTGGCCCATACCCCATGTTGGAGTACCTGAACTGGAGTCCCAGTTCTGTACCTGACTCTAGCTCCCTGCTAATGCAGCCCCTGCAAGGCAGTGTTGATGTTTCAAGTGATTGGGTTCCTGCCACCCACATGGGAGACCTGGATTGCATTCTTGGCTCTTGGCTTCAGTCCTAGCCAGGGGACATTGTGGGCATTTGGGGAATGAACTGGCAGATGGGAGCTCTGTCTCTATCTTTTAAATAAGTAAAATAAAAATTTTAAAATGAGACGATACTGATTCTAATGTCTCTTGTGGCTTATTTACAGATCATGAAACCCACTTTTATTCATGTATCTGTTAAAGAAAAAATTATTCCAAAGCTTGTTAAAATGATCAGAAAGACTTTATTTGAGACCTTTTATTACAATAGAGATCAACTCTCACAGTAGAGCAAGTGATCGGGCACATTTCCCAATACAACAAGGACAGATTTGTAGGCAATGAGCAGTGTGAGGAGGTCATTGGATGGACTAAGAGGAAACATCAAAGGTGGGAAGGATTCTTGCTAAAAGCAGGCCAACATGATCAGCTATTAAGGGTTAGGAAGGGGCCAGCACTCTGGCGCAGTAGGTTAACCCTTTGCCTGCAATGCTGGCATCCCATATGGGCGCCAGTTCTTGTCCCAGCTGCTCCTCTTCCCATCCAGCTCTCTGCTATTGGGGAGTGAGCTATCGAATGGAAGACCTCTCTCTCTGCCTCTCCTCTCTCTGTGTAACTCTTTCAAATAAATAAATAAAATCTTTTAAAAAAACAAATTTTCAACTAGAGAAAGCTTAACTTACCAAATTGGGGTAAGATCCCGAGTGTTTTTTTTTTATATTAGTGTATCTCTTTATGTTTTGCTATGTAATTCTCACTAGAAAAAAGACATTCAAACATGCTACTCATTCATCTGTAAGCAACAGTAAATGTAGTTATTGTGTGTAGTAACTAAAATGACTGTGGGCGAGGGGTCTTCCATGGAGAAGCGATTTTCTTTATCCACACCTTCTATAAACCCAATTCATTTTCCAAAAGATGTGTTTTTTCCTCTAGAAAACATTTTTTTTTAATTTACCATCATTTAAAATATTTTATTTATTTATATGAATGGCAGAAACAGAGAGTGAAAGAGAGGGTGTTCCCATCCACTGGTTCACTGCTCAAACAACCACAACAGCTGGGGAGCTAAAGCTGGGGGCAAAAAAGTCAATCCAGTTCTCCCATGAGGGTGGCAGAGACCCAATTACATAGGCCATCGACTGCTACTTAGCAGGGCCTGCAGTAACAGGAAGCTGGAATCAGGAGCAAAGCTCAAATGCAGGCTTCCTAACTAGTATTTTAACCTCTGGGCCAAGCACCTGCTCTAGAAACATTTGCTATTTTTAGGGCTGAAGAGGGATGAAAGAGCTGGATGGTGCTATGTTTGGGGTATGCTTTGAGTGTCCACCAAAGATCCATTGTGACTGGTGGGTTGGTCCACAGGGTGGCAGAAAAGTGCTGTGGAACTTGGGGGAGATGAGGCTAGAGGGAGGCTCTCTCAGAAGATAATTCCTCTCAGATCCCTTGAGTTTTTGAGAGAGGAAGTTTTTTTTTTCTTTTAAGATTTATTTATTTGAAAGGCGGAGTTACAGAGAGGTAGAGGCAGAGAGAGAGAGAGAGACAGAGAGAGACAGAGAGAGACCTTCCATCCACTGGTTCACTCCCCAAATTGCCGCAATGTCTGAGGCTGTGTTGATCTGAAGCTAGGAGCCAGGAGCTTCTTCCGTGCCTCTCACGTGTGTGCAGGGGCCCAAGCACTTAGGCCATCTTCCACTGATTTCTCGGGTGCATTAGCAGGGAGCTGAAACGGAAGTGGAACAGCCAGGACTTGAGTTGGTGCTCATATGGTATGCAGGCAGTGGCTTTACCCGCTATGCCACAGCGCCAGTCCCAAGAGAGGAAGTTCTAAAAGCAGCAAGCCCAGCTCCTTCCATCCTCTCTGCCTTCTGGCTTACCATTGATCCTTCCTCAGTACATACTTTACTGTCGGTCATTCACCATGGGCTCCTCTCCAGAGCCTCAGTCTACTTGTAATATCTAGACTTTGAACCTCCAAAATTATGACCTAAAAAACCTTTTCATTGATGATATTGCTTACTATTGCCACCCAAGGATAGTCCTGTATGATATGGGTCACAGTGGGTTATTCTGGGCATGCATGCAGGTTGCAGAAGTCCCTAACCAAGGAGTAAGAGTCCCTTGGGTTAGGATATGGATGCTCCTTGTTTGGAGCTGGAGATGGATCCATAATCAGATTGGGAGGGGATTCATTTAGTGAGTCCTATTTTTATCCTGTTTCAGGGAGAAACTGAATTAAAAATCACTTCATGCCAAGAACTAACTCTTCTAAAAGGCTGGGAAGAGGGAGAGTATCCAAACATGAAGACAAACTTAGAAAACCAACAGAGAAGAAGCAAGTTAGAAAAAGAGGATAGAGTTCGAAACTGAAAAATTGTGAAGTGGTTCTCTTGATTTTTTCATTAGGGTGCCAGCAACATTTGCCTGATATGACTAGAGGCACTGACGGGGCCTGGCTCGCTTATTTCTCACTCCACTGTCCAGTTTGGGTGGCTGCAAAGCTTTCACACACTTAGGTGGGTTCTCATTGGAGTAGGACTGTTTCATGTGTGTGCTTCTCTAAATGGCGTCTGTTCTCAGGGACAGGTACCAGAACCAGCTGTGATGCTACTGAGAACCCAGCACTTGTTGCAAGATTACTAGGTTCTTCTAAATCACTTTTCAGACTAAATTGTTGGGTTCTGAGTCTAGGACAAGGTCTTAGTAAACTCAGATAGTAAGAGCTGATAGAAACAGACCTCATCTCTACCTTTACTAAAAAAGTAGAAGCATCCAGAAGACTTTGATGACATTTCCCATAGTCATATTTAGTCATTTATGGCTTCCCTTCCCTTATGATAGAAAATGTCTTTTGGAATCCCAGTTCTCTTAGACCTTGTCACATAAGCCCTGGATACCTCTCACCTATTGAAAGACTTTGCTCTAAACATCTCTCCAGCATCTCTGTGTTTCCCCTCTCTCCACTTAACCATTCCCATCAGCTTGTAAGCAGGCTATAAAATCTTCATCTCAAAATAAACCTGTCCTTCATAGAATCCATGCTCTCCTCCAACTACCTCCTTCTGTTTCTCATGTCTTCTTACAACTTCTTTTTTAGAACAGGTTGTCATTCTTCACTTCATTGCCCCTTTTCAGTCTTCTCCAGTAAGGTTTACTTCTGCATCATTCAGCTGAGGGCATTCTTCTGAGGATCGCCAGTGAGCTCCACTCCTCTGAATCTTCTCAATAGTCCCTGATCTTTTTCTAACTTGACCTGTCAGTGATCTCAGTTGACCATCTAGATTCTTGGATAACACACACAGTCTGTTTTCCTACTAAGTCCCTGAATGACTTCTTCTCTGTCTGCTGGTTCCTTCCACTTATTCCCAGTTTTTGAAACTTCTGTCCTTTGAATACACTCATTTGCTTTGTTGGAGATAGTTACCCAGGCTCAGAGATTCAGTTTCTATCTCTCTGTCAATAAATCTCAGATCTATATTCACCAACACTGACATTCCCCCTGATCTCCAGACTCAGCACATCGTGCCACCTACTTGACATTTCCGTTAGATGTCTAATAAACCTTTCAAATTGAACATTTTGAAAGCAGAATTTGTTCTTTTCTTCCAAACTTGTTTCTCCCACAGTTTTCTCCACTGTACCATTCGTCTAGTAGCTCAGGGCATAAACTAAAGGTCATTTTTGACCATTTCATTCCTCTTACACCTGAATTTCATAATATTCCAATTGTGGGGACCCCTGCCTGGCCTCATTACCCCTATTAGTGATGACTAGACTGGGTATCCTCACAATTCCCACCATTGACTTCTGGGATTGGTGCTGCAGTTTTCCCTCATGGTTCTCTGATTTCCAGGATTCAGTATAAATTGGTAAATGTAAAGTGCCGAGGAAAGTGATTCTTGGGAAAACTGAATTTTTGCATCTTGTTTAGCCAGTCCAACCTCTAGAAAAAGTGATTTTTGTTCCCAAAGATAGTGAACAATTAAACTCATCCAAAAGCCACTTTCTTAGAGTAGAAAACCAAGAAGTAGAGTCATCAGCACTGGGTCCTCCTGGGGTTGAATGTTCCCCTCTCAACGGTTGTAGACATTCACATGGACTGACCTGGGTCTGGTAGATTAGGGAAAGGTTGGGGAAATTAAGCAAAGCTTGTTAGAAGGCTGGATCTACATTGTGACATAACAGGGTTTAAACTACTACCTGTAGTGCTGGCATCCCATATGGGCACCAGTTTGAGTCCTGACTGCTCCACTTCCAATCAATATCTCTGCTAATGTGCCTGAGAAAGTGGCAGTAGATGGTATAAGTGCTTGGACTCCTTCACTCATTTGGAAGACCTTGATGAAACTCCTGGCTCTTGCTTTGGCCTGGCCCAGCACAAGCCATTGTGGCCATTTGGGGAGTAAACCAGTGGACAGAAGATCTCTGTCTCTCTTTATTTCTGTAACTCTGCCTTTCAGATAAATAAAGAAAGAAGGCTAGACCTGCACTTAAGAACCAAGAAAAGCCTCCTTCGTTTGTGAGACAGTCTGTTAGTTATTTTAACAGCCAAGAAGAAGAAATGTTAAGTTTCCAGTGAATTTAGGAATTGATAAATAATCTATATTTGATGAGTCTTGTATATTCTTACTCTAGGTCTATGAATACTAGAAGCCTAATGCAGATATCTTTGCTGGACAGAATACAGTCTAGAAATTCCTCCATTTTCTGATACATGTACTTTTCAGGATTGGCCTGCAGGTGGTGGTATAGTTCAGAGAGGACTGTATGGACAAGGGACCAGTTGTGTGTGAGATCCAAATAAATATGTTAGGATTTTGTCCAAGTAGACCTTGCCTCCTTGATCCCAGATGTGATTCATTAAACACAAAAGATGACTAGGGCATTGATCCGGCAAAATGACACTGTACTGTCAGAATATCCCTCTCCTATTGAGCTCTTGGACCGGTAGGCTGGGGTATGTATAACCTCCTCCATGCCTGGGTATGTGATAATGAGAAAAACTCTCTTCCACATAAACTCAAAATGTACTTGGCCAAGCATAGCTGCTAGTATCTTTCAAGAAAGGGCATCTATGGGTTAAATTTGGTCATGATGCTTGTGTGGTGGCTCCCAGATTCAATAATAGAGTAGTTAAGTGTCTGTCTTTTCCCTCTGTGTATTCCCCCTCTGCCAAAGTTTATGAATAAAACTGCTGTCCATATATCGTTTGGCAGGAAGCCAAACATATTTACAGTGGGGTCAGAAATCAGTCACTCGGTACTCTGATATACAAAAACACTGCAACTTGTTTCTCCATAACATGTTCACTCATCCATCCAAGGGGAATGGAGGGAAAGAACCCTACATTTTATCATATGCTGCCAAATTAAGTTCAGTTCCGTAATTCAGATGACCCCTTTATGTGAATTCTCTTTAGTTTCCTTAAATAAAAGATTAAGTCGTTCCATTTCTCTATCTCCTTCAAGTGTATGGGATCTGTAAAAGTTTAAATGACTCGAGCCAGCAGAGATTGTACTATCTGGATCCTATGGGTCAATGGTGGAGGTTTGATTTTCTGTTCCCTGGGCTGGTGACCTATGAAGTATGGTTTTTCTGGTCTGGCCTTTTGACACGAAGTCATTATCTCTGGAATTTGTTGTTCTGGTCATCTGAAAATTTCTTACTCAGCTACATCTTTGTTTTGACCAGAACCCTCTGATGCACCTCTGTGCTCTCAAAATCTCTGTGTCTCATCAGAACATGTGAGACTTGCTAGAACTCCTATACAACACCAAGGTCACAGGACCCAGGAGTGATGGCTCAAGTTCATCCATCAACCTTCCTCCCACCACCACCTCCTCACCACCACTCCTTGCCAGGACTCTGGCCTCTGACCTTCATGCCTCCTGTTTACCTTCCTTATTTCTTTGGTAATCCCCTGGAACTGGAAAGAGCAGTCTTTAGGCGAGTCATTCATCCATGTAATATCTCCCTTGTAGGCTAGCGCCACAAGCCTCATGACCTAGCTTTCATGAATGGAAAGGATATTTTCTCTACACTTAAGAAAAAATACTATGATTCGAGTCCTCCCTCTACCCCTATTAGGTTGCTGTGCCTTAAATCTGAATTTAGAAAATCCTTTCTCTATAAAAACATAGCTGTTTTGCTGTAGAACCAGTGAAAAAATGTAATCAAAGCACAAAGATCAGAAATTACTTTGTTGTTCTAGAGCTATGCTGTCAGACATGGTAGCTACTAGCCCCATCCCCATGTAGTTATTTAAACATAACCTTAAAATAATTAAAATAAATTAAAAATTAATACTAGCCACAAAACAAGTTTTCAGTAGCTGTCAGTAGTGGCTGCCATGTTGCACAACAAAGGTGTAGAACATTAATGTCATCACAAAAATTTACATTGAGCAACTATTCTAGAGGATGTCTACCCTTCTCTCTTTCTTGAAGCACCAAAAAAGTTTATTTAGAGGGTTGGGAAGCTTTCCATAAGAGTACGTTCTTCAGAATGTGGTACTACATCTGAAAATATATTTTTAAACAATTACTCGATATTGTGGTTGCTCTGGACTCCCAAGAAGCCAGATTAGTCAATAAGCCTCACCCACTTCCCCAAATGCCAATGATGTTCTCTATTTCTCCTAAGGAGAAGCTACAGAATTTATGGAGAACAGTGCAAAATTTTATTCAAAAATTATTTAAAATTTCAAGACAGCAATAGCATAGCATGAATCAAGTACAGGATCTTCTGAGTGTGGGTCCCAATGTGACTGCATACATCTCACACCTATATAACTGGCCTTGTTGTAAGATAATCACACCCAAAAGAGAAATCAAGTCAGCTCTGTGGGCTTAGTGGGGAATTTACTCAGGAGCAGCAATGCCAGAGCCCACAGCTGCACTAGTGCTGGCCAAGCTCAGATGTTAACTCAGACAGCTGCCCAAGGAATGCCTGTGGCTAGAGGGAGCTGCCTCGCCAAAAAGCAGCAACAGGGAATAAGGGCCCCAACATGATGTATTGGAAAGCCTACAGCTGGAAGGTCTGGGCATGTCCGCCGCTTCCAGTTGCGTATGTCTCCATCAGAGCCAGAGGGATGTCCTGCCAGAAAGGCTGAGACCTGTCATGGCTATCATTTTAGAAACTGTTGGAGGACAGGGAAAGGCAACACATCCAGGAGTTTCAGCCAGGGGAATCTCGTCCAGCTTCTTACCTGGACTCTGGACACGGTGAAGCAGGTTGTCCAGGAGCCTGCACACAGGGGAGGGCTTAACTGCCTCCATCAGGGAGACAAGGGAGTTTGAGGAAAGGCTAGAACAACAGGCACTCAGCACTTCAGAATGAATCATCAATTCAGAGGAGCAACGCGGAGAAAAAGAACCTGTTTGTAAGGCAACTAAACAAAATCTTAGGAGACCAGACAAAAACAGAAAGATCTGAGGTGGAAGGTGAGACTTGGAACTTGTAAACATTCTGTAAGATAAGTAAATTAACGCCCACCACTTTTTTAGAATGTAGCAGATTGGTACTTACACACAGAAATGCTGGTAAAATACAATAAAATTATTTTTAAATGAATAACTGAGTACAAAAGAAAGAAAGATAGGGGCCGGCGCTATGTTGCACCAGGTTAAAGCCCCTGCCAGCAGTGCCGGCATCCCATATGGGCCCCAGTTCAAGTCTCGGCTGTTCCTCTTCTGATCCAGCTCTCTGCTATGGCCTGGGAAAGCAATGGAAGATGGCCCAAGCGCTTGGGCACCTGCACCCATGTGTGAGACCTGGAAGAAGCTCCTGACTTCGGATCGGCACAGCTCCAGGCATTTTGGTCAATTGGGGAGTTAACCAGCAGATGGAAGTTTCTCTCCCTCTCCCTCTCCCTCTCCCTCCCCTTCCCCCTCCCCCCTCCCCTCCCCCCCCATCCCCCTCCCTGTGTGTAACTCGGACTTTCTAATAAATAAATTTTTAAAAGCTAAAGAAAGATAGTCCGGGGACAATTGTTGCCCACATCCCATATCGAAGTACCTGGGTTTGAGCCCTGGCTACGTTCTTGAATCCAGCTTCCTGCTAATTCACACCCTGGGAGTTATCAGATGATAGTTCAAGTACTCGGGACCCTGACACCCATATTGGAGACCTGGATTAAAGTTTTGGCTCCCAGCTTCAGCTTGACCCAGCACTGGCTGTTGCAGGTACTTGGGGGAGTAAACCAGTGCTCTTTCTTTGTGTATCTTTCTCTATGTGTGTCAAATAAATAAATTATTTTTAAAGGGTTTTAGAATAAAGAGAGAAAATAAAGCCACAGCGGATTTAGTCTGAGTTGACCCTCTGATTCATCTAATGATCAAAGTGGTTTTTGTTCAATATTTTCTTCAGGGGTCCTTGTCTATGGTAATAATCCCTGACTTTGGGCAAATACAGTCTGGCCCTGAACCCAGCCCAGGCCCCGGCCACCTTCGGTTGTTCACATTCAGACATTTCATAAGGAAACTCCCTGAGCTTCCTGAGTTACAGATTTTGGGACCTAAGGGATGTCTTGTGAGGAGAACCTTTGAAGAGGTACCTATGTACAAAAAGAAAAGTAGACAAATTCAATCCCCCAATGTGAGAGTTGAACACAAACCTCTTTTTTTTAAGTTTATTTATTTATTTGAAAGGAAGAGACAGAGATGGAGACTGACAGAAAGGTCTTTCACCCACAGGTTCACTCTCCTATTACTCACAAAAGCTGGAGGTGGGCCAGGTGGAAGCCAGGAGCCAGAAACTCCATCCAGGTCACCCACATGAGTGACAAAGACCCAAGAACTTGAATTATCATCTGCTGCCTTCCAGGGTGTGCAGTAGCGGGGAGCTGGATCAGAAGCAGAGGCAGGACTCGATCCCTGGTGCTTTTTTTTTTTTTTTAAGATTTTATTTATTTATTTGAGAGGCAGAATTACAGACAGAGAGAGGGAAAAACAGAGAGAAAGGTCTTACATCCTCTAGTTAACTCCCCAAATGGCCGCAATGGCCAGAGCCGGGCCCATCTGAAGCCAGGAACTAGGAGATTCTTCCCGGTCTCCCACGTGGGTGCAGGGGCCCAAACACTTGGTCCATATTCTACTGCTTTCTGAATCAAAAGAGAAACACCCAGGACATGAATCAGCACCCATATGGAATGCTGGCACCACAGGTGGAGGCTTAATCTACTCTGCCATAGGCCAGCCCGGATTCCTGGCACTTTGATAAGCTATGCAGGTGTCTTCCTAAGTGGCAGATTCACCCAAGGTACCACACACCTATCCTAAGAAGCCAAGGATTTTAATTTCTTACTGGAGTCTTTTTCATTTTAATAATAACTTCATTTTTTAAAAAGATTTATTTACTTATTTGAAAGTCAGAGTTACACAGAGACAATGAGAGAGAGAAAAAAAGAGAGAGAGAGAGAGGTCGTCCATCTGCTGGTCCACTCTCTAATTGGCCGCAATGGTCAGAGGAACTGTGCTGATCTGAAGCCAAGAGCCAGGAGCTTCTTCCAGGTCTCCCATGCAGTTGCAGGGGCCCAAGGACTTGGACCATCCTCATTGCTTTCCCAGGCCATAGTAGAGAGCTGGATCAGAAGTGGAGCAGCTGGGACATGAACCAGTGTCATATGGGATGCCGGCACTGCAGGCAGCAGCCTTACCCAGTACATGACAACGCTGGCCCTTTAATCATACCTTCTTGATTCTTGTAACCTTTAGTAAAGAGAAAAATGGAGAATGGGGGCCGGGGCAGGGGGAGATCAACCTAACAGAAAAATTAGAGAAAAAGAAAAAAGTTTAAGAACGTTGAATAGAAAACACAATAGAAATCATTTATTTATCAATAATCAAAGTATATATAAATACTAATATACTAAATTTTATATTTTTAAAAAGATTTATTTTTTATTTATTTGAAAGACAAAGTTACAGGGAAAGAGATGGAGCCAGAGAGAGAGAGTTTCCATCCGCTGGTTCACTCCCCAATGGCTGCAACGGCCAGACCTAAGCTGACCTGAAGCCAGGAACCAGGAGTTTTCTTCTGGGTCTCCCATGCAAGTACAGGACCCTGAACACTTGGGCCATTTTGTACTGCTCTCCCAGAGCAGCCAGGACTCGAACCAGTGCCCTTATGGGATGCTGTCACTGCTTGCAGGGGCTTTAACACACTATGCCACAGCGCCAGCCCCAAAACTTGCTATTAAAAGACAGCAGCTTCCATGATGTTAAAAAAATTCAGTCAGGTTCTACTTATGAGAGGGACACCTAAGGCATGATGACAGAGAGAGGTTATTATGGAAACACAAGGATAAAATGTACTAGAAAAATCTTTTTAACATTAAAATGCAAGAATATTACCATCAATTTTTAAAACGTTAAGATGAAAAATATGCAGAATAAACGGGTTATTACATAATGACAAAATAATAAAAAGAATAATTCACATTTAAAGCTTCAGTGTTGCCTGTGCCTGTATGTGTACATTCTCAAAGTTACAAGGTGAAAATAATAAATCTATAATTGTAGTTGTAGATTATCTAAACAATGTAAGCAACAGTACACTGAAAATTATAGGAGCTACTCTTCCACACTTGAAATGTTTGCAAAACAGAATATAGTATGTATAAAAGCAAATTTCAAACAAATATCAATGACCTCAAGTCATATGAAATGTGTTCTCTGACAATAATGTAATAAAATTAGCAATCAGTGTAATAGTTCCACTATGCTCATTCATTTTAGAAGCTTTTAAATAATTATTATGGGAGAAAAATGAATGGAAATTATCAAATGTATGTCACTACTCAGATAATGAAAATACTAGTATCAAAATATGTGATGTACAGTTCAAACAGTATTTTAAAGAAAATTTAGGGATTTCAGTGTATGTAATAGAAGAGATGGAAGCATAAAATTCAAAGTGGGGGAGGGGGAATCAGAGAAAGCAGAAGGAAAAGAGTCATAATAAAATAAGAGAAGAGATGAAGAATCAATAGATTTAACAGATCCAATAATTACTTTTTTTAAAAAAAAATTTATTTATTTATTTGAGAGACAGAGTTATACACAGAGAGAGGGAAAGAAAGAGAGTATGGTCTTCAATGAGCTGCTTCACTCCACAAATGGCCACAGTTGCTGCAACTGGGCTGATCCGAAGCCAGGAGCCAGGAGCTTCTTCCAGGTCTCCCAGGAGGGTACAGTGGCCCAATCATTTGGGCCAGCTTCTACCACTTTTCCAGGCCATTAACAGGGAGCTGGATCAGAAGTGGAGCAGCCAGGACACAAACCAGCACCCATGTTGGATGCTGGGACTGCAGGCAGAGGCTTAACCTACTATGCCACAGTGCCAGCCCTAGAGTTATTTATTTTAAGAGACAACAGATCCAAGAGTTAATTCTTTTGGTGTAATAATAAGATAAACCTGGCAAGATTGTTGATGGGGGCCAGCACTGTGGCGCAGCAGGTTAAAGCCCGGGGCCTGCAGTGTTGGTATCCCATAAGGATGCTGGTTTGAGTCCTGACTGCTCCACTTCAGATCCAGCTCCCTGCTGATGCATGTGGGAAAGCAGCGAAGGATGGCCCAAGTGTTTGGGCCCCTGCACCCATATGGGAGACCTGGAAGAAGCTCCTGACTCCTGGCTCCTGGCTTTGGATCAGCTCAGCTCTGACTGTTGCGGCCATTTGGAGGGTAAACCAGCAGATGGAAGATCTCTTTCTCTCTCTCTCTCTCTCTCTCTCTCTCTCTCTCTCTCTCTCTCCTTCTCTTTGTAAATCAGTCTTTCAAATAAATCTTTTTAAAATTGTTGAATGAAAAGCAGAAAAGAATGAGGAAAACAGACATGATGATAATAGTATGAATTTTTAAAAATATGAGACTACAATGAACATCATTACACTAATAAATTTGATAATTTTAAATGAAACAGATGGCTTTCTAGAAATATATAATCACTAAAACTGATTTGAAAAGGAAATGGCAATCTGTGTCTTTACACCCATTTAAATGAATGGAATATGAAGCTCAATAAAAATTCAAGTAGCATACCAAAGAAGTACTTACCCAAACAGGAAAGCTTTACCAAATCTCCTAAGTTTATTTCCGTATTGGATAGACTTTGTCAGGGAAGACAAAAATAAGAGCATTCTCTGCTTCACTTTATAAGTGTATTTTTTTTTTTTATTTCAGGCAGAGTGGACAGTGAGAGAGACAGAGAGAAAGGTTGTCCTTTTACCATTGGTTCACTGCGCTGATCCGATGGCAGGAGCCAGGTGCTTCTCCTGGTCTCCCATGCGGGTGCAGGGCCCAAGCACTTGGGCCATCCTCCACTGCACTCCCGGGCCATAGCAGAGAGCTGGCCTGGAAGAGGAGCAACCGGGACAGAATCCGGCACCCCGACCAGGACTAGAACCCGGTGTGCCGGTGCCACTAGGCGTATAAGTGTATTTTTGATACCCAAAGTAGAGAAAGACAATAAGAAAAAAGGAAACACTTATTCTAACTTTGGAACACAAATGCACAAATTTTTTAAAATATCAGCCAACTGAATTCAGTAATGAATTAAAAACACATCATAATAGATAATACACAAGGCAAATACTATAAAATTTCTTTTAAAAAACTTATTTATTTATTTGAAAGCTAGAGTTACAGAGAGAGAGAAGAAAAGGCAGAGAGAGAGAGAGACCTTCCATCTGATGGTTCACTCCCCAACTGGCCGCAACAGCCTGAGCGGCGCCAATTTGAAGCCAGGAGCCAGGAGCTTCTTCCAGGTCTCCCACGCAGGTGCAGGGGCCCAAGCACTTGGGACATCCTCTGCTGCTTTCCCAGACCACAGCAGAGAGCTGGATCTGAAGTGGGACAGCTGAGACTATAACCGGCGCCCATATGGGATGCTGGTGCTTCAGCCACTGCGCCACAGCGCTGGAACCCCATACCTATAAGGTTTTTTTATCACTATAAATATCTGAGAGAACAGTAAAATACCTGAGATATAAAAAACTTGAAATAAACCACTTATGAAAGAAGAAAAGCTTTATTTAAGCTCACAGTTTTGGAGCTGCACAGTCCTGTGGTCTGGTAGCTGAGGCAGAGGGTGGATGGAGTACACGTACAGAGGAAGGATTTCTCTGCAAGCCAGGACGAAGGGCGACAGAGTGCACATCCTACATCTATCTGATCTCCTCTTATAAAGCCACCAAGTCTCCATCATGAGGACTCCACCCTAACAACCTAATGCAATCAAATCACTTTCTAAAGGCCCTACCTTCAGAAACCATATCTGAATCTAGCTTCCACCCTCTTTAACACCATTAATTTACTACTTCACAGTTTAAGCATCTGCATGAGTTAGGCAGACAAACCTTGTTCATACTGTAGCACAATTTGAACAAACAAGAAAATTTAGCGTTTTGGATACATGTTCAGGGTATGAGAAGGGAAAAACACATATATATATATATACTTATATATATATATATACTTATATATGTGTGTATATATATATATTTCATATGCCAATTACAATAAATACTTCAGCAAAAATCTAATAAAATATATGGAAGACCTATTAGGCAAAATTACAAAACATTGTGTAAAAGATGCATTGAGTATAGGATGAGATATTGAGGGATGCAAAGATCTGTGACAGTCTAGCAGATCTCCCCATGAATTAATAATGCTAATGAATCTATAAATCATTGTAATTCCATTCAGAATTCCAACAAGATTTTTCACAGAGTTGAATAATTTGGCCCTAAAGTTTATGTAGAGGATTAAAAAGACAAAACTAGCAAAGACATTTTTGAAAAACAAAACTAAGGACTATGGATTTTTCTCTCTAAATTAATTATAAGGTTATAGTTACTTGAAATGCGTGATTTTGGTAACCAGGATATAAAAATACCCCAAAGAACAAAGCTTAAGGCATACATATTCACCTGTACATATATATTTATATACATATAGGGCAGAGGTGCCTTACATATCAGCAGAGAGTAGTGAACATCAGACAGATGTGCTAAAATAACTGGCTATGTTACAAGGGAAACAATTTTAATTCCCACCTCATGTACTAACAAAAATACATCTGACAGGCCAGCACCGTGGCTCAACAGGCTAATCCTCTGCCTTGCGGCGCCGGCACACTGGGTTCTAGTCCCAGTCTGGGCGCCGGATTCTGTCCCAGTTGCCCCTCTTCCAGGCCAGCCCTCTGCTGTGGCCCAGGAGTGCAGTGGAGGATGGCCCAAGTGCTTAGGCCCTGCACCCCATGGGAGACCAGGAAAAAGCACCTAGCACCTGGCTCCTGCCATCGGATGAGTGCAGTGCGCCGGCCGCAGCGCGCCGACTGCGGCAGCCATTGGAGGGTGAACCAACGGCAAAGGAAGACCTTTCTCTCTGTCTCTCTCTCTCACTGTCCACTCTGCCTGTCAAAAAAAAAAAAATACATCTGACAAAGATTAAAAAACTTAAATATGGGAACAGGGATCTTAAACATTAAAAAGAAAGTATAGGAAAATGTCTTCATTTCACCTAAGATTTCTTAAACACCAAAAACATAAATGGTAACAAATGATAATTTGAAAATATTAAAATATGAAAAGCCATTAAACAAAAGACCCTATAAATAGTGACTGCAATCAACAGACTGGGAGAAGTTCATTATAATACACACTACTGGATATTAGTAGTCAAAATGAAAAAAGAGATGCCTATAAATGAATAAGGAAAAAAAAGTAATATAATAGAAAATTTGTCAGAGGTATCAATAGTTAATTGTTAGAAGAAAACTAAGGGGCCATAAAACGTAAGAAAAGATAATCAACTTCAGAAATAAATGCAAACTGAAACCATAATAAAGTACAAATTCACGCTCATTATATTAGCACATTTAGAAGACTGAAAGTCGAAGTGTTGGTAAGGATATCATAGAGAGAGAAAGAAAGAGAAAACTTTTAAAAATGGCTAATGTAAACGTGTATTGTTGAAATATCAAAGGGGCAGGCATTTGGCCCATGATTAAGGCACAGTGTGAGGCTGGCCGCCTGCGGCACCAGCACTCCGGGTTCTAGTCCCGGGCTGGGCGCCAAATTCTGTCTCGGTTGTTCCTGAACAATGGAAAAAAGGAAGACCTTTCTCCTCTCTGTCTCTCTCTCTCACTGTCTAACTCTGCCTATCAAAAAAAAAAAAAAAAAAAAAGGCACGGTGTGGGATGCCACCTGCAGCCCATATTAGAGTGTTTGACTTTGAGTTCCAGCCCTTATCCCAATTCCAGCTTCCTACTAATGTAGGCAACAAGTGGTCTCCCAAGTAGACCACAGCAAAGTCACTCAGTAAACACTTCTCTGTTTCTCTTTTCCTTGAGTTGGCTGGAATATCTCTGAGCCACAGTACCACCCACTCTTTAATTGAAGACAAGCCTACAGATCAGAAACTTCACAGATCACCTGTATGAAAAGAGCTTTTTGCTAGGCAAAAAATTCCAACTACAAAATAATTTACTTTCTGTTATTTCAATTCCACCATGTGGGAGACCTGGATTGAGTTCCCAGTTCCTGGGCATTTGCACGGTGAATCAGCCAATGGGAGATCTCTTTATCTTTCTATCTATCTATCTATTATCACTGTCTAAATATCTGAAAATAAATTTTAAAAATCATGTTGGAGAGCAATGTTGCCATATCATATAAAGTTGATGTACAGGGGGCTGGTGCTCACTTAGTTAATCCTCCACCTGTGGCGCCACCATCCCATATGGGCGCCGGGTTCAAGTCCCAGTTGCTCCTCTTCCAGTCCAGCCCTCTTCTGTGGCCTGAGAGGGCAATGGAGAATGGTCCAAGTGCTTGGGCCCCTGAACCCACATGGGAGACCAGGAAGAAGCACCTGGCTCCTGGTTTTGGATTGGCACAGCGCCGGCAGCAGTGGCCATTTGGGGAGTGAACCAATGGAAGGAAGACCTTTCTCTCTGTCTCTCTCTCTCTCTCATTGTCTATAACTCCATCTGTCAAATAAATAAATAAATAAATAAATAAATGAAAGACAAGTAAAGTTGATGTACATATGCTCTGTGACCTCTCAACTGTACTTGTGGGTATATAGCCTAAGATATTATCATGCATGATCCCAAGGAGACATGAAGCAGAATGTTTATTATAGTGCTGGGTTTTTTTTAGAAAGATGTATTTATTTATTTGAAAGGCAGAGTTACAAAAAGGGAGAAGGAGATGTGGAGAGATCTTCCATCTGCTGGTTTACTCACCAAATGGCTGTAATGGACAGGACTGGGTCAGGCCAAAGCCAGGAGCAAGAAGCTTCATCCAGGTCTCCCATGTGGGTACAGGGGCCCAAGCACTTGGAACATTTTCTGCTGCTTCCCTAGGTACATTAGCATGGAGGTGGATTGGAAATGGAGCAGCCAGGACTTGAATCGCACCCATATGGAATGTCAGTTCTACAGGCAGCAGCTTTACCCATTATGCCACGGTGCCCACCCCAGTGGTGTTCGTTTAAAGTTTATTTTCAGCTACTTCAGGAGTGGGGAACATTTTTTATCTGCCAAGGATCATTTGGATATTTATAGCATCATTCACAGGCCATACAAAATTATCAACTTAAATTTAGTCTGCTATAGATTGATCAGATTTTGAGTCCTTCCTGCTATTACCTTTGCAGGGCCAGACCAAATTATTTTATGAGCCTTATATCGTTACGAATTGGACATTCCCCATGCCCGAATACTTGAAGGGCAGCAGAAGGGAGTTTAGTTCCCAAATGCCTACAATAGCCAGGACTGGGCCAGGCTGAAGCCAGGAACCTGGAGCACCATCCAGGTCTCCTCATGAATAGTAGTGGCCCAACCACTCAAGCCGTCTTGTGCTGTCTCCCAGGATACATGAACCGGAATGCTGATGCTGAATCACAAGCTGGGTAGCCAGGATTTGAACCATCACTCCAATATGGGATACAAGCATCCCCAGCAGTGGTCTAACCTGCTGTGCCACAATGCCCACCCTTGCAGCACTGTTTTTAACAGCAAACAAACAAAGAACAACTGAAATGTTTAAAAACAGAATTACAGCTAAATAACTGTGCCAGGGGCGTGGGCCTTGTGGTACAGCAGGTTAAGTTTCCACAGGGGACACTGGCATCACTTTTCAAAGTACCTGAAATTCAGTTCCACTTCACTTCCGCGTGTGATCCAGCTTCCTGCTAAAGTGCTTGGGAAACAACAGATGATGGCCAAGTACTTGAGTTCCTGTCACCAACAGGGGAGACGCAGAAGACTCAGAAGATGTTCTGGGCTCCTGGCTTCAGCTGTTGCAGGTATTAGGGGAGTGAACCAGCAGATGAAAGATCTCTCCTGTCTCTCTCTCAGCCCCTGCCCTTTTCTGGCACTCTGCCTTTTCAAATTAATTAACTAATTAAAAACAAAAACAGTGTCAGGATCGCCAACTATATATGTAATAAATAAACAAACAAACGAGGCAGGAAGAATACATGCTAATTTCAAGATAGTGATTACCTTTGTGCAAACACCAATGGAATTGGACAGTGAGAGTGTGGTTAAAATGTATCTGTAATGTTAAAACAAAACAAATAGCAAGCTAAAAAAAAAAAAAAACATTCTAAAGCCATTATGGCAAAATGTTACAATTGATTAAATCTGTAAAAAAAAAAAAAATAAGACTGGCCTTTATGTGCAAACTAAGAAGAAATGATTTCCAGAGAAAACAAGCTGCAGAATTATATGCAGGATAAGCTACCATGTGTGTAAAAACTGAACAGGAAGATCAGCTTGCTTGTGTTGGAGATTTTTGAATGACACAAAATAGAATGGCAAAGGTGGCAGCCTCTGAGGGAGAAGGCTGGAGATTGGGGTCAGCAGCAGAAAAAGACTCCCTTTATGTTCCTTTTTCTCCTGTTGGGATGTTTTTACTTCTAAAATCTGTTTGTTCAATATAAAAAAAATTGAATTCAAAAAAAAATTTTAATTAAAACAGCTCCTACCCTAACATTGCACTTCAAACCAGATTTGCTATTTTGAGGAATATTTCACATAAAATATAAGTGTCCCCTTATGTTTGCTATCTTCACAAATGACTGATTTTTCTAAAGAATTCTTCTTAATAAGTTCCCTATGGTCAGTCACACAGAAACATACACCCTGCCTGCCGCATCTGCTTTAACTGTGCATCTATTTATATGGGATGACGGATACTTTCCCTAATAAATCTTACCATTTCCCCTGCTAAGGAACTGAGTGCTGACTAAATGGTTGATGACACATGGGAATTATTCCTACACTTTCCCCACACAGTATGACAAATCAATGTAATGTGAAGTTCTTCAGTTATAAACACTAACTGCTTTGGGGCATATATGAAATTGGGGGAGTACAATCAATCCATCTTTTCTAGATTTGCCTGCCAGAGAAGGCTTAAGGCAATCTGAGAGCAAAAGTAAGATTCTGAGTTTCTACCTCAGACATTGTATTTCCATGAGCTAATTTATGATCAAGTGAGCCCCATACTGCCAGAGCTAGACCTCAACTACTTTCCACAGTAAATTTTCCTCTTATATTTTACATGGAGTTTTAGGAGTGCTTTCTTGTTTAAAAGCTGTTTACCTTCCTAAAGAAGTGATTTCGATTTTTTTTCAAACCGAGGACCACTTTGGGGAACAAAACAACCTGGAAAAATTGATTCTCAGTGCCCTCTGTCCTCCCAAGCTAGACTCTTAGGACCCTAAGCGCCACTTGCTACAAGGTGCTGAGTTGTGGTTTATAGAACCTCACAGGCATCAAAGAGTCAGGAGAGACTCAGAGGAGTGAGGGGAAAGGAAAGAAGATCATGATCATCTCTTTTTCATGTCTTTCATTTCACAACTTCTTCCTTCCCATGCCTGCTGGTGCGCTCCCTTGCCTTGTTCCAGAGCCAAAAGACAGGTCAACCTCACTGCTTCTTATCCAACTTGGCAGAGGTTGTGGCAGCAGGGTGGTAACTCTGCCCGATGTTCCCAAGCTGCAGTTGGGATGCATCCAACAGCAAAGTCACTCAGTAAACACTTCTCTGTTTCTCTTTTCCTTGAGTTGGCTGGAATATCTCTGAGCCACAGTACCACCCACTCTTTAATTGAAGACAAGCCTACAGATCAGAAACTTCACAGATCACCTGTATGAAAAGAGCTTTTTGCTAGGCAAAAAATTCCAACTACAAAATAATTTACTTTCTGTTATTTCAATTCCAAACCCTTTGGGTTTTTTTTTTAATTGTTTTTTCCTACTTTTGGAAATATTCCCTGTATATCTTTCATTGGAATATTTAAAACTTCACTAAGTGTCTATTTTGCATCTAGCTCTATGGCTGGGGAAATGAACAAATGTAGCACCTAACAGTTAACTTGTTTTAAGAAGTTTGCAAACTAAATGAAGAAAGAAAAGTCAACTTGAAACAAATGGAGAAAGATTCAAGGCAAAGTATCTCTCTCAACACCAGAAAGGAGGAATCAATGTCACAGAGATGTGGAGATGTTAGGAAAAGCTTCAAGAAGGTGTTATCTGGAGCTGAGGGTTTTAAAATTATTTATTTATTTATTTATTTTCATTTTTATTGAAAGGTAGAGAGACAAAGGGACACACACACACACAGATCTTCCATCTACTTGTTCACCCCCAGACCCAAAGCTTGGAGCCAGGAACTCCTTCCAGCTCTCTCACATGAGTAGCAGGGACCCAAGTACTTAAGCCATCACCACTGCCTCCTAGGGTGTGTATTAGCACAAAGCTAGATTGGAAATGGTCCAGACACTCTGATATCGTATGCGGACACTCCAAGCAGTAACTTTAAACTACTGTACCAAATGCTCACTCGCTGGAGCTGAATTTCTGAGGGGGTTGGTGATTGACTAAGACTACCCAGGTGTGACAAGATGGTCAAGGCCTGAGAGGCTGATCTGTGCAGAATGGATTTATGAGACTGTGAGAGATCAGTGTAATAAAGCAACCCTGACACCGGAACTACAGATAAAATGCAGATAAACAAGCAAGGAATAAGAACAGATTAATTATTGACTAATCTTGTTATATATTGAGTCCGGAGATCAAAGGGACCTCACAAAGCACATTGTCCACCCTCACACCTTCATGTTACAGATGAGAGTGAGGATCAGAGCCATAAAATAATTTCACCACATCAGTTAACTAATTAGTGCCAGAGTAGAAATTCAGTTCCGGGCTTCTGATTCCCAGGGCGTCCTATTCTGCTTCAAAACACCACACTGTTATGCTCCAATGACACAGGCCCTCTGGCACCAGTGTTGTACTAATGGTAGCCAGATTATAAGTTCCAAAGTAGAGGCACTATAGAAGAGATAGTGTTCATTTTGTGCACAGATATTTCCAAATTTTTCTTTTTTGGAATTGCATGGCATATTACATCATGTTTCCTTTCTCTGCTCAACAGTCAATGTTTTCCACGGCCCTGTGTGGCCTTTCTGACTTGTTTCCCAGCATTCATCACTCTCAGCCATCTGTCCAGCCTTGGTAAGGCTCATGTTCACCTCTGGGACGTAACTCCCACTATTTCCCTCTTCTTTAAGATTCTTATCCCCCTTTCAACATTGACATAAAAGCCAGAGCTCAGTCAGGATGTTGTCTTACTTTAAGTCTTTTCTATGCACTACTAAGTTCAATGCAACCCAATTCATTTAAATAAAGCATTATGAAAGGCCTGCTGCACGTGAGGCCCTCTACTAGGCACTCAAGATTACAAAATAATAAGGCCCAGTAACACCCTTCAAGGTGCTAAGGGCCTAGAAGGGGCATTCAGACAGGAACTTAATCACTTAGAATCATAAAAACAGGCACAACAAATTGCAGAAATTATACTGTCTAGAGGTTCCAAGGGGGGAGATATTCCACAGAAAGAGGGATGTCTGGGGCAAGCATTTGGCACAATAATTAAGGCACTCTCTGGGTCTGAGTCCAGACTCTGCTTCCAATTCTAGCTTCCTGATAGTGTGCATTCTGGGAGGTAGTTTGGTCCCAGCCACCCACTTGAGAAACTAGGATTTAGTTCTAGACTTCCAGCTTCACCCTGGGCCAGCCCTGGCTATGGCAGACATTTTGAGAATGAACTAGTGAGGCCGGTGCTGTGGCATAGCAGGGTAAAACCACCACTTGCAGTGCTGGCATCCCATATGGGTGCCGGTTCGAGTCCTGGCTGCTCCACTTCCAATCCAGCTCTCTGCTGTGGCCTGGGAAAGCAGTAGAAGGTGGCCCAAGTCCTGGGCCCCTGCATCTGCGTGGGCAACCTGGAGGAAGCTGCTGGCTTCAGATCAGCGCAACTCCAGTTGTTGTGGCTAGTTGGGGAGTAAACCAGCAGATGGAAGACCTCTCTCTCTCTCTCTCTCTCTCTCTCTCTCTCTCTCTCTCTCTCTCTCTCTCTCCCACTCTCCCCCTCCTTCTCTCTCTGTGCAACTCTGACTTTCAAATAAATAAATAAGTCTTTTAAAGAGAGAGAGAGAGAGAAAATGAACTAGTGGATAGAAGATCTCTCCTTTCTGTCTGACTCTGTCTCTCTACATTTCAGGTAAATATATATACATATACCTACAAATATGTGTATATATGTATATGTATATATTAAAAAGAGTGGTGTCTGATATCAAATGATAGAGGAGTGAGAGTTCATCAAGGGTTAAACTGGGAAAGGAGAAGGAAAAGTCTATCCCAGGCAGAGAAGACTGGATGTGGAAATTCACACAGTTGGTTTGGGGATGAGATCTTTTTACCAAAGTAGGTTTGAGTCTGATAGTAGGATTTGGTTGGTTTTCAGCTTAGTGTGATGATAGAGGCACTGGGCAAGGGAAGGCAGGACAAGGGCTTGAGGAGCCCTCACCAGGCTACAGAATGCGGGTCTTCTCTGTGACAAAGAGCTACTGAAGACTTTTTAAAAGGGACCACTTAAATCAAGTAGTTTGTGTATGATCCCAAGGAATGTCGGCCCCATGTTACATTCACAAAATTAAAGGAAGCCACATGAAGGAAAGTTCTGGAGACAGATCTTAACAAATGGGTAGAATTCCAAAAGACTGAGAAGGAGGGTAAACAGCAAGGCAACCACGTACTTGTTACCTGATTGTTCCAGGTATGTGAATTGTGTCTTCTGAGACATATTACTCAAGTTTTTCAGGTACAGGAATTATTTCTCAAAATTCATTTCAGTAGTTCTAAATCACTAACAGAGCTCTGAATTTGCAGTGTGTATTTGGTCACCTACTAATAAGATTTTCAGATGTAGCAAAAAGAAAAAGAAAGAGAAGGAAGGAAGGAAGGAAGGAAAGGGAGGGAGGAAGGAAAACCTTCACATTTGTCAATGACAGGAGCTCGTTTTCATTCCAAATTTGTTGCTAAGAATGAACATTCATAAGGTTCTATAAATCCATATTTGAAATGAAGATGGTGTGTATAATTGGAAGCTTATGGTTGTCTAATAAAGGACAGAAGATTCCAATTAAAGCCAAAATTCCTCTCCAACCAGGCTTTCTCACTGTGTGGGCATCCCAACTGCTAAGTTTGTTTAATAGATCAAATTAAATGGATGGTTGCTTTTGAAGGGCATCCTGGGGACTTGGGACTTAGCTTTGCTTTGGTGCATGTTTCCCTAAGCTCATAAGCCCACTCCTGATAGAAGTATTCAGTTTTATTATCAGACAGTCAAACCTCTTTTAGGTATTGGAGAGAGTGATACTACAATAAAAATACTTCATGTAAGGCTCTCTGTATAATAATATTTATTATTTATTTTTTCTTAATGAAAAACAAAGGGCACTGGGTTTCACTGATTTTTTTCTCCCTGCTCCAAATGTGACCAAGCTCTGAAAAATACTCCACCAAAAAAAGAAAGAAAGAAAGAAAGAAAGGAAGAAAGAAAGGTTGGTTGGTTGGTTGGTTGTAAGGGCAAAGACTAATTGTTATCCTGTAAAGATAAGGGTCTTTATTTGTGTTCAATAGTGCTCACATTACATCATGCATGTTATTTTAAACTCATAAGCAATGAGATGCTGTTGTGAAGGATGGTATTCCAAATAGCTAACAATGGCACAATATGTCCACCTGCCATTCGGAATGGACCCCTGAACAGTCTAGATGAACACCACCAGGTTCATCAGACACGTACACCACAGCGATGTCTCTGCCCTGATGTAGTGCACTGTTGAGCCACTCTTTGTGTTCATCCTTTCCCTTCCAGTAACAGTCACACTTTTTTCTTTTGCCCCCCCCCCCCCCGCCCCAGTGGCCATCCTGGGACTTACCTTCTGACCTTACCTGGGCCAGGCAATCCAGATCTAGCCAATCAAAATACTCTATTCTCTGCATCACAATAATTGATTGAGGAATGGATGTATGGCACAGTATAAGCCTAGTAGAGTCCTCCCAAGAAATTTCCCTCTGGAATTAATGGGGAAGATTTCCTCTACTTGCAAAGTTGCTAACTTGAAGGATGTGAGCCTGAGTCATCTGGAGACCATCTTCCAAAGTCAAAAAGGAACAAGCGAACCAGAGAAAGAGAGACAAGGTCCTGACAACATTGTTTGAGTCTCTGGAACCAGCCACACTAGCAGCCAGTGCAAGTTGCCGGAAATCTCAATTACTCAGAGAAACTTTTTTTTTCTTTTTTTGTTTTTGCTTAAACTAGATTGAGCTGAATCTGTCCCTAGCATTCATGTAGGAACTGATTAATAATCATGCCTGCATAATATAATTCTATATAATTTCCATTACACATGTTCATTAAATCTTAAACTTAATGGAAAACTGATTTTTATTAGTTGTCCTAAGGCTTCAAACCAATGCATCATGTAACTAGAAGCCATCATGGGTCCTTAATCAAGGGAATAACAAAATAAAGATGGTGTTTTAGGAAAGTTTGCCTGGCAAGAGAGATGAATGGAAATAATCAAAACAACACATGTTCATACATGTATTCATGTGTGTGTATATATATATATATATACATATATATATATTCCTTAATTTCAAAGATGCTAGATGTCATTTCTTTCTGTGTTAACATAACTGAAAAGAACTATTAGTACCCATACCTTACAAAAGTTTGGAAATTATTATTATACCATCTTCCTTTAATTACTTGGAATGCTGAATCATAGATTAACTTAATTCATTTATCCTAAAAGCATATTTTAGAAAGTTGTTATGTGGGGCTGGGTTTGTGGCATAGCAGGTAAAGCCACTGCCTGCAGGGCTGGCATCCCATGTGGATGCCGGTTTGAGTCCTGGCTGCTCCACTTCTGATCTAGCTCCCTGATAATACACCCAGGAAAGCAGAAAATGGCCCAAGTGTTTGGGCCCCTGCACTACATTGAAGACCAGGAAGAAGCTCCTGGCTCCTGGCTTCAGCCTGGCCCAGCCCTGGCCATTTGGGGAATGAACCAGTGGATAAGACCTCTCTGTCTCTTTCTCTCTTTCTCTCTCTCTGTAACTCTGTCTTCCAAATATATATATATATATATATATATATATATTAGAAAAAGAAAGCTGCTGGGCCGGCGCCGTGGCTCAACAGGCTAATCCTCTGCCTTGCGGCGCCGGCACACCGGGTTCTAGTCCCGGTCGGGGCGCCGGATTCTGTCCCGGTTGCCCCTCTTCCAGGCCAGCCCTCTGCTGTGGCCCGGGAGTGCAGTGGAGGATGGCCCAGGTGCTTGGGCCCTGCACCCCATGGGAGACCAGGAAAAAGCACCTAGCACCTGGCTCCTGCCATCGGATGAGCGCGGTGCGCCGGCCGCAGCGCGCCGACCGCGGCAGCCATTGGAGGGTGAACCAACGGCAAAAGGAAGACCTTTCTCTCTGTCTCTCTCTCTCACTGTCCACTCTGCCTGTAAAAAAAAAAAAAAAAAAAAAAAAAAAAAAAAAAAAAAAAAAAAAGAAAGCAAGCTGCTATGTTTTGGGGTCCAGGGACAAAAAGATTAATTAAACAATTTCTTTGCCCTCCAGGAGTTCCCATTCTGGTGTGAGAAACAGAAGTGCGAATAGATAAATGGTGATGGTGTAAGGGTTGGCAGGGCTGGCATCCTGCCTTCTGCTGCAAGCCTCATCCTCCTCCTTGGAGGCACAGTTAACTGAAAGCTGGACATGCTGGGGTCTGGTAGGTATGCCCAGCTCCATGACAGTAGCGCCTCAGAGTTCCAGGCTATAAGCATGGTCCTGCATGGTCCTGGATATGTTGGAAATCCAGACACAACTCTGGTGTATCAGTTTGAAGCCTTTGCCTTTTTAAAGTACAGAACATTCTCACTGTAAAGATAAAGCATGAGGCATCCCATAGTTAATGGATGCATTCTCAGTTGTCTTTACAAGGCCTAATAGGGGAGTTATGTTGGTTGATTCCTAGTGAAAATTGTAAAGTAAATTTAGGTCCTAGAAAGTTTAATTGTGAACAATATAGTTGAAAGCTCAGAGTGGGGAATCATGGAATTTGCACTTTCAGTTATGGCCAAGTCTCTTTTTATCAGAGCCACTCCTTACTTAAATAGGCACAGCAGCTAAATCTTTACAGTGGATTCTGTTTTAAGAAATTCCTTGACCGGCACCACAGCTCACTTGGCTAATCCTCTGCCTGCAGCGCCGGCACCCCGGGTTCTAGTCCTAGTCAGGGCGCCGGTTCTGTCCTGGTTGTTCCTCTTTCAGTCCAGCCCTCTGCTGTGGCCCGGGAGGGCAGTGGAGGATGGCCCAAGTGCTTGGGCCCTGCACCCACATGGGAGACCAGGAGGAAGCACCTGGCTCCTGGTTTTGAATTGGCACAGCGCACTGGCCGTAGCGGCCATTTGGGGGGTGAACAAATGGAAAGGAAGACCTTTCTCTCTGTCTCTCTCTCACTGTCTAGCTCTGCCTGTCAAAAAAAAAAAAAATCTTGAGGTTCTGTCATTTTCCTCAATTCTTCACTGGAATTTCATACGCATTTAATCCATAGTTGTAATTCCTTTAAAAATTCTCAGTAGCTAGAGGCCAAAAAGATATTAACAATCATTTCTTTTACCATTTCTCCTTATTGTAATGCCTGTATCTTTCTGTGAGCGCTATTTGGTTTTGGTGAGTGACTGGTTTGTTTAACAAATGAAGTGACAAAAGAAGCTTTCCATTCCTTCTCTCTACTCTGATTTTAAATTTTCCATGTGAACTTTCAAATTTAATATAAATTAAAATGGCTTATAGTTTTTTCCCCCTGTGGAAGTAAACTTTCTGAGGAAGAAAATAAAGCATTAACTATGTTAGATTATTTATTATAGTAGATTTAGTACTTGAGTTCTAAATTCAGTGGTTTGGGACCAGAAAGCTCTTCAGAAATTCCATAATCCAGGGATGGGCATTTAGCCTTGTGGTTGAAACACGGTTGAGATACCCTGCGTCCTGCATCAGAGTATCTTGGTTTGATATCTGGCTCTGGCTCTTGACTCTAGCTTTCTGTTAATTGGGACCCTGGGAGGGCAGCTGTCATAATGGCTCAAGTGAGTTCCTGTCACTCATGTGGGAGAACTGGATTGGCTTCTCCCTTGCTCCCATTTCTTGGCTTTATCCTGGTCCAATCTCAGAATAGGCATTTGAGGAGAGAACCAGTAGATGGGAGTGCTCTGCCTATCTATTTCTATCTCTAGCTCTAGCTCTAGCTCTAGCTCTATCTCTATCTCTATCTCTATCTCTATCTCTATCTCTATCTCTACCTCTATCTCTATCTATCTCTAACTCTAACTCTATCTCTATCAATATTGCTAACTCTAATTCTAACTCTACCTCTATCTCTCTGTATCCATATCATTATATCTCTCTTTCTCTGTCTCCCAAATAAATAATTTTTTAAAAGGAAATTGCCTAGTCCAAATTCTTCATTCTACAAGTATTTAGCCAGGCTATATTATTTGCCCAGTTTACAGAACTAGCCAGCAGCAAAAGGCTAGAACCCAGATCTCAGCAAGGTACTCAGTATTACTGGTATGTTCCCTGCCCATTTCTCATAATAACCATTACAAACTTCACCGTCTTTATGAACTTTATAATACCACTGCTCCTCTTTAGTCCCCTACCTCACAAAAATTTACAAGCCACCAAGTATGAGTTCCAGTTCCCACATTTAAACTTCCTCATGTCTCATCTCAAAGGAAGACTGTCACAACTCTTCCAGGGGAATTCTGCCATTTGTTGTCTGTGTCACACTGAGTCTCATCTTTTCTGAAACATTACTCTGTTAACTGTTTCCTCTCATCTACAAGGGGATCTACCTCTACTTCTACCTCTGCCTCTGCCTCTGCCTCTACCTCTCTCTCTCTCTCTCTAACTCTATCTCTATTGCTAACTCTAACTCTAACTCTACCTCTATCTCTCTGCCAGCCTCTCTGTTCAACACAAAAAAATGCACAAAAACATGCATTTATAGTGACTTTGCACACCATCTGTAAAACATTCTTTTTTTCACTGTAACCAAACTTAAATTCTCCACAATCTCACTTCCCATTCACTGTTTCGACTTCAGAAAACCTGAATTTGATGCTCCTGTTAAACCAAATATGTATGGACAAAGGTCATCTGTGCTTTTTAAGGATATTTTTCAATTATCACCTCTTGAGAACTCTCTTCTCTTTTGTTTTCTTTATTCTCCATTAATCATTGTCTTTCTTCCCCTCTTTCCTTTCATTCATTTCTTACCTGAGTTCTGTTCTTGGCACCCTCTACTTTTCATTCTGACCTGTAACTGACAAATATTGCTTATAATCATATCTCAGTCCATGCAAACTTGTACAAGGTGCAGGTGCCATTTCAAGGAAGAGAGTTCTCCTAGATGTTCAGCATTGAGTGAAATTATTATTATTATAATATTATTTACTTAAACAGAAAGTGAACTATAAATTCATTGTGAGTATAGTTGTCACATCACTACAGAACTGAAAACTCTTTGAAATAAATGCAAATCAAACTAAAAATCTAGAAAACTCATAAGATAAAATAAACACTAATTTATATGGATAGTTATGTTGTTTTCTTGAAATCAAACTGCCAGCTCACAGTGTGAGTGTAGAACTGGCAGCGAATAGCATAGGCTGCTTTAATTTAAAGGGAATGATGTGCCATTTGATGATTCAGTTCTCCCACCCCTTTTCTGTATTCAAACTACTGTGAAACCTTCATTCACATGGGCAAGCATACAAGGACACTTGACCCAATTGCGTCATTTACATATTAAGCCTGACTCTGTGATACTTGGCACCAGTAAGATTATAAACATCAACACAAATGCAGTCACTGGAGGAAATTGGCACTACTTGGAAGGTGGTCATCTGGGTAATTCAGATTATTGTTGAAAGGGAAGCATGAAATCAAGACCAAGTTCGTGAATACACAGTCCTCTGAAAACAGATCTAAGGAATGCTAGGATCTAGGGAATCCAACTTTGTGAATCCTGGATCTGTATCGGTAGCCCAAAACCCTCTTCTAAGCCTCTGCCCTGTATTCTCAACTGCCTACTAAAAATTTCTCTACCTACATGACACCACAGATGCAACATGTCCAAACTGAATTTGTTATCATTCCCCACGCACACACCTACCTTAACCTCTATTCCCAATCTTACCTAATGACATCATCTACTCAGTTACTTAAGCCAAAAATTGAGTCTCATACCAGATTCCTTTCTATGCCTCTCCTCCTACATCCAAGTCTTGTTGATTTAACTTCTTAAACTTTTGAATCAATAGTCATTTTTCATTTCACCAGAAATCCTATTCAGAAACTATTTCAAGGAATTAACTGAAATATTAATAAAGCAACAAACAAGCAAAGATGTTCCTTCCACTATAATATTTCATAAAGAAAATCTGAAACAACAAGACCACTTAAGTATAGGGGAAAAGTTAAGCTAAACAGGATCCAGGTTATCCTTAATCAGGAACAATATACTATGATATTTCTTGTCAGACTAGCTATCAGAAAACCTTTTTGGGCCGGCGTCGTGGCTCAACAGGCTAATCCTCCGCCTTACGGCACCAGCACACCAGGTTCTAGTCCCACTTGAGGCACCGGATTCTGTCCTGGTTGCCCCTCTTCCAGGCCAGCTCTCTGCTGTGGCCAGGGAGTGCAGTGGAGGATGGCCCAAGTGCTTGGGCCCTACACTCCATGGGAGACCTGGAGAAGCACCTGGCTCCTGCCTTCGGATCAGCACGATGTGCCAGCCGTGGTGGCCATTGGAGAGTGAATCAGCGTGGTGCACCGGCCGCAGCGCACTGGCCGGGGCGGCCATTGTGGCGTGAACCAACGGCAAAGGAAGACCTTTCTCTCTGTCTCTCTCTCACTGTCCACTCTGCCTGTCAAAAAAAAAAAAAAAACTTTTTGAACTCCCAGTGCAAAACACCTTATTAACTTTTTATTTAAAAAATTTAGACACTTCAAGAACAGAAGATAAATCTTCTGAAATCAAAATAAAGGGCAGTGTGAATGAAGAAGCTTATTAAATCCAAAGCTAGCTCCTGCCTAGGGTATCTGTCAACTTTTGGGGGCCTAGAGCTTTTCTTTGAAAGGGTATTCATATTGGACTTTGCATAAAGGAATCTGAAAAGAGCAATGTCCAAAGTGGGAGAGGAAAAAAAAGTAAAATAAGCTGCATGGTGGGGAGGGGGGAGGGACTCAGTAACGACAAAAGACGGGAAAAGAGGAAAAGAATAAACCAGGAAAGAGTGAGGCATTTCATAATTTTTAAAAATTAAATTTTTATCTTGGGATGGCATTGAAGCCCAGAGAGTTAAAGTCCTGGCCTGCAGTGCCTGCACCCCACATGGGCGCTGGTTCAAGTCCCAGCTGCTCCACTTCCAATCCAGCTCTCTGCTATGGTCTGGGAAAGCAGTAGAAGATCGCCCAAGTCCTTGGGCCCCTGCAGTCATGGGAGACCTAGAAGAAGCTCCTGGCTCCTGACTTTGGATAGGCTCAGCTCCAGCCATTGCAGCCATCTGGGGAGTGAACTAGTGGATGGAACACCTCTCTCTCTCTCTCTCTCTCTCTCTCTCTCTCTCTGTTGAGACCTCTCTCTCTAACTCTTTCAAATAAATTAAATAAATCTTTAAAAAAAAAGATAAATAAATCTTAAAAAAAGAAATGTTAAAAAAAGGTTTTATCTTGAAAGGCTGAGCAACAGAAAGAGAATCTTCCATCTGCTGGCTCACTCTCTAAATGCCCCAACAGCCAGGTCTGGGCTAGGCTGAAACCAGGAGCCAGGAAATCCATCTGTGCCTCTCAGGTGGTGGTTGGAACCCAAGTACTTGAGCCATCACCTGCTGCTCATCAGGAGGAGGGTGGATCAGAAGAATGGTAACTGGCACTCTGACATGGGATGCGGGCTGCAGCTTAACCTGCTGGACCACAATGCCCACTCTCAAAACAGGGCATTTTAAATGCTGCAAAGAAGACTGCATCAATCAGAGTCCCAAAAGAAACACATGCTACACTCAGATGATTAGTTGAAAAGAGTTTAATGAAGAAAACATTTATTGAGGTAAGGGCAGGATAAGGTGATCAACAAGAAAGTGAAGAATACTGAGACCAGCAACAGTGGGAAGTGAAAACTAAGCCTGACAGGGAAAAGAATGGGGGACTATTACCACAGCTCAGTGAGAGTCTGAGCCAAGAAAGAGGCACTTCCCAGTGAGAGCCCCGGCCAAAACTCATTGCAGCCACCGCAGATAGTAACTGGATAAGGAGGCCACTCTCCCAATCCTGTAACCACGTTGCACTTAAGAACACAACCAGACAAGCCAGTGCTGTGGTGTAGTAGGTTAAACCTATGCCTGGTGCCAGCATTCCATATGGGCACCAGTTCATGTCCTGGGTACCTGCACCCATGTGAGAGACCTGGAAGAATCTCCTGGCTCCTGACTTCGAATTGGCCCAGCTCTGGCCATTGTGGCCATTTGAGGAATGAACCAGCCAATGGGAGACCTCTCTCTCTGTCTCCTTCTCTCTGTCTGAAACTCTGCCTCTTAATTAAATGAATAAATCTTTTTTAAAAAGAGCCCTACCAGAAACAGAACCAGGAAGCCCAGATGATGCCACAGAGGTTATCTTCATAAGCCACAGAGCAGTACAGAGAGAATATCCATGAATTATAGGGAGTCTCAGCAAGCCAAGAGGAGCAAACAGAGTATATACCCAAAAGATATGAACACATTGTATAAAAGAGATATCTGTACCACCATAACAGCACTGTTCACAGTAGCCAAAATATGGCACAATCAAGGTGTCTATCATCAGATGAACTAATAAAGAAAATGTGATATATATATATATAGATACATAAAACAGAATATTATTCAGCTATAAAAAAGAATGAAATTCTACCACTTGCATCGAAATGGATGCAACTGGAGGACGTCATGTTGAATGAAACAAGCTGGACACAGAAAGACAAATGCTACATGTTCTCCCTTATATGTGGGAGCTACAATTTAAAAAGGAAAAAAAAATGAAAAAAGAGAAAGACATGCCTGTGTTTATCAGTATTGCTGTAAATATCATTTGTCAAACTTTGTCTTACACCTTTGTCAAACCAATGGTTAATAATGTTGTACTGCTATAGGTAAAAAAGAAAATGAAGTATAGTGACAGCAGGTAAAAAGGTGGAACAGGCAGCTTCAAGGGTCCCTCTCTCCACAGAAACTCCGATAAATAAAGCAGAATTGTCAGAATCAAAACTGAAAAATGGTCAAAAATTTATAGCAATCCAGAATACATAAAATGGTAGGCAGCTTTGCAGCATTTCTACCTACTCTCGCCCCTTTTCCTGGCTTTGTAGTAGACTTGAAGATGGCAGCTCATGTTCTCAGTGTGGGGCACCAGGTCCTGGCTCTAGGGGGAAAAGAGCAGACCTTATCCACAGGGAACTGTGTCTGTCTTTTCTTACCTGTTGGACTGACACAAGGAACCTGTCTTTGTTTCACCTAATTCAGACTGACTTAGGCTAGAAAAGTAGCCATGCTACAGGCATTCATTGAACACGTTATAAGGTCAAAGAACAACCTGATGACACCTGAGACAAAAGATTACAATTGAGGAAAATAAAAGATATGTGGAAATCCTGGAAGAAAAAGACAGGGAGAACATTTCAATGGGAAATTAGGGAACTCAGCCACAGGCATGCTCAGGATATATGTTAGAAATACCTCAAAAGAGGTCTTCTGGGGCCAGTGCTGTGGCGCAGGGGGTTAACGCCCTGGCCTGAAGCGCCGGCATCCCATAGGGGCACCGGTTCTAGTCCCAGCTGCTCCACTTCCGATCCAGCTCTCTGCTATGGCCTGGGAAAGCAGTAGAAGATGGTCCAAGTCCTTCGGTCCCTACCTGCATGGGAAACCTGGAAGAAGCTCCTGGCTCCTGGCTTCGAATCTGCGCAGCTCTGGCTGTTGCAGCCAATTGGGGAGTGAACAAGCAGATGGAAGACCTCTCTCTCACACACACTCTCTCAGTCACACACTCTCTCAGTCTCTCTCTCTCTTCTCTCTGCCTCTCCTCTCTCTGTGTAACTCTGACTTTCAAATAAATAAATAAATCTTTACCAAAAAAAAAAAAAAAAAAAAGACCATCAGCTTGCCTGCTTGGCTCATTTACAGGCTCGGTGCAAGCAGGAAGTGAAGGTTAAGGCAGAGTTGTAAATGACTTGGCAAAACATTGAACAAAGAACAAAGGCTCCAGTACCTCTGTAAACTCTGGAAGAATGTTTGCAGTTTTCTTTTTTTTTTTTTTCACTTTTGAATCTTTTCTTCCCCTTTTTTTAAAAAGATTTATTTATTTATTTGAAAGTTAGAGTTACACAGAGAGAGGAGAGGCAGAGAGAGAATGAGAGAGAGGTCTTCCATCTACTGGTTCACTCTCCAATTGGTCATAACTGCCAGAGCTGCGCCAATCGAAATCCAGGAGCCAGGAGCTTTGTCTGAGTCTCTCACGTGGGGGCAGGGGCCAAAGGACTTGGGCCATCTTCTACTGCTATCCCAGGCCATAGCAGAGAGCTGGATCAGAAGTGGAGCAGCCAGGACTTGAACTGGTGCCCATATGAGATGCCAGCACCTCAGGTGGTGGCTTTACTATGCCACAGCACCAGCCCCTTTATTTTCTTCTTTCTCTCTTTCTTTTCATAAATTTCAACCAGGAATCCTATAACCAAAAAAAATTGTCTTTGAAAAAATTAGGAAGAAAGATGGGCATTGGATATAATAGTTTAAGATGCTAATAATAATGACTCAAGTAGCTGGCTCCCTGCTAATGGGAGACCTGGACTGAGTTCCCAGCTCCCAACTTCAGCCCAGTCCAGCTCTGGCCTTTGGAGGCATTTAGGGAGTGAATCAGCACATAGGATCTTTCGCTGTCTCTGTCTCTCTTTGTCTGTTTCTCTTTCTCCCTATCAAATAAATAAAATAAAGAAAAGAATTTAAAGTTTTAAAAATACGGAATAAATTAAGATATCCTCACATAAACAAAAGCTAAGGGAGCTGGTTCCTATTGAACTTACCCTAGGAGAATATGGCGAAGGAAGTCCTGTAGGCAGAAATGAAAGGGCTCTAGCCAGTTCCTTTTCAGTGCTCTAGACTGGAAGCCATAAAGAATTCCTGTAAAGTTTAATTATATAAATTAATATGAAACTCAATTTGAAAGAGTTATAGAGAGAAGAGGACAGAGACAGAGAGAAAAAGAGAGAGAAAGAAAAGGCAGGCAGGCAAGCAGGAAGGGAGAGAGGGAGGGAGGGAGGAAGGAAGGAAGAGGATCTTCCATCCACTGGCTTATTCACCAAATAGCCACAATGGCCAGGGCTGTGCCAGGATGAAGCCGGGAGCCTGGAACTCCATCTAGGTCTTCCACATGGGTGGCAGGGACCTGACTACGTGGGCCATCTTCTACTGCTTTGCCAGGTGTATTAGCAGAGAGATGGGTCAGAAGTAGAGCAGCTGGACTTGAACCAGTGCCCACATGGGATGCTGGCACTGTGGGGCAGTGGCTTAACCCCCTGCATTACTACTTTAGGTAAATAGATTATACTTTCAAATCAAAGGCACAGAGATGGACAGAATGTGTTTATTGTTATTATTATTTGAGAGGTAAAGAGAGAGCAGTAGAGAGAGAGAGATAGAGAGAGACCGAGATAGAGAGAGAGAGAGTCTTCCATCTGCTGGCTCATTATCTAAATGACTGCAATAGCCGGAGCCAGACCAGTCCAAAGCCAGGAGCCAGGAGCCTCCTCCAGATCTCCCACATAGGTGCAGAGGCCCAAGCTTTTGGGCCAACCTCAACTGCTTTCCCATGTCATTAACAGAGAGCTGGATTGTAAGAGCAGCCAGGACACAAACCAGGGCCCATAGGGGATGCAGGCAGAGGCTTAGCCTACCATGACACATTGCCAGCCCCTAGAATATATTTTTTAAAATGATACAACAAGAGACTTGCTTTAGATTCAAAGATATAAAGAGGTTGAAATAGAAAAGGATGCCACTGTGGGTTGAAATGTGTCTTCCCAAAAAGATTTGTTTTAAAAAGTTACATTGAACACCTGTGAATGTGACTTTATTGGAAGTACAGGCTTCGCAACATAATCAAGTTAAGGCAAACTCATTAGTGTGCTGTTGTGCTTACAAGAAGAGAAGAGACACAGGGAAAAGGGCCACATGGAGGAGGCACAGATGGGAGCTAAGTAGCCACAAGCCAAGGAGTGCCTACGAGAACCAGAAGCTGGATGAGACAAAGAAGCATCCTGCCATAGAGCTTTTGGGGGAGCATGACGCTGCCAACATGTTGATTTAAAAAGTATTGTTGTAAGCCACTCAAGTTGTGGTACTTTGTTACTGCATCCCCGGGAAACTAATGCATAGAAAAAAAAAAAGATATTCCTTGCAAAAGGTAATCAAAAGTGAGCTGGAATGGCTGTACTAATATTAGAGAAACTAAACTTTAAGCCAAAAAGTACCGCAAGAGAAAGATAACAAAAGGGGTCAATTGATCAAGAAAACATAAAAACAATACACATATTTTTACCAAACAAAATGTAACTGACATAACTGAAGACAGAAATAGAAAATTCTACAACATGATTCAGAAACTTTAATACCCTACTAACAGTAATGGTAAGAATGTTTAGACAGAATATCAGTAAGGAAGTTAAGTATCTATACATCCTAGACCAGCTAGACCTGTATAACCAATCAACCTAACAGACATTGTACAAAGGACTCCACCCAACAACAAAATAAACTGCTCAAGTGCACATGGAGAATTCTCTAAAATAGATCAAATATATTAAGCAACAAAACAATCACCATAAATTTTGAAATTTTAATATCATACAAAATATGTTATGACCATACTGGAATACAGCTAGAAACCAATAACAAAAGGAAAACTGAAAAATTCACAATAATGAGAAATTTCCAAACACTGTAAACAGTGAACAGGTCAAAGAAGAACTCATGAGGAATGTTTAAAAAAATACTTAGAGACGAATGACACTAATGAGCTGTGACACAAGCAAGCATCAGACAGAAATCCACAGCTGCTCTTTGATTTGTGAAAGGGTTATGTCCCAATAAAATCACTGTATGTTGAAAATACGATAAGTCTTAAGTGGATTTAATACACCTAACCCACTAGATATCATAGCTTAGTAAGTAACACAGTACGCTCTAGAGTCTCAGTTGCTTCCCTGGTGATCTTGTGGCAGAGTGGGAGCTGTGACTCACTGTCGCTTCCCAGCATCACAAGAGAGGACCACTTAGCACAACAACCTGGGAAATTATCCAAATTCAAAATTTCAAGTATGATTCCTGCTGAATGTATATCACCTTCAGAACATCATAACATCTAAAATATTGTAAATAAGACCATCATACGGACTGTCTTTATTTTTTTAAAAAAAGAAGAAATATCTTAATTTGGTAAATCTAACGTTATACATTAAGAAAATTGAAAAAAAAAAAAAAAGCAAGTTAAACCCAAAGCTAGCAGATAGACAAAAACAATAGATTGAAACATGGCCTGCACTGCGGCTCAATAGGCTAATCCTCTGCCTGCAGCGCCGGCACACCGGGTTCTAGTCCCAGTCGGGGCACTGGATTCTGTCCCAGTTGCCCCTCTTCCAGGCCAGCTCTCTGCTGTGGCCCAGGAGTGCAGTGGAGGATGGCCCAAGTGCTTGGGCCCTGCACCCGCACGCGAGACCAGGAGAAGCACCTGGCTCCTGCCTTTGGATCAGCGTGGTGCGCTGGCCGCAGTGCACTGGCCAGGGTGGCCATTGTCGGGTGAACCAACAGAAAAGGAAGACCTTTCTCTCTGTCTCTTTCTCTCACTGTCCACTCTGCCTGTCAAAAAAAAAAAAAAGAAAGAAAGAAGAAAATAATAGATTGAAACAGAGATCAACAAAATATGAAACACAAAAATAATAGAGAAAAAATGGGATAAATATCTGGATCTTTTAAAAGAGCAACAAACTGATAAATACTTAGCTGGACTGAGAAACAAAGATACAAATGACTAAAATCAGATACTAAAGTGGAACATTATTACTGACATACAAACCAAAAGAAATTATTATGAACTGTTGTATGTTAAAATATTAGATAGCCTATATGAAATGGGAAAATTCCCAGAAACCCACAATAACCAGAACTGTCTCAAGAGGAATAGAAAGTCTGAACAGGGCTGTAACAAGTAGAGATTGGTTGTGTTATAAAATATCTCCCAAGACCCAGAGCTCCAGCCATTGCGGCCCTCTGGGGAGTGAACCAGGGGATGGAAGACCTCTCTCTCTCTCTCTCTCTCTCTCTCTCTCTCTCTCTCTCTGCCTCTGCCTCTCTGTAACTGTGCCTTTCAAATAAATAAATGAAGATTAAAGAAAAAAACTGCTAAAAAAAGAAAAGTCTAAAATCAGATGGCTTCACTGGTAAATTATACTAAACATTTAAAGAGGAGTGAACACTGGGCCTGGCATTGTGGCATAGTGGGTAAAGCCACCACCTGCAATGCTGCATCCCATTATGGTCACTGGTTCATGTCCTGGCTACTCCACTTCTGATCCAGCTTCCTGTTAACAGCCTGGGAAAAGCAGCAGTAGATAGCCCAAGAGTTTGGGCCCCTGCCACCTACATAGGAGACTTGGAAGGAGTTTCTAGCTCCTGGCTTTGATCTGGCTTGGCTCTGTTAGGACCGTGTTTGGAGTGAATCACCAGATGGAAGATCTCTGTCTCTTCTCCGTCTTTCCTTCTCCTCTCTCTGTAATTTTTTCAAATAAATAAATAACTCTTTAAAAAAAAGAATGAATACCAATCCTTTTCAAATTCTTCCAAAAAAAAAAAAGGAAAGAATATTTCCTATTCATTTCATGAAGCCAGCCAGCATTACCCTGACAACTAAGGCCAGGTAGAGAAACCAGAAGAAAGAAAAAATTACAGGCCATTATTCTCAACATATGAATAGAGACACAGAAGTACTAGTGCTACCAAAATAATAGCAAATCCAACATAATATTAAAAAATTACACATCATGACCAAATGGGCTTTATACCAAGAATGTAAGAAGGATTCAAGATAAGAAAAGAGTCAATATAATATATCACATTAATAGAATGAAGGGGAAACACCATATGATTATCTCAATTGATGCAGAAAAAGAAAATTAACAAGATCTAATATCTTCTCATGATTAAAAACAGAAAACTAGAAATAGAAGAGAAATTCCTCAACATAATAAAGAGTATTTACAGGCTGGCACCGCAGCTCACTAGGCTAATCCTCTGCCTGCAGCGCCGGCACCCCGGGTTCTAGTTCCAGTCGGGGCGCCGGATTCTGTCCCAGTTGCTCCTCTTCCAGTCCAGCTCTCTGCTGTGGCCTGGGAAGGCAGTGCAGGATGGCCCAGGTGCTCGGGCCCTGCACTCGCATGGGAGACCAGGAGGAAGCACCTGGCTCCTGGCTTCAGATCAGCGCAGCACGCCGGCCGTAGCAGCCGTTTGGGGGGTGAACCAACCGAAGGAAGACCTTTCTCTCTGTCTCTCTCTCTCACTCACTATCTAACTCTGCCTGTCAAAAAAATAAATAAATAGTATTTACAAATAATCCAATTGCTTCTTGGCCTTTTGGCTGAAATCAAGTGTAGTATCTGTTCTGATAAGTTTAATACAAATAACCCAAGCTAAAATTATACTCAATGGAGAAAGAGAAAGTTGTCCACTTAAGATCAGGAACAAGAACCCCACTTTCTCCAATGCCATTCAGAATTGTACTAGAAGTTCTAGCAAAGCAATTTGTTATGGTACGGTGGGTGAAGCCACCACTAGTGATGCCTACATCTGATATTGGAGTGCTGGTTTAAGTCCCAGATGGGAATCTAGTTTCTTACTAATGTGCTTGGAAAGGCAGTGGAAGATGGCTGAAGTATTTGGGTTCTTGCCACCCATGTGGAAGACTAGGATGGAACTCCTGGTTCCTGGCTTCAGCCTGGCAAAGCCCTGGCTATTGCAGCCACCTGGGGAGTGAACCAACAGACGGTGGATCTCTCTCTCTCTCTCTCTCTCTCTTTCTGCCTTTCAAATAAACAGACCTTTTAAAAAAATCAGACAAAAATCAGTTGTGTTGCTGTGCACCAGCAGTAAACAATTAGAAAACAAAATTAAGAAAACAATTCTACTTACATTAGCATTCAAAGAACAAAAATTCTCAAAACTTAACCAAGGGTGTAAAAAAAAAAAATGCATGCTGGAAACTACAAAATATAGTGGAAAGACATTCTGTATCCACGGACTGGAAGACACAGTAAAATAGCAATATTACCCAAAGTGAGATGTAGATTCAATGTAATTCCTGTCAAAGTTCCAATGACTGTTTTTTCAAAAATGGAAAGCCAATCTTCAAATTCATATGGAGCTACAAAGGGCCATGAAGAGCCAAAACAGAATTTAAAAGAACTAAGTTGGAGATTTCCCACTTCATGGTTCAAAAACTTACAGCAAAGCTGTATTAATCATCAGTGTGGTACAGGTGTAAGAATAAAACTATGGCTCAATGGAATAAGATTCAGAGTCCATAAATCAATCCACATACCTATAGCCAGCTGATTTTCAATAAGGATAGCAAGGCTATTCAATGGGGAAGAAACAGTGTCCTCCATAAATGACATTGGGACAACTAGACAACTATAGGCAAAGAATTAAGTTGTGGGGCCGGCACTGTGGCATAGCAGGTGAAGCCACTGCCTGCAATGCCGGCATACCATATGGGCACTGGTTCTAGTCCCAGCAGCTCTTCTTCCAATCCAGCTCTCTGCTATGGCCTAGGAAAGCAGTGGAAGATGGCCCAAGTCCTTGGGTCCTGCACCTGTGTGAGAGACCCAGAAGAAGCTCTGGTTCCTGGCTTTGGATTGGCCCAGCTCCAGCATTGCAGCCATCTGTGAAGTGAACCAGCAAATGGAAGACTTTCTCTCTCTCTCTCTCTCTCTCTCTGCCTCTGCCTTTCAAATAAATAATCTTTAAAAAGAAAAGAATTAAATTGAATGACTATTTCACAGAACATAAAAAATTAATTCAAAGCTAATCGAAGACCTAAATGTAAGAGCTAAGATTTTAAAACCCTTAGGAGAAAATATAGGGGTAAATATTCATGTCCTTGGACAATACACTCTTAGATGTGCCACCCAAAGCATGAGCAACAGAAGAAAAATTAGAGGGGCCGATGCTGTGGCACAGTAGGTTAATCTTCCACCTGCAGTGCCGGCATCCCATATGGACTCTGGTTCTAGTCCCAGCAGCTTGTCTTCTGATCCAGCTCTCTGCTATGGCCTGAGAAAACAATAGAAGATGGCCCAAGCACTTGAGTCCCTGCACTCATGTGGGAGACCCAGAAGAAGCTCCTGGTTCTTGGCTTTGGATCAGCACAGCTCTAGCCATTGTGGCCATTTAGGAAGTGAACAAGTGGATGACAGACTCTTCTCTCTCTCTTACTGTCTGTAACTCTACTTCTCAAATACATAAATAAAATCTTAAAAAAAAAAAGAACAAGAATTAGATAAATTTGACTTCATCAAAATGAAAAAAATTGTAGATTAAAAACATTACTAAGTAATTGAAAACCTACACAATTAGAGAAAATATTTTTACAACATACATCTGATAAATGTGTCTAAAATATAAATAAAGAGCTCTTCTAACTCAATTTTAGAGAAGAGAGAATTCAGTTTTAAAAATGAGCACAGGGCAAATGTTTGGCCTGGTGGTTAAGCCACAGATTGGGATGTCTGCATCCCACGTTGGAATGTCTGGGTTTGCTTTCTGGCTCTGCTCCCATTTCCAGCTGCTTGACAATACACACCCTGGGAGGGAGCAGGTGATGGCTCAGTAGTTGGGTCCTTGCCACTCACACAGGAAACCCGGATTGAGCTCCTGGCTCCTGGCTTCAGCTCTGGTCCAACCCCAGCTGTTGTGAGCATTTAGGGAATAAACCAGCATATGGTAGCAGTCTCCTCCCTCCTTCTCTCATCTCTTTTCCTCTCCTCCTCTCCTCTGTCTTCCTCTTCTCTGTCTCTGCCTCTTGAATAACTATTTAAAAAGAAGAAAGAAATGAGCAGAGGACTTCAGTACTTGAATAGACATTTCTGCCAAGAAGGCTGTATAAATGGTCAACAAGCACATGAAAAAATGCTCACCATTATTAGTCATCAGAGATACACAAATCAAAACCACAATTAGATACCGCTAGAGCAGCTGTAATAGTAATCATCATCATCAGAAAATAACAACTATTGGCAAGGATGCAGGGAAACTGGAACTTTCGAATATTACTATGGGAAAGTAAAATGGTGCAGCCACTACAGAAAGTTTGGTGGTTTCTCAAAATATTACTCATGAAATTACCATATGACCAGAAATTCACTCATAGGTATAAGAGAATGCCCAAAAGAATTGAAAACAGCAACTCAAACAGATATTAGTATACAAATGTTCATAGCAACACTATTCATAATAGCCAAAAGGTAGAAACAGTCCAGATGTCCATTAATAGATGAATGAATAAATAAAGTGTGGTGTATAGGGGCCAGAATTGTGGTGTAGTGGTGAAAGCCATTGCCTGCTACGTGGCATCCCATATGGGCACCAATTCCTATCCCATCTGCTCCAGTTCCGGTCCAGCTCCCTGCTAATGGCCTGGGAAAAGCAATAGAAGATGGCCCAAGTGTTTGGGACCCTGACACCTACATAGGAGACCCAGACAAAATTCCTGGCTCCTGACTTTGGCCTGGCCCAGCCCTGGCTGTGGGAAGCTATCTGGGAAGTGAATTAGCAGATGAAATATCTCTGTATATCTGTCTCTCCCTCTCTCTCTCTGTAACTCTTTCAAATAAATAAATGCATCTTTTTTTTAAAAAAAAAAAAGTGGTATATAAATACAATGGAACATTGCTCAGAAATGAAGTACTACAGCTGTCTGAACTTCAAAAACATTATTCTAAGTGAAAGAAACAACCTACATATATGCACCATAAGATTCAATTTTTATGAAAAATCTAGGGTTAGTAAATCCATAGAGACAGAAAGCAGTTTATTGTTTCCCAAAGGAGGGAGGTAGGGGAAGTAACTGTTTAATGTGTACAAAGTTTTCTTCTGAGACAATCAAAATGTTTTGAAACTCAGTATAAGGAGTGGCTGCACAACATTGTACATAAACTAAATGCCACTGAATTGTACACTCTAAATTATTAATTTATGCTATGTGAACTTCTCAATTTTTTAAAGAGAGATTTATATTTATGTACATATATATATTCACACATATCCATGTAGAAGTAGAGAAAGTAACATGGCAAAATGCTAACACTTTGTGAATCTAGATGAAAGATGTATGGATGTTCCTTGAACTATTTCCAATTTTATGTACAAGTTATTTTATTAAATAAAGTATTGGGAAAATCCACTTCAAAATATAGACTCAAAAATGACAAAATCCAATGAATAAATGAGCAAATCTACCATCAAAATGAAAGATTTTAAAGAACTCTCTTAAAAATTGATAGAGATATCAAATTTTAGAATCAGTGGGAATAGAAAGTATTTGAGGGGCCAGTGCCATGGCTCACTTGGTTTAATACTCTGCCTGCAGCGCCTGCATCCCATATGAGCACCGGGTTCTAGTCCCAGTTGCTCCTCTTCCAGTCCAACTCTCTGCTGTGGCCCAGGAAGGCAGTGGAGGATGGCCCAAGTACTTGGGCCCTGCACCCGCATGGGAGAGCAGGAGGAAGCACCTGGCTCCTGGCTTCAGATTGGAGCAGTGTGCTGGCCATGGCAGCCATTGGAGGGTGAACGAACAGTAAAGGAAGACCTTTCTCTCTGTCTCTCTCTCTCTTTCTCTCTCACTGTCCAACTCTGCCTGACCAAAAAAAAAAAAAAGTATTTGAAGAAGTTTGATTTAAGAAACATATACAGAACATTGACTGCATCAAGTTTTTAAAAAATGACCCTTTCAATACACATGGTGTATTTTACAAAAACTGACCTTGTGTTAGGAGATAAAGCAACTCTACATTAATTCCTTGTTTTTTAAAGATTTATTTTATTTATTTGAAAGGCAGAGTTACAGAGAGAAAGAGGGAGATCTTTCATTCACTGGTTCATTCCCCAAGTGGGCACAATGTCGAGGACTGGGCCAGGCCGAAGCCAGGCAACAGAAGCTTCATCTGGGTCTCCTGCATGGGCGCAGGGTCCCAGGACTTGGACCATCTTCCACTGCTTTCCCAGGTGCGTAAGGAGGAAGCAGGAGCTGAAGTGGAGCAACTAGTACTCCAACTGGCACTCATTTGAAATACCAGCATTGCAGCTGGTGGCTTAACCTGTTATGCCATGACACTGGCCCCTCCATAAATTTCAGTGAATTAATATCATATAAAATGCGCCTTGCGCTGCCGGCACACCAGGTTCTAGTCCCAGTTGGGGCACCAGATTCTGTCCCGGTTGCCCCTCTTCCAGGCCAGCTCTCTGCTGTGGCCAGGGAGTGCAGTGGAGGATGGCCTAGGTCCTTGGGCCCTGCATTCCATGGGAGACCAGGAGAAGCACCTGGCTCCTACCATCAGATCAGCGCAGTGCCCAGCCGCAGCGCACCGGCCGCGGCGGCCATTGGAGGGTGAACCAATGGCAAAGGAAGACCTTTCTGTCTCTCTCTCTCACTATCCACTCTGCCTGTCAAAAAAAAAAATCATATAAAATGCATCATGAGTGTAATACTAGTCATAATTAACAATTGATTAAAATGTTTTCAAAAATTCTGTACTTAGAAATTTTTTTTTTTTTTGACAGGCAGAGTGGACAGTGAGAGAGAGAGACAGAGAGAAAGGTCTTCTTTGCCGTTGGTTCACCCTCCAATGGCCGCCGCGACCGGCGCCGGCTTGTACTTAGAAATTTCAAAAAATACTTCTAGGCCAGCACTGTGGCTCAACAGGCTAATCCTCCACTTTGCGGCACCGGTATACCGGGTTCTAGTCCCGGTTGGGGCACCAGATTCTGTCCCGGTTGCCCCTCTTCCAGGCCAGCTCTCTGCTGTGGCCAGGGAGTGCAGTGGAGGATGGCCCAGGTGCTTGGGCCCTGCACCCCATGGGAGACCAGAAGCACTTGGCTCCTGCCATTGGATCAGTGCGGTGCGCTGGCTGCAGCGCGCCGGTCGTGGTGGCCATTGGAGGGTGAACCAACGGCAAAGGAAGACCTTTCTCTCTGTCTCTCTCATTGTCCACTCTGCCTATAAAAAAAAAAAAACAACTTCTAAATCATTCACAGAATAAAGAAATACATGTTGGAAGTTAGAAAAATGCAAATAAATAAAAATGGTACATATCAAAACTTGAAGTGTTAGGAGAAAATAGCCAAATTTTAGGACAAAAAAAGTTAAAATCATTAAGATTCAGTTTTAAATTTTAGGAAAAGAGCAATAGAACAAAGACATTAAAAGTAGAAAAATATAAAAACATAAATTAATGAAACAGAAAACAAATATATGCCAAAGAACATCAATAAAGAAAAAAAGTTGTTTTTGAAACACTAACAAAATTGTCAAACCTGTTGCAAGATCGATCCATAAAAAAGGAGACACAAATAAACAAATTAAAGTATTGGAAATATATAAAAGAGAAAAAAAGTACAATTGCAGCATAAATTTATACGTTCATGTAAGAATATTGGGAAAATATGGCAATAGATTTGAGAATTTCAGAGAAAGGGACATTTCAAAGAGAATTTCTTCGAAAACAGACTCAAGAAAAATAGAAAAAAAATAGAAAAACATGAATGGCCTTACAAACAATATGGAAATTGTATTATCATTATTATTACCTTAAATCTTTGCACAGGTGCACATGCACACACACATACACACACACACACACACAAAATATGCTGGTCCCAAATGATTTTACCAGCAAGTTCTACTGGTAAGAGTTCAGTTCAATTTTAATTATGCTCATCCAGAGAACAGAAAGAAATAAAGCTCTTCCTAGTTATACTGATTGCATACTTTTGATACCAAAGTCAAGTAAAGTTATTACAAAGAAAATAATTTTCAGATCATTGTCACTTGTGAACACAGATGCAACGAGCATAACTAAAATATTAGCTATTCAAATCTAAAATTTTTTCAGAAACAGTTTATCATGAATAAGCCAACTCTTCAGCCTAAGCAGCCTTCGTTTGTAGTTGTTTGCTGATTTCCATAGTGTGCACACTACAAACTTGGCTAATTTCATGCCACCAATGTAACTTCACTCACTGCAGAGTTGGAGACAGAATGCTGAGTCAGCTCTCTCTCAAGGCCGACGATGCAGCTCAATAGGCTAATCCTCCACCTGTGGTGCCAGTACCCCGGGTTCTAGTCCCGGTTTGGGCACCGAATTCTGTCCTGGTTGCTCCTCTTCCAGTCCAGCTCTCTGCTGTGGCCTGGGGAGGCAGTGGAGGATGGCCCAGGTGCTTGGGCCCTGCACCCCATGGGAGACCAGGAGGAAGCACCTGGCTCCTGGCTCCTAGCAACCATTCTCTCTCTCTCACTGTCTAACTCTGCCTGTCAAAAAGAAAAAAGTAAAAAAAAAAAAGAGTCAGCTCTCACAGATCACTATTGCATACGACAGAGTTATCACCGAATACCAAAGGGTAAATATAATGAGGCTGGGATAATTGGTTATCCATATCCTAAACATGAAATTGGATCTCAAAAAATCAATTGCAGATAGATCATGGACTTAAATATAAAATGCAATTTTTAACATTTTTAGAAGATAATATAATAGAACATCTTTATGGCCTTGGATTAATAAATTATTTCTACAATAAAATGTAAAATCTTTGACAGTATTGGAAAAGATTTTTTTATTACATTAAAATTGTAAAATCCCAGGTGCAGGTGTTTGACTCCAGCTAAGATACCACTTGCGATGCTCTCATCCCACATTGGAGTGCCTGGGTTCAAGTTCCAGCTCCACTTGGATACTTGTTTCCTGTTAATGCACAGCCTGGCAGGCAGCAGGTAATGTCTCAAGTGGCTGGGTCCCTGCTACCCATGTGGGAAATCAAGATTACTTTCCTGGTTCCTGGCTACCAACTAACCTAACCTAGGCTATTGCAGGCATTCGGAGTTAATCAGCAATTAAAAGATCTCTTCGTTTCTGTCCCTCTACCTTTCAAATAAATAAGTGTAGATAAATAAAACTTTTACAAGTCATGAAATCCTGTTAATCAAAATATACCATGAAGATAGTGATAAAAAAAAAATAGAAGATAAAAAGGTGAAAAATCTCCCCAAAGGAATTTTTTCCCACACAAATACAATTGTATACCACTTTCTTCTGCCTGCTTGGGGCCCTTTGCAAGCTACTCTCCCTTCCCTTTTGTAGTGTTAGTCTTTTCCTTTCTGCCAACTTTTTTTCAAAACACTCCCCGACTCTCTTCTTCACAGCCCAATTCGTTGAAAGGTTACTATACACTCACCTTCTCCACTTACTCACTTCCCAATCCAATCTGTAATTCAGTGTTTAAGTCTCCTTTTCCACTGCACTCTGATTTCTCTGTTGACGCAGTTCTCTCTGAGCTCCCTCATCATGTGAAGTTCCAAGAACAGCCTGCCACCACTCAGAAGCCCACAGTTATGTTGACCACTCCCTTCTCAAAGCCTGTTCCTCTCTTGGCTTCTGCATCAATCTCACCGCTACTTCTCACTCTTGAACATTCTCTGTAGGACTTTCCATCTTTCTGTTTCTTCCCATCCCATATCAACTTTAACTATTTTTAAAAAATGCTCATTTTTAAAATCCAGTGCATTTACACAACTTATAAAGAACAGAAGTAAAATTATAGTAATCATAATACACACAGATAAACATCACCATTATTAACTGTTTAAAAATATATTTATTTATTTATTTATTTATTTGAGAGGCAGAGTTACAGACAGAGAGAGGGAGAGACAGAGAGTGGACTTTCATAGTTTGGTTTGCTGACCACATGGCCACAATGGCCAGAGCTGGGCAGATCTGAAGCCTGGAGCCTGGAGCTTCATCTGGGTCTCCCACAAGGGTGCAGAAGCCCAATCACTTGGGTCATCTTCCACTGCTTTCCCAGGCCGTAGCAGGGAGCTGGATTAGAAGTGGAGCAGCTGGGATTCAAACAAGTGCCCACATGGGATGCTGGTGCCACAGGTGGAAGCTCAACCTACTAAACCACAGTGCTGATACCTATTAACATTTCTTTTTGACAGGCAGAGTGGACAGTGAGAGAGAGAGACAGAGAGAAATGTCTTCCTTTGCCGTTGGTTCACCCTCCAATGGCCGCCGCGACCGGCACGCTGCAGCCGGCTCACCGTACTGATCTGAAGGCAGGAGCCAGGTGCTTCTCCTGGTCTCCCATGGGGTGCAAGGCCCAAGCACTTGGGCCATCCTCCACTGCACTCCCTGGCCACAGCAGAGAGCTGGCCTGGAAGAGGAGCAACCGGGACAGAATCCGATGCCCCGACTGGGACTAGAACCCGGTGTGCCGGTGCCGCAAGGTGGAGGATTAGCCTATTGAGCCTGGGCACAGGCCTCTATTAACATTTTAATTGATATGTACTTCCAGATATTTTTTCCAGGAATATATACTTATTTCCATAAAATAGCAACTACTGTATATATAATAGTACTTTTATCATTTAATATAACATGTATACTTTCACATCAGTATTGATTGATATTATTATTTTAATTATTAATAATATCTGAAAATCACTACTAAACTTTTACTAAAAACACTCTGTGAAACTCTTTACATATACTTATCCCTCATGTTAAAACCTTTTGAAGGGCTGGTCTGTGGCACAGTGGGTTAAAGCCCTGGTCTGCAGTGCTGGCATCCCATATGGATTCCGGTTCGAGTCCCAGCTGCTCCACTTCTGATCCAGCTCTCTGCTATGGCCTGGGAAAACAATAGAAGATGGCCAAAGTCCTTGGACCCCTGTACCCACGTGGGAGACCCAGAAGAAGCTCCTGGCTCCTGGCTTCATATCGGCCCAGCTCTGGCCATTATGACCATTTGGGAAATGAGCGGATGGAAGACCTCTCTCTCTCTCTCTCTCTGCCTCTCTGTAAATCTGCCTTACAGATAAATAAATAACTCTTTAAAAAAATAAAACTTTTTAAGAGAGATAATTATGTTATTAACTCTATGAGAAAACCAAATCGTTGACCATTTAAATAGTCTATGATCTAATAGTGAATAACACTGCTAAGAGAAGCCAAAGGCCTCAACCCAAGTTATATAATTTCAGAGTTGGACTCCTTTTCACTGTCTGTCAGAGTGTTACATTTGCAAGTAATGGTGACCCACAGCTAAAAAGAAACATCAACAATTGAAGAAGTCTGGTATTGGGTAGTTTTAAAGCTGGCTTTTAATTGACCTGTGACTCTCTTGTCTTTCCCTACAAGTCTCAGACAACTACAAAGCTCCAAGCATCACAAGCCTACATCCTCAAACAAAATATCCAGAAGTAGGTGAAAGTAGGCAGGATTTTTCCTCATATACCTCTCTATTTTTATCAGTATGAAAATCCCAAAAGCACCAAAAACTACCTTGATGTCTCATTGGTCAGAAGTAGTTCTGCCAACTCTTAAACCAAATACACAGGAGTAGAATTACCATCATAAATCCCAGTTGGCTCCTAGAACTGCACCCCTTTCCCTGACCGTGTTGCCAATGTGATATCTGAAATAAATCAGATATTTTTCAGATATTCAGATATATTTCTTAGTATCTGAAAAAAAGGCAATTCTGTTAGCAAGAGAAAGGAAGAAACTTAATGTTACGGTGGTAATCAATGGGATGCCAATAGTAATTTCGAATTTTATGTGAACAATGTGATTTAATTACTGATCCCATGTACAAATATATTTAAGTTGTTATTAATTTTATACTATTATAAAAGAAAATTTTAATGACCATATTTGTGGTTTTTTTGTGCTTTTAACTTTTTTAAAAAGATTTATTCATTTATTTGAAAGGCAGAGTTACAGAGAGAAAGGGGAGAGAGAGACAGAAGGAGAGAGGGGGAGAGAGAGAGCAAGAGAGAGAGCGAGAGAAAAGAGAGAGAGAGACTGAACTTCTACCTGCTGGTTCACTCCCCAGATAGCTGCAACAGCCAGGTCTAGCCAGGAGCCTAGAACTCCATCCTTGTCTCCTGTGTGTGGGAAGCAGAAGCCCAAGTACTTAAGCCATCATCTGCTGCTTTCTTAGGCGCATTAATAGAGAGCTGGAGCAGAAGTGCAGCAGGTGAGGCTCCAGCTGGCACTCCTAGTAGGTGCTACTAGCTGGCACTCCTACTAGGCACAGGTGGCAACTTACCCCACTGTGCCACAATAGTGGCCCCACTTTTTAACCTTTTTTTTTTTTTGACAGGCAGAGTGGACAGTGAGAGAGAGAGACAGAGACAAAGGTCTTCCTTTTGCCGTTGGTTCACCCTCCAATGGCTGCCACAGCCGGCGCGCTGCAGCCGGCGCACCGCCATCTGATGGCAGGAGCCAGGTGCTAGGTGCTTTTTCCTGGTCTCCCATGGGGTGCAGGGCCCAAGCACTTGGGCCATCCTCCACTGCACTCCTGGGCCACAGCAGAGGGCTGGCCTGGAAGAGGGGCAACCGGGACAGAATCCGGCGCCCCGACCGGGACTAGAACCCGGTGTGCCGGCGCCGCAAGGCGGAGGATTAGCCTGTTGAGCCATGGCGCCGGCCATAACCTTTTCTTAAGATAAATTCCTACAAGCATTCAATTGCTTGAAGTCCAAATATGTGTAGGAAGTAAAAAGTAGACATCCTTACACCATCCCACTACCACCATTCTCATTCCCCAGACACAATCAGTGTTAACAATTTTCAACTTCACAGCTACAAGACCTTTGTCTATTTTGTTCTTTTCTGGATCTCTGGATAAGGAATCATTGTTTGGCATACACTTAATTAGTGCTTGTGAAAATATCCTGCTATCATACCTTTCTAAAGCTCTCTTTTTTCACTTGATATTATACTGTAGCTAATTTTATATTTTGTATTTAAGATTTTTTAAACAGAGTTTATTTTTTTGTATATTAAAACAGGTGTATTTATCTTTTGAATATTTTTTAAGATTTTTTTTTTAAACAGGGTTACAGAGAGAGAGAAGAAAAGAGAGAGAGAGATCTTTCAACTGCTGGCTCACCCCACAAATGGCCGCAATGGCTGGGGCTGGGCCAGGCCAATGCCAGGAGCCAGGAGCTTCTTCCAGGTCTCCCACGTGGGTGCAGGGGCCTTGCACCATCTGCTGCTGCCTTCCCAGGTGCACTAGCAGGGGGCTGGGTTAGAAGTGGAGCAGCTGGGACTCAAATCAGCACCCATGTGGGAATGCTGGCATCACAGGCAATGGCTTTACTCACCATACCACAACACCAGCCCCATAAGTGCTCCATTCTTTTTTTAAGATTTATTTATTTGAAAGAGGTACACAGAGAGAGGAGAGGGAGGGAGAGATAGAGAGAGAGAAAGAGAGAGAGGTTTTCCATCCAATGGTTCACCCCACAATTGGCCTCAAATGCTGGAGCTGCACTGATCCGAAGCCAGGAGCCAGGAACTTCTTCCATGTCTCCTACGTGGGTGCAGGGGCCCAAGGACTTGGGCATCTTCTACTGCTTTCCCAGGCTGTAGCAGAGAGCTGGATAGGAAGAGGAGCAACCAGGACTAGAACTGACGCCCATATGGGATGCTGGCACCATGGAAGGAGATTAACCAACCTACTGCGCCACAGTGCCAACCCCCCATGCTATCTTTTTTTTAAACAATGTGTTTATTTTCATCTACTTGAGCATACATACACACACACACACACACACACACACACACACATATATGGGGGGGGGGGGAGCTCTCCCATCAGTTTTTACTCCCCAAATGCTCGCAATAGCCAAGGAGCTTGGAATTCCATCTGGGTATCCCACAAGGGTGGCAGGAGCCAAAGTACTTGAAACATCATCTACTGCCTCAGAGGATGCTTTGGCAGGAAGTTGAATAAAAGGCAGAGTAGCCAGGTCTCCAGCCAGGCATTATAATATGGGGTGCAGGTGTCACAAGCAGTGGCTTCACAGGCTGTGCCCGCTGTTTGTTGTATATTTACCACTGCACATTTTAAATTCAAATTTGACCTTTTTGGTAGAGTACCATAATAACTTAATTATATTAGTGTTATAACAAACTGGTCAAGAACACTCTTCAAAAAGTCTTCATTTTTTACATTTTCGGTTTAATTCAACTTTCCCTGAGAATTGCTCTTCTTGTTCAAAATTCTGTGACTGGGCCACCATATTAAATCATCCAATTCAAACACCTTTGAGTCACCTTTGATCCTTTTCTCTTTCCTCTAGGAGTTTATTGCTTTATGATTTCTCAAACCTTTCCCCTCTTCAGTGTTGCCACAGTCGTTGCCTTATTGCAAGCCTCCCCACTCCTCGCTGAGTTATAGCGCTGCACTGTAATAACCCCCAACAGGTCTCCCAGGCTTTTGACTCACCCTCCTTTAATCTGTTCTTCACGCCGTGATCAGAAACACTTTCTTGCAAGTAAAATCTGATCATGTGACTCCATTCTTGCGATTTTTGGAGGTAAAGTTTGGACTCTTGAATTTATCATGGCAATGTCCACTCACTACTTTGTTTTCTTCTTTTCTTTCTTCCCTGTAATTTCTTACTGATTCTCTTCCTTTTCCCTTATGACCCTTCACTAGAAACTATTCATTTACTTTTCATCTAAGCATGTATTACTCCCCTAAAGTCTCAGCTCAAGAGTCCCCTTCCTCAGGAGCACCTGTTTGTGATCCTGCAGCACCTAAAGCAAACTTCTGTCATAACACTTACCGAACCACTCTGTACAAGACTGTCCAGAACAATTTTATCAATAATATTCCAAATAATCTACATGCTCATTAGTAACAAAATTACTAAATGAAACATGGCTTATTCAGGAAGTAGAATGCTAACTATCCACAAATAAATAACAAATGCCTGATATACAAAATAACATGGGTAAATCTTACAGATACAATGTTGAATAGACAAACACAGACACAAAAGAGTGTATAGTGTACTATCAATCAGCCCTACTGAAAAAGAAATGTAATAAGTCACAAGGCACTGGGCATACATTTAGAGCATATGTCTCTAAAGTGAGGAATAATTAGCTACAGATCCTTCCTAACAAATCTTAGACACAAGATGAGAAAAGATCAAACTATTTCATAGTAACTGAATGATGTTTCAGGACAAATTTCAAGAGTATTTATAGAATAAAAAAATATCCAACATCCACCAAGATAAAATCATAGTATCTTGAATATAATGAAAATATTGTCACAGACATACAAAACAGCAGGGGAAAATGAAAACCATGAAATAACGAGTAGTAGAGGTTAAAATAGTTATTGTAACAGTATGTTAAATGTTCATAAAGTTAAAGACATGGAAGATATGGAAAGGAACCAACAAAATTAGAGTTTAAAACTAAAATGGGAGCTGCCTCTGTGGCATAGCAGGTTGCCGCCTGCAGTGCCAGCATCCCATATGGGCACCAGTTCGAGTCCCAGCTGTTTCACTTCCAATCCAACTCTCTGCTATGGCCTGGGAAAGCAGTAGAAGATGGCCCAAGTCCTTGGGCCCCTGCACCCACATGGGAGACCCAGAGGAGGCTCCTGGCTCCTGGCTTCAGATCAGCGCAGCTCTGACTGTTGCGGCCATCTGGGGAATGAACCAGTAGATGGAAGACCTCTCTTGTTCTCTCTCTCTCTTTGCCTCTTTGTAACTCTGCCTTTCAAATAAATAAATAAATCTTTAAAAATAAATCTTAAAAAAAAAAAAAACTAAAACAACACACTGGTGCTGTGGCATAGTAGGTTAAGCCTCCATCTCTGGCGCCAGCATCCCATATGGGCAAGGTTCAAGTTCCATCTGCTCCTCTTCTGATCCAGCTCTCTGCTACAACCTGGGAAAGCAGTGGAAGATGTCCCAAGCGCTTGGGCCCCTGCACCTATGTGGGAGACCCAGAAGAAGCTGCTGGCTCCTGACTTTGAATCAGCCCAGCTTTGGCCATTGTTGCCATTTGGGGCATGAACTAGGGAGTGGAAGATATCTCTCTCTTCCCCTCCCTCCAGGTCTGTAACTCTGTCTCTCAAATAAATAATTAAATCTTTGAAACAATTAAAATGGATGAAATGATAAATACATTGAATGATATAACAGCAAAGTTGACATTGTAGAAGAAAAGATTAGTGAATGTGAATATATAAAAACAGAAATATCATAATAAAGCAGAGAAAAGTTACCTTTAAAGATGGACAGACCGTAAGTGATCCACAAGCTATTTTCAAAGGCTTAATATGTGTGTAGAGTCTTCAAAAAGGAGAAAGAGACAGACTGACCAAAAAGAAAGTATTTTAAGAAAAGCCTAAAAATGTTCATAGTTGATGAAAATTATAACCTCGCACATTCAATAAGCTTACGCAATCTCAAACTTAAGAAGCATGAGAAAAACTACACCAAAACACCTCATAATCAAATTGCTCAAAGCCAGTGATAAAGAGAAAATGTAAAAAGTAGCCAGAGGGAAAAAAGACACATTATGGATTGAGGAACAGAGATAAGGATAACAGCAGGTTTCTTATCTGGGATAGGGCAATATAACAGATTGTGAAGCAACATTGTTAATGTACTGAAAGGAAAAAAACCTGTCTACCTAGAATTTCCTACTCAACAAAAATATTTTTCCAAAAAAAAAAAAAAAAAAAGACAAAGAAAAAGAAAAGGTGAAATAAACACTTTTTCAAACATATAAAAGTTGAATCATTCCTCATGAGCAAACAAAAAATGCTTGTCCAGGAGGGGCATTTGGCACTGCTATTAAGATGCTGCTTGGGACACTCAAATAAGAGTGCCATGGTTTGAGTCCTGGTTCTGCTCCCAATTCTGCCTTCCTACCAATGTGCATCTTAGGTGGGAGCTGGTGATGGATTGAGTGGTTCAGCCCATACCACCCACATCAGAAATCCAGATTCAGTTCCTGCCTCCTGGCTTTGGCCTAGCCCAACCACAGATGTTGTGAGCATTTGGGTAGTGAACCAGCAGGTGGGAGATCTCTTTTTCTGTCTCTCTAAACCTCTCCTCTCTCTTTCAAATAAAATAAAGATATTTTAAAAAGGAAAGAAATGTTTGTCCTTAAGGCAGAAGGAAAATTATAGCCAAGGGAAATATGGATCTACCAAAATGAATGTAGGGGCCAGTGCTGTGGCATAGCAGGCAAAGCTGTTGCCTACAGTGCCAACATCCCCTGTGGGCTTTGGTTCAAGTCTTGGCTGCTCCTCTTCACTCTGGGAGGCAGCAGATACTTGGGTCCCTGCTACCACATGATAGAGCTGGATCGAGTGCTTGGTTCCTGGTTTTGTCCTGGCCCAGACCTAGCCACTCAGGGCATTTAGGGAGTGAATCAGTAGGTTAAAGCTTTCTCTCTTTCTCTGCCTTTCAAGAAAAAAACAAATAAACATTTAAAAAAAACAATAAAAGGAGCCACTATCAGAGCAACATGAATTTTGCTAAAAGTATATCAAGATCAAATATCGTGGGCCGGCGCCGTGGCTCAACAGGCTAATCCTCCGCCTTGCGGCGCCGGCACACCGGGTTCTAGTCCCGGTCGGGGCGCCGGATTCTGTCCCGGTTGCCCCTCTTCCAGGCCAGCTCTCTGCTGTGGCCCGGGAGTGCAGTGGAGGATGGCCCAAGTGCTTGGGCCCTGCACCCCATGGGAGACCAGGAAAAAGCACCTAGCACCTGGCTCCTGCCATCGGATGAGCGCGGTGCGCCGGCCGCAGCGCCATCCGCGGCAGCCATTGGAGGGTGAACCAACGGCAAAGGAAGACCTTTCTCTCTGTCTCTCTCTCACTGTCCACTCTGTCTGTCAAAAAAAAAAAAAAAAAAGATCAAATATCGAATTTATGGTGAAGTTTGGGATGGAAGAATGATGAAATCATCAATGCTTTATAAAAAGTTTATGTAGACAGTGCTCCAAATAAATCAATAGTTTACAAATGGACCACTTGTTTTAAGAAGGGCTGAGCCTATGTTGAGATGAGTCTTTAGCAGCAGACCCTCCACATCAGTTTGTGAGGAAAACATTGATGATTCACAACAGAAACAATAGCCACACCATAGACATCTCAACTGGCTAAGATTACACAATCCTAAAACTTCAAGTGGAAGAAACTTTCTTGTCTATGGGTGCTCAAACAATTGCACTCAGATGAACTTCAGGCAAGAGCAGAGCTTTCAATGGAAATTTTAAACAAGTAAAATCAAGATCATGAAATATTTCTTTTAAAGAATTGAAACAAGGGGTTTGTGTTGTGGTGTAACGAGTAAAGACATGACCTGCAATGTTGATATTCCTTATGGGTGCTTATTTGAGTCCCAGCTTCTCCACTTCTGATCCAGCTCCCTGCTAATATGCCTGGGAAAGCAGTGGAAGATGGCCCAGGTGTTACCTTGCACCCACATTGGAGACCAGGAAGAAGCTCCAGGCTCCTGGCTTTGGCTTAGCTCCAGCCATTTGGAAAGTGATTCAATGGATGGATTCTCTCTCTCTCTCTCTCTGTGTGTGTGTGTGTGTGTGTGTGCGTCTCTCCTTCTATCCCTGTAACTATGACTTAATAAATAAAATAAATATTTTTTTCTTTTTAAGAAAAAAATAAGAATTCAAACAGGAGAGGAAACATGACTTTTCCAGTATGATCCTGGAGAAAAAGCACAATCAAAGCAATGGCTATCAAGAGGTGAAAGCGAGGCTGGCACTGTGGAGTAGCAGGTAAAGCCACCACCTGCAGTGCAAGCATCCCATATGGGGGTCAGTTCGAGTCCCAGCTGCTCCACTTCCAATCCAGCTCTCTGCTATGGTCTGGGAAAGCAGCAGAAGATAGCCCAAGTCCTTGGGCCCCTGCACCCATGTGGAAGACCCAAAGGAAGCTTCTGGCTCCTGGCTTCAGGTCAGCTCAGCTCTGGCCATTGCTGTCATTTGGGGAGTGAATCAGAGGTTTAGAAGACCTCTCTCTCTCTCTCTCTCTCTCTCTCTCTCTCTCTCTCTCTCTCTCTCTGACTCTACTTCTCACTGTAACTCTGTCTTTCAAATAAATGAAATAAATCTTAAAAAAAAAAAAAAGGTGAAAATAGACCAGTCATTCAGAAGTGGACCAGTCAAAAGCAAAGGTCATGGTAACAGGTTTTTTATTTATTTATTTATTTTTCTGGATGCTCAAGGCATTTTGCTTGTTGGCTTTCTGAAGGCTAAGCAATGATAACATCTGCTTATTGAGAAGTTAGCCAAAGCTTTAGTAGAAAAACTCCCAAGAAGTCTCCACTATGCTCTGCTCTTTCCGCTCATGAAAGGCAATCTTATAAGGATTTCGACAGGAAATCCTTAGGCATCACCTTACAATCCTGATTTGACTCCTTCTGACATTTTTGTTTGTTTCCTAATTGTAAAAATATCTTTAAATGGCACTCATTTGTCTTCAGTTAATAATATGAAAGAGATTGCATTGATATGGGTGACTTTCCAGGACTCTCAGGTTTTTATTTTATGATTTATTTATTTATTTAAAAGTCAGAATTACACAGAGAGAGAAAGACAGGCAGAGAGAGGTCTTCCATCCGCTGGATCGCTCCCCAATTTGCCACAAAAGCCAGAGCTGTGCCAATCCAAAGCCAGGAGCCAGGAGCTTCTTCCAGGTCTCTCATGTGGGTGCAGGGGCCTAAGGACTTGGGCCATCTCCTACTACTCTCCCAGGCCACAGCAGAGAGCTAGATTGGAAGTGGAGCAGCCAAGACTCGAACCTTTGCCCATACGGGATGCTGGCACTGCAGGCAGGGGCTTTAACCTGCTACACCACAGTGCTGACCCCAACCCTCAGTTTTTAAAAAATTGACTAAATGGCTGTATCATTTACAAAAGTATCTTGAATTTGCTGAAGCTTATGATGATAAGATTTATATTTTATACTTTTATCTTTTAATTCCATATTCCATGAAACTTTTGAAGTCTCCTTGTACACGTAAAACTGTGGCAACAACACTAAAGATATTTAAGGCTCTTTTACTATACATGAGGTGGTATAATATCACTTGTTGGAAATGAAAATATATACTATAAACCCTACAGTAACTACTACCAACAAAGGTATGGCTCACAACAATATTATGTATAAATGGTCTTCTGAAATTGTAGATTTACTAGAATATTGTTGTATATTTCTGTGATGTCCTGATATGTACGATATTATTTTTGTTGTAATTTTATTTTTTAAAATATTTTTATTTATTTGAAAGGCAGAGTTGGAGAGAGAGAGAGAGAGAGAGAGAGAGAGAGAGAGAGAGAGAGAACCAGAGACAGAGAGAAATCATCTATCCAGAGGTTCACTCCCCAAATGGCCATAGTGGTGGGGCCAGGTCAAAGTCCAGAGCCCAAACCTCCATCTGAGTCTCCTACATAGGTGCTGGGGCCAAAGACTTGGACCATCTTCTGCTGCTTTCCCAGGTGCGTTAGCAGGGAGATAATAAAAAGTGGAGTAACCAGGATTCAAACTTGCGCCCATATGGGGATGACAGGTGGCAGTTTATCCTGCTGCACCACAACTCAGGCCCCTTGTATTATAATTTAAAAAAAAAAAAGAAAGCTGGTGTTGGAGACAGAAAGATCTGGTCTCAGATTTCAGCTCTGCTGCTTGCTAGTGGTGTAATCTTGGTCAAGCACTGAATTCACAATGTTCCTGCTATTTATGATTCTGACACTGTATTAATCATCATTTGACTTTTTTGGAGATCAGTTCATGTAACTACCTCCTCAATTAATCACTGACAAAACCCAGAACATTACTTATACGTAAGAGTTTTAGTACATATATTTATTAAATTAATATCTTATTATAAACAAAAGCAAGGGAGGTTGGCAATACCAAGAAGTGGCAAAGATATGGACTTACTAGTGATTATTAAAAAGTGCTGTAAAGAAGATCCAAATGTCCCCGTTACACCATTTCCTACTTTATTCCAGCCTCCCCCACCCAATACCTTGATGTCTTGACTGCCTTTCAGTCTTTTGAATTGAGAGAAAACTCCTTAAGGACAGAGACCATTTTTTTTTCTTTCAGTTCCCCAGAAACAGCATAGTAAAATGTTCAATAAATGCCGTTGATGTGAACTGAATGGTAATTTCAGCAAGGAAGAGATCATTGCAGACAGAATATTCACCTCAAGAGGTAAAGTTACAGTTTTAATTTATTTTCAGTTGTGATTCCTCTGTAAGTAGGAAAATTCTGTACCAAAGATGGAAGAAAGCACATCATATAACCCAGTTCAGGCCATCTGAGTGCTGTTTCAATGTGGTGAACTTCAGTGTACCTGGTTCAGACGTCTGTAATGCAAATACATTGAACTTTCAATTATTTGAGGGTGAATTATCAAATTTGTAGATTAGCTAGGGGTTTTGCTGCTTCTACTCCCTCTTGATACAAAGACCTTTGGGTGCCTTCTTCCTCCTTGTGCATGAATGGCAGTAGGATTAACTCACTATAAATAAAGGAAACATCTGTGTTGCTTAAATAACAGGGAGGAACTCATGAAAATCCAATACTACCTATATGTAGTTCTATTACTGGTTATAAATTGTATTGAAATAAAACTGTCATGGTTTTCAAAATTCAAAGGGTATTTCTTGAAGTACTTCATCAGATGAAATCTTTCCTCATATCAACCAAGGAACTAACTAAATGAAGCATTTTATTTACAATAATGAAAAGTGTTATATTGATTTAAATCACTGGCAGTGTCTACAAACACACGACAGAAAGCAGATTGTAATATCACTGTGAGATGCAGTCAATCATTCTTTTTCTAGTTTGTCTGTCCCTTCATTTAGTCCAAAAAATCTACTACCAGCCCCTATTACCTGGGAGGTCAATTAATTGAGGATTTTGGTTCTATTCAAACCTTTGTTCTGATTCAGCTGTAATCATCTCATAAAATAAAGGAAGCACAATTTTTTATAGATTATGAGCATTTTCAATGATAAATACAATTCATTCTTTATTTCTCATTTACTTAACAGAGTGAGCTCCCATTCACTGGCTCACAGCCAGGGCAGAGCCAGGTGGAAGTCAGGGGCCTGGGGACTCATTCCAGATCTTCCACATGGGTAGCAGGGACCCAAATATTTGAGCCATCACTGCTACTTCCCAGAGTGCAACAGCAGAAAGCTACAACTGAAAGTGGAGCTGGGACTTGAAACCAGACACTCAGAAATGAAATGCAGGCATCCCAGTTGCCAACTTAAGCACTAACCCAAATGCCCACTCCATATTCCCTACATTTTCCTCCAACTATTACTACTTCATGCAGAGGTGAACATAAGCTTTGATGCACCCCAATACATACAACCTCTAGTTGAATTTCAATACCTTTAGCAAGAAAAAAAATAACTTACACACGGAAGTGAATGCATAAAGCTTTCATGTGAATATATCATCTAGTGAGTATAGATCAGCACTTAATGAAAACAAAGAATAAGGTAAAGGGAAAAAATCAGAGCATTGAAATGGTGGGCTTCAGAGGTACCCTACACTGTGGCATGGACCACGTGCTGCACAATTTCAATAACTGCAGGGGCCGGTGCTCTGGCATAGCAGATAAAGCCGCTGCCTGCAATGCCATCACCCCATATGGGTACTGGTTCAAGTCCCAGCTGCTCCACTTCCAATCCAGCTTTCTGCTATGGCCTGGGAAAGCAGTGGAAGATGACCCAAGTGTTTGGGCCCCTGCATTCATGTGGGAGACCCAGAATAGGCTCCAGACTCCTGGTTTTGGATCAGCCCAGCTCCAGCCATTGTGGCCATTTGGGGAGGGAGCCAGTGGATGGAAGACCTCTCTCTCTCTCTCTCTCTCTCTCTCTCTCTCTACCTCGACCTCTCTATAACTCTTTCAAATAAATAAATAAGAGCCTCTGACAACAGGGTGGATGGCACCCCATGAAATTTTGCCATATGGCACTCTTGGTATACTTCCTTTTCTTTGTGATTTAAATATTTTTGGTTTATAAAAAGGATTAGACTGTGACCACTGCTCCAGAGTACACTTTTTAATCTCTTAGGATGCTCATTTGTGACTTATTCCCCCCCCCACACACGCACAAGAGGAAGTGGGAAGGAGAAAAAGTAGGAAGAAGAGGCGAAGGTGATCTATATAGAGGTAATTATAAAATCACCACAGCCAAGATTTTTTTAATCTTTATTGTGTGGCCAGGTATGTTTAATATCGCGTTGTTCACATGCACTCTTTTAATCCTCATCACCACCCTAGGAGTGCTTACCATTATCGTGTATGTTCCACAGACAAGGGAAGGGGGGCTCCACGACATCAACATCCAAGACCACACAGCAGTAAGTGGGAAAGAGAGTGACAGCTGCCTTTCTCCTCTCCTCTGCAAAGTTGTGACTGTCACTTGAAAGTCAATTGCAAACTCTTCTTCTTTAAATCTTTATTTGCTCTTTTAAAATAATTATTTTTATGGGGAAAAGTAGTATCTTAGGAAGATCTTCCCTCTTCAATCATAAAGAAATAAAGAAAAAATTAAGTCCCAAATATTATTCCTAATAAAATAATAATTCTCCAAAATAAGTCCCCAAATTAAAATATAAAATGCTTAGGGTTACATTTTAATTTTTTTTGACAGGCAGAGTTAGACAGTGAGAGAGAGAGACAGAGAGAGATAGAGAGACTCCCCAAATGGATTCCTCCTGGTCTCCCATGCAGGTGCAGGGCCCAAGCACTTGGGCCATCCTCCACTGCACTCCTGGGCCACAGCAGAGAGCTGAACTGGAAAAGGGGCAACTGGGACAGAATCCGGTGCCCTGACCAGGACTAGAAGCCGGGGTGCCGGCGCCACAGGCGGAGGATTAGCCTAGTGAACCGCGGCGCCGGCCTGGGTTACATTTTAATTTAACACAGGTGCTAAAGAGGTCGAGAATAATTCTTAACTAACACTTTGTAAAAACTTCTAGGCTTTAGGGGCTGGCGCTGTGGCGCAGTGGGTTAACGCCCTGGCCTAGAAGCGCAGGCATCCCATATAGTCGCCGGTTCTGGTCCTCTCTGCTCCTCTTCCAATCCAGCTCTCTGCAGTGGAGGGTGGGCCCCTCCACCTGTGTGGGAGACCTGGGGGAAGCTCCTGACTCCTGGCTTCAGATCGGCACGGTTTCAGCCGTTGCGGCCATCTGGGGAGTGAACCATCGGATGGAAGACCTCTCTCTCTCTCTCTTTCTCTCTCTCTGCCTCTCCTCTAACTGTGTAACTCTGACTTTCAAATAAATAAATATTTAAAAAAAAAAAAACTTCTAGGCTTTAGAACAATGATTAAATAGAAACAGTAGAAGAGGGGACATCACAGAAACACTGATTTTAAAAAGGAACAGTAAATAAACATAAGGAGAAGCAATCAAAAGAGCTTCTACAAAAGAGCTTCTACAAATAAAGGAAATGGCAGTTAGAGGGTAGTGGTGCAGTTACTAATATACAGCCCAGAAGGCCTGAAATACTTCTTCAGTGAGTCATTGTCCTTTGTATTTCTTTTTTTTTTTTTTTTTTTTGACAGGCAGAGTGGACAGTGAGAGAGAGAGACAGAGAGAAAGGTCTTCCTTTGGCCGTTGGATCACCCTCCAATGGCTGCCGCGGTCGGCGCTCATCCGATGGCAGGAGCCAGGTGCCAGGTGCTTTTCTTGGTCTCCCATGGGGTGCAGGGTCCAAGCACTTGGGCCATCCTCCACTGCACTCCCGGGCCACAGCAAAGAGCTGGCCTGGAAGAGGGGCAACCGGGACAGAATCCGGCGCCCCAACCAGGACTAGAACCCGGTGTGCCAGTGCCGCAAGGCAGAGGATTAGCCTGTTGAGCCAGGGCGCCGGCCTGTCCTTTGTATTTCTAATTGATTCTTTTCTTTTTTTTGACAGGTAGAGTTAGAGAGAGAGACAGAGAGAAAGGTCTTCCTTCCATTGGTTCACCCCCCAAATGGCCGCTATAGCGGGCTTGCTGTGCCGATCTGAAGCCAGGAGCCAAGTGCTTCTTCCTGGTCTCCCATGCAGGTGCAGGGCCCAAGGACCTGGGCCATCCTCCACTGCCTTCTCAGGCCACAGCAGAGAGCTGGACTGGAAGATGAGCAACCCGGACAGAATCTGGTGCTCTGAGTGCCGGTGTCCTGAGTGCCAGCGACGCAGGTGGAGGATTAGCCTAGTGAGCCATGGTGCCTCTAATTGATTCTTAATTTCATAACATCTGAATGACAAAATTTCTGCAATGCAGTTTTTTATATAGGATCACATTCATGTTGAAATGATATCAACCTTGTATGAAATTTTAGTTTGAAAAACCAAATTAATGAAATTATGTCTTCAAATCCATAATAAACTGCAACAGTTATCTTTGTGGATTTGCTCCCACTGCCCCCAATGCTGCTATGTTAAAACAAATTATATTAATAAATTAAATACTTAGAGCTACAAAGGAACATTTTTAAAACGAAGATAAAATAGCATTTGCAATATGATCACTATGAAAGCCTGGGCCTGCAGACTGCTGGCCAATAGTCTCTTCCCCAGCTTGTCAAAACAACCCATTCTCTGAGCATGTTCAGAGCTCACAGAGGGTCTTCATTTACACCCGAATGTCAGGAATGGGAGAAACAAAACCATTTGGAAAATGATCTGTGGTGTACATTGTTTTGTAAAATATCTAATCAAATGGGGGCAACCTGTCAAAATCAAGAAATGTTACTTGGCTACAATGGGTAGGATGCAGACCTGGCTGCCCACTCACCAGCTGTAGGAAATGAATTTAAAATAAGTTAGTCATTTGTCCCAGGACAAAGTACAACTGAGAAATATTTTATCCCAATTTGTCAGTCCTGCTCTATTCCAGTGAATTCCATCAATCCAAGGCCAGTCACACTGTCTATTCTCTCCGGGACAATAAGCTTAACGCAGTAGGTTTATTTGTTTAAGTCATCTGGTGAATTCTTATCAATTACGCTTTGTTTCTAGTACTGCTTGCATTTTGCATTCATGTAAGCTTCTGCTGCAGCTGCCTGAGAAGAAAAGGAGAGGAGGCTCTTGCAGAGCAGTGAGAAGAGAATACATTTTTAAACTTTCCTTTCTTTCCCCTAAAATTAGCACCTGGCATATGGAATATTCAGCAGGTGGCTCAGCAGAGACAGGCTAACTGTTTTTCATGCCCCCAACTGAGATGCCTGACATTTTCACTTGCTAACGAACAAGATTTTGTAGACCATCATTCTCTGTGTGTGTGTGTGTGTGTCTGCCTACACATGTGTGCACAAGTTCACGCGTGCTCAAATATGTGTGTGCATGTATGGCTCCGGAACATACTGAGGGATGTCCCACTGGAGTCTCTTGGAAGAGAGAGTATAAAAGACAGAAACTGGTAATATTAATCTATACGATTAATAACACTTAATGTTAGAGAAGGGAGTGTGTTTGCTTGTGTTCCACATTATTGAAGTCAAATCACTAATCCAAATCCTACTAGTGGTAGAGAATAGGGAATTGCTTTGTGACTTAGAGAGCTCCAGGAATTATACTTTATAGCAACATAGGAATATTCCTTGGATGTTATTTGAAGACCCCAACTTCATGTTTATAAATCTGAGATGACCTCCACCAATTATATGAGAAGCAGCTGTTGAATCAAAATTCCACATGTATAAAAATAAACAATGTGTGTCAAGTACTATCCTATACAATAGAGCTTTAAAGAAAAAAATGAAAGTTTCACATAAGAAAATATGTAGAACATATAATAAACTAACCTTAGATAGGGGCAGTGAAGGAGACAGAGGAGTTTCAGATAATCCCTAGGACTCTGGCTTGATGATGAGGTAAATGGTGGAATCACTACTGATATCTGAAAAGAAAGACCACTAGTTATTTACATAATGAATATTCAACTCATTTTATATGTAACTGATCTCAATAGTGTAAAAGATTGCAATATGCCTGCTAAAAACCCATTTTCCTGTCTCCGTTGCAGAAAGAATTGTTTAATAAGACATTAGCAGACGTCTTTGAGTGGATCACCCATGAAAGCTCTCTAAAGTACACTGAGGGGCAGGTGCTGTAGCTCAGCAGATTAAGCCACTGCCTGCCGCACTGACACGCCATACCAGTGCCAGTTGAGTCCCGCTGCTCTGCTTCTGATCCAGCTCCCTACTAATGTGGCTAGGAAAGCAGCGGAGGATGACCCTAGTGCTTGGGCTTCTGCACCCATATGGGAGACTCTCAGGAAGCTCCTGGACTCTGGCTTCAGCCTGGCTCAGCCCTGGCTGTTGGAGACATCATTTGGGGAGATGGAAGATTCTCTGTCTGTCTGTCTCTCCCTCTCTCTGTAACTCTGCCTTTCAAATAAATAAATAAATCAAGGAAGGAAAGGAAGGAAGAAAGGAAGGAAGGAAGGAAGGAAGGAAGGAAGGAAGGAAGGAAGGAAGGAAGGAAGGAAGGAAGGAAGGAAGGGAGGGAAGGACGGATGGCTGAATAACAGGTGGCAGCACTTTTTCTTTGCCTTCCTTGTTTTGCCTGATATGCTGTGGTAAGAGCACAAGCAGCTCGCTTGTGGCTGTGGGGTAATTTGAAAACAGGAGCTTTATGTTAAGGATTATACAAAAAAAAAAATAGGAACAGCTGGATTCCTAATAATTGGTGAATCATCATACTAGCCCTTGCTTGCCTAATCCTGGGATTTTATTTTGATAGAAAAATGTGTCTTTACCTTGTTGAAGCCATGTTTATTTCAGACATCTGTTAGTAACCATCAAAATTAATCCTTATACTCTAAGATAGAGAATCAAGTTGCTCAGGGATGTTTGGTAGGTAGGAGGGTTTGAATAAAGTTCAGGGGCCAGTGCTGTGGCAATGCAGATAAAGTCACCGCCTGCAATAGCAGCATCCCATATGGGCACCAGTCCGAGTCCCAGCTGCTCCACTTCCGATCCAGCTCTCTGCTATGGCCTGAGAAAGCAGTGGAAGATGGTCCAAGACCTTGGGCCCCTGTACCCATCTGGGAGACCCAGAAGAAGTTCTTGATTCCTGGCTTCAGATCATTGCAGCTCAGGCTGTTGTGGCCAATTGGGTAGTGAACCAGTGGATAGATCTCTCTCTCTCTCTCTCTCTCTCTCTCTCTCTCTTCTTTTCCTTCTCTCTGTAACTCTGACTTTCAAATAAATAAATAAATGAACCTTTAAAAAAGAATACAGTTCAGCTTGGGATTTGTTGCATGCAAACCCCAGCTAGAGATACATACTAGGGATTACATCAAGTGAGGGAGAGCAGGGGACTACTGTCTACAACACTTTTCATCTCTAGTCACTGGATCTTCAAAGCTATGGCAAGGTCATTGTATTTATTATTTATGAACATTAAAATTTGCCCTGTCTCTTGGATGTAGGAAAAGCACACAATGCAGAACTGTATAAATCAGACTGCAAGCTGATAATGTGTAAGTTGATCTTAGAAGTTAATTTTAAAATTGTGATTGTTGGGGTCAGCACTGTGGTATAGTAGGCAAAGTCTCTGCCTGTGGTGGTGACGACATCCCATATGAACAGCAGTTCATGTTCCTGCTGCTCCTCTTCTCATCCAGCTCCCTGCTAATGCGCCAGGGAAAGCAGTGGAACATGGCCCAAATGTTTGAGCCTCAGTGCCCACGTAGGAGACCTGGAAGACGCTCCTGGCTCCTGGCTTCAGATCAGCCCAGCTCCAGCCAAAGCAGCCACTAGGGAGTGACACAATGGATGGAAGAGCTCTCTCTCTCTCTCTCTCTCTCTCTAGTTCTGCCTCTCAAAAAAAAAAAATAAATAAATCTTTAAAAAAAGAAAAAAGATGGGTTATTTAACTAGACCATGATAATTGAAAACCATGCATATCAGAGACATTCAACATGAAGCCTGTCAGTATACGATCCCAGGTCAGGATTAGTGCATAAAATCCAGATGCGTCCGTGAGGCACCCAATCTTTCCTTTCATGCTTCCTCTTTCTATGAAATTTTTAGCCATGTCCTTTTGCATGCATTTCTCCAAATGGTGACAAGAGGAAAAGGCAACACCATCTAATCAGTCAGTTTTGCTACTAAGGTTTTGGTTAAATATATTGACTAAAGTGAGGTGTGAAAATTATTTTCAGTCATATTTTTCCATACTGTTTTCACATTTTATAACCATTGACATTAGCATTGCTTTAATGGTGTTCTGTCATAAAAGACTTTAATACAATAATAAATTATGTTATTTAACATTCCACTAATCAGAATTGTCTGCTTATTCATTCATTTACTAAGTATGTGTTAGGCACTGTACCATGTGCTTGAAATGTATCATACCCAGAAGGAAACTGGTAACAGTCACTGCCTCTGTGGCTCTTAGGTTTTAGTTGGTAGTTGTGAAGGCTAGGGCAGGAGGCAATAAGAACAAAGCCTATTATATTATTTGTGGCAGTTAATGATGAGGTTAAAAAAGAAAAATACTGACATCCAGATGCCTGTTTTAAAAAAAAATCAAGGGATGGGCGCCGGTTCAAGTTCCAGCTGCTGCTCCACTTCCAGTCCAGCTCTCTGCTGTGGCCTGGGAAAGCAGTAGAAGATGGCCCAAGTCCTTGGAGCCCTGCACCCACATGGGAGACCCAGAAAAGCTCCTGGCTCCTGGCTTCGGATCAGCGCAGCTCAGACCCTTGCAGCCAATTGTAGAGTGAACTAGTGGGTGGAAGACCTCTCTCTCTGCCTCTCCTATCTTTGTGTAACTTAGACTTTCAAATGAATAAATAAACCTTAAAAAAAAAAAAAAAGATCAGGAGTTGGCGTTGCAGCACAGCAAGGTAAGCCACCACTTGAGATCCCATATCAGAGTGCTGGGACTGAGTTCCAGACCCTCTGCTTTTGATCTACCTTCCTGTTAATGCACATCCTGGGAGGCAAAGACGTGGGCTCGAGCACTTGGGTTCCTGCCACCTGGATGGTGCTCCTGGCACCTGGCTTCAGCCTGGCCCAGCTCTGACTGTTTCAGGCATCTGGGGAGTGAATCAACAGATAGTCTCTCTCTCTCTTTCTCTCTCTCTCTCTCTCTGCTCTCTCTGCTCTCTGTTTCTGCCTTTTAAAATTAAGTAAAGAGGCCAACACAGTGGCATATTGGTGCAGCACTGGAATCCCATCTGGGCAGGGGTTCAAGTCCTGGCTGCTTCACTTTTTTTTTTTTTTTTAAGATTTTTTACTTATTTATTTGAGAGGTAGAGTCACAGACAGACAGAAAGGCCCTCCGTCTGTTGGTTCATTCCCCAAGTGGCTGCAACAGCCAGAGCTGCGCCGATCCAAAGCCAGGAGTCAGGAGCTTCTTCCTGGTCTCCCATGTGGGTGCAGGAGCCCAAGCACTTGGGCCATCCTCCACTGCCCTCCTGGGCCACAGCAGAGAGCTGCACTGGAAGAGGAGCAGCCGGGATTAGAACCTGGAGCCCATATGGGATGCTGGCGCCGCAGGCGGAGGATTAACCTACTGTGCCACAGCGCCAGCCCCCTGGTTCAGTTCTGATCCAGTTCCCTGCTAATATGCCTGGGAAAGCAGCAGAAGATGGCTCAAGTCCTTGGGCCCATGCACCCATGTGAGAGACCCAGAAGAAGCTCCTGGCTCCTGGCTTCTGATCTGCCCAGCTCTGGCCATTTCACTGGAAAGTGAACCAGCAGATGGAAGATCTCTCTCTCTCTCTCTCTCTCTCTCTCTCTCTCTCTCTCCCTCTCTCTGTAACTCTGTCTTTCAAACAAAAAAATAAATCTTTTAAAAAAATGTTTAAGTAAATAGGGGCTGATGTTGTGGCATAGCAGGTTAAGCCACCGCCTGCAACACCAACATTCTATGTGGCTGCTAGTTTGTGTCCTGGCCGCTCCACTAATGCACCTTGGAAAGCGGCAGAAGGTGGCCCAAGTGCTTGGGCCCCAGTCACCCATGAGGGAGCTCCAGAAGAGGCTCCTGTCTCCTGGCTCTGCCCAGCCCAGTCATTGTGGCCATTTGGGGAGTGAACTAACAGATGGAGGATCTCTCTCTCTCAATCTGTCTCTCCATCTCTCTCTATAACATTGCCTTTCAAATAAATAAATAAATCTTTTTTAAAAAATTAAATAAATTTGCAAAGGATTAGCAACCTTGGTGAGATGAAGAGATGATGTTACAGACACTAAATATTCTAGATATGGTACACTAAGAAAGAAACAGTATCACTTATGTACCCAGAGGTGAGGTGCTCAAGTAATCATGACGAAACATTGGAAAAATCCTAAATAATGAACATGCTATATGAAAGAAATGTTCTTCAAAAAATTTCTATGTCATAAATACTGAAATTTTTTTAATATATCAATTTTGAGGCTCTTTATTCCCAATAATTTTTCAGTTTTATTAAAAAGGATAATTATTCACATTTCCATATTTGTAGCAAATTTGATTGTATTTATCAAATGTCTTCTTGAGTGCTTATTTTATACTCCTTTGGGCACTGTCTTTTGGGTTAGCTAGCATCTGAGCAAATTTGAGGAGTAACACTTTATAGGGAGACATATCTGAGGACATTGACACCGAGGAATATACCAACAAGGCAGGAAGGAGGACTGTGGTTTGAACAGGATGTGGCTCCCCCAAACTCATGCTGACAGTTAAGTTCCAAAGTCATGAACTGATGGTGCTAATAAAATGGAGTCTTCGGGCCAGCACCGTGGCTCACTTGGTAAATCCTCCGCCTGCGGCGCCAGCATCCCATATGGGCACCAGGTTCTAGTCCCAGCTGCTCCTCTTCCAGTCCAGCTCTCTGCTGTGGTCCAGGAGTGCAGTGGAGGATGGCCCAAGTGCTTGAGACCTGCACCCACATGGGAGACCAGGAAGAAGCTCCTGACTCCTGGCTTTGGATCGGCGCAGCTCTGGCTGTTGCAGCCATTTGGGGAGTGAACCAGTAGGCAGAGGGCCTTTCTGTCTGTCTGTCTCTCTCTCTCTCTCTCACTGTCTATAACTCTACCTGTCAAATAAATTAAAAAATAAATAAATAAAATGGAGGCTTCATTCAATTGTGGTGTCTAGGAGGTGAACCCACTGGGAGGTCCTTAAGTCACTCAAAGTATGACCTGGAAGGCAGTTTTTGCAAGAGAGTTGGTTACAAAAGTTGGGCTCAGCCACTCTCTGCTTCCTGGTTTGCTGTGTGATCCTGCCTCCACTGCCATCCTTTAGCCTCACTAGACAGGTGAACCAATGTGACATGCCTTATGTTAAACTATGAATTGCCAAAAATCGTGAGCCAAAATAAACCTCATTCCTTTATAAGTAGTTCATCTTATGTATTTTGTTACATTGATGAAAAGCTAATACAGAGGCAAAATAAATCCAAGGGTGCATTTGTGAGGTTACAGCTTCATGAAGAGATATGGAAGTAGTATCTCTGGGAGAGCCATACCTTAAAAAAAGGGGGTCTGGAGAAAGCCTAAGTTCTAATGCTTTGCTCACTTTACTTACTACATTTGTCCTTTCATTGGCTTTGTTGAGCACCTCCTGCCTCAAAAAATCAGAATGCTACTGAGACTTTGTTTTTACCTAGATTACCAAATTCACAACTGTGTGGACTTCTCTACATTTTTGTTGGGTTTTCTGTGGAAATGTCCTCTTCGTCTCAAATCATTACCCAACTCCTTCTTTAACGAGAAGATCCAAGTGAGTAGTTGAGGATGAGGTTCCATCTCTGTGTCAGAAAGACTTACCGGCCACCATCTTGCTTGGAGGGTAGGTCTTAAGCTTGCATTCTATGTAAAAATGTTACTCCCGTGACTTCTCCTGAGTTAAGTCTTCATGACATTTACTTTGAAAACTCTTACAGGATTATTTAGGTGGAAAAAATTTTAAAGAATCATCCTAAACCCAAATAGAAAAATGTTAATTATTTTTTGATTCTCTGATCCCATTTCACTTCTGGGTTAAAAAAAAAAAAGTCCAGCTTTAAGAAAAACAATGATAATGTGAAAGAAATTAGGTCCTACTACCTGTCTAGCAGACTTCCTTTCCATGTGTCTTCTCCTAACCCTAATAAACACAAGTATTTTGGAAACTCATGCAACCTCTTGTCTATGGCATCCCATTTATAGCATGACTTTTTTTTTCCAGATAGTTTCTTACTCTATGGCCTTTTATGCTCACTGCCTGTCCTAAATCTTCTCTTAAATCCTACCTTCCCATAACACAGTCCTTAGGGACTTACTCTTTGCTAAGTGCCAATTGTGATCAACTAATCTAGGCTAACTCACCAGTTCTTTTCTTTAAGAGTGATTAACACAGGAAATTATAGAGAGTATTATCCCTAGGAGAGCATTCAAAAGAAGCATTTTATTAATCCAACCAGCCATCAAGCATTGCCATCATGTTCAGCCTTTTGCCCAAGCATTTGCTAGATGTGGCTTCAGGGATGCAGCTGTTTGCTGCCTGGACATCTTTTCTCTTTTTCTGATATAGACTGATTTATTTTATTTATTTAAAAAAGGCTTACTGGGGCAGGTGTTGTGATGTAGTAGGTTAAGCCTCTGCCTGCAGCACAAGCATCCCATGTGGGTGCCAGTTCAAGTGCTGGGTGCTCCATTTCCAACCCAGCTCCCTACTGGTGGCCTGGGAAGGCAATGGAAGATGGTCCAGGTGCTTGGGCCCCTGCATCCACGTGGGACACCCAGAGGAAGTGCCTGGCTCCTGGCTTTGGATGGTCATTTCAGCCATTTGGGGAGTGAGCCAGTGGATGGAAGACCTCTCTCTCTCTCTGTCTCTCCCTCTGTAACTCTGCCTCTCAAATAAATAAATAAATCTTTATTTTAAAAAAGAATTTTAGGCCGGTGCCCGTGGCTCACTTGGCTCACTTGGCTCACTTGCTGGTGCCTGTGGCACCGGCACCCCGGGGTTCTAGTCCTGGTTGGGGTGCTGGATTCTGTCCCGGTTGCTCCTCTTCCAGTCCAGCTCTCTGCTGTAGCCCGGGAGTGCAGTGGAGGATGGCCCAAGTGCTTGGGCCCTGCACCCGCATGGGAGACCAGGAGGAAGCACCTGGCTCCTGACTTTGGATCAGTGCAGCGTCAGTCATAGTGGCTATTAGGGGAGTGAACCAATGGAAGGAAGATGTGTCTCTCTGTCTCTCTCTCATTGTCTATAACTCTCTCTCTGTCTCTCTCTCTCTCTCACTGTCTAACTCTGCTTGGCAAAAAAAAAAATTTTTTTTAAAGGTTAAAAAAAATTTTCAGGTTAAAAAAAGAGAAAGAGATCTTCCTTCCACTAATTCACTCTCAAATGCCTGCAACACCCTTGGCTATGCCATGAACTCCATCCAGGTCTCACACATGGGTGGCAAGAATACAAATACATGAGCCATTGTCTGCTGCCTCTCAGGGTGCATGTTATCAAGAAGCTAGAATTGGAAGTGGGGCCTGGACTCAATCCCAGGCACTCTGATATGGGATGCAGGTGTCCCAATTGGTGGCTAACTCCACCAGAACATTTTAGAGTTTTGATTATTAATTGTATCAATGGTGTTCTTAGAAGAAACTTTAAGAATGGGAACAAAGACATGGAAATTATAAATTCTAAACTTAAATTCCATTTCCATAAATAACTTATGAGTAATCTAAGAAATAAAGATGATAATAATCTTTATACCATGATGGTTTGTGAAAACAGTTCAGATTTATTTATTTTGGTTAATTTTTTTTTTAAATTTCAGAGACACAGAGCAAGATGGAAAGAGCTCTTCCCTACCTCTGGTTCCTCCCAAAATGCCTGCCACAGCTGGTGTCAGGGTAAGGGCCAAAGCTGGGAGCTAGAAATACAACCAGGTCTCCCATGTGAGCGGCAGAAACCCAATTACTTTGAGCCATCACTGCTGCCTCCCAGGGTCAGCATTATCAGGAAGCTGAAGTTAGAAGCCAGAGATGGTTATCAAACCGGGGCTATGGGACATGGGCATGCTAACTGCCATCTTCACTGGTGAGCTAAACACTTTCCCCATTTATTATTTTGAGATAGTGTCCCAGTCATCGATGTATTGCCTCTCAGCTCTAAATTCACCCCTCAGTGCCTCCCCTGCAACAATTCTGCCATACACTGAACACAATGACAAACTTAGTCAACAGAGAGCACTGGAAAGGAGTGGCAGCGGGAAGGTGGCTTCTTCTTCCCTTCCGATAGCTGTATTATGCCTTCCCTATTTCCTGCTGCGCCATCCAGCAGTAGTGCAAGCCTCTAGAGGAGGACTTTTGTCTCTCTCCAAGATGTGCCCCCTGGAGATACAAAAATTAACAAGACACCCGGGGTCAGCATTGTGGCACTGTAGGTTAAGCTGCCAGCTGTGATGCTATTATCCCTTACTGGAGCACCAGTTCAAGTCCCAGCTGTTCCACTTCCAATTAAGTTCCCTGCTAATGTGCAAGGGAAGGTAGCAGAAGACAACCCAAGTACTTGGACCCCTGCCACCTACATGGGAGACTTGGATGGAATTCCAGACTCCTAGCCTCTCTTGTCTGAGCTTAACAGTTGTAGGCATTCGGCGAGTGAATCAGCAAATGGAATTCTCTCTCTCTCTCTTCTCTGTCACTCTGCCTTTCAAATAAAGAAAAATACATCTTTTAAAAAATTAACAAGACACAATTCTTTACAAAAATGGACTGAATTTTCACCAGAATGACAACCATGCTGATGCTGACGCAGATGCAGTTACCTTGTGGTTTTCCTGAAACTTCCTTCCCCAGCTCCTGTTTCCAGGAGAAAGTAAAGATTGTTCATGTCTATTACTTTTCAACAATGAGTGTGGGGCCAGCACTGGGGCATAGCAGGTAAATCCACTACCTGCTACCCACATGGGAGACCTGGAGGAGACTCCCGGCCCAGCTCTGGATATTGGGACCATCTGGAGAGTGAACCAGCAGATGGAAGATCTCTCCCCCAACCCTGCCTTCCCGTAACTCAGCCTCTCAAATAAATAAAATAAATCTGTAAAAAAAAATCACTGTTTTCTGAATATTATTATTATCACATGGTTCATATTAGCTTTATCATTTGTATCAAGAGTTGAGTAAGTAACTTCCTTTTGACAGGCAGAGTGGACAGTGAGAGAGAGAAACAGAGAGAAAGGTCTTCCTTTGCCGTTGGTTCACCCTCCAATGGCATGCGCTGATCCAAAACCAGGAGCCAGGTGCTTCTCCTGGTCTCCCATGGGGTGCAGGGCCCAAGCACTTGGGCCATCCTCCACTGCACTCCCGGGCCACAGCAGAGAGCTGGCCTGGAAGAGGGGCAACCAGGACAGAATCCGGCGCCCCGACCAGGACTAGAACCCGGGGTGCCGGCGCTGCAGGCAGAGGATTAGCCTAGTGAGCTGTGGCGCCGGCCAGTAACTTCCTTTTTAAAGACTCAAATCTGATTACAATCCCATCACAGTGGCTGGCTGGCTTTCAGTTTTTGGAACATTCCAAGCTTTTGCTTCTTCAAAGTTTTGTTCCTGCTGTCAGTATGAGACTCTCAATCTGTACAGCTCTCTTGGTTGTTATGTGAGCCAGCTCCTCCAACATGAGCCTACCAAAGCCACTCTGCATTAGCAGTCAATGATACCATTATATCCTATCAGAAGACTTGTTTGTTTCCTTGTGATAGTTAACACAATTTATAGTCCTCGCAGTCACTTGTTTTCATGTTGTCTTCTTCACTAGACTGTGAGTCAAAACCTGTTTGTCTTGTTTACAGCTTGTTTATACCTCCAGTGCCTAGCAGAGTATGTTGTATATAGCACTTGTCGAGCATTTTTTTTTTTTAGTTGACAGGATAAATAATGGGGAAAAGAAAAAAAGAGGGAGGAAAAGAGAAAAAGACATCCTCAACCATCAGTCATATTGCTCTTCTGAATCCCTGAAGTGCCTATGCTCTGGGCCAGTAGTCTGCAGAACACTTTCCTCATACCCTTGTGTGTACTTGGTGGAAAAATTAATGATATAGCTGCTGTGGAAAATAGCATGGTGGTTCCTAAAAAAAGTAGAATAGAATAGAATTATAACACAGCAATCTCACTTTGGGGCATATACATAAAATAATTAAAAATAGAGTCTTGGGGCTAGTGCTGTGGCATAGCAGGTAAAACCGCTGCCTGCAGTGCCGGCATCCCATATGGGCGCCAGTTCAAGTCCCAGCTGCTCCACTTCCAATCCAGCTCTGCAGTATGGCCTGGGAAAACAGTAGAAGATGGCCCAAGCACTTGGGACCCTGCACCCATGTGGGAGACCTAGAAGAAGCTCCTGGCTCCCGGCTTCGGATTGGCGCAGCTCTGGCTGTTGCAGCCAGTTGGGGAGTGAACCAGTGGATAGAAGACCTCTCTCTCTCTCTCTCTCTCTCTCTCTGCCTCTCCTTCTCTCTCTGTGTAACTCTAACTTTCAAATAAATAAATAAATCTTTACAAAAAAAGAAAATAGTCTTAGATAGAGCTATACAAATACTCATTGTAGCATTATTCATAATAGTTGAAACATGGAAACAATTCACATATCCATTACCAGATGAATGGATAAACGAAACTTGATAGATACATGCAATGGAATACTATTCAGACTTATAAAGGAAGGAAGTTCTGATACACTCTACAACATGAATGAATCTTGAAGAAAATACCTTAAGTGAAACATCGGTCACAAAAAAGACAAAACTGTATTATTCCACTACTGTGAGGTACTTAGAGTAGTCAGAATCATACGGGCAGAAAGTAGAATGGTTGTCATCAGGGGCTAGGAGAGAGGCAAATGGGAGTTCATAGTTCTTGGTTATCAAGTCTCAGCTTTACAGGAAGAAAATGTTATGGAGATGGATGGTGGTGATGCTTGTACAATACTATAGATGACTTTAGTACCACTAAGTTGTAAACTTAAAATTAGTTATGATGATACATTTTATGTTATGTGTATTCTAGTTTTTAAAAATAAGGGAGTAGCCAGCTCCGTGGCACAGTAGGTTAATCCTGCGCCTGTGGCACTGGCATCCCATATGGGCTCTGGGTTCTAGTCCTGGCTGCCCCTCTTCCAATCCAGCTCACTGCTTGAGGCCTGGGAAAGCAGTAGAAGATGGCCCAGGTGCTTGGGCCCCTGTACCTGCATGGGAGACCAGGAAGAAGCACCTGGCTCCTGGTTTCGGATTGGCGCAGCGCTAGCCATAGTGACCATTTTGGGGGTGAACCAATGGAAGGAAGAGCTTCCTCTCTGTCCCTCCCTCTTACTGTCAATAACTCTACCTCTCAAATAAATAAATAAAATCTTTAAAAATATATTATAAATATAAGGAGGCAAAGGATCTATCTAATAGAGTTAAGAATCATTGACAAGACTGCTCCTGAGAATAAATATGATCTATAACTTCTGGTACAAAAACTTTAAAAACACAGAGCTCCCTCATGTACTTCCTAGAATAAGATCAAACAATGGACCTCAGTTTTAAGTTGATATTTGAAATTTTCATCATATATTTAAGTAAATGCAAAAAATAAATATCATGTGTACTGTAAATATTAGCTTTTAAAATAAACATACTATAACAGTATGTTTTAAACTTATTCAAAGGAATCTAAATGCAATACAATTTGCTATCCACAACTGTCTATTTAAAAGGGAAAGCATACATAATGAGGCTGAGAATCTGAAAGTCCTAGTTTGAAGATGATGAAGCATACAAAACATTGATTTGGCCTTTAACATCTTAATTGTTAATGGTCTATGTATGCCTTATTTCACGAAATGGTCAGAGAAGCATCTCAAGTCTTGCATGGTATACAAGATAGTATGCAACAAGCACCTTCATTTGTTCATGCAACAAAGATTTCTTCAGCGTTCATGTGTAAGGGACTTTTTAGGCCTCAGGAATGTAATGATGGGTAAAGTTTAGGGTTCAATAGATTCCTGTTGAAAACTGATTGATAATTGTCAGCTACCTGGCACAGACTGTGATTCTCCTTTCTCCTGATTTCCAAGTGCAGGCACACTACAGGTCTCATTACCCTTGCTATAAAAATGAGGACACCAAGACACAGAGATTAATTAGCTGACTTGCTTCGGGTCACGCACTTTGTCACGAGTATAGTGAGGATTAAGACCCTTCCAGGTTCTTTCCTGGACTAAGATGCTAGGGGAATTCATTCACATTGACTGGGGGTCATATTTCATTTAAATGCTCTCACTTCACTTCTGGTACATCTCTGACTCATATTTCAGGACCTGCAGTCTGAATTGGTTTACTTCTGTTCAGGCACTGTCAAGATAAATTAGACATCAAGGGCCCATGACACCAACTGAAGCAGAACTACTATTAGTAGAAAATTTATAAGCAGTTTAATATTTCAATATAGTGTGGCATTTTTTGGAGACTACTCTATTAAAAATGAAAATGGGAATAACAAACCTGGGTGAATTTTGAGACAAAAAATTAAAATTAAATTTGATTTTACTCTTCATCCTCAGGCAAGAGTAACCAAAGGAAAGTAGGTAACTGTGAATATTTTTATCTCCTTTCAAGCCATCTACAAACCATACTGCTGAATAAGATCTGACAGGTTCCTGACTATGAGCAGAGATAGGGTAACGACTCTGATGATACATAAACTTGCATCAGATACAGACTCCATTTTTGCTGTAATCATCCATCCATAGCCTAGCCTGCTTAGCTGACAAGGCATGTTATTAATAAAGTGTATCATAGCGCAAGTGCACTGCCCTACATGGTGTTTATCTTGTTGGAAACTGTAATTGTCTAATACAATGGCCTCAGTGCAAAGATGTGATATGCTATAAGCCATGTAAAGATCAAAGTAATTTATACTAATAATCATAGTTGTTTTGTGAAGGATTAAAACATGGGCGTAGAGCTAAGCTACAGTGTGTTATTGCTGCATAGAGTTAATGACTTGGTCTTGCTTTTAAGTTTTATTTCTATTCTAGTCCCTGTGAGATAACTTTGAATTTCAAGCCAAGCCTTTTGGAAAGACAAAGTTCTTCTATCAGAAAGTGAGCTCTACTTTGGCTTATTCACCAATGTCTCCCTTGCATGTAGCACAGTATTTGGAAGAAAATCAGCATTTAATATTTGTTACAAGGAAGTGTGTGGGGGGGTGGAATTTGAGTAGAGGAAAGAAATGGAACATATCTTAAGTTGAAGCCAAGCCATTACCAAAGCTCCTCCAGGATGCAACTCTGAAAAATAGAATGGGGTCCATTCTCCAGTGAATTTTGGACTAATGAGAAAGAAGAGCGTGAGACGGAAGTAGCTGAGGCTACTGTGTGACACTCGTACGTGGAGAGCTTGACAGAGAAGTCCTGGGGATTGAGTGTGCCCTTGGCGCCGCTTCCCACCTCTGCCCCAGTCCCATCCAGTTGGATCTGGATATAGCCTTTCAATCTGGATTCTCCTAGAACAGTAAGTGTCTTCAGCTCTTCTCTGGTTCTCACTATTATTGGTTCTCACTATTCTCACTGCCATAAACAACCAGCATGTGATTTGGGAACCACTGGGAGGGGTTAGGACAAGAGCCCTCAGCTTCCCAAGTGACCATCACTGCTGAGGGGACGGCCAAGTTGGATCAGCAACATTACAGGCAGAACTGTAAATTTCCTGTTAGAGTTGCCACCTGCCTTTACCTGGCTAGCTCTCCTCCCAGGTTAGCTAGGTCAACAGGGTGCCTTCCCCAAGGAGGTTCAAACCTACCTTAGGATGTGCCCTATGTGAAGAGATAGATAGGTCTGGGCCTCATAACTGACAAGGCCTTAAAGTCCACCAGATTAGTATCAAGCCCCTTCTGTCAGTTAATACTTGCCTCTCAATCGAAGAACTTATTCATGGCTTAGACAGCACCTTTCTTAGGTTCTCCAATGACTTGGGCCTCATTCCTTTATAGTCATAACCTCTACTCTGACATCAATGGCTCTACTCCCAATCTCTGTGTATTGATGGTCCTCTCCCGCACTTAATGTTGTATGATTGTTCAGAATTTCTCTACAGACAAACCCCTCTACCCACAAAAGATGAATGGCTTTTCTCCCCGTCTTGGTTGGGATCAGCTTTAAGCCACATCCATCAAACAACCTCACAAGGGTCCAGAGACCCCCTTCATTTCCTATCCTCTATGAAATCCTCTCATTACCTGGTTAATGCCACTCTTAGGATCATTGGTTGCTATTCTCACCCTTTTATACTACAGTGTCTAAGTGTTTACAGGAGTTGATAATGGAATGAACTGAGGCCTTCAGCAACCAGGTGGTCAACCAAATGCTGCTACAGGGATATACTTGGCTCCCTACCCAGGAGACAGTGGCTTGAAACATCGCCCCATGCCAGCGAAGAATACCTCATTACCCCATGTCAGCAGGAAGTCGCTCTAAAGACAGATCATCATCTCTCTAACCCTCCTGGACTTTTGGGACTAATGTAATCCCATACAACGCCTGCTTTATAAAAAACAAAAGGAGGGAATGTTAGGAAAATGACGCAGTCTTATCTATGGCATGATCTACACCCTGACACCATCCTAGGCTCTAGCCCCCGCCGCCATTGCTGGAAGCCAGGTGGCCACATGGCCCAGCCACCAGTGTCAAGCTCCACCCCCATCCTAATGGGATTTGCTGCTCCTACTTCCCTGCCTGTCTCCTGGCAAAGTTTTAAAAGGACCTGTTCCTCTCTCTTCTCTCTGCTCTTTCTCCTCTCCTCTCCTCTCCTCTCCTCTCCTCTCCTCTCCTCTCCTCTCCTCTCCTCTCCTCTCCTCTCCTCTCCTCTCCTCTCCTCTCCTCTCTCTCCATCTCCTGATCTCTCTGTCTCTTGATCTCTCTTATGCTCCCCTTCTGCCTCTTTTCCTTCTTTGCTCCAGACTGTCGGGTTTCTCCCAATAAACACTTTCCCTTTAAAAAATAAAAAAAGAGCAAGGGCCTAAGTAGGTAGACATATGGAAGGCCAGGTCTTGAAATGGAGCTGGGTCTCCTCTCCATTGAGATAGGAAAGAACATGAATAATGAAAGAACAATTTAGAGGTAGTGAAGGGAAGTAGATTCGGAAACAGTTTGAGGTAGAGGGAAAGCAAATCAAAGGAGCTTGTTGGGAACTAAGCCAAAGCCACTTTTATTTTTTTCTGGCAAATTGCATTTTGTTTGGATTATACCCTCCCACGTGCTCACAGAAGGTGCACTCTCCCCTCCACGTGGGGGTGGATTATGATGGTGTCATTGCTCTTACCAGCTCTCAGTTCAGGAAGAGTGTGTGACATAGACCTGCTTAATGGGAGTCAATTCTGCTGCTGGTTTCTAGAAAGAGTTGCTCTTTCTACATGATGTGAGAGAAAGTGGGGAATGGTGGTGGAAGAGAGCTTTCCTCTTCTTTGTTTGCATTTTTTGCCAAGAAATGCTGAAGATGTGGTGCAGCCATGAAGGGACATGATGGGAGAACAGAAAGAAGAAACCATTCAGATCCTAGGCAACAAACATCCTTGAGTTGCTCAGTGAACCCATATTGGCACCAACTCCCTCCAAACTTATTATTTTTAAAAAACTTATTTGAAAGAAAGAGTGACAGAACAAGAGAGAGATTTTTCATCTGCTGGTTCATTCCCTACATGCCCACAACATCCAGAGCTGGGCCTGGTTGAAGTCAAGAGCCTGGAACTCTATTTAGTTCTCCAACATGGGTGACAGAGCCCCAGTTACTTGGGCCATCACCTGCTGTCTCCCAGGGTGCACATTAGAAGGAAGATTGCCAGAGCAGAAGAGCCACATCAACACTCCAGTATGGGGTGTCCCAAGCAGCAGGCCACAACACTGCCCCCAAACTTCTTATTTTATGAGATATGAGATATATATTTCCTTATTTTTCTTTTTCTTTTTTTTTCTTTTTTTGACAGGCAGAGTGGACAGTGAGAGAGAGAAAGGTCTTCCTTTTTCCATTGGTTCACCCTGTGGCTGGCGCATTGCGCTGATCCGAAGGCAGGAGCCAGGTGCTTCTCCTGGTCTTCCATGGGGGTGCAGGGCCCAAGCACTTGGGCCATCCTCCACTGCACTCCCGGTCCACAGCAGAGAGCTGGCCTGGAAGAGGGGCAACCGGGACAGAATCTGGTGTGCCGGTGCCACAGGCGGAGGATTAGCCTGTTGAGCCACGGCGCCGGCCTCCTTATTTTTCAAAAGCCACCTCTAGCAAGGTTTTCTGTTGCTTGTGTTTTTGCTGATCCCCTGAGCTTCTCTATTACAGTGAGAGGTGTGAGTGTTATCAGCATGCAAAGCAGGGTTTAAGAAGATTGGCACAGGGATGAGCCAATCCCTGCGACCTAGCCGCTGATGCTAGTTAGGCCAGCATCCTGTACTGGAGTGCTTGGGTTTGAGTCCAGGTCCTGACTCCAGCTTCCTGCTAGCACAGATCCCAGCAGACAGCTGTGATAGCTTAAACTCAGCTTGAGTCCCTGCCACCCACGTGGGAGACCTGGATTCAGTTTAGCCTAACCCAGCTACAGCTGTTGTGGCACTTACGGAGTGAATCAGTGGGAGCAACCCCTCCCCCCACCTCTCTCTCTCTCTCTCTCTCTCTCTCTCTCTCTCTCTCTCTCTGTAATTTTTAAGAAGTTTAAAACATTTTGGCTTTTACTTATAGTCTTTATCTTCTTTCCCCCCCACCTCCACTTCTTCAAGGGCCAGGGAGCACAGGACAGGCTGCAAAAGGCTCTCTCCCTTGGAGACTTATTCTTTGTTCTGGCTCAAACCCCCTCTGTGTGCCCGGAGGCTCCTCACTCACTCCAGTAAGCCTTCCCATATCAGTCTCACACATGTTTGACCCCCCCCAGCCCCAGCCTCTTCTTCAGTGGAGATTCCCAACCACAGCACCACACGGGCTTGGATCCAGCAAGGCTTTGTGGCCCTTGAGCAGAAAGACCGCAGATGGAGAAGGACAGTGGCCAGGTGCAGGGACGCAACTGGCATAGGTGTGTGTGAAGGTCTGAGAATGCAGCTAACCGGGTTCACCAGATTATAACTCTTACGAAAACCACGTAGCACCACCAGAGAACTCTGCACATGCAGTCTCCATATACCTGTATTGCATCTAATTGCATTCAATCGAAACAGCCAGAATGCAGGCAAGCCAAATGGCTTCCTTTTAAGGCAAGTTCCCCTCAGAGTATACCTATCAACTACACGTCTCCCCCCACTCCTCCCCAAAACAAACAAAAACACCACAAAAGCTTCAGTATTTTCATCTCCGTTTCTAAGCTTATTTTTATAACATACCTCGAGTGGTAAGAACAGTTAATTCGCAAGGAACAAACAAGACCAAAAAAAAAAAAAAAAACCACGGCCACCATCCCAGAGGGCATCCGTGGCAGAGCTGGGATGGTCCCCACGTCCCCAGGGCCCTCAAAGCCTTTGTTCTGATGTCCCTGTGTGTAATCGTTGTGATGGCAATGTCCCTGGTTCTCTCTCACTGGCCTGCTAATCACGCATGTCAATCACACCAGGAACATCACGGGCCTAAGGGTCAGCCACAGTCTCAGAATGTAATTCCAAGTAAGAAAACAAGGCCCCACATAACATGTGCTCCTTGCAGCACGTGTCAGTTGTGGCCCCGTGAGCCCGACAACGTGTGCACTGTTGCCTCCCACGGCGCATCTCCACCAATGCAGAAGAGACGGGAATGATCGAGGGCTCCGGCCCACGGCTTAAGCCAGCTGCGAGCCTAAGCGCCTCTCCCCATAGAACTCAAGGCTAGGGCAGGAAGCCTTCTTCCTCCCTTCTCTCTGGTTCGCTGTTAAGACAGAGCGGACGGCGGTGCGGCATTCGTGCAAACCCTCTCCTTCTCGCACCTGGCCATCTTTCCCCATTTCACTTTCACTTTTAGATAACCGCATCAGGACACCGGACCGGGCCTGAACACCGCCCGGCCCGCGTGCTGCAGAACGAGGCGACGGCCGGAGGCTGTCGGAGCGAGGCGTGGGTCCCGGAACGTGCGTGTGCGCGCGCCCCTCGAGCCCGGCCCGCGGATCTCATTGGCCCGGGACGCGCGGCGGGGAAAGCCCTGGGCTAATCTCCTGCCACTCAGCCCGGGCGACGGCGGTGCTGCGGCCGCAGCGCCGCGAGCCCCTCTCCGAGCCGGTGCGGCCCGCGTGCGGAAGGACAAATAGTCCCGGCGGCCGCGCCGCGCGCCCCCTCCGCGACTCCGCTCGCCCCGCCCGGGCTGCCGGGCCCGAGGCTCGGGCGGCGGGAAGTGGGGGTGGGCCGAGCAGGGCCGGCCTGTGCGGCTCGGCGACCCCCGCGCCTAGGCTTGGCGGCCAGACGGGTGGATTGCGCTCCCTGGGGAAAAGTAATTGGATTCCGGACTCGCTCCAGCCGGGATCAGCGGAAATTGGCAGCTGAGCCTGCAGCGTGGGAGGGGCGGGTGGGGAGGCGGGAGAGGCAGGGGAGTGGCCGCCGAGCAGGGAAGCGGCGCGCACCCCCTCGCCCCTTTGGCGCGTGCCTGCGCTGCACAGGCCCCAGCGGAGAGCTGGGCGTTGGGGCCGGCTCCGCGGGGACTGCCCGCGGAGGCCTTTGACGCCGGGCGTGTGTCGCCTGCCCCTTTCCAAGTTGTCCTCCTCATTGTGAAATTCGCCTGGTTGCTGATACCGAGCGGAGAAAAGCGCGCTTCAGGAACCTTGCGGCTGTCAGCCGTCCCCCCTCCAAAAGGTTTCCTCTCCAAGTTCTGCTTGGAGCTGAGGTGGAGAAAGAACCCTGTCAGATCAGGAATTGGAGATGTCTCCTGAAGGAAGTGACTCAGGAGAAATCCGCATTCTTACCAGAACCATCCAGGAAAGGATCTCAAATCTTTGTTTTTGGCAGTCACAAGCTTTCCTAAATCCCCTTTTCCCTGAGGAGATGGATCAGAAGTAGGAGCCTTCAGGGAAGTTTTTTTGGCTGAAATGATAGGAATGTTCTAGGAATTTTAAGTGACTTTAAATCAGCCTTGCAATTTTTTTTTTTCATTTCATCGCATTTACTGCGTTCCACTTGTTTATTTATCACTAAGCTTTTTTTAGGGGGGGAGCGCAGCATTTTTTTTTTTTATAAAGATGTATTTATTTTTTTGGAAAGGCAGAGTTACAGAGAGGAAGAGAGTCTTCCATGTGCTGGTTCACTCTCTAAATGGGCACAACAGCTGGAGCTGGGCCGATCTGAAGCCAGGAGCTTCCTCTGGTCTCCCATGCAGGTGCAGGGGCCCAAGGACTTGGGCCATCTTCTAGAGCTTTCCCAGGCCATAGCAGAGAGCTGGATCAGAAGAGGAGCAGCTGGGACTCGAACCAGCACCTATGTGGGATGCCAGTGCTGCAGGCGGCAGCTTCACCTGCTACGCCAGAGGGCAGGGCAAGGGGAGGAGGATGGCTTTCTATATGCCAGTCTCTGTTCTGCTTATCAGGGTCACATCAGTGATTGAAGTCACTCCTAAAGGAAGCTCGGGACAGTTGCACCAGGGGAGGAGATAGACAACATATTTACAAACATGCACAACATGATGTCATGTCGAGGTAAGTGCTATGAAGAAAAATAAAGCAGCGAAGCATACAGGTGGGAGTGGCGTACTGTTTGCTATAGAAAAGTCTTTTTGAAGAAGTCACATCTCAGCAAAAGTCTGCATGAAATGAGGGAGAAAGTCACGTAGGCATCTGGGGAGAGAACTTCGCAGGCAGCGAGTCGGCCGCCGAGACTTTGGTGAGTTTGAATGAGTTGAAAGTGAAAAGACAGATCTGAGTGCTGTGCAGTGATGAAGAACAATTGGAAATGATGTTGGGGATGAGCTGATCTGTCCAGGGCCGTGCAGGCCATGGTAATGTGTGGGCTCAGCATTTGTTTTGGACATCCTGGGAAACTTTTCTCTCAGTTCTGTATGCACTGAGATATCCCAACTCTCTTCTGAAGGCTCCATCAGGCACCAGATCCACTTCAGTCATGGACACAGCTTTGCCCTCCCCTGGCCTCTAAGAAGTATCCTGTAGTATTCTTACACAGCTACCAACCACTTCAAGAATTTTCTATGCAGATTCTTTTTAAAACTTTTAAAAATTTATTTGAGAAGCAGAGAGAGAGAGAGAGAGAGAGAGAACTCCCATCCTCTGGCTCAGCTCCCAAGTGCATGCAGCAGCCAGGGCTGGGCAGGCTAAGTCAAAGCCAAGTGCAGAGACCTCAATGCAGATCCCCTAAGTGACTGGCAGTAATCCAGTTACTGGAGCCATCCCCACTGTCTCCTGCACTGTGTGCACTGTAGGAAGAGCGAGTCAGGAGACAGCGCCGGTAGCGAACCCAGGCACTCCGATACTGGACGCGGGCGTCTTCATCGGCATCTCAGCTGCGAGGCTAAATGGCTGCCCCAGAGCCTTGTCATGGACAGGGTGGCGGTAGTAACCAGAAAGTACAGAGAGGAGTTTGGAGATGGTGAGATTGGTTTTGGACCTGCCTACATTGGGAAAACGGCAGGATACAGTTAGAAATGGTGATTAGGTAAAGATGAGAGCATGGCAGCTTAAAGCCGTGAGCGAAGATTTTGGCTGAAATGATAGGAATGTTCTAGGAATTTTAAGTGTCTTTAACTCAGCCCTTTTCTGACTTTTTTTTCTTTTCACCTGACTTACTGCATTTCACTCATTCATCATGAAGCTAGTTCATTTTAATGTCACTTTTATTCCAAGCTGCCTCCTTACCTAGTTGAAATTTTTAACCATATTGTGCCATTTCCCCCATTTCAGCAGTCTAAAATCAATTCCACTATCTTTTCAAAATTATCTCTCTTTTCTCCCATTGATAGCACTGTCCTCTCTGCTTCCCAAGACGGAATATTGGATGTCCCTGTTGACTCATTCCTTCTCTTAATTTCTTTTGTCTAGCCAGTTATCAGGACCTTTGATTTATCCTTTTAAGTGCCTCATGTCAAATCTTTCTGTTTCTACTCCATTGTGACTAAGCTCTTGAACCGTGCCAGCCAGGATTAGTTCAACAGGCTCTGTATGGTCTTTCTGACAGTCTCTGCTCCAATCTAACCTGCCAGGATAATTGTTCTAAAGCTTATCTTTTAGCACATCTCTTCATGTCTCCATAGCTTCTCAGTTATATGAAGGGGTTTCAAAAAGTTCATGGAAAAATGGGATTAAAGCTTGTGTTTTTATTCTGTTCAGTTTAAACTCTTGACTGATTTTTAAGCTCTTGCTCCATTGTAATTCCTTTCTGTCCTGTGAAGCGCTCCTCAGTCTACCCCTTCATTTTTAGTTACATCTGTTCCACAAGATATTCATGTTCATTTATTCTTATGTATATTTTTATAGCTTTATCCTCACGTAACAACTTAGTAGTTGATCCATTAATTATAAGACATAAAATCCAGCTCAAACTGTCTTTAAAGGAGAAGAGAATGTGTTGGCTCCCACAACTGGAAAGTTCTAGATAGCTTTGTTAGACATGGCTTGGCTGAAGACTTCAGACTATGTCATCAGGATTCAAATTCTCTGCCATGTGATGACTCTTAGTAACCAGCACCCTAGGCTCATGCCATCTTCACTACCAGGAAAGGTCAAATGCTCATTCCTAAGCCAGTCACTCTTGCCAAAGGAGTGAAAGGCTCAGAATGGCCTAGAGTGGTTCACAAGCTCATCCTAGGAGCTGAGTCTGTCAGCAACTCATGAATGCCACCTGACTTGATTTGACTTAGAAAAATAGGAGTATGGGAGTATGGCTGTCAGAAGGAGGGCACATGTGTCCTGGGTAACAGAAACAGCAGACATACCATACATCACTGTCCTTTTAAAAATTTCTTTATTTTTAAAGATTTATTTATTTGAAAGAGTTACAGAGAGAGAAAGAGTGATCTTCCATCTGCTGATTCACTACACAGATGGCTGCAGTGGCCAGGGCTGGGTGGAGCTGAAACCAAGAGCTTCTTCCAGGTCTCCCATGAGATATTTCCAAACATCAATTCCCATTCATATGCTTTCATAAATGTCTAGAACTTCTCAAGGCAATAATTTTTTTTTTACACTAACAAAGATGTACTCACATCTAGATACTATAGATGATCTTAGGTATCAGATACCAGGGTAATATGCATGCTCCCTGACATGCTTCATGGTCTACTAACCTACGTCACATGATAAAATTAGCTACAAAATGCTCAAATATAATGACAGAAAAAAATGCAATGAAAACTCATACTTGGAAAAACGAGTAATAACAAACACACAGTGGTCTCAATTCATAGCATACAGCATATCATGCCAGATAGGAATTGCAAGGGCTTCCTAACGTGAGAGGAGATAAAGTTCTTTGATCCACCAGTCTGGCTGCCATATGTTCTAGTCGTGGAAGATTGCTCATCTGTTGTTCCTGTATGGCCACATCTGTAATGAACAATGGTGAGGTTAGTTCTCTAAGGACCCTACCTTTATTGCATTCTCTTTTCTGATACAGCGAGAATTGAAAAATCACTTGCAATGGCAAAAATAACTAACTTTCACTGTCAAATAGTTGTGATCCTTCTCTACTCTATAGAGTTGTTGCTAGGGAGTGTCTATCCAGGGATTATGTTTCCCATCCCTACTCTTAATCTTGGTAAAAATCCTTTGGCTATTTCCATTGGAATATAACTGGAAGTGGTGTGTGTTACTTCTAGCCCATGTGGTTAAGAACCAGGTATGCCTTTGTACAACTCTTTTTCCCTGCTCTCTCTTTGTTGAAAGGTCTCTAAGACTATGGAGGGTAGCAAAGCTTTACATAAAAAAGAGTCTGGGAAGTTGAATGATTTTGTAGAAGACCAGCTGCTGTTTGGGAACACTGATGGTGGATTTCACAAAAGTGAAAAATAAATACCTATTATGTGAAGCCACTTAAACTTCTTCATTGCCTGTTATAGCAGCTATTGGTAAGGCTAAATAACCTAGCCTTTCTTGTCTAGGGTTAGAGTTTCTTTCATAGTACAGTTTTATTTAATTCTTAGTAGGCTTCTAATCTGTTTTTCATCTGGACAGTTCTGTGGTAAAAAAAATTCCAAAACCAGACGTCTATTTTTAAGCTACAGTTTTGAGTCTAGATTACAACATGAGTATTTTTGTCTTTTAATAATAGACATTGATTCTTCTAGTTTAATAGCCTCCATTTTGATTTCTGCCAGAGAATAGTTTGACAATTAACATTCTCATAAAACTTTTCCATCTTTTATGGCTCCAGATTATTAAAGTTTCTGTCATTTTTTTTGCAGCTTATAAGCAAAAATGGTCACTCATAATTAAGTGTAATATTTTCCTCTCTGCCTTTGGTAAATCAAGCTAAATCCCACGTTTGTGTCTTTCTTATAAGACCTTACTTGAGGATGGCACTGTGGCTCAGTGGGTTAAAGCCCTGGCCTGAAGCGTCTGCATCCCATAAGGATGCCATTTCTAGTCCCAACTGCTCTTCTTCCAATCCAGCTCTCTGCTATGGCTTGGGAAAGCAGTGGAGGATGGCCCAAGTCCTTGGGCCCCTGCACCTGCGTGGGAGACCCGGAGGAAGCTCCTGGCTCCTGGCTTAGATTGGCGCAGCTCCGGCTGTTGCGGCCGTCTGGGGAGTGAACCAGTGGATGGAAGACCTCTCTCTCTGTTTCTACCTCCCTCTGTAATGGTCTTTTAAATAAATAAAATAAATCTTAAAAAAAAAAAAAAAGACCTTACTAAAAGCTAACAGTAATTGTTGATGTATCCTAGGATTTAACATTTTTTAACAAGCCCCCTTTTTTTTTTTTGACAGGCAGAGTGGAGAGTGAAAGAGAGAGAGACAGAGAGAAAGGTCTTCCTTTACCGTTGGTTCACCCTCCAATGGCCACTGTGGTCGGCTCACTGCGGCTGGTCTCCCATGTGGGTGCAGGGCCTGAGGACTTGGGCCATCCTCCACTGCACTCCCTGGCCACAGCAGAGAGCTGGCCTGGAAGAGGGGCAACCGGGACAGAATCTGGCGCCCCGACCGGGACTAGAACCCGGTGTGCCGGCGCTGCAGGCGGAGGATTAGCGTAGTGAGCGTGGCACCGGCCTTAACAAGCCCTTTTGCATTTAAACATTGATAGGTACATGTTCTTAACCCTGGTGCACAATAGGTACTAGTTTAACCTATTGCATTGCTATCAAATTGCCAGACTGGTATAGATGGGGCCTCATCTTCATTAATTGATTCAATGTGGATCTTTATCTTATGAAGCCCCACTCCTGGTACCAATTTGTAGTTGTTAGAGCCACTTTAATTACAAGTGAAAAAAAAATCTTTTTAAAAAATCAAACTGACTTATATAAAAGGAGAGAATATGGCTTAAAGAAGTAAAACCAAAAAGACTAGTGATAACTTACATTGTAACTTGATCCAACTTAAAACATTAGAGTTTCATTCTTTTTTATCTCTTGGCTTTATATTCTGTGCTGGTTTCATTTTCAGGCTCCATGTGGTAGCTTCTGGTAGATGCAGTTTGCATTTATCCTTACTGATGGCAGTCTCAGTTTAAGAGTGCTTGCCTTTTTCCCACAAGTGACAGTAATAGTCTCCTCATTTCATTGACTCTGTTTAGAACATGTGGCCAAGGCCAGCACCACGGCTCACTAGGCTAATCCTCTGCCTTGCAGCGCCAGCACACCGGGTTCTAGTCCCGGTTGGGGCACCGGATTCTGTCCCGGTTGCCCCTCTTCCAGGCCAGCTCTCTGCTGTGGCCCAGCAAGGCAGTGGAGGATGGCCCAAGTGCTTGGGCCCTGCACCCCGGGGAGACCAGGAGAAGCACCTGGCTCCTGGTTTTGGATCAGCGCGGTGCACTGGCCACTGTGTGCTGGGCGCGGCGGCCATTGGAGGGTGAACCAATGGCAAAGGAAGACCTTTCTCTCTGTCTCTCTCTCTCACTGTCCACTCTGCCTGTCAAAAAATTAAAAAAAAAAAAAAAGAACATGTGGCCAGAGGAATCCAGCAGGTCATGATTCACATGACTATTCTAGAATCGTCTATTCAACAGGCATTGACAGAGTAATAGAAGAGGAAAATCAGGATATAGGTAGCAGAAAAAAGGTAAATGAATATTGAACAGCAAAAAACCAGCTGTTTCTCATTAGATCCCAATGTGCAGTGTTTCCTAATTGCTTCACAACTCTTGGTTCCATCTCCTTCACTGGACTGTGTCTAGGAGCAGGATCCTGTGTTATGTCTTAACAATGCAACTCAGAAGGCGGTCCTTAGATGCTAGGTGATTGATGGCATCTTTTGTTACTGAAGATGGCACTCTCAAAGAGGGTGAAGGGAGCTTATAGTAAAGGGACAGTTCCAGATATGGGAAGATATAAGGAAATCAGCAAAGAACAGTAAAGCACTTAAGGACTGGCAACCGTGGAAGGCCTCTAACCTGAAGGAGCAGAGGAAAGGAAACTCCAGTGGAATCCAATAATACGTACTGTTTAGAAGGGAATACCTGACAGAGGCTGGGACTGGAAATGGAGAAACGCAGCCACTGCCAAAATGTGTCCCAGCAAAGGACTGGGGAATAAGCAGTTGGCCTCTTCTCTCCCCATTCTCCAGATTTCTGTCGGTACCTCCCACTGGCAAACCCCAAATAAGAACTTGAGGGCTTATGGTGGGGGGGTACAGTCTGTAGCGTTCAGCTTCCCATACAAACCAAGAAAAATAAGACAAAAGTGGATCTGGAGGAGTGAGAGGAAAATTACCAGGACATCCCTATTATATTCCTTTGAGTAACACTAAATAAAAAATATATATATATTCTGTAAGTGTTGACCATGTAGCCTGGATTTATCTGGAAAACATAATTTTACCCTTTAAATAGGTGTCTTAAATATGAAACGAATGTGGTTTAATTTAATAGCACTTTAAGACTTTACCTTTCATGAATTCATAAATCATAAAGTCTTTTGTTACCCTGTGTAGTTAAAAAGCTATTGTCATTGTATTGATATGGGATGCCTCAAGAATATTGTACCTGGCAATCCATCAGAAAGCCCTGGCATAGCACTTGTCAAATAGTGACAAGTTTGATAAATGTTTGATGATTTGAGGAATGATTAAATGAATAAATTAAAGTATTTCAAGCCAGAAGCTGTAAGTGGAAAACTAGATGGGTTTTCCATATTAGAAGTTGATGCTAACTATAACAAAACCTACCATTCCTGTCTCTTAAAGTCTGACATTGGCTTCTTAGCTGTTGATCAAGGTCTTATCTCTTATAGAAAATGGAACTGCAATAAATTTTCATTGTCAATCTTCAGAAGTAAGAAGTTCCATAATTAACTGTCATGCTAATAAATTCACTATGAATTCCATTTCAAGTAAGGGACTGTTATATTTTTAATCTAAAACTTGTATTTCCTCCTGGAATTGTCACTCAGATATAAGAAAAATAAATATACTTGCTTCTGTATATAAACTGGTATTAAAAAGTGTCAGTCCAAACTGTTCCTCTAAAATATTTTATAGTTAAGTCAGAAATCCATCCTTCTATTCTTTGACAATCAGGTGTCAAGTGAGGTTTAAACAGTTTACAAAATATTTTCATGTGTATTAGTGTTCATTTATTCATATAACAAATACTATTGACTATGCAGTATGTGCCACACCTAAACCCTGTCCTCATGGCATGTATAGTCTACAACAGTGCTTCTCAATCATGAATAAGAATGTTAATGTGAATGAGAATCTTGTAAAAATGAATATTCTAATTCAAAGAGTCTGGCATGGGCCCCAATAGTACTTTTTTTTTTTTTTTTTTTTTTTTTTTTTTTTACAGGCAGAGTGGACAGTGAGAGAGAGAGACAGAGAGAAAGGTCTTCCTTTTGCCGTTGGTTCACCCTCCAATGGCCGCCGCGGCCGGCACGCTGCGGCCGGCGCACCGCGCTCGTCCGATGGCAGGAGCCAGGAGCCAGGTGCTTTTCCTGGTCTCCCCATGGGGTGCAGGGCCCAAGCACCTGGGCCATCCTCCACTGCACTCCCGGGCCACAGCAGAGGGCTGGCCTGGAAGAGGGGCAACCGGGACAGAATCCGGCACCCCGACCGGGACTAGAACCCGGTGTGCCGGCGCCGCAAGGCGGAGGATTAGCCTGTTGAGCCACGGCGCCGGCCAAGTACTTTTTTTTTTAAAGATATACTTACTTATTTGAAAGGCAGAGTTACAGAGAGGCAGAGGCAGAGAGAGAGAGAGATTTTTCATCTGATGGTTCACTCCCCAAATGGCCGCAATGGCCAGAGCTGAAGTCAATCCGAAACCAGGAGGCAGCAGCTTCTTCTGGGTCTCCCACATGGGTGCAGGGGCCCAAGGACTTGGATCATCTTCCACTGCTTTCCCAGGCACATTAGCAAGGAGCTGAATCGGAAGGGGAGCAGTCGGGACTTGAATCAGCACCCATATGAGATGCTGGCACTACAGGTGACTGCTTTTCCTGCTATGCCACAGCACTGAATAGTACCTATTTAAGATATTGCTGGTCTAGGGACCACTCTATGAGCAACAAACATCTAATGTATATTTAATCCTCACATCAACTACCTCATGATACGGGATTTTTTTTTTCCAAATCTAAGTATATAGTATATACAAAGTATTATGCTATACCTTGTAGATTTAGGTCATTTGGAAATTTATTATATGTTATAAAAAGCTAATTAAGAAATAATTATGATTATATGGTTTTATTTATAGTATATATACAGAAAAGGCAAATCTATAGGGACAGAAAACAGATTGGTTACTTAGGCCAGAGGTGAGAATAGGGTTTAACCATAAAGGGTCATGAAGAAGCTTATGGGGGTGATGAAAATGTTTTAAAACTGGAATATGGTAATGGCTGCTCAACTTGATACCTTCTCTAAAAACCATTGAATTGTACAATTGAAATGTGTAAATTTTATTATATATAAATTATTTGCCAGTAAAGTTGCAAAACACCAAATGATTATGATATAATATAGGCCAGCACCATGGCTCAATAGGCTAATCCTCAGTAGGCTAGTCCCAGTCAGGGTGCCAGATTCTGTCCCGGTTGCTCCTCTTCCAGTCTAGCTCTCTGCTGTGCTCGGGAGTGCAGTGGAGGATGGCCCAAGTGCTTGGGCCCTGCACCCACATGGTAGACCAGGAGAAGCAACTGGTTCCTGGCTGCGGAACAGCGCGGTGTGCCGGCCGCAGCACGCCGACCGTGGCGGCCATTAGAGGGTGAACCAACGGCAAAGGAAGACCTTTCTGTCTCTCTCACTGTCCACTCTGCCTGTTAAAAAATAAAAAATAAAAAAGGTATAATATGAACAAATTCAATAATAGAAACATGTGGTCTTAACTCCCTTTAACAGCCAAGGAAATGGAGCTCACAGAGACCAAGTGATTTGAAGGATGAATGTCACATAACTAGTTAGTGAAAGGGTTAGCACATAAATCTAGTCCTGTTAAGCCAAGAGCAGTCACTGTTAGAAACCCCATTGCCAGAGGAGACATGGAAATGTATTCCTGGAAATAAATACCTTTCCACTAAGTAGAGGTTGCCTGTCTCTCAGAATCATCCTCACCCTGAGAGCCAGAGATTGTCCCGCGTGGTGACCTGAGTGGCATCCCATACACATATTGCCAGCTGACAGGTTTGTGCAAGCCAGTTAGCTTCTGGCAAACCCTTTGGCTTCATCAGAGTTTTTGGTTTCAAGCAGCAAATATTAATCCTGTCTGATTCAGTAGCTATGGAATCATTGTGAGTGTTGAGAACCAAGTTCTGCACTGTGCAGCCAGCAATATCCCAATTCACGCTGCAGAGGCAGCCCACGGAGAAGGGCTGCTGGGGTTGACACTGCGGTGTGTGCTGGGCTCTGCAGCTTCCTCAGCCACCATGACCACTGTCCTAGGAACTTAATGTGACCCTAACTGCACTACCATGAGAGAAAAGAGAGAGCAAGCCGACCTGTCTTGATAGTTCCGAACTCAAATCCATGTAAGTGCTTCAGAATGGCAGAGGGTGAGGCATGCCCCTTAACAAACTGCAAAGCAGGTTGGTAAAGAGAGTACTTGACGGTTTCTTTGAGTTTCTAGGTACGAGAATGAGGCTTTATTTTCTTACAAGACTCTGATATCAGTGAATTCTCCAAGCTCAGAGATTTCAGATGCTGGCCAGAAAAGAAAACAAAAACAATATCTCCCCAAAGCAGATACACACCATAGCCTTTCACAAACTGGTCCATGGAGCAGTAGCATCAACATTAGTTTGAAGCTTGTGGGAGCCTCAGTTCCTGTTTCAGATCTGCAGAATCAGTCTGCTTTCTAACTAGTAGTCAGGCAATGTGTACGTATATTAAAGTTCACAAAATGTCATTGCTGTATTTTATACAACATGTAGTTCTTTTTCACTTTGAAAGGTCAGTCACCATTTTAGTTTACTCATCCATAGAGTTGCTGTACAATGCACCCAGTTAAGTTTGCGCCTCAGATAAGCAACACATAATATTTAGAATAAGTATGTTCTAGGCAATATTTGGGGGTATACACAAACTAAAGATTGTTCTTTGTCTGAAATTTAAGTTTAACGGGACATCCTGTATTGTTTTGGGTAACCATACTGATGCATACAACCCTCTCACAGTAATTAACAAAAATGAATTTTACAAAAGAAAATTAACATAATTGCCTCCAGGAATGCATTTATACTCATTTTCTATTTTGGCATGGAAATCTTTCATGGGAACAAAACATGGCAAGTACAGAGTTTTAATCCCACTTTGAGTTCAACTTAAGTATTTAATGCTTGCATGCCCTAAAATTTGAAGGATGAATGTTAAATTTTCTATGGGGTGCTTTTTAAATATACCTATGAACTATAACTAGTTGCATTTACCGAGTTTGGACCAATAGTACCTTTATCCCATAGAATCTGACTGTGTGAGATGAGTAAATCAAGGAAATATGTGATGACAATTATTACTTACCTCTGGAGACTGCTAATATAATGTCATTTTCTTTTTAAAGAAAAGAGTTACTGGGGAAGGCATCTGCTGTGGCATTTAAGATGTCTGCGTACCACGTAGAAATGCCGGGATCCACATAAAAGGGCTTGAGTTTAATTCCCAGCTGCAAATTCTGTTTCCAGCTTCCTAGGAGGGAGTGGTGAGCGCTCAAGTAGTTAAGTTCCTGCCATCCAAGTTCCAAGTGAGAGACCTACACTGTGTTCCCAGTTCTTAACTTTGTTTCCCCCCTCCCTTTGACCACCAGTTGTGGGGAATTTGGAGATTGATCCAACCATTGGAAGCATGCGTGCTCTCTTGCTCTCTCAAATAAGTAAATACTTTTTTTTAAAAGATTTATTTTATTTATTTGAAAGAGTTACAGATAGAGGTAGAGGTAGAGAGAGAGAGAGAGAGAGAGGTCTTCCATCTGCTGATTCACTCCCCAGATGGCTGCAACAGCCACAGCTGCACTGATCCGAAGCCAGGAGCCAGAAGCTTCTTCTGGGTCTCCCATGTGGGTGCAGGGGCCCAAGGACTTGGGCCATCTTCTACTGCTTTCCCAAGAAGTAGAGCAGCCAGGACTTGAACTGGCGTCCAAATGGGATGCTGGTGCTTCAGGCCAGGGTGTTAACCCACTGCGCCACAGTGCCGGCCCCATAAATACTTTTTTAAATGAAAGAAAATAAAGGGGCTGGGATGCCAGTTGGATTCCCATCTGCTCCACTTCCAATCTGGCTTCCTGCTAGTTGCCTAGGAAAGCAGCGGAAGATGACCCAAATGCTTGGGTCCCTGGCACCCTCCTGGAGCACCCAGATGAAGCTGGCTTGGTTCAGCTCTGGCCTTCGCAGCCACTTGGTGAGTGAATCAGTGGATGGAAGATCTCTCTCTTTTTCTCTCTCTCTCTTTGTAACTCTGATTTTCAAATAAGTAAGTAAATAAATCTTGAAGGCCGGCACCGTGGCTCAACAGGCTAATCCTCTGCTAGCGGCGCCGGCACACCAGGTTCTAGTCCCGGTCAGGGTACCGGATTCTGTCCCGGTTGCCCCTCTTCCAGGCCAGCTCTCTGCTATGATCAGGGAGTGCAGTGGAGGATGGCCCAAGTGCTTGGGCCCTGCACCCCATGGGAGACCAGGAGAAGCACCTGGCTTCTGCCATTGGATCAGCGCGATGTGCCGGCCGCGGCAGCCATTGGAAGGTGAACCAACTGCAAAAGGAAGACCTTTGTCTCTCTCTCTCTCTCTCACTGTCCACTCTGCCTGTCCAAAAAAAAAAAAAAAAAAAAAAAAAATCTTGAAAGAAAGCAAGAAAAGCATTGCTGCCTATATCCAGGAGTTTTAGAAAAACAGCTTTCGGGGCAACCGTTTGATCCAGTGGTTAAGACACCGCTTGGAACACCCCTTAGTTTGAGTTAAAGTTCTAGTTCCAGTTCCAACTTCCTTCTAATACAGACCCCAGGTGGTAGAAATTAAGGCTCTAGTAATTTGGTCCCTGCCACCCACGTGGGAGACCTGGATTGACTTCCTGGCTTCTTGTTTCATACTGGCTTAGCCCTGGCTGTTGCAGGCTTTTTGAGAATGAACCAGGTGGAGTGAGTTCTCTCTGTCTATTTTCTGTCTTGTCTGTCAAATTAATTTAAAAGTTTTTTTTTTTTTTTTTTTGACAGGCAGAGTGGACAGTGAGAAAGGTCTTCCTTTGCCGTTGGTTCACCCTCCAATGGCTGCCGCGGACGGCACGCTGCGACCGGCGCACCGCGCTCATCCGATGGCAGGAGCCAGGTGCTAGGTGCTTTTTCCTGGTCTCCCATGGGGTGCAGGGCCCAAGCACTTGGACCATCCTCCACTGCACTCCGGGCCACAGCAGAGGGCTGGCCTGGAAGAGGGGCAACCGGGACAGAATCCGGCGCCCCGACCGGGACTAGAACCCGGTGTGCTGGCGCCGCAAGGCAGAGGATTAGCCTGTTGAGCCACGGCGCCGGCCAATTTAAAAGTTTTTAAAAAGAAAAATAGCTTTCAAATATCTGTGAAAGGGAAGGGTATATGTTATATCAATCAAAGTTACAAGCATCCTGTTAAAAATTAAAGAAAACTTTTAGTACTCCAGAAAGTAGACTAGTTACATTTATTTACGAGCTAGCTTAAATAACTTTGAACCAGTCCAATTATTTCCAACTAGCCAGATGGAGAATTTTGGGTGGTTGGGAGAAAGTGAATTTTCTTTTATATCATCTTGTGAAGTTATCAGTGAGCTACCTCTAATACAATTTACCAACAAAAAAATCTTCCATTTATCATTTTTCTACCAAGCCTTATCTTATCCTCATGGATGGTGATGAAGTGTTCAGGGACTCAGAGGGCTTACAGTTCCTCAAAGCAGAATATCCGTGGAGACTGATGAGTGGTAGGGACTAAACATATATATGTCTTCCCTAAACTAACAGATTTCATATCATGTTTGCTGCCAGTTCTTAATTTGTTGTTTGCAAGGCCCATCCTAAAGGCAGCTATCTGACAGGTGAATAATGTACTGTGGTTTATGGCTGGCCATAAGTACATCATTCAACTAGCCTTTTTTTAAACATTAAATAATAGAGAACACATTTATGTCATTCACTTATATATTATAAATACTATACCTATAAAACAGCTAGGTATTTATAATATAGAATAGTTAAAAATTATATAAACTGGTTTCTCCAAGGTAAACTGGTTTAGTAAATAATAGTATATGTCTAAGTTACCTCCACTAAAAATAACTTTCTTCAGGCCTCCTTGGGGAAATGGCTGATTCTAGGACTGGAGCAGGAAATTGCAAGATGATCCTAGAACATCTTGTCACATCAGGAGGGAGAACATTGAAGACTTCTGGGGCATGTCCAATGGAGCTCAGAAACCAAGGCCGAAGCAGCTGGCATTGTGACCTACAAAGCTACAGCATGCTGCACTGGCATCCCGTATGGGCACTGCAGACTTAACCCATTGTGCCACAGTGCTGGCCCCATGATTTAAAATTCATTTCAAATTAATCTGGAGGTAGAGAAACTTGAATAATTGAAGATGGGTAGAAGCTCAAAAGTGTTTATTATACTATTTTTCTACTTTTTTGAATTTAAATTTAAGTTTTTAAAGTTACAGACAAGAGAAAGGTCTTCCATCAGCTGTTTCACTCCTTAAATGACCTCAATGGCCAGGGTTGGGCCAGACTGAAGCCGGGAGCCAGGAGCTTCTTCCAAGTCTCCTATGTTGATGCAGGGGCCCAAGCACTTGGGCCATCTTCCACTGCTTTCCCAGGCCATTAGCAGGGAGCTGGGTAGGAAGTGGAGTAGCCAGGACACAAACCAGTGCCCATATGGTTTGCCAGCACTGCAGATGGAGGCTTAACCTACAATGCCACAGTGCCAGCCCCTACTTTTTCTGCTTTTGTGTATTTAAGTTTTTTATAAGTATTTATATAAGTTTTTTATAAGTATTTTAAGTTTTTTATATAATAATCAAGTTATAAAATTGTCCTTAAAATATGATCTCAATTTTAAGTTTGAGATAAATGTTAAAGGACTTCAAAAAAAGTCTGTGGAGGGGCTAACACTCTGGCATTAAGGGTTGGGCCTGCACCTGTGATGCCAGCATTCCGTGTGGGCACAGGTTCAAGTCCTAGCTGCTCTACTTCTGATGCGGCTCAGTGCTGATGTGCCTGGAAAATGAGAAGAAGATGGCCCAGATGCTTGGGCCCCAGTGCACTCGTGGGAGACCCGGAGGAAGCTCCTGCTTCCTGGCTTCGGACTGGCTCAGCCTTGGGCATTGTAGCCTTTTGGTTAGTGAACCAGTGGATGGAAGGTCTCCCTCCCCCCACAATCTCTGTCTCTGCCTTTCAAATAAATAAATAAATATTTTTTTAAAAAAAAGTTTGTGTAAAATGGAATTAAAAAATAAATTTGTTTTGGTGCAAATTTTTTTTTGAAATTCATGCCTAGTATTTTCATGACACACATTTTCCATGAACTCTTTGAAGATTCTTTCCTATGCATGGATTTCCGAATATTTTGCAGCAAAATAAATTTATGTTTTAATCCATTTCCATTAACTTTTTTTAAAAAAGAGTTTTATGTATTTGAAAGGCAGAGTAACAAAGAGAGGAGAGATAGAAAGAAAGAGATCGTTCATTCATTAGTTCACTTCCCAGATAGTCACAATGGCCAGGGCTGAACCAGGCCAAAGCTAAGAGTCTGGAACTCTATATGGGTTTTCCATGTGGGTGGCAGGTGCCCAAGTATAGGAGACATCTTTTGTTGTTTCCACAGGCATATTAACAGGAGCTGAGACTAGAACCAGAGCTTCCATGTGGGATGCTAGCATTACAAGCAGCAGCTTAACGTGATAAACCAGTGCCCACACTTCCATGAGCTTTTTTTTTTTTTTTAAGTGTTTTTATTTATTTGAAAGCAGAGTAACAGAGAAAGCAATCAAGCTTACATCTGGTTCACTCCCCAAATGGCTGCAATATCTAAGGCTGAGCCAGGCTAAAGACAGGAACCTGGAACTGCATCCAGGTCTCCCACATGAGTGACAGGGACCAATGTACTTGTGCCATCATCCTCTGCCTTCCTAGGCACATTAGTAGGAAACTGGATCAGAAGTGGAGTTCCCTGGGGGATGCTGGTGTTGTGAGTGGCAGTTTAACCCACCGTGTCACAATGTCAGTCATTAAGAAAATTCTTTTTTTTTTTTTTTTTTTTGACAGAGTGGACAGTGAGAGAGAGACACAGAGAGAAAGGTCTTCTTTGCCGTTGAGGCTGTCACACCGCACTGATCCGAAGGCAGGAGCCAGGTGCTTTTCCTGGTCTCCCATGGGATGCAGGGCCCAAGCACGTGGGCCATCCTCCACTGCACTCCCCAGCCACAGCAGAGGGCTGGCCTGGAAGAGGGGCAACCGGGACAGAATCCAGTGCCCCAACCGGGACTAGAACCCGGTGTGCCGTCACCACAGGTGGAGGATTAGCCTATTGAGCCGCGGCGCCGGCCAAGGAAATTCTTCAAACTACTAAAAGATGTTGTTCTTTAAGAAATAGAACTATACACTTTTATTTTTTCTATTTCTTTATTTTCAATTTTAATATAAAGGCTCATCATGTTTTAGGATTCAAAAATCCAATAAACATTAAATTCAAAAGAACAATGGACTAATAAGCATAAACAAAAGTACATTATTTAGGGCAAATCTTAAAAAAATACTAACAGATGCAAGAAATAGTCGCTGAATTGTATGTGCCTATTTGGTAGGTTAGCACTAAAGGCAAGGGATTAATCACTAGACTGAGTCTAAAGAAAGGCTGGCATAGGAAAGTAGGAGTGGGGAGCCCCAAGGTGAGAATGTAAAGGAATTCCAGAGGACGTCACAGGGTGCATGTGAGAAGCCCAATTTTATTTTCAAATGTAAGGGTCTGTGGTGGGCATTGTGGTGCAGTGGGCTAAGCAGCAGCTGGGGACTCCAGAGTGCCTGGGGTATTTGTGTCCCTGCTGCCCTCATGGGAGACCTGAGTGGAATTCCTGGCTCCTAGCTTTGTCCTGGCCCAGCCCTGGCTGTTGTAGGTGACCTGGGCAGTGAATCAGAGGAGGGAACATTTCTCTTTCTCTCTGTCTCTCTGTCACTCTGCTTTTCAAATAAATAAGTAAATCTTCAAAGAATGTAAGGAACTATAAGCTCAGAAAACAATCAGGCTTTAAAGCTAAGGTAGCTTATCTTTCATTTTTGGTGTATGACTTTGGTATAAGCCTTCCCCAACTTTAAGAAAAACTTCATACATTTTATTTTCTAAAATACTATGAATTTTAAAAGTATTGTAGATTTAAAAATTCTCTGCACTTACCATGATTTGTTATCAATTCCTCCTCTTTGGATATCCATTTTTTAAAGATTTTTATTTATTTATGTGAAAGTCAGAGTTACACAAAAAGAGGAGAGGCACAGAGAGAGAGGTTTTCCATCTGCTGGTTCACTCTCCAACTGACTGCAACAGCTGGAGCTGTGTGGATCCAAAGCCAGGTGCCAGGAGCTTCTTCTGGGTCTCCCATGCAGGTACAGGAGCCCAAGGAGTTGGACCATCTTCTACAGCTTTCCCAGGCCACAGCAGAGAGCTGTATGGGAAGTGGAGCAGCTGGGACTCAAACCAGCGCCCTTATGGGATGCCAGTACTGCAAGCAGAGGCCTTATCCACTGTCACAGTGCTGGCCCCTGGATATCCATTTTTAAAACCTTATAAATATGTTTTTCCTTACTTCCAAAACTTTTCCCTCTGTCTTCCTGTAAGTGGATAAATTTTGTAACTGAAATCACTAGGTCAGGAGTGCGAACATTTGTAAGGCTCTTGATATGTGTTGGTAGGTTGTTTTCCACTAATTATTAATTTACTAATTCCCAATCTACATTCCATTCAGCAGTGTTTTTGTCTGCTAACCGTTGCATATTTACCGGTACTAATCATCTTGTTTAAAAACTATTCATGGGGCCTGATCTGTAGTTCAGTGGGTTGAAGCCCTGGCCTGGGGTGCTGGCATTTCATATGGGCACCGGTTCTAGTTCCTGCTGTTCCTCTTCCGATCCAGCTCTCTGCTGAGGCCTGGGAGGGCAGTGGAGGATGACCCAAGTGCTTGGGTGCCTTTACCCACCTGGGAGACCAGGAGGAGGCTCCTGGCTCCTGGCTTTGGATCTGCATCTGCATAGCTCCGGCTGTTGCAGCTGCCTGAGGAGTGAACCAGCGGGTGGAGGACCTCTCTCTCTGTCTCTGCCTCTCTCTGAGACTCTGTCTTTCAAATAAATAAAAAATAAATATTTAAAACAAAAACTATTCATAGTGATTTGAGAGTTGTAACATGGGATCTCATTTTACTCACATATCTTTGATAGGTAGATATCAGTCACTTTTAAGTCCACTTTTATGAATATTGTGTTATCTATTTTGTCTTAAATACATTTTTGAACCATCTACTGTCTAAATAACTATTTTTATGTAATTAACAGAGTAACCAAAATCATGGACTCATTTAGACATTTTGAGTGAGAATCAGACTTTATAAACATTTTCTAGGTGTCTTTAAAATGCAGAGAACTAGGGTCCATCTGAGCATCTGTCTTCCCCCCACCTGTACTGTCTTACCTATTGGTTCGTGCTAATCATCCTAGTGTGTCAAGTTGTTTTCTTTAAGTGCCCTATGTGTACATATCTATAAATCAGTTCAATTCTACAGCTGGGGCAAGAAAAATATGGACGATGTTATTGATGGGTCCACTGCATTCCTGTGCTCTGTCCTTTTGGGAGCATTACTTTTCGAGATGGTCAGGAATAGAAGACTGATCTGTGGTAAAGAGACTCGTGCTTCTCTAAGAAAAGTTAACGGATCCTTTGGGGATAAACCTCTGATTTTGATTTCTCATTAGCATTGTGATCGCCATTCAAGTGTGACTGACAGTTACACAAGTCAATACAGAAGCACTTTGGGAAAGCCAAGTTACAGTTTTTTTTCTTATAGATTAGTGCCTCTGTTATGGAGTTCATCGGCAAAGCAAATCAGATCTCTGTGGATTCAACAATTGAATATAATGACAAAGCCACATTTCTATTTTTTTTTATTTTTTATTTTTGACATGCAGAGTGGACAGTGAGAGAGAGAGAGACAGAGAGAAAGGTCTTCCTTTGCCGTTGGTTCACCCTCCAATGGCCGCTGCAGCCGTCGCACTGAGGCCGGTGCACCGCGCTGATCCAAAGGCAGGAGCCAGGTGCTTCTCCTGGTCTCCCATGGGGTGCAGGGCCCAAGCACTTGGGCCATCCTCGACTGTCCTCCCGGGCCACAGCAGAGAGCTGGCCTGGAAGAGGGGCAACCGGAAAGCTACATTTCTTTTTTCTTTTTTTTTTTTTTTTTTGACAGGCAGAGTGGACAGTGAGAGAGAGAGACAGAGAGAAAGGTCTTCCTTTGCCGTTGGTTCACCCTCCAATGGCTGCCGCGGACAGCGCGCTGTGGCCGGCGCACCGCGCTCATCCGATGGCAGGAGCCAGGTGCTAGGTGCTTTTTCCTGGTCTCCCATGGGGTGCAGGGCCCAAGCACTTGGGCCATCCTCCACTGCACTCCTGGGCCACAGCAGAGGGCTGGCCTGGAAGAGGGGCAACCGGGACAGAATCCAGCGCCCCGACCGGGACTAGAAGGAAAGCTACATTTCTAAGAAAGCTGGCCAAAAGAGGAATAAAACACTAAATTGCTTGTTTAAAAGTTACTTACTGAAGGAAATGAGTGTACATTATAGATGATTATTAATGCTTTCAATTTCACTTTCTTTGATTCTAGTTCAAATCATATTTAAAGAGTAAGTGCAACCTCAGAGATTTAGAAAGCAAAACACACATCTTTGTAAGTTTTAATCCCATCAAACATACTTTATGAAAGATTGAGTACTATCAGCATGGAGCACATTAAGCTATTAGAAATAGAGTAGAAGAAGATGGTGGAGAACCTGGGAAAAAGCCAGCCAGTGATATCTACTGCTTTCCACAGGTTTCCTTCCCAGTTCCAGGGGAAGGTCACACCTCTTAGTGTTAAAGATGTTGAAGATTTCCAAAGGCATTCTTTTGTCATGCTACCGAAGATAGTTTGAAAACTTAAGCTGATATTTTAAAGATTAGAGGCAACAATAACAAAAATCCAGAGGCTTATCATGCAAATGAAACAGGAGAGATTATAGTAAGATAGTTTGAATTTAGAGAAGAATGTGCCAATCACCAAAACTTAATGTGTAATTGCATAAAAATGCTGGTGCAGTGAAATTAGAAATTCAACAGATGGTCCTGAAATAAAATATTTCTGCAGCATATGAGAACAATTGTTCCTTAATTCCTCTCAAATAAAAATATGGATAATTAAGTACAATTTAAATCATCTAATCCAAGTCAATCAACTCATTTTATCAAATCACCCAGGGAATGAACTTCAAGACAAAATAACTTTCACTGTAAATACAATTTCTTGCTTAATTAATAAATAGTTACTGAGGGATTACTGGTGTTAGAGAGAAGATACAGCTATTTAAAAAGAGATATATATCTTTTAAATCTATCTATATGTATAATATACATATATAATATATATTATATAATATATGTATATATTTGTGAATGCTAAACAACAAATTGACTATAGTAGACTGAATTTGTGTAAGATGCTAATGGCTTGTAAGAAAAGGTTGGTAAGATCTGACATGTACTGAGAACTGAGCTTGGTGGCATTTGCAGTAACTTGACTTTAGTAACTATTTTAAAATGATTAATCTAAATGCAGCGTCATTATTTTTAGTATTACTGTATCATGTTATGTACATTTCTCTAATGGTCTTTGTCTATTCTAGATAAATATACTCTGGCAGTCCAATCATGTTCAACTTAATTATCCTGAGGTGTGAAGGACCTCACACGATAGTGGTGTAAAGGCACCGTTGTCAAACTTGTGTGTATCAGAATTCCAGAAAAGTCTTGCTAGGAAATAGACAGCTAGCCTCACCCTCAGAGTTTCTGGAATGGAGCTCCACTCCCTGAGTAGGTCTAACATGAAGCCCAGTAATTTGCATTTCTGCATGGTTGTCAGGGGTAGTGGTGCTATTGGTACAGGGAGCACCGTTCTAAGATAAGTATCTAAGCAGATACCTAGCTGCTGCTTCTCAAAAGTAAGAGAATTGGGCTTTTGGAAACTAAGAAAGAATTTTCTTTCTTCCATGAAAATCTTGAGTCTGGCTTTGTTTATGTTTTCAAAACCAATCTCTTCCCTTCTGGAGGATTTCAGTGTAGGTGACTTTTAAAGAAAGGAACTCCTAGGTTACATGTGCTGATAATGACTGCATGATTGAAATCAACTCGTGTATTTAGGGACTAAATACTTTAAGAATTATTCTAGGTGGGTCATTGTGGCACAGAGGGATAAGCTGCCACGTGGGATGCCCACATCCCATATTGGAGTGCCTGATCTAGCTTTCTACTGATGTGCACCCTAGGCGTTCGCAGGTGATGGCTCGAGTATTTGGGTCTCTCCTTCCAAGTACTCCTTGGATAGAGTTTCTGGTTCCTGAGTCTCTCTCTTCTTCTCTGTGACTCTTAAATAAACTTAAAAAAAAAAAACTTTAAAAATTAGAAAAAAGAATTATTCCAAAATAGATACTAATATAAAAAAAGAGCAATGAATCTTTATCATAGTGAAGCACATGAACAAGTACCACCTTTCTCCCAAAATGTAAAACTTCTACAAAGAAAGCCTCAGTATTTTGTGGCTGGCATTTGATTAGAACAGGGAAGGAATGGCTCTTGAAAGAATTTCTGGGAATGTTGTCAACTACAGACACCAGGTTGTCTTTCCAGGTGGCAAAGAATGAGACTGTCACTGAGAAAAACAAGAATCTCATAAAATCATAACCTGTGCACTTAGGGTTTTCCTGATTATCTTCACTCTCTTTTATCTCTCACTTTTCTTTCTTGATAGTTGAGCATGTATTCTTTAATATAGTGAGTTAAATAAGAAGGTTAGGTAATTTAGTATAGATATCCAATTCAAAGTGTGTAGTCAATAAACATTTTCATGACAATTAGAAAATATAAGTTGAACCCCTACCTTTCTCTCTCTCTCTCTCTCTCTTTTTTTTTTTTTAAGATTTATTTATTTATTTGAAAGTCAGAGTTACACAGAGAGAGAAAGAGAGGTAGACAGAGAGAGAGAGGTCTTCCATCCACTGGTTCACTCCCTAATTGGCCGCAACGATTGGAGTTGTGCTGATCTGAAGCCAGGAGCCAGGAGCTTCCTCCGGGTCTCCCATGCAGGTGCAGGGGCCCAAGTCCTTGGGCCATCTTCTACTGCTTTCCTAGGCAATAGCAGAGAGCTGAATCAGAAGTGGAGCAGCCAGGACTTGAACCGGTGCCCATATGGGATGCTGGCACTGCAGGCAGCGGCTTTACTCGTTAAACCACAGCACCGACCCCCTACCTTTTTCTTTTCACCAAAATAAATTCCAGACAGTTTGAAGATTTATTCATACACAAAAAAGGAAGTGCAAAAGTACCAGAAAAAATTGAGTGAATTTTATTTTATTATAATCTCAAATGGCAATAGGTCTTTCTAAGTATAACCTACAATTCAAATGCCCATACGAGATGAATACTTTACATAAAATAGTTTTTAAATTTGCACATAAAAAATAAAGACAAATTTCAAGTGAAAATATTTGCAACTAATACCAAAAAAAAGGTGAAAGTATGAAATAATGTTAAGAGTGCTACAAATTAGAAGGAAAATACCCAAAACCAAGTGAATAAAATGGTGTCTCCAGCCGTAGTTGCACACTTCTGAACCAAGTCTGAAGTAGGTGCCTCAGTCACAAATTTGTGTTGTTATTTTAAAGGATTTTGAGAATTTTGGCATTGTTTTACATGCCAGGGCAGCAAGAGTCCTATCATGGATTTTTTTTTTTTTAAATATAGATAGACCGTTTAAAAGATGATGGGTATTCATTACCGTGACCAATGTTCACTACTATTCTTATGCAGGTTTGGTTGTAATGGTGGTCAGTAGGAAATTATGAATACAAATTTAATTTTTAGAAGTCTGAGTATTCAGAAATTCAGCTGCTGTTTGCAGACTCCTAATTGCCTTCTGTCATTCATTCATTTTTTCAGGTTTTCATAAATCCAACAAATATCTATTAAGTACATACTGTATACCCAGCACTATCATCTACATTCTTAGACTCTGAAGGGTATTAAAAATCTAATGGAAAATATGTATTATGAATAAATGGATGGATTTCAAAATTTTTTGTACCAAATAAACTCTTCATTCTATTTTCCGTAAACTTTTTGAACTACCACATACTAATAAAAAAAGGAGAAAAGAAAAAAATGTGCTGCTCCATCAGCGGTTACATCCTAGTGGGATGTCTTCAGTCTATGTTGATGAAGTTTTCAAACTTTTTATTCCAAACAGGTCAAGTTAAATGAGTGGGGCAGAATAAGAAGTCTGGGGTTCATCAGCTTTTCTAAGATAGTTCTATTAGTTGCCTTAGTTCCTAGGCAACTGCTTCTTCACCTGGTAGAGATACACTCCAGAAAAGTATTTTCCTTTAGGGATGCTTCTCTCATTGTAGTGAATAGCTGAGGTCTGACTATAAGGAATAGGCATAATGGATTTGATTGTATTTAATTAAATAAGTAAGTGATCCTCATTCCTTGCTTGCCAAAAGGTCAGAGAACATTAATATTTTGAAAATACTTTAGGGATGATGAAGAAGCAGAGAACAACTGCCATTTATGCATTTTGCAGGTGTTGCTATGATGTGCTCTGTCTGGGACCCAGTTAGGTGTATCTTTGTTTTCCGAATTCATTCACCCCAAATTGAAAAATAGTATTGGTTTTCAAAAGGGTATATAGAATTATTTTTTAAAATACCTCTAATTCATTCAGCAAATAATGTTTTTTTCTTTTTTTCTTTTTTGTAAGGGAAAGGGTCTATTGGGGAACACCCTACAGATCGGAGTGAAGGGGCGGCAAAGGAAAAAGAGAGAAAGAGAATATAAGAGAGAAACAGAGAGGAGAGGAGCTAGCAAGGAGAGAAGATAGAGCAGAGAAGAGGAGAGAGGAGAGCAGAGCCAAGAGAGAAGGACCAAGAGCCAAGAGAGCACGTGTTCAGGAACAGGCCCTTTTAAAACTTTGCCTGAGGGCGGGCAGGGAAGCAGGAGCATTAGGGTGGGGGTGGAGCCTGGCTCAGGTAGCTGGGCCATGCAGCCACCTGGCTAAAAATGTTTTTTTCTTAAGATTGTTTGAAATCCTGTTCAAAGGCCTTCTGGCTTCCAATGTTATTGTTGACTAATGGATGTCACTTTTTACTTTTTGTCCCCTGTATTTGTTCACTTTTGTATTCTCCTTGGAAACTTGAAGTTCTTCTCTGCCATGTGCTCAGATTGCCTGCCTTATCCTTTGGTGTAAATCTATTTATCTTGGTGGACATCTGATGAACTCACTCATATATTTTTCACTTGTGGGAATTTTTCTTAGATTATTAATGATTTTTTCTCCTTTTTTCAGCCTGATCTTGCATTATTTTTTGAGCCCTTACTACTTGGATTTTGAGGTTTTTTTTTTTTTTTTTTTTTTTTTTTTTTTACAGGCAGAGTGGACAGTGAGAGAGAGAGACAGAGAGAAAGGTCTTCCTTTTGCCGTTGGTTCACCCTCCAATGGCCGCCGCGGACGGCGCGCTGCGGCCGGCGCACCGCGCTCGTCCGATGGCAGGAGCCAGGAGCTAGGTGCTTTTCCTGGTCTCCCCATGGGGTGCAGGGCCCAAGCACCTGGGCCATCCTCCACTGCACTCCTGGGCCACAGCAGAGGGCTGGCCTGGAAGAGGGGCAACCGGGACAGAATCGGTGCCCCGACCGGGACTAGAACCCGGTGTGCCGGCGCCGGAAGGTGGAGGATTAGCCTGTTGAGCCACGGCGCCGGCCGGATTTTGAGGTTTCTAAATGGATCTTCTGTCCTTTTGCTCTGCTTTCTAGGACATTTCCAACTTTTTCTTCCAATTTTTTTAAATCAAGTTTTTTCCTCCTCATTTATAGTTGCCTGTTTTTAATTCCAAAAACTTTTTAAAATTCCAAGTATTCTTATTTTTAAAAAATATTATACCAGGGCAGGCACTGCAGCATGGTGAGTTAAGCTACCATCTGCAATGCCAGCATCCCACATGGGCACCAGTTTAGGTCCTATCTGCTCTGCTTCTGATCCAGCTGCCTGCTGTCCTGGGAAAAAGCAGCAGAGGAAGGCCCAAGTGCTTGGGCTGCTGCACCCATTCAGGAGACCCAGAGGAAACTCCTGATTCCTGGCTTTGGCCTAGCCTATCCTCAGATCATGTGACCATTTGGAGAGTAAACCAGCAGATAGAAGACCTCTCTGTCTCTCCCTCTCTCTCTGTAACTCTTTCAAATAATATAATATACCTTTAAAAAGTATATACCACCTGGGGTAAACATTTGGCACAGCAGTTAAGAAGCCATCTGGGACACCATCCCATACTGGAGTGCTTGTTTCAAATCCCTATTCCACCTGCCATCCAGCTTCCTGCCAATACATACCCTGGGAGGCAGCAGATGACTTAAGTACTTGGGTCCCTGACACCCATGTGGGAGTCCTGGATTGTGTTCCTGGCTCCTGGCTTCTGCCTGGCCCAGCCCTGCTTGTGGCAATGAGGGAGAGAATCAGCATATGGAAGATCTCTCTCTCTCTTGCTGCCTTTCAAATAAAATGAAAATGAATTAAATTTAAAAAAACTCACAAGTTAAAAAATGCTTTAAGAAGTAGTATGTTTGCTTTTGTTTCATAGTTGCAAATCTCTCTGTGGGGTTGGGAGAGTGTTTTCCTTGTACAGTCTGTATCCACCATCTTACTTTTTTAGTTGGTTTCTGTCTCCCACATTAGAGATTTCCTCAAGTGCTTGATAACCTTGGTTATCTGGTCATATTTCAGAAGAGGTCAATACAGTGTTGATGATGAGAGTTAGGGAATGGGTGGCAGTTTGTTAGCTATAAATTTCCCTGTAGAATGATCTGTTTAGGCGATAGCTGGGGAAACTCCCATATCAGCATCTTCAGATTTTTTTTCTCCTAGGTTGATCAAATCCCACGGAGAAGGATTTTCTATTATTGTAAGTTGAAAACCTGGCTTTGGGAATCTAGAAGCCAACTCGGTGAAGGTGGCTGGAGACCTCAGTATCCAATAAGCAAATGTGTACTTAATCCCCCATGCCACAGAGACCTTCCACTTCACCTTTTCAGAGAACTCATTTGCAGTATTTTACCTGGATAGGAGAGAGGCATTTTCCTGGCTCTCTGGAAAAGGAAAAGGAATCTGAGAATCTGATCGCCTCTTTTTTTTTTTTTGCAGTTTTTCATTTTTATTTTTTAAAATAAAAAATGTACACATATATGGGGTATTATGTGATGTTTCCTTACATGTATAAATTGTGGAATATTTAATCGGCGTAGATATATTTGTTTTCAAGCTTTTAACATTTCTTTGCAGTGGAAAATATCCAAAATCCTATCTTCTAGGTTTTTTTTTTAACAGAGAAATATACAGCACATTAACGTGATCTTGTATCCAGTCATCCTACAGTAGTTCCTCCTTTCCTCATCTTCACTTCAAAAGGCACCAGGAACTGGCTATTTGTGTCTTTTGGTGACTCTGCAGTGTGTATGGTTTTCATTATTATTTCCCTCTTTGCTGCCTTTGCAGTCTTATCAGAATATTGAGTTTTTTTTAAATCACTATTTTCCCTCTATTTTCAAACTTCTCAACTTTTATTGCCTTTGTTTTCTCTCATCTCCCATACTTTCAATTCTTAAAAAATCATTTTACAAAATTATGATGTATTGGTTTTACTTTACCTTAATATTGGAGGAGGAAAGATAAACAGCCAATTTTTAAATATGGGTGATTAAATACAGAGTTCTTAAGACTAGTCTGCTTGCTTTTCTATATGTTTGAAAATTTCCATTAAAAAATCCCTTTACTGTTATCTTAGTATGATTTTAGGAGACAGCAAAATTTGAGTATGTGTTCTGCCATCTCTATCTAGAAGTGGAGAATTATTACTTTTCAATACATACTCATTAAGCATACACTAAGTACACAGCACTGTGCGCAGATACACACAAGAATATAGAAAAGGGAGATTATCAATCATTTTACCTGATCATCCATATTGAATCTTTAGCTCTCTAGATTTGATATTCTGTAGTACTTGGCAGTTTTGCTTCTGTTTGTATTGATTTTTGTATAAATGTATACTTTTATGAAATATGAAGAAGGAATCCTAAAGGGGGACAGGACATTTAAGTCAGACCATTAGGGGTTACCTCTGCAAATCTCAATATAGGATTCATACAAACCAATTAAATGCCTTAAAGAATTGATACTACCCAGGAGTGAAGCCCTCTCTTTGTAGACCAGCTCCAGAAAGAAAAGACAAAATCTCCATTCGGAAACCCCACAAAGGTGGGAGACTCTTGCTGGCACAGGGACATGATTGGGGAAACTGGACTTTTGGTGAGTAGTACAAACATGATAGTGTGAACAACCTTGGTTTTCAGTTCATCAGTGATGGGAGTGCCATGAACTGGGAACTCCTTCTTATTAAACTCACAGTTACATGAAATTGGCCCTGTAAGTCCCAAGGGGACAGCTGCTTTCCTATGGAGCAGAGGGCTACCAGAGTCCATTAACCACAACCTCAGATCTCAGTGGATAACAGTAGGAGGCCAGTCACTCTATCCAGATAGCAATTTATTATACCCACTTACCACTTGACTTGATTAGCTACCCTTCCCCCTTTTCTCCTCTGAGCTTTCTAGAATACTTGTGTTGTAAAAAGGGGGCCAAGGTCACATCAATCTGTTTTTCCTTTTGACTGTAAAGGTTTCTCTGGGCAACTAAGGTCCCCTGATGTGTGTGTGTGTGTGTGTGTGAGAGAGAGAGAGAGAGAGAGAGAAAGAGAGAGAGAGAGAGAGAGAGAGAGGCATTTACAGAGTAGGAACTGAAATCATGATTGCCAAGTGGCAGGTGAGGTTGAATGGACAAAGAACTAAAATCTGTCAGATTATAACTTTCTTGAGGGCAGGATGTGGTTCAGACTTTCTTTTTCAAAAGCATTTATCAACCGCCATGTCTTGCATTTAAGAAATGTTCATTAAATGTTTTTCAATACTCATTTTTGGATTTTAACTTAGACTATAGAAACAGTACTACTAATAAACACTGAATTGTATTACTTGGTTGTTTCTCTCCAAGCTTTTCAATTAAGCCTTCTGGCTCACTCTAGCAAGGTCAGCAAAGGCCCATAAATGAGTTATAAATTATATAAAACTCTGTATTCTATCTTCCATATATGTCCAGGGTATTATAAGAGATCTATTGGTGGGAACAATATTGTTATTTAAAATGACACAAGCAAAGACATTATAGCAAGGGGCCAGTGCTGTGGCACAGCAGGTTAACGCCCTGGCCTGAAGCGCCGGCATCCCATTTGGGCGCTGGTTCGAGACCTGCTGCTCCACTTCTGATCCAGCTCTCTGCTATGCCCTGGGAAAGCAGCAGCAGATGGCCCAAGTCCTTGGGCTCCTGCACCCTCGTGGGAGACCTGGAGGAAGCTCCTGGCTCCTGGCTCCTGGCTTTGGATCAGCACAGCTCCGGCTGTTGCGGCCAGTTGGGAAGTGAACCATCAGATGGAAGATCTCTCTCTCTCTCTGCCTCTCCTCTGTCTGTGAAACTCTGACTTTCAAGTAAATAAATAAATAAATCTTAAAAAAAGACATTATAGCATGAAAAAAATTTGCCATTAATGTCCAGTGTGATAGAGATAGAAGCATGTCAGTCCAAAACCTCAATGAATTCACAATCTAACAAGGAAAACAAAGTGTAAAATAAAATTATCTGAGCTCTAATCGATATGAAAAATTTCATCAGTTCCCCACAGGAATGAGGGAGCCCTCTTATGGTTTGGGGCAGACAGCTGTTTCTTCTTCTGAATTAGCTGTGAGAATAAACTGGCTTTTCTTTCCTCTTGAAAATGGCACAAATTGCTCAGCCACAGAATCTTACCTACCACAGGAAGGAGGCCTTAAAACTTACCTAATCAGACTTCCGTTCAGATGTTTAGATCTTTGCTATCCAAGAAGGGTCATTGTGCTTGTAAGACATAACACACACCACATTACAAATAACAGAAAAATCCAAATTCCATTGGTGTCATCAGTGAAGGTCAGACCTGGGCTCAAAAGTTATTTGGTTCAGAGACTCAAAATGTTACCGAAGATCAGAAGTCTCTCTGTGAATGCTTTCTTGATAGCTGCTTTATTTTTAATTAAGAGGTATTTATTTATTTTAAAGGAAGAGTGACAGATGAGGGAGATCTTCCATCCGCTAGTTAATTTCCCCAAATGGCTGCTATTGCTTGGGGCTGGGCAACGGGGAAATCAGGACCCTTGAACTCCTTCCAGGTCTCCCAGGTGTGGTGCAGAAGCTCAACTACTTGGGTCATTATCTATTGCTTTCCCAGGCGCATTGGCAAGGAGCTGGATGTGAAGTGGGGCAGCCAGGACTGGAACAGGCAGGTGCTCAGATCCGGGTTGCTGGCAGTGGCTTAACCTGTTTCACCACAATCCCAGCCTCTATCTGCTTTATTTTTTATTCTTTTAAGGTCAGAGTTATAGAAGGAGGGCAGGGAGGAGATAGAATTTTTCATCTCCTGGTCCACTCCCCAAATGCTAGGGCCAGGGCTAGGCCAGCCAGAAGCCAGAAGCCAGGAGCTTCTTCCTCGTCTCTTCCGCTGCTGTTTCCCAGGCCAATAGCAGGCAGCTGGATCGGAAGTGGAGTACCCAGGGCAGGAATCCCAGCCGCACAGGATGCCGGCATTGCAGGCAGCGGCTTTATCTGCTTTATTTTAATCTGGCTAGACCCTGTGTGTGTAAGACGGTTCCCCACAGTCCAGGAACTCCTTGTTTTTGAGCACAACGCATACAGAAGAGTTCGAAGCTCTCTCCAAACGTGAAAGAAAACATTTCCCAAAGACTCTACCAAATTACCTCTCTCATTGAACCAAACCGTATCATGACAATTGCAACCAATAACTGTGACAAGCAATAGTATGATGCTAATTTATTTAGATTGGAACCACATGCTCCAGTATATGTCCAGGGAAGGGATGGACTAAGATACGGGGTGTTTACCGAGATAAGGGGGGAGGCCACCGCAGTATCTGACATAAAGTCAGGTGTAGGTAGCCATTAGAACCCCAGGCACCCTCCCACCCCCAAACTACAGCCGCCTTCTCCCGCTGGACAGCTCCAGTGCTAACTAGCACCGTAGGGGCGTATTCGTAGGCGAATCTACCTCCCTGTGTCCATCCAAGTCCAGGATCCAAAGGCTCCTCGCCACGTTGTTGCCTCCAGGCGTTGGCTGCCTCTTCACCGCGTTAGTTTGAACGTCTTCTTTCTTCAGTGTTTTCTGCCTGGACCTTAGCGGGGTTTTTTATTTTCCTGCACTCACCGACCCAAAAGCATGAGAACCCTAACTGCCATGCAGGAGGCCAGCGGTCTTCTTTTCTACCCTGGGGCTTCTCCAGGCCAAGTTCAGAACTTGCGCACCAAGGCTGGCTGCGTGACAGGAAGCTTCCTGCGCCGTCTCTGTGAAACGAAGGGACCGGCTTGATGCACTTCCAGGGACTCGTCCCGCGGTGGGAGAAGGGGGCTGCGGACGCAGGGGCTCGGTTGTGAACAGAGGGTCTGAAAACCCGAAACCACACGGCTTTGTTGTGGTTCGAGGAGGGGAGTTGCCTTTGCTCCTGCATTCGGCTCGGCAGCGAGTCTGACCACCATCGCCTACTCCAAGAGCAGCTGAGGTGGCGCTCCGGGGTCGAAGCCTCCGGGCCCAGCTGACGGCGGCGTCCGGGAACGGCAGTCTTCGGTGCCCTGCGGCCTCCGACTCCGTCGCTTCGCTGCGGGGCCCGAGTCCCGGCGAGACGAGCCCGAGGAGGCGCCGCGGTGCCCGCCTAGGCGCTCCCGGGGTGGGGGGGCAGGCGAAGCGTCCTAGGCGGGCGAGGCGGCCCCGCTTCCCCCGGTGCCTGCGCGCGCCTCCCACCCCTCTCCGCCCGCCCGCACTCCGGCCCGCCTCCCCAGGCCGCGGGCTTTGTCCACCGGCCGCGCCGCGGCCCCTCCCCGTTCCCGCCGGCTCCTCCCCGCCCCCTCTGCCAGCCCCACTTCCTCGGCGCAGGCGGCGGGAGCGCGCCGGGGACGAAGGGGTTAACTCGGGGCTCTTCCCGGCGCGGAGGGATCCGGAGGCGAGCCGAGCGCGGTGCTGAGGCCGCCTCAGCGAAAAAAATGTCCGCCTGAGGAGACCCACAAGTTCTATTCGGGGGGACCGCCAGCCCGCCCCGGGAGGAAGGGGCGGCCAGGCCCGAGAGCCGCCTCCCCCGTCCGGACCTGCGAGCTCGCGCGGGGCAAAGTGAACTGAGCTGCCGGGCAGTGCCAGAGGAAGCCCGGACCCGCTCTGCCGGCCAAAGTGAACTTTAATCGGGGTGGTTGGATGCGGAGACGGGGCGGCAGGTAATCGCGGGCTGGCGAGCGGGAGGGGGCCGGTGCGACGGGGCTGGGGGTGCGGGGCGCCGTCGCCGCGGAGCTGGGGAGCCCCGGGCCCGCGCCGGAACTCCGCGCCCCTTTGTACAGCGCCGAGCCCGGGGTCCTCTCCAAGTTGGGGAGCGGAATGGGGCGGAGGCGCGAGTCGCGGGCCTGGCGGCCTGCGCGCCCCGCTGGGCGCACGGCTCGGGCCGGGGCTCCTGCTCCGGGGCGCGCGGCGAGGCGGGCGGCTTCGGCCGCGGAGCCAGGCTCATTGTTCGGCAGGTCCGAGGCAGGGCAGCAAAAGTGGGAGGAGGCCGAGCCGGGGCCGGAGGACGCCAGGCGAGAGCTATACTAGTTGTGGACGTTTCTGCTTTCTTTTTTAAAACGCCCCCCGCACGCTCCGGGGGTGCTTTCCGACCCCTCGGGCCGCCGGGGGACGTCCGGGCGGCGGCGGCGGCCGTAGACGCGGGCCTGCGAGCGGCGCGTTCCCCTGCAACTTGTCAGTTCTATTGTTGCCGAGCGAGTGAGTCACTTCGCATCTCCCCTCGCCGGACGCCGATCTGCCCCTCACCCCGCCCCGGGAGACCCCCCGCCCGGCCCAGGCCCGGTGCGCCGAGCACCCGGCGGCGGCGCGGGGCAGGGGGCGCCGGGGCGGGGGCAGGGACGGGCTTGGAAACTTGCGGGAGAGCGGCGAGTTGCGGGAGCCGCCGCGCAGCTCTCGGGCCGCGCGGAGGAACGCGTGGATTCGGAGACCCGAGCCCTCCCGCCCCCCGCTCGCGCGGCGGTGGGAACGAGCGGGGTTATTGGAAGGCAGCCCGACGCCCCCGGAGCTGCTCCTCCCCCACTCCGCCTCCCGCCACCCCCTCGCAGCCTCTGGGCCTCGGTGGTCCCTCGCTGAGCCTGTTTCCTCTGCCTTAGGACCTGCTAGAAGTGGCCGAAGATGAATCCCCAGCAACAGCGCATGGCCGCTATAGGGACCGACAAGGAGCTGAGCGACCTGCTGGACTTCAGTGCGGTACGAGAGCTCGCCACGGCATCTCGGGGTTCTGCTGGGGTTTACGGGTGAAGAAAGGCAGAGGGGGGAAGCGAGCTGGAGACCGGACTGCGGGGCCGCTCCGTCCGCTCTGCAGAGGTGGTTCTCAGGGCTGGAGTCCAGCTCCCCCAAGTTGGACACCTGAACTTTGATGTAATGTCTAGACTTGCAGATTTCAAACTTTAGTGCCAGAGGGGTCATTTGATTTAACCGGGTAGAAGGAGAACAATGTGATCGTGAGCTTCGGTGGAGTCACCCTTTGACCCTGATGTTGGGTAGAAATTTCGGATTTTAAAGGGGGAAAAAAAAAAGAGGGAAAAAATTCACCCCCAACTCTCTGCAGTTTCCCTCCCGAAGATCTGGTGTGGTTGATGGTACCTGAAAGATGTGAGCTAAATTAAACCAGTCCAGGGCTAGAATTTCCTTACTTTAGAGCTGAGTACTACTAAGGAACACACATTGCTGTGTGTGTATGGATATTATGTGTGTGTGCTTAACATTGAAAGTGACTTAAAAATATCTGTAAAAACCAAAGGGCCCAATAATTTTTTAGTCGATTGAATTTATTAACTGCTGTTAGGAGGCAAGACCAATATCTGCTTTATAGAACTGTGCTATAATCCTTTACAGAACTGTATATGATCCTTCCTGTATATGGAAATCTTGGACGTGATTCTCGGTGTATATTAAGTAATGTCAGTGTAAGGAGATTCGGTTAGTTCTAAAATAATGGTGATTTTCGGTAAAAATTTACTGTTTAAACTTAATTTTAGAATCTCTATTCAGAACACAATGTAACTAGGATTTCCAAATAGTGTTAGGAAATAGCGCTCAGTGTATTTGCCTCTTGAGGTCTGAAGGTATCTCCAATCTTGTTTCACCCTCGCTATGAAATAGAGTGACTGACTAATGGCTCTTGGTGGACTTTTTTGTTTGTCAGCAGTCTAGGAGGATTACAGGACTGACAGATATATTTGGGTTATTTTGCAGATGTTTTCCCCACCTGTTAATAGTGGGAAAACCAGACCAACGACACTGGGAAGCAGTCAGTTCAGTGGATCAGGTAAGGTGATGTCTAAAACCAAACGCATATTTTGGTGTTGTGATATGTTTAATAGAAAAGTATAAAGCATTTTAATATTTTTCTTCATACTATTTTTTAATGTCAGGTTAAAATTATGAACAAAAACAAAAAGTCCCCAGCTCGGGCTTTGCACTGAAGATCCATTGACATATTTACAAGAATTTCACTGTGGATTTAAAGTTGTTCTATTTTCCATTAATTTTAAAATTGAGTATTGTCTTTTTTGAGTACAAGGAATTATATCGTGCCAGTACTGTTAAAAAGATACCAGAAGAAAACACTCTGTGGTCCATGGGTGTGTTTTTTTTAATGTGTATTAGATATATATACATTAAAATTTTGCTAACTATCTCAGCATTATTAGGCCTTCATTTCTAAAAAATTGATAGGATAGTATAATTGGGTATATGTGTATGACAAGTGGCATGAGTTAAGCATTTATTAGTAAGATTTTAGAAGATTGCCAGTCCCTCAGAAATCTGTAGATCAAGAATTTTGTGGACAGTTATCCAGAATGTTAGAAATGAATAGAAACTTAGGTTTAGTTTTAAATGACACCTATTAGATGCTCATATTACATCAGGGTAGTGTTTGAAGGAAGATTCCTCTTCTCGCACTAGTGCTGTCATGTTTACTTTTAGTATAACTACTTCATTACTGAGCATATGTCACATTTTTATTAAGTATGCATTTTTTGCTTTTGTAACTTTTCAAAACTCATAATTTAAACAACAAACATTGCAGAAGCAAGGTCCATTCTGGTGCATAAAAACTGTGATTTTCTGTTTAAGTTCATTTCTTAGTGCTCAGAGATTTAAAAAAAACTAAAGCCATATTAGAGAAAGCCATCTTGAGAAAATCAGCTGTCAAATTTCTGATGTGAAACTCAGTAATTCTTTTATTTACTATAGTAAAATTATACTTCATTTCTTAAAATACTGTCACAATAAAACATTAGAAAATAAGATGAATTTAATAAACAATTTAATAGTTTACAGTTAAAAATGTTTCTGTCTGAAATGATATGGTAATTCAGTTTAGTAAAATTCATCTTTAATTATGAAATTGTGGCTTGTGGGGAAAATATAGCATGTCATTTAATGCCTCAAGTAAAATAAAAGCATTTTAGGATTTCAAGTGGTCTTAAGACTAATGTTATCCTTGATCCAAAGGATATCACGAAATGTTAGACCCCAATTTTTCTTCTTCCTCTTCACATTTACTAGTAATTGGTTGAAATTGTTACTCTCTTGGGGATAAGGGAAGAAAATTATTAGTATCTGGAAGATGGTTATGTTCCTTTACTAGTGCTCTCAGTACATCTCACTTTTTTAACTAATAGAAAATCCTGGGAACTTTAAAATTTACTTTACCTGATACATAATAAATATATAGTGTATTTCCTTAAATGAGTACAGATGTTGATGATTCAGACTTAGTTTCAACTTAAATTCTGAAAAATATATTTAACTGGATACTCAGTAATAAATACGTGAACTTCAAAAATTTGAAGTGCTTTCTGTTTTTGAAGTAAGAACAGTTGCATTTTACAAATACTTCTTAAAATTAAGACGAATGAATTATGTGTTCTGTAACATTAAAAAGTATATGTATAAACTTAAATTGGATTTCAAGCTTGATATTGGAGCGATTGTTGTCATTCTTTCAGTAGGTTGCGTGACACAAAGGAAAAAATTATTTTTCTGTGTTATAGGAGTGGTATTTAATTCTTTGGAGTCTAGAATTTATAGTTTTAAAACTGTTGAATTTGTCTTCATTCATTGAAAGCATGAATTTAAATATCTGTATTTGGTGAACATAGCAATATTTATCAGCGTGATTTTCTTTAAATACCAGAAAAAATATAATTAAATTTTAATTTAATAACTTTTAATACTTAGTAGATTGAAATTTTGGAAAGAAAATGGCATGTGATTATTGTATTTCAAAATGTACTGGTAGATATGGTTTTCCTGTAGTTACTTCTTTTAGGGACTATTTAAGAGAAATTGGTGTAGTAAATTATTTATATGAATATACTTTATATCTTTGTTGCTATTTGAATAATCTGCCCTGATTTCAAAGGATATTACATAATACATCCTGATGACTATTTATTGGCAACATATAAGGAGCTAAATATCTTGGTTTCCTTTTGAAGAGCTACTATGAAGAGTATTAAGTGTTTATTTTGGAATGACATTTCTGAGACCCCATGCCTTTTGCCTTGTGAAAACTATAGTTTATTATTGTACAGTACAATTTTCTTTCTTATTTGTCCTTTTCAAGAGTGACAATTTCACAGCGAGTTATTTTTGAGAAGTAATACTTTTAGATTTTTGGGGAGGCTGGTAATATGCAATATTCTATAGTATGTTATTATATAAGTATATATATATACTATATATATGTGTGTATATATAGATAGTATAGTATTTTGTTTTTTAAATTTTGTTTCTTAAAACAGATAGCCATGTGTTAGTCGACACTTCATCAATAGCAACACTGGAAAAGATGAATGTGTATTTACATATTTGTCTTGAGTCATATAGTTTATTTCTTCAAGGTGTTAATTTTCCTTGCATTATACTGAATTTATCCAGTTGGTATGATAGGTTCTGTGAGGTGTTCTTATAGTGACCTTGAGGAAAATGTTTGTTTTTGTAGGAGTGAAAGGTGAGGTTCTGTATTAGGGCAGTGTATACAAGAAAAGCTGACAAAATGGAAATGGATGAAGTGGTTAAATAAATCCACTATCCCTGAGCTTCAGGGTTTGAGTGTATCAATCTAAATTGTGATTTGATGTTTAATTTTTTAGTAGATAATATGTTTGCAGTATGTCTGCAAGTTTCTTTTGTTAGCTTTTGAATCCAAGTAATAAGAAAAGTTGGACAGGAATGGGATATTGTTGTTTTGCAAGCCATCTGTATATAGTCAGTGTGTCTCTGATATTTCTATCTGGAAAGTTACTTTAGCAAGTAAAGCTTTACTTTTTGTTATTCAAATTAATCTTCAAGACTTTTGGAAATAATTCTAAGAAGCATCTTCTAGCTCTTAATTTTTTAAAAGAAACACAAGTTTTCATTCTTTGGTAAATGATCATTTTTTTAGGGGTGAGAATTTTTTTTTTTTTTTTTGACAGGCAGAGTGGACAGTGAGAGAGAGAGACAGAAAGGTCTTCCTTTTGCCGTTGGTTTACCCTCCAATGGCTGCCGCGGTCAGCGCGCTGCGGCCTGCGCACCGCGCTCGTCCGATAGCAGGAGCCAGGAGCCAGGTGCTTTTCCTGGTCTCCCCATGGGGTGCAGGGCCCAAGCACCTGGGCCATCCTCCACTGCACTCCCGGGCCACAGCAGAGGGCTGGCCTGGAAGAGGGGCAGCCGGGACAGAATCCGGCACCCCGACCGGGACTAGAACCCGGTGTGCCGGCGCCGCAAGGCGGAGGATTAGCCTGTTGAGCCACGGCGCCGGCCTAGGGGTGAGAATTTTAAGATGTACTTAAAGATTGTATGAACATGTTGTAGTAGGGTCAGAAAAGTGAATTTATCATTAAACTGCTTTTCAGAAATTTTAAAATCAAGCTTGTTTTTTAAAAAAGGTTTATTTTTACTTATTTCAAAGGCAGGGTTACACAGAGAAAGGGAGAGGTGCAGAGGGAGAGATCTTCCATTCCCTGGTTCACTCCTCAAATGGCTGCAGCTGCCAGGGTTTCGCCAGATGGAAACCAGTAACCGGGAGCTTCATCCAGGTCTCCCTTGTGGGTGCAGGGACCCAGGCACTTGGGCCATCTTCTGCTGCTTTTCCAGGTGCATTAGCAGGGAGCTGGATTGGAAGTGGAGTGGCTGCGACTGGAACTGCCACCCATATGAGATGCCGGCATTGGAGGCAGTGGTTTAACCCACTATGCCACAATGCCATCCCCTAAATTAAACTTTTTGTTTTGAGATAATTGTAGATTCAGATCCAGCTGTAAGAAATCCTGTCTGCCCTTTAACCCAGTTTGCTGCAATGCTAGCATCTTGCAAAATTGTAGTAGTACAGTATCACAATTAAGTTAGTGACAGTGAGACAGTGAAAACCAAAAAGTTTCTTCCCAAGCATTTAGTGTTGCTGTTTTGTAACTACAGCTGCCATTCAAGTTAAAGTATCTGTCATAAAACTATTAAATACCTACTCTGTTAGACTCATCTTAAACATTTCAGGTTGGTTTAGCATTATTTAAACATGAAGGAAAAAGAAAACAGTAAAATTTAAGTGTGTGTGGGTTTACTTAAAACAATATACATTAATTGCATAGGGTTCTAGATCTTTCACCAGACTAAGATCAGGTGTCAGCAGATCCACTGTTCTAAAACTACGTGTAGTAGAACTGGGAATGGTGCTTTCGAATAGTTAAGAATCCTGGATTGACCTTTTACTGAAGATATTTTAAGGATATGAGTGCTGTGGGTTATAATGTGTACCTGTTGGCATTAAAACTTATAAATAATTTGCAGTGATACATGGTCATTAAAATTTTTAAAAATTTCTCTTTCTCTCTCACTGTCTGTAACTCTACCTGTCAAATAAATTTAAAAAAAAAATTGAACCATGTTGAACATTTACTGTGGTTTATATGTAGTGACTAATGACAGTAATTTCAGAGTCAGCAGGCATGTAGGGGAAAAATACAATATTTTAGGATAAATATGGTCAGCTAAGGTAAAGTTAAGTAGCAGACTAATCTTTTGGAGACTTTGCATTTAAAAATACAAACTTGAAAAGCAGAAAAGTTAGAGACAAGGTTATAATGATGAGTATTCTGTGCTTTTCAGCGCAGTTTGTTTGTTTTGTTTTTTTTGTTTTGTTTTGTTTTGTTTTTGACAAAGTGGACAGTGAGAGAGAGAGAGAAAGGTCTTCCTTTTTTTCTGTTGGTTCACTCCCCAATGGCTGCTGCGGTCGGCGCACTGCACTGATCCGAAACCAGGAGTCAGATGCTTCTCCTGGGTGCAGAGCCCAGGGACTTGGGCCATCCTCCACTGCCCTCCCAGGCCACAGCAGAGCTGGACTGGAAGAGGAGCAGCCGGGACAGAAGCCGGCCCCCCAACTGGGACTAGAACCCGGGTGCCATCACGCCACAGGTGGAGGATTAGCCTATTGAGATGCTGTGCCGGCCTTCAGAGGAGTTTTTATTATGTTCCTCTAAGTAGTCATGGCTTAGGGATTTGAAAACAGTTTGATTAAGTCATGATACGTTAGACTTGTTTATTATATATGGTGAGACATATCTGTAACTATTATTCTCACATGTTTTCATTAAGTTTAAATACAAACTCAGGCTTATTTTTAAGCTATTCTTTGATATATCTTCTTCGAATTTTTAAAATAATTCTCTTGGAATAGGAGGATAAAGGTAAATATATTCAACCTAGACCATAAGCACAGTTGTTTTCACATTTCAGGTTTTACTGAGGTCGTGCAGAAGACACTTTTTAATTGAACCAGGTAGTCTTTTCTGTAATCATACCTGGAATGTCATAGTCTTACTATAGAAGACTTGGGTGACTCTTGGTGTAATAAAGTGAAGCTAATAGAAAAGGTCTTCTGAAAAAAAATTTGCTATTTCTGGGCAATCTTTGAAATGCCTTTTAAAAAGTCATTTAATAGCACTGCTTTTGGATATCACTTGAATATATGGTTTTGGATGGCAATTGCAGATCTAACATGTGTCATATTAAGGAATTAAGTGAGAAGACAGACATCTAAATATATTCAAAAGATTAATGAATGACATTCTGTTTTGTTAAATAGTTGAGCCCTGTGTAATCTCATTGCTATCAGTTAACTTCATATTTATTGAGTCTACTCTGTGCAGACTGCTATTCTGGTAGCTTTTGGAAAGATGTGAAATGGAGAAGATCATAGTGAGAAGTGGAGACATTTCATTACTTAGATGGGAAGATAAAATATAAAATTTTACATTTAATGTAAAATGTAAACTTCTATGATATAAAAAATATCAACAACCTGTGGCCCGGGAGTGCAGTGGAGGACGGCCCAGGTGCTTGGGCCCTGCACCCCATGGGAGACCAGGAAAAGCACCTGGCACCTGGCTCCTGCCATCGGATGAGCACAGTGCACCCGCCGCAGTGCGCTGTCCGCGGCAGCCATTGGAGGGTGAACCAACGGCAAAGGAAGACCTTTCTCTCTGTCTCTCTCTCTCACTGTCCACTCTGTCTGTCAAAAAAAAAAAAAAAAAAAAATCAACAACTGTTCTTCAAAATGAGTCCATAAGAATAAAGTGTGCTCAAGCCCTGTTAAGAAAAACACAAAAGTGTTAAATCTGGAGTTGACTTTGAAGGAGAGAAGGAGAATGAATTGGGAAGAAGAGCAGGTGTGTACAACCTATGAGACAAGACTTGGAAAAGGGAGTTTGGATTGATCTATAGTCCTTTATACAATTCGGGGAAAGATAAGCTGGCTTGTATTGATCACCACTGCTGAATTCCTGGAGGAGCTCGTATTAACATATTATCATCTGGAAGTTGATTGTGTTGGTTAAAATCCCAATACTTCCACACCTTAGCTGGGAAATCTTGGATAAATTATGTAACCTTTCTGTGATTTTGTTTATTGTAAAATAGGACTGCTAATAGTAAATATCCATAAAAGGTTGTCAGTAACGTCAAGTGCTCCAAGAATAGTGCCTGGGACCTAGTGTGTTACAGTGGAATGAACTAATAGTGGGGAGGCGCTAGAAAAAGGAAGAAAACATTTATTTATTCAGGAGATATTTATGTTAATCTAGGGTGAACTGGTTAAGGTTTGGATTTGGTATTAGTGTAGGAAGGAAAAAAAATACCAGGAATAAAGAATTGGTTGAATTTGATGGTTAGGTTTCTGTAGGTAAGAGAAAAATGATTCAAGATGGCAATTGCGGCATGATTGGAGGGAGGTAGTGTTGGACGTATTAATGATGCTGAATTGTTTTGGGCATTTTAAGTTTTATATGATAACTTGGGATTCTTCTGACTGATTAGGAAATTTGTGAAGGAAGAATGCTGAGAGATGAGTTTAAAATGTTGGTTTAAAAAATACCATCTTAGGAAACGTGATATAGTCATCAGTGAAAGAAAATTGGAGAACAGAAAAAGCAACATGGGGAGAAAACTCCCTCATTTCATTACCCAGAGAAAATTGATTTATTTCCTTTTAGTCACCCCCCCCCCCATAGTGCTGTGTTTGCAAACTTGAGAGCTTAATGACATTTTGATTTTATGGCTTAACTTTTTTATTTACTTAATATCCTACCATGGGCATTTTCTCATGTTTTTAAAGATTCTATAAACTTAGTTTAAAATTGTATAGTAATTGTTACATACTGTTAAAGGATGACTATAGTGTAACTTAGTTACATACTGTTAAGGGATGACTATAGTGTAACTTAAGTCAGTTCTCTTCTTGACATTCAGGAGTTTGTTTCCTAATTTTTTGATATTGTAAATAATGTAGTTGTGAACAGTTTTTTGCACATGGATATATTTTTAATGTATTTTGGTTTATTTTGAATAGGAGATGTAGAATTTTTTTTCTGTGCGCCTACACATTATAATTAAAACTAAGTGAGTGAGTGAAATCCTTATGGAAGTGAACTTGGGGAGATAGACCAAGGATTGGTATTAATGGTGGGGTTAGAGGTATAGAATTAGTGACTTAACTTGATTATATAATGTGAAACAGTAAATTTTTATTTACTCATATATGAATAGAATACGGTTAGTGCACGTTTATGTTTGTTTATAAAGGAGTTTTGTGGGGATTCCTGTCATTCTTTGGCCTGTGCTTATTGAGATGGAGTGGGATCTAATTGGAGTTTTGTCAGTGAGACAGCCCTTGAATTCCTAACTTGCTGTGAGAGAGACAGTGTAGTAAAGTAGAAAGAGCTGGGTTTACGAGTCACACAAACTGGGTTGGAATCGTTCTGAAACTTATTAGCTGGGTGGCCTTAGGCAAGTCATTTAAATCATCCAAGCCATACTTTTCTCATTTGTGAAAAGTATATTATAATGTGTACCTCCGGAATCCTTGAAGGATAAATAAGTTTGTATATTACCTGCCACATAGCTTCTAAAATGGAACTGCTATTATTGTTGTGGTACCTTCCAAAGTAATACTACTGGTAATATTAATAGTGGTTATGGTAGCCAATTTTTATTGAGTTACTATTATATACTTGGCATTGTGCTGAGGAATTTATAGGCGTTATCCCATACTGCTTAAGAGAAAAATGGAATCTTTTGTCTGTGGTGGGGGCAAAAGGTCAACATATCAAACTTGCTTTTTAGTGCCATAAATTATAGGTACAGTTAAAAGTCTAAGAAGTAATCAAGCATAAGAGTAGTGTTGACAGTTAATCAGATATCTAAGAACCATACTTTTTAAAGGTGATTTCTTCCTATTGCTTTTTACAAACCAGATATTGTGGACTGCGGCAAGGTAGAATGCGTGTACCTTGTGAAAAACCTCTTCTGTGCTTAGGCGTCACCACTATTAGAACTAATATTTTCTCTGTGTTCTCTCTCTAGCTACTTGAAAGAAATAACTTAAATAAATAAGTAAAAATAAAAATTATGTGACCTGCAAGGATAGAATGGCTGGGAGATAGGCTGGAGGGAATGTTAAAGGTCTCCAGAGTAGAACATCCCCACCTTTTTTTTTTTTTTTCCTTTTTTTTTTAATGGAGAAGGAACATAAACTCCCCTGGGAGCCTAAAACAACAGATTGAAAGTGAGCAACAGAAATTTTTATCTTAAAGTTTATGTGCATTTTACTTTCTTGTACTTAATATACGCTTATTTGTAGTAAAAATAAATATTTTCATTAATTCTTGAGTAAAAGTGAAATTCTAGAGATGCGTCATTGTTTAGTTTGTGGGGTTGCCTTCCTCCTGTTTTATATCTGGTGGCAGAGAGCAGGGTGGAATGGGATGCTGGCTGTACATCTTGAGGGAGAAGCCCAGCTCTAGAGCATACCCTTTAGCTGTCTCGATCTATTGGACCTTTTCTTGTTCCTGTAGAAGTCTGTGAAAAGAAATCTTTACAGTAGGGGGAAAATGGTTTTGGTAGTGAAGAAACTGTTAATTTTATAAAGTGAAGCATAGATTTGTTAGTAACATGACCATCTAGACTATCCTATAGTGCTTTAAATATACTTTTGAGAAGAAAGTTTTTGTTTTTATGTAGAGATTCTTGTGTTCTGTTGTTGTTTCATGTTTAAAATGTGCTCTCATTTGTTCCAGGTTAAGACCATGGTGAGTCATCCAAGCTACTATAAGCTGCTTGGGGGCTTAAAGAACACATAGAAAGATCACGCAGAAATGAACACAGATTAGCGATTGGTTACTAATTTTTATTGCATCGGAGGAGACTCATGGATGAAACCTTCGAAATAACATAATAAAACAATTTCAGATAAGGTGTAGGAGAGAAAATATTATTGTCTTTTTTAAACAGTCACTACCATATGTTATTTGGTTATTAAAATTGGGGGCAATTGGCCCAAGATGTCATTTTGTCAACTCTGTTTTGGGTGTTAGGAACATATCTGAATATGGATTGAGGAGTTTCTCTGACTCTGTAATGATGAAAGATCATTCTAGTTACTAAACGAAAGTCTGGAGGCAGCCTCCCTCAAAAGTCGTGGATTTATTTGCTTCTGGTAGTTTTGTCAGTGAACTGTTGTGAGGCTTCAAATATAAGGATAAACTGGTAAATTGCTCTTTCACCACTTCTTTGATGGCTAATAGAACACAGGTTAGACATAATATGATCAAGGCTGTTCCAATCAGTGACCAAATGTGTGGCTACTCTTAGCAAGAGCTGCGAGTACTGGTGGGGCATGGGAAGGATCCCTTCTATGAGGGAATTGCATTGTATGTTGTTTTAAGATTGTTGGGGATAAATAATAGGTATTCTTGTGCTACTGGAGAGAACAAAATGGTAGGCTCACCTTGTACATATGGCAGAAGGATAATGGTTTGGCTGCAGGTAAGTTCATAGAACCTGTGCTTACATGGCTGAGACCTCTTGAGTTAGCAGATCATTTTAGATTTTTGCTACTTGGAAGCCCTACCAGCCTTATTTAACTGACCTTGGTATCTCGCCAAGGTCCATTTGCTTTTGTTATTTTCATGCTCAGGTTTTGGAAAATGTTTTTCATTGTCCCAATTTAGAAGAGAGTTAAAGGGAAAAGTTGTTTTTAGTTGAATCTCTTGGTGGGAACATATAGACAGCTTGAATTGATTATAACTTTCCATCTAGGCAGATAATCAGAGCTATTTCAAGACTATTTTAAATAAGCATCAGCTAGTTCTTTTTATTCTAGATTATGGCATATTTATTTATTTGGTAATAACCTCTTTTCTCTGCCAGATTCACAATCCCTTGGTTTGTAATTTGGGAATCCAAGAAGGTCTGAACCAAAAGTTTCCCTCTAAATTCGGTATAGAAATGATGGCACAATCTGATCTTACTTTTGAAGGGAAGCCATTGACGTTCTTTATTTTCCTACTTACTGTATCAGGTGCTGGGGTCAACACAAGGTGTATGTACTGTGTTTTCTTCCCTCCTCCTTCCCTCCCTCCCTTCCTTCCTTCCTTCCTTAGACAGTGAGAGAGAAAGACAGAGAAAGGTCTTCCTTCCGTTGGTTCACCCCCAGTGGCCGCCACTGCCGGTGCACTGCGCTTATCCAAAGCCAGGAGCCAGGTGCTTCCTCCTGGTCTCCCATGGGGTGCAGGGCCCAAGCACTTGGGCCATCCTCCACTGCACTCCCGGGCCACAGCAGAGAGCTGGACTGGAAGAGGCGCAACCGGGACAGAATCTGGCACCCCAACTGGGACTAGAACCTGGGGTGCCGGTGCTGCAGGCAGAGGATTAGCCAAGTGAGCCGTATGTGACCCTGTGTTTTCTTTCTAAAGCATGAAAGACTGAGTTCTATAACTTTCCCTGCCTCATGAATTTTAGAAAAGATATTACAGAGGTGTCTGTGTTCACCCCTTTACCCAGCTATGTTTTCAGTGACAGTTTCATTTTTCAACTCAATATAAATTTTTGGATTAAAGGTCTAGATGGAGACTATTTTAAATAAAGAAACAAAATGCTAGTTGACTTACTTATATTAAGCAAATGTTCCTTGGAATATAGATTATTCAGGCTGAGCTTTGAGCTGTCAGCCCAATACATTGATTTAGCGAATAGAGTTCTAATTTGAGGTGATGTTACCTTTCTCATCTTTGGGACCAAGGAATGTAGTGATAATTCTCTGGTCAGTTAAGCATGCAGGGGCATTTTTAGGGTGCAGTGAGGAGGGTGGAATCTTCATTTGTGCTCCTATAGATATGACTGTGTATCCAATATTACATGATTCTCTCTGAAAGGAAGCATGAACCATAACTATACCTGTTTTGAGTTTTGTGCCTGAGAGCAGAGAGGGAAAATTCTTTCAGACCCCCAGTCACCTTTTTGAAGGAAAAGTAGGGCTGAGTTAAAAGCCTCTGGTAAATTTCACAGTTTTCCAGAGGAAAGTTTTGATAGACATGTAGCATAATGTTTCTTCCTGAAATACACTTATTACATGCATCTTCATTAAAAACGATTTGTGACTCTAGTGAGTGTGTGAAATTTTCCTAAGGAGCCTGTCATTGGCTCAATCCCACTACGTTTTAACACTATGAAGGTAGTAATGAAGCATGTAACAAACTAGTCTGTTGTCTGTTTTGAAAGGCAGACCCAGGAGGTCATTCTGACTTTCTGATTGCTTTGTAGATCTTTTCCATGAATTGCTTCCAGTGTTGTTGTCCCAAGAACCATGATACAATGTTAAGTATTTAAATCCACTTAAAGTTTCTTAGGGTTTTGCTGTACTCTGCAACAGGAAAACAAACTGGGCCATACAGCTAGGATCTGTCTTGCCTTCATATTTATACAGTCTCTCTTGTTGAGCTTAAGAGCAGTGCTACAGTGAGCAAACTCCATATTCTCATTGAGTTTGACTCTGGAGGCCTGGTGAACAAGTTGTAATAGCAGTAGGACTTTGCCCAGTGAATGATTGGGGGAAGGGGAGGAGTCTTACTGTTTAAAAAAATCAATAGTGATAAAAGTACTTCATAAATATTTACTCATAGGCCATTTACTTCATAATTCTTGTAGGAAGTTGGTAACTGTTCATTTCACAGAGGAAATAGAGAAATCAACAGTGATACACATTTGCCTGTGGTTTCTTGTTGCCCCTAAGAAGTAGCAAACTGATGAGTTGCAGTTGCACCTGCGCTGATACCAATCTACACTAAAGCGTGTTTGGTCTTGAGGAGGAATTTAATACCTCTAGAAATCTTTAAAATTTGTTGTTGTGATAATCTTAAATTGTTTAATGTTGATATTCTCTAAGAGAGAGTGCTTCAAGATTCATTTATTTCTATTAGAAACAGAATAATCAAAAAGCTCCATAAAATAGACATTTTGAGTAAATCAAACAATAAATATAAATACAACCTGAAATTTCTTTATCAGAACATAATTTTTGTGTGTGTCATTTTATAGTTCAGCTGTGTTCAGTCTTTGTGTCTTGGGAACAAGATGAAATTTGTTAGTTGGAAGATACTAGAATATTTACAGTAATTATTTATTTAAGACTATAGAAAAGAATGGTGGCTTCATAGTGTGGAGATTTTATTTTTATTTCCCTCTTTTCAAGAATTTAGTGTTTAGTTATAAAGGCAAGTTAAAGTAGATAGAAAATAATTATTCCATGGCTATTTAAAAAATATTATTAAACATACAGAAGAGGTCTTAGTGAAATTTGTTAAAATTTAATTTTATTAACAGAACATTTTATGGATTGAACATTTAATGGATTAAGACATATGCTAATATTATATTACTGATGATTAGGGAGTGATGATTAGTGCATTTTATATTTCCATTTATTTAAAACTAGAGTAGGCTTTCACTTTGTTAAAGATCATCTGTAAATATTTAAGAGAGCACCTGTTAATGTCCCATTGCTTTTATTCTATGTAGAATGGTTTGTAGATGGTGGAGAATACTGATACGGTGTGATATATTGGAAAGAGGAGGGCTCCTTTAGAATTGCAAACTGTCAGTGTTGACATCATTGTTTACTAGATTTGTAGTCTGTTTTCATAAGAGGTACATTTATTTTAATTTTTTTTTCTGTTTGAAGCAGGAGGGGGTAGCGTGGATGGGAGGGAATCTTTTATCCACTGGTTCATTTCCCAGATGCCTACAACAGTGGGGGCAGGGCCAGATTGAAGCCAGGAACCTGCAGCTCAATCTGAGACTTCCACTTGGGTGACAGAGACCCAAGTACTTGAGTCATCACCTGCAGCCTTCCCAGGGTATACATTAGCAGGAAGCTGGAATCCAAAGTGGAGTCAGGACTGGAACCCACTCTTATATACCGTGTGGGTATATAACTGTCCCAAGCTGCACCTTAACTTTGGTGCCAAACACCTGCCCCTGGGCAGTATGTTTTAGCTTCTTTGGGTCTGTTATCTTATGTCTAAGAAGAATAGAATAAAAGTACTGCCTCAAGGAGATGTAATAGTGATCAAGTTAAGGAAATTATAAAATGTGGAAGTCAATGATTCTGTACAAATATTTATTGTCTTTTTAGGTGGCCTAGCAACTTGAGGGACTCCTCATGTAAAGCTGTTTTCTGATGTTCAGTTATTAAGGATTAAATCAGATGAATGAGAGACTTGGTGGCCTAAGGAACTACATATCTCTATTAAAATCCTAGTTCATCAGATGAGTCTGTTTTTGGTTAAATGGGAGAAGTTAAAACAATAAAGTAAAAGAAATCCTCAAACTTATTTTTTGTAAGGACTCTATATCACAAGTCCTAGAGCCTCCAAATTAGTGCCCTTGAATTCCTTATTCTCAGCTCATTTTAAATTTTTTAATAATTTTTAATTTTTATTTTATTAATTTTTATTTTTGATAATTAAAATTCCTATTTTTTTAAAAAAGATTTATTTTTTTATTTGAAAGGCTGAGTGTCAGAGAGGCAGAGGCAGAGAGACAGAGAGGGGGGACTCCCCAGATGAGAGAGAGACTCTCTAGATGGCTGCCATGGCTGGAGCTGCACCTTTCCAAAGCCAAGAGCCAGGAGCTTCCTCTGGGTCTCCCACCTGGGCCATCTTCCACTGCTTTCCCAGGCCACAGCGGAGAGCTGGATCGGGCACTCCAACCAGTGCCCATATAGAATGCTAGCACTGCAGGCTGCGACTTTACCTGCTAAGCCACAGTGCCGACCCCCAGCTCATTTGTTTTAAATGCTTATTAGGATCTGTTGTGAGGACAAGGCTTAAGTTTGAATGTCTGAGAGCTGAATAGTTCTTAGGAATACAGTTGTCTTCTCTTATTTGCAGTTTCACTTTGTTTAGTTTCATTTATCCCAGTCAACTGCAGTCCTAGTGGAAAATTCCAGAAATAAACAATTCATAAGTTTTGAATTGTGGACCGTTCTGAATAGTGTGATGAACTTTTTTGCTGCTCATCCTCATCCTGCCCTGAATGTGCATCATCTCTTTGTGTAGCACATCCACACTGTGTCTGCCACGTGCCTGTTGCTTGAGTAGCAGTCATCTCGGTCATCAGGTCCACTCAGGCTATTGCAAGAGTAATAATACGAGCAAAGTTTTATAGAACATTGTCCCAGTTGATTAATTTATTGTTACTGTTAAATCTTAGCTGAGTTATAAATTAAGCTTTATCAAAAGTATGTATGTATAGGAAAAAAAACAGTACTAAAAATTGGGTTTGGTATTATCTGTGGTTTCAGGCATTCACTAGGTGTTTGAACATTATCTCTTGTGTGAGGAGGGACTACTGTATCAGAGTTTGGGGCTGTCTGCTGATGCTGTTGTTTCCTGGTGGTTACTGGAGAAGATGAGAGCTTTTCCAGTCTCCTGTATTGCTCCTTTCCACTTAGTCTGCTTGAGTATATAACACCTGGCATACCTTATCTTGCGAAGTAGCTGAGTTTTCCATGACTGTTTGTATTGATCTCTTAATGGGATTGTATTATCCAGAAATTTTCACTTCATTTTAAAGAAGGAAATTGGCAAACCCACACTTTATGGAATCCAGGAATAGTAGGACTGTTATGGTAGGTTTTTTTTTTTTAAACTTTTATTTATTTATTTGAAAGAGAGAGGGAGAGATACAGAGACAGAGAGAGAGAGAGATCGTCTATCCATGGGTTAACTCCCCAAGTGGCTGCAATAGCTGGAGATGGGTCAGACTGAAGCCAGGTGCCAGGAGCTTCTTCTAAGTCTCCCACATGGGTGCAGGGGCCCAAGAACTTGGGCTGTTTTCTGCTACTTTCCTAAGCACATTAGCAGGGAGCTGGATTGGAAGTGGAGCACTTGGAGCTCGAACCGGTGCCCATTTGGGATGCCACTGTCACAGGCAGTGGCTTCACCTGCTAGCGCCACAATGTTGGCCCCTAGGTTATCTTCAGTGGAGGTCAGTGGGCTTGTTATTTGCCGATTGTTTCTTAAGATAGTGAATGTGTTTGAGGAAAAGGGGTTACAGGATGATCTGCCTCTGTGACATCCATTGTAATAATTCCTAATGCTTATATTGAAGATTTGTCTTCAATGATGATAATAGGTGGTAGTTGAAATAACAAAAAATAGATGTTGTGAATGCAAGGATTCTCCAATGATAACTGCTCAGAACTCTGGGGCCAGATAAACTATTTTTCTTTCTAACTGATGGCTATTAATTTCTGCTACTACCTGTGTAATCTGTTACTTCATTACTGGACATTGGACTAGTCTTCTACTTTGATCTTCTTGTTCAGTTGCTCCCTTCTGATCTTTGTTTGGGCTGCCATAACAAAATACCATATTTTTCGTGGTGTAAATAACAGAAATTGGTTACAGTTTTGGAGGCTAGAAGTATAAAGTCACTGTGACATGGTTGGGTTCTGGAGAGGGTTCTCTTGGCTTTCAGATTTTTCTCTGTGGCTGTGTTTGGGGAGAGGGGTACAGGGACAGGGAATTCAAGGGGCCTCTCTGGTATCTCTTATAAGGGTACTAATTAGCCACATACTCTTGATGTCATCTAACCCACATTAACTCTCAAAGTCCCTATCACCATGGGGGAAATACTATTTATTGGGTGTTAGGGCTTCAGCATATACATTTGTGGGGAGGCATGTCTGGTCCTTAACAGTTGCTTTCATGTTTTGAAAACATCTTCCACCTGTTACTTGTCTCATAGTTTACATTTGTTCCCTGTTGGCTGTCAGAACAACTGAAGACTTCAGATTGACATTAGGTTCTTTAATAATCTGTTGGGGACTTAATGTTAGCCTGTTTTTCACTTACTACTTCCCAATCTGAATCGTCTGGTTCAATCATGCTAGTCTCCTTACCTGATCTCTTACCTCTAGTGATTCTTTACTCCCAGCCTGGAATATCTTCTTGCCATTTATGCCATCTGAACTCGCTTTCCTATATGAAATTTTTACCAGCCATTTCTGATCATAATTCTGTAAAAATGTGGCTTCCAGATATATTAAGGACTTTTGGGTGGAGGAAAGCATATTGCTTTTTTTTTTTTAATTTATTTGACAAGTAGAGTTATAGACAGTGAGAGAGAGAGACAGAGAGAAAGGTCTTCCTTCCATTGGTTCACTCCCCAAATGGCTGCTACGACTGGCACTGCGCCAATCCGAAGCCAGGAGCCAGGTTCTTCCTCCCGGTCTCCCATGTGGGTGCAGGGCCCAAGCACTTGGGCCATCCTCCACTGCCCTCCTGGGCCACAGCAGAGAGCTGGACTGGAAGAGGAGCCACCAGGACAGAATCCAGCGCCATAACTGGGACTAGAACCTGGCGCCCATATGAGATGTGAGCGCCACAGGTGGAGGATTAGCCAAGTGAGCCATGGCACCGGCCCCTCTAACTTTCTTTAGGATAGAATTCTGTCAGCTGTTTTGTTGTTGTTGTATATGTATTAGCCAGATTTTAAACTCCCTAAAAGGAAAGATGTGTTTTACACTTGTATTTCTTCAGAGTGCCCTGCTTTGAGGTCAGTAAACATTAGATAACAAGCTATTTCACTTAGGTTTGGGAGAGAGTGATAGCTGTTGGAAAGAAAGATTAAACTTCCTAAATTGATTTTTCTTCCATAGCACCAGTTGTAATGGTGAGGTTTTAAGGAAACACCATAACTTAGGTGCATTAATTCACTATTAGAGTGTTCTTTTCTTATTTCTTATGTGAAGATCTTAGCCCATTCAGGACTCTGCATTTAAGCATCAAGGATGAGCAGGAAGTGGGCAAGTGGTAAAAGCCATTGAGGTTGTGTGTGAATGCAGTTGGCTGTAAAGAACCACAGCCAACCCTGGCTCTGAAAATTAAAGAGAGATGATATTTTTCTTTCCACAGAGTGTGTGGTATTTTTCTTCTTTCTTAATGTTAGATTGTGGGGAGATTGATTCTGGAATGTGTGATTCTGGGAATAATTAGGCAGAGAAGCTCTGTCTTATGCAGACTGAAGGAACCATTTTACCACATTTCCACTTTGGAAATTATGTATTTCCTAAAACAACCCTGAGTTTTGCCGGTTGAATTGAGCCAGGGAGGAGAGGCTGTATAATCAGTGTACCATTAATAGGAGACGTGGAGAGGCAGTGGTAAAGTCAGAGAAAGAAGGTCTTGTTGACTGGAACTATGAGTCCATTCTTCTGCTTAATTTGTGATAGAAAGGTGAACCTTTTACTTAAAGCTTTAAATCCTCTTCAGATTTAAATTTTGGAGGGCAGCACTGCTTTTGTTATTGATTCTAGAAAATATCCTGCTTTCGTATTTTCATGTTAGACTGCAGATCCAGATATGACATCTTTTGCGATTCGCATTTTTAAAATTAGCAATTAGGTTGACCATCATGATGTAATTTGGAGCTAAAATGTTACCCATATACACAGAATTCAGAAAAAAATCCTGGGGGCCAGCGCTGTTGTACCGTGGGTTAAGACACTGTCTGCAGCACCCGCATCCCATATGGGTGCCCCTTTGAATCCTGACTGCTCCACTTCTGTTGCAGCTCATTACTAATGCACCTGGGAAAGCAGCGGAAGATGTCCCAAGTAGCTCCTGGTTTCTGCCTTCCATCTGACTGAGACCTGGCATTTGTGGCCATTTTGGGGGGGTGAACCAGCAGATGGAAGATCTCTCTTCCTCCTCTCTTCCTCTCTGTAATTCTGATTTTCAAATAAATAATAAATTCTGACTTTCATATAAATAAAAATCCTGTTTTTGGAGAAGCTCCAGATGAAGAAAGTTAAGGAGTTACAATAGAAGAGTTGTGGTGTTATATCATTCTGGGGTTGTGATTTCTGTAATAAAAAGATAATAAAAATGCTCATCTCAGCAGTCTTCCTCAAGACAAATATTCTCCATTGAAGGCTTCTCTCATTGATTAAAGTCCACAATCCTAAATATTGACCGAAATGTTGAAAAAGAGTATATTTTTCTGTGTCTCATTCCTCATACAGTTTATCTTTTTTTTTTTTTTTGGACAGGCAGAGTTAGACAGTGAGAGAGAGAGAGACAGAAAGCTCTTCCTTTTCCGTTGGTTCACCCCCCAAATGGCTGCTACGACTGGCACTGCGCCCATCTGAAGCCAGGAGCCAGGTGCTTCCTCCTGGTCTCCCATGTGGGTGCAGGGCCCAAGCACTTGGGCCATCCTCCACTGCCCTCCTGGGCCACAGCAGAGAGCTGGACTGGAAGAGGCGCAACCAGGACAGAATCTGGCTCCCCAACTGGGACTAGAACCTGGAGTGCCGGCGCTGCAGGCAGAGGATTAGCCTAGTGAGCCGCAACGCTGGCCCAGTTTATCTTTGAAATATGTAGAATATATGCATATTTTTGTGGCCCAATAAAGTGGCTTTTTTGTCTTTAAATAATTAACTTTCATCACTTGTAAAACCTGCAGATTTTTGAGATGCCACCTTGACAATCTGAATGTTGATTTTTAGTTTTCTGAAAATGCCTGTTTGCTCTCTGTGAAAGGAGCAAGTTTGCAATTACTCAGTGATTCGAAGATGAGATAATTGGTAATTTTATGATTTGAATGGAGGCTTTGTATTTTTGAATGTTGTGAAACAAAGCTGTGTTTGTAAACACATTTCAAAAAATATAAATGACACTTTTTGGTGAAGATGTTCACTGAATAGCAAGAAAGTTCAGAAAAGGGAGCTTTTGTTCACATTTAATAATAATGTAACTGTTTTCATTGACTATCTCATTGATGTTTAATTAATACCTGATTTTAGAACTTTTTGTATTGAAAATAATCCTCAGTCTGGGTTTTGGTACTAAACATTTTCTGATGCCAAATGCTCCCTTACCAGTTTGGAGGAGAAATGTATCATAAGCAATATATTCCAGTTTAAAAATATGCAGAAAAATGCAAAAAAGCATTTGTTTAGTGTCCAGTGTAAAATGAACAAGTTGTGTAGGTGTAAATAATAGTATAAAAAAGTATTCAGGCAAACTCTAAAATGAGCCTTCAGTTTTTAAAAATTGAAGTGTTTAATTTTATATTCCTCTCTATTTCCTTCTTTAAAGACTTGCTTGGTTTTAATAAGGTTGTCCCATCAAGAATGAAAATATTTCAGAGGAAGAGGATTCTCTCTATCTGTAGTGGTTTTCACCAACCTTCTAGGTGACAAAGGAAGAAAAATGTCAAGTTTTAGATTAATTTTCAAAGCCTTTGGATAAGTGACTGAAAAAAAAATTTTTGACTACTTTTGAAAAATTGCAAGAACACAAGCCAAAGCTAAAAAATCTAAGCAGTATGTAAGAGTATATGATGAGAAATAAAAGTTTTATTCATTTCTTCCCATACCTCATTTCCACTCCACTGGCAGAGATTTCCATTGTTCAGTTTCTTCTTGAGTTTTCCACATGTATGCAAATGAGACACTTTCTTATTTTTTATGTAATAGGGAACAATAGTTCTGCCGACTGTAAGACCTTTTCACTTAAGAGAGATCACTAATTGAAGAACAGTTTTGATTGGTACTATTTTGTTTTTAAACGATTTATTTGAAAGAGTTACAGAGAGAGAGAGAGAGAGAGAGAGAGGCAGAGAAAGAGGTGGAGACAGAGTCTTCACTTGCTGGTTCACTCTGCACAGGGCTTCAACAGCCAGGGTTGGGCCAGACCAAAGCCAGCAGCTAGGAGCTTCTGGGTCTCTCACGTGGGAGCAGGGGCCCAAGCACTTGGGCCATCTTCCACTGCTTTCCCAGGCCATTAGCAGAGAGCTGGATCAGAAGTAGAGTAGTGAAGACTTGAACCATGGGATGCCAGTGCTGCAGGTTGGGGCTTTAACCTACTGTGTCACAGCACCGGCCTCCTTGGTACTGATTTTATAGGATATTTAATTTCCTAAATTATGTATATAATGATTTGACCTGTTAAAGAAAGTGACATGATTGTATAATACATATGACTTAGTAAAGCTAAAAATCCCAATTTATTAGCATTTCTTGACAATATTTTTAGAAGATTTATTTATTTACTTGAAAGGCAGTTAGGTGGAGGAAGAGAGAGATCTTTTTTTTTTTTTTTTTTTTTTGACAGGCAGAGTGGACAGTGAGAGAGAGAGAGACAGAGAGAAAGGTCTTCCTTTGCCGTTGGTTCACCCTCCAATGGCCGCCGCTGACGGCGCGCTGTGGCTGGCGCACCGCGCTCGTCCGATGGCAGGAGCCAGGAGCCAGGTGCTTTTCGTGGTCTCCCCATGGGGTGCAGGACCCAAGCACCTGGGCCATCCTCCACTGCCCTCCCGGGCCACAGCAGAGGGCTGGCCTGGAAGAGGGGCAACCGGGACAGAATCCGGTGCCCCGACCGGGACTAGAACCCGGTGTGCCGACGCCGCAAGGCGGAGGATTAGCCTGTTGGGCCACGGCGCCGGCCGAGAGAGATCTTTCATCACCTGGTTTGCTCCCCAAATGCCTGCAGTTGATATATAGTATCACCATGTGCCTATTAATAAATTCTCAGTATTAATAAGCCTTTGTGGTTCTTGCCTAATATTCAGAGAAGAATTCTGAATACGGCAGCATGATAAGTTTTTAAGCCTTTTATTAAGTGAGAAGAATGCATAGGAGAATGAGGGCCCCATTTAAAAGAGGGAAATCTGGATTCATACCGAGTATCAGGAGCCAGCCACGTGGAGGAGCATGCAGGCCAGGAAGCATGAGGTGGGTGGCCCAAAGGCCACGTGCTCTGGAGGTGCAGGGGCAGCAAGTGTCCGCAATGGCAAAAGGCCAAAGAAGAGGAAAGGGCTAGGCACCCTGTGTCCCTGGCTTTTAACTCACTTCCAAAGGGGAGTGGTTAATTAACCTGATTGGCTGGTGGGCAAACAGGTGTGGTCAGGTAGGTGCGCTGAAGGCATGGTCTTCCAGCTCACAAACCTGATCAGTTTTATCCTGTATGCCTGCCTACATCACCATGGCCAGTGATGGGCCAGGCTGAAGCCAGGAGCCTGGATCTCCATCAGGGTCTCCCACTGGCAGTGGCCCAAACACCTGGGCATTTTTTCTACTGCTTTTCCAGCCACATTATCAGTGAGCTGGGTCTGGAGTAGCTGGGACTTGAACCTACGCTCATGGAATGCTGGGATCACAGGCAGCAGCTTAACCTGTTGTGCCGCGATACTGGCTCTGACAATATTTGATTTTTACCAACCCAAATAGAGTTCTTATTTAGAAAACAAGCAAATGGATTTATTATAATATAATATAAAATAAAACATTTAATAAAGTATTAGCTTCTTATGTGTAGTCCTTGTGTACAGAGCCCACTTCTTTTCTTTTTTCCTTTTTTCTTTTTTTTGAAAGCCAGAGTTACACAGAGAAGAGAGGCAGAGAGAGAAAGGTCTTCCATCCGATGATTCACTCACCAGTTGGCCACAATGGCCGGAGCTGAGCCGATCCAAAGCCAGGAGCTTCTTCTGGGTCTCCCACATGGGTGCAGCTCCGTCCTCTACTGCTTTCCCAGGCCACAGCAGAGAGCTGGATCGGAAGTGGAGCAGCTGGGTATCAAACCGATGCCCCTGTTCGATGCTGGCGCTTCAGGCCAGGGCGTTAACCCACTGTGCCATGGCTGCGGCCCCAGGACCCACTTTCAAATGAATTAAGATAATCTTCATAGTAACTCTTTCTAGCTCATTCAATTTTACTCCCAGTTTTGCTGTGTGAGGAAAGAGGCTTTCAGGCTGTTAACATAGCTTTTAAGTGGCAGAATCAGGATTCTAAGCTGATCCATGCAATTATGCAGTGATAGTAGTCACATTGTTGGAAAACAATGTCAATAGTTATCTAATATTTTGTTTTCACATTTCTAAGTTTGAATAAAAAATTTGGTGAATTCATTATTGTAATGTATTTGATGGAATGACTGATTCTGGAAAGGGACTGTCTCTTGTGATTCCCAAACCCAACAGTTTATTAACATTTCCTGGGGAGTTTTCAGCAAATATGTATTTTTAGATATACCAAGGATATTGATTAGGTAAGTTGCAATGAACAAAAATTTATTGGAAGCTTGGAAATCTAGTATCGACAGGCTGGCATCTAGTAAGGATCTTCTTGCATGATCACATGGTGGAAGGTGAGAGGGTGGGAGAGTGTAAAAGATTTTAGTAATGGACATTTATCCCATTCTGGTGTTTCATTGAATTTGTGAACATTTGGCTGAATCCTTATAACCTAAACATTTCTCCTTACTCTCTACTTCCCAACTCTGGGGATTAAGTTTCTAGCATGTGCTTTTTTGGGGACACATTCAAACCTTAACAGATATATAATAAAATTCACCAATGAGGCCTTACAAAGCTAGTTTTTTCTTTTATCAGAAGGTTTAAAATTGTATACTCAATTTCCTTCACTGAGTGAAGTCTATTCAAGTATTCTGTTTGGTCTTGAATTGGTTTTTGTAATTTGTATCTCAAGGAATTTGTCCATTTGATTTTTTTTCTGAAATTTATTCACAGGATTATTTATAATATTCCATTCTTTTATTGTGTTTAAGGTATATAGTCATGTTTTATGCTTTCTTCTTGATATTGGTAATTGTGTTTTTTCTCTTTTTTTCTTAAACAGTCTTAAGATAGTTTATATTTTTCCATGTATTTTCCATTTCCAACATTCTCCATTCCTTTATGTATTTCCAAGTTTCTAGCTTGGTTCATTTTCCTTCTGCCAGAAAAGTTGCCTTTAAATATCTCACAGTGAAGGACTGTGAATAAAGAATTCTTTTTATTTTTGTTGGCATGGAAACTTTATTTTGCCTTTATTTTGAAGGATATTTTTGCTGGTTGTAGAATTCTGGATTGATTTGTGTGTGTGTATGGTGGGGGGAATAACAGTTTAGGGATACATTCCCATTGTATTTTGGCTTTCATTGGTTTTTCACAAGTCTGCAGTAATTCTTAAATTTGTACCCTTCTGTATGGTATGTGTTTTTACTTTGGCAGCTTTTAAGATTTCCTAATTTTAGAAATTTATTTTGAGGTTCCTCTGTGTTCTTACGTGTTTGATAAGTGTTTTTTTGGTATTTCATTGAATTTGTAAACAGTTTGGCCAGTATCTTTCAAAAGTGTTTTTTTTGTCCACCTTTTTTCTTTTCTTCTTCTTATTTTTTTTTTTTTTATTTTGACAGGCAGAGTGGACAGTGAGAGAGAGAGAGAGAGAGAGAGAAAGGTCTTCCTTTGCCTTGGTTCACCCTCCAATGGCTGCCGCGGACGGCGCGCTGCGGCTGGCGCCCCGCGCTGATCCGATGGCAGGAGCCAGGTGCTAGGTGCTTATCCTGGTCTCCCATGGGGTGCAGGGCCCAAGCACTTGGGCCATCCTCCACTGCACTCCCGGGCCACAGCAGAGGGCTGGCCTGGAAGAGGGGCAACCGGGACAGAATCCGGTGCCCCGACCGGGACTAGAACCCGGTGTGCCGGCGCCGCAAGGCGGAGGATTAGCCTGTTGAGCCACGGCGCCGGCCTCTCTTTTTTTTTTTTTTTTAAAGATTTATTTATTTGAAAGTCAGAGTTACACAGAGAGAAGAGAGGCAGAGGTGGCGGGGCGGGGGGTGGGGGAGTGTCTTCCATCCGATGGTTCACTCTCCAGATGGTTGCAATGGCTGGAGCTGGAGCCAGGAGCTTCTTCTGGGTCTCCCATGTATTTGGGCCATCTTCTACTGCTTTTCCAGACCATAGCAGAGAGCTGTATTGCAAGTGGAGTAGCCGGTGCCCCTGTGGGATGCTGGGCACTTCAGGCCAGGGTGTTAACCCATTGCACCACAGCGCTGGCCCCATCTGTCCACCTTCTTAACTTCTCCTTCTGTTTCTTCAGTTACATATAATAACCCTCTTTTTTTTTTTTTTTTTTTTTTTTGTGACAGGCAGAGTGGACAGTGAGAGAGAGAGACAGAAAGGTCTTCTTTTTGCCGTTGGTTCACCCTCCAATGGCCGCCGCGGATGGCGCGCTGCGGCCGGCGCACCGCGTTTGTCCGATGGCAGGAGCCAGGTGCTAGGTGCTTTTCCTGGTCTCCCCATGGGGTGCAGGGCCCAAGCACCTGGGCCATCCTCCACTGCACTCCTGGGCCACAGCAGAAGGCTGGCCTGGAAGAGGGGCGACCGGGACTAGAACCCGGTGTGCCGGCGCCGCAAGGCGGAGGATTAGCCTGTTGAGCCACGGCGCCGGCCATATAATAACCCTCTTATTGTCTTTCAGATTTTAGAAGGGACTGAGATTTGTTAATTTGCTCTTTGTCTTTTTTCAATAAATTTTTTAGATTAATTTTTATTTATTTGAAATGCAAAGTTATAGAGAGAGTGAGAGGGAGAGACAGAGAGAGGAAGACCTTCTATCTGCTGGTTCACTCCTCAGATGGCTGCAATGGCTGAGATTGGGCAAGGGTGAAGCCAGTACTTCTTCCAGTGTTCCATGTGGGTGCAGGGGCCAGCATGTGGACCATCCCCCTCTGCCTTCCCAGGTAAATTGGCAGAAGCTAGATAGAAAGTGGAGCAGCTAGGTCTTAAACTGGTGTCCATATGAGATGTGGACATTGCAGGCCTGCAGCGCCCAAGGCTTTATTTGTTTTGCCACAACACCGGCCCCTCTTCTTTGTCCTTATACTTAAATTTTAATGTGTTTATCCTTTCTTCAAGTTTCTGGAATTTGCTTGTACAGTGTCTAATTTGTTCATTCTATCCTATAAGATTTTAGTTTAAGATACTGTATTTTTACTTCTAGACTCTTCTTTGGTTTTATTTGTTTTGTCATTTTTAAAACTTTTAAAAAAGTAATTAGGGGCTGGTGCTGTGGCGTACTGGGTAAAGTGGTCACCTGCAGTGCTGGCATCCCAAGTTCAAGACCTGGCTGCTCCACTTCCGATCCAGCTCTCTGCTGTGGCCTGGGAAAGCAGAAGAGGATGGCCCAAGGCCTTGGACCCTTGCACCCATGTGGGAGACTCGAAGGAAGCTCCTGGCTTAGGATCAGCGCAGCTCCGGCCGTTGCGGCCAGTTGGGGAGTGAACCAGCAGATGGAAGAGTGAACCAGCAGATGTTTCTCTCTGCCTTCTCTTCTCTCTCTATAACTCTTACTTTCAAATAAATAAATAAATAAATCTTTTAAAAAAAGTAATTGGTCTTAGCTAGATCCCCAGTTTCCTGTTTGGGACTTTTTTTGGGGAAGATTTTATTTATTTGAGAGGTTTATATATTTGAGAAATATATTTACAGTGGGAGAGACAGAGAGAAAGGTCTTCTGTCTACTGGTTTACTCTTCAGATGGTTGCAATGGCTGGAGATGAGCTTGATCTGAAGCCAGGAGCCAGGAGCTTCTTCCTCGTCTTTCATGTAGGTGCAGGACTCCAGTACTTGGACCATCTTCTGCAGTTTTCCCGGCCCTAGAGAGTTTATCGGAAGAGGAACATCTGGTATATGAACCAGTGCCTATATGGGATACTGGTTCTGTAGGTGGAAGCTTAGGCATAGCTCTGTCCCCTAGGACTTTATTTATCTATCATTTTGAGAGACAGAGAGCAGATGGAAAAAGAGAGAAGGGATTGGGGAGGGGTGGAGAGAGATATCCCATCTGCTGCACCTCCCCAATGCCTGTAACAGAGTTTTACTATATGTTTACAGGATTTGTAATTAGTAATATACTCAGGGAAACCCTTTGCAGATTTCTGGAGCTCTTTGTTGGCATAACTTTTTCCTCTAGACCTCTGGCCTATGAATTCTAGCTGCTTTTAACTCCCAGAACTCTAATGTCTGTTATCTCAGCTCAGGGAGAATACACTGTTCTGCTTGAGATCCCCTCCTTTCGCAGTAACCTGCAGATTGCCTCTAGACAAGATACCAGATGACGGTAGAGTTCAGGTAGTTTGTTTGTTTTTTCTCGGGATCACCATTTTACAGTTTGTTTTCCATTGTTTGAAAAGAGTCATCAGGGGCCGGTGCTGTGGTGTAGCGGGTAAAGCCACTGCCTGCAGTGCCCGCATCCCTTATAGGCACTGGTTCGACACCTGGCTGCTCCATTTCCGGTCTAGCTCTGGCCTGGAAAAGCAATGGAAGGTAACCCAATGCTTGGCTCCCTGTGCCAGTGTGGGAGACCTGGAAGAAGCTCCTGGATCCTGGCTTTGGATCAGCCCATCTCCTGCTGTTGGGGCCATTTGGGGAATGAACCACTGGGTGGAAGATTTCTTTCCCGCTCCTGCTGCCTCTGTCTCTGCCTCTGCCTCTCTCTCTCTCTCTCTCTCTCTCTCTAACTCTGCCTTTCAAATAAGTAAATCTTTAAAAAAAAAAAAAAGTATTCATTAGCCATGTATTTTCCAGTTGTTTGCAGTGGGAAATTAGTCCCAATTATTTCATCCTGTCTGAATTCATAAATCTAATTTCCTTTTTGTTAGGAAGGTAGATGTGGCCAACAGAAAATATTTAGTAGGAAGAACAGAGCAGAGTACTTAAATGAAGGTAGTATTGATGAAGCCAAAACAGCCATAATGTCTGGTAGGTACTATACCATAATGTGTATAGTCTCCATATGGATGTGTGGTAGACAGCTCAGTGAGATGGGCAGATGTAGAACTGATGTCATTTTAATTGAGTTAGTAGTATGAGACAGAATAGGTTATCCAAATGATGTTTTGGTGTTTGAACATTTGTCCCTTCTGAAAGTAGCATGTTGAAATTTCATTGCTGTTGTGGCAGTATTGGGAACATAAAGGGAGGTCTGCCCTCATGAGTAGATGAGTGCCATTATTTTGAGAGTGAATTTGCCCCCTCTTGCTTTCTTGCATTCTTTTTGTCCCTTCTGCACTCTTGCATTCTTTTTGTCCCTTCTGCTATGTGCTACCTTCTGCCATGTTGTGATGCATTAAGCCCTCACTAGATTTCTGCCCTAATCTTAGACTTACCAAGCTCCAGCACTGTGAGCCAATTTCCATTTATTATAAATTGCCCGGTTTGTGGTCTTCTGTTATTGTAGCACAAATGGACTAAAATAGTGAGTTTATGTTTTTCATTAGGTTTAGAAAACTTGGGGAAATGATTTCTTAAAATAACTTATTGTGCTCCATTAGCTTTTGAGACTCCAGTCATATGTGAAGTAAAACCCTTAAAGTTGTACTATAGCTCACTATATTTTTGTTATTTTTATGTTTTTAAAAATTTATTTGAAAGGCAGTTACACAGAGAAGTTGAGACTAGCTCATTAGGAGAGAGCTGGATCAGAAGTGGAGCAGCTGGGACTCGAACTGACACCCATATGGGATGCTGGTTCTTCAGGCCGGGGCATTAACCTGCTATACCACAACACCGGCTCCTCACTTTATTTTTTAAAATTCACTTTTCTCTTGCTGTGTTTATCCAGTGACATAGAAGAACTACATACTCAGTTTCTCCTGCTATACTCTCTAGATATGTTTCTAATACCAGATATGAGGGATCTTTGAAAATAG